>JAPDHH010000202.1:0-1314517 GCA_032158285.1 Phytophthora sansomeana
GCCGGAGGGCAAGTCGTGGTCGCAGGACGCATTGTTTCAGTAGGTTAGGAGGAGTGTTTGTGTGTTTATTCAACGAGATTTCCAATCCCGATCGATAGATAGCTTTGTCTGCAAGGTAATATGACTGCAGCGGACGTTTGATTGATGAAAAATGAGAGCAACGACAGCGTAGCAAGGGTTCTTCTATTCTTTACGCTTTGCCCATAACGATACAGATAACACCGACGACCATCAGCAGGATGCTGGGGATTTTCTTCCGTAGGTTGCGCTCTCGGAACAGGAAGCGCCCCATGAGCACGCTCCATATGCAACCGGACCTCTTGATTGCAATCACGTACGATACCTCGAGGTGCTGCGTCGCCACGAGGTTGATGTAATACGCCACGACGCTCGTAACGCCGGCGAGGATGACGAACTTCCACGGGATCTTCATCTCCTGTCCAATGGGCAGGTAGATCTCCTCGCCTCCCACGCGCATCTTCTGCAAGATGTAGCTGCCTCCAGCCACAATCACCTGGATCGTAGCGCCATACACCAGCGGCGAGGCGTTTTGTACGCCGATCTTGTCGAACGCGTTGGAAATGCTCCACAGGAACGCCACGAGAATCATGTACATGGATCCCTTGCTCGCATTGGCCGAGTCCATGAGCAGGTCTTTGCTGGCGTGAGTATCCTTGGCACCCTGCAGCCAGAAGCCTCCCATCATGGCAATGGAGATGCCGATCACACCAGAGACGGTCGGGACTTCTCCCAGCACGAGGAACGCGACCACGACGAGAAACGCCGGCGTGAAGGACAGAAACGGCACGGTGGCCGACAGCGTCGAGATCTGAATAGCTCGGTTGTACAGGTAACTCGTGATGATGTTGATGCATCCGCTGATGCACACAGACGTCCAGAAGAGGTGGTTGAGCTGCGGCATGCGTCCGCCCGTGTCGATGATGGCCCAGACGACGAACAGCGGCGCCTGGATCAGTCCTCGCAGCGCCACGACCATGAACGGGTCCATGAACTTGGTCAGGTACTTGCGCAGCGGGTCGCAGAGCGCATTAACCACCGAGTTGATGACGGCGAGCGAGACTCCGTACGACATGAGCATTGCAGAGGCGAGCGACTGGCGCTTCACGCGGAAGGAACAGGTCTGCTCGCGGACTGCAGGAAGTGCCGAGCCTTTGCTCGTCTGCGTCTGACGTCTCCGATCAGAGAGTCAGCAACGGGACGACGAGTTTTAGCCAATGATACGTGGGCTTTTCGCAGCGCTCTATTGGTGAAAAAACGATGAGGGCGGGGTATAGTGAAACCAAGAGAAAGCGACCGTTGTGGTGTCCGTGGCCCTACCCCTCGTGGGTACACCGTGCCACTTCGCGATCTTTAGAGGACACTTGGAGACGTCCACAATGGAGCAGCTCTCGCGCGATGAGGTCAAGCGGCGGCTCGTGCGCGTGTGCAAGCAGATGGAGGCGCTCGTGGACGGCAGCTACGGACCCATGGGCAAGACGCAGCTCCTGCAGGCGAACGCGCAGTGTCCCGACGCGCTCACGGCCACGTCCGTCGCGGAAAGATACTTGGGTACCATCGCGTGAGGAAGATATTTGGACAAGTGGATGCAGCTCAATGGGTGAATGCTGCTGACGAATGGGTTATTTGACTGTAGCATTGAAGACTGTCCCATTGCCAACGCGTTCTTCCACGTGCTGAAGAGCAAGGTGCAGCTTTGCTACGTGTAGCTCCCAGTTGATTTGTGTTGACTTGTGTCTTTGCTACGCGGTTCTGGTGGTGCAGATTCGGGGCCACGCGGATGCTGGGCTCTTTTTGGTGGGACTGAGTGCAAGGTGACGTGGGGACAAGACATGGGGATTGGTTGGCGATGGTCTCACTGGTGGTTGTAGGCATGCAGCTTGAAATACAGGAGGGAAGTCTCGCCCATATTCCTCACGCTGTCGTGGGGAGAGGTGGGTACACGTCTGGTAAACGTCGTGGAGTTGCATTGAATTACACCCGTTTGCTGCGTAAAATGCAGGGCTGCAGCTAGCTCTGGACTGGGCTCTCCAGTATCTGGACGATCCACAATGTCCTGTGCGTGTCGAGGTCAATTGGAGCTCGGAAACGTCCATTTCTGCTGTCATTCGCGGCATTGTTTCGTCCAAATCTACTACGGGGTTGGATGAGGACACCACCGACACGGTGCTTATCCCCCTTATCATCCAGGCGTTTGTGAGTGTGTTCTCGTACGTAGTCGAGTTCCCGACTGAGAGTGTTCCCGTTCAGCTCCTGTTTGCTCCCGGCCAAAAGTCAATTGCCAAGTCGGAGGTCTGGAAACAAACAGTCCTCCTCGATCTTCCGTGGCCGTATCGAGGAAGACGCCAAGGCGCGAAGCGTAACCTACTATCTCCTCCTATTTCGAACGCGCGCGTCGCCTTGTTCAACATCACAATTGAACCTCTTGCAGAATTCGAGGAGGATGACACTAGCGGTGGCACTAGTATAAATCATTCGGGCTCGTTGAGCAACTATCGACTGAAAGCGCTCAGGCAAATTGGTGATCAATTGGAACGGCTAGGTGCTACAGCGGTTCTCTCGCAAAAGATAATTCCGTCGTATCTGCAATCGTATCTTGCAGCCAGGGACATCTTCACCCTCGACCGATTATCCGCCATACGCATTCGTAAGTTTTCTTGCCGGACGTATGAACACTGAGTCTTTGGCATTCACGAATGAGTTGCGGTTGTTTTGCTTTGTTAGGAGGCGTGCAAATGCTGAGTGGGGCAACCATTCTCAGTGACTGGAGGATCGATGACAGCATCATTGACAGCTCTCTCGGCTTTCTGTCTCTCATCACTACTCAAACTCTCGGTACGGAGCAGTATATCCGACTGCACAGGAATGGGTCTGCTGGCCAGAGTTCATCTGCTACAGGCGGCGGAACCGCGCATCCAGTGACAACTATCGCGATCGCTGCACCAGACCGCTTTGCGTATGATGAGCTCTGTCATGTGATCACGACGTCCCTTAAAACACTGGCGGGCAAGATTGACAAACCTTACGTGTTAGCTGGCGCTGGTTGTTTTGAGATCCACCTCGCCTCCTTGTTGCGTTCTTGTGCGGATAAACTCCGACCTCTAGTTTCGGTGAATGAAGGAGCGCCCGAAAGCAGTAAGGTCGATAGTCACGGAACACGGACACTGCGTCAGCTGCGCCAAACTGTCAATACTTTTGCCGAGTGTTTGGAGTACCTGGCAGGGCACTTGTGTGGAAGTCACGCCACCGCCACCGACCGTAACACCTTGATTGAAGAAGTTCGCGATGCAAACAGCAAGTCACTGGCCGCATTTTCTGAGTGTGGTGGTCCGCGCCGACAAAACCTGCACAAACTCTTTGGCTGGAACCCGAAAACGCGCTCGGTGACGACTGTGCTCTCCTACGAACAAGACGAAGACAACGAGAGGACCATCGTAGATGCTCGTATTCTAGACTCCTTCCAAGCCAAGAAAGACGCGTTGATTCTTGCGATTGAAAGCGTGTCTTCGCTTTCTAACGTAGCGTCCGTCGTCCGGATTCCTTGACAAAACAAAAAGCACACAAGTTGGGTTATCAAGTCTATCTATTCCGCATATCTCGTTTTCCACGCTAGTAGAACTGCTGCTCGTTGTCATATCCAGACAGGTCTCCACTCGCCAAGAATGGCACCAACAACGGGTCATGCTGTTCACCCTCGTCCAGCCCGTACCGCGGGAGCAAGTACGACGTCATCACAGGCGTATACTTCTCCGGCAGCTTGAATCCCTGACACACCACGAAGGCCTCGTTACTCTGCGCGCGACTGCTCATCGGCTTGGAGCACGACACGCTCTCGAAGAAGACACTGAGCTGCGTCGCCAGCAGGTCGTACTGTTCACAGCGGAAGATCTTGGCCACAAAAGCCCCGCCTTCCTCCAGCACATGGGTCGTGATGTTGAGCGCCGCCGCGAGCAGCTCCGCCTGCACGAACTCGTCGATGTCATGGACGCCCGTGACGTCGGGCGCGCCGTCACTCACCACCACTTGGGCCTTGGCGCCGTGGAAGTGGCCGATGATCTGCTCGGCCGTGCGCTTGGACGTGATGTCTCCCTGGAGCAGCTGCACGCCTGCAATGGGCGCCATCTCCTGCAGATCCACCGACACGATGCGGACGTCTCCAGTCTCCTGGCTCTGCACGTTGCTGGCGTCGTATAATTTCCGACTCAGCACTTGGCTCCAGCTGCCAGGAGCTGCACACAAGTCCACGGCCCGTTGCACATGACGCAAAAAGTCGAACTGCTCGTCCAGCTGCAGCAGTTTGAAGGCCGAACGCGCACGGAATCCCACCTCCTTGGCCTTGCGGTAGTAGATATCCTGTTAATAGGTAAATGCATACAGTGTTAGCCATGCACTGAGCAGAGAGACACTGGACCACGTACGCGGTTCGCTTCGGTGGACTTGGTCATTCTGCAATTGTCTGGTTGGACCAAAAGTGGTATTTTGGGTTCCGTCTCTTGAATAGGGGGTGTTGATGATGTCTCAGTCATTCTCCCTCTGTATAAGGAATATCAAGACAAAACCCAACGACGGCACATTTTACTTACGGACCGCACCGGCATGCGCGCACAGGGCTCGTCGACCGGCATCGGCTTCGGCATGACCATGGCGGGCGCAGCAGGAGGAGGCCCCTCCGTGCCCGACGCGCTCTTCGAGGCCGCCGCCGACTGCTACGTGTGCGACAAGAAGTTCCACGCCTTCCGCCGCAAACACCGCTGCAAGGTATTTATTTTGCTATTCCCAATTATTTTTTATTCAATTGCCAAGAATTCACGATGATGATGCAATCGCTTATTATTTCTTATTCAGTCGTGCGGCAATGCGGTGTGCGGCAGTTGCTCTCGGACGCACAAGGTCATGCCCAGCGCCACCATCATGCGCTACAATAACGAGCCCGTGCGTGTGTGCGACCGCTGCGTCCGGGATCAGAATCAGATACTGCTGGAGCGGCGTCGAGCCGAAGACGTGGAGCGCGCGAGGGCCCGCCAAGTGGCCGCATTGGAGGAGGAGGAGCGCCAACGCGAGGCGGAACGCACGCAGAGGGAGCGGGAAGTGGCGGAGGCGCAGGCCCGACGCGAGATGCGGCTGCGGGCCATTGAGGAGAAGCACTTGGGCCCACGTCCCGATCTGCGTACGCTGCGTTCGAGATGCTCCAGGAGCTTGGACGACTGTGCAAGGGACGCACCGCCGCAGTCGCTGTACTCGAAGGAGCTGAGCTCGTTCCTTGAAGACGCAGAGAAGAGATCCGTCGCGCTGGTCGCCAAGCCCTACGCAACAGGCGGCATTTTTGAAGATAAAGAGGACTTGGAAGGAGGCGAGACCGTGGAGACCACGGTGGTGCAGGAGGCGGACGAGTGCGCCATTTGTCTTGAGACGATGGATGTGGGGGATGCCATCTACACGACGGCGTGCGGCCACAGCTTCCATTGGAGCTGTCTCAAGGAGATCCAGAAGTCGGACTCGAGCAATTACGACAAGTGTCCGTCGTGTCGCGCTACGATGGCAGAAATGCAGGTCAAGAAACAGTGTGATCACCCGCGAGTACGACTCGGACATCGGTTTTGTCGCGATTGTGGTGCTGCAGTGACTGAAAACGATGCGAAGCCGCGAGGTGACGAGACGGGTGGGGTGGGCCCCAACGCTGGGATGCGGATGTCGACACCTTCCGGTGGACCGGATCTGAACCAGCCTGTTTCGTACCGAGCCAGCTCCCACGGCGCACTCGTGCGTTGCCCGCAGTGCCACATCCAGATGCGCGTCCTTCCTCACATGTACAACATGTACGTAGCACTGCATGACATTTTCGGTTTCTCCGCTGGAGTGATTCTAACCACTTGTGTTTGATTTGTGCTTTTGCAGGCGAGTTGCATGTCCGTCGGGTCACATGTTCCTGGTTCAGGTTGCTGGCCAGGCGGGAGGTGGTGCCTCTGCTGGTGCACGTGGTGGCTACGGTCTTGGATCGCGTCGTGGCCTGGGTGGCTCTCGGATCCCTCCGCGTGGTATGAGTATGGGCTACCCAGGCTCTTACTACCGCTCCACAAATGCCTACTCTGAGCTGTAGTAATTTAAGGATCCAAGACTTGAGCGCCAACGTGAGAAGAAGACCTACGAAGTCCTTCTCCACCCGCTTTCATTTTTAACTCAACTTTTGCTCGAGGAAAGAACTCGCCTGCAAACGATAAACACGCCTTCTGTGAATATGTCGATTCTTCGTGTTTGGTTACCCTGTTGCCTGTCAGTGGCAAGTTGCTACTGCAGTGAACGATGATGCTCTAAGCCACTACAATCTTGGCCACCTCAGAAGTCCACACCGTTTGGCCTCGCACAACCCGATCATTGTTGGAGTACAACCAGTCTTCGTTGGTGCGAGCGTTAACGATGTGGGTCTGTGGGCCAACCTTGGGCACCGGGACATCGTCACCCGTTCCTTGAGTAGCCCAATCTTGGTCGACAGTAGCGATGGCCTGAACGTAATAAGTTCCGGCAGTCGGAAACTCGACGTTCGCGGTGAACAAACCCTTGTTGTTGGTCTTAGCTTTCAAACCCAGGTCTTCGTGATACCAACGGGTAACACCGCTCTGGGCTCGAGTGTGCGTAGCATCGGAAGAGTCATTGGACCAAACCTTTAGCTGTGTCTTGTCAACAGTGATGGCCCCTGCCACCTCCCACTCAAACGCAGCAGCTTTATCAGCAGTGCCCGTCTTTGGATGCGTCTTCCAGTGCACATACGGCTGAACCAGGTCGATGTACAGCAGTGATAAACGAACGTTGCGGGGAACGTGGCCCACCATTTCCGAAGCTGGCAGGTAGTCGCTCAATGCTTCATCTGAGAGACTCGAGCTATCGCCCCAACTAGTTCCATTCGGCTGCTTGTTGTGGCTCGTCTCGATCAGGACATTGAACGCACGGTGAGTGGCGTTGTTGTACTTGGTCTTAGCACTGGGGTATCCTCCGTAGGAAGACGGGTTGCAGACCCCAATAGGCTTCGGAGTTGTAAACTCGTTTTCCCAAGAAGCAGCGTAACCCCAGTCTTCCATTCCACCGTTCACCGCGTACACGACGTCGTTCATGGTGCCGTCCGGGTAGTACTCGCCGCTGTCTTCAAACTTACCTCCGAATCGTGACATGATGCGAGCAAGTTGTTGCTGGCTGATGTCGTCGGGACTCTTCTCGCTCTTACCCGACTCCATCACGTGGTTCTTGCCGCCCCATTCGTAGGTGATACATTCCGTACCAGCGTGAAACGTGATGCCAAGTTGAAACAAATGGTCCCGCCACAGCTCGTTCAGCGCTCGAGCTGCCATTGTCACCATGCACTGCTCGCCCGAGCCAAGGTTGTAAGGGAAGTCTCGGTTCGGGTCCACGTTCAGTTCTCTGCGGACATTATGGTTGTAGCCGTACGCGTTGGCAGTAGGCACAATCACGATCGTGCGAGTCTTCACGAGGTGTTTCAGCCACGCGTTGCCATCCGATCGACTCGCATGTGACAGCAACAGCTCCGCAAGGGCGACGACAGCCTGCGGACCCACTCGCTCGTTGCCGTGGACATTTCCACTGAAAATCAATTCGGGTCGTTCCGGGTCGGGCAGCGAAGCCTCATCCGTGATCTTGATGACGAACTGCTCGCATGGCACCGACTCATTGCTGCGAGTACACTGCAATTCCTTGCGCTTAGGCAGGCCGTACTTGTCTTGCACACTGAAGACCTCAGCGTATTCCGGGTACTTGGTCTCCAGCTCCACAAGGAAGTCCACGATCTCGCCGTACGAGCGTTCCTTGTACAAAGTGTTCGCCGCCGACACGGGGGAAGTAGCGAAGATGACAGCTCCCAGCGAGAGCAGCAAAGCTGGGACCCGCATGCTAGTCAACGTGTGACGAACAGTGCAAGTTCTAGAGTGAGCTCGGCAGTCACCTCTGCCTCTGGTTCAGCTGTAGCGTCCAGTAATGTACGAATAAACACAAGTAAACGGGTGACTCTTTCTTCTCTTCACGATGGTGGAAACCCCATCTTGACTCGGATCATCGATCGTACAACCGAAGGACGATACACTGGACACCAGCGGGTAATTCCTATAATACGGAGTGCTCGGAAAACATTTCACATTCCCAACCTTTCTAAACAAAATACGGAGTGACGACAAACTCGTTCACACAATCAGCCATATTCAATCATAGAGGTCGGAAAGGCACACACATCACGAAGGCATGGCACGACGAGAAACCTTCACAGCGGACACAAGACCAGCATGCAACAGCAGCTTAGTCACGATCGGCGCCTGCTTGGCGTTCATCTCTGAGTACATGTGCACGGCCAGGAACTACAGCGGGACGTCGCGTGCGCGAACACTTCAAGCAAGATGACTAGGACGTTGTCTGAAGTCCGCGTTCGTGAAGTGCTTGGTACGCAGCACTATCGTCCTGCGTTTGACGGCCAACTGTGTGCTCAGCTCCAGCTCGTCCACCTTTACGTCTGTTTAGTCGGCCGGTGCGCTAAACCATGCCGCCGTGAAAACCATGGCGCTGAAGCCGCCGACCAATGCTGTCGAGGCCGTCAGCATGAGCTTCGTGCACAACGCGCACAGTTCGTGGAAGAGCGCGGTAGCGAAGCGGTATAGAGCATGGAGAACAGGATGGTGGTGGAGAACAAGTGGAAATGGTGGTCCGCCACGTACGCGCCGAGCAGCCGTGCGAGAGCGGGCAATGACAATGCTCTGAGCGTGGAGTTGATCGCCATGGCCGACCAGTGCCGAACCCGAGATCTCGGTTGGTCCAAACCAGGAAGAGCCCGTATAACACCAGAAACCCGCAAAATTCGGACGTGAGGTTATTACAGGAGTGTTTACGTAACCATGAACGGCTCGATCGCTTTATTTGGTTTGGTGGTGGCCTCGTGCAGAATTCCAAAACGAGTTTGGAGCGAGTTGTTGCAGAACCAAATTGCTGGTAAACGTTGTACGGCTATGGCTGACGATGATGACAATGCCGACCAGGCAAACTCTCTGCTGATTTCCGAAGGCCAGTGGTTTGGTACACAGAGAGACTGCACAAAGGCAATCAAGACGTTGGCTGTTAGTATGGGGAAGACTGTCTGTTTGGATCCTACTGCTGGCGGCGGGGCGTTTCTCCGGTACAAGTGCAAGGGGGATG
The DNA here is from genome assembly GCA_032158285.1 of Phytophthora sansomeana. NCBI lineage: Eukaryota > Oomycota > Peronosporomycetes > Peronosporales > Peronosporaceae > Phytophthora > Phytophthora sansomeana. The sequence goes on from JAPDHH010000202.1 coordinate 9,202, forward strand.
ATTTGTGCAGCTTCGAGGTCACTGCGTGTCGGTCGCAATCGGAAAGTCGCAAAGGATACCGGATTAACACGTGCAAGTTAGCGCACAACATGTGCAGTGGTCGCTCCCGTATTGCAGCCTCCCATCTCCGAAAAATGGAGTCCATTTGTGCGCTGGTGTCGTCAGATCCAAACCTGTCTGGCAAAACAATCGTGAGTCAAGTCAAGACGCTAACAGGGGCTGACATATCTTTGAAGGAAGCGTATCGCGGCAAGCATCTCATACTAGACGACATTTTTGGGAGCATTGAAGATGGCTTTCGAAAGTTACGATCCTTGCTGTCATTGTGGTCATCTAAAAACCCCACGTCAATTACAGAGTGTGACTGGGACAGCAATGGACGTTTTCGACGCGCGTTTTTAGGATTCCCATATGCCCGAGAGTACAACAGCTATGGCCAAAACGTAGTGGGGATTGATGGTGCCTTTATCACACATGGCAAATTCAAGAGCACCCAATTGCTTTTGGTGGGAAGAGATGGCAACTTCTCCAACATAATCCTTGGGATTGCTGTTTGCGCGTCAGAATCCGAAGAAGATTGTGTGTGGTTTCTACGCTGTTGCAAGAAGGCAGGAGTCATGCTTAACGAGCTGGACATTTTTTCAGACAGAGGAACAGGCATCCTGGCAGCTTTTGACGCCCTCGGCCTTATCAATATTCGATTCTGCACCAGGCACATTTTGCAAAATATTAACAAACATTTCAAAGGGCATTGTCCAGCAGATATGAGCAAAGTTATTTATCAATTACAAGCCGCTTCCAGTCCAGAAGAATTTAAGTCGCACCTGGATTGCTTAAAGATGACTCACCCTGATATTGCGGCGTACATTGAGCAAATCAATCCCGTCAAATGGGTACTATATCCTGCTTTAGGGAAGAAGCGACTGTATGGATGGAGAACTACAAACTTTGTGGAATCGCAGAACGCAGCAGCGCTGACACCTCGTCTTCTTTTACCATTTGGATTCTTTTCCTTCTATATGAAGAAATTCATGGAGACTGCGTACGCGAACAAGCAACAGGCTGCCGAATGGGTGAACCAAGGGTTGAGCTTGACGCATAGAGCACACGCAAAGCTGCAAAAGCAGCAAGAACTTTCAGTCTACTACAGTGTACGACCCTCTTCTGACAATATTGCGTTTGTAGAGAATCTGCGAGGCTATCCTGTTCGAAGTCGGCGAGTGGATATCTGTGCACGCACATGTAGTTGCAATGACTTTGACCAACAAGGAATTCCTTGCCGCCATTATATAGCAGCATTAGACCACTTTAACAAGTCAGACACGGTGTTTGAAGCTGTGGACGAGTGCTTTAAAACAGAAGCATTTCAGAAGCTTCATGGAGTTGATGCAAGTGGGCCAATCGAACTTGTGCTTGATGAAGATATGTCAATCAACACAGAGGACCTGCCACCAGTATTATCGCTGAAGCTCGGCCGGAACAAACAGCGTCGCTATCCTAGCGGTGGCGATCCGACGCGTTCGGTTGGCCGAGCTAAACGGAAAGCAACCTGCTCGAAGTGTGGCCGTGAAGGTCACAACAAACGCACTTGCGGCAACTGAGCTACGAGGTAGGCACTCGCACCAACAATATATTACCTGAATTTGCTACTTTTGATTTTCGTGGTTGTGTTCATGAGTGCCACGCACGTCTTGTTTACGCATGTTTCTCGTCATGCATACTTTTCCGACCTCTATGATTGAATATGGCTGATTGAGTGAACGAGTTTGTAGTCACTCCGTATTTTGTTCAGAAAGGTTGGGAATGTGAAATGTTTTCCGAGCACTCCGTATTATAGGAATTACCCGGACACCAGCACACGACAATCTGGCTCTGACTCAGTCTCAACGCAACGCTGCGCAGTTGACAATAGAGTAAGAAAGTGGCTACGTTCACCAATACGGACATAAAATGGGCTAAATACGAAAGTTTGCCTGGCGAGATCACGCGAGGGCTGCAGCTCTACAAGGCTAGCACTACGGTGCCGGGATAGACCAAGTGCATTTAGCAGCAGGGTGTGAAGCCAATGCTTCGTTCGTTAGCCTAGGCCCCACCATTTTCATTCTTCACCTGAAGGGATTTAGCTCTGGGATTGTGAATTTAAGTTGCGTGAAGGGGCTCAAAGTTGCTTGAAAGTTGCCCTAAAGTTGCACGTTTACCCTTCTTCTGTCAAAAGATTGGTGAACGTAGGGAGAGCCACAGAGTAAGGCGCAACGTCGGCCATGCATCTGCAGTTCACATGGTCAATCTGAGCTCGCCATACGGTACCAGTTGCCCGATACCACCGCGTTTTGCAAAATAGTTGTATCAGAGTGATGGTCCTACAAGTTGAAGTTGTTTCGCCAATGCGGAATCTGCGCCTCAGTATCGAAAAGGCAGCGCAAGGCACAAGTCCCCAGTCAAAACCCGAACAAGAATGAAGGTCTCGTCCGAGAAAGGCGGAGAGGACTTCCCGGGCCACCTGGAGAAGCTCCTGCAGGAGCTCACGCGCTGCGAGGAGCGCTCGAGACGCCAGAGCGCGGAGAGCGCGTCCGCCAGCACGCGGCAAAAGCTGCTGAGCGAGCAACTGCAGCAGAGTAGGGAGTATTGTGTCGTTCGAGAGGGAATACGCAGAGACTGACGGTGGACGTTCAGCACAAGAAGAGCTGGCATCTGCACAAGCGAGCAGGGCCACGCTCTGCAACGAGATTGGGACGCTGAAACAGGCAAAGGACCATCAAGCCAAGCAGCTGAGCAAGTACAAGATGGACTTGCAGGCTTCGCGGGAGTCGCAGGCGGCGATGACGAAGAAGATGGAGGAGCTGGAGGCCTCGACGTGGACGGCAAAGCAGCAGTATATCCGGTGCGACGAGGACTTGCTTGCAGAGAGATGTTCTTTCTCGGCTTGTAACTTGACGACGTAAGTGTTGTAGGTCGCTTGCTTCTCGTATCAAGACGAGTGCTCTGGTTCTGCAGCAAATGCATATTACAAACGGAACTTCGTTCAGACTTCCGCTCGTTGAAAAGCGTGACTCGGAGCAAAGCAGTTTGAACAAGCGCAAACGCATTCGGGCAGGGACAGAATGGGAAAACGGAGTCAGCGAGGTATTGCTGTTGCGTATGTACTCCATTGCATCTCACCTCACGTGTCTTCCGGCCCAAGCCTACAGGATGTACTGTGGCTAGTGATCACAAGTCCATAGAAGACCGACCGTCTGAATCTACAGCGCTAGTTGTGGCGCCATCGACGTCAGCAAACAGAGTCGCTTTGGTGGGACAGCAAAATGCCCCGTTAAGTTGTGACGACGCCAAGCAACACAAGCAACAAGAGAATCGTTGCGCTCAAAGCGAGCGCGCTGTTGAAGAACTTCAGTCGCAAATTGCCAAGCTCAAGACAGAGTACTCAGATCTGGACGGTACGATTGCATAAGAAGACCGAAATCTAAAGTGATGCCGTCGAATGCCGTTGACGAACGATTTGTGATGTCTACATGCAGGCAAGTACAAGACGCTTGTCCTTGAGCACGACGAGGCTCTGGTCAGTTGTAAGACTTCAGCGCAAGAAATGAAAACTAATGAAGAGCTGCTTCAAAAGCTCAACTCGAAAGAGCATGAGGGCTCTGCGATTAAAAGCTCCGAGAAAGATGAAGACAACTCCGCTCTTGAAGGGCGCTTGAAAATGCTGGAGGTGCGAAGCTCTTTGACTTCAGGAACGAAAGTTTGGTGTTAATGGCATAATTTGTTCTGCAGGAAAACTTGGCCCAGATGAACGGCTACGCTGACCAACTGGAGATGGTCATTGCGCAATGCCCTTCGTGCACCATCAAACTCCAAAACGAAAGCACGCAGGACTCTATCGGCAACAGAGCTGAGTAGACAGCAGAAGACAACGAAAATTAGGAAGACGAGCTCATATTTCCTCCAATAAGTACCAGTCCTTAGCCCGCTGCATCTAAAGCAATGGAGCTTGGTTGTGGGCCAGGTTGTAGAACTTGGTGCCTTCCTGGTTCAATTCATCAAAAGTGCCCGTCTCGGCAATGACGCCCTCCTCGAGCAGAATGATCCGATTCGCGTGCTTGATCGTGTTCAACCGATGCGCAATGATGAAAACCGTTCGGTTTTCAGCTGCCGACTCGAGAGCGCGGCGAATCATGTCTTCGCTGCGGCCGTCAAGAGAGCTCGTGGCCTCGTCGAAGAGCAGGATGTTGGTTTGCTTGTACAGCGCACGGGCAATGGCAATACGCTGCTTCTGGCCGCCAGACAGCTCCACACCCTTCTCACCCACGAAAGTATCGTACTGGTTGGGCAGCTCCATAATGAATTCGTGTGCGTGCGCCTCCTTCGCAGCAGCAACGAGCTGCTCCTTGTTGTGCACCTCAGCGCCGTACATGATGTTTTCAGCGATAGTGGACGCAAAAAGCGACGGCTCCTGTAACATGAAAGCATACCACAACAACTCGTTAGTACCATGTAGCAAAAGCGCACGTACACCACCACCAACGAACCTGGTTGACAACACCAATCTGCTTACGCAACCATGACGCCTTCAGCGTAGCAATGTCAACGCCATCCAGAGTCACCGTGCCGCTCGTGGGCTTAATGATCTTCGACATGAGTGACGCGATCGTGGTCTTACCGGCACCGCTCTTGCCCACAATCGCCACCACCTCACCACGGTTGATCTCCATGTTCAGGCGGTCGAGCACCAGAATGTCCGGACGCGACGGGTACGCGAAGGACACGTTGTTGAAGCGGACGTGGCCCTTCACACTAGCAAGCGTTCCCTCTCCATCAGCAGCAGGCGGCAGGGACAGCAAATCAAACAACGCCTCGGACGACATGCGAGTCTTCTTCATCTCACTCAAGCACGAGGAGACACCCGAGAAACCAAGACCCATGAAGCCACTGTACAGCGCGAACGACGTGAGCGTTCCAATCGTCAGCTCACCAGAGCCCACCAGCGACCCACCGAAGTACAACACCGAGAACAGAGAGCAGTTCACAGACAGCGAGAGTCCGCCCATGAACACTCCACGCGCGCGCTTGGCACGCTTGGCATTGGCCAAGATGCCCTTGTTGATCTTCTCAAAGTGGTCCAGCTCGTCCTGCTCCGCCGAAAAGAGCTTGACGGTGAAAATATTGTTCAGCCTCTCTTCTGCCACGCCCGTCATGTTCGCGACCGAGTTCTGGTGTTTCTTCGCCAAGCGACTCGAGAACTTGCTAAACAGCATGGCGCCCGTGCCCACTAGTGGCAAAATACCCAACGACACGAGCGTGAGCTTGGGGGAGATGGTGAGCAGCATGCAGGAGGCGCCCACGGCCGAGTTGAGCGACCTGTAGCCATTGGACAGCACGTCCACCACAGCATTGGCCGTCTGCTGGCAGTCTCCGCTGAGTCTCGTGACCAGCTCGCCCACCTTGCGGTTGTTGTAGAAGCCCAGCTCCTGCGACAACAAGACCTGGTACAGTCTGCGCCGCAGCTTGGCGGCGATGCGCTCGGCCACCATGCCGAGCGAGTACGTGCGCAGGAACGAGCCCAGCGATCCCGTGACGAACGTGGCGATCACGACCACCACGAAGCCCTTGCGACTAAGTCCTCCCGGCGCCGGTTTGCCCGACGCCACGTCGATCGCTTTCCCCATGATACGCGGGAACACGAGGTTCATGGCGGACGCGACCGTCATGCCAGCCACACCCACAGTGAGCGGCAGCTTCTCCTCCTTGGTGAGACTCAAGATCCAGCGGATGTTGGACGGCTCCTTCTTCTTACCCTCAGGCTTCTCCTTGCTCTTGCTGGGATTGGAAGCGGGCGCCACCGACGCAGCGCTCAGGCCGCCGTCGTACGGCGCGCTCGCCTTCTGCAGCAGGAAGGACCTGGGCGGCAGCATGGCGACCGATGACACACTAATCAGACTCTGAGTCGTGCGGCCACGAAAAGCTCGCGTATCTAGCGCATGGCGTGGTCAACATCATACCTTTATTGCGTCATATGCGTTTCCATGGGATTGTAGGATCTGCGGCGTCGAGCGCACCACAGACTGCAGGTAGCAAGCTCCGACCGATCTCTCTCTCGTCGTGCGGCCCTGTACCATGCAGCGCGGGTGGCTTCGCGCGGCGCAAGTGGCGCTCACTGCTCGTCCGCATGCCTCTCTTGCTATCCGCGCGATTTCGGCGTCGTCTGCGCTCTCCGCCGCGTCGAAATCGGACCGGACAGCTCCGACCGCGCGTCGGGCGACCACGAATCTGCGTAAAGCGAGCTCCACGCCCACCGGACGACGCAGAACGACGCGCACACAAGTGATCAGCGACATGGAGGCGCTGGTGCATGAGGCCAAGCGTCACGGCGCGCGTTTCCAGCCCAGTATGGACTATCTCCGTCGAGCCAGCGCCGTCCTGCAGCTCTGCAAGTCTCGGAAGCAATGCACGGCCGCCACCCCGCTGTGCCAGATCGTGACCAAGGCGCCGACCACCCACGGCAAGGCCGAGATGGAGTGTGTCAGGATCTACCAGAAGGCAGGACGATACCAGGAAGTGGTGGCTCTAGCAGACAAACTCATGAGCCAAGACGTGTTCCTGCTGAACCCGGCGCTTGCCAGTGCCATCCAGGCCTGCGCAGCTCTGGGAGAGGTGGACAAAGGCTTCCAGTTCTTTGATGCTGCCGTGCAGCGAGGCTCCATCCCCAACTTGGGCGTGTACTCGGCGCTACTCGCGGTCGCGGGCGCTGCTGGAGACCCGCAGAGAGTGCAGGGCGTGCTGAAGCAGATGCAGGAAGCGGGCGTTGAGATGAACAACATCACGTTCCACAACTTGATGAGTGCTTACGCGCGTGGCGGTCACGTCACCGAGTCGCTCGCGCTGTTTGACAAGATGCAGAAGCAGGGCATTCCGGCTGATGAACACACGTACGCTATTCTGATGGATGCTCACGCCGAGAGTGGAGACTTTGCTGGCGCCAAGAATCTCATGGATGAACTGAAGAAGACGACGCTGGAACCCAACCTCGTGCACTACAACATCTTGCTGAAGGCGTGCGGTAAGGTGAGTGACTTGACGTCGGCGTTCCTGCTGTACGAGGAGATGAAGGAGCGCAAAATCAAGCCCGACCTGGTGACATTCATCACCATGATGCACGCCGTGTACCATGGAGAGCTGGGAGTTGTTGACCAGAAGAAGGTGAAGGCGGCCCTCGTTGGCATGGGTGTCATGGGCGCTGCGTTTATTCCTTTCATCAACTATGAAGAGTACATGATGACCACGCTTTTCTGTGGTAGTCTTGTGGGCTCGATGGGACTAGCTGCGTACATGAATCCGGACGGCGTTATTCGCGCGCTCTACCCTAACACTGACGAGCCTCGTGATGATACCATTATCGAGGCTTTCTTCCGGCGACTGCGCGAGGAGGATCACTGCGGTAGATCGATGTATCTTTGGCGCGAGATGCTGAAGTTTAATGTGCCGGCGGACCCGCGTGTGTACGACGTTCTGGTGCGCACCTGTGTGCGCAAGCGTCATCCAGAGCTCGCATACGACGCTGTGTTTGAGGAGAAGTTGCCGCTTATCGACAAGGAGGGGGCGTTTATCCTGTCGCTTCCTACTACGCTGAGTCTACTGCATTCGGTATTGGCGCAAAAGCGCGTGAACATGGCGGACACTCTGTACGACGCAGCGCGTAGCCACAACCTGTTCGACAAGGTTTACTCCGAGAAGGGTGACGCATATGTGTACGATATGCGCTCGTTCCTGAACGAACAGGTTCGTAGCTATACGATCATCAAGTTGATGGATGAGCTCCGCGCCAAGGTGGATTCGTCAAATGGAGCTTTCATAGCCCCCAATGTCCAGTTCTTGGTTCAGCACGGATATGAGCTCCTTGATCGCCTTGATGCGGACAACTCGAGTCTTCGCACACTGTTTTCGATGGATGACATGACACGCGTGGGCGCTTCGGGTGATAACAGCACGTCTGCGCACTACTACTTCAGGCTGTCGATTCCCGCTGAGCGACTACAAACGTACTTTGAGACCACGCTTGCAAACGCGGGCAAGGAGCGACGACTGTAAAGATGATGTGGGGTGCTAGAAGCAAGGGCTGGGAACGACTAGGAGAACACCCTCCCGTAAGTTTTGAATTTGTGGGTTTTCTTGTGCAAGAACTCGAGGCTACTGAATAGACCCGTTTTGGGCAGTTTGCTTACCTTCGCTGTTTTCCCAGATCGGATGTATTTCTCAAAGCGGAGCTTGCTGAAAACTATCCAAGTTAATCGAGTTGGATCACGCGAAGTGATCACTGACTTGTATTTTTAGTGGTTTTCCAGCGAGGCAGGTTGGTATGGCAAGCGGTGGGATTCGGGTGAGCTGCCGAGTGCGTGAAGACTATGACGCAAACAGCAGAAGTTCTCTATCTACATGTAGTGTTTTCGTGGATACCTCAGCGCATCAACTTGTGGTACTTCATCCTTCCTTGTCTATTGGTAATGGCTGTAGCACTGGCACAACACCTTCACGACTGGACAATGATTTGGTCAATGGAGGTACAGCATATTCATGCTTCGACGGAGTTTACTCGGGTCAATCAACACAAGAAGAGGTGTTCGAATCAATCGGCCGGCCGTTTGTCGCGGACTTGTTGGCTGGATACAACTGCACAATTATCGCGTACGGCCAAACAGGTAGTGGCAAAACTTATACAACTGTGGGAGGGGTGACACCAAGCACTCGCGGACTCGTCCCGCGTGCAATGGAATCCATCCTAGAGGAGATGGCACAGATCGACCCATCCGATTACGACGTGGCACTTACCGCAAGTTTTGTTGAAATCTACCAGGAAAAGTTACGCGACTTACTATTGCCGCATAGCTCCAGACAACTTCGATTGCGAGAGAATAAGGAGCATGATGTTCAGGTTGAAGGCGCAAGCGAGATTGCAATCTCAACGGTGGCAGGTGGAATGGCAGTGCTATCGAGAGGCAATGCACAGAGATCGACAGGTTCGACATTGATGAATGTAGACTCTAGTCGAAGCCACTCCGTGTTAATTCTGACGTTTACGAAGAAACGTATCCGAAGTGGGGCCAAGGTGAGAGGCAAACTGTTCATCGTTGATTTAGCTGGGTCTGAAAAAGTTCAAAAGACTGCGGCAACGGGCGTCCGGATGGAGGAGGCCAAGCATATCAATCGGGTAAGTCTGACCTTACAGGCTGATCGTAGTGTGTGTACGAGGCTAACATGGCGCGAATGTAGTCTCTTTCTGCTCTTGGAAATGTGATCAATGCACTGACAGACGATAAGATCAAGCACGTCCCGTATCGAGACAGCAAGCTTACTCGTTTGCTGCAAACCTCGCTGGGAGGCAACGCCAAGACGCATTTGTTGCTCACTTGTTCTGCTAGCAGTCTGCATTTTGAAGAGACTTTGTCAACTTTGCGTTTCGGTTCCCGTGCCAAGAACATTCAGAATACGCCTCACGTGAACAAAGAAAATGTTGGGGCTGCTGCAGAATATGGCGAGTTGTTGACGACACTGCAGAACAAGATTGAAAACCTGCACAGCTACATTCGTCAATTGGAGACAACTCAATGTGCGGCTTGCAAGTCTAGACGACCCACTGATGCTGTCGATTCTTGTCTGCCGCTATCAATCGCCAAGACGAATAATGAAGTACCAGCTCCAGATCTTGCCGCCAGTCCAGATGAAGACGATGGCGACGCGATTACTAAGAATGAGGAGGGATGCGACTTCATTGCAGACGACTTAATGCGAGCTGAAATGCAAAGTTTGAGAAAAGCTCTCACCAGTATGATGCGCGATCACGAAGCACAAGAGCACGCTCATGATGTAGCACGGACCATGATGGAAGTGACAGAGCAGCATCTGGACTCGCGACATCGAAGTCAAGAGCAGATTATTCAACAACAAGAACTCGAGCTGCATGATGCATCCTCAACGATCGATCGTTTAGAAAAGAAAATTGAATTGCTGGAAGAGCGCACTCGTGGAATGAATACGGAGCTTCATCGCTTAAGCGGCCAACAGCATCAGCATCAAGCTGGCGAAAGTGCTGAAGCGGAAATCTTACGCAGACATTTAGATGCGTCAACGAAACTCGCAAAGCAACTTCAGACAAAGCTGACGGCCTACCGACAAGAACAGGAGACTATTGTGGAGTTAAAGAATCGTTTGGTGAGCAAAGAGCACGAATTGAGTACACTTCGCAGCGAGATCGAGGTGCTTCGCTCGAAGAAGCTTCCAGCTCCAGTACCAAATGTCATTCCTATCGGTCTTTCGTCGCCGCATCGGGCTCCGCAGACTCGGCCTGTCACGGCTGTCGATTTCAAAACACTTTCGGGTACTAACCAAGCTTGTCGGAGTGATACGAAGCACTTTAACAGCAACATACAGAGCTGGTGGTCAGGTGCAATGGACGAACCTCCACCTCGAAACCAGGAAGAGAGCGCAGTTTGGACTGATAAACGTGTAAATGTGCTCCCGTCGCCAGTACCAAAGAACGGTGGGGTTGCCCAAACAGAGAGTATCGGTGACCTTGGCAACAGAGACTTGCTTCCTCCTGCTGCTGATGCAGCGAATAGAGTGTGCAATAGCGCCAACTCAAGTACTCGGCCATTTCGTGCTCGTCTTGTAGGTTTGCTGAATTCACTTGAAGAGGAAACAACAGCATACAGAGAACTGGTGGTAGAAACGAAGGAACGGACAGCATCGCGTAGTGGAAGTAGACCTCGATGCCAACTTCCCTGTCTTGATGCACCAGCGCTTCCGTCAACAACGCCGTAGACACAACAGAGCGAGCACGTCACAGTACTAAGATGAATGAATTGAGGAATATGTAAAGTAACCTAAAGAGATAACGCGGCACTACGAGCCGCACGCACACGTACCAAAATCTTGTCGTGTACTCCGTTTATATGGTTAGCGTCGTGTTGCTGGCGTTGTCGAACCGCAGACTGAGCTGCTTCTTCTTTAGAAATTCGATGACGTTCATTAGCTGCGGATCGCGCGCGTCAGTCGTGCCTGTGCGTTCCAAGTAACGAATGACGTCGCGGAATGCCTTCAGCTGCTCCTTGGCGGTGACTGGAGGAATGCCGGGGTGCTCACCGTTGGCGCCCAGGTGGTCACCGCCCTCACCTGCAGCATTCGGGGCGCGGAACTCCTCATCGTTCTCTTGCGGATCCTCAATCATGTCTTCGTTGAGACGCTTGTGGATATCGTTCTCCCAGCGCGAGTTCACCAGCACCTTCGTGTTCACGATACCGCTCAGCTGCAAGCAGTAGAGCAGGCCCCAAAGCTCCTCTTCCACGTTCTTGTCATCAGAGCCGTCCATGCTGGAGTCTAAGGTGAAAGGCGCCGCAATGCCGAGCGGCTTCCAGGCATTCACGATCATTTCTTTCGACGTCTGTTGCCAGGCATCCACGATCCAGTTCATTGCCTGAATCTGCGTCACGTGATAAATATCCGACAGTCCGTCCTCAAGGTGATCAATGGCCAGAGTGAGGTGCTTGAGGCGATATTTGCCCTTGAACGAGGACAAGATACCTCCGCGCATGGGCTGCACCTTCATGCCCAGGTGCGGTGCAAACATGACCACACGCACGTTTGACAGCGCGACGCAACCCAGTACATGAGACGGCGCGTTGTCCATCAACAGCACCACGTTGCGGTGCGCGCTGGCCATGCGCGCGTTGAAATCACGCAGCCACTGCTGGAAGATGAAGACCGTCATGCGGGCCTTGCTGCTGCACACGTAGTGGTACCCTAGCTGCGAGATGGATGCCATCTTGATACTCTTGGGGGGCACGACGTTGCCGATAATGTAGGGCTCCATGAGATCCGACGCGTCAGCGTTCACCGCGAGCAGCACCGTGAGTCGGGGCTCGTCCGCCAGCAAGGACTGGGCCTCATCTCCCTGCACGAGCTTGTTAGGCGACGCGCGGTAGAACAAGCCCGTCTCGTCCACCGTGTACACGTCGCTGGGTTCGTAGTCTCTCAGCATCTCCTGGATCTGTTCGAGCGTCAAGTCCATGGATACGGGGGGCAGCATGTAGTTGGGGTCCACTGCCAGCCCATTGGGCAGCATGTTGCTGTTGCCGTCCAAGATGCCTCCATAGGCGGCTCCGTCCTTGCCCGCCGCACTGGCCGCGTGTTTGTCACTCTGCAAGTTGTTGGTGCGTTTCATGAGTCCGTGACGCGCCTTGAACGAGGCCAGCCAGCCATTGGAGAAGCCCAGCTTCCCTCCAGCCCCATCTGCTTGACCAGTTCCCGGCCCTTGGTCTTGATCATGTCTCCCGTGATGTTCCCCTTGTTCTGGCGCTCCATGACCCAATTGGCCAGCACCTGGTCGAAGTGCGCATGTCGCGTGGGGCGGATGGTCTTGCGCTGGGCGCCCAGCACGCCCAGTACGTTGTCCTTGAACAAATGCTCGTGCTTGAGGATGTTGCTCATCGTGGGCTGCGTGGGCGCGCGCTGCAGGTTGAACTCGAGCTTGGCCCAGCGACACAGGTCCTTCTGCGTGATCTTGGGCGTGTTGCGGTGCTTCTCGCAGATGCGGCGCTTCTGCTCCACCGTGAGGTTCCCGTGGCCGTCGGCGCGGCGGCGGCGCGGCTTGGCGGCGGGCTTGGGGGCGGGCACGGCGCCGGCGGCCTGCGCGCTCAACGCCGCCGCCTCGCTGGCCGCCTGCACTTGCGCCTGCACTTGCGCCTGCACCTGCGCCTGCTGCGCCTGCACTTGCTGCGCCAGCGCGGCGCTCGTGGCCGACAGCCCCGCGGCCGACAGCAGGCTCACGTCGTAAGTATTAGGACTCGAAGGCATGCGTATAAGTTCTCGGGAATCTTGGCTTTTGGGAGAAATGCGCGCGAACTGGGGGGAGCACTTGGCGTTTGTATACGATAGTGGACGCGAGTGAAACGGCGTTTGAAATGCGGACGCAGAAAGAGTGTACATGCCTCGAAAGTATTCACCACATAACCGATCGCAATCATTCTGAGCGTTGAAGTGGTCGCAAAATCCGTCACTTCAGTTTTTGCGGCCTAGGACGCAAGTGGATCGAGGATGGTGCCCGACCGACAATGGCGGCCCGCAGGAGAGAACATGGACAAGCGGTGGGTAGTAATTAATTGTAGAGCTGGTGTGCAGTTCGTTCTAATTGTGGGGGGGACCGACAGGACTGCGAGGAAGGTGCACGCGGCGGACTTCCAGCGCACACTGCGGCAGCTACGGGCTCAGTACTTGCAGCAGATGCAGACAAGAACAGAAGAGAGCGAGCAGAACCGAGAGGCGCCTGGGAGCGACCACATGCACGTGTACGTGCGCAAGCGGCCGCTGCTGCCGCACGAGCTGCACAAGCACGAGTTCGACGTGATCACGGCAATCGGACAGCGGGAGATCGTCATCCACGAGTGCAAAATGTACCCTGGTACGGACGGAAAGAGCTTTTAGAGGAGAGTGAGAGCTGATAGGTGCTTGCTTGCTTGTTGCGTGTAGATATGCGGCACAAGTACGTCGTCTCGCACCACCAGCGCTTCTCCACGTGCTACGACGAGAAAGTCGACACGGAGACCGTGTACGAAGATGCTGTCAAGCACCTGCTGCTGCACGCCATGCAAGGTGGCAAGGCAGTTTGCATGATGTACGGCCAAACGGGGTCTGGCAAGACCTACACAATGAGCGGGCTCTTCCAGTTCCTATCGGACGACCTGTTCACTGAGGCGGTGGGTAACGTGGATTTTGCGGTCTCGGTCTCGGCTGTGGAAATCGCAGGCTCCAAATGCTATGGTGCGTGACCATGGCGAACGTTTTTGTGCTCTCCTCCCGCTAAAAACTGCTGTTGCTATTACAGATCTCATTCGCGACCGTGCCAAGGTGTTGGTGTGCGATGACGGCGAAGGCAATACGAGCTTGGTCGGTACAACAGAAATCGAGGCTGACTCGACCAACTCCTTGTTGGAAGTACTGGAGGGTGTCAAGGACTTGCGTACGACGGAATCAACAACAGTGAACCACCAGTCCTCGCGCTCGCACCTGGTGTGCTACATTAATCTGCGCCATCGTAGCTCCAGAGGCAGCGAAAAGCTGGGAGAGCTGTACGGCCAGCTCGTTTTGCTGGATCTAGCCGGCAGCGAGCGCAACGAAGACTCGTTCTACCACGATGCAGCGCGGAGAAAGGAAGCGATTGAGATTAACAAGAGCCACCTGGCGTTGAAGGAGTGCGTTCGTGCAATTGGGCGTGAAGACAGCACCGGATTCGTGCCCTATCGCTCTAGCATTCTCACGCGCATCTTGAAGAGCTGTCTTTGGAGCATGAATTCTCGGGCCAGTGTGATCGCTACAATATCGCCGATCTCGATCGACACCGAGCACACACTGCATACCTTGCTCTGTGCCGGCCAAATTCTCGAAGATACCCCTCATATCAGCACAGATCGCGTCGACGTGAAGGAAGCTGGAGAAGATGAAGAAGAGCGTGTAGTTCCAATTCGTGAATGGGACAACGACCACGTGAGGAACTGGGTCTGCTCGGTGCGCAAGGGCAGATTTCAAAAGTTTGCCGACAACATCAATAGCTCTGTCGACGGCAGAATGCTCACTCGATTTACGCACGCCCGGTTCACGCAGCTTTGCGGCGGAAACAGCCTAGCTGGTGGTCACCTACTAAAAGCGTTCCGAGATGAGATGACAAACCAAGACAAAACGCACAAGGCGAGACGAGAACGCAATGCTGCTCGCCGTAAATGAGACGATAGCACAAAGCTGCGCAGCACTAAGCCTGCCAACAGTACTCACGTGGATACATAAAATTCCGCTGCGGTGGAGCTAGATCCGAGCACACGGTAAAGATTGATTGATATAGAGCTGCATCGTTACGTAAACCTCTGCAGTCTAGGTTGTGTAGTGCTTCGTGGGGATGAACTTGTAGGTTACGAGAGCTCCGAGCAGAGAGACCGCCGCACTCAGCATCAAAAGGTGTGATACACCAAAGTGAGCTTCAATGATACCGAACGATGCCGCTCCCACCGCAGCGCCAAGTTTACCGACCGCTGCAGCGACACCATTCAACTCGACGCGCACGTCTTGCGAGAAAATCTCCGCAGGGAGGCAAAATGTGCCGACGTTCGGTCCAAAATTCGAGAAGAAGAACGTGAGGGCGTACAACCCAAGCAGCAGTCCCCTGTACTCTAGAAGCTGCTCGTAGAATATCCCAAGCGACAGGAAGAGCAGCGTCATAACGAGGAAGCCCATGATCTGAATGGCCTTGAAGCTGATCTTGCCGACAATAAATACCGTGAGCAGGTTGCCGGGCAGCGCGATGGCCGCCACAACTAACGAGCAGAGCGCGACATCCGCGAAGTGATGTTTGTCCAAGCCGTATGTGTCCTGCAGAATAATTGGCGTGAAGATGACGTTCCCATAGAAGGAGATGTCGAACAGGAACCAGCTTGCACACGCGCCAAAGAGTTTTCGCTGCAGCGAGATGCTCTCTCGCACCTTGTCCCACAACTTGGACTTGCAGGTCACCTCGGAATCCATCCTCTTGAGCATGATCGGCGGCGTGATCGGAGACGGCGGTAGGTCCTCCTTCACTTGAAAAGCTCGCCGCAGCACAAACATCCCAGGAAATGCACCGACAAGTAGCAGGACCCTCCACCCGATCGTGCGTTGAGCATTCATGCACAGCATGATGTACGCCATGAGCGGGGCGAGCAACTGGCCAATGCCCTGGAAGCTAAACACCGCCGCCACCACCTTGCTCTTCTTCAGTTCATCGTCGTCATCCGTCGACTCCACCGCGGACGCCGCCGAGAGCGGGTAGACCCCTCCAACACCCACTCCCAGCACGAACCGACAGGCTGCCAGCACGTGATACACCGAGTCGGAGCCCCACGGCAGCACTGCACTGGAGGCTGCCCCGAGAATGGACAGCATGAGCGTGAGGATCATGCCCTTCCGACGGCCCATGACCGCCCCCACATAGCCGAACGTGAGTTGCCCCACAATGGCCCCCACCAACGAGCACGAGTCGACGGTGGACCGCAGTCCCGGACTCGAATTCGGATACGACCGCTCCAGCATCATCAGCGCGTAGTTGATGACCGCCAAATTGTACTGCACCGTAGCACACCACTCGATTAGATCCACACAAATTGCAATAGTTCAATTGCTAGACACCTACCGCTGTGCTGAGGTTGGCGATGGCGGAGACCAAGATCTGGTCGCTCACGACCACGTCCTCGGACGCTTCTAGTGGCACTTCGGGGGTCGTACTGCCGTATCCGAGCTGCCGATCTTTCACCATCACGAGGGGCTCCATGACCTCGGACGTCGTGGACGAGCTGCTCGCTTCGGTGCCGGACTCGTGGGGGTCACTTGGCTGTCCGCTTTGATGCGTCTTGACTCGCGCATGATGCACGGGACCAATTCGCGACTGACGCTGGCATCAGAGGGGTCGGTCAGGATGCAACCGCCGAATCTTCTTCCCATCCCGCTAGCGGTATACGAAGAACTGAGTTTGATGCGTTAGGGCCATCGACGCTACTGCAGTCTGCAGATAGCTATCCTTGGTGCTTGAGGTGACTCAGATTAGCGGGCGAAACACTCGTGTCTAGCTGCTTTTGTGAGCATTCCGACCGGTGGTTGCCACTCCAAGCACCAACAGCACACGCGCAGGTGTATGCGGAGCTTTAGTAAGTTGTATTTTTGTCGGCATAACGAATCTACTGGCCATGCAGTTAGGAATATCATGGAAGGCATGTGGTGCATTTCGTTCTTGGAGACGTTCGGTTGGGATAGGACTCAGCTTTTGGGACGCCGCTCACCCTAATGAAGCTGCCTTTGGTACCAAGAAGCAAGACGGTGGGAGTAAGCACGAAAAAGACCGAGAGCAGTGACCAACGATGGAAACTTCAACTTGGTCACGTTTGAAGCACTGACGTTATCACTAGTACAGCTCGTCGCTGGGTCGTCTTTTCGACTTGGAGCTTTTGATCCATGGTCGGGGCGGTAGAAGTCTCGAGAGTCTTCCCGTACCAATTGTAGAGCTGCGCGAAGAATTGCGAAACTCGGTCTCCCTTCCGAGACTGACCTCAGCGTACATGCACTCGTACCCGACGTTCTCGACTTTGTTCTGGTTCCCTACGCTGCTGAAGTGGTCGTTGTCGTCCTGGTTGGATGGAGGTTGAGACGATGGGAAGGACTCCTTGGACTGTCCGTGATCGGTTCGAGTTGATACGCCCTTCGCCACGGTCTTTCGTAGTTGAGAGATGGCGTGGCGAGTCGAGTCTCGAACGTGGAGTTTCTTGGCACGGGAGGCCACGGCGACTCGAGCATTGTTCAGACTGGACGACAGTGATGTGATGCGGGATCTGGTTGTCGTTTTCTTCTCCTCGGCACTTGTGGCTCGACGACAGGACTGAGCTGACGTGTTCTGCTCGGGGTCTTGTTCACCGTAGTCGTCGCCGAGATCGAGGTAGTTTTGACCCACATCTCCCGTGTAGGACAGAATGGACGGGTTCTTGTGAAGCTGCTCGCGCTCGTGGAAACCGAGTTTGGACGATATCTTGGGCGCCATTCTCACCTCAATTCAGCAGATAGGAAAGTGGTATGCTGGGCTTCGTGCGGTTGGCACACCGAGGCGACAGGGATTGTGTACCGAAGAAATCGTGGGGATGAATCCTCGAGACGGTGGAGTGAGGACAAGCATGAAGAGATATCTACCTAGTCTCATGTACTGCAACCCCCATGAAAACTGAAAATAAAACACAGGCGAAGAGCAATTCCAGTCTTGAGGAATGCTGAAATAGCATGTAGAGAAACGGAAACTCGTGTCCAATGCAACAACGCATCGGCTTATCATGCATTTGCTTGGCGGCCGATATCCTGCGAATGAGGCGGCAAAATGGTGAACAAAACGCTGAAAAAAGAAATCGTCCATCAGTTCCGGCAGTCTGTTCAACGGCGATTTTGAGCATTAGCGAGTCACTTGAAAACAATAGTAGAATGCAGCATTTCGGCACAGACTTACCTGCTACCGCACACGGTCTCGTCAATCACTATGCGCGCGCTCATTCGGCGCGACTTGCATAAGGAAGTCCACGAAATCAGAGCAATTGTTGTCCTTCGCACAGCTCAACACTCGTTTCAGCAACTCGGCATCGTTGTGTCCATGTTCACACAAGTACTGCACTACCTCCAGACGTCCGCTCTTGGCCACTGCCAAAAGTAACTCTTTCTTCTCTGTATTCTTATAAGCTTCGCAGATCGCGCGTGCAACTTGATGCTGCTTCATCGCAATAGCTTTCTCTAGCAGACCAACAACATCACCCGGATTATACTCCCACGAGACGAGAAACCCAACCACATCGGCGTATCCTCGAGCGATCGCCTTGGATACCGCAGCCTCGTACACGTCTTTGAAGTTGTTATCAAACGTGGGGACGTCGTAAGCAATTTCCTCCAAGATCCGGCAATGGCCATTGGAAACAGCCTCACTGAAAGCCCCCAACATGGATTCTCCCGGTTCCAGTTCCCTATCACGAGCGGCGTAATACAGAAACTTGAAGGCTGCGTAGTTGCCATTCCGAGCTGCAGGAGTCAAGCCGATCTCCATGACAAGGCGCCCAATCCGACTGAGCTCGTGCTCGTCGTCTTCTGGGTCATGGAAAAACTCTGCAAACACTTGGAGACACTTGAGATCTCCGTTTGAGGCAGCAGCAACAACTGCCTCAATTAACTCATTGTCCTCGCCGTCAAATGTATTCAATAGGTTCCTCAGCTCGGTACTTTGACCTGAAGAGGCAGCGGATGTAATGGCTTCTTTTACGGAGGTGACACGCGCAGTGACGCGAGGGGAGCAAGCGATGTGAGGCGGGGGATACGATGCTGGGTTGGGTTTGGCCCGCTTCGGATTGACGGGGGTGTCGTCCGTGAGATCGATGACAGGGGGAGCACGCTCGCGGTTGCTGGTCGTTGGGGTGGTGACCATTTTGACTGTGAAAGAATCTTTCTGCCTTTGTAATGAGTCACTATTTTGTTATAGTTTACCTAAGTATTGAAAAGCGTTTGACGAGTTCTAGCAGTAAACACACCTTGAGTAGCACGAAAACGCAATGCAATGCTGTTGTTGTCCATGGTGAAGTTTTACATTTTCTGGAAGTCCCTTTGCTAGACATCAAGTGTGAGAAAAACACAGCTAAATCGTATTGATTGTTGTTAGCGCAGTCCTCGTGATCCAGCTGCAAGCAAGAAAAGAATGGATACCCTGAGCAGCGTCGCCGAGACGAATAGCGGGTGGATGATTTCCAGGCTGAATGCCGTGCTAGCGCATATATAATATGTATTATAGTTGAGTGACGAAAAATTCAAAATGCAAACAAGTCGAGCAAGTTGTGGAGGGAAACACTACATGCACACAAGCGCAAATTCTGCTCGTGTAGTTTTATATTTAATCCTTAGCATCTCCCTTAGCGAAAAGACTGGCTTTACAAGCCACAAACGTTTTCCTCGTTCACTCTCAAGACTGGTGCGTTGGTGGGCGATACACAGCAGGAAGGCGGAGCTATCGACGAGAAGACACGTCAAGACACCGAACGCTTGTTGCCCACGAGGAAGAAATGGGATTGAGGAGGAAAACCACAACGGGAAAACCCCCTCTCAGTTAGACTATACTACATACTAACTTGAGTATAGCTGTGAGTCAATCCGGGCCATTGTGCTTTCCATACTGAAACACAGTCAACTGGCGAACAGCGGAGCTCGACACTCGCTGCATCTCCGACACTCCCACTTCGAGGTCCGCTTTTCTTAATTCGCACTGCTCTCCAAAATCGGAAGCGGTACTACATTCAGACGCTCTCGTAGCTTGGCTAACTGCATCGGTCCGAGCAGCTTCGTGAAAATGTCCGCGAGCATATCCGTTGTAGCACAGTAGCATACATCGTAATCTCCACGTTCATACAGATCCCTCACCTTGTGGTACTTCAAATTCACACCTTTAACTTTGTAGTTGCCTTTCGTAGCCTTAATCACCTTGATAGTTGACTGGTTATCTTGAAACAACACAGTCGGTAGTCGACGGCGGAGATTCAATTCTTGACAAAGATTGTGAATCCAAACAATCATGACAGAACACTCAGCAGCAGCAATAAACTCAGTACTGCAAGTGTCGTCGTGAGTAATCGACTGCTTGCGACTCTTGTAGGCGTATGTGCATCCATTCATTTGTAGCACAAATCCCGTAATCGATCTGCGATCATCCTTTTCACTGCCAAGATCCGCGTCCGCATAGGCTGTAAAATGCAAATCAGGACTAGCAGGCTTCTTCCACAAAAGTCCATAGTCGCGAGTGCCTTTAAGATAACGCAACACTCGCTTTGCCATCACAAAATGCTCACTAGTGTACTTGCTCATATACTTTCCGAGCGTCCGCACAGCATTTGCGTTCTCCGGGCGAGTACCTTGTACCAGGTACTGTAAGCAACCTACCAGCTCTCGATATGGTATGCTGGGATCGTTGACACCGGGTTGATCATCCTCAACCGATTCAGGCAAATTTTCTAGTGCTTGCGGAGTAGCTACAGGTCGACGTTCCTCCATTCCAAAACGTTTCAATATCTTGTCGATGTAGCCACTTTGTGCCATCTACTTAGCTTGACCTAGGAGCATAACAAACCTCCATGTGCAGCAGGTCTTTCACCGGACCTAAGTCCTTGATCATAAACTTGGCTCGAAGTTCACGCAAGACCAATTCAATGTTTTCATTAGTTCCCACGATAACCAAATCGTCAACATAAGCAGCCACGAAAATCGGGCTTCCTCCCACTGAACGAGTGTAAACACCTCCGTTCATCTTGGAGCGACGAAAGCCGAGGGACCTTAGATACTTGTCCAGAGTTTGGTACCATATCAATGGCGCCTGTTTCAAACCGTACAAACTTCGTAATAACCTACACACCCGACCAGAACCATCGTCGAAGTATTCAGGCATTTCCATATAAATCTCAGCCTCTCCGATCGGTCCGTTCATGAATGCAGTCACAAAGTCCATATGGCGAGTTTCAAGTTCCAAGTGAAGAGCCAGCAGCAGGATAAACTTCACTGCTTCTTGGGCAACCACAGGAGCATACGTTCCCCAGTAGTTGACTCCATGTTTCTGCTGAAATCCCTTGATTGTAATACGGGTTCGATGTCGGACAACGTTTCCATGTGCGTCGCGTTTCCTAACAAATACCCATCTACTCTCCAGCACCTTCTTGTCCTTGGGTCTCTCAACTAGTTCCCATGTGTTGTTCCTCATGAGATCACGGTACTCCTTTTCTAAAACTTCAATCCACTTGTCAGCGTCTGGAGCAGCTAAAGCTTCTTGCACAGATTGCGGTTCCATCACGGCATTGACGGCCTCAATCACCAAACTTGCAGGAAGTTCGACTTCAAAGTCTTTGTAACGAGGATTCCGATGCCGTACACGTGTCGAACGTCGAAACGACTCAGCTGTATCACTCGCTTCAGCTTCATCCTCATCACTCCCACTGTCACTAAGAGTCCTAGCAACTTCTCTCATTGAAATAGTGGGATCACCAGATGCAATTGGTCTTTTCTCTTCGAGATCATCATTTCCAGCAGCTTCAGCAGCAAGATCATCGTCTTGTTCAATGTCGACATCTTGGTCAGCTTCACCACTAACCTCCCCGACAACCTCACCGCCAACCACTTCTTCCCCCACCGAAGGTGAGGTTCTTGGCAATACTGCGGGTAGCTGACCACCAACAGGACTGCTGTTAGGCAAATCCCGTAAGTCTTGCTCACCCTGATCAATATTTGCCTCAGCTCGAGTAACACGAGGAGGGTTAACTCCACGCGTCCACAGCTGGTCTCCCATCGCAACAGGAGTCACCTCACGCTCCCTCAACGGAAATGTACCAGGCGCACCTGAACAATCCGGAGTAGCTTCCACTTCAGTGTGAAAATATGCAGCAGTATCACCGTCGCAACGGCGGCGCTTCGAAATATGTTCGTCAGAAGATAATGCACCATCACATTTCGCAGCACTCACAGGCAAACGAATATATGGTATCACCGTAGGCAGAGGTCGACGACGTCCTCTTCCGTACCTGTTGTTCAACAAATGCTCCACGTAACTCCGATCAACTGTCCATTCCTCCTGGAATTCCACTGACCGGACTTCTTGGATGTTGCCTGTCTCCATGCTGAGTACTCGAAACCTCTCAGAGTGTTTCGCAAAACCCATGAATAAACCCGCTATGCCCGGGTTTTCCAGCTTCGATGTTCGAAGTACTTTAGGAGTAAACACGAAGACTAAGCAGCCCCACGTACGCAGCATTGAGACATCGGGTCGTTCTCCAAAACGTCTGAAGTACGGCGTGTCTCCGTTCAGAGCACTCGAAGCAGAAATATTCTTTACTTCCACGATAAACTTGAATGCTTCACCCCACAGGAGCCACGGCATATTCGCCGAAGTCAAAATGCAGCGCACTTGTGATAAGACCACACCGTTCATCTTCTCAACAAGTCCATTTTCCTCCGGACTGTATGTATTAGTCCATGTGTACTCGATGCCATGAGCACGGAGGTAGGCACACATTTTCTTGTTTAGAAGTTCACGGCCTTGATCCGAATTGAACACTTAAATCTTATGTCCTTGAGCTAGAAGCCACTTCACATGTTCCAACACCACATCTGTGGCATCCTCTTTTCCGCTTCATCAAGAAGCCCCACAGGTAGCGGCTAGCTTCATCCTGTACTAGCTGAAAGTGTTGGTATCCATCAACTGTAGCCTCGCCCACGTAACACATATCCGACATGAGTTTTTGGAACGGTCTTGTGGCTCTGCGCGTTTGAGTTTTCTTGTACGACATTCTTGTCATCTTCGCCGACTTGCAACTCCAGCATGGGGTCGCAATATCGTCACTCAAGCCGTCCAAATTGTCATTCATGCCATTTGTCACTTGCTGACGGGCCATTTTCTTCAGTGCAGGGGTGTTTAGATGACCAAACCTAAGGTGCCATCGCTCCAGCGAAGTTGTATTACTACGTACTCGACGTTGTTTCACTGCTGGTACACGGTATACCTCGCTCGCAGTCGTCTTCAGTCGGTATCTACCACGAGACTTCACCAACACCAGTTGTAGTCGCTCTTTGACCATCCAGGCAATTCGTTTCGAATCACGAAAGCCAAACTTAATTGACCATCCATCGTTCTCTAGTGCATCAAGACTTAGCAAATTGTCAGGAGCCGACGGCTTGTACAGCACATTCTTCAACTGCAAAGTCACATCTTGATGTGGTTGCTTGTTGTTCCGAGCATGAAGTTGCACAAAGCCAGTCTGCTCATTATCCGACACACTTCCATCATATCCTTGAAATACATGTGCGGAGTCTTGCTGCAACTGCGACAATAAGTCTTGGCGATTGCGTACGTGCACATCACTTGCAGAGTCGAGGGCCCATTCAATCTCGCCTCCACTGGCGTCAGATACAGAACTAACCAATAAAGTTTCGCGAGAAATGCATCCGACTGCACTAACCTTGGCTCTCTTTGGATCACCTTGATTTGCCGACTTGTTTTGCCATCGCTTGCGTTCAGAACTTGCGGCATCATTGCTTGCACCTTGGTTGCTAGAAGTATCATCTCGGTTTGGACAATTGGGCCTCAAATGACCCACTTCACCACAATGATAGCACGTCCGAGTTTCCGGCTTATCGGTCTGCTTTCCACCCGAGTTTCCTTGCTTCCCTTCCTTGTCACTCTTTTTGCCACGACCACCTCTCTTGCGTTTACCCTTGTTGGTGTTTTGCTTTTGCTGCTTGGACATCTTTCCACATGCAGCAACACCGGCGGGCTTCTGCTCCTCAGCTCCTATCTTTTCGTCAAGTGCTGATTCGGCACGCAGCGCATTCATTACTTGGTTAGCTGTAGGCACAGGTCGGTCTGCTCGACCATCACGCCCTACCACATAATGCTTTGAGAACTGTCGGACTACATCCCGATGCGTTCGAGCAACGTGACCAAGCAACGTTTCAGCATAATCATCATCTGTCACGCGCTTGCCATAATGGAGAAGCTGTCGCCGCAGCGACTCCATTTCACGCAACCACTGATCCATACTTTTATCCGACGTATAGAGTAGAAATCAGCGCGAGCAAAAATGTAGTTTGAATATTCACGCTTGGTTTGCTTATCCACGAAGCGATCCCACATTGCTTGAGCTGTTTCCTCCTGGCAGATCATCTCGGCGTCAAGTGCAGGTACTCCAGACAAAATTGCTTCACGCGCAAATTATCCTTGGCTTCAAACGTCTGCTGCAGCAGTGGATTACTGTGATCAAAAGTGCCATCTACAACACTCCAGCAGTCCATGCGAGTCAAAAACGCTCGAAGATGTACTGCGTACAGATCAAAACTGCCCTTCATTTTCGGCACGTTATCCATCTTCACAGGCACAGCTCGAGGAAAGCCAAATCCAGCGAATCCAGGTTGACCTTGGGGAAATGTAGCTTGGGCAGATTGAAATGCAGTTTGAGCAGGCGGAAATGCACTAAAATTGAAGCCACCAGCATTAAAGTTGAAGCCTCCACTAAAATTCGGCACACTCGGGACAGCACCACTAGTAGTCATCCCAGGAACTGATCTTCCAACTACATTTGCACCTCCAGCGGTCACTACCGGTCCAGCTCCAATGCCACCACCAACATTTGCACCGACAGCGCTTACTGTTGTTCCAGCTCCAGATCCAATACCTCTCAAAACCGCGCTGTTAGTTGACACAGCTAACACAGGAGTCGATCCAGTGGCGGTAACCATCGGAGTAGTTGTAGAAGCTAAAGTTGAGGTTCCAACTGTCGCGACTTGCGACGTCGATCCAGAACTCGAAGACGGCGTAGACATTCTTGGACGTGTAGCTCTGTAAACTTGCGAAGCTCCACACAGAGATTGGGCTCATAATCTGGTCGATACACAGCAGGAAGGCGGAGCTATCGACGAGAAGACACGTCAAGACACCGAACGCTTGTTGCCCACGAGGAAGGAATGGGACTGAGGAGGAAAACCACAACGGGAAAAAACCCTCTCAGTTAGACTATACTACATACTAACTTAAGTCAATCCGGGCCATTGTGCTTTCCATACTGAAACACAGTCAACTGGCGAACAGCGGGTCTCGACACTCGCTGCATCTCCGACAGTTGGGGGCAAAGGCGATTCGTTCATTATTAGTGAAGGCAAGCCCCAGTGCGGATCTCGAAGGGAGTCGCTCTGGGGCAGCCCAGGGAGTGGTGTGGTGGGTGTCGCGAGCTCGTGTGGTCTTGAGCGTTGTGTCCGATGCGAGGAGAGACCACAAATGAATGGATCGCCTTACAACTACTCCTACAGCCAAGCTCGGCCACTACGGACAAAACCTCGGGTCGTCGATCAGACGATCTCGGACTTAGGGCGAAAACCGTTGGCTTGAGTGGCTTCTATCACTAACTTGGTCTTGGCGCACGCAGTCCTTCCCGTTCCGCGGAAAACAAGTTTTCCATTCCAGAAAACTACCCGTCTAAAAGCGGATAATTCCGGAAGTACCAAGTATATTTTTTTCTTTCCCGATAAAAATGTAAAGCTGAGTCCTTTACCCAGGAATAATATATCCGGTATTAATCCAAGTACGGGTAAACGTGAACGCAAATGGTTATTTGTTTGAATGAGACTGCCTGTCGAAGTACACTTAGTCAATACATGTACTCGTATCCACCTTTCTGTAAGATTTCACGCAAAAGCACCAGCATCTTCAACCGATTCAGTAATTTTCAACATTAATGATTCATTACGAAGAGAATACAACTCCATAGATCCAGCAGAACAGAATCAATCCCTCACAGCCAGAATGGCCAGCACCTCAACACCCAACAAGCGCGAGCGTGAGTCCCCTCTCATCAACCTCACGGACGACACCTCGGTCAAGCCGAAGCGACTTCGCACGGCCAAACTCGAGCCAGCTTCGTATCTCCCGCCTCAAATCTCTTGCCTTCCTCACGCCACGGAGCGTATCGAGGCGATGGCCACGTCACTAGAAGAAGCAATTACAATTGCTGCTTCAACGGGCCAAGCTGCCAACTTGGAGAACCTACTGAATAAATTCCACGGTAATGTCTATGGTCTAACTGAAGCAGTTATTGCGGCAGCTTCGAACGGGGATCGCAAGTGCCTCGAAGTGTTTGGGGAGTTTTTCCTTGACCTGGACTACGACGACAAGCACCTTGTGACCAATAATGGGCGACAGATCATGGCAAACGGCTTGATCCCCGCGGCTCGAAATGGCCACTACGATGTCGTCGACTATCTGAAGTCCATCTCCACAGACAGAGATGTTGGTGCGGGATCTCGTGTTCGAGGCGTTCGGAGAAGCTATTGCTCATGGACATTACCACATCTTGCAGCTTATCCGAGAAGAAACCCTCCTGTATAGGGATTTCGTTTTCTACAAGGCAGCGGTATCCAAGGCGATCGCCCAAGGATACGCCGATGTGGTCGGGTTTGTCGTCTTGAACTATCCGGAAGATGCTGACAGTATGCTGGAGGAAGCCGTTGCGGCTGGTCTGCATCGAGTTGCAAGCGAGATCCGCAAGGCGGTCAAAATCACCGAGGAGGAAGATTTTGAATGACCTGGGCGGATTTCTGGAAGCAGTCCAGTACTTGTAGTTGGGCACAATGATGACAAATTGTTGAAAGAAAATGTTCCAATCTCGTGGAATTCCTGCTTCAAAGGGCAAGTGGTGTAAACGATGAGGTGACGTACTGTGCCAGGCAAGGTTTTACCGAAATATGACATTGCTTATTGCTTCTTTCAGCTCACCTCAGAGAGAAACTTCACTTCAATCTATATTTTTCGAATGCTAATTGTTTTAGAAAGCCGTAGTCACAACACCACATCTAGCAGGTTGTGAAAGGCAACGCACCAATGCCTTGGTTCGATGACTGTTAATATCTCCATTAAGAAATAGGAGGTCGGGCCTGACACCACCTGTGGTTTACTTAGTACATTTTTTTATTTTTTTCATGGCTAAGCTTCACAAGACCTGAGCAAATTGCTGCCCCACACAGACTATATACGGTATATCCATCTACACTTTATTTAAACTGGTATGTACCTGTCTGCAGATATTTGGCGCCACAGGAACTTGGTGCCAAAGATTTCTCCACTCACGCCGAGACGAGTTCCATGCAGACGTATGTGGGCCAGCTTTTCATTTATGCGCTTCCGAGCGTGGAAGTGGCGGCGATCCTGGGCGTGCTTTATAACTCGATCTGCCTCCTGTTCGCGGGCTTCAACCTTCCTGCCGCCTCTATTCCTGCAGGCTACCGGTGGCTGTACAAAATCACACCGCAAAAATACATAATGGGTCTCTTGTCTGCGCTGGCCTTTACAGACTGCAGCAATGAGCCCGAGTGGAACAGCACCCTGGGTGTGTACGAGAATGGAGGATCCGAGTTGGCTTGCCAGCAACTGGAAGATGCCCCCGCCTCGTTCGGTCACACCACCGTGAAGGGATACATGGAGGACCACTTCGAGATGAATCACTCGGAGATCTGGAGCAACTTCGGCTACGCGTTCGTATTTTTGGCAGTGTTCCGACTGCTCGCGCTGCTGTCGCTGCGCTTCATCAGCCACCAGAAGAGGTAGGCAGACGAACAGCAAAAACGCAATTAAACATGTACTTTCATTGACTTTCATTTCATTTACATCGCCTCCGCAGTTCGCGAGGATATCTTCTAAGTACATGTAGCAATTACGCACACCGAGACGAGTTTCTGAGGCTGCAAACTGAAGATCGGATCCTTGAGACAGTCGACAGATCAGAGATCTTGACCGACGTGTCGACACTTTTGCGGCTGTAGAAGTTTGCCTGACGTTTGACGGCGGCGGCGACAACCGCGCGACCGGAAGTTAAATCGACAAGAGAAGTTGCAATGCTCTCTGCCTGGCAGAGCGCGACGGTCTAGAGTGGTGGAGAAGGCCGTGGACCATGCCGCCGCACCGAGCTGGCTGCTGCTGGGCTGATCTAGTTGATCTCTCGCATAAGGGTCGGATCAATTCAGGAGCTGCGTCTGCGAAGCAAGCGCACCCCTCCACTGAGAAAATATGAAAAGTACCAAGGCATCCGTGAATATCATCACGAACCTGTGAATAGCACACGCACAGAGACGGACAATCTGGCGACGCGACGCCAACCGTGAGACAAGCAAATGTGGTCCAAGCTTATGTGCCCCACATGAGCTCGTGGACCACATTCATCAAAAGTCAGACGCCACCAGGGACGGCACGCGGCGGAGGGTAGCGGATGCTTCTCGCGATGATTGCGAGGGCCACGGGAGGATTCAGGACACAGGACGCCCCCCAAGGCGAGAGAACATCATCACCTCGGCGAACCAGCACCGAGGGTGGCCCAAGGGCGCCATGTTGATGAGAATTTACCCGAAAGGGCGGCCTGCAGGCTGCTGGTTTATATATCGTCACAAAACGGCGTCCTGCGCGTGAGTAGAGTTGCACATGGATCGGTGTTGTAGCTGCACGGCAGCACAGCGCGAGGCGTGAGTGCGTCCCTGCAAGGATGGATACCAGCGCTGCCGAGGGGAGGCGCAAGTTGCTGGGCAGTGTAATAGGCAGGCGCCTCCTCACTAGTCATGTAAGTTGCCAACGCGTGAACGTGTTGAGGGCTCTTTAATACTAGAAATGCTGACAACTTCTTGATGTATGCTATTGGCTGTAGAGCTACCTAGAGGCCCGATTGATCTACCGCTCGTGCTGATAAGCGTGGGGTGCGCTTCGAAGTCACTCACGCTGAAGCGCTGGTCCAGCCAAGGGCGGTCGACCGGCAGCAGCTGGAGCCGGGCCAACGACAGCACACTTTCGTTTAGGGGCTCGACGGTTCACCAGCACCTCGTCGCCGTTGTCGTTGATGCGGGCGCGCTGCTGCATGGCGAAAAGACGATGCACGCAGTTACCGTATTTGAAGTGTGAAGCGCACGGACACCCTTGCGCTACCATGTCAACTGGCCATCCAGTTGAGGGCTGATTCTGGAACTCCATCCTCGCGGTGTTCACTCCTACCTGGGCCGAGACCTGTACGGCTTCCTGAAATGTATTGGTGGCGGAGTTGTACGCTCTTGGCGGCGGCTTGTACAAGACATGAAGCACATCGGAGCTACTGTCCAACAGTAGAAACTCCACACTCATCCTCGGGACGACGTATTCTAAAAGAAGTTGCTTGCTGCGAAGTGCTTTCACGCGAGCCAGCAACTCCTTCGATGCTTGCGGCGAGTTCGAGAACGGGCGTACATCTATCGACCGCTGCCGGCAGCAAGCTGAGAACTGCTGGAGCAGCTCACCCATTTTCAGTAAACGATGTGCGGTGTAGTCACGCTTGAACGCCCGGTTGAACTGTTCAACCGGGTTATTTGTTGTTGCGAATCCAGGAGGCGTTAGGTAGCACTGCCACCTACAGAAGCGGTCGTTGAGCTACACACGTTTGAAGTACGCATGAAAGGAGGACAGTAATGCGTTTTCCTGCCACCGCGACTCCACAGCTGAACGAAGGCTGTCAAATTCCTCCCGGCTCCTGCTGTAGTGCATATCGTAGATGTCACGCAGGACAGCGGCCCCCAGCTCCTTGGACATACTTTTTGTTCGGTCGACCACCTTGGCTATCATGTGGTAGTAGCACATCAAGTGATTGTAGCCACAGTCCTCCTTGAACACCGTGTCAAGCGCATTAAATTGCGCAGCGTCAGCATCTCCCATGACATACGAAACATTAAGCGGCTCGCCTACAACTTTAAAGAAAATCCATCTAAGCGCAGCCAGTGCCTTGGCGTAGTGCGCTTCTTGCTGCTGGGAAGTAACAAACAGCGCCAGCAAATGAAAAGTTCTCGCAATGTCCGTGATGCCACAGACAAGGACAGGATAGCCGACCTGGTTGGTCTTGTATGTCATGTCCACGTGAAAGATAAACGTCTCCGAATCACGAGCAGCTTGGTGCAGCAAGGCCTTAGTAGAGTAGCCAACAAGGAACGGTTTCTCGTCCGAACCGTTTCCGACATCAATATTGCCTTGCGCATCTAAATCCCAGGCGAAGCTGAAAGGCTGATGGTCTTCTTCGCCTCCCATAAGCGCTGCAGCGCGCACAGCTGCCACGATAGTAGCTGTCGTATCACTACCGCCTAATTGAGTGCGGCGGTAGTAGCATACGACGTTTTGCACCTGCTGGAGAGCCGGAAGCTCGCTTGGCTGCAGCCCAAAATGCAGCAGCATCGCCGTGCGAATACGCGCCGGCTTCATACCGGCGCGAGCCATTTGTTTCGCAAAGGTTTTTTGAGCGGCCGTGAGGTTGCGATGATGCGGAGGCCGTGCACTGGTAACGTGCTCTCCACGCTCAAACAGTGACACAACTTTGCGTTCGAGGCAGACGAGCATCTTGCCCTTCCATGGGCAGGTCGCGTAGGTAGCAGCTTGCTTGCACTGCGTGCACCGACAGCTCAGGATTTTGTAGCGCATTAGATGAGGAGTAGGAACCGCGCACAACGTGCAGAAAATTGCTTGGCTTTTCGATGCCTTGAACGCCTTCATGCACTCCATGAGGATGAGCGCGTCGCTTTCTTTAAGCTCTGAGCACATGGGCCGCCAAATAACGGCTTCCGGCATCTTGGTGGGTGAGGAAAGGAGGGGAAGGAAGGTGGGGGCGTCTTGAGGGTGGTGGGATCAGCTTTGGCTGATGCACCTTCTAACCGAACTATTATTGGCTATAATGACTCGTAACTTTCAATTTGATTCGACAAAACTGACACCTTCAATACAGTGATTGGTGGTTGTGCAGTTCTCATGTCCGGTTGTGTTCTGTTGTAGTTTTTGTGTGCTGCTCTGGTGTATCCGTGTGTGCGCAACAGCTTTTGTGTAGAATTTTTTTGATCTTTTGTGCCATTCACTTTTCTTTGTGTAATTCACGCGTGATGTGTGATTTTGATGTGCTGTCCCCTCCACTCATCTGGGCCGGACTTGGCGAAATTGGCGCCCAGCCGGCGTCAGGCTACAGGCAGTGAGCACAATCATCGCGACCAACGCGCGCGTGGACTTGGCGGATTTTGTTCACAGTCAAAGAGTGTTGGTCGTCACGTAAATGGCGAGCAAGCATTGCCGCGGTACAGTACGTGCGACCGCAAATGGTCGGACCCGGGCTGTGCTATGACTGCTGCTGGTTTAACTGACCGAGCTGCCGAGTTCGTACCGCAGCAAGATGTGGTCGCCGCCGCCGTCGACTGCTGTTGACAACCTCGCGGCCCGAAGTCGGAGGGGTCAGCACATCACTTTGCAAGTCACGTGTAGCGATCGATTCGTAACGCAGCTTCAGAAAGGAGCCGATACAAACGGCAAGTGCGGCAACCGGTTCTACTGGTGAGAAAGGGCGGATCATGATGCCGTTGCCCTAGCCCTGCGTGCGCGCGTAAGGCTGCCCCAGCGCTGCGCGCGATTGCTCGCAAGCACCGCCGTGTCGCACCGCATTGTCCCGCACTTCATTTCACAGCCACCGCCGCCGCCAGGGTCTCCGCTGCCTACCGGTGTAGCTGCCGGGGCGAACGCCAAGTAGCCTCGCCACACTCTGCGTTAAAACCCCTCTCTGGCTGCTCAGTGTCTTACGCGCCGCCGCCGAGGCCGGCACCGCATTTTGCCAGTCACTCGATCGGAGACTAGGGCTATCGCGTCAACCGCATTTGTTAGCGTACTCCGCGGCCTGTGCGCGCAATCCAGTCGTGACATCTACGCGCGCGATATTACGCGCAGGCTCCACTCCACTCCTCTCTCTTCGCTGTGCTGGCGGTACATCGGTCGTCGTCCGCGAGCTTGGCTTTGGTCCTGTCCGACGAGGTCATTACTGAATTTGCTCGACGAGAGCGACACCGACCGCCTTCCACCCTCAGAGAGAGCTGGCTGTAGAGCTGCTCCCCGCGTCGCTGTCTGCATCCATGTCGACCACCTCCGAGCAGAGGACCCCGGGCCACGAGTCCGGCGCGGCGCTCATGGCGTACGGGCCGGAAGTGCTGCACGACTACGTGGCCACGCGCTTCGAGGCCGCGCTGGGCCGCACCATGCCGCAGATGGAGGTGCGCTTCAACAACCTCTCGATCGCCGCCGACGTGGTGGTGGTCGAGGAGGACGAGAGCAAGACGGAGCTGCCGACCATCTGGAACACGGCCAAGAAGGGCCTGGCCAAGTTCTCGGCCAAGAAGCACGTGGTGCGCAAGGAGATCCTGCGCAACGCCAGCGGCGTGCTCAAGCCGGGCACCATCACGCTGGTGCTGGGCCAGCCCGGCTCAGGCAAGTCGTCGCTCATGAAGGTGCTGAGCGGCCGCTTCCCGCTCGAGAAGAACGTGACAATTGAAGGAGAGGTCTCGTACAACGGCGTGACGCAGGCCGACATCATGAAGCGCCTGCCGCAGTTCGTGGCGTACGTGACGCAGCGCGACAAGCACTTCCCGACGCTCACGGTCAAGGAGACGCTCCAGTACGCGCACCGCTTCTGCGGCGGCGAGATGTCCAAGCGCGCCGAGGAGAAGCTGTCCAAGGGCACGGCCGAGGAGAACGAGGCCGCGCTGGAGGCCGCGCGCGCGCTGTTCGCGCACTACCCTGACGTGGTGATCCAGCAGCTCGGTCTGGAGAACTGCCAGGACACGATCGTGGGCAACGGCATGCTGCGCGGCGTGTCGGGCGGCGAGCGCAAGCGCGTGACGACGGGCGAGATGGAGTTCGGCATGAAGTATGTGACGCTCATGGACGAGATCAGTACGGGCCTCGACAGCGCGGCGACGTACGACATCATCAAGACGCAGCGCAGCATCGCCAAGAAGCTGCAGAAGACGGTGGTGATCGCGCTGCTGCAGCCGGCGCCCGAGGTCTTCGCGCTGTTCGACGACGTCATCATCCTGAACGAGGGCGAGGTCATGTACCATGGCCCGCGCGAGCAAGTGGTGGGCCACTTCGAGAGCCTGGGCTTCAAGTGCCCGCCCGAGCGCGACGTGGCCGACTACTTGCTGGACCTGGGAACGAACCAGCAGGGCAAGTACGAGACGACGCTGCCGTCGGGCTTGGTGCACCACCCGCGCCTGGCGAGCGAGTTCGCGGAGCACTACCGCCGGTCGTCGATCTACCGCGACATGCTGGCGGCGCTGGAAGCTCCGTACGACCCGCAGCTGCTAGAGAACGTGAGCAACGACATCGACCCGATGCCCGAGTTCCACCAGTCGTTCTGGGACAGCACGTGGACGCTCATGGAGCGGCAGAACAAGGTGACCATGCGCAACACGGCGTTCCTCAAGGGCCGCGGGCTCATGGTCATCGTCATGGGCTTGATCAACGCGTCGACGTTCTGGAACGTGGGCCCGACCAACGTGCAGGTGCTGCTGGGCGTGCTGTTCCAGGCCGTGCTGTTCCTGTCGCTGGGACAGGCCTCGCAGATCCCGACGTTCATGGCTGCGCGCGACATCTTCTACAAGCAGCGCGGCGCCAACTTCTACCGCACGGCGTCCTACGTGCTCTCGTGCTCAGTCTCGCAGGTGCCGATGGCGTTCGCGGAGACCATCGTGTTCGGTCCGCTGGTGTACTGGTTGTGCGGCTTCGTGTCGTCGGCGAGCGCGTTCATCATCTACCTGATCATGCTGATCCTGACGAACCTGGCGTTCGCGGCGTGGTTCTTCTTCATCGCGTCGATCTCGCCGGACCTTCACGTGTCGAAGCCGATTGCCATGATCACGATCCTGTTCTTCGTGCTGTTCGCCGGCTTCATCGTGGCCAAGAGCCAAATGCCGGACTGGTTGGTGTGGATCTACTGGATCGACCCGATCGCGTGGTGCCTGCGCGCGTTGGCCGTGAACCAGTACCGCTCGTCGGCGTTCGAGGTGTGCGTGTACGACGGCGTGGACTACTGCGCGGAGTTCGGCATGCACATGGGCGAGTACTCCCTGTCGCTGTATGATGTGCCGACCGCGAAGTCGTGGATCATCTACGGCATCATCTTCATGATCGTGGCGTACGTGGTGTTCATGTTCCTGGGCTGCCTGGTGCTGGAGTACAAGCGGTACGAGAGCCCGGAGCACACGATCCTGGCGAAGAAGACGGTGGATGAGAACGAGTCCGGCAGCTACGCGCTGGTGGCGACGCCCAAGAAGAGCAAGTCGCCGGCCAACAACGAGGACGCGTTCGTGGTGGAGGTGAAGGAACGCGAGAAGAACTTTGTGCCGGTGACGGTGGCGTTCCAGGACTTGTGGTACTCGGTGCCGAACCCGAAGAACCCGAAGGAGACGCTGGACCTGCTGAAGGGTGTGAGCGGCTTCGCGATGCCCGGCTCGGTGACGGCTTTGATGGGCTCGTCGGGAGCTGGCAAGACGACTCTGATGGACGTGATCGCTGGGCGCAAGACGGGCGGCACGATCAAGGGCAAGATCCTGCTGAACGGCTTCGAGGCGAACGACCTGGCCATCCGCCGATGCACGGGCTACTGCGAGCAAATGGACGTCCACAGTGAGGCCTCGACGTTCCGCGAGGCGTTCACGTTCAGCGCGTTCCTGCGCCAGGACAGCAGCGTGCCCGACAGCAAGAAGTTCGACTCGGTGGACGAGGTGCTGGACCTGCTGGACATGCACGACATCGCCGACCAGATCATCCGCGGCAGCTCGGTGGAGCAGATGAAGCGGCTGACAATTGGCGTGGAGCTCGCTGCGCAGCCCAGTGTGATCTTCCTGGACGAGCCCACCAGTGGCCTGGACGCGCGCTCCGCCAAGCTGATTATGGACGGCGTGCGCAAGGTGGCCACCAGTGGACGTACCATCGTTTGTACGATTCACCAGCCCTCGACGGAGGTGTTCTACCTGTTCGACAACCTGCTGCTGCTGAAGCGCGGCGGCGAGACGGTGTTCGTCGGTGAACTGGGCGAGAAGTGCCGCAAGCTGGTGGAGTACTTCGAGTCGATCCCTGGTGTGACCGCGCTCCCGAAGGGCTACAACCCTGCGACGTGGATGCTGGAGGTGATCGGCGCCGGCGTGGGCCATGCGGCCGGCTCGACGGACTTCGTGCAGAAGTTCAAAGACAGCGAGGAGAAGCGCATCCTGGACGCGAGCATGGCGAAGGAGGGCGTGACGATCCCGTCGCCCGACTACCCGGAGATGGTGTTCACGAAGAAGCGTGCTGCGAACTCGTGGACGCAGGCGCAGTTCCTGGTGGGCCGCTTCATGAACATGTACTGGCGCACGCCGTCGTACAACCTGACCCGCTTCGTAGTGACGTTCCTGCTGGCGCTGGTGTTCGGTCTGCTGTTCCTGGACGGCGGCTACACGAGCTACCAGGGCATCAACGGCGGCGTGGGCATGGTGTTCATGACGACGCTGTTCAACGGTATCGTGTCGTTCAACAGCGTGCTGCCGATTTCGTGCGAGGAGCGCGAGTCGTTCTACCGCGAGCGCGCGGCGCAGACGTACAACGCGCTGTGGTACTTCGTGGGCTCGACGCTGGCGGAGATCCCGTACGTGTTCGCGAGTGGCTTCATCTTCACGTTCGTGTGGTTCTTCATGGTGGGTTTCACCGGCTTCGGCACGGCACTGCTGTACTGGGTGAACATTTCTCTGCTGATCCTGCTGCAGACGTACATGGGCCAGTTCCTGGCGTACGCGCTGCCGAGCGTGGAGGTGGCGGCGATCATCGGTGTGTTGATGAACTCGATCTTCTTCCTGTTCATGGGCTTCAATCCGCCCGCGGACTCCATCCCGAGCGGCTACAAGTGGCTGTACGCAATTACTCCGATGCGATACCCGTTGCA
The DNA here is from genome assembly GCA_032158285.1 of Phytophthora sansomeana. Lineage (NCBI taxonomy): Eukaryota > Oomycota > Peronosporomycetes > Peronosporales > Peronosporaceae > Phytophthora > Phytophthora sansomeana. The sequence goes on from JAPDHH010000202.1 coordinate 45,072, forward strand.
AATCTTAGGCTCGCTGGTGTTCGGCCAGTGCGACGTGGAGCCTACGTGGAACGAGAGCACGCAGGCGTACGAGAATGTGGGCTCGCAGCTCGGCTGTCAGCCGGTGACGGGTTTGCCGGTGTCGATCGAGCACACGACGGTGAAGGGGTACGTGGGCTCGATATTCGGCATGCACCACTCGGACATGTGGAGGAACTTCGGCTACGTGTTCATCTTCATTGCAGTGTTCCGCGTGCTGGCGCTGCTGTCGCTGCGGTTCCTGAACCACCAGAAGAGATAATCGGTGGGCGGATGATAGTATCGGGAGTGGCTGGATAGAATCAGCTCGTTTCCTTAGACCAGCAAACCAACTTTTTGAACAAACCAAATAAACTACACTTCGTAACTTAACCCTGGAGTACCTTGTCTTTTGTGTTCTTGCTTTCGTACTGAAGTAGTAGTACAAGAACTTGTCGGCGTTAGTGGTTGCGGTTGAAGCGTTTTGTTTGCGTTCGTAAATGTCATTGCGATCACTCGCTTAATCCTTCTACTACCTTTCTTCTGTACTACTGTAGTATAGAGCAAATGGTGCCAAGCACTTAGTAGTATTCCGGTTGGACTGCTCATTCGGCCAGCAGTCCCAGCTTCTGTATCCGCGCAGATATGGGCGTTGCCTAAATGGCAAATACTATCGGCAGTGAATGATACTACGTAGTAAAAATGCCAACAGAGTGAGTGGCGTGAAGACTGTTGTGGTCACGTATGGGAATATTGGAGGAAAGTTGCAGTCCAACTAGCGTAATTGTTGTTGACATGTAGTACCGGTCCATTGCTCATGGGTTTGAATATTTCGTCGTCGATTTGGTCTTCTCAAAAAGGAACACTGTGAATCACGTTGTTTGCTGTCAGCTAGGGAGCGAGTCATCGAGCAGGAGTGACTCCATCATGCGCACTACGTCGGACCCGTCTTCATTGCCTGCAGCCTCCGACTGCTGCAGGAACTGACCGACCTTCTCGTCATTTCTCAAAAGATCAGCCGTACTACCGCTGGGAATGAAGCGAACGAACGTCAGGATCGCGGTTGGCATGCTAACATTTTTTTTGTTTTTGCATCCGTTGCGCGCACCACAGACCAACCTGTTTCGTCAGCTTGTAAGCCTCTCAGTCCTCCTTCCTCCATTGTATGCGCTCGCCAAAGAATAACCGTCCGCCCACCTTGAGTTCGCTTTCGCAACACCATTCGGATCAGCAGGCTTGAGGATCCAGCCGAGCTGCTTTGACCGGAACTTAATGGCGAGGGTGTTCTTGGGATCGGGTGTTTTGTAGTGTTGGCGGCCTTTTCGTCGGTGAAGATGGCACATTGACTGCCATAGCGCGTCACTGGTTTGCTGGCACTCGAAAGGAACTAGTTGCAACCCCAAGTTCTCGTAGTAATCGAGTTCTCCATCGCTCAACTGCTTAAAAGTTGGGCAAAACGAGGCTAGCGGGGCATCTTCAACTCCCCACTCACGGAGAACACCATCAACTTGGTCGTACGCACCCTCAATCTCCTTCAGATACCTCTCGAACAGTAGAGTGTCGGCTGGCTCTAGAGGGGGTCCACTATCAGCACCTCCACCTTCCAATGATCTGTTACGTCCATTCAAATGTTGCTGCACCTTCATCCCCAGCTCTTGGAGCAGCTTCGTGTGATCCGCGACGGATTCTCGGAGCCGATGTCGCTCTTCCTCGGCCACGAGTCGACTTTGCAATTGGCGAGTGGCGATGGCTCTCCACACTGGCATGGACCTCGTCCTCTCCATTATGCGCTTGTTTTCCCTTTGCATCGATTGCAACTCTGCCAATTGAACTGACAACGCACTCTCCTGCAGCTTCAAAAGTTCCCTCTCGTGCTTGATCTTATTGCAGTATTTGAGTCGTCTCTTGGCGGCGTTGGCGTTGCGCATCTTTTCTCGCTCTGACAATGTTTGTTTCCTGTGTAAACTGTCGCTGGCATCACTCGGAGGCGTTTGTACGGATGTTGGGGTGCTGCAGGACGAGAGCAAAGCTTCCGTCTCCGCTACGAGCTCGTGACTGGCTTGGAGGAGATCGTCGGGGCCTGCAGCCGCCGTTAGGTCTTGACGCAGCGCTTTGGTAGCCACGTGTGGCACGTCGCACGCGCCCAGGAGCTCCGATATCTCGGACAGGAGCGCGGCTGCGTCGTTGATCATCATCCGATAACACCAAAATGTGCTGTGCTAGTAGACTTTATTCAGTCTGACTTCTATACAAAAAGCAAATGTGAGGGGTCTGAATTTGCAACAGGTGATACCAACCAAACACGGAGTCACCCATATTGTAAGTATCACTTGCTATTGCGTCCCCCACAGACTGATGGAAGCTCTGCAGCCCAACGATTCATGTTCTACTCGGCCCTAGCTGCCAATGCGATTCACAGTGTTCACTTTTGAGAAAACAAATTAGCCTTCGTCAATCATGCAAAACCTGTGCCTGCGCGGATACAGAAGCTGGGACTGCTGGCCGAATGAGCAGTCCAACCGGAATACTACTAAGTGCTTGGCACCATTTGCTCTATACTACAGTAGTACAGAAGAAAGGTAGTAGAAGGATTAAGCGAGTGATCGCAATGACATTTACGAACGCAAACAAAACGCTTCAACCGCAACCACTAACGCCGACAAGTTCTTGTACTACTACTTCAGTACGAAAGCAAGAACACAAAAGACAACGTACTCCAGGGTTAAGTTACGAAGTGTAGTTTATTTGGTTTGTTCAAAAAGTTGGTTTGCTGGTCTAAGGAAGCGAGCTGATTCTATCCAGCCACTCCCGATACTATCATCCGCCCACCGATTATCTCTTCTGGTGGTTCAGGAACCGCAGCGACAGCAGCGCCAGCACGCGGAACACTGCAATGAAGATGAACACGTAGCCGAAGTTCCTCCACATGTCCGAGTGGTGCATGCCGAATATCGAGCCCACGTACCCCTTCACCGTCGTGTGCTCGATCGACACCGGCAAACCCGTCACCGGCTGACAGCCGAGCTGCGAGCCCACATTCTCGTACGCCTGCGTGCTCTCGTTCCACGTAGGCTCCACGTCGCACTGGCCGAACACCAGCGAGCCTAAGATTTGCAACGGGTATCGCATCGGAGTAATTGCGTACAGCCACTTGTAGCCGCTCGGGATGGAGTCCGCGGGCGGATTGAAGCCCATGAACAGGAAGAAGATCGAGTTCATCAACACACCGATGATCGCCGCCACCTCCACGCTCGGCAGCGCGTACGCCAGGAACTGGCCCATGTACGTCTGCAGCAGGATCAGCAGAGAAATGTTCACCCAGTACAGCAGTGCCGTGCCGAAGCCGGTGAAACCCACCATGAAGAACCACACGAACGTGAAGATGAAGCCACTCGCGAACACGTACGGGATCTCCGCCAGCGTCGAGCCCACGAAGTACCACAGCGCGTTGTACGTCTGCGCCGCGCGCTCGCGGTAGAACGACTCGCGCTCCTCGCACGAAATCGGCAGCACGCTGTTGAACGACACGATACCGTTGAACAGCGTCGTCATGAACACCATGCCCACGCCGCCGTTGATGCCCTGGTAGCTCGTGTAGCCGCCGTCCAGGAACAGCAGACCGAACACCAGCGCCAGCAGGAACGTCACTACGAAGCGGGTCAGGTTGTACGACGGCGTGCGCCAGTACATGTTCATGAAGCGGCCCACCAGGAACTGCGCCTGCGTCCACGAGTTCGCAGCACGCTTCTTCGTGAACACCATCTCCGGGTAGTCGGGCGACGGGATCGTCACGCCCTCCTTCGCCATGCTCGCGTCCAGGATGCGCTTCTCCTCGCTGTCTTTGAACTTCTGCACGAAGTCCGTCGAGCCGGCCGCATGGCCCACGCCGGCGCCGATCACCTCCAGCATCCACGTCGCAGGGTTGTAGCCCTTCGGGAGCGCGGTCACACCAGGGATCGACTCGAAGTACTCCACCAGCTTGCGGCATTTCTCGCCCAGTTCACCGACGAACACCGTCTCGCCGCCGCGCTTCAGCAGCAGCAGGTTGTCGAACAGGTAGAACACCTCCGTCGAGGGCTGGTGAATCGTACAAACGATGGTACGTCCACTGGTGGCCACCTTGCGCACGCCGTCCATAATCAGCTTGGCGGAGCGCGCGTCCAGGCCACTGGTGGGCTCGTCCAGGAAGATCACACTGGGCTGCGCAGCGAGCTCCACGCCAATTGTCAGGCGCTTCATCTGCTCCACCGAGCTGCCGCGGATGATCTGGTCGGCGATGTCGTGCATGTCCAGCAGGTCCAGCACCTCGTCCACCGAGTCGAACTTCTTGCTGTCGGGCACGCTGCTGTCCTGGCGCAGGAACGCGCTGAACGTGAACGCCTCGCGGAACGTCGAGGCCTCACTGTGGACGTCCATTTGCTCGCAGTAGCCCGTGCATCGGCGGATGGCCAGGTCGTTCGCCTCGAAGCCGTTCAGCAGGATCTTGCCCTTGATCGTGCCGCCCGTCTTGCGCCCAGCGATCACGTCCATCAGAGTCGTCTTGCCAGCTCCCGACGAGCCCATCAAAGCCGTCACCGAGCCGGGCATCGCGAAGCCGCTCACGCCCTTCAGCAGGTCCAGCGTCTCCTTCGGGTTCTTCGGGTTCGGCACCGAGTACCACAAGTCCTGGAACGCCACCGTCACCGGCACAAAGTTCTTCTCGCGTTCCTTCACCTCCACCACGAACGCGTCCTCGTTGTTGGCCGGCGACTTGCTCTTCTTGGGCGTCGCCACCAGCGCGTAGCTGCCGGACTCGTTCTCATCCACCGTCTTCTTCGCCAGGATCGTGTGCTCCGGGCTCTCGTACCGCTTGTACTCCAGCACCAGGCAGCCCAGGAACATGAACACCACGTACGCCACGATCATGAAGATGATGCCGTAGATGATCCACGACTTCGCGGTCGGCACATCATACAGCGACAGGGAGTACTCGCCCATGTGCATGCCGAACTCCGCGCAGTAGTCCACGCCGTCGTACACGCACACCTCGAACGCCGACGAGCGGTACTGGTTCACGGCCAACGCGCGCAGGCACCACGCGATCGGGTCGATCCAGTAGATCCACACCAACCAGTCCGGCATTTGGCTCTTGGCCACGATGAAGCCGGCGAACAGCACGAAGAACAGGATCGTGATCATGGCAATCGGCTTCGACACGTGAAGGTCCGGCGAGATCGACGCGATGAAGAAGAACCACGCCGCGAACGCCAGGTTCGTCAGGATCAGCATGATCAGGTAGATGATGAACGCGCTCGCCGACGACACGAAGCCGCACAACCAGTACACCAGCGGACCGAACACGATGGTCTCCGCGAACGCCATCGGCACCTGCGAGACTGAGCACGAGAGCACGTAGGACGCCGTGCGGTAGAAGTTGGCGCCGCGCTGCTTGTAGAAGATGTCGCGCGCAGCCATGAACGTCGGGATCTGCGAGGCCTGTCCCAGCGACAGGAACAGCACGGCCTGGAACAGCACGCCCAGCAGCACCTGCACGTTGGTCGGGTCCACGTTCCAGAACGTCGACGCGTTGATCAAGCCCATGACGATGACCATGAGCCCGCGGCCCTTGAGGAACGCCGTGTTGCGCATGGTCACCTTGTTCTGCCGCTCCATGAGCGTCCACGTGCTGTCCCAGAACGACTGGTGGAACTCGGGCATCGGGTCGATGTCGTTGCTCACGTTCTCTAGCAGCTGCGGGTCGTACGGAGCTTCCAGCGCCGCCAGCATGTCGCGGTGGATCGACGACCGGCGGTAGTGCTCCGCGAACTCGCTCGCCAGGCGCGGGTGGTGCACCAAGCCCGACGGCAGCGTCGTCTCGTACTTGCCCTGCTGGTTCGTTCCCAGGTCCAGCAAGTAGTCGGCCACGTCGCGCTCGGGCGGGCACTTGAAGCCCAGGCTCTCGAAGTGGCCCACCACTTGCTCGCGCGGGCCATGGTACATGACCTCGCCCTCGTTCAGGATGATGACGTCGTCGAACAGCGCGAAGACCTCGGGCGCCGGCTGCAGCAGCGCGATCACCACCGTCTTCTGCAGCTTCTTGGCGATGCTGCGCTGCGTCTTGATGATGTCGTACGTCGCCGCGCTGTCGAGGCCCGTACTGATCTCGTCCATGAGCGTCACATACTTCATGCCGAACTCCATCTCGCCCGTCGTCACGCGCTTGCGCTCGCCGCCCGACACGCCGCGCAGCATGCCGTTGCCCACGATCGTGTCCTGGCAGTTCTCCAGACCGAGCTGCTGGATCACCACGTCAGGGTAGTGCGCGAACAGCGCGCGCGCGGCCTCCAGCGCGGCCTCGTTCTCCTCGGCCGTGCCCTTGGACAGCTTCTCCTCGGCGCGCTTGGACATCTCGCCGCCGCAGAAGCGGTGCGCGTACTGGAGCGTCTCCTTGACCGTGAGCGTCGGGAAGTGCTTGTCGCGCTGCGTCACGTACGCCACGAACTGCGGCAGGCGCTTCATGATGTCGGCCTGCGTCACGCCGTTGTACGAGACCTCTCCTTCAATTGTCACGTTCTTCTCGAGCGGGAAGCGGCCGCTCAGCACCTTCATGAGCGACGACTTGCCTGAGCCGGGCTGGCCCAGCACCAGCGTGATGGTGCCCGGCTTGAGCACGCCGCTGGCGTTGCGCAGGATCTCCTTGCGCACCACGTGCTTCTTGGCCGAGAACTTGGCCTGGCCCTTCTTGGCCGTGTTCCAGATGGTCGGCAGCTCCGTCTTGCTCTCGTCCTCCTCGACCACCACCACGTCGGCGGCGATCGAGAGGTTGTTGAAGCGCACCTCCATCTGCGGCATGGTGCGGCCCAGCGCGGCCTCGAAGCGCGTGGCCACGTAGTCGTGCAGCACTTCCGGCCCGTACGCCATGAGCGCCGCGCCGGACTCGTGGCCCGGGGTCCTCTGCTCGGAGGTGGTCGACATGGATGCAGACAGCGACGCGGGGAGCAGCTCTACAGCCAGCTCTCTCTGAGGGTGGAAGGCGGTCGGTGTCGCTCTCGTCGAGCAAATTCAGTAATGACCTCGTCGGACAGGACCAAAGCCAAGCTCGCGGACGACGACCGATGTACCGCCAGCACAGCGAAGAGAGAGGAGTGGAGTGGAGCCTGCGCGTAATATCGCGCGCGTAGATGTCACGACTGGATTGCGCGCACAGGCCGCGGAGTACGCTAACAAATGCGGTTGACGCGATAGCCCTAGTCTCCGATCGAGTGACTGGCAAAATGCGGTGCCGGCCTCGGCGGCGGCGCGTAAGACACTGAGCAGCCAGAGAGGGGTTTTAACGCAGAGTGTGGCGAGGCTACTTGGCGTTCGCCCCGGCAGCTACACCGGTAGGCAGCGGAGACCCTGGCGGCGGCGGTGGCTGTGAAATGAAGTGCGGGACAATGCGGTGCGACACGGCGGTGCTTGCGAGCAATCGCGCGCAGCGCTGGGGCAGCCTTACGCGCGCACGCAGGGCTAGGGCAACGGCATCATGATCCGCCCTTTCTCACCAGTAGAACCGGTTGCCGCACTTGCCGTTTGTATCGGCTCCTTTCTGAAGCTGCGTTACGAATCGATCGCTACACGTGACTTGCAAAGTGATGTGCTGACCCCTCCGACTTCGGGCCGCGAGGTTGTCAACAGCAGTCGACGGCGGCGGCGACCACATCTTGCTGCGGTACGAACTCGGCAGCTCGGTCAGTTAAACCAGCAGCAGTCATAGCACAGCCCGGGTCCGACCATTTGCGGTCGCACGTACTGTACCGCGGCAATGCTTGCTCGCCATTTACGTGACGACCAACACTCTTTGACTGTGAACAAAATCCGCCAAGTCCACGCGCGCGTTGGTCGCGATGATTGTGCTCACTGCCTGTAGCCTGACGCCAGCTGGGCGCCAATGTCGCCAAGTCCGGCCCAGATGAGTGGAGGGGTGCGCTTGCTTCGCAGACGCAGCTCCTGAATTGATCCGACCCTTATGCGAGAGATCAACTAGATCAGCCCAGCAGCAGCCAGCTCGGTGCGGCGGCATGGTCCACGGCCTTCTCCACCACTCTAGACCGTCGCGCTCTGCCAGGCAGAGAGCATTGCAACTTCTCTTGTCGATTTAACTTCCGGTCGCGCGGTTGTCGCCGCCGCCGTCAAACGTCAGGCAAACTTCTACAGCCGCAAAAGTGTCGACACGTCGGTCAAGATCTCTGATCTGTCGACTGTCTCAAGGATCCGATCTTCAGTTTGCAGCTTCAGAAACTCGTCTCGGTGTGCGTAATTGCTACATGTACTTAGAAGATATCCTCGCGAACTGCGGAGGCGATGTAAATGAAATGAAAGTCAATGAAAGTACATGTTTAATTGCGTTTTTGCTGTTCGTCTGCCTACCTCTTCTGGTGGTTGATGAAGCGCAGCGACAGCAGCGCGAGCAGTCGGAACACTGCCAAAAATACGAACGCGTAGCCGAAGTTGCTCCAGATCTCCGAGTGATTCATCTCGAAGTGGTCCTCCATGTATCCCTTCACGGTGGTGTGACCGAACGAGGCGGGGGCATCTTCCAGTTGCTGGCAAGCCAACTCGGATCCTCCATTCTCGTACACACCCAGGGTGCTGTTCCACTCGGGCTCATTGCTGCAGTCCGTAAAGGCCAGCGCAGACAAGAGACCCATTATGTATTTTTGCGGTGTGATTTTGTACAGCCATCGGTAGCCTGCAGGAATAGAGGCGGCAGGAGGGTTGAAGCCCGCGAACAGGAGGCAGATCGAGTTATAAAGCACGCCCAGGATCGCCGCCACTTCCACGCTCGGAAGCGCATAAATGAAAAGCTGGCCCAAATACGTCTGCATGAGCACGAACAGCGACATGGTGAGCCAATACATGACGCCCGACGCGTGGTTCGTGAAGCCCACCCACGGGTAAAAGATGATCGTAAACAACCCGCTGCTCAAGAACACGTACGGCAGCTCCGCCACTGTCGAGCCCACAAAGTACCAAAGGCAATTGTAAGTCTGCGATGCGCGTTCGCGATAGAACGCCGGGCGTTCTGCGGCCGTGATCGGTAATGTGCCCGTGAACGAGATGACGCCGATGAACAGCGTCGTCGTGAAGATCATGCCGACACCCGAATTAACTTCCTGGTACGTGCGGTAGTTTTTCCCCATGAACACAAGGCCGAACACGATTGCCAGCATCAGCGAAATCGCAAACCTCGTGATGTTGTACGAGGGCGTGCGCCAGTATCGGTCGTTGAAGCGCTTCATCAAGAACCGGAGCTGCGTCATCGAGCTTGCTGCCCGCTTTTTGGTATAGACCATCTCCGGCACTCCAGGTGCTGGGCGGTTCACACCAGGCTTCTCCAGTTGTGCGTCAAGAGCTCGTTTTTCCTCGCTGTCCCTGAACTTCTGCACGAAGTCTGTCGTAACCTTGTTGCTTACACCGGCACCGATGACTTCCAGCATCCAAGTCGCTGGGTTTTGGCCTTCAGGAAGAAGCGGTGTGCCCGGAATTGCTTCAAGGTAGTTCACCAACTTGCAGCACTTTTCGCCCAGTTCGCCAACGAACACCGTCTCGCCGCCGCGCTTCAGCAGCAGTAAGTGGTCAAAGAGGAAGAACACGTCGGTCGAGGGCTGGTGGATCGTACAAACCACAGTTCTACCCGAATCCGAGACCTTGCGAACGCCGTCCATGATCAGTTTGGCGGAGTGTGCGTCCAGGCCACTGGTGGGCTCGTCCAGGAAGATCACACTGGGCTGCGCAGCGAGCTCCACGCCAATTGTCAGCCGCTTCATCTGCTCCACCGAGCTGCCGCGGATGATCTGGTCGGCGATGTCGTGCATGTCCAGCAGGTCCAGCACCTCGTCCACCGAGTCGAACTTCTTGCTGTCGGGCACGCTGCTGTCCTGGCGCAGGAACGCGCTGAACGTGAACGCCTCGCGGAACGTCGAGGCCTCACTGTGGACGTCCATTTGCTCGCAGTAGCCCGTGCATCGGCGGATGGCCAGGTCGTTCGCCTCGAAGCCGTTCAGCAGGATCTTGCCCTTGATCGTGCCGCCCGTCTTGCGCCCAGCGATCACGTCCATCAGAGTCGTCTTGCCAGCTCCAGAAGACCCCATCAACGCCGTGAGTGTTCCGGGTTTCGCAAAGCCACTGATCCCTTTGAGCAAGTCGATATTTTCTTTCGGGTTGCTCGGCTTGGGGACGGAATACCACAAGTCCTGGAACGCCACCGTCACCGGCACGAAGTTTTTCTCCCGAGCTTGCACCTCCACCACAACTTCTGCAGGCTTTGAAAAGGAGCCTGAATTGGAGTTCTTGGGTGTTGAAATCAGCGCGTAGACATCAGAGTCGTCTGTCGATCGGGACTGCTCGATATCCTTGGGGGTGAGGACGACGGTGCCAGGACCGTCGTAGCGCTTGTGTTCCAGGATGAAAGCACCCACGGCCATGAAAAGGATGTATGCTCCTGTCAGGTAAACAACACCCGCCCAAACCCATTCACTGTCCGACGGAACGCTGAATTGAGACAGGAAGTACTCGCCCATGGTCATTTTGTACTTGGCGCAGTAGTCGACGCCATCGTGCACGCACACATCATATTTCACTGCTCGGTACTCGTTCACATCCAGTGCCCGCAGACACCAGGCCATGGGGTCGAGCCAATAAACCCAAATTAACCAGTCGGGGATCACTTGCCTTGACGCGACGAAGCCTCCGAAGAGGACGAAGACGGCGATGGTGAACGTCGACATGGGCTTCGCAATGTTAAAGTTTGGAGAAATTGCCGTCAGGCAGAAGAACCACGCCGCGAAAACCAGGTTTGTCAAAATGAGTAGTGCCACGAAGATGAAGTAGTGGCCAACGTGAACGACGAAGCCGCTCATCCAGTAGACCAGCGAGCCGAAGACGACACTCTCGAAAATGGCCTGAGGAATCAGTGCCACGGAGTTTGCAATCGCGTACGACGAAGCTCGAGCGTAGTTGGCTGCTCTCTGCTTGTAGAAAATGGCTCGCGCTGCCATGAACGTCGGGACTTGAGATGTCTGGCCCAGTGCCATGAAGATCGTCGCTTGGAAAGTTACCCCGAGCCTTCGCTGCACGTCGATCGGGTCTGCTTGGTAAAATGTGCTGCCATACAGCAACCCCATCACGGCTACCATAAGCGCCCGTGTTCGCATAAATGCACGATTGCGGACAGTAACCATCCACTGGCGTCGTGTGAGCGTCTTGGTATTCTCCCAGAAGGACTGCCGGAACTCTGGCATGGGCTCCATGTGCCTCCCTGCGTCGTCCAGGCGGTGCGGGTGGAACGGGTCATCTAACTGTGCCACCAAATTATTGTAGACACTCGATTGTCGGAAGAGCTCTGCAAACTCGCGCGCTTTACGTGGATGTTTCGTCGCGTGCCCAGATAACTTCGCCTCGTACTTGCCCTGCTGGTTCGTTCCCAAATCCACCAGGAAGTCGGCAACATCACGTCCGGGAGGATACTTGAAGCCCAGGCCCTCGAAGTACGGAAGTATCTGCACACGAGGTCCGTGATACATCACTTCGCCATCGTTCAGGATCACGATGTCGTCGAAGAGGTCAAACACCTCGGGCGCCGGCTGGAGCAGCGCAATGACAATCGTTTTGTGGAGTTTCTTGGCGATGCTGCGCTGCGTCTTGATGATATCGTACGTTGCAGCACTGTCGAGACCCGTACTGATCTCGTCCATGAGTGTCATGTACTTCATGCCGAACTCCATCTCGCCCGTGGTCACACGCTTGCGCTCACCGCCGGATACTCCGCGCACCATGGTGTTTCCGATGATCGTGTCCTGGCAGTTCTGAAGTCCAAGCTGATCGATGATCAGATCTGGGTAGTGGTCGAAGTACGCTTTGGCTGCCTCGAGTGCCGCCACGTTGTCCGCGGGGGTGCCGTTCGACAGCAAGTCCTCCTTGTGTTTTGGTAGACGGCCACCGCAGAACTCGTGCGCAAACTCCAGAGTCTCGCGGACCGTCAGCGATGGAAAGTGCTTGTCCTCCTGCGTGACGTACGCCGCAAACTGCGGCAGTTGCTTGGCGATGTCCTTCTGCTCGCGCCCATTGTACAAGATGTCACCGTCGATCGTGACGTTCTTGCTGCTAGGGAATTGGCCGGCAAGGACGCGCATGAACGACGACTTTCCAGACCCAGGCTGGCCCATCAGCAGCGTAATGGTGCCGGGCTTGAAGACGCCGCTGGCGTTCTTGAGAATTTGCTTCTTCTCCATCCTCTTGTTCGGCGCGAGCTTGGCCAGGTTTCGCTTGGTGACATTGTAGATCGTGGGCAGCTCCGACTTGGCCGACACGTCTCCGATCACGGCGACGTTGGCTGTGATGGACAAGTTGCTGTACCGCACCTCCATCTGCGGCAGTTCACGGCCGATGGCCGCCTCCATTGCACTCGCCACGTATCCGTGCAGAGCGTTCGGGCCCTTGGCCAACATGGTCTTGCTGGACTCCAAGTCCACTTTGGTTACGCGGGACTCGCGTCGAGAGGTCCTCATCACGGAGACTTGACTTTTGCAATGGTGAGTGGATTGGATAATGCGTCAATTGGGCCACAGCTCGGTTTGCAGATACCTACGAGCGCATGTTTGACGCAAGAGAGCTCCGGTGCACGGGCGGTGGCGCGCAAGCATCGGGAGCCAAGTTGACGCGGCAGTTGTTACAAAAGTGAGAGAATGCAGCAGACTGCAACGCGAACAGGACAACACGATTTGAGGCGCGCAATCCCCGACGCGTAATGCATGTACCGACAGAGACTGCACCGCAAGTTGCCTTTTGCATGTCTCGCTGGTTCTGACATTAACGCAGACAGGATGCCTTGGCCACCAAGGCTTGGTGCGCTTCCTGCAATATCTACCCTAGCTACGATAGTTTTGGCGGTGGTGTAATGCTACTGCAGTGATCCTAGCCACCCCACCACTTTCGAGCTATGTACTTGTAACAAGCATTGCTCGTCTTAGCGTGATCAAACAGTTGCGCAAGAATACGAAAACACGAAAGCTTTCATTGCAGTCATCTACAGTATCTGCATGCTCTTTCAACCGTTTGGTTCTGCTTCTTCTAGTACTGAGCGCTGCGCGAGTCGTCGAGCAGAAGCGATTCCATCATACGCACGACCTCAGCTCGACCTTCGTGGCCCGACGCCTCCGCCAGTTGCATGAACTGACCAACCTTTTCCTGTTCGCCTTCAATCTTACTGGAAGTGCCATCAGGGATGAAGCGTACAAAAGTAAAGAGTGCGGTCGGCATGCCTACGACACTTCTGGTTGATGCGTCCGTCGGGCGTACAACCAGCCAGCCACTCTCGTCGGCATGAACGTCTAATTCGTTGTCCTGGGTGTGAGCTCGCCACACAAGCAACGTTCGGCTGGGCTCAATTCGCCTTTGAATGACCAACCAGAGCAGAACACTTGACGTCCCGCCTGACCTGGTTTTCTTTTCCATCTGAACCTTGACGGCGATCGTGTTCTCTGGGTCGGGCACACCTCTGTAGTGCTGGCGATGAAGACCTTTTCGGTGGTGGAAGATTCGCATCGATTGCCAAATAGCGTCTCCCGTTTGCTGGAAGTTGAATGGGACTAGCTGCACCTCCAAATTCTCGACGCACTCCAGCCCTCCATGACGCAGCCTCTTCGGACATGAGCGGAAGGAGGCTGAAGGACTATCCTGGACACCCCACGCGTGATGCACGTCGTCAATTTGGTCGTATGTGGAGTCCAGTTCTGCTAGATATTTGTCGAAGAGCGCCACGTCCTCCAACCCCACCGATGCTTCGTTTGGCACATCGTCTTCTTGTACAATCGCGTTTGATTGCAAGTACTGCTGCATCTTCTCACCGAGCTCTTGGAGCACTTTAGTGCGAGTGTTGACAAGATCCTGGGGTCGACGTCTTTCTGCTTCCGCCTTGAGCCGGCTTTGTAGTTGACGCGTAGCGATGGCTCGCCACACGGGCATCGATTTCGTTTTCTGAAGCACCCACTTATTCTCACTCTTCATCGCTTGCAACCTGGACAGCTCAGCAGTTAACTCGAGCTCCTCTTTCTTCAAATTTTGCCTCTCGTCCTCGACCTTCTTGTTGTACTTGACGCGTCTCTTAGTGGCATTTTTCTTGCGTTGTTCAGCCAGAATCTGTTTCTTCGCTGGTTGAGTATACTGAGCTCCTTGATTCACCTTCGAACTTGCCAATGCCGCGGGTCTGATGGCAGGCTCTCGTGGAGAAGAGCTCCAGGACGACATCAATGCTGCAGTCTCCGCCACAAGCTCTTGACTGGCAAAAATGAGTCCGTCATGGGCGACCGCCGTCATCAGCCCGTATTGAGCTCCGACAGAGTCCACTGTGGGCAACCCGTCGCCCAGAAACTCTGATACCTCTGCCAGAAAGCCGTCGATCAAACCTTCGTTCGCCATGATTCCTCTGAAGCTGGAAATTGTGTATATGATGGTCTGGCTTGTCGTCATCCTGACTCACGCAAACACGTGATACAGGATAACCGAGCGGGAGAGTGCAGTAGCAACTGTATGTGACTATCTCGTTGATACACATGTATTTGAGTGGGTCTAGCCTGGTGGAGGCACCGCAAATTGCAGTCTGCAATGACACCTGTCCTGCCAAAAACCTCGTCCTAACGATGCCTTTTGGCTTAAGAAAATTTGTAGGAGTTCGAACTACCAGGTGGGGCTCATGCGCCGGCAAACCCAGAACCCAGGAAAGCACAGGATCGTGCCCTCACCAGATTTGAATGAGGTGGAAGGAGGGTCATTCTTTCTTGAGTATGATTTCTTGTGCGAAAGATTGCGACGACACTGGTGTCGGGAGTAGGGAAACTCGAGGTGCACGGGCATATTTTGCGGTTGGGTATCGAGGAATCCGCTTGTTGGCGACTGGATCGCCAGGGTTTCCAATTCAATATGCCACCGCCACGTCACGCGCGCGGTCACCGCTGTCAGTAGTTTATTCTTGCATCTCCTATTAATACGAAGGTGATCAAGTGTATGAATGCGGGCACTCGTGAAGGTGTTATCGTTGACACCAGAGACAGAACCAACACTGGTAAAGTAAAACAAAAAACATTGTTTTTAGGATCCCCATACTGAACGCAAGTCAAGCCATTAGAGACCTTTCGAAGCGGATATTGGTTGTTAGTTATTGGAAACCGAAATTCGACTGTCGCTTTCCAACAACCAGCAACCGACAATCACTTTTTCTTTCGAAGATAAACAAGTGTCGGAACGCCTCTCTGTGGGATCTTATCATAATATCAGAGACGCACAGAGAACACACGAGAAGATGCCGCGTGTAGCGGCCTGCCAGCGAACAAGGGGGTATCCACCCTTGTTCTGGCGCAGTACTGCCAGGATTCCAGTTGTGTGGAAGCAATCTTTACGGCGCTGATGTGTAAGGCTAAGGTTGAGCGACCGCTGATACCTGACGTTCGTTTCGATCTCGAGACGTGTTCCGATACAAACGCTCTTGAAGACTACCGATTCAAGTGCGGCGAACTCAATCAACTAACCCATCTGATGCTGATCTCACACGTCTTCATCACTTCCGCTGGAGATCGTCTCATGGGTGTTGAGGCTCTGGCAATGTTATGCTATCGTCTATCCTACCCAGGAAAGCTGTCCCGAATACGCAAGCAGTTCGGCCGCTCAGACCTGTCATGCAGCAGAATTATCACGGATTTGTGTAAGCAAATCCTTGTGTCTTATTGACCGTGGCACCGCTCATACTAACGCTGGTTATTTGTTAGATTGCTTCTTAGACAAAGAATGGAAGAGTACTCTTTTTTTCAATGATCGCGTTTACGCCGAACGCCACGCGCTGTACGTTGAGGCGGTAAAAAACAAAGTTAATGGCGTAGTTGACAGGGTTTCCATGTTCGTCGACGGAACCAAGGCTTTTTTATTTGCCTCCCTGGCAAGCGAAAGAGGAGGTTTATTTCGGTACAAGGTGCACTCGATCGTATTCCTGTAGAAGACCGAGAGAATCTTCAGAAGGTGTGCTACAGCGGGCACAAGCGCCGCCATTGTCTAAACTACCAGGGTGTCTGCACTCCAGACGGTACGTTTTCCATTCCCACGGGCTCTGGCGTAGACGATTTACTAATTTGCGGTGCGCTGCTGTAGGATTGTGCATTTCTTTTTATGGTCCTATTGAAGGCCGTCTGCACGATTCCACAATGCTTCGCGAAAGCAGGCTGCTTTCATACTTAGCGAACCACCCTGAAATTTAGCATCTACCAGTAATGATTTACGGCGATCCTGCATACGGGATTGACGAACGCTTGTGCAGTCCCTTTCAAGATGCACACGTACGCAGCAATGAAAAACGGTTCAACGAGATTATGAGCAAGAACTGGGTGTCGATTGAATGGCTATTTGGTATTATCAAGCGAAAGTGGGCATTTCTCGACTGGAACAAAAAACACAAAATATTGTTGACACCTGTAGGGTGTATGGTGCGCGTGGCGGTGCTTTTAACAAATGCTGATACATGCTTGCACGGTGGAAATCAAATAAGTCAGTATTTTAACTGCAACCCTCCATCGGTTAGCGAATACTTTCGTAAACCTCAACACCCTAATAATCTCGATGAGAACTAAGGCTGTCTAGGCTCAAGCAATCGCAGAAGGTTGTTAATCAAATCCCGTTGCTATTTGCGCTCTTGTTGACGTTCTTCCCTCTCTGCACGACGCTCCTCCCTCTCCTTTTGACGTTCCTCTCGCTCAAAATCCAATTCGAGCTGGCGCTGCTCCATCTCTGCCTTTTGCATTCCAAACTTCTTTTCATCACTAAAGATGACACGCTCCTAAATGCGCGTCTTGCTCAAATATTTTGCAGCAAATGCTGCACGTGCGACCTTGTGGTGAGGCTTGATGGCCGGAGAGGGTTTCCTATTGATCCACTTTGCGGCACGAGACGAGCTCAACAGCCTGCGCACCGTATTTGGCTTGAGAACGTTGTCGAGCGCCTCAGCAATCCGTATGGACGTGAATCGTTTGACTGTAGCAAGCCGAATAAACCCGTCTAGCTATCCGTTGGGTGACTTTTGCCGGCCTGCCGACCTTCTTCGAGGGTGACGACTTCTTTGGGGGGCTCAGGAGGTGGCGAACAGCATGGTCACCGCGCCCGATGGACCTCGCGATGTAGCGGTAACTCCTTCCTTCCGAATGGAGCGCCTTGACCTTGCCGATCTCTTCTGGGGTTAGTTTGGTTCCCCGAGGCATCGTTTTGAATTGCGTCGGTTTTCAAATTGCGCCCTTCGCCGTCGATTTTGGCGCGCTTTTCATGGGACCCAATTTTAGCCAATAAGAGCAAGTAGACGAAGCAGAAAACAATTTTTAAAAAAGGGCATATATAGTTTAGAACACTCACCCCAACGTAATTTTTTCGTTCCTGCTTGCAATACCGACACTATCCAAAAACGCTCTGTTGGCATCGATTTGGCTTAGTATCGAGGGCTTTATGGCCAAGCAGCGCTCGCTGACTTTACATTTTGCCCATCTAACAACCGAAACTTGAGTGCGTCTATGCAGCACTGTAGTAAGCGGCCATTTTTAGCACTTTTTTCGTGCACGGTTCCCGGAACCAACAACTAACATCCGCTTCGAAAGGTCTCTATTCACGATCCCACATCATGAGCTCTTCCGACGCCGCATCCTCTACGCCCCCCGAGGACTCCGCCGCAATCCCCGCGCCACCCACTGCCGCTCTCGTACCTATGGAGGCTATTGCAACGCTGCTAACGTTGGGTCTGGGTCTGCTCTACTGGTTCTGCTTCCGTCCGGGTCGGGTCAGTGCCACCACCTCCAGTAGAAACCTCAATACTACCACCTCTACCAATAGCCCTACAGACGCCACTGCTGCCTTCACGAAGCCTAGAGAAGAGCGCTATCGTGAGTTCGTGGAGCACGAGGTGGCGGCCAATGACGTCGCGTTGTTCGTGACGAGCGGAGACCACGTCGAGACTTTCCAGAGACTGTTAGACGCGCTCAAAGTGGAGCTCCACGTGGTGGACCTGGCCAAAACGGCAGGCGGGAGGAACGTCCTGGACGCGCTACGAGAACATTTCGGGAGAAAAAGTGAGCAGGAGCACGAGTTTTTGTTCGTGAAGGGGGTTTTGCTGGGTGGACGCTCGGAGCTACGAAGACTTTTACTGGACGGGAGGAAGGAAGAGCTGGGGAGTGACGCTGACTGGAGCTGCGTTCTTGTTGACCCCAAGAGTGACTCGGGGTTCATGGTGCTAGGAGCTCTGAACGGATTCCAGGAGGTGCAGGAGGTTGGAGATGAAAACATGACGGTGAAGCTGGAGACGAAGCCGCTGCATTCGGTGGACGACCTCCGGAATTTTGACACGGCGACGTTGATTGGCAGCTCTGTGCCGCTTGCAGCGCAGTCGAGGAAACAGCGCAGACGTAGTAAACTGCTGGTGTGCCATGACATGAAGGGGGGATACCAGGAGGACCGATTGAAGCAGGGTTGCGCGGATTTCGACGTCTATAGGTTTTACCAGTGGGATCTGGTGGACGTGTTTGTATACTTTGGGCATGCTCTTGTTTGTCCACCTCCTACGGGGTGGATTGCTGCAGGCCATCGCCATGGAACTCGTGTCCTGGGAACATTTCTAACGGAAGGCGACCGAGGCGCGGAAATGTGTCAGGAATTGTTCAAGGATGCCGCTTCAGCTGAGGTACGATCCAGTCACTTTGCTTTGAACTCACCAAAACCGACTTCTTACAAATATGATACTGTTTTCGCGCTGTTAACAGACATTTGCATCGAAATTGGCTGCCATTGCGTGGCACGGCGGGTTCGATGGCTGGCTCATCAACGTGGAAAATAATGTTCCAGCTGAGCTTGTTGCCAATATTGATGTGTTTTTGCGTATTCTTCGCAAGGGAATGCAGTTCCAAAATCCGCTGGCGCAGGTGGTGTGGTACGGTAGCTTGTCGAGATGGGGAAGACGCGCGTCATACACTCGTCTGGATGAGTCAAGTACCGATTTCTTTAGTAACGTTGACGCGTTCTGTGCGGATTATGGCTGGGCGCCCGACGATGCCAAGTTTTCAGCTGCGTTTGATCTCGACCGCCGATATGATGTGTACATAGGCATCGATGTGTTCGGAAGACACAACATGCTTGGTGGTGGCAAGATGAACTGTGGAGAACCTCTTCGTTTGGCATGGAATTCGGGTGTGTCTGCTGCTCTCTTTGCACCAGGGTGGACTCACGAGTGCTACCAACACGAAGCGCAAGAAGACTTCGTTGTTGTGGAGAATCGTTTCTGGGAAGTTGTGCGCGAAAGCTGGAAAATGAGAAGTCCCTGCTTCGACGCGTTGGGTGGGCTGAATTGCCTCTACAGCGCTTTCAATATCGGACGTGGTGTTGGTGTATGGACTGAGGGGAAACGCGTAAGTACTTCTACGTGGTCCAATATGACAGAGCTGGACATTCAGCCGAACCAACAACTGCACGTTGGCAATGTCGTAACTACAGCTACAGGGTCGATGAAGGCCGCCATCGTTCATGACACTGCTTTCCAAGGTGGCGCAAGCGTGCAACTCCAGGTAGACTTTGGACGATACGCGTGAATGTCTGAGCTTTGATTTCATTCTGACCCTCGTTCATGGACTTGTTTCTGCTTGACAGGGTCAATTGGTTGGAAGGGAGAAGTCGTATTTCAAACTCTTCGACGTGGACATCGAGTTCTCGCCGCGTCGCGTTATGGAGATTTCGTATACGACTGCGACACGCGAGGAGTCTGTTTGCCTGCTAGTGCTGACGGTATGTCCGGGTCTTGATCGCGCTACGCACTATGTGATCCTGCGGTCGATGGACGACTCCGGTCCGGATGCAGGCGACAACCGCGTGGACCCGAAGAAAACGTTGTCGACAGTTGCTAAGGCTTCGTTGGAGAAACATTTCTACTTGCCAGTGTTCACAGAGTTTTTCGATGTGGAAGGTGTTACTGCTGAAGCCGTGCAAGGAATCACTGCAGATGGATGGTGCAAGAAGACGTACCGACTGGGCGGTCAACTATGGGATGAAAAGCACATTGTTGAAATTGGTGTGATCTGCACCAAGAAGATACGCAAAGTCCCCGGCAAGCGCGAGGATTATCGTGCCTACATCGGTGAGATTTGCGTGGTCGGCAGCAGTGGCAAACCGGCCTTGAAAGCGGCGCACCGTGATGTACACAGCCCACCACGATGGTGTGAGAACGCGAGGCTAACGTCCTTCGTGCGCTACGACTCTCACTCAGTGTCGTTCGAAGTGCAGTGGAATTTCTCGTTGGATGGCGCGCCTGTGCGTTACGTATTGGTGTTTGCTCGCACCGAAGACGGGGAGCGCTTTTTCCTGGGTAAAAGCTTCGACAACTCGTTCTGGGCAGACAAGTGTTCGTGGAGGCAGGCCACGTCGGCGTCATCGCAAACGTCGACTCGCCTGACAGTCGAGCTCCAAAGTATCTCGTGGGCGGGACAGAGTAGTACGGTCGTCTGTAAACTCCACCTCGAAGGCTGAAATGTTGATGCCACTAGTGGAGAAATTTGAAGTCTCAGACCTTGAAGCAAGTTACTCCGAACTTCAGACTCCGAAGCACTTCAGAACTGCAGCGCGCCGGTACTGGTAACGCAGATTTTGATGGCATGCGAGTAGGAACCGGATAGGGATGGATTGGATCCGCTGACGATGTGCCCCGACTACGAAAAATGCGAAGCTCTTGGCATTTGTTTCTCCAACATCCTGCAGCCCGGCTCACTTTGAGCACGTTTCGGCGGTTCGTTTTACAAATCATATCCGAGACATGACATGATCCCGTTGACGCGTAAACTGCTTCAGCCGGTTTGCGCGCCAGTGCCGCGAAATCAACATGTCGGCGTTGACGCGCACATGGCGATGGCGTTGCTGTTGCCTGCGCTGGTTTGACAGAGCTCATTCCGGAATTTGCTGGCGACTTCACAAGCACTTTCCTCTTTCCTCGTCACAATGGCGACGAACCCCAACAAGAAGCTCGGATTGGACTCGGCCGACGCGCTGATGGCACAGGGCCCCAACGCGCTGCACAGCTACGTTGCAGACAAAGTGCAGGCCGCCATGGGCAAGGCCATGCCGCAGATGGAGGTGCGCTTCAAGGACCTGACAATTTCCGCCAAGGTCTTTGCTTCCAGACACTCAGACCCGAAGGCTCAACTACCCACGCTCTACAACAGCGTCAAGAAATCTGCTGCCAAGATCAATGCAAAGAACCACACGGCCGAGAAGGTCATCCTCAAGAACGCTAGTGGCGTGTTCAAGCCGGGCACCATCGCTCTACTGTTGGGCCAACCTGGCTCGGGCAAGTCGTCGCTCATGAAGGTGCTGAGTGGCCGCTTCCCGCTCGAGAAGAACGTGACGATCGGAGGAGAGATCACGTACAACGGCCAGATGCAGGGTGATATCATGAAGCGCCTGCCGCAGTTCGTGGCGTACGTGACCCAACGTGACAAGCACTTCCCAACACTGACGGTCAAGGAGACGCTCGAGTTCGCACACGCCTTTTGTGGTGGGGGCGTATCCAAACGTGCAGAGGAACTTCTGTCCAAGGGCACCCCTGAAAAAAACACGGAGGCGTTGGAAGCACTGTCCGCTTTGTACGCACACTACCCGGCCGTGATTATTAAGCAATTAGGATTGGAGAACTGCAAGGACACGATTGTGGGTAATGCAATGCTGCGCGGAGTCTCTGGTGGCGAGCGCAAGCGCGTGACGACTGGCGAGATGGAGTTCGGCATGAAGTACATGACGCTCATGGACGAGATCAGTACTGGTCTCGACAGTGCGGCCACCTTCGACATCATTAGCACGCAGCGGGGCATTGCCAAGACGTTGCAAAAGACGGTCGTCATTGCTTTGCTGCAGCCTTCGCCTGAGGTGTTCGAGCTCTTCGACGACGTGATGATCCTGAACGACGGTGAAGTCATGTACCATGGACCACGGGATCAAGCAGTGCCGTTCTTCGAGAGTCTGGGCTTCAAGTGTCCTCCGGACCGTGACGAAGCAGACTTCCTTCTGGATTTGGGGACGAACCAGCAGTACGGCTATGAAGTGGACTTACCTGCTGGTATGAGCCATCACCCACGGTTGGCCAGCGAGTTCGCAGAGATTTTCCGCAAGTCAACCATTCACCAGAGAATGCTTCAAGATCTCGATGATCCTCATGATCCTGAGCTCTTGGCAAACGTTGGCGTGCACATGGACCCGATGCCCGAGTTCCGTCGTGGATTCTGGGAAAACACTCGGACGCTAATGAAGCGACAGACAATGGTTACTCTCCGCAACACAGCGTTTATCAAGGGCCGCTGCATTATGGTGGTTTTGATGGGACTGATCTACTCGAGCACCTTCTGGCAAGTCGATCCGACGGATGTCCAAGTGGCTCTGGGCATTATGTTCCAGGCGGTTCTGTTCCTTGCTCTCGGCCAAGTATCACAAATCCCAACGTTCATGGCAGCACGCGATGTGTTTTACAAGCAACGCGGGGCCAACTTCTTCCCAACTTCGGCGTACGTTATCGCGTGCTCTGTGGCCCAAGTACCCATGGCAGTCGCCGAAAGTATCATCTTCGGGTCATTGGTGTACTGGATGTGCGGCTTCGTGGCAACAGCAGGCGCATTTATCTGCTTCATAATCCTCCTCATTTTGACGAACTTGGTCTTCTCGTCGTGGTTCTTCTTGCTGACTGCAATGTCCCCGGACTTTCACGTTGCCAAGCCGTTCGCGACGTTCACTATTGTGTTCTTTATCCTGTTCGCAGGCTTTGTAATGGCGAAGAGCACAATGCCAGGCTGGTTTGTGTGGATTTACTGGATCAACCCCATTGCTTGGTGTCTCCGCGGGCTCGCTGTGAACCAGTACCGTGCTGGCAAGTTTGACGTTTGCGTTTACGACGGCGTGGACTACTGCACCGACTACAACATGACTATGGGCGAGTATTACCTCTCGCAGTACGATGTTCCGTCTTCGAAGGTGTGGGTGTGGGCAGCGATGCTATTCATGCTTGCCTGCTATGCGCTCTTCATGGCGTTGGGGTGCTATGTGCTTGAATACCACCGTTATGAGAGCCCTGAACACACGATCATCAAGGACAAAGATGAAGAAGCTGACGAAAATTACGCGTTAGCGGCAACACCGAAGGGCTCCAGTACAAGTTCGGCTGCTCGAGCTGTTGCATTGGACATTGGTCGCGAAAAGAACTTCGTGCCCGTGACCATTGCTTTCCAAGACTTGTGGTACTCCGTCCCGAAACCGGGTAACCCGAAGGAGACGCTGGATCTGCTCAAGGGCATTAGTGGATTCGCTAAGCCGGGTACGATGACAGCTTTGATGGGCTCGTCGGGAGCTGGCAAGACGACTCTGATGGACGTGATCGCTGGGCGCAAGACGGGCGGCACGATCAAGGGCAAGATCCTGCTGAACGGCTTCGAGGCGAACGACCTGGCCATCCGCCGATGCACGGGCTACTGCGAGCAAATGGACGTCCACAGTGAGGCCTCGACGTTCCGCGAGGCGTTCACGTTCAGCGCGTTCCTGCGCCAGGACAGCAGCGTGCCCGACAGCAAGAAGTTCGACTCGGTGGACGAGGTGCTGGACCTGCTGGACATGCACGACATCGCCGACCAGATCATCCGCGGCAGCTCGGTGGAGCAGATGAAGCGCCTGACAATTGGCGTGGAGCTCGCTGCGCAGCCCAGCGTGCTGTTCCTTGACGAGCCCACCAGTGGCCTGGACGCGCGCTCCGCCAAGCTCATTATGGACGGCGTGCGCAAGGTGGCCACCAGTGGGCGGACCATCGTGTGTACGATTCACCAGCCCTCATCGGATGTGTTCTACCTGTTTGACCACTTGCTGCTGCTGAAGCGCGGTGGCGAGACGGTGTTCGTTGGTGAATTGGGTGACAAGTGCCGCAAGTTGGTAGAGTACTTCGAGTCGATTCCGACTGTTAGTCCTCTCCCTGAGCGCTACAACCCAGCCACTTGGATGCTGGAGTGCATCGGCGCCGGTGTCAACAGTGGTGGCCGCAACTCGATGGACTTTGTGGAGTACTTTAAGCAGAGCGAGGAGAAACGCATTTTGGACAACGAGATGGCTCAAGAAGGTGTCACCGTTCCTGCTCCTGATCTTCCGGAAATGATCTTCCAGAAGAAACGCGCGGCCAACTCATGGACGCAGGCTAAGTTCCTGACGATGCGCTTCATTCGGATGTACTGGCGCACGCCCACGTACAATATGACTCGCTTCGTGATCGGCCTGTTCCTGGCCGTGCTTTTCGGACTGACGTACGTCGACGTGGAATACGTGAGCTACCAGGGTATCAACGGAGGCGTTGGCATGGTGTTCATGACGACGCTGTTCAACGGCATTGTATCTTTCAACGGCGTATTGCCCATCGCCTCGGGCGATCGTGCTGCGTTCTACCGAGAGCGCGCTTCGCAGACGTACAACTCGCTTTGGTACTTTGTTGGCTCGACGATCGCTGAGATCCCGTACGTGTTCATCAGCTGTCTAGTATTTACGGTGATCTTCTTCCCGTTGGCAGGGTTCACTGGGTTCGGAACGGGTGTGCTCTACTGGATCAACGTGTCGCTCTTGGTGCTGATGCAGACGTACATGGGTCAGCTCTTCGTCTACGCATTGCCAAGCGTGGAGGTTGCAGCTATCATCGGTGTATTGGTGAACTCGATTTTCTTCTTGTTTATGGGCTACAATCCCCCGGCCGACTCGATTCCGAGCGGCTACAAGTGGCTGTACGCTATTTGCCCCCAGCGCTACTCGCTTGGAATCCTCGAGGCACTCGTGTTCACGGACTGCCCGAATGAGCCGACCTGGAACAGCACACTCGGTGCGTATGAAAACGTGGGGTCGGAGCTCGCTTGTCAGCCGGTGACGGACCTGCCACTCACGATTGATCACATCACCGTCAAGGGCTACGTCGAGTCGGTGTTCAAGATGAAACACGATGACATTTGGAGCAACTTCGGCTACGTGTTCCTGTTCATCGGCATTTTTCGGCTGCTGGCACTGCTCTCGCTTCGATACATTAATCACCAGAAGCGATAAATACAAAGTGAGCTTAAACTCGAGAATGCCAACTGAACTAGCCATCAACTTGTACTCTCCATTCGATCTGCTCAACTGGCTCGCATAGAAGAGTGCAGTGCCGCGTTGATGATGCAGAGTTGTTCGCAATCACAGTTATTTGCTCACAGCGTCGTAGACTCATGTCCATTCCAGTTCTTTCGGCTTTCGTGCAACTCGACCACTTTATCTGCCATGGACGTTTGCTCCTTCTACCCGCCCAACTACCATACTCTTAGCGACGCAGTGATCGGCAATGTACAGCAGCGCTCCTATCCCCTTCGCAACCGGCTTGCAGCTCGAACGAATGGCGACGTAGACTCGTCCATGAAGAATTCGTTCGAGACTTGCATCGAAGACACGGAATCCTCGACTTTAAATCGATCAACTACGCAGATAATGAAGTCTGCGAGGCCCAAGCGCCAGCCACTCACACAAAAGAGCGAGCAACGTCGCTGGACTCGTGAACTGACCGAATCTGAAGTCCACGCCATTGCATCGATCGAAGACGTTAACCGAGAACGTCGCCGCGTTAAGCAGATGAGGTACCGAGAGAAGAAGCGCAGACTAGCGGAACAACTTGAGAAGGACACACACGAGCTCCGAAGTGAGATCGCAGCTCTAGAAGTGCGGGTCGACCACCCGAAGCAAACGGCTTGGACGGTGGCGACCGAGTACCTTCGCGTCTTGATCTCTGGGGTGCAGTACGCCAACGCGGAAGAACTCCTCCTGAATTCCATGGCACCCGACGTGACGGACGGAGTCGTTGTAGGCTCCGAGACTGTGCTCAAGACCTGGCAGAACTACTCGTTCTACTTCGACGTCATCAACGTCCAACTCGATTGCCTCTACGAGTGCAGCCCCAACTCTCTAGTCGCCAGGACCACCACCAGCATCACGTTCACCACGAAAACTCTACGACGCGTCTTCCCTCATCTTCACCACTCACTCGCATTCAAACTACAGGACAAGACGATCCACATGCAGGGATCCGTGCACTTCGACTGGGACGACGCATCCAAGCGGATGGTAGCAATCTACAGTCATTCCGACATGCTGACACCGCTGCTCCACCTCCTTGGCAACTTGGAAGACGCATCCCAAGTATTCCACAAGGGCTTCATCACCCCCGACTTCCACCTAACAACCAACCGAGACAACTACATGTAGCAGTCAATGGTGGCGTCTCCATTCGGCTCACAGCTAACGGAGACGATTATGGGTCTTGCATCCTCCACAAACCAGTCCACCCGTAATCCGACAACTTCAACATGCCTCGTCCCCAAGCATCAACGGTCTCACTCCTCGATTTGCGCGCTAGGACTCAAGTGAAGCCTCCTTAGTCCAGTTCAGAAGATGCTGGTTCAGATCGTTACAGCGCTGCTACTGCTCAGCTCGCTGGCCTCCTCCAAGCCCGAGACCAAACGCTACACGGCGCTGACGCCGCCGCTGTCGCTGTCCCAAGGCCAAGTGACCAACACTTTCCACCGTCTCCCGATCCCTAAAGGACCCATCGCCGTGTATCGCTTCGCTGCGGAGGTTGTGGAGCAAAAGGCCAATAGGGACGTGGTGCCCGTGCCCACTTTCGACGCCTACCTGCACCACCACGTCTTCGGGTCCACGCACAAGCAGTACGACGCCATGAAGAGCCATTGGGCGCCCATGAAGCCCAAGAACTTCAGTCGCAGTGTGGCGTTCGGAGCCGGCACCGAGTGTCGCGGCACCCCACAGGAATTCTACTTCCCGTACGCCTTTATGACGGTGGACGGGGAGGACGAGTGGGTGGCCAATGTGCACATTATCAACACTCGCAACATGGCACCACAGCGTGCGCATCACTGTCTAGAGTGCCCCTGCACGTCAGAGGACAAGTTCACAGGTGATACCGTGAACGGCATGCACTTTCGCAACGGGAGCTGCAACGCCCAGCTCCGGTTTGAAGACAACACAGTGTGCTCGGCGGAGACGTACCATGGAGGACTGCGGTGCTGTGAAGACGCCGAGTTCTGTCTGGAGCACGACCAACTGGAGACTTCTGCAGCTAGCGACGCCACGTACCATTTGCAGTACTCGCTCGACTACGCTGAGATCGTGACGGAGAACCGTCCGCTGTATCTCGCAGCCTGTTGTGACGCCTCGGGAGATCTCGAGCAAATGGGCAACATTGAGTACGACGTGCCGGTGTGCGACCCGGACACGCATCCTGGATGTGTGCACACGCTTTCGACGCGTCAGCGGCTGGACAATGGCAGCATCCCGTTGTATTCGTATCGTCAACACCCTGCCGAGCCTGAACGCGAGGTGGAACTCGTGTATGCCGTTGGTCACCAGCACCGAGGTGGACTGGGCATTCAGCTGTACGACGACGCCACCGGAGACTTGTTGTGCGCTTCTGTGCCTGAGTACGGCTCAGGCAATGAGGCGGGAAACGAGGATGGCTATGTGGTTGCCATGAGCACGTGCACGTTTGACCCACCTCGACGTATGCGCACGACGGACATCGTGCGGATTGTGGCTCTGTACAACAACACTGTGCCGCACACGGGAGTGATGAGTCTCATGTACATGGCGCTGAGTGACTTCCCACTTGATGAAGCTGCTGCCAAGAAGACGACCGACATGGCTGCTGCTACGGTCACCGCTGTCTTCGCCAAGTCGACAAGCAGCAATTGGGCCATGGTCGGGTTGGGCGTCGTTGCGGGAGCCGCAGCTTGTGCGGTGGTGATGACAGTGCTGAAGCGCTGGAAGCAGCGATCGGGATACACGCCGTTGCAGCCGCGAGCCAACTAGGCAACCCAAGGCTGAAGCTACTGGTCGTGTGAACTCTCGCGAACCATCGAATGCATATTTTCTCGTAAATGGACGTTTGCTTTACCTTTCCGGTCTATCTACTCTTTGGCAGCAGCAGCCTTCTTCGCCTTGCGCGCAGCATGCTTCGGCTTTCTGGCCTTAGCCTTTCGCCTTTTTGCTGTCGCTGTGATCGTGCCTGCGCTTCTTGCCTCCAGATGCGGCAGCAGCCGCCTCTGCTGCAGCTTTTGCTGCCTTGCGGGCCGCGTGCTTCGGCTTGAGCTTCTTGCCCAAACCAGCCACGGCAGCGATACGTTTCATCTTCTTGGTCGTCACTCCGTGGTCCAGGTTGTCAGCTCCAGCCTTACAGCTTGAGCTGGAGACGCGCCCGCGCACCGGCGGAGGCACGAAGACCTTCAAACTTTTCCTTGGCGGTCTCTTCACCACGGTTGTTCTTGAAGCGCTTGCCGCACACCTGCACACGCAGCTCACGCGTCTCCATCTTCAGGTTGCGAAGCGCCAGCGTCTTGGCAACAAGAGCTTGAGACTTCAGCAGCAGATAACCGAAGCCCTTGCCCAGTCCGGACTCGCGGTCGCGGATGAGACGCACGTTCTCAATCGGCTCCGGCTCCTCTTCAGTTCGAAGACGCTTGGCGAAGAACAGCATCATCTGCTCGTCCGTGCACTTGAACGGCACGTTTCCGATGAAGACGCTGCGGCGAGCATCGATCACTGGCTCGGAGCGGTCCACACGAATCTTCTTTTGCACAAGCATCTGCACACACAGTCAACGTTAGCAACCACTAGCCTTCACCAATCTCTTAACAACGTCCGCAACGTACCGATCCACTGAGCTTCAGCGCAGCCTCGACGCTGCTCTCGTCCGCAAAAGTCACGTAGGCATTGCAGTTGTCCTTGGCCGTGGTCAGGATCTTCTTGTTCGCACACACCTTCATCATGAGCTTCTGATTGCCAGCATCACCCACTGCACAGCCAGCAATCGGCAGATGTCGGAGACGCACGCTCTCCACCTTACCACACACGGAAAAGTGGCTCTTAAGGTCTTTCTGCGTGGCATCGAGCGACACGTTGCCCACGAACACCGTGCGGCGAGATTTCTCGTCTCCAGGCTGCGTCTCCTCCTCCTCTTCTTCTTCTTCAACTTCCCGTTTTTTCTTCTTGCTCTTCTTCTTTTTCTTCTTCTTCTCGCCGTCTTCCGTCTCCGCTTCTTCTTCTTCCTTCTCCTCCGTCTCCTCTTTCTTCTCCTCCGTCTCGTCTTCCGTCTCTTCCTCGTCCTTCTCCTCAGTCTTCTTCTTCTTGTTCATCTTCTTCTCTTTCTTCTTCTTCTTCTCCTCCTTCTTCTCCTCCTTCACCGTCTCCTCCACTGCTGACGCGTACGACGTCTTCTTGCTGAAGAACGCGGCGCTCTGGGCGAACCCGTCGGCCAGCGCGGACGTCTTCTGATTGGCCACTTGCTGCTTCACGGCCTCCACCACCTCGGGCTCCAGCGGCGCCACCTCCGCCTTCTTGTCGCTCTTCTTACCCATGTTGATACTGACGAATGAATGCAATGGATGGAAGGCAACAAGCGAGATGAGCCAATCACCAGTCAAAAGCCCGATTTTCAGCCAATCCGAGGATGGCCACAAAAAGGCAACTTGTGGAACATCATTTTGACGACAGAGTGAATGTTTTTGCTACCAAAACTCAAAGTTTGGTTTTACTAAACGTGCGGGTTGGCAGATTAGATCTCGGCCTGGTCGTTCGTGATGAACTCCTTGATGGCTTTCTTCTGCGAGGACATGTCGCGACCCAAGTCCGCGCTCAGCTGCCGTACGATCTAGACAGCAAGACGATGTGGTTAAACAACATTCAGTAGATCCAGGCAAGAGAGAGGCTGTGCTGCTACCTTCTTCACCGTTAGCTCCTCCGCGTTGCCGTGTGCGATGATATCCCGGACTTTATCGCAGACGTCGGCCTCCAGAGGCTCCGTCGCAGACTCCTTTTCAGCAATGCTGGTCTCTGCTTCAGCCTCAGGCTCTGCAGCAGGCTGTTCCTTGTCCTGCTCGGTGGAAGCCTTCTCCTTCTCCTTTTCGCCTTCGCCTTCGCTCTCCTCGTTGTCGCTTTCTACGACACGCGACTTCTTCGGCCGACGAGTGGCTTTCCGCTTCTTGGTAGGCTTCTTTGCTTCCTCGAATTCGCTGGAAGACTCTTCACCTTCAGACTCGGTGTTCTCGTGATCATCTTCCTCCTCGTCATCTTCCGAGGCAGCAGCAGCTTTCTTCTTGGTCGTTTTCCGCTTCTTCTTTGCAGGTCCCTTGTCTTTTGCGTTCTACGGGCCCATCGAGCAAATGAAAGCGTATGCTAGTGAGCAAAAATTTAAATGTGCACTGCACCGACATCAGCATATCATACCGCCTTCTTTTCAGCAGCGGCCTTGGCTTTTGCTCGTTTGTTGGCTTTCGCCTTCTCCTTCTTCGCAGCCAATGCAGCCTTCTTCTGGGCCACCTGATCACGCAACATACAACGTCAATGACCCCTCACAATCATTACACCCCAACCGTTGCTCTCACCTCCGTCTCCTGCGGGTTGTAAAGCCAATCAATAAGACGACTGATCAGCGTCTTCTTGTCATTCGTCTCTCCTCCTTTCTTCGAGCGGTCAACCTGCACAGATACAGCACCAGAGCATCAGTTTTGCTTCCAAAACGAAACGAAACAGCCACCTGCACGCCCTACCGCCAGCAAGTCCATCACTTCATACACGAAAGTGAGTTTCCACTTGTTCAGCTTGTCGAACAAGTGCTCCCGAGACTACAATCACAACAGCATGAGTCTCGTCTTTCATCCTACTTACAAGACCTCCTCCCACCTTCTCGTCCTGCTCAATGACGCCCGAAAAGTCCAAAAGGTGCGTCTTGATCTCTTTCATCTGCAACACAACGCACCACCTTCCCATTCAGTCCCTCTCGCCATTGCAATTGCAACTTCCAAACTCCACGCACGTTCTTCTGCTGGTACCGACGTCCGAACATGGCATTGTACAGCTGCTTGATCATCTCGTGATGCGTCTTGCCCAGCGCCTCCACCTACAGCAAAGCAAACAGCCAAAACCCATTGAGAATTGCAATACAAACGCCTTCCAGCCACCACTGGAGACGGAATTTGAGCGTACGTTGCTCCTGACAAACGCCATGTCGCGCACTTTGAAGCCGCGGCCCTTGGGAGCCGAGAACTCCTCCTGCTCGGCCGCTGAGAACGTAAACTTCTGCGTCGTCTTGCGCACGCGCCCGCCCAGACTCGTCTCGGTGTCGCTCGTCATTGGTCTTGGTACAGTTGGGGCTCCCGCGCTTTTTGGACTGTGGGTTGCGCTGCCACTCAAATCGCAGCATACCAAAGTAACGGCACAACTGAATCAGCGCATAAACGTGTGAATAGGCAACAAACTGCAAGACGCTCGCCAGGATTAACGTGGAGAATGGCAAGGCGAGGAAGATACTTGGCATTTGTGCACGTGTGTGTGTATTGTACTGGTTGGCGTCTTTTGCTCCGTGAAGCGTGTGCGGTTATTACCACGGCGGTCTTGAGGTGTGACACGCTCGCTTCAACGTCGGGGCGGGCAGCAGATGGAGCACCGCACGCACAACAGGTCCTGTTGAACAGGAGGCTTGCTCCCGTCACTGACGGCCCGTCAGGCAAGCGCGGTAGTCGGCCTCGTTTGCATCTCGTCCTTGCTGTCGTCTCCGTGAATCGTCGGGTATCGCCCACAGAATCAACAACAAAACTATCAACGCTGGCAAAAATCATAAAAAGCGAAGCTCTACATGCACTCTGGACAATAGCTGTTCACGTTGCGAATCGAGGTCTCTGCAAACGGCAATGGGCTCCGCTGTTGGTTGATAGAAGGGATATCAGAGCTGCATACTACGTACAGTAGCTAGGTGCTCCGCTATGAAAATGTACCCACAGCCAAAAGAGCTCCATCCAGACCTCCTCGGCAACACACCTTCACCCGTTTGCAAGCTTATTCCTCTCCAGCTTCCCTAACGTCTACCAGTTCCAAGTCCTAAAATTCACCCCCATACAACGCCCCAGTCAGTCGCACAAAGCCGGACCCCTGAACGTCACATCGTACGAGCCGACCTTGGTGACATCTTCCTCCTCTCTCTGGCACTTGCCATTCGTAGTACACGCGCGCATGACGGAGGCCGCGGACTACCACGCGCTGCCGGAGCAAAGCTCCTTCTCGGGCCACGGCGCCGAGCGCGTGAGTCGCCGCAGCTCGCAGGGTCCGTCCACGACCGTCGAGAAGCCTTCGCGTTCCCCTACGCCACTGCCCAGCGGCTCCACAGACGAAGCGGTGATGGAACTGGGCGACGCGAGCGAAGACGCAGTGGCGCTGGCGCCTCGCGGAGCCCCCAAGCCGCTGCCCAAGACGCTCTTAGGCTCCGGATACGGCCGCAATTCGTACTTTACGTGGAGGTTACGCATGAGCACGTTGCTGGTGGCGGCGCTGGGTATTGCAGGGATCGTGACCTTCTGGGGCTCCAACGACATTGGACACGGAGGAGTGTACGTCCAGGACGTGGGCTACGCGCTCTCGTTTCATCGTACCAAGACAACGGCGTGTGTGGAAGACACAGGCTACTGTGGAGCTTGTGACACCATCGTGGTGTACGCCATGTTGGTGTATCACGTGGCTCCATTGCTGGTGATCATCGGACTCCCTGCTTCAGGGCTGAGGGTGTTTGAGCCTTTTAGACGACGGAGAGATGGAGGAGGACGCCAGAAGATCCAGCGCGCCGTCTTCTTCCAGTTCTGTGAGCTGCTCAGTGTCATTGTGCTCGTGTTCAGCCTCCTCGTGATTTTGTACTTTGTGTACGCCATTTTCCAGGGCAACAACTTCCACTGCAGTCGAGCGAGGGCTATTGTGTATGTGGCTTTTGCCGTGGTCACGTTCTTCGCCAACTTTGTGGTGCTCACGTACTTTGCCCGGTTCCGGGAGCATCTGAGCATGCAGCTGGGAGCGTTCAAGGAGACGGATCAGACTGGAGGCATTCGCTCGAGACTCAAACGTCGACGGAGCAAGTACAAGTCGGAGCGATCTCGAGTGGTTAATGATCTGCGCAAGCACTTGTACAAGGAGACGTCGCTGGGCAACGTGGTCAAGATGGAGACGCTGCTGGAGTACGCGCAGGAGCGTCTTGGCACGGACTTTGCGGACGAAATGTACAGCGATGCCAGACTAGTGTTCAAGCTCTTCGGTCGCTCGAAGAAGAACCCGATGCATGTGGCTGCCTATCTGGGGAATGTTCAGGCCATGCAGCTGCTGTTTGACGCTGGGTTCCGTGTGGACAGCTATGACAAGGTGTCCCGTGTGCGTTTTACGACGGGTGACCTCTTTTGGACGTTTGCACAAATCTTCGTGTCCAAGCCCTTGTCGTCGGAAGACGAGATGGCCGCTTCTATCATCCGAACGACATTGGTGACACCGCTCCATTGCGCAGTGAGCACAGGACAGATTCAAGCTGTGCAGTGGCTCATCGAGCACGGGGTCAATGTAAATCTCAAGTCAAAGGCATCCTACTGGTCGGACCGCATGCCGCCGCTTTTCGTGGCTGACAACCCCGACATCGTCACGTTACTTCTCGAAGCTGGAGCTAATCACCTTGAAGTGCCTGATCCAGGGCACATGAACACACTGACCGTTTTGCAGATGGCCTACATGCGTGGTAACTTTCCTGTGGCACACGAACTGGAAGAATGGGGTGCTGATGTGGCGCTTACCCCGTTACACGAAGCTGCAGCTAAGGACTCCACGACAGCCATAAGGAAGCTACTAAAAACGGGTGCTGATCCGAACTGTGTCGGTGAATACGGCTATACGGGCATGCACCGCCGCACACCATTACATTGGGCAGCCATCAATGGAGCTATTCGAGCTGTCGAGATGCTGCTTGAAGCTGGCTCGGACCCGAACTTCCAGGACGTTTTTGGTCGATCACCTCTCCACTGGGCGGCACGTGTGAATAAGCCAGCAGTGGTCCGCTTGCTTTTGGATAAGGGAGGTGACGTGAACTTGCGCGACTATCGCGATCACACTCCTCTGCTCTGTGCTGCATCCTCGAAGAACGTTAGTGCTGATCTTTTTGAGTGCCTCGTTCGGTTTGGGGCAGATATTGACGACCGACTTCCGAACGGTGACACAGCACTTCATATTGCAATGAAGTGTGAGCAGAAGGAGCACAGCACTAGCACTACTGGACGCTGGTGCAGACGTAATGGAGACGAACCGTGATGGTTACCGTCCTGTGGACTGCACCACGTCGACACAGCTCCAGTTCGAGATCAAGCAAGCTGCGGGTGACCGGGATGTTATGATTAGCTACACTCATTCTCACAGCGAGTTTGCTCTGAAGATCCGTGACAGCCTGGAGCGCGCTAACATTACGTCATGGCTAGACCTTATGGACCCAACTGGTATTGGCGGTGGCTCCGTGTGGCGCGAAGAGATCGCTCGTGGAATCAAGAATGCAGAAGTCATCATTTGCCTGTACACGGAGGACTACCCCATTTCTGAGTGGTGTCTCAAGGAGCTTGCACTGGCTAAGCAGCTTGGCAAACCGATCATCGCAGTGTCTCCAGAGGGTGCTGCGGTCACGGATGAGATGCAAGTGTACATATACACGCGGCAGATGGTGCCTTTCGAGTCGGCCATTAAAAGCGTGAACAATGCTAACAAGCGCAAGATCATGTACGAATACGACGAGGACCGCTTTGCAGCCCAATTCCGTCTGCTCCTGGACGGTGTTCGCGACGAAATCGAGAAGCAACGTGAGGCCAACATTGTTGGTGGTAGCCACCGCCGACTAGCGAACGGCACGAGTGTGGCTGGATTCGGTGAGAATATCGCGGATTGGGACCCAGCTACTCTTGACAACATCGAATTTGCGTTTGTATCGCACGGTGACCACCACCACAGCTTCGTCAAGCGTCTACACGACCGACTACAAGATAATCACGTCAGGTGCCTCCTAGACGGCACACAGACGTATACGGACATGACTGAGCGCATCCACGCCGCAAAGGAGGCCATCCTCAAGTGCGAGGTGTTCATCGTGGTGCTCTCGAAAAAGACTGTCAACAGCGAGCTGGTAAAGGACCAGTTGGCGTTCGCAGAGGACAAGGGGCAAACGATTCTGCCCATCATGCTCAACGACATGGAGATCCCGCTGGACAAGCACTACACACTCTCGCGCTTGGAGCTGCTCCACTTCACACCGGAGCTGGGCTTCAACTCGAGTTTCATGCAGCTGCTGGGCCGCGTGCGTGATAACATGACAACGGCCAACGCGTCATTCAACGCCCCTCGTGCGTCCACACGCCCAACATTCCGCGCCGTTGCACGAATGACTGCCATGGGCCATGCACGTCAAAACAACACCATGGCGGTCAACGCTGCCGCCCGAGCGTTCCTGGGACGTCCACGCATCTCCGAAGCTGCCGTGGCGCTCGTGTAAGCAGCTCACGTACCCATCAATTTTATAAAGACGCCTCCCTAAGGAAGAGGCTCTCTCCTTCATCTACAAGGCGACAGACAAACTTGCTCCCGAGCAACGTAACAACAACTTTTACACCGGAAAAAGTAGCCATTTCAGTTCGTATCTTTGTGTGTCTACACCATTCACAACTTCAACATACACTTTCAATTAAGTACGACGTATCCCCACCTCACATACGTCACCAGCCCCCCCCAATGAGCAAACGCAAGGGAGACGATGCGTCCTCCCCAGACGCCAAGAGGACAAAGGCGGACACCAATGCACCACTTTGGACACCTTCCTCGAGCCTCTTGGCCACCTCCAATTGGACCAAATTCACGCAACTCGTGAACGACCGCTTCAAGTGCGATGAGCCTGTAAAACCACGACAAATAATGGAAAATGACAGTAGGATGCTGTGGATTTGTGCTTAGGATGTCGTTGGAGACGCCCCAAGAGCTCTGGAAGTGGTCGGTGGACAACCTAGACCCAATTCTGGGAAGCGGTGAGAAGTTTTGTTGCTTTTTGGACGTTGGAGAGGGCTAATTGGTGCATTTGGTGCAGTGCTGGGACTTTACGGGAATGGTGTCGAGTCAACCGTATACAAAGGTGATTGAGGACAAGGAGAAGATGCCAGGTTAGTGTTATAGAACTAAATTTGTGGTTGTGAAGAGGGTGTGTGACTAAGTGCGGGGAATGCGTTGGTTTGCAGGTGCAAAGTTTTTCGTCGGGGCTCGACTGAACTTTGCCGAAAACTTGTTACGCTACCGAGATGAGCGTCCTGCTATTATTTTCAAAGCTGAGACGAGTAATCGGGAGGAGATGATCTCGTACAAGGAGTTGTTCGAGCGTGTGGCAAAGTTGTCTGCGCGGCTGGCGAAGATGGGGATTGTGGCTGGAGATCGAGTTGCAGCTTACATTCCGAACATACCTGAGGCAATCATCGCCATGCTTGCTACCACAAGGTTGGGCTGCTTGTGATTAGTTTACCTGCTTGCGTATATAGTGTCTGACTTTTTCATCCAACAGCCTCGGGGCAATCTGGTCGAGTTGCTCGCCTGATTTCGGAGCTCAGGGCGTGTTGGATCGTTTTGCTCAGGTATTACAGCCCCCCACTAACTGTTGCTTGTGGGATAGATACCTAATACTCCGCACCATCATGATGTGCATTGGTAGATCAAACCGAATGGTGGTGTTCACGACGGATGGTTATTTCTACAAGGGCCATCGAATTGATACGTTCCCACAATTACAAACGGTGATCGATGAGTTGCCAACAGTGGAGAAAGTGGTCATTATTCGCTTCACGGTGTCAAGTTCGCACGATTTGGATTTATCGAGAATTCGAGGAGGGATCTATTACGACAACTTCATCAAGGAGACAGCCAGTTCGGCCTGTGACTCGATACCATTTGCTCAGCTTCCTTTCGACCACCCAGTATACGTCATGTATAGCAGCGGAACAACCGGGTTGCCAAAGTGTCTTGTGCAGGGTCCTGGTGTTGTGTTGAACCATTTGAAGGAACTCGCAATCGTAAGTGACGGTCTCTAACACTCCATACTGGATGACGCTAACTGGATGACTGGTGGTGTTTTGTTAGCACCTGAACGTGACACGAGAGGATCGAGTGTTTTACTACACTACCACCGGTTGGATGATGTGGAACTGGGTCGTGAGCACACTGGGCACTGGCGCGACCGTTGTGCTCTTTGATGGCAATCCGTTGTACCCGTCTAAAGAGACACTGTGGAAATTCGCACAGGTAACATAACTGGTCTTTTGTTGATGTGTGTTGCTACAAAGTGAGTCTGAGCTATACTGTTTGTAAAGGATGTTGGAGTCACGGTATTTGGCACAAGTGCGCGATATTTGGCTGCTGTTATGGACTCGGGGTGCGTTCCTGGTAAAATGTTCAACCTGTCCAAGCTAAGACTGATCACTTCGACGGGATCTCCAGCAAGCACGAATATCTTTAAGGTGAGTTGGAAAGGAACGTTGATTTAGGATTTCAATTTCTGACCTACGTCGCTACAGTTCGTGTATGAAGGCATCAAGAGCGATGTGCAGTTCGCCTCTATTAGCGGAGGAACCGATTTGAATGGCTGCTTTGCTCTTGGTTGCACCAATCTGCCAGGTTATTGAGACCGGTGTACTTTCACGTGGAAAAAATGATCGCACTGACAACATATTTTACATGTAGTGTGTGACAGTGAGCTACAGACCCGTGGTTTGGGCCTGGATGTACGCATTTTCAATGACGACGGAAAGGAAGTCGTTCAAGAGCAAGGCGAGCTTGTCTGCAAGCAGTCTTTCCCGTCGATGCCACTATACTTTTGGAACGACAACGACGGGAAAAAGTATCACCATGCTTGTACGTAGAATTGAGGCGTGCGAAATGCAGTTCGGTCTCATTTGAAGTGTTTTTTGTTGTTGGTTTGCAGACTTTGACACGTTCCCAAATACCTGGAAACACGGAGATTTTGCTGAAGTTACCAAAAGTGGTGGGGTGATCATCTACGGTCGTTCCGATGCAACATTGAAGCCAGGTACGAATGGCCATTAGTTTTTGTCACTCCTGTGAACCCAATTTGCCTAATGTTTTGACACTATTGCAGGTGGAGTCCGTATTGGAACTGCAGATATTTACAAGGTGTTGGAGCGGATGGAAGAAGTTGAGGACTCTGTGGTGGTCGGACAAAACTACACTCTGAAAGACGGAACACCCGATGTTCGTATTCTCCTGTTTCTGGTGATGGCGGCCGGCTACGAGTGCACTTCTACCTTCCAGAAGAAAGTGCGTCAACGCATTCGGGATCAAGCGTCTCCGCGGCATATGCCAAGTATGGTTGTTGCCTGTCCAGCCATTCCTCACACCGTGAGCGGGAAAAAGGTGGAGTTGACCGTGAAGAAAATCATCGACGGCCACGCAGTCACGAACAAGAACGCGTTGCAAAACCCAGAGAGCCTAGTTTGGTTCCAAGAGTTCGCGGCGTCGTTGCACGGGGAAAACGCGAGTGGTGCATGATCGAATGTACTCACTGGATGTGGTTTCTTCAATAAGTGGTATCGTGTTGTTAGGTGCAAACTTAAACGAGTTTGTTTTCTGTTGACCAGCATTTTGGACTTCGCTACAAATGGAAGTCTTAACATGCAGCAGTGGTGGGGCTGCTGGGTATTTGTCTTCATCACACAGTACACACTCAAAGCGAAAGTGGAGTTGCGTGGAAAAACTGCGCAAAATAGCGGTAGATGTCGTCTCCTGTGCTCCAGGGTACAACCGCCGCCTTGATCATCTCAGCATTGGCATCAATCCGCTTCTGAAGTCCGTACGTCTTACCGCCAGCCTCATCCGCACGGGCAAAAACTACAGCGTTCCTAATCCACAATGTCAAAGAATTAGTGTTTGTCAATTTTTCGCGCTGGATCGATGAAAGCACTTACTTCTTCAGACGTGTAGCCGCGCAGAAATCACCAGATCCATCGCCTACGTACAGCACACTTGTGTACGGATGCGCACTGCGGAGTGCGTCCACAATTTGTCCTTTACACATATTCGTGGGGCACCAGGCACAACCATGGGGTTCAACATTGTCCGAATGATACGGAAGGACGTGAAGACGACTGTGTCCGCTATCCAATGGCTCGAATGAAGCGGGGTTTGTGATGACCTCGCTTACAAGCTCCCCCAATCCATGGTGTTCCAGCATGCTCTGGATGTAGACGGAGTTGGCATCGCTAACCATCTTGATGTCAGCATTGTATTCTGTCGCCGCAAGGCGAAGAGCATCAAGCATGTGCGGCTGAACAGGGACGCGAGCAACTGCGTCTCGAATCGTGTCTGGAGAGATGTTGGGCTTGTCGTGAGCAAGTGCTGTAAGCATATCGTCCATGATCTTGGTCCATGATGGCTGCGTAGCACGTCGCTCGCGCAAAGTTGCTAGAAGTTCTGGATACAGCTGCTGGAAGATAAAGGTGTCCGAGTTCTCGTTAATGAGTGACCAGTCGTAGTCGAAGACGATAAGGACACTGCCAGAGACTCGAGGGATGCTTCGCGGGATATCGTACGGATGCTGGCAAAAGAGGGCAAAGCGGCGGTAGATATCGTATCCTGTACTCCAAGGCACAACAGGTGCCTTCACAACCCCAGGATTCTCGTTGATTCGCCGTTGCAAAGCATACGGCGCGCCAGTGAGCAAATGAGACCGCGCCAGCACCACATCACTCCTACAAGACGGTGTGCCAACAAGGGATGAAGTGGTTAGTCGAAGGTATAGCGATAGATACACAAATTGCGGTGTTAAACGTACGCTGTCAGGTGCGATGCTGGACAGAAGTCTCCAGTGCCATCGCCGACGTAGATCACCCGGGAGTACGGCTTCGTTTTGCGAATCGAGTCCAGAATTCTTCCTTTGCACATATTCGACGGGCACCAAGGGCATCCAATTGGATCCAGGTGATCAGCATGATACTTGCGAATACGAAGCCTGATGTGTCCGTCGTGTCCGGCCTCGAACTCAGTAGGATTGGCAAAAACTTCTCTCACGTGCTCTGTAAGTTCTTGATGCTCCAGCATACTCTCGATGTAGAATGTGTTCCCGTCACTGATAACTTTTACCTCAGCACCGTATAGCTCCACAGCCATGCGAATTGCGTCGATCATGCGGGCTTGCACCGGAATCTTGGCAACCCTCTCGCGAATCACGTCAGCTGTCACTTCCGGTTTCTCTTTCGCCAAGACTTCAAGCATATCATCGAACACACTGGGCCAAATTGGCTTCTTGGCGTGACGTTCGTAAACTGTTTGACACAGCTCCGGGTGAAAAGATCCAAAAACAAAGACGTCCGAGTCCTCGTTCACAAGCGAGTCGTCAAAATCAAAGACCACCAGCAGCTTTCCATGATCTTCAGGCACGGGTCGCGGCACAGAGTAACGTCCTCCATCTTGAACAGCATCAAGCAAACTTCCACTCGCCTCCGGGTACTGCTGGTGGAAGAAGTTCTGAAAGTAGCCAAAGATATCATTCCCCGACTCCCATTCCAAGACATGTGCCTGAATCTTGTCAGAATTGTTCTTGAGCATCGGGAGCAGCTCAAAACCTCTTCCGTTCTCTTCACCCTTACGAGCAAACACCACATCATTTCTAACTCACAGCAACAACCACAATCAGCTTTTAATCCTCTACACCCCTTTCATCGTATCTATCTCACCGTGCAAGCTTTGAAGCAGCACAAAAGTCTCCAGCTTCAGCTCCAACATACAGCACCCGAGAGTACCGATGCTGCTGCAGAATCCGCTGCACCACGTCGCCCTTGCACAAGTTCGTGGGGCAGCTCGGACATCCGTGCGGGGCGACGTGCTGTCCTTGATACGGCCGCACTCTGAGCAACTTTCCTTCCACGTGCGTGGGGTTGGCCACCACTTCGTCCACTTGCTCCGTCAAATGCTGACGTTGCAAGAAGCTGCGGACGCTGAGGA
The DNA here is from genome assembly GCA_032158285.1 of Phytophthora sansomeana. NCBI lineage: Eukaryota > Oomycota > Peronosporomycetes > Peronosporales > Peronosporaceae > Phytophthora > Phytophthora sansomeana. The sequence goes on from JAPDHH010000202.1 coordinate 86,016, forward strand.
CGGAGGCGTCGCTCACGATCTTGCAGGTGGCGCCGAAAGGGTCCACTGCAAGACGAATAGCGTCCACCACTTGTTGGTTAGAAGGTGGACACTCTGCTGCATGGACAATGTCCTCGTACGACACTTGAGGACGCTTCCTCGCCACTCGCAACAGGAAATTGTCCAGAGCTTGCGGACGAGTAAGCAGTTGAGCCTCGTACTTGTCCCATACGACAGTCGCCAGCTCCGTATCAAGTGTGTGACTCATGTGGACACTAGCGTCCACATCCACCAGCGTGTGGTCGAAGCCCAAGAGCACCAATACGTCCACTGGAGGACGCTCCTTACTCATGCTGGAAGATCTGATTATGGCCGACGTTCGACTCGATATGCTGTTTAGAAGGGTCGGTATGATGGATAGTGGTGAAACCGATGAAACTCTTCGGTATGCTATTCAGAAGAACCGGTATGCTGTATCACAGTAAAACTGGCACGAAAAGTTGAATTTACCGCGATTTGGACTTTGCCGCGGTGGTGGAAGGCGAGCGACGATGGTGGGGCTCACGGCGTCGGAGCTGCAGGCGGAGACGCTCTTTCCGGGCGACACCATCGAGTACTACTCCATGGTGCGCTGCTGTGTGCCAATAGCGAGCGCCTGATTCGCTCTGGAAGACTCAAAATTTGTGTATGACACTTTTTCTAGGCCTTTGTAGCTGGAGACAAGCGCGGGTACCGCCTGTCCAAGGTGCTGCGTGTCGACCGCAAAGACGACGAGTTCCCCATTCGCGTGGACACCCAGGAAATGTACGAGAGACTGGCGGATTGAAATTTGCAAGGGAAAAGAGGAAGAATTGGAGTTTTTAGGGGACTTTTAGGCTGACATGACGGTATTTTGCTGCAGGCTGCCGCTAACCATCATGTTGAAGCGGAAGCGAGACCGGAATGATGTGGAGATATCGTCTGAAGGTGGGAGAGTGCTGCTAGTAGCTGGTGGGGAGAAGTGTGGAGCTGAGACGGGGTGATGCTGGTTGTGTAGATGCGAAATGGAGGAAACTGCGGACGTTTAGACTCGTGGATGGAGAAGTGGAGGGCGAGACGCGTGCAGATCGGTTGAATGCTGACCTGAAGAAGGTTAGGGATATTACTATAGAGATTGTACGAAGAGGAGGGACCTGACATGACCTTAATTCTTGTTGGTAGGGCCTGGCAGATGCGATGAAGGCGACGAAGAAGCTGCTTGCACGTGAGAAGGCAGAGAAAGCGAACGCTGGCAGCAGGAAAGTCATGAGTAAGTTCTTCGTGCACCAAGCTCCTGCTGCCGACGAAGGCGACACGACCAGCAGCCAAAGCAGCTCACATGAGAGGCACTCGACCCCAGAGCGGAAACCGAAAAGGAAACCTTTGACGCCCAGAGAGAACACAGATCACTATTCCAGCACCAATCGATCTCATGACAAGTTAGGTCGCAAGAAAAGCTTCGGTGAGAAGAAGTCCCCGCTCAGACGCCGACCTGAAGACAAAGCAGCGCGGTACGAGCGGCAACCGAAGCCCGAGTCCAGCAAGCACACGTCAATGAAGAGAAAGCGTGCCGATTTGACACCACCAAGGCAGAAGAAATCTGAGGCGGCCCCCAGGAAAACACAGCAAAACATCAGCAACTTTTTCAGCGAGCGAGAACCGCATCGACCCAAGAAGAAAAATCCCATGATGTTGAAGTTTGTGGAGCAAGTTGAGGAAATCGTGGTGCAAAAGCAAGATGCAGATATTAACGAGTATCTTGCCCTGGATGCAAAGCTGCTTAAAGTGCAAAAGGAAATCAACACAGCCACATCGAAAATGAAATCTGGAGACAGCAACACACGAGCATCCGATCGGTCCGACAACGCTGGCAAGTCAAAATGGAAGCAGCAGAGGAGCGACTACAGCAAAACAAACGCAAAACAGAAATCCAAGATCACGTTGTGGTTGAGACCTTCAGGAGGCAGGCGAAAAGACGAATTAGAGGAGATTAGTGGGGGCACCCCGGAAAAATCACGAGCGAAGACTGAAAGCGGTCGAGTCCTGAATCTCGCCCCCGACAAAAGCAACTCTCCAAAGATGAATCGAAAGAACGGAATCAGCTTCGTGATGCCCAGCACAACAGACACTTCCTATCGGGCCAAGGAAATGAAAAGCAGCAAGAATCACGCTATGAAACGCGAGGAACTACCTTTGAAGAAGCGAGGTTCTCTGGGCACTGTTAGAGCAAGGGTACGTTCAAACGCACAACACATATTCAGGCTTCACTCTGACGTTATGTTTCACAACTGCATGCAGGCACCAAAGAATCCAATTGAGACAGGCCAATGGGTCCGCAGACACAACCATGCCTGAGTACTGCAACCCGTGGCTTGCTGGATGGAGCACAACACAGCGTATCGGGTTTTCAGATCAGTATCAAGACAGCCAGAACAGATAAGCATGGATTTTAACTTTTTTGAGCCCTAGATATCCTGCTTGGCTCGAACTGAGTGCACACTGAAGACCTCACGGCCGCTTGGCAAGACGGAACCCACCATCGTTGATCTTCCAGATGCCAAGCGTGTAGCACAGACGAATAAGCACAATTTCGCGCAGCATGGTGAGCGTCGCCGAGATGACACTCAGCTTGGAGCCAGGGACCTCCTTCCACTGCACTGCGACCTCCTGCATATTCCGTCACCATTTCCCGTTAGACACTATAGCAGTTTACTTAAACAAAACAATGCAAAGCGCACCTTGATTGCCATTTTGCTGGTGGCGGCGAGGTACAGCAGTTCCACATCAAACGCCCATCGTTCAATATGCATCGGCGCAAACAGAACGCGAGCGGCCTTGCGGTCAAAGAGCTTGAAGCCGCACTGCGTGTCCCGCACGCTCTTGATGCACAGCGTGGACACAATCAGATGAAACCCGTGCATGAGCAAGTTGCGTAGCGGGTTGCGCTGTGCAATGGCCTGCTCTTCCAAGTGCGCGCGACTGCCACACACCACCACTCCATTTACAGCCCCAGCAGCCTGTGCTTCGTCCATGGCTATTGCCAACTTGTCATAGTCCCTGATGTCCGTCGCATTGTCCGCATCAGCGAAGAGCACGCGCTCTCCTCGTGCACGCATGACTCCTTTGCGAATGGCCCCACCTTTGCCGTGGTTTTTCTGCAATTGCAAGAGCCGAAGACGCTGTACCGAGTGCTTTTTGACCTCGTTCAGCACCACGTCCACCGTAGCGTCCACACTGCAGTCGTCCACCACGACAATCTCGTACGTGAACGAAGGGTCCTTCTGCTGCTTGGCGTCCAGAAAGGCCACTGCGTCTTGGATCGTCACGAGGATCCGCTGCTCTTCATTGTACGCGGGGATCACGACCGTAAGGGACACATGATGCTGCTCGTCCCCTAAAGACCCGAACGGCAGGCTGTTATCAAATAAAAAAGCGATCTAAAATTAGAACGTGATCAAAATAATTTACGGGAAGTTATTATACGCACAGCTTGGCGCCGTCGTTCGGGTCTTGGTACGTGGCTTCCAGGTCCGGGTCCAGCTCCTGCGCGAGTCGCTTGGCGTCGGCGATGGGCGCGCGGATCCACGCCAACAGCATGATGACGCCCGCTGCCAGCGCCACGGACGCGACGACGAGCGCTAACGAGGTCAGGACCATGGTCGAGGCTGGGTCGGGACTGGGTCAAGATGCGCAATGCACCCAAGTGACTTGCACACGTGTTTGTCGGAGCTAAAGAGGGAACAGTAGACTGGAAGAGAGTATGCGGGTTTGAGTAGATTCAAAATTTGGGATTTGGTCCCATTTGGTTACACGAGAGACGAGGCGACGTCACTGCGCGACGTCACCGGTTTGGCGACGCTTTGGTGGACCCATTTGTTGCGGTCTCCGTTGGAAAGGAAGACCCACCAGTTCTGCAGCACGCCCCGGTCGAAAGGAGAGCGTTTGTCTGGGAGGTTGTGCAGGTACGTGATGGAGGAGCGACGCGCGTGCTCCCAGGAGGTCTGAAACAACGGCAAATGAAGGTTAGCAACGCAACAAAAACACTTTTGAATGCAGGCCTTTGGGTAATGGGCTAGAGCATTCGCTGCACGCACCTGGTTCATCGAGATGAGAAAGACCTGGTAGCAGAAGAGCGGCACGACAATGAGCAGCACGCACATGAGCATGAACCACAACACGATGTACAGCGCGTTGATCTTGAACCAGTCGTTGATGTCTTTCCCCCTCGGAAAACGCCTCCGACGTCACTTCGATCATCACGGCTCCCTCCAATATCTGCAAGCCCAAGTACAGCACGAACAGCCGACGATTGCTCTCACCCACGCACGTCCCGACGCAGTCGCAACTACACCAAAAATCCCACAAAAATTCCGTCGGTCTTCGCAACCTTCTGCAATTCAGACAACAATGCACGTACTGGTGGTCGTACTGCCGTGTACACCTCGCGCAGTCCTTACTGCTCACAAAAAGCCACAACTCATCATAAGTACACAACGTTTTCTCCAAAACCAATATCCAACCCCCACCAATGCTTCGTTCTCAACGGCTGGAACACGTGACACTCGTCACAGAAGTGCAGATTGGCACTTGCACTTGCTCGTCCACTCTCCAGCAGTTCCGTGTCGTCTCCGTCTTCAACCTGCAATTGTGGCGAACTGCCACTGTCCGTCACTCCTGGAGATTGCACGGGAGCTAGTAGCGGCCTCTTCTCCAGTTGTCCAGGCGACGACAATTGCAACACCACGTAGCAGCCGATTGTCACCACTGCCACGACCAAATACAGCGCGAATTGCGTCGTGGGAAGCGCCTGCGGACTCAACGCGCCCTTGACGCCCAGTACCACGTAGCCGTAGATGTGGACACCTACCCACCACGCTCGGGCATACCATTTGCGCTGCGTCGCGGCCCGTACAGGGTTCTCGGCGTTCCTGTTCCGTGTCATTTTTGACGGTTTCAATTGCAAAATGGTATTTTGGTCTGTGACATGTGCGCGATACTGAAATCAAGTCATATTGATGTAGCCATGTGGGAGAATCCATTTCGTGCTTGCTTTCGTGCTGGAGTTTTGCTACGTTAGTTTGGGGACTTTACATGAGCCCCATCATTTCCATGACTTGATTCACGACGGTGTCCACTGCCGGTTCTTCGGGCCTGAAAAAGGTATGAAAAATGAGTTCAAAACCCACCGAAATTCGAGTCATGTCGGACGTGACGTACCCTTTCGTGACCAAATCGGCACCTTCGAGTGGAGGCAGCACTGGAGGCAGTGTAGGTGGAGGTGCAACGTGTTCTGGAGCGGTGATAGTGGCTTGCTTGTCGGTGGTTGCAGGTTCAACGGGTGCGGGTGGTGGCAGCATTGCTGGAGCTTCAGCGACTAGAGGTGGAGCTGTGGGAGCAACTGGCGGCGATTGAGTTGGCGCAGGAGGAGCAGGGATAGCTGCAGTATCGGGAGTGCTGGCCTGCACCACCTTCGTAGCTTCTTTCTGAGACGTGTTGAAGGAGAACGACTGCATACCACCTGAACCGGAGGATGGACTGTCGGCGTACTTAACGAAGCCGGAATCGCGGGCTACAGGATTCACACATGGACCCAACGACGCAGAGGCACCAGGAACGTGTGGCTCGATGTCAACAACCCACGGTGCCGTTTCTTCTTCGTGTTCTACGTTGCGAATATTGTATAGGGTTAGATGGTGGAAAGAGGAATACGTTGCCGATGGTTAGATGGACTCACTGAGGATACGCCAGTTGCAACCGGTCTTGTCCGGGTCGTTGAAATCGTAGACCTGCGACCAGTGATTGTTCGTCGGCTCCAACCGCGCGTCCTCAAAGTTCTACATCACCCACCGTTCTTTAGTTTTTGATGCTAAGGAGTATACGGATAAGCTACTTACCCGCTCAATGCCGCAGTACGCTCCGTTAAAGGGAGCAAATGCCATTCCTTGCGACGTCTCGATAATTGGGTCAGTCAGCGAATACAAGTAGATGCTGCATTCCGAGCAGTCTCGCGTACGAAGCTGTTTGCTGTGAACAAGAGGGAATTAAAACATACGTCGTATCTCTAGTTTAACGTTCATCACGAATCGGATCAACCCCTCCCAAGTCTTACCATGCGATGGTGAAGACACAGTTCGTGCAGTTCCTCACGAAAACAGATTCCGAGCTCGGACCTAGCAGTACTGACAAGTAAGTATTTTGACCTACAGCATTCCTCATTGAATCCAAGACGCACCAACAAACACGCGGCAGTTCGAAAGGTTGTCAATCTGCACTTGGTTGATGTGGTCCAGCAGCAGAACGGTGCATCCCTCCAGGTCCGACAGATCAAACGGTTGTCTGCAACACCAACATCTCATAATGTTAGTGATACTTACACACACTATAATCCCTGTCAGAAACACCCACAACTCACCCCTCAATCTGCCCAGGCAGCTTCATCAACGTCTCGTCCTTCTTGTTCCGGAACGTGTAGGTGAGTTCGAACTCGTAGAGCCGCCACGCCGCCCGGTCCTCGAACGTTTTCCCATCCGATGCAGTAAAAATCATTTCGTTCTCTTCGTCTCCTTCTCTTCCTCACTCTAGAGCTCAAGTGACCACTCAAAAAGGCACCTTGACCCTCGTCCGTTACTCGCGTCGCTTCAAGATCACTCATGTGCACCACATAACAACATGATGTATGGTACACCACCTATTATCCAAACAGCGCAACATGGCACGACGCGGACACCTGCAAATGTCGCTCTTGCGGTCATTACTGTTCCTCTCCGTGACACTCCTGGCGTATGCAACTTGCGTGACCAGCTACTCCGATGTCTTGGCTAGTTGCAAAGCAAGTTCCAGCTCTCAAGACATTGTAGAAGCCCCGCAATCAACTGTCAGCGACACCGTCTGTTCGGCCGACAATGTCGAGTTTTCGTGTCCTGCGACGCCTCCAGCTCCCGCCCCAGAGCCGCCGAAGGACCCACATGACCGCCACATCGTCTTCGTATCTATCGCCATCAAGGGACACGCGCTGCCGCTTCTCCGGATCGCCAGCGAGATGAAAGAGCGCGGATATCGCGTCTCTTTTGCCACTCATGACTCCGGCCGCGAGTGGGCGCACGCCTACGGGGTGCCCTTCCTGTCAGCCGGAGCCTTCCCTATCTCTGCTGAAGATCTGCGGGTCAAACTGCGTGCTATGACGCGCGACGCATCGAATTTCCGAGGAATTCTGACCATGTTTAACGACATTTACGTTCGAGCAGCGAGGCCAATGTTTGACGCGCTGCTGCCTCAACTGGACAAGAACGGGAGCAATACCAACGCCCCGGACTTGTTGGTGGTAGATATCGCGACGGTGGGCGCTCAGGATTTGGCGCACAAGCTGAAGGTGCCGTACATTTTGAACTCGCCGTCGCTGCTCTTTGATTTGGGAGGAGCGCCGAGTTACGTGCCGGCGTGGGGAACGGGGTTCAGAGAGAACATGTCGCTGTGGAATCGATGCATGAACATTTTGTTTCCACGTCTGCTGTCGGTCGCATTGACGCCGCCGTTCATGGAGCTAAACGAGATGCGGTATGAGCTGGAATTGCCGCCGTTCAAGTCACAGCACGATTTGTTCAAAGGAGCTCGCGTGATTCTCAACACGGCGTTTGGATTAGAACACCCGCAGCCACTTTCGCCGCTCGTGGATGCAGTGGGACCGATCATGCCGGTTCCAGGCGGTAATGCGAGCAAACTGGAGCGTCAGCCGCTTCCATCGACTTTGCTGGGATGGTTAGACGCGTCAATTGAGGCTGCTCCGGCATTGCGTCTGCGCCAGCGAACAGCATCTCACCCTCCAACTAAATCACCAGGTGACCATGATATCGAAACAGGGGTCGGCGGTGTTGTGTACATGAACCTGGGAACTATGGCCTATATCGACGCCTGGCAAGCACAAGCGCTTGTCGAAGGACTGCTCATGGGCCCTGGCGATCCTCCCGTGAAGGTGCTGTGGATACTTCCTACGGATCAACGTGGTATTCTACCGCCTGCATTGCCGGTATCTCTGGTTGTCAAACCGCCTAGCTCGTCGCTGTCAAACCTTGAAGTGCTAAACCACCCGGCAGTTCGTCTTGTAGTCTCGCACTGTGGTATGGTATCGGCTCAAGAAGCGCTAGTGATGGGCAAGCCGTTGTTGTGCATCCCATTCCTCGTGGATCAACCAGACGTTGCAGCACGTGTAGCTGACTCTGGAGCAGGCATTTCGTTGGACAAGAATCTTCTCTCGGGTCCATACGTTCATGCTGCGGTCACTGAGCTGTTGACCAACACTTCTTACACACGTGCTGCACGGCGAGTTGGTGCTTTATTGGAGCGAGCTGGTGGAACTGGTCGAGCTATTGATGTGATTGACGCCGCACTACGACTCGGATTTGATCACCTGGCCACCCTGAACTTAACAGCACCGTGGCACAAGACTGCACTTCTGGACGTTTGGGCTGTTTACGCTGCTCTCATTTGTTTGCTAGCAGTGTTTGTACGGGTGCAGTGGCTTCTTCTCTATTTCTTGGTGTCCGAAAGCTTTGGACTTCTTTGCAATTTGGTGCTCGGTCCCCCACTCCCTCCCTCATCTATGGGTGAAGGTTATGACGAAGCCTACGAAGATGGCGAAGATGCTGACGATGGCAGCGGTGGCAGTGAGGCATCGCAATCTACAAGCTAGTACGCTGAAATTGTGGATAATAAATACATGGGACACTAAGTACAACCTACGCTAGGTCTGTGAAGATTTCATGGCGATAGGCTTCTACCTCCTCCTGGAATTTTCGTTCGCGCTCTTGACGTTGACGTGCGGCCTCAGCGGCCTCGGCTTGAAGCTGTGCGCGATCCTTCTGGGCTAATGCAGACAGGATCGGTTGTTCATCCCAGCTTGTCACGACCAGGTCTCCGCTTATCTTGGATCTCTCGGTCGCGTCTTCCTGCGTGTAGTGAGTGGCAAGTGTTACTTCGGCCTCGCAATCTTCGTCGGGAGTGATTTCAACCGCATTTTCTTCTTCCACCTCTTTCTCAGGTGCTTCTTCCGGAAGACTCGAGTTGGCCTCCACCGGTGCAAACAGTGTTGCAACGAGCGAAGGTTTTCGTTTCAAAGGTGCTGGCGTAGTTTTGACTGTTGTCTCGGTCTGTTTTGGAGCTTCTCCATCGTGTCGATGGTGTCGCTCTGATCGCCGGGAGTGACGCCCAGATTTACTCGACGATGGAGATGCCACTTCTGGTGCTGTGTGGCGCCGTGCTGTTTTTCTAGACACCGGCTCGGGAGCGACGGGTTCCGGCTTTTGCCCTGCGTGTCGAACGAATGGGAACTTCAGCAGCTCTGCAGCACTGGGACGTAATGCCGGATCGATCTGAAGGCAGGCTAAGATGAATTCTTGGGCTTCGGGTGAGAAACCTTCGGGTAGTGCAGGCAGTTCTTGGAGGTTTGCGATGTAGTAGAGGAGAGCTGCCTGCGAATCGAAGTGCCGATCTCCCCACAACGGACCTCCGGTTAACAGACGTAGAACCGTACAACCGATACTCCAAATGTCGGCTTTGCGGCTTCGCCCACACGTCTGCTTGATAACCTCCGGGGCCATGTAGTTTGGTGTTCCGTGCAGAGATTGAGTAGAGCCATTACTTGGCATCGTGGCGCTGTTGATCAGTCTAGAAGAGCCAAAGTCGGCAATTTTCACCACACCGTTCTGGTCAACCAAGATATTTGCGGGCTGCAGTAAGGAACAAGTACGATGCAAAGCGTTGGTGATCCTGGCAAGCGTTCAATTCAAACAGAAGGCACATTACCTTGATGTCATGGTGGATGATGTTCATTGAGTGGAGATAAGCAACACCAGACAGTAGTTGGTACGTGAATCTGCGAACGACGCGCTCATTGCCGCCAAACAGTTTGCGGTTGTGCTCAAGACTGCCACCGGGAACCCACTCGGTGAAGATCGAAAGTGTGTGTGCCTCGTTGTCCACGTGACAACCCAAATACTTGACGATATTCTCGTGTTTCAAACTCCGAAGCAGCTTGACCTCCCTTGTGGCCTCACGGATTGCGCGGTCAGTTTCCTCGGAGATGAGGAGCTCTTTTACTGCCATCAGACTGCCAGTGTCTTCATCGCGGGCCAAGTATACCTGCATGCAAAATCATAATGGTAAGTTCCTTGTCAATAATGGATAAACCAACTAATTGACCACGCACCGTGCCGTAACTTCCAGCACCAATGGAGGCCCCCTTCTTCCATTTCGTGACTTCATCATCCTCGAAGTCATCCGTTGAGTAACCTTCTTCGTCTTCCCCATTGCGTCCGCTCTTTTCTTCAGATTTATCTCGGACTTCGTCATGTACACGAAGTTCAGCCTCATTCAACGATGTGGTTGCATCATGACACCACCCCTCCTCGAGGTACGAGACCGATCTCTCAGTATTGGGTCGTTTCAAGTCACAGAGCTCGACTCTCATGCCAGGCGGAATTTTCGCTAAGGCAAGCTCGAGCAACCGCTCATCTTCGGGATTCTTCCTGGCTTCCGCTAGAAGAGCATCAACTCTGCTGTCGGAACGCTGCAAAAATTCCTGCCGCGATGCGCCGCTGCCCATAACGCAAATGAAGCTTGAGCTAGTCTTTTCAGCACTGAGAGCTCTGTCATGAGGCCTTCAGGATGAGATCAACGTTCGCTCGAGCGAATTTCTATTGCAGCAGCCTCTGCCGAGAAGACGAATGTAAACTAGGGCCAGAAACGCCCATTTCTCAGCCCACTTCAGCGACAAATCACTCGTCCTCCGGTTTCTTGTTCTCCATACGATAAGCGGTAAAGCTGGTCAAGTCGGCCGAAGGGGTCGTCAGGTGAAATTTAGTCGGCGCCTGTGTCTTGTGTCTTATCTCCAGCTTTAGCTCGTTTCTCAGTCATTGTCACACTAGAGAACAAACGGCGGATTTGTCACGAAAGCTGATGCTGACGAGCGCAGCGCAACATCGCACGAAAATACTCAAAGGTACCTGTCACGAGTTTCTTAGTGAAACTCGCAAGCGATGTAGTTGTTGGAGTACAAGTCGTGAATGCTCAGCAGTTTCGAATGCAGGCAAGGGACGACACTTGTAAGAGCAACTTCAATACGGTGTTGGTGGTGGCAAGGACCAGGTAACAGCCAAAGTGACAGCACTCTCGATGAGCAACAGCAGCATGAACCCATCAGCATTGTCAAACAGGTCTAGGAATGATTGTAAAGACTGGAAATTGGTAGGAGTAGACAGTGAGCAACGAGCTCATTCTGGAATCATAAGAGAAAGAATAAAGTCGACTCCTGCTCTGGCCAAGCAGATCTAGTCATCTCATCTGGGTGGTCTCGGGAGGAAATCTCGGACACCCGCACAACCAAACGAGTACTTTCAAGACGTGAGTTCGGGTACCTCGGAAACAACTCTAAGACTTCCTCTACCTAAGTGCTACCACATCCACTCTTCCAGCTCGCTAGTGTGAGTTGAAATAGTGCGACAGTACCAGCACACTTGATGCCCCTCCATTCAGTTTTACAACGGTTTGCTCTCCTACTCGCGTATTCATGTCGTCCCGCTCACTCAAAATGGCCAAAACGCGCTCCATCTTGTCCATGTAAATAACTACGCCTCAGTGAGCTCTATGCAATGCTGCATCGTACATGTACTTCGAAGTTGCTTTTTGGCAAGTTGAACTTGTTATGGTGCAGAGTATGTAGACCACATCAAGTTGAAGTGCTAAAGTTGTATTAGTGGTGTGCTAGCTAGAACCCGTACACGGAGGGCAGCGCAGTTCGCTTTGTTTTCCTCTTGTTGGCAATCCGCTGGTCCTGTTCTTGTGCGAGGGTTTCGAAGTGGTGGCTCTTGGCCGCTGTCTTGCGACGGAGTTGTGCAGCAATTTGCCGAGCACGAAACCCACGGCACATTTTCTGGATCAACTGTGCAGCATGGTAGCGCCGCCGTCTCTCGCTCTCAAGCTTGCCCAGACTATCGCTGATGTTCGAAGCTTCGTTCGCTGCGGGCCTTGTGGTCTGGCTCCAGATTGTTCGATGGATCAAGTTCCGGCGACGGTAGTTCGGCTGCGGCTCTCGCGTAACCACCTCCATTTTGCGCTTCACGACATTGTGGGGCGGTGTTGCTTGCAAAATGAATTCTGTCGGAGAGGAGTCCGCTACGACACTAATAGGCTTGAGCGCTGGGTTGCCATTAGCCTTGTCATGACGGTTCGCGAGTTTTGGCAACGCACTGCAGGGGTTACGTAGTACATTGAGGAATGTATCGCAGCTGATGAAGCCTTGGCGGTCGACATCAAAGTAGGCGAAGATGTAATCGAGATCTTGGTAGCTGATGTCGATGCCAACCTTCATCAGACCGCTTCGCAGCTCGTACTTCATAAGTAGAGAATCGCCATTCGAGCTTGCTAGCTGCAGCCACTTCTCCAACGCATTCAGATCCACGGGCAACACTTTCGCGGCCTGGTTGTTTACGCTTTGAGATCCCGCTACACGCGCGCGGATTCTCTCAATAGCTCTGGACGCGTAATACTCGACATAGTTGTAGTCAAGTGGTGGTTGTGCTGCTTCCGTCTCGTTTCGAGTACTCGTCAGCTTGCGATAAAGATCTTTAAGCACGATTGTATCATCTTCCGTGAGTGATTCTGCACAATGAGCAGCCACAAACTGTGCAAGATCGTAAGCTCCTCGTTCGGACAAACGTTTGTCCAGCAATATCAGTGCGTGTGCGAATGCTTTGACATTCATGGTCTCGTTCCCGTCACCCAAAACTCGGTTTGCGCCCAGCCGTCGACACATGTTGTCTTTAGTGGGCCAACTGGCCACTCCAGATTGATTCTGGGGGAAAAGCAATAGCGCACGGAGATACATCCAAGCATCACTCGGAGTTATTTCTTCACGGATAGCTTCGGTTGGGCTTTCTCGTGGGTTTGAACGATTTTCAGGTTGGGATTGAAGTGGGGCCACCACTGGTGTTGGTTGCATCCCAGATGCAGTTGTAGTCGTGGGTACGGCGTGCACGTTGTGCTGTTCAGGAGACGAATGGGTTTCGTATCCATCGGTCTGTTCTTGTACATGCCACGCTTGTCGTATCAAGCGTGCGAAGTCTGCATCATTACCGATGCATGCGCTAACGTTCTGTTCATTTAGACGATTGAAGTCAGTCAACATTCAAATGAACACAATGAACACGATGCACCTTACATGATAGTATTCGATAAATGCTTCGAACGTGATGGTATTGTTGTTTGCTGAGTTGAGCGACGCCCATTCTTGTAGAAACGCTGAGAGAGCCTCCAGTCTGCTCAACTTCCCATCTCGCACTTGGGGAAGAAAACCGACGTCGTAATGCTTGATCATTTCATCAATATTCACTGCTCCGGTGCAGGTTGGGTCCATTCGGTAGAAAGCTCTCGCCACCAAGTCAAATCGTGCTCCACTCAGTGGTTGTCCTCGAAGGGCGTCGATAAGTTTGCTGGTGTCCATGTAATTCGATTTTTCGTGTGCGAATCCTGCCGAGATCTCTTTTACTTCAGCTGATGAGATTTTAACTCCCATCTTTCGTAGCGAAAGACTCAGTTGTGTGGGCGAGATAACAGTGCTCTTGAAGGTTTTGAAGGTGGCAACGAGTGCGTTAAGACCCTGCAATGATGGTCCTTTGCGGTTGATGATTCGGCTGCGCAGGCGATTGATAATATTCAATTGCTGTGATGTTGGACGTGAAACAGCCTGGTGCTTGCTGTGGTGACCACGAAGACTTGGAGCTGTACCAGGTCGAGCTTTCTTCATGGAAGCGATAATATCGCTCGCAACACCTGCAATCTGGGATGGATTCCTCATAGAAATTGAATGATGTTCGTTGCGAGTTGATGGTCGATCGACACCGCGACTTCCTCTAATGCTCGCTTTGGTGCTGCTAACGTTGGTAGCGTTTTTGGCAACTTCGTCTGCACGGTTGCGTCTTTGACCATGAGGGGGCATCTGCTTTGCTTTCGACGAAAACGTTGGCGCTCGTAACTTGTACCGTGAGTGCCCGACAGGAGAGCCATTCCTAGCCGTATCCTCTTTAGCTGCAGACAACGAGGCATCAGCATTGATGTTTTTGTCTTGGAAGTCATCGTCTCGCCAGTGCGAGAAGTGGCCACCGAAAGCGTTGTAATCGGAAACGCAGTTGCTGATAAAGCAGCAACATCGTTTGTGTCTTCGACCTGGTTATTCGTATTCCTGCTGTTGTTGGTGACGACTCTGCTCTCAACTGCTTCCGCGATTCGTTCCCTTATCAGCTCCACTTCTTCGCAAAACGATTCCAGATATCGAAATTCTACGCTGTCTCCATTACAAATCCAGTCACCAACAGGAAGAAATTCTAGCCGCATTGGTCGACCACTTTTGGCCCACGAGACTACCCATGCCAGAACGCTCGAGATCACTGATTTCACCAAATCTTTGTTGCAGTTTTGTAGGTATTCAGCCGCTAGTTCATTGGCATCGATGTAGTGAATACAGTCACTGTCGGCTAACGCAGGCTGCACAAAGTTGCCACGCTTGCGAGATGCCAAGCACAACCGCGTCATATACAGAAAGACTGGGTCTTGCACGAAAATCGGGTCACCATTATCATCGAATCCAAAGGTGCCGAAATTCGTGATGACCACCGTGTTATGCAGAAGAAGCTGCTTCTGAAGGTATACCCCCAAAGTCGCCCAAATATTCTGTGGTGCATTCACTCCGAGGCTAGCCCGGATAGTTGATGTCGCCTTGTTCAAAATATCTGGCGTCGTGAGCTCATCCTCTGCTTCTGTTTGGTTTTTGGGTTCCCACAATGAAGTCTTCTTCAGATGATGCGATGCATGGGAAATTCTCATCGAAGACTCAGGTTGAGTCAGGTTCGCCACAAGGGAAATCGAGGAATGCGAGCTTTCAACGGCCAAAACGACTAAATGGGAACCGCCGGTAGAGGTTTCACGTTTCAACATCCCGATGTTGCTTGCCTTCAACTGAGCAAATACACCTTCAATTTGCGTTGGTCTTGTAAAAATTATGCTTTATGGAGAAAGCATAAAGTTATCCACAACCACCTTCAAACAACAGCCAAAATGAATCATACCAACTCATTGTCCTGTTACCTAGCGCACAACCTACTCGCCCAGATCTCCACCTTGTTGTGGTTGTGCAGCCTTCGTAACAACAATCACCCGCTGTAGCGCCCAACAAGATGCGGAGGAGGGGTCTCGAGCATGATGGACGGGTTGGCCTCAATATACTCCTTGATCGTTGTCTTGCGGTCACCAAGGTACGTCGTCGCGACGAAATCGTCGTACACATCCTGCAGTTCGTTTCCATAGAATACTGGTCAGCGCCACAATGTTCATCCATCTCAATGCAACGAAATATACCTGCCCCAACTTCTTAACCGCCAGCAGACAATGACGAAGATACACCTGCACCCCACAACCATTTTCCAATTATCTCCAACATCACACAACATCTAGCAGCAAGTTTCTGTACCTGACACGGTAGGATCCCGCTCTTGTCGTCCCACCTCCAGATTGTATCCAGTCCATTGGCCTTGTACTTGGTCTCAAAAACCTCCTGCCCACTGCATCCCCATGAGCTTTAATTTACAACTTCCTGTAACTACAAATACCTACTATTTCGCAACGTATTCTTCATCGGTCCACCTCGTGCACATCAAAGCCTCCTGCACTACATCAGTCTCGCATCACCCTCTCTTCTCCAATAATTAACTCACCTCTGGCCCAGGACTCCCATCCAGCTCTTGAAATTTGGCTCGAATGATCTCAAACTCCTCTTCTCGCTCGTAAAAGTCGGGTAAGAGCGACTCTGGGATCTCAAACACGCTCACGAGGAACGAGCAGCCGGGCGCTGGCTCCGTGGACAAGCTCGCCATCTCCTACAATTACCATCGTCAATTCATTTCTTATTGAGCAATTCACGTTTCTAAACACAATGAATGAATTGCAAGAATGAATCGCACTTTCGTCTGCAAGTTGGCGATTCCGCGCTCGAAGAAAATGGACGCCGGGTGGGCGAACACGCGCCGGAAGTCGCGCATCTTGGCCAGGCGGAAGCTGCGCACGTCGTCGCCGAACGTCGAGCGAGCGGAGACCTCTATTAGAGCATGAAACACGCATTAGAAACTCCCCATTCCCAACGCTGCAGCCTCCGACGAACCCGACAACAGCGAGCCGAATCCCACGATTAACACCATTTTGAATTGTGAATTGCAGGACGGATGCCAAAATGACGTGGAATCAGATTCAGACCAGATCTGAGTCGCGCACTTGGGTTCACTATGCGACCATCATTCCTGCTTCACCCAGGTTAAAATACACGTCACGCAGTGTCAGTTGATGGCTGGAGCGTCATGGGCCGCACGACGCGCAGGTTCTCGGGGCCCACAGCCGTCGCTGGACGCCGCAGCCGATATGAGGTGATAGCTGGGATCATTGCGCTTCTAACCGTGTGCTTCTTGTCCCTCGTTCCGCTCGCTAGCGCCTTCCAGCCGCAGTCGAAGAGGTGCCAATTCTACGAGAATCCCTTTTCACAGGAATATATCGCCCAATTACGCGATTACGACGCGTTAGAGACGCAAGAGCAGCTCGTGAGCAGCTGCATGAGCTCCGCCGTGTCCGATTTGGGGCTGGAGATCGCGCACAGGTCCCCATTTGCCCGTCAAGCGCCCACAGACTTCGTCTTGTTGCGCATCTTCTCTTGTGGCGTTACGGGGACGTTTCCAGTTGGTTCCAGCGCTGCAAAAGCAGTAGAAGACTCCATTTGTCATGATTCGGAAGCTCTGGTGCAAGATTTCGTGCTGAACAACGCGACGCACGAGATTAAAGCTGTCAGAGTGAACAAACAGTATGGAAAACTGCAATTATTGAGCGTGGAAGAGCGGGAACAAGCGCATAAATTGAAGACGGTGGGCAGCAAACGAGCGGTGAATGAACCTGCGAGAGAGAATTGTTCGGGTTGCAGCAGGAGACGAGCTTGCTGGTGGATGATTTAGGTGTTCGGGAGCTTTGGGAGCGTGGATACAAAGGACAAGGAGTGAAGATCGGGATCTTTGACACCGGGTTGTCGTCGACGCGGTTGGCGAACGTGAAGGAGAAAATTAATTGGACGCATGAACCGAAAAATGCGGATTCGGTGGGCCATGGCACGTTTGTGGCGGGTGTGATTGGCGGGACGAATGCAAAGTGCCCTGGAATTGCGCCCGAGGCAGAACTGTTCGTGTTTCGCATGTTTACTGCGGAGCAATTGTCGTTTACGTCGTGGTATCTGGACGCATTTAACTATGCATTATTTAAAGGGATTCACGTGCTCAACCTGAGTACAGGTGGACCCGACTTTCAGGATATGCCGTTCGTTGATAAAGTGAAGGAACTGGCTGCGAATGGGATCATTCTGGTACGTTTTTCTTTGAATAGTAAAGCGATTTCAAAATGTGCAAATGCACTTAGAGCTAATACTTTTGTTGCTGGTGCTGCTAGGTATCTGCAGTTGGCAACGATGGTCCTCATTATGGCTTGCTCTCAAATCCAGCTGACCAAGCGGAGGTCATCGGCGTGGGTGGGATTACGAAAAACGATGAAATTGCAGAATTTTCTTCGCGTGGTATGACAACTTGGGAATTGCCTTTCGGATCCGGTCGTGTGAAGCCCGATATTGTTGCTCGCGCTGAAGATGTTCCTGGTACGGATGCCTCGGGAGGGTGCAAAGTCCTCTCTGGGACTAGTGCATCTGCTCCAATTGTATCTGCATCAATCGCTGTTCTTGCGTCCATGATTCCAATAGAGGAGAGGTGGAATTTATTGAACCCTGCATCAGTGAAACAGATTTTGCTGCAAAGTGCTGATAAGCTCCAAGCCCACCGCGATTCTGACAACGTGGTTCGAAACCACATTTTTGAGCAAGGGAGCGGCGTTTTGAATATCTCCAAGGCGAGTAAAGTTGCCGATAGTTTATGGAATCGACATGAAGCCGCGCTGAATGCTACACAGATCGGCCAACAACACGTTCCTAGTGTATTAAAACCAACCTCGTTTCCTGATAGAATTGATATGACGGATTGCCCTCGGATGTGGCCATTCTGTTCACAACCGCTTTTCCACAGTGCACTGCCTCTTGTGGTGAATTTGACAATTCTAAATCCTGGATCTGTCGTGGGAACAATCAAGACCCCGCCGCAATGGATTAGCGACACAAACGGCGAGCACTTGGCCGTCTCGACATCACTACCAACCGCTATTTGGCCGTATTTTGGTTCAATAGGTGTTTTCATCGAAGTAAAAGAGCAGGCAGCAGCTTTCGATGGTATTGCAAAGGGAGCATTACGGATCGAAGTGGACAATGGCAACCAAGTTGATCAGTTGTTAATTCCACTAACAATTAAAGTCATTCCCACACCGCCAGCATCCAAGCGGATATTGTGGGACCAATTCCACAACATTCCCTACCCGTCCGCATTTGTTCCAAGAGACAACCTCGAAAATCAAAATGATCTGATGGACGTGGCGGGTGATCATCTCCACACAAACTTCCACCAACTATGGAACTTCCTGACCAGTGAGGGGTTCTACGTGGAGATCATGCCGTTCGAATACTCGTGTTTGGACTTGGGAAAATACGGCGTCGTAATGGTCGTTGACCCCGAAGAGGAGTTCTTTCGGGACGAAATTATAGTGCTTCAGGCTGCAGTCAAGTACTCAAACGTGTCGCTGATCATTTTCGCCGATTGGTACGACAATCGCATGCTTGACTCTCTGGAGCTCTTCGACACAAGCACTTTGAGTAAGTGGCATGCCATCACTGGCGGAGCAAATATTCCAGCAATCAATGACCTGCTGCAAGACTTTCACATTGCCTTTGGAGATGGTGTTGTCTACAGTTCAAGCGTGTCGCTTCTGGATTCAGGCAATGACACGTCGTTCCCGTACTGGTCTGGATCGTACCTCACCAATTTCCCAGTGGGCGGGTATCTCGGCTACATCGATGCTGTTGACCAAAGCGCACGAACCCTGAATGGGTCTGATAAGACTCTGGCAGATGTTCCCGTGCTAGGTCTGTACCAGGTGCCGTCGCACTATGGTGGTCGCATCGCTGTCTTCGGGGACAGCTCGTGCCTCGACTCGAGCGTGCACCCTGCAGCTAAATTCCGCGACTGCTTTGGGATGCTGCGCTCAATGCTGCGCTTCACCAACGATGCAGTACTTCCATCTTCTATTGCCCCACAAGATGATTCGGCCAGTACAGGACTGCAGCGTCTCGAGCTCGAGTTCGTAGCCGACAAGACACGTTTGCACCCGCTGGTGGACCTGCAAGACGAGGACATCTGGCATCTCCGCGCGCGTCACTCCGAGTTCGCCAAGCATTCCAAGGTGCTTCAAGCAAGCGATGGCAAGACCATCCACCGCAGCTTTTGCAAGTTCTACGCCAAGCAGCAGTGCGTCGATGGACGGCAGCACCAGCGCATCACGTGATTCTCACACGTCGCAGGAGTCACTCATTTGAGGCAGTGACGGCTATTTTGTGACTGGAAGCGCAAGCGGTGAATAATGGCGAGCTCCGCTTCGAGCCCCATGGAGCTGTACATGGTGTTGTCCAACAAGAGCGGACGACAGAACCTCGGCACGTACCTGCGCACCGCGTCGGCGTTCGGGACGACCCAAGTTTTGGTCGGTACGTGCGAAAATCGTTGATGTGTTAGACTGTGTCACAACTATTGAGCGGAGACTAACGACTGGTTGGGGCGTTGTGCTCGTTGAGAACGCAGTGGGCTCCGAGCGCTTCGGTACGCATGGAGCGCACCGTGCACAAAAGTATGTGGACGTCGTGCACTTCTACGACTTTGCCGAGGCTCGAGAGTATCTGAAGGAGAAGGGATGCACCATCTTCGGGCTAAGCAAGCAGTCGGCAGGATCATTTGGTACGTTCATCATCCCGCGTGGAGGACGAATCATGAGTTTGCAACTCGAGAATCCTGGGTTCTCGGCAAGAACTTCTTGCTGGGATCTTTCCTGGCTGCTGACTATTGATATCTTACGACTGATGTATCAGCGGCCCACGCCACACGGTACGAAGGCACCAGCGCATTCGTCGTCGACAACGAGGTGCGTTGATGAATCACACGACGTCATGGCTTCCTGCAGCTAAAATTTACGTACCGCTGTGTCTTGTGTAGTTTCCTGGTCTGTCGGAGGAGCAGCGCGCGATCTGTGACCACTTCATCCACGTACCTTTCCACGGCGAGCAAACCGAGGCCTCGAGCAAACTATCCCTGGACACCACCGTGGTCACTGCCATTACGTTGCACCACTTCACTGCGTTCGCCCAGTTCCCTGTGCGTGCCATTGAAACTACCAGCACGCAAGGCAAATTTGTGCTGGACGCGTACCCTACGTTCGACCCGACGCACAACGAGCGCGGCGAGGAGAAAGCAGCGATGCGCGAGGCCAAGCGCGCGAATGCCGACGACGGACTCTCGGAAGGAGACGGACTCGGTAGCATGTTTGAGTGAAGTAGGGTATCCTCGCAGCAACGTTAATGATCGGAGCATGGGAGAACAAAAAAGCACGCTGCTCATATTAAGTTATCGTCCGGGCGGCAAAGCCATCGAGGAGGTGGAGAAGAAGGGGCTTCGACAAAACGCCCTGACTCAAATTCAGGCTCGCCGCCACTCCCGTTGGTGCGCGATCTTCTCCTTTGCCATCTTTACAATTGCACTCTCCACTTGAGCCTTGTCCCTTTGTGGATGGGTTGGTGTCTGCGCCGAATCGCGCAGTTCGTCCGTCTGTCAGTGGTCTATATGGATGTCTTGAACCCCATGAGGTGCATGTCGAACGCATGCTGCGACGCCTGCTTCCTCTTTCGCTCCAGGAGCACCGCCTCGCACAGCCGGCACGTCTTGACCCTGTCGTCGGGGTCATCGTCTTCCCGTACAAACGGGATCGCACTGACAGCGTTGGACGCCTTCAGGCACTGCGAGCAAAAGAGCATGCCGCAGTGGTAGCAGTTGCATTGGTGGGCGCGCATGTGCATGCCCAGTACCCTCTTCATCATGTTTCCGAACGCCTTCTTGGGGTTAAGGAGCGTCGGGGACTTGCATCGCATGCAAGTGCTTCGCTGCGTCATCGGCAGGTACGCCGGGGCCTTACTGATGCTATGTACCATGAACTGCTTCACCCTGCTGGGCGATACTTCATAGCACATGAGTCCGTCCGTGTTCAGCGCCAACATGGAGGCGCCAAAGGCCACGAGCACGCCCGAGATCGCTGGCAGGTCTCTCCTGGCCGCGAGGTGCAGTACCGCGACGCCCTCCACTTCTGTATTGGGGTCAGCTCCGGCTTCCAGCAGTTTCACCACCAGCGTCGGGTTGTCGATCTTGAGCGTGAGCATGTGCACAGCCAGCGGCGTGAGGCCGCGCTTGTTGAGCGCGTTGACGTTGGCGCCGGCCTCCAGCAGCCGCTCGGTGATGGTCAGACACGTGGGCTGCTTCCAGTTGCCGGCGGCGAAGTGCAGCGCCGCGTTGCCATTGAAGTCCGGGGCGTCCAGCAGCTCGTCGATGCTCTCGTGCTCCAGCAGCGCGTCCAGCACCTGCACGTCTCCCTTGCGCACTGCGATATGCAGTGGCGTCTGGCCGTGGTTGGGTTCTCTGAGCACCAGCAGCACGGACGAGATGGTGGAGCCCGTGCTCGTGATGCTGCTGGAGCGCGAGAAGCTGGCGGAAGACGACGCGATGCTCGTCTCGAGCGCCGAGTCGCGCACGTTGTAGCCGCGCTTGTTGAGCAGCCCCAGCATGTTCTTGAGGAAGACCTCGTCGGCGCTCGGCTGCTTGCGCATGGGCGTGAGCGGCGGCCGGCCGGGAGCCGGAGCCGGAGCCGCTGCCGTGGCTGTGATTGTTGTTGTCCTCATCGTCCGAGCTGGCGGTCGTGCCCTCGGGGGACTCGGCGCGCTTGGGGGCCGTGAGCGGCGGCGCCACGTCCCGCAGGGAAGCGCGAGTCGCGAAGATCCGCCATGGCCACGAGAACAGAGAGAGAGAGAAGAGTCCGGACGCGCCCCTGGCTGGCCCCTGTGGGTTTCTCGCCTAATGCTGGAATGCCGATACAAAGCGCCAGATGAGCGCACCCACTCGAGCGGGACTTGGCTGAGAAAAGTGCGGTTTTTTTCATAATGAAGCGAGTACCACGGTCTGCAATTGTACCATCTGAACTGCGGCTGTGGAGTAGGTAAACGAGTAGGTGCGAAGGGAGGGTATTATATTTAACGGATGTGTTATGCAGAGATTGGCTGGATAATGCGATCGCGGATGCAAGGATATCGAGTTATGAGGCTGTTTCAGAATGTGTACCGCATGGCGAGTGCCTTTTCTGCGTGTTTTGCCTGATTCTGTGGCAACTGCTGTCTGCCGACTTGGCTAGAGTATGCACGCAGGAAAATCGGGATTTGGCCAGCCAAATATCGGGGCTTTTTGCCTAGATTTTGCCTACATGTACGAAGGTTGGCCGACCGACAACCCAAAGCTCGACACCCTCGTCACTAACTTCAGAAACGACCTCTGCAGGATACTAAAAAAACAGTTAAACGAAAAGGTGGTTACCCACTCAACACATCCAGGCAAGGGCCCAAGGCAACCGATGGCGCGAAGCAGACGCGCGATCGCCACCGACTTCTGCTTGGCACGTGGGCAAATCGCCAGCGCCTTCGACTCGCCAGCTGGACCAGCCCCAAAAACAGTCCGCGAAGATAGATCGCGGGCGGAGGCTATCCCATCAGTCGAACGTCGAAAGGGCCAGCGGCAACGCCTCGCCCAGCATCGCATGAGTAAGGTACTCACACGGACCCGAATCTTGACCCGCATCAGCCACGACGACAGGCTCGCGTTGCCAATGCCAACCGCGATCGTCAACCGCGGAAACGGAAGAAGCGCGCGACGTGCAACCACCGCAATGCAGGCAGGCAACGCTGGCCAAGATCTCAATACTGAGTGGCTCGAGACAGGCTCGCATTGGTAACAGCGGAACGGGATCCGCTACTCGACGGATGCAACGACTTGGACGGATCAGTGCAGGACTGGCAAAATGCCGACTCACAGTGAAACGAACCGAAGGAGCTGCATCTTGCCCTTCGCGCATCGGGAGGACAGGCAAGCGAACGAGAAACTCTCACACGAACGCTCTCGACACCATGCAGCGGCTTCTTAAGTGATACCATGAACCAGGGCTGCGCTTCATTAGACCGATGCCAGCTCCGCTAAACAAATCTGTACGTAGTCATCTGCCTCGTCACGGCTGCTGGAGGTCCACTTCAACATATGGGTACCCACTTTCGGCGCTTCTTCAGCGCTCTCTACCGAAATGACCAAAGCAAGAGGCCTCTTCCTCAGTTCACCATTACCAGGTACTACCACGTTGACGGACCACCACAACCAGGTCAAGTGACGATTATTATCGTCATAACCGGGTGATGATTCACGGTTCTTTTCGCCAAAGCCGGGGGTAGTTGAGCAAGCACTTGGGCCAGCCGTTACACGCTACGCTGCCAGTCTGTAAACGACGCGAGAAGGAGAAGAGGAGCCCGTCGAGAACCCCCCATGATCGGAGCTCTACGCGCCGCCCCACTGCTGGCGCTCGCCGCCTTGACCGCCGTCGCTCATGCAGACACTGACCGCTGTACAGCCATCATCGTCGGCGCAAAGGTGCGTGCAGCAATCGATAGTGAGGCGTAGGAGGCTGTTGTTGACGCAACAGCGTTTTGCCTTGCAATGCTCAGGCCTCGACGACGGGGACGCCCATGACGACGCACACGAACGACTGCTCGTCCTGCGACTTCCGCATCGCCAAAGTGCCGGCCCTGACGCACGAGGAGGGGGCGCAGCACGACGTCGTGCTGGCAGCTTTCGACTACCCTCGCTACGGTACGTCGGCCTGTTGACAGTGGTGGTTGCAATTGTTGCTGACTCCTGTGACGTTATGTTGTTCGTGGTTGCAGTGGGCGGGGCTCGTGGCAAGGAGTACCTCCCCGAGAACCTCGACACGCGTTTCTACAATTGGACCGCGACGCCAGCCATTGGCAGCATCCCGGAGGTACCGCACACCTTCGCCTACATTGAGGGCGCGTACGGCATTATCAACGAGCACCAAGTGGCTATTGGCGAGAGCACGTGCCCCGCGCGGTTCTACAGCAAGCCCTTGACGCAAGGAGGCGAAGCGCTCTTTGACGTGGGTGAGCTCTCTCGTATCGCGCTGCAGCGCGCCTCGACTGCGCGTGAGGCGGTTCAGCTTATGGGAGACATCGCCGTCCAGTACGGATACTATGGCGCTGTGTGGGAAGGCGCGGACGTGTACGATGAAGCGGGTGAGGCTCTGACGGTGACGGACACGAAAGAAGCGTGGATTTTCCACATCCTGCCTGATGATACTGGCAAATCGGCTGTCTGGGCTGCTCAACGCGTGCCGGATGATCATATCAGCGGAGTCGCCAACCAATTCGTCATTCGTGAATTGGACTTGAACCACCCGGCAGATTTTCTTGCTTCTCCCAATGTGCACGATGTAGCCATCCGCAACAACATTTGGAAGCCGGACCAGGGCACACCTTTCGACTTCACGCGTGCGTACGCGCAACCTCGCAAGGAAACTCACCAGTACTACTCGACTCGCCGTATTTGGCGGCTATTCACCCTCGCTGATCCGCAGCTGAAGCTGTCTCCAGAGACTGACGTGCTTGCCACAGACTACCCGTTCTCGGTTAAGCCTGCGTCCCCTCTGTCCCCGCGCGACATCATGCGCTTCCAACGGGACCACTACGAGGGCACGCCGTTTGATATGACCAAGGGCCCCAAAAGCGGACCGTATGGCGATCCTGACCGATACGATGCAGCTCCGAACGGTGATCTTACCCAGGACGACATTGACCGCGGCCACTTTGAACGTGCCATCTCGATCTTCCGCGCCAGCTACTCGTTCGTGTCGATTCTGGACCGACACAACTCTGACAACGCGTTCCTCTGGTTCGGTCAGTATGCACCACACGCCACCACTTACACACCCGTGTTTGTGCAGTCGACCGATGTGCCCAAGCAGCTCTCGCGTGGATCTCTGTATGCGTTCGACCGCGAGTCGTCCTTCTGGGTGCACGCGCTTGTTGGTAACTGGGCCGCTCGCTTCTACTCGTACGCTAGTCCTTTCGTCGCGAGGGTGCAGGACGAGGTGGAGAGCCACGCGGAAGGAATGCTCTACAGCGTGCTGGTCGAGGCTGCACAGCGCAAGCGGAACGGAGGCGTGCCTGCAATGGTGGAGTTCTTGACCGCGCAAAGCGACGCGTTTGCCCAGCGCGCGCACAGTGCTTCGGCGGATCTGTTCGACTACCTTGTCACGGCGTTCCACGACGGCTACCAGGTCTCCAACTTTTACGCCAAAATGCTCACGGTGCAATCCATCTTTTACCCCAAGTGGTGGCTGCAAGAAGTGGGCTTCTTTGCCGGGTCTGATGAAAGCGGCGATGCTGCGTCTACCGCTTCGTCGACTGCAACTGCTACCACCGCACCGGCGTCATCCAGCAGTGGTGGGGTCGCAACAGGCAAGTCCGAGGTTGTCGAAGTCGTGAAAAAGGGCTCCGTATCGTACTTCACCACCACAGTCCTGGTGATCCTCTCGGGTCTTGCTGGTCTTTTCCTCGGTCGCAAGTTCCATGGCCCGCTCACCAACAAGAAGCAGGGCTACCGGCCGCTGCAGTAAGGCACTTCTACCAAGATGGCTACACTCGCGTAGGAATGACGGTAGTGTTTCGCCTTTGAATGTCCGTACACCAATGCTACATAAATGCAGATTACTTGATCTCTGTAAGCAACATCATTCCCATTAAACCGTTTAAACACAAAATCGACTGACGTACTTGTGGTACATTCGAGAAGGTGTGCCGTTTGTCCGCGACGACTCGCTCACTTTCGAATTTGCCTCCAAGATGACGAGTGTGACGCTTCACGTGTACGATTTGAGCCACGGCATGGCTCGACAGCTGTCCCCTGCACTCCTAGGCAAGTCCATCGACGGAGTGTGGCACACGGGCGTGCTGGTCTTCGGTCGCGAGTACTTCTTTGGTGGTGGCGGCATCCAGGCCATGGCCCCAGAGTTGGTGGTGCAGCGCTACGGGATGCATCCTGTGCGCACTGTCGCTCTGGGCGAGACGAGTCGGTCGCAGCAGGAACTGGAGCAATTCCTGCGTGCCAACAGCGCGCGATTCACGGACGCCACGTACGATCTGCTGCGTCACAACTGCAACAACTTTTCGGACGAAGTGGCCAGGTTCTTGGTGGGCTCGGGCATCCCGCAGTACATTCTCGACCTGCCCAATGAGGCGCTGAACTCGCCGTTCGGGTACGTTAGTGGTGTGGTAATTTGTGACAAGAATCTGTTGTTGACGTGTGCGTCTTTGTTTCTGCAGTGCCATGCTGAGACCGATGCTGGAGAACATGAACAACCAGATGCATGCGGTGCCAGGTGACCAGCTCTTCTCCATTCCGTTCAATGACCCGTCACGTGCCAATCTGGCCGTGCCACCTGCTCCTACTGCCGCGGCACCTGCTACGGTGGACTTGGCGTCGCGTCGGTTTAAGATTTCTGGAGCACCAGCGCTGCACTTGGGCAAGATGGTGCAGCGGATCAAGTCTCTGAATACCGATAACTTGCTGACTGCAGATGAGATTTCGGCTCTGGAAGCGCTGTCGGCGCATGCCACGGCGGATGAGAAGGAAGCCGACTCGAACAGGAGGGTGGAGTGGTGGAAGATCGTCAGCAAGTTGCTGTCTCAGGGACACGGGTCTTCGTTCTTTTTCCCAGCGCTGGGTGTGGCGCGCGTACTGTTGCTGCAGCCTGCTAATGTGACTGAAGCTTCAGCAGAGAAGAAGGCGTGTTTTGAGGCAGTGGTGCATGCTGCGGAGGCGGATCCTTCGCCGCTGACTTCTGCACAGAAGACGCTGCTGTTGGCGGTGCTCCTGAACGCCTTCGCCAACCCGGGGTTCAGTGATATGGCGCTCTCACGCTCAACCCGTTTCTTGCCATTCGTGTTCTCAACTATTGCGGACCCTTCCACCACCCAGGAAGCTCGCGTGCTGAGTGCACACATCATCAGCAACTGCTGTTTGGCGCTCAAGATTGGTGAAGAGGTCGTGGTCACGACGATCATCTGCGGTGCTGTCGAGACGCTCGACCGAATTTCTCGCACCAATGCTTCATCTGTACAGCAGCAGACTGTCGAAGGGATAATCGTCGGCCTGGGCCGCTTGCTGAGCAACTTCGAGGCCGCCCGCAGTTTGTCCGTGGAGCTTGGTCTCGCCGAAGTGCTGCGTCGACTGAGCGTAACCCCATCCATTCAGCCGCTGCTCTCGGAAGTTGTGGCTTTGATTTAGGTAAACTGTCATGAATACATTTACATTTGATCCTGTACATGGGATAGTATGCCCTGACAAATTGTCTGTGTATTTCCTTTCCTTGAGTAGACTATTCAAATCCAAAATAATCCTAATTTCACAACAAAACAACCTTGGTTACAGCTCATTTGGATATAAAATCTTGCAGTCTATTAATACTTAGAACATCCGAGGTTCTCCACCTCTGAACCATTGTCAAAGTATCCGTGTCAAGAGCACAAGTCCATCCACCATGCAGCTCGTGAAGCAGGTCAAGTCCTTTGGGGGCGTCATCAAGCAGTACTCCCACGAGAGCGCGACTACCAAGTGCACCATGAAGTTCAGCATCTTCCTGCCGCCCACCGCTAGCGACAGCCACAAAGTGCCCGTGCTCTTCTACCTCGCAGGACTCACGTGCAACGACGAATTGCTGTTCGTCAAAGCCCCCGAGGCGCAGAAGGTGGCGGCCAGTCGAGGCATCGCCATCGTCACGACGGACACGAGTCCGCGGGGCGTGAGCATCCCCGGGGACGAGGACAATTGGGACTTTGGCACGGGCGCAGGCTTCTACGTGGACGCCACGGAGCCCAAATGGGACGAGCACTACCGGATGTACTCGTACGTGACCAAGGAGCTGCCGGCGCTCATCACCGCCAATTTTCCCGTGCTGGAGGACAAGCACTCGATCATGGGCCACTCGATGGGAGGTCATGGAGCTCTCGTGCTCGGCATCCGTAACCCGGTACGGAATTCTACAGTGTTGTTGACGTTGGGTAGGTATTAACAGTGTGTGTTGGAGGATGCAGACCCAGTACAAGTCCATTTCGGCGTTCGCGCCCATTTCGCACCCCAGTCAATGTCCATGGGGCATCAAGGCCTTCACGGGGTACTTGGGTGTCGACCAGGAATCGTGGAAGGTGAGTTTAGCTGTTGGAAGGGTTGTGAAAGGTGGTTTTAACCTTGTTGTTGTTGTAGCAATACGACGCGACGCAGCTGATCCTTAGCCAGGGCCCTATTACCCAGCCTATCTTGATTGACCAGGGACGCGAGGACAACTTCCTGCACGACAAGCAGCTCCTCCCGGAGGCGTTTGAGGCGGCGTGCCAGTCTGTGGGCCAGATGGTGACGCTGCGTATGCAGGTGAGTGCAATTTCAACGAGTTGAGAAGAGATTGGAAGACTCTGACAATGTTTGGGTGCTTTGTGTTTGTTCAGGATGGATACGACCACAGCTACTACTTCATCGCGTCCTTCGTGGAGGACCACGTCAACTACCACGCTGACGCTCTACTGATGTAGGAACCCCAGCATGCCTCGCCGCGCTGAAATGCAGATAACATAACTGCTTTGGCGAATTTCAAATACGAAGCTTCATACTTTGCTAGCTATCGTTTAGAATTGTACTGACTACTTCTACTAAGCTGATAAAAATCGTGGTCCTCTTATGTTTGCAAAGGCTCCTGTTGAAGAGAGCCGAGGCCGTTGAAGTTGGACGATGATGGCATGGTGATGTCGGGCGATGAAGATGAGACTGGCATGCACGGTGCAGAGCAGTACGGCCCCGTAAACGAGAACTCCAGTGGTTCCTGTTTCGGGCTTGACGCGGAGACACCCAGGAAGGGCGCAGTGTGTGCTGACGGGGCAGGGAGCTTCCCTTTCGTTTGCCTGATGCGGCAGGACTGGTCGAAAGTCACATCTCCGAAGACGTAGCGGTATTCACAGAACTCTGGGAACTCGCAGTGAGCATAGCGGTAGTTCCAGTAGCAGTCGCCGTCGATAACTGGAGGACGGGATGACTGAATCATCGAGTCAAGAGTTTAGTTAGCACACCGATTGCTTCAAATGTCTGAATGACAGAATCAATAGGCCTACCTTGTCTGAGTTAGATTTGCCGTTGAAGATATGGCGGAGTTCTGCCCGTAACTCGCGAAGAAATGACGGGTTGGAAAGAATATCCCGATGACCCACACCGTCGATTTCCCACACACCAGTCTAGAATTGAAAGGGGAAGCACCATTAGTACAGTCATAGCTAACATAAGTCTTGAAAGCATGTACGTACCGAGCGCGTGGACCCATCGACTTCCTTAGAGCTCTCAAAGAATGTGATACGGTCTCGGTTCAGGGGTCCGAAGAGCCCTGCAAAGAAACCCGCGGAACTTCCACCGCTGTAAGAGGAATCCGCGTCCGTCTCACAAATGGGTAGGTTACCGTTCAACAGCGAGTATTCTGCGTGATGGCTACTCGCATGTCGTACAGCACGCACCCGCGTGATGTTTTCTGCCGAAAAATACACAGACTGCGGAGTTTGGGTAACACGTACAGATGATCCCTTCGAGCCCAGCCATGTGTGTGCCCAGGAGAGTGAATGGTAGGCCACAGTGCCATCTCCAGTTTTGCTGCAGGTGGAGTCTTGGCCTTCTTCATTATTGTACTGCAGCTGAAACCAATTGCCAGGCTGGTCTGCATTTTCGTACTCATAAAAGTTTTTCGTCTGCACACGAACCAAAAACTATTAGCGGAAACTCTCGTAGATGTCTGTGAATCATGGCACATACCGGAACATTGACGCCGTAGACGCTGTAGACTGAAGCAATCGGAGGTCGCTCCCATGGTTTGAAGAAGTCCAAGACAGAGTCTTGCACGTAAAACTTCTGACGCAATGCCTCCAGTTTGGCGAAGATTGGGTCGTGGCCGGACATATCCCGGAAAAGTTTCCCCGAGGCAATGTCTGCACTAGTGTAGTTCTGCACTTGCACCTGATCATCTCCTGGAATAAGCCCCTGCTGGGAACGCACCGTAATGAGCACTTCATCGTCTTTAGCTGAGTTCAAACCAGAGGGGATCGGCATAAAGCTCATGATGGAACCTGCATCAACGTTAAGGCACATATTAGCAATATGATCGATACAGACAAACCTGCTGAAAGAAGCCATACCAAATGACACGACGAGCTTACGCATTTCACTCTGCGTGATGGGGAGTCCTTCCGTAAGCCCTGACGATATTAATTCCAGCGTTTCGGCACTTCCAAGCAGCGGCGAACCAACTGCGAAATACGCCGAAATGTGCTGATCAATCCATTTCTGCCAGTTGTGCCGCCCGACTTCCTCTTTCATCCACTCGAGGAAATACCGGAAGACGCCATTGCCCATCGAGTGCGCGATCACCACCAGTCCGCCGCGATTGCCATCGAGCTCCACCGTGTACTCAACTGCAACACAAACGTCCAACAACATCAGCATCATTTCACTCTCCACCCAACCACCACCAACGTACTCTTCTTCTTGAGCGAGTAAAAGTACTTGTCACGCTCCTGTAGCTTGCTAGGCGGCAGTCTCCAGTCGTACGTCGCAACAATCAATTGCGCCGGGTCCAGTTCAAAGTGGTCCACCAAGTCGTGGATGATGTTCCGCCACACGGTGGACAAGGGGCCCGTGACGATGCCCGGGTCCAGCTCCGACACGGCCTCCAGGCCTTGGGCCGCACTACAAACAGCAAAAAAGCTGACTCATTACTCGAATGCAACGTGCTGAACTCACTCTCTGACCACATGGACGTACCGCAGTTTGCACTCGAGCTCGTCTTGCGTGTTCATGTCGAGGTTCATGCAGCGGATCCAGCAATCGCCTTGCGCCAAGATGCGAGCCACGTCGATCCACAGTCGGTCACCGAAAGTGATGTCTCGATACAGATTCTTGCGGAAGCCCGTCTCGCAGCGGTGGTGGCTCCAGGACTGCAGCTGCGACGACGCGAAGCCAGGCATGAGCAGTACGGGGCGCGTCCGCATGACCCCTTCCTTGGCGGCGATTGACGTCGCCTGCAGCACCCACAGCAACGTCAGTAGCAGTCGCTGCGCCATTTTCCACTTGCGCCGTTCCGCTCGTGATCAATTGTGATCCAATCGTCGGGTGGGGGACTGAGTTCGTGTCGGCAGCCGCCGCCTTGGACCAGTTTCCACGACCGTCCTGCAGCTGACACTGTTCTCCTGGTACAATAGCAACAGTGACCCCTGACGTTACAAACGTTACACTTGCAGTCATTAGTCACCGGTATTGACTAAACATGGATACATGTCGGTACAGCCAGGTGTATGGAGTACAACGCCGAGCCATGATCACGCCTGGCATCCGAGCAGTTTCAGTGCAACCAGGTCAAGTTGGTCTCATGGTGACGTCGCCTCTTTTCCGGCCGTGACGCGGCATCTGAGAATAGCGTCACTGACGTTGCCCTTGAAGCACTTGCAGCATGTGCTCCAGTGCCTTCTACTGGGAGTGCGAGGCCTTCCCAGTGGCTGTCGGGCCGTGGACAAGCGGCCAAAAGCTGCAGCGCGTGGTGCGCGCTCGCGTGGCGGTGGCAGAGCAGCGGACGCCCGGCTTCGCGCTTCGATTCGACCTGGAACTGCTCGAGAATGCAGCAGAGAGCGACTGGAAGCCTTGCAGACACCTGATGCGCCTCGTGAACCAGCGGCAGATGCTGCAGACGTTCGAGTTCGCGTTCGTGGGCGACGAGGCCGAGACGCGACGAGCTCCTGCCGGAGGAGACGCAGCTCTGGACGAGCGAGTGAAGAAGTGGCTGGCGGGGGGCGGACTCGTGCAGGCGCCGCCCAAAGAGGAGCTGGCGGCGTGGCTGCTGCATTGGATGCTCGTAGTCCGTGACAAACACACAGACGAGTGGCTCGTGCTGCTGGGCGGCGAGAAAGGCGCCGACGCCATGGAGGAAGGCTGTCCGAGCTTGGCCGATGAGGAGGGTGATTGTGCCGACCCGGTCGGCAGTGCTGCAGATGACGGGGACAGTCTGCGTGATGATGACAGTGACGGAGAAACGGAGGACGACGATTTGCCGCCGCCGTATGAACAGGTTGAAGCGGCTGAGACGTCGTCAACAGAGGAAAACGACGTTGACAGGATCGAGTGGGAAGTGGGAAAACAGCAACAGGATGAGGAAGTTTCTGTTCGACCATCGAGGCTGATGATTCTTGCCGGTGGTTCGAGGCAGAGCGATCGATCAGAGATGAAGTTATCACACCGAGGATCGTTAATCAAGACAGGTAGTAGTCGCAGCTTAGGAAGTGGCGCAAGTGAGCAAAGGGAGAAGTCTGAGCTCAAACCGACAATTGTGAGACTGAATCCTCGCCTGGATTCCCTGGATGTGATAAAGCAAGAGGAAGTGCCGTCAAGCGAATGGTCTGAAGATCGTCGACATTTTCAACAGGAACTTCGCGCTTCTCGACGTGACGTTCAATTCACGAAGCAGCAGTGTGACAAGGTGGAGCGACTAGCACAAGTACGACACACACAATTACTGAAAGAGTCTGCACGAAAGCTGCGCGCGAATGAGCAAAAGCGTGATGATGCAAAAGCTGTTCGACAACTGATTGCAGATACACTGGAGTATCGTGACGAGCTGTATACAATGGAATCTCGTAAGAAACAAGCGTCCATCGCTGCGTATCGGGACCAAGAGCGCGTGAAACGACAAACGCGCGTAGTGCTTGGCAACACGGAGAAGCATTTACGTGGTGTAGTAAAACTTGGGCCTGGGCCCCTTTCGAAGAAGGAAATGGAATCACTCAACGGCGATTCACCAGCCGAAAGTGCTGTCTATGATCTCCACGGGCGTCGGCACAGATTACAGGAAGCGGGTCAAGTTGCTACGCATAGTGCGTTGGAAAGTGCTATGCGTAAAGTTTGGCGTCTGGTTTTGCAGTCTAAGAACAGTGTGGAGGTTTTCCGGCGATATGACGTAGACCGCAGTGGATCGTTGAGCTATGCTGAGTTTCAGCGCATGATGCGTGAAAATGGCACAGGAGACGCAGCTGAGTTGACCCAAGAGCAGAGTCAAGCAGTTTTCAAACGGTTTGATACGGACGATAGTGGCGAAGTCGATTATGTGGAGTTGCTTTGGGGATTTTTCGACAGTGAAGCGTTCCTAAAGAGATGGCATGAACGAAAGAGCGCCACCACGACAGCGCAAACAGAACGTGAGGTGGAGCAGTTGTTCCGAAAACTCGATCGCTCTAGCGAGGGAGTATTGCTGCTCAAAGATTTTCAACTCGTCATTGACGACCTTGGTGTCACTCTCAGTGATAACGATGCAAAATTGCTGGCAGTCAAGTTTGACGCTGGAAAAGATGGATATATCGACTATCACAAGTTTTTGCAGTTTACGAAGTTGGCATCTCAAGACAATCGAGCACCTGTGAATGAAAAGCCAGAAATTCAATCCGTGATACCGTTAAACTTGACTCCTACTGCTCACCCTGGCATGCAACGCATTTGGAAGGAGCTGCAATCTCTTTCAGCAACACAAGAAAAACTGCACCGCCTCCTCCGAAAATGATCGAGAATGCTAGTGATCTCAATAACGCATGGCAGAGGTCTCAGGCTTTGCAAGATCGGATACTGGTCATGAGCGATGGGGACCATGGATTCACTTCAAGCAGCTCATCAAGTCCTCGGCAGAGAAACTTACCAGCAACCTGCTTTGTTCAGCTGCGGTGATAGATCATGAAAAGTTTCACAGCTCACGTTATCTTTTTCTTCTCCAAGAAAAGAGATAGGGGTCCGACAATGAGTTTGACCACCATTCCAGATAGTTGGTTGTGGGAACAGCGACCGGTGCGTTTTCGGCTGTGAAACTAACAGGTTATCAACTCTCTCAACAAACGTTGCCAGAAAGCTGCATCTATTTGATGAATGAGGTATACTCTGCATCGTTTTCTGCTGTCTAGAGCGGTTGTAGGGTTTCCAGCGGCCACCGCGGTTGATAGCGTACCGGTTCCGGGTCACTACGCATACCTTTTGCGTATCTCTCTAGCCCGGCCCAAGCAATCATGACACCGTTATCGGTGCAGTATTTAGCTGGAGGGAATACTGCCACAAGACCCTCCTCGTCCACGGCTGCCTGCATGCGGCTACGAAGGTACTGATTCGATGCTACACCACCGCATACCACCTAGGAATACAGCAAGTGTGAGCATGGGTCTGAGTAACCCTACAACTAAGAAATAAATGGACGCACAAGACTGGAGACGTTATTCCCCATTCGATCTTTGCTCCACTGGCACGCTCGCCGAGATCGAGTGATCAGCTGATCAACTGCTTTTCGCTGTTTAATGCAGAGCAAAACACAACAAAACGTCAGCTAGCAAGCACCCCAAACAAGATATTTTAACGGCGTGTACCTGAAACGAAGCGCATAAGTCCTCCTTTGTCTTCTCATCTAGCTCTCCAAGCTGTTGACAGACACTGGTCAATCACCGGCCTGAAAAATGACTTCAAAATACTGTGCAAATTTCTACCTTTTTTACCTCCCGCAGCATAGCTGTCTTGATACCCGAGTAAGAGAAGTCGCAGTCCTACGTATATATACATATTTCAGTAACGAGGCATTCACATGAGCTTGACGACGTTGCCTCGTACCTTTCGATGCTTCATGGGTTCAGTGAACGGAAAAGCACGGTCGTTACCACGAGTAGCCATGTCCTCAATCAGCTTACCACCATGTACGCCTTTGCCTTCAGTGGAAATGATATCCAGCATTCTAGCCACCTTGTCATAGGCCTCACCAATAGAATCGTCGAGTGTATTGCCCAGCAGCTCATAATCTCCCAGGCCTTTTGCAAGCACAAGACAACAGTGACCTCCTGACACGAGCAACACAACAAATGGGAACTCGGGTCGTGGCGTCTCCAGCTAGTAAACAAACAAATAACGAACCATTGTCAAACCATTGTCAATTGCCACTCAAATAGGTTTTGTAGTCGCTGTCTACGTACTTGTGGTAGTCGCGATACAAGAACGTGAGCCTGCCGCAACGCACCAAAACGTGTGAGCGTCGAGCACTTCCCACAATCTCCATCACCTTCTCACCTCAAGATGGTTGATCTGCAGAAAAGCTATGTCCGGGTTATCCAGACAAATCTGCCGCGCGGTCCGCAGCCCCACGTCCAGACACGGCGCCAGGCCCGGACCCGACGTCACTGCCACCGCCGTCAACTGCTTTACACTCTCCAACCCACTACAGCAGCAACACTCAATTAATCTCCCTTATACCGTTTCTCCAAGCCTTTCCGCTCGTCGCACCTCTGCTCAATCGCCGCCTTTATCACATGCGGCAGGTTGTCCGCATGCGCTCGTGCCGCTAGTGCTGGAACGATCCCTACAGCAGCCGCCACCACGTTATTTAACTGCAAAAGTATTGCAAAATACCCTCCATCCATCCCACAAACCTTTCCACTGGGCGTTGAGCTCCCATTGGGACGAGATGACGCTACTGAGCACGCGTCCGTCCGCGTCCAGTACTGCGGCCGCCGTATCGTCGCAGCTGCAGCCATCCACACACCGTTTCTCAGCCTCAAACTCTCTACACAACATCTACACACCCTCCTTCAGTACCTCGTCTCAATTCCCAGGAAATACGACGCGCGGCGCGTCTGCACGGGGCGCAGCAAGCGCATCGAGCAGCGCCTCAGCGCCATCATCGTCTCCTTTTGTCAAGTGAAGTGAATTGTACGCATATAAATGTCCCACACACCAACTAACGTCCACCACACCACACTAAGGTTTTAATCCCATCGAGGTTTTTCCACTAATAGGCAGACAAGGGGGCGACAGTGGAGACGCCGGAAGAAATCGCTCGATGGCCGTGACGGGGGAGCGCGACGTGGCCGCCATGGCGCGCCAGATCGCAGAGGTGACGCAGCGCCACAACTGGACGTCGGACAAGAGCGTGGTGCCGGACATGCAGCGGCTGCTGGGCAAACTCACGACGCTCAAAGTGGACAAGGACCTGTTGCAGCGCACCAAGATCGGCGCGGCCGTCAACAAGCTCAAGAAACACGACGACGACGTGGTGCGGGGCTACAGTACGAGCCTCACCAAGAAGTGGAAGAACCAGGTGGGGGTTGCCAGCAGCAGCGGTGGGAAAAGCGCAGAGCGACAGCGAGTGCCCAGTCCGTCACCACCGAAACGAGGTGAGAGAGGAATTGGAGGCAAGAGGAGGAAGGAGACTGAATTGGAGTGTTTTCTTTACTGTTTTATTGCAGATGGAGGCGAGCAGAAGAGGTTCGAGAGCGCCAGGAAGAGGCTGCAGGAAGGATACGCCAATGAACGAGCCAAGAAAGACTCGAGGACGGTGCAGGTGCTGAGTGGACCCATTGCAAAGGGACGGAGGGGCATGACAGTGTCTGTGGCACCGTCTAGGAGCTCTATTGGGAGAGCGCAGTTGGCACAGCGTCGACCGCTGACCAGTGCCACTCATAGAGCGGCGTCGGCGCCTCCAGTGGCGCGTAGGGTCTTGCCCACGTCCAGAGTGCAGACACAGGCACGTCGACCGGCGACGTCACTGGCTAATATGTACGTGGGATTGATGTTGTGTTAGTAGGAGCAGGTCTCTTATTGTTGCTTGGTGACAGGTCCGCCGAGGAGAGACACCGTCAGCGTCAGCTTAAATACAAAGCGTTGTCTGGACATGGAGGCAGTGATAGCGACCGCGTTCACCGTGAGCCCGAGCGCTCGCGAATTAGTAGCACACAGGCAAATGGAAGACCACGACCCGGATCGCGGCCATCTAGTGCGTCGTCGTCGAGAGGAGGGTCGGTGCCGAGAGATCTTCCTCCTGCTGTGGATGCACGCAAGGCAATGCTGGATAAAATGTATCCCCGTGTATGCGGCGTAGGATCGAGCTCAACTTCCAGTGGGAAGTCAGCGGGTGGAGTCAAGAAGAAGACTAGTGCAGCGTCGAAGCGGAAGGAAGTGAACTACTCAGAAAGTCAGCGTGAAGTGCTGTCGTGGCTAAAGGGCTTGAGCGTGGACATGAGTGAGTACGCTCCAGCTTTCTTCGAGAACGGCTTCGACTCAGTGAAGCTGCTCAGCACGATTGAGAAGTCCGACTTGCCGTCATTGGTACCGAAGAAGGGCCACCACCGTTTGATTCAGCAGGCACTGGACGACTTGCGGCATAAGCACTCGACATCCGCGTCTTCACAGCGGCGCGAGCGCTTTCAGAAGGAGTCACGTGTGCGCCGCCGTGACCCGTTTGAAGACGAAGACTCAGATGACAGCTTTGTCGTGAGTGACGACGGTGAGTACCGCCCGGGCCACATCGCGGCGATGTTCCGCAAAAACCGGAAGCGCCAATACTCGATCGACTCGGACGACTCGATCAACATGGAGGCCACGTTCGATGAGATCCAGAAGGAAGAAAAGCGCAGGTACGTCCGAGATGAACAGTGCACTGCTTTTGATGTTGTACAGCCACTAACCTGTTGTTTCTGTGTTTTCAGTGCTCTGTATGGCGAGTACGAAGACTACAAAGAGGACATGCGCAATAAGAAGCTGCTGAAGAAGAAGAAGAAAACGTGAGCAAGTTCGTCCTTCGCGTTTCATGACAGAACCAGTCACGCGCCACGAAAAAATAAAACTGCACGATATCGTAATCGGCCGATTGACTCCACACGAAACGCAGCAACAACAGGTAGACAGCGGAGGACAGGCGCCAAATACACAAACTGAACCCTTCCAAACCCACCGTTCTTCATACTCACCTCCCTCCATCCTAGAATATTCCACATGAAAGACTCACCTCCATCTTCATTTCCCTCCATCCTAGAATATTCATGTCTCTCACATAGAATACTTCATGTCTTTATCCCTCACTTTTCAATTTGAAGCATTGGAAGATGCTCAAGATCTGCCACGAGCTGTCGACTTTACGTCGCGCCGGCGGCAAGACGCTGCAGCTCCTGGCGCTGCCCAGCAGCCGCAACTCGCGTCTCCGTCCTGTGAACGTCCCCACCAAGAATGAGACGCAACAGGCGCGTCGTGCGGCGCTGGCGCTGTCCGCCGTGGCGCTCACTTCGTTGGCCGTGAATTACTCGACTTCTGCGTCCTCGGAGCCTCAAAAGAGCGATTCTCCGCGCTATTTGTCGAGTTCCGAGGAGTTTTTGTACCCTGCCATCCAGCCGTTCAATACGGGGACGCTCCAGGTCTCCCCGTGCACGAATTGTACTATGAAGAGTGTGGGAATCCGTACGGGAAGCCCGTTATTATGGTGCACGGAGGCCCGGGCGCCGGCTGCTCGGATGCCATGAGACGCTACCACGACCCGCGGGTATACCGCATCATTCTGCTGGACCAACGCGGGTCGGGACGTAGCAAACCCCATGCGTCATTGGAAGATAATACGTGAGTGAGAGAGAGAGGGAGGTGTAGGAGGTTTATTGAGAGAGTTTTTTGTGGTTATTTTATTGGTGCAGGACGTGGCATTTAGTGGAGGATATGGAGAAGTTGAGACGCCATTTGGACATTGACAAGTGGCAAGTGTTCGGAGGATCGTGGGGGAGTACACTGGTAAGATTGAGAGAGGGAGTAGAGAGGAGGAAGGAGACTGATGGTGCTGTGTTATAGTCGATCGCGTACGCTATTACGCACCCGACCCGCGTAACAGAGTTAGTGCTGCGGGGCATTTTCCACCTGCGCAAACAAGAGATCGACTTTTATTACCAGGTGAGTGAGTAGAAGGTTTGGATTGGCTTTGGTAATTGCTGATGAGTTGGTTTTGTTAGCATGGATCGAACTTCATCTACCCTGACCGCTGGGAGGCGTATCGCGACGCCATTCCGGAAGAAGAGCGCGGAAATTTCCTGATGGCGTACCACAAGCGCCTGACGAGTGACGACCCGAAGGTCCGCATTCCGGCAGCACTGGCCTGGACGACGTGGGAGAAGACGACCAGCAACTTGATCCCTCCTGTAAGTTTACTCTGCTCGGTGATTGTGGCGTATTCTGGAGTGATAACGAGTTTTGTTTGACTGGATCACTACTAGTCGGATGCTGCGGACAAGTCGATGGATGAAGAGAAGTTTGCGGAAGCAAAACGCAAACTTCTCTTCATCCATCGACTTGTCCGCAGCATCAAAAGCAAAATTTGCTCGCATTGAAAACCACTACTTCGTCAACAAGGGTTTCTTCCCTACCGACGAGTTCCTGAATGAGAACGCTTACAAGATCCGTCACATTCCTACGGTGATCGTTCAGGGAAGGTACGAGCATGGATGATGCTGAGCTTAGATTTCTTCGTACTATTGTAGAACGGACTAAACTATTGCTTCTTGACAGATACGACGTTGTCTGCCCTATGAAGACGGCCTGGGACTTCCACAAGGCCTTCCCTGAGGCTGACTTCCGCGTTGTACAGACCGCGGGCCACTCTGCTATGGAACCCGGCATTGCCAAGGAGCTGGTTGACGCCACCAACAAGTTCAAAAACTTGTAGGTCCCGTGTTGTGGCTTCGTGTGGCCTGCTAACACTGTTCATTTCAATTATCGTAGCCTCTCAGCTAATTGATCAATGCAGAAAAAGTCAATCAGGTTCGTTGGTGTTGGCAATGTTCACAATGTACACTGCAAGAAGATGAGGCTCTTCTGCGCGGTCTATGACAAGCAACCGGTTTTCGGTGAATATTTGACGCTTGGAAGTGACCCAAATGCCGACAGAGAACAATGAATCTAAAGCTTTGGGCGAATCTGACTGTAGACTCAGTGGTTGTGGAAAAAAGCGAAAATCTCGCTGAAGGACTGGCAAATCTGCACACACATTTTCAACTCGACCGCTGGGATTTATTGACACAGGTTCGTAGCACATCTAACGAGCCGCAGCTTGCAGGTGTGGGAAGAACCGATACAGAGCCGCAATTTGTCAAGTAAACACGCATGCCATGCAATCGCCCTTGGTGTGTTCTCAGTGTTGACACTTTTTGCATTCAACTGAACGTTCAAGACTCAACAGCACACTCACCAGATCACTTACGTGACGAACAAACTCTGTTCATTAAATACGGTCGCTAGACCTTGTTATTCTGCGTTGACAACGGCTACAGGATCAGGCTGTGGGTCGTCGGTCCGTACGCGTTTCGCAGCAGAGCCATCGACGGCAGGTCCACGCTTTCCGGCAACGCTTGCCTTGCCCTTCTTGTAGCCACCATGCTTTGCACACAGACCCGATGTGCCACGAGCACCAGTAGAACATCCTTCTACCGTGCAGCGGTAGCCACCTCCGTGAAACAAACACATGCTACTGCTGCCTTGCGCACCCTTCGGACAGCCAGGAGTGGCGCAACGCTTGCCGCCACCGTGCTTCTGGCACAGTCCAGACTTGCCACGGGCTCCCTTTGTACATCCCGGTGTCGTGCATGGT
This sequence comes from Phytophthora sansomeana, assembly GCA_032158285.1. Classification (NCBI taxonomy): domain Eukaryota; phylum Oomycota; class Peronosporomycetes; order Peronosporales; family Peronosporaceae; genus Phytophthora; species Phytophthora sansomeana. Next base: position 126,645 of record JAPDHH010000202.1, read on the forward strand.
CGAAACACATTCTTCGCACGCGGTTTCTTAGCTCCTGGACGACGCGGAGTTCCCTCACCAGACCCAGCAACTCCGCCTTGCGGAAGTGATCAGTCCTGAGTGAATGCCGGCAGCGTTGTTCGTTGGGGTAGTTATTGAGATAGAGCCCAGCGCTGAGGAGAAAGTCTGCATGGTCTGACTGGTATTTTGTGCCGCACCACTGTCGACAAATAGTCCCGTGTACAGGCCTCCAGGTTGATTATTTGCCGGTGAAAGCAAACTACCAAACGTCCCCGGGGCCGCGGCATTGCCAGCAGCGTAGCTCATCGCCGTATTGACGGAATTGTAGCCTCCAGTGCCATTGAAGTACTGTCCGTCCACATAACGGTTGTCGACCGGTGAGACCGAGCTACGGCTTGGCAAATAATTCGTAAGCGTATCAGCAACAGATTCCAGCGGCTGAAGTGACTGGATCGGGTATGTCGACGTTGAGTCGGGGGCATTGTCAATGTTGCTGTCCGTACCTCCAAGCGCTGCAGTGGTGACATCAAGCGTGTGCTGAATAGAAGATAGCAACATCGCGTCGGAGTAGGAAGCGGAAGCGGAGGCTGTTGTACCTGACGACATTGCTGTCTGATCACTCGCAGTCGCAACGGCCATCGGCGTCGTCGATTTCTGCTCCCTCGGTGGAGAGGCAGGCACGCGTGGTACAGGTGGAGTGGGTCGAAACACTTCGTGGTGCTGAAAAAGTTTTTCTGAAACAGGAATCTCGGCAAACTCTGTCTGTCGCGGCATGGTGCCCATAAAGGCGCTCGTTTTGCCTCGGAACTGCTTCCCAGCGCTCGTAGATGATGACGAGCTTCCAGGAGGCAGCGGGAGTCGGCCACGGGGTCCATTCTTCGCATCCTGTTTGGACGCCACTTGTTCTCCAGCGTTCGGGAGCTGCTCGGACGGATCCAACCTGAAACTGCGTGGCAGGAGTTTATCTTCGCCTAAGAAAATACTCAGCGGGTTGAGCATGGGCCTGTAGTTGGGCACATTGTCCGTCACCCGCGGGATGCAGAACGGGTCCGAGCGCAGCACGAGCGCCGGCGACTCGTCCTTGAGCTTGTCGTTGGTGAACAAGTAGTGCATGTCGGCCACGTTCTTGGTGTTGTACACCACTTCTGGCTCGGGCATGAACACGCCCGCGCGCATCTTCTCCACCACCTCCGGGGCGGGCATCTCTTGCATCTTCTCTTCTTCTTCTTCTTCTTCTTCTTCTTCTTCTTCTACGGTCACGGCGGGGGTTGCAACTCCTGATTCTTCTGAGCTCTCGACGCGATGGACCTTCATTCTGCTTGGAGCTTCGTCTCCGCTCTCGTCCGAAGAGCTCTCGGTGATTTCGTGCACTTTGCGCGTCTCTTGTTCTTGTTCTTGTGGCTGCTTCTTGGGGCGGAGAGGGTCGTCGCCTTGTGGAGGCGCTTGCGGAGAGTCTGCGACTGCCATGGGAGACGCTGCTATGGGAGGAGGAGGACGACGGGGACGGCGCAGAGGCCTCTGGGCATACTCCAGTACGGTCGGTACCTACGCTTCCAAGCAGATTGTGAGCCACTCGCCCGCCACCAGAGACTCTCGATAATGCTGGAAGCGAATGGGGATGAGCCAGTTTGGCAAGAACCTGTAGGAATAGATAGTATGCTGTTTAGATAGATATCTATATAGACGAGACAATAATATGGTGAGACGTTTAGGTACTAAAATGGGTATGCATGGTAAGCAACGGAGTTTAAGGTGAACACCTCTTTATTGTTGTGCGTCCCCAAGCGGGCTACTGTACCGCCGTTGACACAGTTGCTGTTGGCAGGAGAAAGAATCACGTTGGGGCGCGAGAGACCTGGTCGGCCCATATTGCTCCTGATAAGCTCGCTCTCGTTGCTCGACGTCAAGAAGGAAGCGAGGGCTTTGCAGCACGCTGACCCACAGCGCGTCGAGCAAGGGTGTTGACGTGTGCTTCAATCAAATGGACCCATGTGCAGATCTGGCCAGTCGCCGTTTAACAGGACGGGCTGCACGCATTCACGGCAATTTGCCGTCGGGAAATGGTCTCGTACGCGCATGTACAACTGTAGCTCGTAGTAGAAATACCTGCAGCACACTCCGCAGTGCACGTACATCAATATTCATAGAGGACCTCTATTAAAGGTTGCAATCGATAGACAGCAGTGGCTTCTACCTGCTGACAATCGAATTGCTGACCGAAGACCTTCAACATGGTGTGCCGTACACCGCGATGGTCGTCATCATGACGAATGCTTGCACTCATTCAAGTCGGAATGCATTGTTTAGGCTTAACAGCAATCTACATCCACGCTCACTCATTGTTCTACTCACGATTGGTCCCAAACTTCTCTCCTCAGTTGGACGAGGTTTTCGCCCACTTGCCATTGCATCGCGTCGTATTCGAGCTCGCTTCGCCTCCGACAGAGCTGTCCGATTCCACTGGCGCCGTCGTTGCAGGTGTAGCGCTAGTTACACTTGGCGCGTCTGTCTCGGAAGTGGCATTGCTGTTGCCTGTATCCGTGGCACTGCTTTCATCGCTGTTGCCGCTTGAGAAACTACTGCCAGCCTTGGCAGCCGCGGCTGTGATGGCGGCCGTGTCGTTCGATGCCGCCGATCCACCCTCGCCAATCTTGGCACAGTCAATGTACACTTGCCACTCCATCAACGTTGACATCCAGTACATGGTGAGGCGGTTTTTGCCTTGGCACTTGGCCTTCTCGTAAGGAAAGACGCCGCCCGGATACGTCACGCGGCAGTTGTCCGTGAAGGGCAAGACGACTTCGTCATCGCACCAGACCTCGCAGGGTCCGTCGTGGATCATCTGGCCGCCGTACCATTCGACCTCATCCGGCAGTTGTTGGACGGCACCGCTGACGGGGTCCGTGAAGCCGCACTCGGCGGTCTTGGGCATGTTGAAGCGGCCCTTGGACATATCCTGGTTCGCGTACATGAAGTGCTTGAGCGACTTGTACTTGGACGCTTTCAGAGCGCGAGCAAACGACGCGGAGTTCAAACTAGCGTAGTCAGGGTAGTTGGTGAAGGAGTCGCCGGACTGGGCCGTCAGAGCGAGTTCATGGGGATGTCGGACTGGAAGTTGCCTCCGTAGCCCGTGCCCGTGAACGTGAGTCCAGGTTTGGACCAACGTGCCGTGCGCGTCGGTGCCTGTGGCTGCAAGCACAGCTGCAGCAGCGACGGAGAGGACGGAGGTGGTGAAGAAGACCATGGTGCTTAGGGGGAGTGGGTATTGGTTGGTTGGTGGTAGTAGTTTGCTGTTGGATGTAGATTTGGGAATGATCGCGACTGAGTGAGTTGGGCACCGGTGAGTGACTGACCTAACATCAAGACATTTTGGAGGTTAGCCTCTGCCGGTGCCTGCAACCAAAAGATCGTTGAGAGCATATGAAAAGGAGTCGCACAGATGTATGTAAGTGATGTATGTAACTTTACGTTCCGAGCTGGTGCAGCGAGTATTGGTAGTTTGACCGGGATGATTATAGACGCGGATGATGGTACGGTCTGTCGGAGGTGTTGAACACTCAGTGGGAACACCTTGCAATGACAAATACGGTACGTGCACAGAGGATTAAATGAAGCGCTTGCAATGCTGGTCAGCTGGTATGACAGATCTAACTTTGATGACAGGTATCAAATCACTCAAACCGTAACTCAGCCCCGCTTAGTCTGCGGGGAGGAACATGCGTGTACTTAGTACGACCGAGAAAAAAAATCAAAGATTTATAAGCTCACTAGGCAGAGACTTTGTTTTATCACTAGATACTTTTTGTTTTGGTTTTTATGTATTTTAGGATTGATGTATGGAGTTTCGCTACATCTAAGCATGTCCATGCTTCAAGCAATGATCGTTGGGGCCTCCTGGTGGTCCAGTGGGCTAAACCCACGAATGCTATGCACGTGATGCGAGTTCGAGCCCCGCTGAGCGGGACTTTTCCATGATACGAAATGATCAGCATTCTCAAAACCAATATCTCATTCAAACAAGTTCAGAATCAACATCAACAACCTTCAGATTAGCATAGTCACGTGTGTAGCAAACCAGGAATAACCAGTTACTGTAATCAACTCAATTTCCCTTCCTCCAAGCAATGATTGTTTGTCAAGCCGAAATTCACACGAACAGTCTGTACTTCCAGCCAGGCCGCTAACATCTCCAGGTGTTCCGACGGAGTGCTCAACACCTCCGACATACCGTACCATCATCAGCGTCAATAATCATCACGGACAAACTACCAATACTCGCTGCACCAGCTCGGAACGTAAAGTTACATACATCTGTGCGACTCATTTTCATATGCTCAAAATGATCTCCTGGTTGCAGGCACCGGCAGAGGCTAACCTCCAAAATGTCTTGATGTTAGGTCAGTCACTCACCGGTGCCCAACTCACTCAGTCGCGATCATTCCCAAATCTACATCCAACAGCAAACTACTACCACCAACCAACCAATACCCACTCCCCCTAAGCACCATGGTCTTCTTCACCACCTCCGTCCTCTCCGTCGCTGCTGCAGCTGTGCTTGCAGCCACAGGCACCGACGCGCACGGCACGTTGTCCAAACCTGGACTCACGTTCACGGGCACGGGCTACGGAGGCAACTTCCAGTCCGACATCCCCATGAACTCGCTCACGGCCCAGTCCGGCGACTCCTTCACCAACTACCCTGACTACGCGAAGAACTCCGCGTCGTTTGCTCGCGCTCTGAAAGCGTCCAAGTACAAGTCGCTCAAGCACTTCATGTACGCGAACCAGGATATGTCCAAGGGCCGCTTCAACATGCCCAAGACCGCCGAGTGCGGCTTCACGGACCCCGTCAGCGGTGCCGTCCAACAACTGCCGGATGAGGTCGAATGGTACGGCGGCCAGATGATCCACGACGGACCCTGCGAGGTCTGGTGCGATGACGAAGTCGTCTTGCCCTTCACGGACAACTGCCGCGTGACGTATCCGGGCGGCGTCTTTCCTTACGAGAAGGCCAAGTGCCAAGGCAAAAACCGCCTCACCATGTACTGGATGTCAACGTTGATGGAGTGGCAAGTGTACATTGACTGTGCCAAGATTGGCGAGGGTGGATCGGCGGCATCGAACGACACGGCCGCCATCACAGCCGCGGCTGCCAAGGCTGGCAGTAGTTTCTCAACCGGCAACAACGACAGCAGCAGTTCAATTCCTGCTGGAACGGTCATGCCTGCGGTGTAAGTTTCGTTGCGGAGGCAAGTCGTGATGGGAACCAAACTTACAACTTTTCTTCAATGTTTTTGAGTAGTGAATGGAAACATAGATGGATAGCATTAACTGTAAACACCATCAAGTTTTTCTGAGATCCTAAAAAGGATAGGAAGAAATTCGTTCGTTTGTTCGCCAACTTCATGTTATGCCCATGTCATCAACTCTTGCCTCTGGTCCCTCTGCCGGATAGCGTCGTATAATAGCACATTCAAATGCTAGTAACTTCAATAACATGGAAACTAAGCTGTCTACAGTGAAGTGTTGGTTGGTGCATCTCGATCTCACTGTAAAACCCGCTTTCCGCCGCAATCCTCATACATATACATATATCGCATTGGAATTGTAGATGTCCATGTTATTTATGTGTTAATTTAAGGTCTGCCTGAACGATTTCTAATTCCTGTACATGAAAACGAAACAAAGAGGAAACTGAGCAGCAAAGTTTCATTCACTTTAGCTGGAACATCTACACGCAAACAACACCTTTTTCAGAGACACTACTCTAGTACAGCAACCGCTGCGCAACTCCTCAGTTCAGCTCAACGTGCTGCAGTTTGCGCTTGCATTGCGGCTTGATGGTCGAGCTCGCCTCACCTCCAATAGCGCCGCTATCGCCCGTTTGCGCCGAGGGATTCTGTGCCGACGGAGTCTCCACCGAAGGAGTTTGCGCCGCAGGGTCAAATCCCATCGCTGGCGTCGTGGCTGGTGTAGCAGCCGACGAGCTGCTGTTGGTAGCTGCCGCGCCGCCCTCACCAATCTTCGCGCAATCGATGTACACTTGCCACTCCATGATCGTTGACATCCAGTACATGGTGAGGCGGCTTTTGCCTTCACATTTGGTCTTTTCGTACGGGAACTTACCCTCCGGGTACGTCACGGCACAGTTAGCCGTGAACGGCAGCACGATTTCGTTGTCGCACCAGACCTCGCAGGGCCCGTCGTGGTTCATTTTTCCGCCGTACCACTCAAGCTCATCGGGCAGCGGGACGACGGGGCCACTGGTAGGATCCGTAAAGCCGCACTCCGGGGTCTTTGGCATGTTGGATCTGCCCTTGCTCATGTCTTGGTTCGTCAGCAAGAACTCCTTGAGCGACTTGTACTTGGACACCTTAAAGGCTCGGGCGAACGCCGCGGCGTTCAAACTAGCGTCCGGGTAGTTGGTGAAGATGTCACCCGGCTGGGCCGTCAGAGCAGTCATCGGTACCAATGCGGCGAAGTTACCACCGTAGCCAGTGCCCGTGAACTTGAGTTGCGGTTGGACCAGCGTGCCGTGGGCATCGACAAGCGAAGAGGAAAGCGTAGCGGCGGCTACCATGAAGGAGAGAGCAGCAGAGATGGAGACCATTGTTCTAGAGGTGGTGGAGTAGCTGGGTCGATGCGAATTTGTAAATGACTAAGCGGTAACGAAGCGTCCCGACGGTCACGTTGTTCTGACGGTCAAGTCCTAGTGCTAAAGTCTCGAACAGCAAATCCAAGGCAGAGATTAAAGGAACTCGGAGGCAATGAGGATCACCTGGCGACACGTTGATTATTGACGCCGATTACCGGACGCCGTATAGTAATCGACTGTGCCGTAGTAAAATTTGCTGTACGAAAAATGACCTTTACTAACGATCCGCCGAACCAGCCGAGGGATACAAACCTGTCTGTTGCAGGATGAGTGCCGAATTCACATACCAATGAGTTATTCGTGCAATGTGCATTATAAGGCAGCAGCCTTGACATACACTTTCTTGTAATCTCCTTACGTGTACAGTACCATGAAAACCGTGTCCGGTCGATTCATACGAAGGCAGACAGCAGAGAGAACGAGCCTGCCTGGTGTGCCTCGTCCATTGCAGACAGTAAAAGCGTTGCTTGGGCGTGTGATGTGGAATCCGGTGGCACCGAACCAGCCTCGAAGCAGAGCTTCTACGGACAACAGGCTGTTGTCTGTTGGTTGTCAACAGATCTCGTCAGGTGGCCGATCCTGCTTCGTAGCTCCGATTCGAATGTCGCGATCGTCCCGCCGACAGCTTACAGACGATCAGCACTGTGGGTGGACCTTGCAGTCAGTCCCCCACCGAGCCGGATTCCTCCGATGCAGCCCTTGACCCTTTGTTACCGTAGCTGAAGATGGCTGTAGATAACTGGAGCTCTGCTGAAGGTTGCGGCCCTCTATTCGCCCTGCTGAAGTGACGTACACTTCAAGGACGGTTTCCAGGGAAGTTTCATCGAACGGGAGTACGGACCGGCAGACAACCGCAGCCATGTGGCGCCAACTTAAAGGAGCCCGTGCGCTGGCATCTTCGCATGAGCCCAGTTGAAGGCGACTGCAGTAACTTGTTGCCCGAAAAAGAAGCCGCAGGGCACACGCAGCCCAGTGGTGAGTGCTCGCCGGCTCTAGCAGTTAGTTACCAATTTGGACCGAGCGCACGAGGCGATCGAGGGCAGAACGCAACGAGAGCGCAATGGACCGCGTGTTGAGCTCTCCCAGCAAGCAGAAGGCGCTCGTGCAGCTCATGAGCTCCGATCCGTCCCTGCTCAGCGGTCTGGACGACGATCTACTGGCGTCCATCACACTTCTGTCGGACCCGCCCAAGAGGACTCGGACGGTGAACGACAACCACCGAGGACCGACCGAGAGGAAGAACATTCAACTGTATCCGGAAGACGCAGCGTTCGTGGAGAAGAAGAAGACCCCGACACTTGCAGGTGTCAGCAATGTCAAGAGAGCGGCGCTCGCTCGAGCGAATACCGTTCTACTATCACCGTCGAGTAATGCCATGGCGGTGGCAGCTTCAGTCTGTAGCAAGCAAGAGGAGATGATAAGTGACTATAGTAGGACTCGACGGTCAGGGATGCAACAAAAGCCTACGCCGGTGGTGCTGTTTGATGCTGGCGTACTGAATCTAGTGGACGGAAATGGTAAAGCGATATCTCAGCGAGATAGAGGACGAGGTGGCTCGACGAAGAAGAAGGCCAAGAGGCTGAGAAGACGAGAAAAGAAGAAGAACGGATCGACGAGCAGCAGTGGCAGCAGTACCAACAACAGTGAGGACGAGAGCAATGCAGTGGATACCACACGCCGCCTGTCGTCGTCGAATGAGAGTGCAAGTATGGCGTCGGACAGCGATGACGGCATTCAGACCAAGACGGTGTGTACCGACGCGAGGTTGGCATCAAGACTCTTGTTGGACCATCACCACTTCGTCTCTCGCGAACAATGGATTCCACGCAGGTGAGTTTTGTGATGCACGTTGGGTCTCAGCAGCATGAAAACTTCTAACGTTTACGCTGATATTGATGCTAATTTTTAGTGCTCGCAAGTCATGCTACGTTTGCATGCGGGAGTTTAACATGCTCCGCAAGCGCCATTCCTGTCGTATGTGTGGTGAAGTCGTTTGCAGTCGCTGCTCAGTCCTCCGAGAAGTAAATTTGCCAGTGATGGAGAACAAGTTTCGCATCTGCTCGTGCTGCTTTGTGGCGTACCGCAAGAAGTTGGAGGAAGGTGTCCATCATAACCAAGAGGATGAAGTTGACCCCGTTGATCCTGCCAGTGATGGTAGCGTTGACCATCGAGAGTCAGCGTCAACTCGGGGTGGATCACTAGCGAGTTCGCAGTCAAATGTCCAGGCGCCACTAACCTCCGTGTCGTCGTCCCCGTTCCCGGACTCGCCGTCGTTATCGCCATCCGATAGCGTTTCCGACCATTCCTCGTCACGAAACACGATCAACACGATGTCCGACTTCTCCTTCAGCAGCGATACGTTGTATGACCTATCCAACTTCGTGTCGGGCAGCTTCTCCGGTTCCCGAAATATGGAGGAAGAACTCGAGGCTGTTCTCAAGGCAAAGCAGCTCGAAAAGGAAGTTGAAGCGAGCCAGCAGCGAATTCTAGCTTTGGAGACTCAAATTGCTACCCAGGAAAGCCAACAAGACCTGCTTTCGACCGAGCAGCAGCTGCAGCTTCGTGAAGCACGGACCACGATCAAACTGCTGCAAGAACAACTTCGGATGCAGGAGCTGAATGCCAGACAGGCCGCTTACAACAGAGACTCGATTTGTTTGAGCAAGCTGCGCCAAACAGAGCTGTACGCTAACGAAGACGATGAAAGTGAGGCTCTCAAGAAAAAGCTGAAAGTACTGGAACGTCAGCTGAAGCAAGCTGGCATATCCGTCGCCGAAGTGATCCCGTACGAAGTGGCAAAGAAGAAGGTGGCGGAGATATCCAAGAGGCTCCAAGAAATCGGTTCTTCTGAGGTGGTGCTAGACGACAAGCAGGCTCAAGCTGCTGCCCGCAGGGAATACTATATTCTCGAACAGGAAATGGAGAAGTACCACATGGCTCTTGTCATGACGGACGAATACATCGAGGAGCAACGGCGAATTGAGCAGGAGTGGGAAGATTCAAACCGCGTTGCCAATCTCAATGCCGTGCGCTTAGTTCGGTCCGCGATACCTGTCGACATTTCTCGATTGTCGGAAAGAGATCTCATGGAACTTGTCACGCCTGCAGGCGTCAAATTCCCAGCGGAACTTGCGAGACGTATCAAGCGCACGAATGTGCTTCAACTACTACGGACTGACCCAAAGACTATCGTCAAGATGCACCCAAGTGTCATTGAGGGGTATCGCACGACTGGCCTTACGCTGTTGGAGCGACGAGCACTTCACGTCGTGATGCAACAGCCCTTCCAGGAGTGGAAGAAGCAGCAGAAAGATGAAATGGCCCAGAAGAAATACTCGTGGTACTGCAAACTCAAAGAGGCTTTCGTGACGGCAGCTACGAATTTTCAACACCATTGTGCGTCAAGTGATACCATCGATATCGGAGACGGCAGTGGTTATGGTATTGTGAGTGAACTTCACAACTGCGAGTTGTTGGGGTTGTCATGCCCAGTCCGCGCAGAAGATCGAGTACGAAAGCTCTACACTGGACTGGGATTCACACCTGAAGCTGAGTTTCTGAAGGAGGACATATTGAAGAGTGATCCAGAGGGTGCAGGCGAGAAAGCCTTGCTCGAGGCTCAAGCCCATGCTCGAGAAATGGTAGCAAATCAACGCCAGCGAGATCTGAAAGCGCATTACAAGATGAATATGCGTGATGTGGCGCAGGCGGTTGGCGCTTTGGAAGAGATGGACGCTATCTTGGAGCAAGTGCGAGCAGTGGACGATAGTTTTCCGTGTTCATCAGCTTCAATTCATCAGGACGGAGTCGAGCGCGACCAAGTCACTCGGTGCAACTCGCTGTTGAACAGCGCTCGTGAGCTCATGCTACTTCTGGCTAAACGCGCTGGTATCTGTGTCATCGGAAAACGTGACCCAGCTAAAGATGAGGAAGATACGCGCTCACCAGTGGAAATTCGGGAGTGTGCTCGTGCTATTGCTTTCCTTGACGACATCTTTGTCGACGTTAAAGAGCTGCTTTTCCACGATACTGGCACGCTTCGTGAGAACAAGTCCGTTACAGCAGCGGCAACATTCAAGGCTGTTGAGGAACTACTCGATGATGTACGCGAAAAGAACCGCAAGATATCGCTTGAAATGCAGGAAGTTTCAACGACAAACAGCGCCAAACGAGTTCCCTGGATGAAGAGAGCATGTCCTGAAAGCGTTTGTGATGGGAATGAGCGACAGCGAACTTCTAGCGATGATCACTCGCAGCATCAACTCCGGACAGCTACTCAACCTCTAGGGCTTCCTGCAACGCCACCTACCAGTGCACTTTTGTTTGACGCTATCAAGGCTCGACGAAAGCAAAGTGCTAAACCTGCTCACGGAGACGACAGCAGGCTGAAGAAATTTGAGCCGACGAGTACCGGTAGCGCAGCGCAGCCCGCCAAACCGTTCGACCTGATGTCAGCTATTCGAGCGCGAAAGCGAGCTCAGTCCAGAGAAGACTCGGCAACAGCAGCAACCGATGCTGTCACATCTGCATAAAACTCTTGGCTATTATTTGGTGCGAGGTTCGTATAAGTGTGGTGTGACGGAGATATCCCATGCAAAAGTGAGTGTAGTGATGATTGAAGTCGTTCCGAAGGCTAGAGCAACCAACGTCACTAACCAACTCACAAAGTTGTATTTTCACGCAGTGTCACTTCACTTGGTATATTCGTTGCAGCTCTCAAGACAGTCTTGAATGCACACCGATACAAAGCAATGAAGCCAACCGCTTCTCATCGCGATCAAAACTTCACGCCCTACTTTTTCTTCAGCTACCACCAACTCCTTGCTCTCTACGCGGCCCCTGATGTTTGGGCGCCATTCACTATTTACGCTCTAGGCTATTCCCCGAGCGTTCACATGACTCCCATGTTGTTTGAGATCAGTGCTCCAGATTTCCTCCACCCTTACTGCACGATAAAGCACATGTCAACAGGCTTTGGAGAACGCTTGAGCAATTCCATCGTTTCGCCAAGCCGCAGGTTGCGTGTGGACTGGTTGTTGAATGACACCAGCCAGTCACCCGCACGGAGCTGGGTCAGCCCTGGCGAATAGCCTGAGCCAGTGAGTCGGGAAACAACAATCTGACCGTTCTTACGCTTGAAGGTGATACCAAGCGGGCCTTCACTCCAGCGTACCCAGAGCTCCGGCAGCGGCAGCTGAGGTGCCGCTGCACCCTCCTGGGTTGAACCGTCGTACGAGGTCTGCCGTTTGTGGCGCACGACGAGCCCAGAGTCATCGATATCTGAGTAGGTGCTGACCATGGTAGCGTTCCCGTTTTGTAGCAGGTTGCGCTCCCGCTCTGATTCAATGTACTGTCGTCGAAGTTCTTGCAATCGACTTGGTTTGCCCATGATCGTGCTCTCCTCTTCTGCGGGAGGGAATGCAGCAGCGGAATACACAGGCGGGGGCGGCAGCGGATCATTGCTGTGAGCTTCAAACGGGGGTGGTCGCTCTAGATGATCACCATAGTATCCATTGTCAGACTGCTCGTGCGCAGACTCGTCATCAGGAATGCTGTGAAGATCCATGCTGCGAGCTGATGGGGGAACCATAGTAACGGGGTCTTTTGCCCGCCCTGAAGCTGTAAAAAAATCCATATAAGATGGGGGTGGAGCCAATCCCGTGAGGGACGGGCTCTCATCACGAGGTGCTTCTGGCGGAAAACTATCTTCCTCTGGATAGGTCTCACTGCCAATATCTCCTGCTGCATGAGGTTCGGTACCCGGAAACGGCGGTGGAGGGGGTAAATCTGAATAACTGGGCAGGCCATCGTCGTAGCTGCTCCCATCAACATTAAGGGGCTGACCATACTGCTGCTGGTGAGACGCACTCGAGCGCGGCGAGTCACCGATATAGTCGTAGCTCTCCTGGCTGGCAACATCATCAGAAGCTGCGTAATTCTCGTCTTGAGCGTAGCTCCCAGGATAACTCCCGCCAAAGTGCTTCATCGAACCCCCACGACTCTGAGCTCGAGGCCGTCCTGGGCTGTATCCACCACTGTGTGTTCGTGCAATTGGTGGACACCCAGCAGCTGCAGCAGCGGCTGCTGCTTCCTCTTGGCGAAGCTGTCGGAAAGACGGCACTACTGACGACGATGGCAATGGCGCTGGCGGCGGAGATGGTGCGGAAAGTCCAGGGCTTCTGCGCGACCGGTTACTGGAGCTACGTCCGCGTCGCTGGAAAACGAGTACCACCGGCTTCTGAACTGTCTTCAGCAGTTCAAAAGCGCCAGCAATGCCCAAAGAATCAACATCGACCCCCGCAACACGTACGAAAATGTCGCCAGGCTTCACCGTGTCGTTAACGTTAGGGGCGCCAGCTCCTGTGAGTCGGGCCACAACAACGCGGCCCTTGCTGGACGTACGGATCTGAATGCCCAGCGGGCCTTCACGCCACAACACCGTATATTGCTTGGAATCCACAGCCGCCGCTTCCTGCCCTGACGAGAGTGGGTCCTGTACCAGTCCGGAGTTACTCTGACCCCCTCTGTAGCTAGGCGGGAGCTCGCTGAAGCTGTTTCCTGTCGACGGTGGTTGGCGTGCGCCGCCACGGTGAAAGCGCAAGTAGACGGGCTTCGTTGCGCGCATCATCAGCGTGACAGTGCTCTTGAACCCAATCTCCTCTGTCCGCAATCCATTAATACTGACCAAGATATCCCCAGCCGCAATCTGCGCCACAGACGGCGTGACGCCCGTCCCCGTCACCGACTTGACCGCCGGCAGGCCATTGCGCTGCTTCAGCTCGCATCCAAGGGGTCCTTCGCTCCACACGACATCGTACTCGACATCATTTGGGTCTTCAGCAGGTGCTTCGTTCACCTGTGGCATGGTCCTCGGGCCTGAATCTCCCCATCCTCCTCCTCGGTTGCTCCTCATGTCCACCGTCGCATTGGACGACGCGGGCGAGCCGCAAAACGCCGACGTGGCGTCACTGCTGTGAATGGACGAGCCGGTCCTAGGCAACCCCCACTGCGTCGTCGCCACCGAAGCCGCGGACGCCAAGTCGCTCAATTTGAGCGGCCGGAAGTCCAGTTTAATGGGGAACTCGGGGTTCTTGAGCTGCTCGATCACGTCACTGAAGGGCGTGGCTTCCACACTGATGCCATTGAGCGCCAAGAGCACGTCCCCCGCCCGTGCGTACTGCAGTCCTGTGGCTGCTCCTTCTTATTGACACGTCGAATGACCGGTTGGCCATTGGCGTTGGCCTTGAAGAGCAGTCCCAAAGGTCCTCCGTCCCACGAGATCTCGTACGTCTCGTCCTCTTCCTCTTCTTCTTCTTCTTCTTTTGGCAGGTCGGAGCCTGTGGGTTCGTCCAGTTTGATGTTCTCGGCCAACGCCAGCGCCTGCAGCTTCTCGTAGACCGTCATGTTGGCCGACAGGTCGCTCGTGCCGCTGTGGTTGCTGCTGCCCGTGCGGTGGGACGGCGCCGACTCGAGGAACGACGTGTTCTCCACCTCCTCGAGGCTGCGCATCTTGTGCATCTGCAGCCGCACGAACTCGTCCTGGCTGAGCGAGTCGTCGCCGAACGCAGAGTCCTCGGAGCACGACGAGTCGCCGCGGGCTGCGCGCGGGTCGGCCATGCGTCAAGGGCCCGAGAGTGAGAGTGGGGAAGCACTGAGAGCGCACTCGCGATGGGGAAGTAGACACCTCGAGATAGGTGATAATTGGAATGACTAGGCTGGAGTATGAAGAGATAAGTGATGAACTGCGAGAATGGAAATGTAGAAATGGGAGGAGAGATTAGATGTGAGAGGGGTATACGAGAGGTTGTATGGGGATGTATGGTTTATGTTTGGGCATTTGGGATACACAGGGAGGTGGGAAAGTTGATATGGACTTCTAACAACGACTTTTGGGGGACAAGAATGTGCAGTGCAAATCGTGAGCTGTATCGAAGGCAAATTATAAAGTGTGGGGTCTTGTTGCAGCATTGTCAGGGAGCAATTGGACAACGCTCGAATAAAAAGACTTTGGGGTACTGTATAATACTCTGTAGGTTTGAGGTGGCAGGTTTCAAATGTGTTTGACAAGAGCGTTTGAATTGGACGAAGCAGGTTTAGTAAGTAATCCATATCGGTGGGCCAAACGTCTTCGCATACACTGGCGGAGCAACGATTCTCGTCATGGCCACAGCAATGCAAATCATGAAATGGATCGAGGTCCACCGAAAAGCTTCACAAGTCGCGCATAGAGTGCTTGGGTTTGTCCTCTACAGCTCTGGCGCCTCATCTTGCGTGTTTCGCTTTCTTTACATCGCTCTAGGACAAAATTTCATGTTCATATACCGTCTATACCTTAGGACATCTATCTACGCGACGGTGGCGTTGCAACTTAGAATTCGTTTTCTTTCAGAGACGCACCCCATCGATCGTTGTGGTTGTTGTAGCTAGAGTTGTAGCGGTTGCCGTTCGGATACGGCTTTGGCTTTTGCTGCCATCCCTCCATCGAGCTCAAGGACGAATTTTCTTCGGAGAGGAGAGCGATGCTGGAGGTTGAGGACAGTGGAGAGCGCGGAGAGCTCATGTTGGAATATTTGGGCTCCGCCATAATGGACATCTCCTTTTCCTTCTCCTTCACTCTCTTATCTTGAGATCGTGGTGAACGCATCGATCCACGCCGGGATCCGGAACGAGTAGACCCTCTTTTGGGTGTTGAGGTCTGTGCTGCATAATAGTTATTTGGCGGAGACGCAGGTACCAATGCCGGCCCTCTTCCCGAACCAGATGACTGCAACGTCGCTAAGCGAGTGGTGCGGCCGCCTGAAGTGCCTGATCCGCAGGCTTCCTCCTGCATTTTCTTCATCCGTTGGTTGGTTCTGTGCCACCACAACACTACGCAGATGCACGCGATCACGACCACGGCGCTGGCAACCACAATATACATCCACCAAAGCCAGAAAAAGCATCCACTTCCCCACGGGATGTACGTAGTCCACGTGCTCTTCTTCTTGAGCGTACTGGAAAAACACGAGCACCAATCGTCAGAGTCATCGGACGTGTACACTTTCTTGGACGAAGTCACGCTGTTCGGACAATTGTCTGCCACCGCAAGACCAATTTTTCCGTCAACGCGATCGTGGTACGAGTACAAACCGTCCATGAAGACATCGCCGAGGACAGTTGAAGACCCTTCGGAGATGCCGATCGCACGGCATGGCGTACTGGAATTGTCGCCATTCATTTCGGGGCGCCAATAGTACTCGGGTGGAATCTCGACAGTAAAGTGCTTACTGGTTGAGCCATCGCTTGACTCCATCCCGAGTGTAAAGTAAATTGACGGCAGTTCCAATAGTGCTGCGTTCGATGATGTTGGATCACAGTAATCCTCATCACAGCACGAAGTTGAGTCGTCAAAGTAACTAGTGTCGAAGTCTGGAATGGCACTCAGAGTGGCTGTCTGGATTTGGCTCATCAACGCATTATACACATCCGACGGAAATGCCAAGTTGCTGGTGCCCGAGTCGATAATGGCTTGTGGGTCGTTGTAGTTCTCACACGACAATCCGAGGCTGGTCCCGTCGTACCCGATGTCCGTCACTGTTACGACGTACCATGCTTCCTAGATGACAAAAAAAAGTCAACATCGATAGCGTTTAGTCAGGCAATGCAGATAAAAGTGAAGCAGACGACTTTTACGTACCCTTGTAATTGGCGTGTACAGCATATCTCCCGTGTAATAAGTCTCGCCGTTGGTACCTTCAGTGCCACCAATCATCAACTGGCCGGAATGATACGTGAAATCGGTTCCACCGGTCTGCAGCATTGGCTGCATCGTTCCGCACAGCAGCATTCCAAACGCATCCGTCGTTTTCCCAGTGTCCACAAGCACATTATACAACGACAACACCGTGTCACCTGTCGACGCCGCCAAAGCTTCGTATGCCAACCCAGTAATCCCATCATAGGTCGATCGGTAGAACGTATCCTGCTCTTCAATGACAAGAAACGTCTTAGAGTTATCTCCAATCTCGGTGGACGACCACGTATCCGTCATAAACTGCCCTCTATCCACACAACCAGCACCCCCATCAGCACCTGCAACCCCTCCCTGCAACCTTTAAACCTTTCAACGTACTGGATGTTGGCTCCTGCGAACGACAGCGTCACCGTCTCCCCGCCACTGTTTGTACACGTCGACGAAGCGTCGCACGAGTATGTCACGTCTGCATCGGAGCCGCAGCAGCCCGTGCCCAGCACCGCGTCATTAGATGATCCCGTGTCTGCAATGAGTCGAAAAGCGTTCTGCTCCACAAGTCCCAAATCAGCACATGCCCCACCCCATTCCACTGCAATTGCCACCTCACGCACACTCCCACTCGAAGACCCAGAGCCGTCCAGCGTCCCAATATCCACTGTAAGAGTGTAGGCTAAGACATTGCACAACAATAAAAGTCTCCATTATTCAGAAACCACAGTCTCCTTTACGTAAAAACACTCAAATTTCCAGCACGAACCGGTGCCGGACGCGATGCCCGTGAGGTTGAGCGAGTAATAGGCGCTGGCGGCCCTCGTCTCACGCCCGCATCGCAGCAACACGCAGCCGAGCAGCAGCCGCAGCCTCCGCGCCGCCATGCCTGACAAGAAATTATAAATGTATTAAAAGCAATAATTGGTAAACAAAAAGTCCGGCTTTCTGGACTGTCTTTTTTTTCTTCTCGAAAATAGGGTATTTTATGTGGCGTACATCAATGTACACGTACCCAAATTCAAATATTCTCCTTTTTGGCGCCAAATTATAATCCCGAATGCCGCCCATGCCGCCCATGCAGCGCAGTGCGTCGGCGCCTCTGCGCTCGCGCTACAGCTCCGTGTTGGAGAGCGCGTTGGTGGGGCTGGGGCGAGAGGACGCTGTGGTGCTGTCCACGCGCAAACCGCGGCGGAAACGGCCCCAGGACGAGGCGCAGAGCCCTTTTCCCGCTCTCCAGCAGACGTTTAGCGCCCCCGTACGTCCCCCAGAGGCCGCAGGAGAAGAGGAAGATCCGTTCGCGCACTTGCATTTGGTCAGGAAGAAGAGAAAGAAGGAGAGAGGGCTGGGGGTGGCGGGGGTGTCTCCTGCCGTCACGAGGAGCGTCACCAAGCTCAAGAAGAAGCACCGACTGCGTGCTGGAGTGCTGGAGATGGCGGGACGCACGCCTGTGACGAGGTCCAAGACCAAGAAAAGGTTCAAACGCATCAGTCTGGAGAATTTGGGCGAAGCTGAGGAGAAGGAGGAGATTGTGGTGCAGAAGAAGCTCCTGTTTCAGTCGCCAGTGGTGAAGAAAGAGAAGAAGATGATGGAGAAAAAGATGCACAAGGAACGGACGAGTCGCAAGGCGCTGGTGCTGACGCAGTGGACGGTGGAGTGGCCGCCTGTGCTGGTTGGTGACAGGGACGCGGAGAAGGCGAAATTGGTGCTGACGGGGCAGGTGGACGGACAGCTGGCGAGTTTTGTGGTTGCCAAGCGGGGAGGACCGACCAAGTTCACGTCGGAGGAGAACGAGTACGTGGCGTTGTCCGGGACGTTGGATCGAGACGCGGCGAGGGGTGCCGGGATGCCACGTGCGGCCATGGAGTTGATGGAGGACGGCATCCCAGCGTACTTTAGCAAGCGGCTTCTTCCGTTCGTGCGGAAGGAGGGGAATGCTGGTAAAGAAAATGTGTCGGAGTTGAAAGGGAAGAAGATGAAAAAAGCGCGCGGTGTCAAGAAGATTAGGTACGGATCTGCCGAGGAAAGGTTGTATTGTCTCGCTCTGACGGTGTTGATATCGTTTTTGAAGTTCGCCAACGTCCTCCACAGGTGAATATTCTGAATCTGAACCGGAAGCTGAAGCGCCACTGTCTCCACTGCAAGACGATGATATATTCGATACACCAAAGCCGAAGAAGGTGCGTAATGGCTAGTTTATTAGCAAATAACCGGTGGAATCGCTCACTCAAGGATACTTGGTATGACAGACCCGCGCCCCAGTCCCCAAAAAGGAGAAGAAAAGTAAGGGCAAGAAAGAGCCTGAAGCTGAGGCTGATGTCTGGACAGCCAGAGCAGTTAGAAGCGTTGAGTGACGCCAAGATGAAGGTCCCTACTGTCGCTTCTAACTTTTGGGCACAGGTACGAAGCTTCACAGGTCGAATGAGAAGATTGAAGACTGATGCGTTCGCTTGCCGGCGTGTTGATTCTTACAGGTGGCGCAGTTTGTCCCGGGAAAATCAGCAAAGGACTGTCAGGCCAAAACTTTCGAGCAGTTTAGGTCGCCACCAATGAATCGGAAAGCAGCAAAGAAGCCGATCAAGCGAGCTAACACCGAGTCGAAGTCTGAAGTGTCTGCCAAGATTGCTCGCGCTGGCTCCAACAAATTCAAGAAACAAGTCCGCGAGTTTGTTGAAGAGGTAAGTAGTGGATGTGCTCATGGTAGTAGAGTGGGTCTAACGGGATGCTTCAATTTGGATGCATAGTATGAGAAGAAGCACGTTGACGATCTGTTCGACACAACTCCGTCTAAGGAAGGATTACCAGAGCTGCCCGAGTTTGATTCAATAAAGTCGCCTGAGCTCGCGACTCCGTCACGCAGCTTCGATGATGACGACTCGGACAATGATGATGAGGCGCCAGGGCTACTCAAGAAACTGAGCTCGCGGAGGCGCGACGACATCGACTCGTACGTGCTGGGCATCAATCGTCAGCATGTCGCGGGTGGTGGAGTGATGGCACGTGGCAAGTTGCGCCGCGTGACGACGATAGGAACTCCCATTTCGACCGCAAAGACAAATGCCATGTCTTCGAAGGTATGTCAAGAGCAAAGTTCAGCAATGCTTGAGAATTATTACTGACCCTTATTGCTGTTGTGAATCGCTTCGCTTGCACTGAAGAAGGCTGTGATGCTTGAAGAAGAGTGCGGCTCGCACTCATTAAAGGGTGTTGTGAGCCCTGGTGGAACGACGCATATTCGTGTCGAGAAGGATGGCAGTTCATCGGAGGAAGAGGACGACAATAAGTATCACAGCGAAGATGAAGAAGATTTCGATCTACCTTGATCAAACCTCGGCAATTTATTTATTTGAGGCAACCTCAGCCTCATCTTGAATCACACAAGAATACGATTGTATCACCGTGTCGCGTGTGATAAATAAATAGGAGCTCCTGTTGATCTCGTTCAAGAAGACCTTGGTCGATGCCGCATGTACTGCATACTCTACTCCTGGACAAGCAGCAGCGCACGCCGCAAGTTCTCCACAATTTCCTGTGATCGAGCTTCAGACCCGAGATTCTGTTGGAGTTCAGTGGCGCCTACTTGGGATACACGTTAGCAAAAGACTGCAGTGATGAGGACAACCGAAAACAACTCACGTACCAGACTTTAGCGAAGTCACCACTTGCTGCAACCTTCGTAAAGCTGTTGGTTTCGAGAGTAACAGCGCGCGAGCTTTTTGGTTGTCGTACACAAGTGACCAAAGCGCTACCGAAAGGTATTCCAGCGTCGTCAAGTCACCACTGCTCACATGTACGCACGTACCAACAATTACATCAAGCAGTTCTTCCCACAAAGCAAAATTGGTCTTGGTCGCTTGCGAAAGCGCAAGGTTCCTCAAAAGCAAGCAGCCACTGCGTCGAACTGCCTCGTCGGATGAATGCATAGCATCATCAAGCACAAGTGAGAGCACGGTGGCCCAACTTGTGTACAGTACGCGAGCGCCTTCATCACTGCAAGCAATGCCACCGAGTACGGAAAGCATATGCGAAAGGTTCTCGTACTCGAGATGAGTCGTTTTGCTGGTTTGCCTGGTTTGCTTGAGTCGATCTTGTAGTGCATCAATCAATTTTGATAGTGATCCGGTCCTCACAACTGACATAACACATTCCGTGTTGAGCAGCGCAGCCTTCAACACTTGACATGCCGCGTTGCTCAATTCAAAGTTCTCCGCAGAGGAAATAGCAACCACTTGACGCTGTGAAGATGCTACCTCGCCACGAGTGCTCGCCAAGATGAATAGTGATGATAATAGCGTTTGGCCATCTCCCGAAACTTTGCCATGAGACAGCGAAATCTGCAGCGAAGCTCTAGCAGTGTCGTTTCCATGGATGTAGTTCGCCAAGAGATGAAGTGCCCGAAGCAGAAGCTGCGATCCCCGCACGTGGGCCATCTTCATCACACTCCAATTCGATAGAATAACGCGGAGAAGTCCCTCGTCCTGCGGAAACATGAAAATGTCAATGTGAAGCTGATTCCCAGGATAAGGGTGAAATAATGTTTACGAACCTTTGCGAGTGTTTGACTTTCCCTGTCGCCACCGATGATGGCACTCATAACCTCCATATGCGTCTGGATCCGTCCACACAGATCAAGCACATACGAGTCTTGAGCGCTCGTTGAATTGGGGACCTTTCCCCCGCTTACCACCAAAGTCTCCAGCTACACGAATCGCCGAGAACGATTCCTTGATTGAAGACATGGCAAAAGGAATACCACGCTTCAAATGAATAAGTTGCTGGAGAGCTGCGTTCGTCTCGAGGAGCACTTGCAATGCACAGGACACACACCGGACGGATGCCAACGGAAATACGCGGCCTCGTAACTCAGGTTGTGGGGTGCTCGCATCCAATGGCCGAGACTCGGTAACCTCCTGATTAAGGTCGAAAACAGCGGAGCAAAGCGCACTAGTGACCGAGGGGTCTGAAGACTTTAAGGATCCAGGAATCAACAAGGACACCTAGAAACACCCACAAGCAACAAGCATGTTCAAGTGAGTACACAAAAGTATAACCAGCACAACGACGTTCGAAGCTACGTACCGCAGGCACAACACGAGAGAACGATACCCGAAAATCAATTGGGTGGTGAGATGCTAGCAGGTTTGCCACTACATTCACAAAATCCAACCCAAAGCCCGAAGTTGTTGGTGCTCCGAAATGCTCCGAATCTGACTCGCGGTGCTGATCAAAAGCTTGCACTAACAGGACGCTGAGAGTGCCTGCGCATAGGTCGAGAACTTCGTAGTGTTTTTGGGTGGTAGTTTTAAACATCGTATCCTTGTGTGATACCAAGGAAGCATTCACGTCTTTCACAAGCTCCATCAGCTGATACTGCAGCGTTGTATGCTGCACCATAAAGCACAAAACATCCCATTAGTTTGGATCCTGAGTGCATAAACACCTACCACAAAGGAGGGCTCCTACCAATAGGAAAAACGCGACTTGGTCAAAACCAGCGTCGTAACATATGGCCTGAAAGAGATTGAGGACCTCGACCATCACATCTAAAATTGCTGGAAGCAATGTTCGTCGCCACGCATCGCCAGCACAATGAGGTAGTAGCATGCACTTTGAGCAATAATGATCGCACTTCTTCTCCCACTCGCGAAGCGACAAGGCCTAAGCAGTGAACACGTTAGTTACAAACCGCGGAGAAGTGCAAGCATCAATGTTTGTGTGCACTTGCTTACCTGCACCAAAAGAGGGTAAATTTCGTATTCTTCTTGGGCACCCTCAAGCTCTGTCCGAATGTCTCCAAAGTGAGAAACGAGAGTTTCACGCTGGATGTAAAGTATTCGGACAAGGCGTGCAAATGCACCAGCACTTCGCGCAAAAAGTTTGATATCTTTCAAAGCAGCTGCGAGAGTGCGTACAGATCTCCCGGCGAACGTAATACCGTGAAAAGCCTCCACAATTGCAGCTTCTTGGTCCGGGGGACGTTCGTCAAATTGGATAATCTCTTTCGCCAAAACACTGCAAGCTGCCGCGCGCACAGCGTCGGATTCTGTATCATCTGTGGATGTTTCGAAGGCCATTTCCAGCAAGCGAGATGAAGGGGGCACACCTGACGCTCCATGCTCAAGCACACGATAACCAAGCTCTCGGATCGGTGAAACGTGGTCGAAAAGAAAGCGAGATGCCCAGCTCCCGTCGAGAAGAATGCTGCTGTCTGTGTGCTGCACAGGGCTATCCACGGACAAAAGAGACTTACGCGGAAGTATCCGCATAATAGCTACCATGCACTGGGAACCAGCAACAAACACATCGCGCTCAAGAAAGGAGCCAGGAACACGATGACAGCACACAACTGTGAGTAGCGGTGACAACATCTCTGTCAGACGCTTACAGATCTTCTCGCGCGAGGACGCTGACAAGTGAGAATCTGCGTTTTCATCCATCCCTCTCGCGAATCGTAACAAAATTTCTAGCATCATCGCATGAAGGACAGGCTCCGTAGCGTAGACTGTCGAGTACTTGGTACAGATCGTAGCAATGATGTCCGTATCGGCAGCTAGCGATAAAAACAAATCGCCAACCTTCGACTCGCTCACGTTAAGCATCAGCCGTGCAACTTGAAGAGCAAATGCCTTGCTCTGTGATCTTTTGAGTAGCGGGAGGATCTTACGCTTCAGCACAACAAGAGCTCGCAGCTGCTCGCCCCTCGTCATAGCGTTGAACATCACGCTGAGAGTGCTTACAAGCGAGCTAATGATTACTTCGTCTCGCTCACTTTTGGGTGGTACAGCGAAATAGCGTTCAAAATCTGCTTCCCATTCCCCAACAAAGCGCTCCCGCGCAAGATTCCAAGCTTCGCATATCGTCATCAAGTGGTATACTGCGTTCAAGCATTTTCCGTGGGAAGTTGCGCATCGAAGTTTCTGAACAATAACGGAGTACTCCGATAACAATCGTGACGAGAACTCCCTGCTTCTTTCATCGTTGCGCGCACCTCCGTCTTTGTCGGAGCTAAAAGGTGTTCGAGAAATTATCGATTGGACTTCCGTTACCCAAGACGCATTCGCGTTCTTCGCGAGCAGAGTACAGTTTACCTGTGCGTGCTGCTTAAGTGGGCAGGTGATAATGCTGCATCGAGACCAGCGACTAGAATGCAATCCAAACGTTGCCTTGACCATCCCAGGAATGTTTGCTTGGTCACCAGCTTTGGGACTTTCATTGCTCGAGCTGTCAACTAGCGTTCCATTGGGGATAAAATTTTCAGTAGAGCACGAAAGCAGAAGAATAATGTAGTACATCTGCGTCCGGATCGAGACGTCTGGGTGGAATATCAGAGGCATGAGAAGCTTTATCATGTCATTATCGCGCAGCATGGCCAAACGCAGCAGTCGGCTGCGGAGTAGCAGAGTCCTGAATAGCAAAAGAGCATTCTGAATGAGCGAGGAGCCCTCGCGACCTGCTTCAGTCTGCAAAATTGTGCGAAGCAGTTCCATAAAATCTGTCAACTTGCCCAGCTCCTCAAAAAGAGCAAATAGCTCAACGGATGCATTGTCGATGAACATGACCAGCTCTTTCAATGCTGCTTCTCGCATGCTCTCGAAAGCAGAGGATGTACTGGTAACCACTTTGCGCAAATGAGACAGCCTGCTCAGCTGTGATGAAAGTTCATTGTTGCTTGGCTGGTACTCGCTCGTGCGAAAAACAGGTAAAGGTGTCTCCATAAGTTTCATTTCGAAAGACAACTGGTTGCCATCAGAAGCGAAATCGCCACCAAATGGGTCTTCGCGGATCGCTTTACTTCTGACGATCCAATCGCCAGACGATGGATTTGCTTGCGACAACAAGCGGAGAATTCCCGAAGCAGCAGCTTTTCGAATGTATGAAGACTGGTGAAGCAGGCAACGACAGATTAAAAGCTGCTTTAAGCTGTCGGGTAAGATTGTTTCCACTCGATTCAGGACTTCAGCGAGCTGTGGTTGTGCTGAGCGCTGCTCCTGCGATGATCCTTCTGACGGCTCAATGTACGCGAAATGCTGAAGCAATGGCACCACAGGCTGCAGCAGGGATAATTGTTCGATAGTCATCCCTGCAAGTTCTTTCAAAGCCAAGCGTAGAATCTCCCAAAGCACGGCACTAACCGCTGGAGCATCAGTAACATCATTTAATCTTGCAAGCGTCAGCAACAAGATGGTTAGACATGTCGGTTCGCATATAACTTGGGCGATAAACTCTCCGTTGCCAAGCACGTTTACAAGACCCAGAATGCCATGGAAAAAGTGCACAGACATCGTGTCGTGCGATTTCGTTGTCTTCATCTCTCCCAAATCATTTAATAGATCACAAAGGATGAACTGGATGGCTTCAACGCAGTTTTCTTCTAGAGATCCTCCACCACTGGCATTCACTGCTGCCCAGATCGCTTGAAGGGTGGCATCTGCGATGACTTCAGCGTCTGTATCGCCAAAAGCGCATCTGGTTCGAATTGCTTTCTGTGCAATGTCTAGGTTCATAATGGCTGGCCTCTCCCCGGTAATAGTAAACTGTGTCAACTGCTCTCGATGAGACTTGGCGAACTCGACAAATTCGAGGATCGAAGTTGCGTCTTTTTGTGAGGAGTGCTTGAGGTTGACAAAGGCAGGTATCGTTCCGTCAATATTCGACAGCCACTCGACGAGCGATTCGTCCTTCCATTCACTAGCACACACTTCAGGAAATGCAGGACAGGCAACCCATAGCTTCACTGCCTCCCAAAGCGAATGGGGAATAATAATGTGGTCACTTCCATCAGCCTGTCCAGCCTTAACAGCAGTGTTCGTGGTCTCCACACGATAGCAAGAAGACGGATATAACCGCAGCAAACGAAAAACTAGCTCCATCAGTCTCCATGTCATCGAGTGTGTAAGGTCCAGATCATCATCTATCCGGTTGCCCCCCGCTTGTTCTGAAGGAACAGGCCGGCAAATGGCACCAAGAACCTCGAACGCTTTTTCCAGCCGCAACTTGTCTAACTCTTGCACCGATTTTTCAGCCGAATGTAGGCAACCCTGCTCTGGCAAATTAGGGAGAGCCGCGATAAGAAGATTCATCAAGTGCAGTCGTGGATGTCTTGCTGACCGCAACAAAGGCAGAACGCTCATAAATATCCTGTAAACGGCCCCGCTCAGCGAGTATTCCTCCATTTGATTGGTATCCCTTCCACCCCGCTGCTCTTGTGTTTTATCCACGCCATCTACAATCTCCACACTTGTGCGTGGGTACCGACCACGGCGAGAATCATACGAGTCGAACAACTCAACGTGGACGCTCGGTGCATGTACCACATAGGACGGGTCAAGGCACGTCCTCCGCGTAGTCTGCAGTGCCTGTAGGAACGACTCGATTGCTTTGAGGCTTGCCATGACGACAGCACCAGATAAGTTCCCTCTTTTGTTTGAAAACGTTGCATTCATCATCTCATCAAAGTAGTTCACCCCCATCGACACCTCCATCGCTCGATCCATCACACAACCTCCACCTCCACATCGCTCCCCCACCGTCACGGGACTTGCAGGTAAAATCGGCTGCTGCACAAGATGCAGCAAGTACTGCAACACTGCCGGCTTCTGCAGAAACACCTCTGCAGGAAAGTTCCTCAGCAGGACATTCCTAAACGTCGCGCACGCCTCCACCAGGTCCTGCATCTGCGTCCTCAGCTGCAGCTTCACCTCAAACTCGAACAGAAACTGCTCGTCCACCGAGTTGAGCGTCACATGTGCAAATCTCCACCCTTCAGCTTCCAGTTCCGCCACTTTGGGTGCTCTCCGTCTGTCCAGCACTTCTCTACTGCTTTTCAACTCCCCGACAACAGGAACCTGCTCCTGCTCCTGTTCCTGTTCTTCTAATGTGCCGACCTGTTCCCTGCTCGTGTCCTGCTCCGACGCCAGTTTAGTGACGTAAATCTGGCTCAGTAACTGCACAACAGACAGCAGCACAGCTCTCAGTCCCTAGAACCCCCCAAAAGTCCACAAAAGTCCCAATTAAACCTTCTCGTACGTCGGCCGCAGCTCCAAGTTGCTGTTGGCCGCTCGCTGGAGCTTCTGCGCCGCCCCAACGCGCTGTAAACTGGCTGTAAATCCCTCCGAGCCGCTCTGCACCAGCAGTTGCAGCACGTGCAGCGCCGACAGCTCCAGCGGCGGCTCCAGACACGCCAAGAGACTCGGCACCAGCGTCTTCTGCAGCGGCTCCAGCTCCTGCCAGCGGACCAGGCGCTCCCGCAGCTTGAACAGAAGACTCTGCAGCGCCCGCGCGCGGATCTTGGCCAGCGGGTGGCGCAGCTTGAGCACCAGCGCGTCCAGCCGCCCGGCGTCCTCCATTAGTGGCGCGAGTTTCAAAAAATGTTGATGGGGACTGCATAGAGATGGCTACATACACTAAAACTAACAGACAAAAAAAACAAAATGTTTCCCAAAAAAACCATGTTCGTGCGAAACACAAATTTTTGATACTCGAGCACCCAGCAACTATTAATAGGGATATTTCTTCCGGTTCAACAAGATCTGCCCAGGCGAACATATCGGCAAACCATGACCCGGAATTCGATACACTTTTCGGTATCGGTGCTCATATATAATATATAGGTTCGTGACTTCACCCGAGCATCGAACACGCACGAGCACTTGAATGCCAAACATGGCTTTTAAACGGCCTCTCCGGTCATCAACTTCTGCACCACGTCGGGAATTTCACAAGCTCGTAGCATGTCATACTCCCTTCCTGTCGTCAAGAGCCAGTCGTTGTCAGGACCCCTCGCGCCAAATACAGCGTGAAGCTTGACGCGAGCAAAATGTAAGCCATCTCTTCTCGTAGGGCTTCAACGAGTGCTGAAAAGTCTTTGTGTGGCTCGATTTCTACGGTCTCGGACCACCCAATACCAACACAGAAACAGCGGATTGCAAGCATGAGTTGGGCACGAATATTGGCTCATTCAGTCGCCTTCCATCAGCGTTGACGGACACGTGGCGTGACGCACAAAAAGCCACTCTCGTACTCGCTAGTCGATCTTGAAGTGCATCTATCGATGGATATTGATCTGCTGACACAACACGTAGCAGCACCACGTTGCTCAACTGAGAAGGGCACTACATGTATTGTCCTCAGCAACATCTCCGGTGAAAGCAGCGGCCTCAATATCGCCCGAAGTGTAGAGATACGAACAAGTGTCGCCATCGGATTGCTTCGCGTGGTGCTGGCATCAACCAAGCCGCATTTGCAAAAGTCGCTCTGCACGCATCTCCCAAACAGTACTCGGCAGAAAGCCACCTCCTCATTTAATGCAGTCTTGTTCAAGGCCGCAATTGTCCAAACTAGGCAGCTAAATATCCATTCAATGAGTTGCATTTGCTCCTTCTTTTCTTGCTTATCGATCGGCTCGCCCTTCCCAGCTCTTTCTCACGCAATCGTATGTTGAACACTCGTGGTATTAATACAAGCTCCATATAAAACATATCCGGCCAAGTGGGTTCAGCCAGGCACCTAAGAACCGTTTCCCGGCAGAGTCGCCTCGCGGGATTAATCACACACACACACGCCTCCCTCTCCTGCATATGGCCGACGCCCGCCGCCTCGCGTACCAGCGGTCCGTGTCCGGCAGCCTCGAGAGCCCGCACAACAGCAGCAGCAGTAGCATGGCCGACCGCCGCCCGGACCCGCGCATCCGCGTCACGCGCGCCTTCTCGCAGATCGAAGAGCCGGCCACGCTGCAGCAGCTCCAGGAGATCCTCGAGCCCTCGTCCAAGAAGACGCTGGACGTGCGGCGCCTCGTGTCGCCTGCGCGCGCGCGCGTGGCCACGGACGGCTCCATCCCGTTGCAGACGCCGTCTCCAGTGCCGCCCACGTCGCCCGTGGCGCGGCCGACGCCCCATTCGTCGCCTGCCACGCGCGCGGCGCTCAGGAAGAAGACTGTTCACTCTCCGGAGAGAGCGAGCGACAGTAGCAGCGTCACGCACAGCCCGCAGTGGGGGCGGCCCGGCCTCCCGCCGAGAAACACCAGCGCCGCACGAGAAGAAGGCGGCGAGAGGCGACGCAAAGTGAGCATTGGACGCGCAGATGAAGCGGCGGCGCTGCGCCGCAACGCCAGCATGAGTCGGGCGGACGCGGAAGGGCAGAGAGAGCCGCGCCGAGACTCGAGCGAGTGGGCGGACACGGCCGCGAGGCTCACGAGGCGCGTGCAGGAGCTCGAGCTCGAGAACTTTAGGCTCAAGAACGGCAAGGAGCCGCCCAAGTCTTTTGCAGATGGAGAGATGCGCGCGTTGAGGACGGCCGAGTCGGATGCTGGAAGCAACACGCAGCACCCACGCGCGAGTCTGTTAAAGTCGCGGAGCTGCGCGAACGGGTTTGGAGTTACAGGACTGACGGTGGCGGAGGCTGCGGCGGCGTCGCACCGGACACGCACGAGACGATTGGCGTCGGCAGCCAACGCTACGGAAGCGGCCGTGAAGCTCCGGTCAGGGTACTGGAACGGGACGAATAACGTCAAGAGCAGTTTTAGCTGCAATAATTTGGCCGATCTCGAGCAGCCCGAGTTCATGCTTGAGAAACTCCGCACGTTACCTTCTCCTGACGTTGCAGCATCCTCCCCTAACGGCGGGAACAAGGGCGGGGCGGCAGCCACTACTGCTTCAATAACGAATGCCACCTCTCGCAAGAGCGACTCGTTCCAACGCACTAGCTCCGAGACGGAAGAGGACGACATGCGGTCGCAGCGGTTTGCATTCAAGAAGGCGCGCAAGTCATCGTCGGTCGTTGCACAGCAAAGCTCTTCATCTGCAGGTTTGAGTCTCGACGAAAGCTTTGATGACGATGAGGCTCGTATTACGTCGCCACGGTCGTACTTCGAGGCAGGACTGCGGGGTGGGAGCTTTTCGGTGGGGCCGACAGCATCACCCGCGTTGAAATCAGGAAAGCGAACTAGCGTTCGAGACGTGCGGATGTGGGTGGGCACGTGGAACATGGGTGCGGCAGACCCGTTTGATGATGGAAAAGGTATCATTGATGAACAGCGCTCGGCAACAATGCTGCAGAACTTCTTGCCGCACGGCTACCAGCTGTACGTCCTTGGAGTACAGGAGGGCGTATCGGAGAATGTTTATCACGCGGTGGAGGCGTATCTGAACCGTAACGAGCAGGGTGCTCGCTACTACCGCATGGAGCTTAAGAACGGCAACTTCTTGGTGAATCACAAAAATCAGCCTCCTGATGCAGTGATCGATGCTGTGCACGGCCGCGGCGATGGAGCGTTCGTTGGCACCAAATTTACAGGCATCGCGGTGTTTTATTGCGCTGACATCCAGAGCAAGGTCAAGTTGATCCGAGCAGGTGCGCACAAGTTTAAACTCACGAGTGGATCGAAGGGTGGTGTCGCTGTGGCACTTATGATAAACCACACCACAATGGTGTTCGTGAACTGCCACTTGGATGCCCGAAATGACACGTACCGTCGAGAGCAGATTCGTAACTTGAACGCTAGCTTGGGGCGCGTCATGGGCCATTATAGCTTCGACTTGACGGAGCAATTCCACCACGTCGTGTGGATGGGCGACATGAACTATCGCATTGTTTTCCTTGACCCGCAAATGGTTCTTCACATGATTGAAGAAGGCCGCAACCTCGAGCTGCACGACAAGTTTGACGGCCTGCTGAACGATCGGCGCAATGGAGGTGTCTTCGAGGGTTTCACAGAGCCTCACAAATTCCCCGACTTTTATCCGACATACAAGAAGTTCCCTAAGCGCGGAGTGGTCAATGAGACGTTGCCATTGTGGCCATCACTCGTTTGGCGTGTGCTTTACAAGGAGCCTTTCTATAAGGGAGGCAAGGTGAAAAAGCGTGTGCCTGGCTGGTGTGATCGCATCTTAATACACTCCCTACTTGTCAGCGACTCGAAGCTGATTCCCGAAAAGGTGCAAGACCCGACACCGAAAGAACTGGCACCGCGGCTCATTGACAACTACCGATCTGTGAATCATGGAGACGGAATGGACGTGAGCGACCACAGCCCGGTGTATGGAACCTTCGTGCTCAGTTTCCCGCAGCAAAACAGCGATGCATTGGCGTCGGGATCTCCTCGGAGGCTTTCACGTCGCAATTCACGGTCCTTTTCCACAGCTAGCGGTATGAGCGATGGAGATCGGTTTTCGAAGTCGGTGGGTGGAAGCTACTTCGATCAGGCTCGCGTGGTTCGGCAGATGAAGGCACAGAATCGCCCAGTGTCTACAGTTCTGCGTGTTTTCAACATGGAGCTCAGCTGGAATGACAACGTGGTGGTGCCTAAGAAGACGCGTATTGTTGCGCCTCTGGTTGGAGAAGACTCGAAGCAATGCGATGTAATTGGTGAGCGATGCCAAGGTACCAACGGCCTGAATTTGTCTTTGAACGCCGTGATTCAGCACACTCGCCCGCTTGAACAGCTGCACATGCTCGTCTGGGTGAAGAACGAATCAATCAACGGCCACTGCACACTCTCGCTGAAACGCATCGCTCGCCAGGAAGAGGGTGGCGAGGTCAAGTTCCGCGTGCCGCTGTACAACGACTCGATGCGTGTGCACCTCGACGGGCATCCGCTGCTCGTAGTTTTCTCCGTGCGAAGCAAGACCTTCGCCAAGTGAGAGCACGCACTTCCGGTGTGCGTCCTTCCTGCAGACCCCTCCCCTCCCCGAACGATCGAAGCGACAGAGAGGAGATAATTTGCTATCAATTTAACTTGTCATGACACGGGCTTTCGACTTGGTCCAGTTCTGCCGACAAGCCGCGACCGGTGAAAAGTCACCGACTCGTCGACGCGTGCACAAATCTTTCAGCGGAATCGGGAAAACGTCACAACAGCTATGCCGACACACGCTCGGGTAGATGACATCGACGCCAGCAAAGCTGATACTGTCAATACCGACCCTGTCAAGACGCCGACAG
The DNA here is from genome assembly GCA_032158285.1 of Phytophthora sansomeana. NCBI lineage: Eukaryota > Oomycota > Peronosporomycetes > Peronosporales > Peronosporaceae > Phytophthora > Phytophthora sansomeana. The sequence goes on from JAPDHH010000202.1 coordinate 157,958, forward strand.
GTCCATTCGAGCATCTTCCTGATGCTCTTCCTGTCCTGAAAGACTTTGAGATCCGACAAAAGCTACTGCAGTGGAATCTGAGCAGTTCTCTTCAGTTGCAGCGCTTTCGTGTGCATCGAAAGTTACCCAGGGAAGGTGACGTGGCGCTGTTGACCGAGTTCTTCCAAGACGACAATGTGCATCGCGTGTTACAGGTACGTGCTACAGCGTAAGTGCCACCCGCTGATTCATACTTACGTTTTGCGTGCCGGTTTTCATGCTTGCAGATTCCTCCACGTCTTTCAAAAGAGCAATTCGCAAAACCCGAGAGCTGTGAAACTACTTCTTGGCTGCACTTTGAACGACTGCGTGTAAGTGTAACAAGCATAACGTTCTTTGAGAAACTCCACACTGCAGGCATCGTATCGCGCGATGGCAGTGTGCGTGGTTGCATGGACGAAGACTTCGACGGATGCACCGCCGGCGACCTGCTCACGGAGATGCTGGCTAACCCGAACTCGGACAACTGCGACTTGTTTTCCGACGAAGACCGACGCGAGTTCATTTTCCAGCTCTTCTCTGCGCTCGTGATTGGTGGTGGCGCTCTTCGCCAAGCAGACTCACGCGTGCAAGCCTACGAAGACGCGACTCGTGCGCTGTACCGTGCACTTGTGTCCGTCAAGAAAAGCATCGCCGATGTCCATGGCAAAAGAGACATCGAAATCACTTCGCGCGTGTATCGCGTGACTGGCAACGCACTTTTCCGAGCTCCAAACTCCCGTTTCCACTCGTGCTTCGCCATTGTGGACGCTCGCAAACGCTGGCTCACGCTCTGGTACTGTCCGTTCCAGTCCTCATGGTAGTCGACCACCGAAGCCCAAAAGTAGCCATCGCGCAGCGAAATGGCTACACTAATATCAAACCCTCATTGGCCAAAATCCTTCATTATCCGTTGCCAGACAATTGACTCGCCATGGAACGTGTACCTATCCGCTTGGGCTCGTTGCGGACGTGTGTGAAGCCTTCCGCCGCTGTATCCGCAGCCTCTTTACTGTCGGAAGGTCCGTCGGTGTCGAATGCATCACTGGCGCGAGTTTGCCGCGTGTGCATGAGCCAGGAGGCGAGATATACGTGTCCGCGATGTAACATTCCCTACTGTAGCGTCCCTTGCTATCGTTCCCATGGCGAGAGCTGCACGGAGCAGTTCTTTGAGAGCCACGTGCGTAGTGAAATGCAGTTGACGTCCAATGCAAGAGAAAGTGACGACAAGAAGCAGCAGAAAAGCATCCAGGAGTTGCTGGAACGGGTGCGAGAGTTCCAAGAAGAGCAGCAGCAGGTGGCGGACGGAGAAGAAGACGAAGAAGCGTTTGTGGAGAGGATGCAGGAGCTGGCCATGCTGGATGCAACGGGGCAGTTGACACTGGAGGCTCTCACGCCGGAGGAGAGAAGGAAGTTCCTGGGAGAGGTGGCTGACGGACGACTCGGGAAGCTGGTGGCGCTCTGGTCTCCGTGGTGGTTGATGGATGAACGGAAGTACCGCAGTGAAACGTCAGCGAGACGCAGGCAGTTGATTTTTGAGGAGATTGGAGGTGATGATCACGAGAAAGAGGAGGAAGTGCAAGCTTCGGCTGTGGAGGTGGAGCCGCCATTTTTGTATCCCGTTGAAATCTTCACGAACAGTGACGCACGGAAGATGCCTGAGACTATGGAGATTCTTCTTCCTAGCGGTAGGAAGCCGGCGCCATGTTTAAGCTTTCATCTGGTGGAGATTCTGTTTGCCTACGCGCTTGTCCTGCGCGTCTTCAACGGCGACTATGCTCAAGATGTGGCAGAAGCGGCGCTGATGCTACTGGATCTGTGTCGGGTGCTCAGTGCAGACGCTCGCTACGAGTCTCTGGAGCACGTTTGCTTGACTTGTCTGGAGAAGCAGACCGACGAGGGTCTAACAGTAAATGCTCTAGCCGTCCATGATGTGCAGAATCTTCTACGGATCGATGTGTTTCTACTTGATGCCCTACGTGATACGCGTGCTTTGTTAGAGCGGTACCGGCACGACCTCGAGAGTAGCACTGAGCCAAGCAAACAGTCGAAAAAAGAGCGGAAGGTAGCGATGAAAAAACTCGCGGCAGTGCTGAAAAAAGTCGAGTTCTATCAGGCGTGGGCGTACCTTGCACCGACCGAGGACTTCCAGGCGTTGGCTGTTGAGATCGAAGTCTACATGAAAGACAAGGAACTTCGGTGATAGGTTACTATAAAACTTTTGTATTTGGCTTCATCTTCATGTCTTTTGATTTTGCATTTGCCCCATACACATAAGCACAGCACAATCCACAGAGGCTCTTTCTTCACGTTCCATTCGCAGCATCAATCTGCGTTGATCGCAGTTCCCTCCGTGGTCCCTGCGATTGTACTATTTCCTGTCGTGTTGCTGTCGTTTCGACAGACTTCAACCCCGTTGCTCGTAGTTGATGGCCGAGCAGGGCGTTGTGCTGGCTTGAAGGATCAGCAGTTCCGTTCGCTACGCTCAAGCTGCCGTGGTAGGAGACGATGTCTGCAGCGCCTTGAGAGCAGTGACCCACTTGTTGAACTCACGTGTCGAAGTCGCAGTCAAAATGAGTTTCTTGCCAGCTTGACTGAACTCGGGTGTCGTAATGATGAACGTGAGCCCGCGCGGGTCCGAAAACTCGATGTTAGCGTCCGCCAGCGAGATTGTGCTGCTCTTGGCGCCCACCTGGTGGATCATACTCTCCTTCTTGTAGCCTGTGAGACGGTTGCCGCGCAGCACGAAATACCGCTTTTTCGAGCCGAGGAAGCGTCTGCTGCTGGCCACCTTGAGAAGACCCTGAGTGCACGTGAACGGCAGGATGGCGCGTACCCAAATGACGGGCCCGATGAAATTGTCGATGAGCACGTACTCCATCTTGCCCGTGGAGATCGTTAGCTCCTGGTACTTGGAACGCGAGCTCACGGTCACGATCTGCGAGCACATGATCTCGTCCTCTAATAAGTTAGTGTCCTTATTGACAAAGAGAAGGCGTTCGTGGTCCGTGAGCAGCAGGTGAAAACGCTTCTTGCGCTTGAGAGACACGGGTCCAGCCAGCAAGATGCTCTCCCGCGTTTTGAGCAAACTGTCCCAAAGCCGCATGAACGGAGACCGCACGATGGCGACAATCGCGTTGTTGTTTTTGCGCTTGACGGCACTGCACACGTCTGGTCGCATGGCAAGCACCATGTCCTTGAGCATTTCCACCTCCTTCGCGTTCAGGACGCCGTCGTTGCCCAAGCCTTCGCAGAACTCAAGCATCTCCTCCACCATCATGTTCTCTCCATCGACGCCGCTCATCGCCGAGCAGCCGGAGCCGCGGCGCGAGCCGAAACCGTCCATGTTGCTTGGTCGCGGCGACGGGGCCACTGTCGACGCAAAGGAGAAACGGTTGGTCATGACGCCTGTCGACCTTCCTGGCGTCGGGGGCATGACCTTAGACCGCGCAAACACCACCACCATGGGGCGCGTGGAGCGGCTCAACAAACTGATGGCGCGGTTGTACTCGAGTCCGTTGATGACCTCTCCATCCACTGCATGAATAATGTCAAAGATGCGGACGCCGTGCGCCTCCGCGTAGCCCACAATGTTGGGGTGCGCCATGGGCAGGTCCTTCACAATGACGTTGACATCGTCCGTCGTGATGGTCATGTTGAGGCTGGCGCCGCGGAACTCGACGGCGAAGAGTCCGTCGCGCCGGAACGGGCGGAAGAACTGGATGCTGAGCGGGCGCGTCTGCGTCTGCAGCATCTGCACGACGTTGTCGTAGCTGCGGCCGACGGTGCGCGCGCCGTTGACCTTGTAGATGACGTCGTTGGGCAGGATGCGGCCGCTGGCCTCGGCCTCGCCCAGACCGCCGTCCGGGCGGCGCTTAAAGTGGTTGACGATCACGCTCTCGTTGTGCTCGCGGATCGTCATGCCGAGCGACCGGTCCTGGAACACGACCTCGAACACCTCGTTGGTCTTCATGGGCGCGAGCGCCTCCGTCTTGGGGGACAGGCACAGACACAGCGAGTCTTTGACGTTGGACAGCACGTCCTTGGTGATGTGCACGAGGCTCGAGTTGGCCGTGTCGATGAGGTCCACCCACGCCTCGTCCGACACGCCGAACTGCGCGCGGAGCTGCGACTCCACGAGGCTCTCGAAGACCTGGTCGGGCACGTTCGGGTCCCACGAGATGGCGCGCACCGAGCCGTCGTCCAGGTCGATTACGCGGATGCTGCACGACCCCATCTGCTCCATCAGCTCCATCGTGTCTTACTCGGGTGCGGGTGCTTGGGCGGGAGCGCGAGTATTGGCGTGTGGGCGAGGCGAGAGAGGGCGGAGACCCGAACCGGCTGCGAGGCAGAAAACGGGCCCGCACAAACGGCGACGAAAATCCAAGCCAAAATTTACCAACAACGTCAGCAGAGCTCGAGACGATTTTTGCCTTGACACTCGATCGCAGTGGTGGGAAATTACTTTGAGGCGGGGCTGGACTCACGCAGTGGACTGCAGTGGGATGCAAATCCACGCGTCGAGGTGGCGATGGCAGCGTTAGTCGTTTTGTGGAGGTCAAACCCGGAGTTTGGGCCTCGTTCGACACTGCTCGGACTGGTAGCGTACAACTTGCGTATTTGAGCTTTGACTGACTTCCATACTCGGCGGGTGGCAAGCAGTTGATGAAAGCGAGGTCGTGCGGACACCTCTTGTGTTCGCCGTTGTATGTACCGCGACCGATTCGAGCTGCCGTTTTTGCTCGCTCGTCGTGGTGCCGCGACGGGAGCACTTGTCAATTGCTGACAGCGCGGAAGATCCAGGCCCCGGTTGATCGTCACGCGATACGGACGCGGACGCATGTAAGCTGAAGGCTTTCGCTTACTGAGCCTCAGGGACACTTTTTGAGAGCTGCTACGCTGCCCGCGCCGTTATCGCTGGGACTCGCCGTCATCGACGCATTTGCAACGCGGTCAGGGCCGTGCGCAGCTTCAGATTGACTGCGGCGCGCTTTGGAACACGAAATATTTGCTGGCGTGGTGCAAGCCTCGATGTCCATTTGCCCTGTGCACACAAACCCTGACTTCAGCGAACTTCGCTGGAAGAGGAAAACGAAATCACCTGCGGACTTGCAGCCAGCGATCCATCACTCGGTTAGAAGCTTCAGAATCTACTACATGTCAACCGCGAGCAGTCTTCGTCTAGCAGCTTCAGTGCATTACCATCAAGTTTTACGGATGGATGCTTGTTGGCAACAATTGCGAATAGTTTGAGGAACATCTCGTCTCTCCACCTCAAATTAGGAGAAGACTGGATTGGTCAAAATCCATCCACCACAATTTTGACCAATCCGTGCAGCCAACAACACCTCTTGGAGGCGAATTTCCGCCTCGCCTTCGCAGCCAGCACTTTACTATCTATCTCGGAACCATGAAGCGCGGTCGGTCGGACGTGGGCGTGTCCAAGGAGCAGTACGAGGCGTCCGAGGCGGCCCCCACCGCCGACAACAGCGACGCCGCCGCGTTCCCTCGCGCGGCCCCTCAGGTGCTCAAGGCGCGCAGGATCGTGACGGCCACGGCGTCCACGCGAGCGCAGGAGTCGGCCCGACAGCTCGCCGCACTGAACCGCGCCTTCGTGGGCAACCTCCAGACCCAGTGGGCGCACAACAAGGCCGACACATGGGCGCAGAACATGAAGGAGTACGTGGTGTACGCGCGCGAGATCGACGCCAAGTTCGGCAGCCGCGCGGGCGAGGCGCTCACGTTCGGCAGCGGCGACTGCGGCCAATTGGGCCACGGCGTCGAGGAGGAGACGGATCTGACGGTGCTGTACCCGCGCGTGGTCCGCCCGCTCGTCAAGCTCAAGATCGTGCGTGTGGCGTGCGGCGGCCTCCACTCGGCTGCTATTACGGCGACCGGAGAGGTCTACACGTGGGGCTGCGACGATGACGGCGCGTTGGGGCGTGACGGGGACGAGAACGTCCCGACCAAGGTGAACGGCTTCGGGCCGCAGGAAGCTACGGCCGTGCAGATTGTGGGCGGGGACTGCCATACGGCCGTCGTGACGCTAGCCGGCAAAGTGTACACGTGGGGCTGCTACCGCGACAAGGAAGGCAAGCAGTGGTGTGACTCGGCGTCGCCCAAGGAGTCATTTAAGAAGAAACAGGAGCGGCCATTCTTGATCAAGGCCCTGGACAATGCCGCTGACGTGCGCTGCGGTAGCGCGTTCAACCTTGTGCGGACGAACGACGGCCGCGTGTACTCGTGGGGACTGGGAGAAATGGGCCAGCTGGGCCGCAAGGTGGACGCCGAGATGAAGGACTCGAAGGAGACTACAAAGTTGATATGGTGTACAAGGAGCACTTGTCACCCAAGCTCGTGACGCTCGGAAAGGACCCGCTCCCGGTTGTCAAGTCGATCGGCTGCGGCTCCTTCCACAGCTTGTTTGCCTTGAGCGCGAACGGATACCTGTACACTTGTGGCCTTAATAACTACGGTCAGCTGGGTATCGGCAGCACGGAAAACTGCTCCGAGCTGCAGCTTGTGGAGGATTTGAGCTCCAAGAACGTCGCGTATGTGGACGGAGGCACCCATCATTCGGTTGTCCTCACCAACGACGGCGACATCTACACGTTCGGCCGTGCGGACTCAGGCCAGCTCGGCGTGCTTGACACCTGCAGCGTCGGCGAATTCAAGGATCGTCCGCAAAAGGTGACGATTCCGACCCCCAAGGATGGTGGCTCCAGCGCTATACGCAATATCGCGACAGGCTCGAACCACGCGTTGTCGCTGACGGAGAGTGGCGCACTGTTCGCTTGGGGGTATGGTGACATGCTAGCACTAGGCAATGGAGTAGGCCGGGATGAAAACAAGCCGTACCAATTGGACTGGACGAAGGCCAAGTTTGGAGAGGCGGAAATTCTTCAGATCGAGGCTGGAGGCCAACACAGCGCAGTGTTGGCCCGCCCCGCTGAAGAAAAGTAGGAGCTGGCATTATCGCAGCATAACTATTTCTTTCAGCTGGTTCTCACTTTGTTTTACTCCGTAGTCCTAGCGGTAACGCGCTCACATCTTGGCGATAGCGGCAAAACACGGTGAAGCAAATAAGACCACGCTGGCAACACTCGTCGCTAGATACCCGTAACCTATGACGCGTAGTGGAACCGGTACTCGATTTTTAGCAAGAAGTCTGATTTGAACAAACCCTACTTTTGACGCCAAGTTCGTCGTCTGCTGCTGCAAATGAACGTCGGAAAACAAACGTGCGGACATCTCGTCGCTGTCATTGAAAATGGGTTTAATTAAGAAACGGATTCCTGGTTGGTACCGGTGTTAGGGATATTTCTTCCGGTTCAACCTGATCTGCTCAATCGAACATATCGGCAGACCATGACCCGGAAGTCGGTACACGTTTCGATACCGGTGGCCATTTACTTCTATATTATATAGGGTCGCGAGATCACCCGAGCATCGAACACGAACGAGCACTTGAATGCCAAACAATGAATTAAAACTGCCTCTCTCGGGTAAGCGCAACGCAGGATCGCCCAGCAGTCGAGATGGATCAAGCTTGTTGTCGTCGTTCATCAACTTCTGCACCACGTCGGGAATTTCACAGGCTCCCAGGATGCCATACTCCCTTCCTGTCGTCATGAGCCAGTCGTTGTCAGGACCCCCTCGTGCCAAATACAACGTGAAGCTTGACGCGGGCAAAACGTAAGCCATCTTCTCTCGCAGGGCTTCAATGAGTGCTGAAAAGTCTTTGTGTGGCTCGATTTCTACGGTCCGGGACCACCCAAGACCAACAAAGCAACAGCGAATTACCAGCATCTGTGTCGTAGCACGCGAATTTGAAAATGCAGCGTGTGGACCTTCTTCAGTCACCAGCCATCAAACTACAGTACAGAAGGAATTTATCGCAATTTATCAATCATCCCTTGTCAAGTATAATTCACGTAGATTTCTGCAGTTACAATTGGTAAAGCAGCAGTTATTCTGGACCAGTTTAGGTTCTTGTTGTCGATTGTTGTCGAGGAGTTACCAGTAAAAAGCAGTAGAGAGAGCGGCTGGTCAGACAAAGTGGCGAGCTCGAGGCAGCAGGTGCACTACGTTTAGGTCGAAAAAGAGAATCTGTCAATGACCCTCGTCTACACTCCGATGTCGATGAACGTCGTGGGTGGGTCGGTTGGGGACTTCCATGTAAGATACAAGAACAAATGTACAGCAGATCTACAGCAAATTAGTTTGTTGACAAATATTTTACTTCACGACATCAAGATTCTTCACTACCTGCTACGTGCCCATCAAAGTTTTGACATGAACTCCGTCGTTTCCGCACAATGTTACTCTATATTCAGGAATTTCTTGGTCATAACTCACGACAGCGCACGGAATGTGTTGCTGAGGGACTTCCCTGTTGAGGTGTTCCTGCAACGATTGGCAGTCCTGCTGTGCTTGCTGTATCTTGTGCAGCAGCCACAATCCCCGCAACAGTGCGGATGCGAAGTGGAGGTGGGGGTTGTGTGATGGATCGAGCGATGGAGAGGTCGATGGTGGAAAGGTGAATTGCTCGTCCAGTGGCTATCGCATATTGAAGGAACGACTCCTGCCTCATAAAATCTGTTCGCAAGGTTGATCTTCAAAATTGCCGTAGTGGAACTGGATGGCACGACTTGCGGAGTTGAGTGATGACTTGTTGCTACTTACTGCTTCAAACTTTCTGGACGGGGCGTTCAAGATGAAGATAGCCCTCATCTTGCGATACACGCTGTTGGTGCGTCACGCCACGTGGCTGTAGCCTTTTGTTGTTGATGGACAGGCACTTTGAAGACGACAACGACATACTTTAGCACTACTGTACCATTTCACGAATCCAAGTGAAGTCGACTGCTGTGTGCCCGCTGCTACTTCGTTGGCCTTGGGTGGGGTTGGAGCGTGGTAATCGAGCCATACAACGACTTGTCAGCACTCATTGAAGCCCTGAGAGATAATGGGCTATGTAGTATTAATACCTGTCAAATTTCACGCTGTATTTTGGCGCGAGGAGGCCCTGGCAACGAATGGCTCAAGACAACTAGCATGGTGTTCAGTCTCCTCGAGGACAGTAAAATTCTCAGCGTGGTGAAGAAAATGATGATCGACAACAATAAGCTTGAACTGATATCTCTACTGTAGTGCTGGGTGACCCTGCTTTGGGATTTCCTTCAAGTGTTAGATTTATAGGAAGGAACAAAAGTTGATTAACCAGTAGTGTTAGATTTATAGGGAGGTTCGACATGCAAATGGTTGTCCACGTTCGGTATTCGGGCGCTGTCAACGCCAATCCTAAAGCCCACTATCGCGACTATGGCCTACCTATAAAAACTCCGGAGGAAACATGGTTAGCTATGAAGAAGAACCCTTGAAGAACAGGATCTGGTGGGTGTGCAGTCTTCACCTTCTTGAAGCTTTGATTAACCAATTTTGCATCTCGGTCGTTATGACGTAATTCATTTGCTTTTGATCTTGTCGATGCGGATTTTGCGCAGCTTAATTCAGTTTTACGTCGGGTCGTTTAGGCAAGACCTTGTCCGTACATGAAGCTCGGGAGAAGAGGTGAAATTTGAGTTATGTTTGCGTCGGCATAAACTAAGCGCTTTGAAAGCTCGTGGATGCAATGTCGAGAAACGGAAAGTATTAGACCATAGTTTTAAAAAATAGAGCATAGTTTGAAAGGCTCGGAGCATTCCTGTAAGTTGGATTCAACTCTCGTGCTCTTCTTAGCTCTGGACTTACGGAAGTTCCAGAAGCAGCGCCAGCATCCCAGCAACCAGCAGAACAGCAAACTGCTGTAGTGTTCCAAATCGAACTATGGACGCCAAATTCTGGTGACGACGATTCTTCGGAAGTGGGCCCGAGCCTGCTGATGACGACTCGAGCGATTTGCGCCGCTTGATCGGAGTCGGAGTTGATGTAGTCGCATCGCACGAAGACACGAACTTGTCGAGGCTCACCTGCAGCGTCACATTCTTCTTGTCAAACGTGGACTCACAGCGAGGGATATCCAGATCGTCCACGGCACCAATCATAGCTTGACAAGCTTTGGACTTGCACAGAGCGGACTCCTGCGTCTTTGAAAGACTCGAGCGCGGTGGAATCTGGAAGTTCAACTTGCTGTCTTGAAGACACTTGTTCACCGAGCCGGACACCTCGTTGAAGACACTCAGCTCCTTGGTTGAACAGGGTTTTGCACTGGTTTGATCGATGCTGATTCCGACAATCGTCAACAGTAGCAGCGTCGCCGATATAATGGTAAGTCGATCCATGCTTGTTGTACAACCTTTTGAGATGTTAAGGGTCAGTAAAGTGCTGCTGCCGCTTGGTTTGTATCGCTTGAACACAGCCGATTGAAAAGTGAGTCTGCTAACTACTCACCAAACCAAGGACCATTTGAGTCTTGATCCATCTATCCCAACGAAAAATAAGCAGCTCAGCGCTCGAGTCCGAACAGGAAAACCCGGAGCCTTTCAAAGAACGCCGAGACCGATCCCCTTTCGTCACTTCCTCCGTTGTGGGAGTGTGGTTTGTTCGCGCGACACTTTCGGCAAGTGAGGTGGAGACAAGTCTCTAATACTTCCGGGCGACGTCCTCTCCTCTTTCTCCCTTTTCGAGTGCTTTCTTGCGCGCCTTGCACTGGAGCTGCAGGGGCAGTCTCTGAGGAAGATTTACGCGAAAAGCGAGCGCTCGCACTTCTCGTGGAAAGTGCTTGTCCTCCAGGCGTTGGATGCACCTCGGCGATGATAATGGACGAGAGCTGCTTCAAGAGCTCCTCCTTCTCATGTTGTAAGAAGACATTCTGCTCCAGCATCGTTTCCGACTTGTGCAGGAGGTCCTCTATCGTCGCCTGCGCGATGCGGGCCGAAGTATCAAGTTCATCGTTGGCTTGCTCCAGTCTCTGGATCTTCCACTTCATCTCTTCAAGCTGCGTCTGCAGCATGTGCTCACGTCGATGTGCAGTCTGCAGCTCGTCCTGAGCTCCAGCGACACTGCTCTGGAGGTCGCTCTTGTCCCGTTCAAGTTGCAACGCAGCGGTCTCGAGCTGCTGCGTCTTCTTCTCGTACCGGTCCACCTCGATCTCCAGCTCCCGCTCGTACTCGCAGCTTGACTTGACGTACTCGTCGTGCGTGCGTTGCAACTGCGTGATCTCCGCCGCCTTCATCGCTAGCAACTGGGCCACCGCCTCGACGCTCAGGTCCATTTCGAGTGTCGCTTCAAGATCGTCGTCTGCATCCACCGTCGCGACGCTGCCCCGACGAGTGTCATCAGGCGTCAAGCTCTTGGCCGCCGCAGCCTGCGCGCGCTTCACGTCCCGAAGATCCATCGTCGCCGCCGTGGCCATCCAGTTGCCGTCAAATGCGGTCGGTCGCGCCTCCTCGTCCCGCGTTTTCCACCACCAATTCCAAGTGCATCTCCCTGATGCAGGACAAGCTGCAGCCGGCAGTATTTAGGCAGGATAAGAATGAGTGGACGTTGCTCGCTCACTCGCATGCGTCTAGAGCACTGGGCCGGAGTCTATTCTCGTTATTCATCCGTGAGCTGCATTTATACTTGGTCTCTAGTGGGTCTGCCGCTCGTCGAACCAGCGGAAGACGCGGTGCGTCATCTCCACGCCCAGGAAAAGTGAGCCGTTGGCCGGGAACGCACGCAGCACGGCAGCCGACCAGCCGCGGTAGAACCCGTGGATGCCGAACTCCGAGTAGACGGCGCGGAAGGCGCCGCGCAGCGACAGCGGGCCGGACGAGCTGGCTGTCTGCATCCGGGACTTGAGCACGTCCACGGGGAACATGATGCCCCAGCTGGTGGCGCCCGCGAGGCCTCCGCTGGCGAGAATGGCCACCGGGTTCAGCTCGTTCTTGGACTCCTTGCCCAGCAGCTTGGCAGCGCCCGACGTGATGGCTTGGTACGACCCGAAGAAGAAGAAGCTGAACGGCACGTCACGCAGCAGCAGTGCCGAGTAGCCTCGGAAGAGGCCTCGGATGCCCTCCTCCTTGCCCACCTTCACCAGACAGTCCAGCGGACCATGGTAGCCTGCATCAGTAGCTCAAAAAGGTCATTAACCCTCCCCATTGCTTCAAAGTTGCACCGCCACGTACGTCCTTCGCCCAAATGGCCGCGCTGGAACTGCAGCTTGCACTTGATGTTCTCCGGCATCGTAATTGCCTGCAAGAATCAATACAAAATCAGGTCCATAACCTTTCAATTATACGCAAACACCAGCAGCCACGTACCGTGGCGGAGAAGCAGCCAGCGAACGCCCCCATGCACGCCTCGTCCAGCGTCGTGAGCGTGTACTTGCCCTCGTGCTCGGCGCGCTGCTTGGCGTGCAGCGCCAGGACCGCGCGCTTGGCGAACCCGTTGGCGCTGAAGAGCACCGAGTTCTCGATGATGGAGCTGCTGAGCGCGGGCACTGCGCCCTTCCAGAGCGCGAGCACTCCCTCCTCCGTGGCGATGCGGCGGAACGCGTCCGTTACCCCCTTGTACGCGTTGGTGGTGCCCTGCGTCTGCAGTCGCACCTTCACCACCTCGAACGGGAGCCCCGCGTACACGCAGCAGAAGGCGCCCATGACGCCTGAGAGCGTCTCGCGGGGGTCCAACATGGCGTCCACGCCGCAAATTGGAGAGTGATGGAGCCGGCGGTCCAGATACGTCCGAAACGGCAACCTGCGAGCGTACGTACGTCTGTGTACTCTCAAAAGTGCGATGTACGGTGGAAAGTGTGAGTCGAGACGTATTTCATCCAATTGAAATGCAGGTGACGCACTCGGTCGGTTGTCGACGCGCTGCTCCACTCGCCCAATGCCATCGCTCCTCGATTTCAGCCAATCGTCGACTGCATTTCACGGCGCCACACAATTCCTGAGTCATCCAACCATGCTGCGGCTGCTGCGGCTGCTGCGTCCGCGTCTCGCGGCCTCCGCGCTGCGTGTGGGCGCCTCGAGCGAGTTGCTGCTGCCGCAAGGTGCGCGACTGCTGCGTACTGCGCGCGGCGGACCCAAGCGTCACAAGGACCACATGGCGCGCGTCGCCAGGCTGCAGCAAGAGGCGATGGAGCGCGAACAGGCGCGAGAGGAACAGCGACGCCGCGTGCTGGAGGCGCGTAACCAGCCGCCGGCCATTCCGGCCTTCATCCGCGTACGAGACCTGGCCAAGGCGCTGCGCCAACCCGTGGACAAAGTGCTCAAGCGCGTGGTGACCAAGGCCAACCGCAAGTTCTACCTCAAGGCCAAGAACCATCCGCCCGCCGAGTTCCGCAGCATTAAGCACGTTGTGCTGCCCTTCCGTGTGGCGCAGGGCGTGGCCGAGGAGTTCGGTGTGCAGGTGGCGTATGACGACGTGGAGCCGGAGCTTTTGGACGCGTCGGCAGGCTTGGACGAAGACTTTGTGGGCGTCCGACAGCCCGTGATCGCCGTCATGGGCCATGTGGACCACGGTAAGACCACGCTCATGGACACGCTGCGGAAGCAGATGAACGCGGGGCTCAAGCAGCTCGCGCCGTACGAGAAGAACGGCATCACGCAGAAGATCAATGTGTGTGAGGCGGCGCTGACGCCGGAGTTGAAGGCGACGTTCCTGGACACGCCCGGGCACTTTCATTTCTTTCGCATGCGCTCGAGCGCGGCACAAGTGGCCGACGCGGTGCTGCTGATTGTCGCGGCGGATGAAGGCGTGCTGCTGCAGACGGAGGAGTCGATTGGTGCCATTGAAGAGGCGGGCCTTCCGGCGGTGATTTGCATCAACAAGGTCGACCTTCTCGGAGAAGCAGGGGAGGAGCGGGTTGAGAGTCTTGTGGACGAGCTACGCTCGTTTGTGGCTCTGCAGGACAGTCCTGTGCTGACGATCTCGGGCAAGACGGGGGCTGGGCTGGACGACTTGCGCCACACGGTTTGGGAGCTGGTGACGGGTCTGGCAGACGAACACAAGCTTGATGCGCTTGTTGGTCCTGAGCCGCACCCTGAGGGGCTTGTGCTGGAAAGCGTGGCGTTGAAGGGCCGTGGAACGGTGCTGCGTGTGTTGATTAAGCAGGGCGAGTTGGCACCCAAGCAGCACTTCGCTGCGGGTATGATTCACGGCGTGGTGCGTAGCATGCGTGACGCGGAAGGCCGTGAGGTTAAGCGGGCATTGCCCGGAACAGTTGTCGATGTTACGTACTCGAATAAGTCGAAAAACGTGGATGCACCTAACGAGCATGGTTTCTTCGTGCTTCCCGAAGCCCGGACAAAGCAGGTCATCGAACAGAGGTATGTGGTGAAGATAGCAAATTGGTGCCCCCTGATTATTCGACTAACTTGTTTTGTTTCGCGTATTGCAGAGAGCTCGCGTTGGAGTTTAATGATTGTCTGCTGCCTGATGAAAGTGGGGCTCACGCCGGCACAGAAGCGGAATACACAACGACCGACTCCGTTGACGATAACCAAGACGCGCTCAATATTGGACAGGATACCGACGAAGTCGATGAAGAGGACGACGATGTTATCGATGAAAGTGATTTGATCGAGACAAAGTCCATCATCGTGAAAGCCGACGGTGCTGGGTCGCTCACCAGCATCCAAGACACTGTGGATGAGATGACCGGCATTTCGGTGCGATAGAAACAGCAAGAAGATATGTGCTGCTTGTTACAAGTGATACTGACTATTCCTCTCTATGCTATGAATGTAGACTGTACGCCTAGGCATCGGCAACATCTCTGCGATGGACATTGACGTTGCGATCAATGGCAAGTGCCCAATTTTTGGCTTCAACGTTAAGCTGCGTAACCGTGAGGCGAAACTAGCAGCAGAGAGAGGCGTGCGGGTTGTGTTGCGCACAACTGTCCACGAGCTGATCGAAGAGATCACTGCTTTTGAAGAGATGGAAGCTCAGGATGTCGATGCAACAAGTGGGTAATCATGTGTCGCCCATTATTCTTTTGAAATCATAGACGTACATTTTTGAAAGCATGTTGCAGAGAGGGGGGGGGAGCTAAAGTTCGTCAACTCCGTGGGTAGTTGCTGCTCTTCGTTTGACTTCGCGAATACTTCTGCATTTTAAGGAGTCTGGGTAGTGGACTCGATGTTGTTGTAAAGTAAAATTGACATCGCTGCAACTGAAAACGTTTCTCCCATCGCTGCTGCTGTGCACCCTCGATAAAATCCTCGAAAACCATTTTTCGCGAACACCAAGCGGAATCCTTCACGTAGTGTAAGCGGTTTTGAGGAAGTTTGAATGTGTGCCTTGACAACGTCCAGCGGATACAGGAGCCCAACGCTTGCGATTGAGGCAGCTACTCCGATATACACGTTTTTAGGTCCGATGAACGGGACCTGCTCCATAGCTGTTGAGGCACCGAGAAACAGGCCAGCCGCTGGCACGTCGCGCAGCAGCACGGATGAGCACCCGCGAAAGAGGCCTTTCATCCCCTCCCTGTTAAGCACCTTTCTCGCACAATCAAGCGGGCCACGATAGTCTTCACACAAAAATCACATGCACAATCGTCAGATCAGATCTACATGTACAGTCCTGCAGGAGACTGGCAGCAACAAAGCGCACTGCACCTTGTTGGCCCCGTTGGAACTGCAGTTTGCACTTGATGTTCTCAGGAACAATAAGAATCTACACGCAACACAACATCAAGCGTAAGTACAATGGTAATTGGGATGCTCCTGAAACAGTAAGCACCACGCACCGTGGAGGTGAACAGCGCACCGACAGAGGTCTCCACCACTGCAGCCAGAGTCATTTCGTCCTCTTTTGCCGCCTTCTCCAGTTGCAGCGTCGTCACCACCCTCTTTGACACGCCACTGACCGCATATGTCAATGGGTTAAACAGCAAACTTTCTGCAAGTCGTGGCACTCCTCCCTTCCCAAGGGCACGAACACCTTCTTCCTCTCGTGAGATGCGGATCATGGCGTCCGTCACGCCCTTGTACGCACGCTCACGACCTTGCGTCTGCATTCGCAGCTTCACAACGTCGAACGGGAGACCCACGAACGTGTAGCAACTCATGGTCAGCGCAGTCGTCAGCGGGTCATCCATCGCAGTGAAGTCAAGTGCGTCGCCACCGGCAGATTCAACAATGACCAGCAAGGGCAACAAGACCAAAGCACAAACATTCCTACATGGATACTTTTTGTGTACCCATTATCACATCAGAGCGCGCACTTACTCAGTATGTGTTATGTACAAGCGTACTTACTGCGCTTCTGATGCCTACATCCGCTGCCTTTGTGATAATACCATGATATTTTGGCAGTGAAGTGTGATACGATACTATCATAGTTGCCTGAAATCTGTATGCAATCTGGGGACGTGTGACTTGACTTCACTATGGTTTGTATTTATTGTGTCAGATTCACGGCGTTTGTGATATCGAAGTGATCACACAAAGCGACCTTTCATTCCAGCAAGATTAAAGATCAAATTGCGGGCGAAAGAAAGCGAGACGCTGAGGATTCTGCTGCTGTGGCGCAAGCGCTCCAATCTAAGAGAACGATATTAAGCACCAAGCGCACGTACCAATCCAAAGTAAGCACAATGGCAGCTTGGCTGGCAACACACTACCCCAACACCGTCGACACCATCACGAAACAAGTTCGCATCCCGCTCCCAACAGATGCAGTTCTCAGCTTCTTTGGACACCTGTGCAGCCCTGCTCATGTGTGCGACCGCGATAGTGTAGATGCAAGGGGTTCGCCAACTGTTCCTCTTTCGGCGTCGTGCATTTGGGGATATCGCAGCGCGCTTGTCGACGTCTATCGCTCCAAACTCATAGAGCTAGACCCACAGCTGGACACGGAGCTACGTCGCGTTCTCGAGGGTTACGAAAAGGTTATTAACAGCCTCAAGCAGCGCGGTTTAATGAAGATTAACGAGGGCAAAAGAGAACTGAAAGCATCTGGGTTTGAACTTCTCGCGCTGAAGCTTATGACGCTTGAGCCCTTGAAAAAAGGTCAATCCTGGTCAACAATTCTTTTCGAGTGGAGCTTTTTCGTGCTCATGTGGAACTTAATGAGCAGATCGGACTCGGTTGATAAAGTCATGTTGCAGCACATTGAATGGTCAGAAGATTGTCTTGTCGTGGAAGAGCAAGGGCATAAGGGAGGTCAAACAGGAGCTGACAAGTTCGGCAAGCACGTATACGCCAACCCGTACTCGCCATCTCAGTGCCCGGTACTTGCTCTTGCTGTTCATTTATTTTCCTGTCCAGAACGTGGCGATGGAGGCAAACAGCAACTATTTCTCAGCAGCGACAACAAGGACTGTTTTGGTCGCTTGTTACGACGCGTTATTCACAGCTTGAGCGAGGAAGAGCTGTGTATATTGACTTGCACCCCAGAAGACCTAGGCACGCACAGCTTGCGCAAAGGCTGTAGTTTTTACGCGCTTGGGCAAGTAAATGGACCAACTCCTGTGTCTGTTTACCTGCGCATGGGTCAGAGCCTTGGAAAGTTAAAGGATCGGTATATTCATTTTGGAGAGGGAGCGGATCAACTTTGTGGACGAATGATATCTGGATTGCCATTTGATTCAGAGCGTTTTGGCGTTCTCCCACCCCACTTCTCCCCGGAATTGATTAAAAAAATGACGATGAATTACTGGAACGAAGTTGTGAGTGGCTATAACAACTACCCACGCGGTATGCAATCAGCATTTCCTTTTTTGATGGCATCACTCATTTACCACGAGCAGTATCTTCGCAATACGCTAAGCGCATCACACCCAATATTTAAAGCACGAGTTTTTTTAGCAAATTCCCTTCTTGAGTGCCAACGCAGCGCGCCAATCATTGCAATTGGCACGTCGCCCGTGTGTGGATTGAAAGCAACAGGGATTCCGGTTCATCTCGTCGTAGCAAAGCAGGTGAACGAATTACGAGAAGTGGTTGGCAACCTCCAAACCGAGATTGACAGTCTCAAGACAGAGATTAAAGAAAGTTTGCCGGATGAAGTCGCAGTGAAGGTTGTTTGCGAGCTGCGGCAGCATTTTGTCGTTAATGGTGTTGCTCCATTATCCTTGCGCGATCTGGACACAAGGATTAGTGAACTACGGTCAAGCATGACCACTGAGTTTCGTAGTGTGTTGAACGAGATGGCACTGACTAACCCTTCAACTAGCAGATCTACAAGTAAACGGCAAATGGAATGGCGCTCCTGGTCGTGGAATGATGGAAAACTCGTGCATTCTGTTCCGAAAGAATGGGAGTTTCCAGCCCGAGCCAATGTGAAAGCTTTGTGGAATCTCTGGTTCTTCGGCGACCGAGACACCAAGATTCGTCCGTATAGGTTATTAAGTAAGCAGCACGACATCTGCCCAGCGCATCGAATGAGGCACTCGCGAGTGTGTAAAGTGATTGGGTTCCTGGAGAAACTTGCTGTAGAAAGAAATGCTCTGCCAACCGGGGTAGCATCAGTTTCTGCTCTCCAAATCCCTGCTGCCGACAAGGTATTCGACATCATCTTCTCAGTGATGTTGTCTAAGCTGTATGTAACAAAACCCAAGCGGGCTGAAGAATTAACCTACGGTACGCTATACAATCGACTATGTCGATATAGTAAGAGGTAGCAGAAGAACACATTGAATCAGAGCTCCCAAATGTATCCATATCAATCTAACCAATCACAACATGTGATAGGATCGTGATCTGATTACTATCACAAACGCCGTCATTATATACATTCTCAGTTCTCAGATAGCTCGGATCACAATGATGGCGTTCGGGGACGACCCGGACGACGGCATGTCGACGCGTCTGCTGGGGGAGGACTCCGCCGCCAGCTCTGCGTCCACCGCCGCGTTCTCCGACGACTTTGAGCTCATCTCGGAGCGCGAGACGCTCGTGTTCGAGGACGATTTCTTCCGCCAGCAGCAGCGATTGGGCAAGCGCGGCGGCTTCTTCCAGACGTACCTAATGGAGAAGATTCAGCCTGGATCCGGTACAATACAATGCTGCACCTCTTGTATACTAAAACCCAGTCACTCACTTGCTGTGGTGTTGATAATACGATGCAGTGAAAGGCTCCATGTTCACGATGACGGTCGCTATTGTGGGCGCTGGCGTCTTGGCGCTGCCCTACGCCGTGCAACAGGCGGGACTGGTGCTGGGAATTTCGCTGATTGCATTGGGGGCAATTGCTACAAACTTTACGCTGCGGCTCTTGCTGACGTGCTCGGATCTGGGCCAGGCGCGGTCGTACATGGACTTGGCCTCGGCCACGGGAGGACGCAAGCTCGCGGGGTTTACGCAGCTCGTCGTGTGCATGAACCTCTTCGGAACGAGCATTGGCTATTTGGTGGGCAGTGCAGAGCTCATTCAGCTGGCGTTGAGGACGTTCTTGGGGACGTCGAGTCAGAGCATCTTTTTAGACCGACAAGCGCTGATCTTGATGCTCACCGGGCTGCTGGTGCTCCCGCTATCCCTGCTGCGGAGTCTCGAGTCGTTGCGCTTTTCGTCGCTGTTCTCTATTGTATGTATCGTGTTCATGGCACTGGTGATCGTGATCAAGTACTTCCAGTTTGTGCATGAAGGCCTGGCCCCGACGATCGCGTACCAGTTTAAGCACCTGCCGCTGTTCGACTGGCGTCTAAATCATTTGCTGCGTGCAGTACCGCTGGTGGTGTTCTCGTTCACGTGCCATCCGAATGTTCTCCCCATCTACCTGGTGCTCAAGCGTCGGTCCAGCAGACGCATGTACAAGGTCATGAATCGCAGCATCGGCATCGCGACGACCGTTTACTGTCTGTGCGGCTTCTTCGTAGTGCTCACTTTCGGCGAAGCTACGCGGTCCAACTTCCTCAAGAACAACTACCATGGCGACGGGGCAGTAATTGCTGGGTGCTTGGGCTTCAGTATCGCGCTCATCCTCACCGTGCCGCTGTTCGTGCACACGCTTCGCGACAACATCCGTGAAGCGCTGCTGGCCAACCGTCGACTGGATCTGGTACGTCACGCAGGGCTATCTCTGTTCCTCGTGCTCGCAGCGCTTCTAGTCGCGCTGGGGTCGGGTGACATCGCCTCCGTGCTGGGTGTGCTGGGCGCCACGACCAACCCGACGATCTGCTTCATGCTGCCGGCGTTCTTCATCTTCCGTCTCGGCGGACAGCAGCACCGACCCAGTCAAGTCATCGCCCTGCTCATGGCCGTCGTTATGACCGTCGTGAGCGCTCTCAGCCTGTTGCAGCAGATGCATCTCCTCGTCTAAAGACAAAAGCCTCCCAAGATACGGTAGGCAAGTATAAACCTCCTGAACAAGTCTCAACAAGTGCAAGTACGTGTTGAAGTTTGCTAACTCAGTGTATCCATATCCTATTGGCTAAAATCCCTTCCCATTCCACCTCCCATTGGCTAAAACCCTGTTTCCTATCTGTTCAGTGGAAGAATTCGACCATGGCGAGTAGCGACGCCGAGCCGCTCCTTCGCGCGCTTGGGGAGCTGGCGGTGGCGCTGCGCAGGCGTCGAGACGCCAATGGGGAGAAGCGCGCGGTGCTCAAGTGGCTACGCAGCTTACGCGGCGAGGAACTGGCGTCTCTGTGCTGTGTGGAGGACGTAAGTTTCGTCAAGACGCTGCTGCACCTGGCGGCGCGCTCCAGAGGCGGCCGATCTCGCGTTCAGGAGTTCCAGTTGCTGCCACCGACGGTCGGTGGTGCTAGTGGCGCTCAAAACAAACGCGTGGCGGTCAAGACGCCGCTGAAAAGCGCTCCCAGGTGAAGATTTATAGGGTTTTAAGGTGTTTTTCGTTGTTTTATTGACTTTTCAAGTACTTTTTAGGGAGTTTGTCAAGCGCCCAGTGGTTCGGACGGTGGATGGGAATTTTGTGAGCAGTTTCCATACACAGGAGTATGAGGAGTACAGTCGGAAGGTGCTGAAAGGCCTACGCGTGCTCAATACGCTGCAGTCTTGTGATACGGTGGCGCTGTCGATGGAGTTTTTTCAGTCTGGCAAAGGAGCTGCCGAGTTTATTGAGATGATGGAAGTGATGACACGTGGAGGTTTCCTTGTGGAATGTCCATCCGAAGGGGTGTTGAAACATCGTGTGTGGGGAGAGACGAAGGTAACGATGAGCTGTAGATGGGAAGTGGACAAAGGAGAGAGGCTAAATGGTTGTGTTTTGAGTTTATAGTGGCTACAGGAGCAAGGATACTATTCACTGCAAGCACTATTCGTCAACCAAATTGTGCGTTCTAGCTGGGTTAACAGTATTTTTGTGTACAGATACTTTGTTGTGTCTTGCAAGGCCAATGAGATTGCATTGTTTTGGCCACTTCCTGACTTTGTGTTATGCGTGTGTGCAACTTGGTAGGAACTCAACATTTGGGCGTTCTGGAAGCAGCACATGAAAGACTCAAACGCTAAAATCCCTTTACGCGGCCTTGCATCCAAACTGTATTTGGTACACGAATGGGAGAATGCGAGTGAGAATCAGCAGCATGCAGTGCTGAAAGTGCTTGGCACTAAGACCATGGAACACATGCGTGAGCTGAAGCCATCGCTGCCAACTCGTGCCACTGTGGGGGCAAATTTTCAAGCAGCACGATCCTCTTTGGAAGCTCTGATGAGCGTGTTGAGTGTTTATCAGCAGACTAATCGAGCGAGCCAAGGTTCGTCAGTGGATACATATTTTACGTGCGCATTTGAAGATGCAGTCGCGTTTCCTCAAGCGTCAGTGATCAAATTACTGCTTGCTGAGCACCTCCAAGAACAATGCTCTCTGATGCTTTGTGAAAAGCTTTCCAAAGAAGAAGAGGTACCACTGGCCAACGGTGATGGTATGCTTGACGATTCGAACACTACCAAGGCTAAAAACGCAAATCACTCTCAACGACGGCGTGCAAGCCGTAAGAAAATGCTGAAACAGAGACGTCGTGAAAGCGAAGTCCGCGCTGCACAACAGGCGCGATTTACCATGGTTTTGCGCGAATTAGGTGAATATTTTTGCAGGAAGCAAGAAGAAGCGCATGTATGTGTGGATGAAGTGCTTCGTGATGTTATTGACACGATAATTGATGACGACCAGCTGACACCTGGTGGATGGAGCGTGAGACCTGGCCACGCTAATTCAGACACTACCCATACCCATGCGAGACCAAAGAGGAAAAAGAAGAAGTCAAAGAAAAAGAAGTCGAGTATTGCGGAAGTATCTAAGCCTGATCATGGTGCTGACGGCAAGCACTCATCCGCCACCTCGCGTCAAACGCCTACCAAGATTGGTTCTTCGTCACCAAAGCGCAACCGTCGCCGAATAAGTGATGAAGGGGACGGAGGTGATCACAGCGCAGCAACCGCTGGTTCAGATTCGTCCCCGTCTCAACATGACAGGCCGCATCTACTCGACAGCGGTAGTGACAGCGGCTGTACGCATGATGACGGACCACGATTAAGTTTCTTCTCAAACGTTGGCTCGACTGGGACAGCGTCGTCGTCAATTTCTTCAGCGTCTGCACTGCCATTGCCGTCGTTTGGCTCACACTCACTCTACTCCTCGTCAACTACTCCCTTCTTCCTGTCATTGGCACCCCGAGAACACCATTCACAGCAATCACGTCCATCCCGTCGAAGTGTTGATTGCGATGATGACGACAATGAAGAGAGCCAAGTATCCCCAGAAACGTCTGTCTCTACAGCTCACGAGGCATCCGTGTCCGCTGAGTCGTCGAACTTTGAGTGGTACTTGCCATCAGTGTTTTCGCTGCAGACTTCTGCACACCGTACGGTTTCCCCGACTCCTGCTCTCGACTGGCATTTTAATCACTGGCAGTTCAAGGCTCCAGATGCAAACATCTCGGAAAAGAGCGGTCCGTCAACTACTCCTGTCGCCACAGGGTTAGACCCACCTCCTCCGCCTTCATCTTCCTCTTCAACCTCGTCTGCTTCGTCTCGGTTTGCGAGTGCGAGGTTATCAGGGTCAACGAAAAAGTATTCGCTGGCCTCGTTTTCCAAGATAGCTGGGATGGATGCAAGCAGGCGGGGGTCTACTCATGTGCCTGATCATGAAAGACAGGGCCTGACTGTTGCGTCAATACGAGAGCACGACGACGGTAATCTGAGCGCCGCTGACAGCGATACCGAGTCTGACTTTTTGTATCGTGAAGGAGGTTTCTTCGATCGCCAACGCGCTCTCAAACGTCGACGACGCCCGTGGCCATTCAACTATGCTCACGAAGAAGACGAAGAGGAGATTGCTGAAGAACACGATGCTCACAGGGATGGGCGTTCGAGTTCATGTGGGAGTCCGAAAAAATGTGTTGGAGCATCGGCGACTGGAAAATGTGATTCGTGGACAGAGTGCGTTCACTGCTGTAAATGTGCGTGCCATCGTGCTGCTAGCTTTCAAAGCAAAGGTGGCGAACCGGTTGAGGAGGCTGATGAAACAGGTAACACAAACCAAAGTGATGCTAGTCATTGCGAACATCAGCGTGTGTGCGGAGGAGCAGTATCACCTGTGAATGTTGCTGAAAGCGATGCGGTCGCCAAAATCACTGGTGTTTTGGAGAGAATCACTCAATTGGAGGAAAAGCTTGCTGAGAAGACGAAGGTGGGTGGGCGTTAAACGCAGCAGGTCGCTCTGCGTGGTGTGCTAACAATTTATTATGGCGGTTAATGTAGGTCATGGATGAGCAAGCTACCGCCGCAAAATCTGAAATCACGACACTCAAGCAAACTGTGGCAACATTGACGGCTCAACTGCACAACGTCGAAAACGATATTCAAGAGCTCCAGCTCCAGCAGACCTCCGTTTCTGCAAATACGGGTGGAATGGAGGATTCGTCTGTAGGTAATGCAAGCTCATGTAGCTCGCCTCCAGCTCCGTTTTCACCGGCTCCATCCTCTTTGGATCAGCAAGTTGATAGCCCACCTACGGCAGCACCCCCACTTCCTGAGGCTTACGCCACAACAAACGTTATGGGTCCGTTCGTGTCGGTTCCACTGTCGGTGCTTCCTCCGCGAAGCAAGCTGCACTGGGACCTGTGCGAGTTCGCTGCACAGCTACAAGCCGACAGCGATGCTCGTCTTCCTGCCCAGCTTGCTGCTCAACGGTTGTGTACAGCTACAGTGCAATCGCTGTGGCCTCGCGCTCAAGTGCGTCCCTATGGGTCTCATGTAACACGGCTTGTTCTCCCGTCAAGTGATGTCGATCTCGTGATCTGCCTGCCGAAGGTACGGCGGGATGCACCTGCAGACGCTGCTGGTGTGCTGGAGGGCCGAAATGCCATCAAGGAGACGTGGCAGCAGAACCTTGCGCGCAAGTTGAAGCAAGAGCCGTGGGTTGTGCGCGATTCCGTCAAGACACTGCCACATGCTGCCGTTCCGATTATCACGTTGCTCACGGCCCCACCGTACAATGTGAGACTCGACATTTCGTTCGAAGGTCCTGGCCATAACGGTTTGGCAACAAACGACGTGGTGCTTGCGTTGCTACATGAATTCCCACCGCTCGCGCCCATGATGCTTGTTTTGAAAAGCTTCGCCATCGAACGCGGTCTGGCAGTTGCTTATTCAGGGGGCTGTCATCGTATGCACTGCTGTTACTGGTGGCGCGCTACCTCCAGGAGCACAGCGACACGATGCCCAATGGTTTCGCAAATGCATCCCGCGCTGCCCAGCACAGTCTTTCAACTGTGCAGGCGGGTGTGGCGGACTTCGGTCTCATGCTTATGGGATTTTTGGATTTTTACGGCAACCGCTTTGACCCGCGCACCACGGGTATCAGTGTTGCATCCCGTTGCTTCCTCAATCGTGAAAGCACCTTTATGGCTGGAGGACCTGTCGGCGGGTCGTCGGGAATGGGTGATCCACACCAAGTTCCCCATCAACCTCAGCCGTATCAGCAATATGCTGCAGATGACGCCGCAGTCGATGATCGAACTAGTCAATATGGCTATGCTCAGCACTGGCAAATGCCCCCGCAGCCCCACATGCAGCAGTCTCTTTCACCCAATTCTGAAGCAGCCAGTGCTCAAGGCTTTAGACGATACGGCTACCGTTCATCGTTGGATCTACCAGCGTCCAGAGCAGTGGATGGGATGGGAGCTGCCGCAACAGGCCTTCTAGACTATCAGCAGTTCCAGCAACAGACTTACGACCCGCACAAGTTTGACCCGGTGTTTATCGAGGACCCACTTTGCCCAAGCAACAATGTGGGGAGGAACTGCTTCCGTATCATGCAGATTAGGCGAGCTTTTTCAGCTGCTCACCTTGCGCTGCTTGCTGCATCACGAGATCCGACGGTAATAGCGGAGAACCGCATGGGGTTGGTGGCTGGAGTCGGGCTCCATCCAGACAATATCCTACGTGCCGTGCTGGGTCCAGGCGCACCGGTGAACGGCAAGCCTGACGCCGCCACCTCTGCAACGGTTGGAGTGACGTCGTACATGGGTGCCGTGGAACATCCGTACGCATTCCATCCGTACAATCAGCAACAACAGTACACGTATCATCATCACCACCACCATCAGCCACCGCAACCGACGTATCACCATGTTGGAATTGCGCAGCCACGCAGTGTGAGCACCTACCGAAATGAGCCAGGCTCGCGGCGACACAGTGAAAGCGAGAGTGAGAAACTGACAACACGTTCCGCAACTTCCACAGCAGGCCACACTGATCGCTCGAGGAAAAGGCATCTAGGTAGCCCACGACTTGTACCCCTGAACCATGGAGGTGACAATCATCCCCACATCCAAACGCGCCTCCTTCGTCAGGGCTCCACTGAGCAGGGACGGCAACCGCAGCGACAATCCTCTCTGAAGCAGATTCATGGCCAGCATTTTGCAAAAGCCCTGAGCCGGAAGAACAGCGAGCGCTCCATGAGCTTGTCATTGAGCTTTGCCGATGTTGTGCGAGACGGTGGAGGTGCGGTGGGCGTGGGTACGCAAAAAAACCGAAAACGTCACCTCTGGCACTGTCTAAGCCACCGCGATTTTCCCGTGATGACATGGCGCTGGAAGAGAGTATCAACGAACGGTGGGAAACAAAAGACGACTCGGAACTGAAGTGAAGGAAACAGCAAGCTGCCTGACGATCAACTGCTAACTTGATGCATTTCAAGTGCGAAAACTGGATAAATACGGCATCGGCACGCGATATGAAGGCGTAATTTGGAAGCTCCGTTGGCCAGCGCTGTCAACGAAGCGGATCCACGCAACGCTGTAGCTCTAGTTCGAAGAGCCAAAACTGTAGACGAACCCCTGAAAATTGCAACAGAGCAAGAAGTGAGTTCCATCCTCCACCATCAGAAACACCTCCAACCAAGAACAGAAGCGTACCGATTTCTCGCGCTTGCGTTCGATGATGTCGAGCTTCATGAGCGTCTGTAGGATCTCCTTGCACCGAATCACCGGCAGTCCGCTGTGCTTGACCAGATCCGAGATAGAACTGACACAACAACCAAGTCAGCAATAACAACTCCAAATATCCACCACACCACCTCCGTACATGGCGCAGTGCCGGTTCTTGAGGTAGAGCACAATGTTCTCAAGCTTCTTGAGTTCCGCCGGACTCTGATACTTGCGCGGGATCTTCTCCCGAATGTCTGCACCAACAACAACCTCCAATCAACCCCACGAACCTCCTCTGGTAACCTGTAAAACCCACGTACGGCGTTCCCACGTCCACGCCGCTTGTGTGGTCTTGTGCGTCTGCGTCTTCCGTCTCTTCCTCGCATTATTCTGCGCCTGTGCAGCCTCCACATGGCCGTGTCTCTTGCCTCCCACCGTCTTCTTGCTTCCATTGACCTTCCCCTCGTCCCTTGAAACCTTCTTCTTGGCTGTTACAACCTTCTCCTGCTTCTTCGGAGCTCCGTTCTCCTTAGGTGACACGTGTACAGTGCTGGGCAGCGGAATCCCCGTCTCTGGCGACGGCTGAGGGTCCTTGGGCGACGGGTTTTCGGGTCTCAGAGGCGCCGACTTGGGGTACGAAAGACACGACGCGTGCAGCGCCATGGCCCCCTGGAAGGCGCCGAACGCCGAGTTGAAGTCGTCCAACGCCTCGTGCACGCGCGCCAGCTGCTCCACCTGCTCCTGGAGGCCGCGTAGCGCCCCGCACAGCTCGGCGAATGGCGAGAGGAGCGGGTCCGCCATGCAGGTCGGATTCAAAAGTGAGGCGGAAGGAAATGGCGGGAAAAGTGGTCCACACGAGATAATGATAGATGGTAGTGAGACCTATTGAATGGAATGTAGCCAAAAGCCGCGAACCGACGCGAAGACATGTAGCCATGTTATTGAGCTTTTTGCAGGGATGGCGAACAACTTTGAGCTGGACCACGCGTATCTGCGCGAGACGGTGGCCAGGCCGTTGACGGAGGCCATGGCGCAGCTGGCGATCCTGCAGCCGGAAGATCCTGTGGAGTTTCTGGGCAATTACCTGCTCAAGCACGTGGCCAACGTGGAGACGCAGCAGCAGCTTCAGAAGCGGAAGGAGCAGGCTGCTGGGTCCGAGTCGCCGCTGGAGAATGCACGGCAGTATTTGGTTGGAGTGGTGGACGGAGAGGAGAATCAGCACCAGTTGGCGTGGGAACAGTATCTGGAAGAGGAGAAGCAGGTCACGGCCGAGCTGCACGGTGCACCGGACGTGGCCACGGTATTCCAGAGGTTCCTCGAGTGGATCTGCTCGGCGCTGAACGCTGAAGAGGCCTACATTGGTCGCAAGTGTGTGGACCCACAAGGGAACAACGTGGTCCATTTCGTGGCGAGCTCCAAGCATCCCGAATCGACAGTCGTTGACAAGTTCGTGACGCAACAAACGGAAGCGGATGAGGAAGAAGTGCGTCGTGGAGTTGGCGTCGTATTTGACGTCTTCAAGGAGGTCTCCCCTGTAGGTGAGGACGGGAATCCTGCAGTGGACGCAGAGGGGAACCCACTCCCAGCCGCTCCTCCCAAGTTTGTGCACGTGGAAAATGTCCTGCGTGAGCCACGAGTCAAGTTCTTCGGCGTGCCCAAGCTGGGAGCGCTTCTTACGCGTGCAGGCCAGTACAAGAGCTACCTGCATGCGGACGTGCTGAATGAAAGCAACCCAGAAGAGCCAAATGTCCTGGAGCAGTGGCTGGTCTTCTCTATCGACACCACGGGCCAGGCACGCGCGTTCACCAAGAAGGAAATCGATCGATTTCGCCACGCTACCGAGCTGTTCCTAACTACTCTTGAGGAGAAAGAACGCGCGTTGTACATGAAGGACTACGAGCGACGTGTGTCCAGCGATGAACCAATGCTACGGGAGTTCTTGGTGGCGTTTGCAGCTCAAGTAGCTGTCCAGGAAGAAAACCTAGCGACGCAGCTACCAGCTCCAGCTGAAGGTGAAGAGCTCAGTGAAGCGGCCCAGCAGCAGCGTACTGCAAAGGAGACTGAGCTACGTCTAGCATTTCTGACGACGCTTCTAGTCTCTCATGTTCCAACGTTAGCGCTCGCATCCGCCCGAGTTGTGCCATTCAAGTCGCTGGTGTTGACAACCTTCGCAGCAGCTCTTGAACTTCTTGGGTATTCAAAGCGTGAGCTGTACAATCCCGCTACGAGTCAGCCGAGTTGGGACAAGATGTCCCCGTTGCTTGGAGAGGCCATGCTCAAAGCATGTTTGGATGCCTTCGATTCTTCACTAACGAAAATGGCGAGCTTGGCAGAAGCCGACAGTACCAGTGCTAGTGGTTTACGAGCTATTCGGAATGCTCTGCCAGCAAACGCAGCTGTGGTCTCACAGACCAAGCAAACACTCACCGAAATCTCCAAGGTCGACATTGACTCTGCTAGCCCCGTAGCTTCGTGCTTCTACGTGTGGGGTCTTGCTGTGATTGCACGTGCTGAGGCTCTAACTGCAATGATCGAGCAGGCCCAGCAGGCAGAAGATGAAGCTGCAGCGGCCGCCGCAGAAGCTGCAGCAGCAGCTGCAGGCGACGATGCCTAAGACTAGGAGGCAGGAATCACCAGTACTTTTATCGCTTTATGCTGCATCATTTCTTGCTTCTCTTCCTTCGTCTTCTAATGCTGCCACAATTTTCCGATTGTTGTTCTTGCCTCGATACTGTTGTTTTGTCTGTAAGCGTTCGCGTGCAAATCGCTTCATTTCATCTGCAAACTTGGTGCGTTGAATACGCTTGGCTTCTTCGTGCCTTTGTACTGCGAACTCGATTTGTGACTTGACCGATTCGTTTATCCTTTGAGCATCATCACTTCGAGCATGATCCAGTAATTGTTTTTCATGATCACATCGTCTTTTGTGAGCTTGTTCGGAAGCAGAAATCAAAACTTCTTTACCTGCGCAGTAGGCGGCCTCCAGTCGAGCTCGTGTGTCGTTGCATTCACTGATGGCAATGTCTGCGCGCTCGACACGTTGACGCTGAAGGTGCATCGCAACATCTGCGTTTTGATCAGCAACCTGACGCTGAGTTGCTGCATCGAACGCAATTGTGTGGCCGACATGCTTGAACTCGTAGAAGTAGTGGCGAGCAAGTCGATCGTAACGAGGCTGCCACACCCCAGGTACTTCTTTTTCGTCACCAGTGGCGAATTTCATAGCGGCTTCTACACGTTTGCAAAACTCATCACTCGTTAGCAGATCACCATTGACTTTCTTGCTAGATTCTGCGTTTCCTTTGGTTGTTGGCAAAGATTGAAAAAATTTTTATCAGCCATAATGTCATCCCAGACTTGCACAAATACCGGGTAGCAAGCTCGAAAGTCTGTAACCCACGCCTTGGCTTCAGCCGGTGTGTATCCGTTCGTAAAACTACTTTGGTATTGGTCTTTCAGCTTCCAATTGCTGCTTGTTTTCTCTGGAAAAAGCGTTAGAGGATTCCGACCAATTGTAAAAACTTCAAGCTGTGCGAGAAGCCCGTCGGCTAGTTCCAAGGGAAGCGCTCGGAGGCGATTGTTGTACAAATCCAGTTTTCGAAGTACTTTGCAGTGTTGTGCCATTTCACAAGGTAGCATAGCTATCTTGTTTCCGCTCAGGTTAAGCACTTCAAGTTCTGGTAGTTCATAAAGGCACGGTTCCAGTTCTGCAAGCTGATTCTGTGTCAGATCCACGTAATGCAAGGATGTCAGAGCTCCAAAACCTGGTTTTAGCGGAGTAGTGAGGGAATTGTTCGAGCAGTTCAGACGAGTTAGCTGCTTCAGCATCGCGATTGTTTCAGGAAAAGCCGAAAGTCGGTTGTGAGAGAGATCGAGTGTAGTTAGTGACTCCAAGCACCCCAGTTCTTCAGGGATACGCGAGAGTTGATTCCATGATACATCCATTTCACGAAGGTTGGTCAACGCACCAAGCTCGAGAGGAAGGATCTGGAGTCGATTGTTTGAAAGGTGCAGTGTACGTAAGGAACGAAGCAATCCTAGCGTTACCGGTAATTCAGCAATACGGTTGTGCGATAATCTCAGCTTTTCCATCAGACCCCATTGCTCTCCACATCCTGTTGGAAGCCATTGAAGCACATTATTTTCTCCATTGAGCACAACCAACTCGGAGAGATTGCCGATTGCCACAGGTAATGATCCAAGCACATTCGACTTGAAATTCAGCTCTTGGAGCTTGGGAATTGCTCCAACTCCATCGGGAAGTGTAGAGAGGGCATTAAACGATACATTGAGGCTGCGTAAACCCTGAAGTCGTGAGCCGAAGACTTCTTTGCCCAATCGCTTTTGGTCGCAAACGCTAAGGTCCAATATGCTCAAGTTACGTAGTCGCTGTAAACTATCGGGGAGGCGTTTGAGAGAAGAGTTTCCTCGAAGAACAAGTCGCTCCAGCTTCACCAAGGCATCGCCAATCCCATCAGCAAGTACTTCAATCATGTTGCTCGCCAGATTGAGCTCTTCGAGTGCGCGGAGGCCATCACAATTATCTCCAAACTTTACCAAGCGATTGTATGCTAGATGCAGCACGCGCAGCTCGTGGAGATTTGTGAGACCTACCGGAGTTCCATTCAACCGATTACTGCGAGCATTAAGCAACTGCAGATCGCGCGCTTCGCCAATTTCGTCCGGCAGGGAGCTCAACTCATTATCACTGACATCCAGTGACTGCAGAGAGAATAAATGCGTGAAAATGGCTCCTGGTAGACTTTGAAGCTGGTTACGTGCCAAATCCACAATAAGCAAGCTCGAGAGTGAGGCAAGAGCGTCTCGACCATGGTACATGTCGTATGGAAAGTCTTTCAACCCTTGGCCTCGTAAATCCACAATATCATCACCACATCGAGCTTTACGACGAATAATGCGTTCCATTTTCGACATCATAAGCTCCTGAACAACTTCACGCTCATGAATCACGCGCTTTTCAGCCTCGACCTCAGCTCGATCCAGTAATCGTCGCTCTTCTCGAGCTTGTCGGTCCTTTATCATGCGCTCCTTCTTGCGATCGATTTTGTCCTGACGTTCCCGAAGTGCCTCCTTGGTTCGATTTGAGGTCGCCGCATGCCGTTGTTGCTGGAACAAACGTCGAGACTCCTCTTGCTCAGCGTCACGCCGCTCTTTTTCAAGGCGAACCACTTCTTCCTTGGCCTGAAGCGCAGCACGCAGCTCTTCTTGCTCTTCTCGATGTATTTCATCTAGCAGTGCATTTTGCATTTGCTCCAAGCCTCGCTTGCTCTTCTTCTGACTGATCGTTGAATTAAATCCTGCAACATTTCGCTTTCGCAGCTCAGAATGTACATCAACCAGTTCGATCCATGCGTGTTCAAACTGTTCTTGAGAAATCAACTCGGACTTCGGTAGCTTGGCGCGTGCCGTCTTTCGAGCGCGTTTAGTACTGAGAGAGATTCCAAGCAGTTCTAATGCTTTCTCGTACTCAAATGCATTGAGTAGCCCATCGCGGTCACCATCTAATTGGTGAAATACGTCGATTGGTGATAACGTTTGCGGGGTATCAGCAGCACTGGCACCTTTTTGCTTGGACTTCTTCTGTTGTGAACGCAAGTGCAAGTAGTTAGTGATATACATCGCGATGACAAACTCACGTTCATCGATGTAGCCTCTACAATGCAGGTCACAGATTAGTTGAGACACTCAATATTCTGTCATGCCTCCACGTACTTGTTTTGGTCATCAACCAGCTCGAAAAACCGTTTAGCCTTTGACTCCAGCAAGTTCACTTTCAAATACGACAGCATCTGCTTGTATTCTAAGCAACATACAGGTACGATGAGTAGATCATATGAACCAGAGAAGCTGCGTGAAGATGCTTACCTTCAAAGTCAATCGAATCGGACTTGTCTTGGTCAAACATACGAAAGAGTTGTCGTGCATTGCGCTGCAGTGCGTCCAGGGACAATTCATCTTCGCCTTGCAGTTGATCTTGCTCCACTTCCATGACAGTTTGCAAGAAGCGGTTTGAAAGTTCTTCCATCTCACGTGCAATTTGCTCTGCAGTTTTGCTGGGAGGCACGTAGGTCTCGAATGCTCCATACGCGAAAACAAGTACCTGGGCTGTAGGCGGTTTGGCCGCGGCAGGTTTGCCAATTGCAACGCTTGCAAAGACCATGGGGTCGAACACCAAAAGTTCCTGCTCAAATATGTGGGGCAGGTGCGAACCTTTCCACTGACCTTCGGGTCCACAGTCAAGAAGCACAGGTTGGGCACTAGCTTCCAGCTGACGAATGGTGCGATCATCATCTAATGTTGCGTCATTTGACCGGGAAAGAAGTACGTACAAGGGTAGATCACGGTCATTGCGGACATGTACATCTTCAAAGTGCAGCCAATAAGTTACATGTGGAGGACTTGTTTCATTCAGCGGTGGGGTCTTCCGTCGAAGTAGCTAAACCACACGAAAGAAGAAGAAACCAAACAAGTTAATGACAAGCACAACCAGTTAATAAGGTAATTGCACCGCACCTGAACCTTTCCAACAATGGCACGTGGTGGGGCAGCTTTTGCTGGAAGGAGCGAAGACAACCACCTTCTCTCCTTTGGCTTGAACGGATTCATCACTGTGGTAGTTGGACTGTAGTCATGGAGAACCGCTTCCAACAACACGACGGTCTCCATCTCGACCAAAAGGTATGAAGAGGCACAGCAAGGCAAGGCAGGAAGCAGTTCGAAACCGCATTTTCATTTTTACCCAAGGAAGCCTCTTGTCTATTTGGTATGGCGTGTGTCCGGTTGTTCGCTTCCTGGATTGAATTTCGGCACGCAGCGACCGATGCTAGTGTACAGTAAATTACTATCGCCGCTTTGAGCTCACCCCTACAGCTGACGACGGTGGGTGCCCACAACAGAGCTAGTAATCGTGCTCACGCTGCTGACAGTCGTGCTGGTGCTGTATGGGGGCTGCGCGTAGTCTTTTTCATCATCTTGGGTATTTGTGCCGGTGCTGCCAACTGTGGTAGTGGTGGACACCGTGTTCCGCACAACCGTTGTGACTTTTGTGTAGCGCGATGGAATCGTGACGAAATACTTGTTCATGGCGAGGCAAAACCGTTTGCGGTAGTGCTTCGGGTTGAGCACGGTGATCTCTCCTTCCTCCTGGATGAGTCGCTTACCAGCGTGCTCCATCATCTTCATGAAATCGTACTTGTGAATGTAGTCAATAATGCACGCCACCAGCTCCTGCTTATCGACGTCGTAACCCACCAACATGGAGTAGTCTGTTGCCTGTACAGACGCCAGGAAAGTCGTGTCGTTCATGATCGCGGATAGAAGAAGCGACAAAGCAGACTCTTGAAGAGGTAACGGGATGCCACCCGCTAGCTCCACGAAATTGCGATCCCACAGCACAGATCGACTATCCCCGTTGTAGTCTTCTTTGTAGCGTCCTTCCATCTTGCCTTTCAAATCGAAAGAGAAGTCCACCTCGCGCCCGTACATCAGATTTTCCATCACAATGACGCACATGCGTACGTTCTGGTCACTGTCACCACTCTGAGTTGTGTTTGAAATGGATACCTTGTAGATGCCAAGTACTTTTGACAACATCGAAGACAAGTCGTTCTCGAACGTCTTCGCCATATAGCAGAAGTACTCGTTAGCCATGCTCAAGAACATCTGAAGCTCGATCTCCGGAATAGCCTTGGCAATGAAGCGTTCGTCACGGGTTTTCAAGAAGCCGGCGCCTGACTTGCCGCCGGCAGCGTTCCACTGCTGGCAATTGCAAAGCGATTCAACGTAGTTGCGGTCCCCACCATAGTAAAGCTTCCGCAGCGCGTGAAATTGCATCGCATAGTACGATTTGCAGCTAAAGCGCATGGCGGACTGGAACTGGTTTTCGTCGACGAAACTGTGATCCACATTGTTTCGCGTAGTTGAACGGAGTATGCGTAGCATACTGCTGGTATCTTCGGACATGGTGCAGTTATTCATTGGCATCGAAGCATCACCATTTGCCGACGACTTCCCCTCAAGAGCAAATCGGGTGGCTTCCTTCCGCATATTATCGTTGATGCACTGACTGTATTCCTTGGAAAACAGCGAATATGCTACCACAGAAGTGGGCTGCTTCGCGTTCACAAGGACAGTGGTGTTATTAGTTCCCAATGGCAAGCTGGGGTGCCACTCAAGAAGTCGTTTGGGCAATGCCAAATAGCCCAAACCATCAGGCTTCTTCGCTTGTTGCGTCAGCCGGAAGTTTTCTAGGGCGGTCTTGGACGTGAGTGCTCCCATGGTGGACGAAATGTGACCAGGAACTCCCATGGTTGAGACAGCATGACCAAATACTGGAGTAGCTACTGGGAACGGCTCGGTTCCAGCCATGAAATCAGCAGGGAAAGAATGGCTCGACTCATCGAAACGATCGTGACTTTCGTCGGTATCCCATGGCTCTGAATGTTGAGAGCCCGCCTGTGATCGCAGCGTATTGGTTACCTCATTCGCAAGTTCAGCCATAGTTGGAGATGCACTCTTCTTGGCTGCTGCAAGGGTACGTGCAAAGCTCGCTAGGTGAGCCAAGTTTCCAGGCTCATTGAAGTTAATGCTTACTGGTAGCGGAGACGCTAGCACACTCGGGGTAGAGGGTTCACTGTAGCGATGCTCACTAGACTCAGCTTGTTGGGCCAGTTGATCGAACCACGCTTTGGGGAGGGCGCTCTTGGGACTGTTAATGGGGTTTACCATTGTTGGTTTAACAGTAGCCTGCACAGCACGTGTGATGCGCAAGCTCCAACCAACTGCGTACTCGTAAATTTCTCGAAAGTGTGCATTGTATGCAAACACGTCTTGCGGTGGGTTTGACTCAATTTTTGCGCCAAAGCAAGAATACCATTGCTGCACTTCGTTCCGCAAGATCTTCAAGTTCTGTTTTGCGTGGAGAGGGGTAACGAGATCAGCCATGGATTCCGCCACCTTTGAGGTTGTAACACGGTAAACTTCGCGAACAAGGTCACAGAGATCATGAATGGCATCGAGTTGAACCTGGTGGTCGATGTGCTCCTGCCACAAAGCAGGTTGCAACGCAACGTGAAGAACAGGCTCGACGGGTTCGATGTGTACGCTCACAACGCGTCCTCGACGGGAGAAATAATGCACCAAAGATGCGTCTCGAGAGCCGCTCACACCAGCAAGGTGAGGGAAACGGACGCAATCGATGTCCATAGCCTTTCCGTAGAACATGTCCTCCAGGAATTTGCCAAACGAGTAGTTCCACACATCGTTCGGGACCACCGAGTATTCTGAGGACAAAAGCCCCGATACGTTTCCACCACTTACGTTGCGTGACCACATTAGCACTTCGTCAGATCGAATTTGCTGGAGGACACCACGATAGCTAAACTCACGCAGGAACTCCGCTGGGGGTAGCTGGTCACTCGTGTCCTTGTACTCATTTAAATCTTTGACTCGCACAATTACGCGCCCAGTATCATGAGAGAACGAAAGTTTTGAAGTTGTGAACGCGCGCTTGAATTCGGCCTTGCTGTTTGAAAAGCAGAAACTGTCCAGAAATTGACCAACTGACATGTCATTCGAGCTGTAGAAGTCGATGCACATCATATCCGCTTTAGAAGCAGTTTTCCCCTCCAACGTGCTCCAGCAGGTAGAAAACAAAATGCGGTCCCTCAGTGAGTTCGACGACTTCGCTCCACATGTGCACCAATTTGGATGGCCTGACTGCACGACAGTTGAGCTTGTGACTGTGCTGTCGTCGTCGTCTGCTCCACGGACTACTCGCAGAGAACTAATGTTATTGAAGCGTGTATGAGCCTTACACCACTTGCACATCGCTTGTGTCTCCTTTAGAGCAGCACGCATCGAAAGCGAGTTCGACTTGAGAGAAATATATAAGGATGTGGACGACTTAGCAAACCATTCCTCCGCCACAGAACGCTCGTGGTGCTGGCTAGGAGCAATATACCCATATGCTGCCAATACGGACCGCTGTAGTCGCATGTTGTATGCCGCACGAATAATTGATGTTAGCACGCTTGTGATCTCCGTGAAAACGTCATGCGTGCCTCCACGCAAGCACAAAGTACAGCCCTTCGACGTGATACCTCCTTCAAACACTATGTTCTGACGCTGGGTTCGCTTTCTCCGCTGTTTAGCTAAGCCGGTGCCTTCTTCAGCAACGTAAAAACCATCAGCATTGGCTCTAAAAGCAATTTTCTTCGCACTTTTCGGCTCCTGGTCGCTTAGCAAAACGTAGAATCGCTTGCACGTGCCGATGACTCCAACGTCGGACATTTTGTCAATGTGATCGTACGATGTTAGCACTGACGCTCCAGTGCAGCGAGCGATTCGCTGCAAATCGATCAGACGCACATTTTTGACAACTGCAACGTTTCCTTTAAAAAGCAGCTCCTCAGCAACTCGGTGCACGTGCCCTTCGAACAAAACGATATCTGGGTTGAGAGTCATGATCTTTTCTGTCACGATATGCATGTACTCCACTTCTTGTCCTGCAACACTTTCCAATGACGAAATAGTCTCTTTCTTTCGCTGATAATCCAACGCCGATGCGATCAACATAATACGCGGGTTTAAAATGTCACTTCTCATGCCTTTGCGGGCCAGGCTTTTGTGAACAAGCACACCATCGATGAAGAAACTGTCTTGCACGCGGCCACCATCCAAGCACTGAATACGGACATATTGCATGATGTCCAGTAGATCGCCTTGGTCGGGTTCGCACGAGACGGTATGAGCTGCTCGATGTGCGAACAAGTTAATAATCTGCATCCATCGGTGTTGCTCGACCATAAAGAGCTGCGATACTGCGGGAGAAGAATCTAACAAGTGGAATATGCGCTCCTCAATGCGATCACGAGCGTCTTTCGACATCTGCTCCATGGCTGCTTCCCTTCTGAGAACACGCTCAGGATCGTCCGATTCATCATGAACATCTTTCGAAAGTCCGACCATGGCCAGTATGCCGATATCTTTTGTCGCTAGCTTGTCAGGGCCGAAAGGATTCCAAAGGACAGCATTTCCAAAACGCGGGGTATCAAACGTCCCCGATAGTGCCTTCGGGCGGGTCATCAAAGTATTAGAGGCCGGGGGGAATGCCCCAGCAAGCCGAGCCTGTGCATTTGACTCCGCGACAAGGCGCTTAAACTCCGCTTCGCTCCACCGATGGTTGCTCGGGTTCCCCAAATCTGTCTGGCTGTTCGAGCGCTTCAATTTTCGGGACACGTGCTGGGCATCTTTTCTTCCGA
Source organism: Phytophthora sansomeana (assembly GCA_032158285.1). Taxonomy (NCBI): domain Eukaryota; phylum Oomycota; class Peronosporomycetes; order Peronosporales; family Peronosporaceae; genus Phytophthora; species Phytophthora sansomeana. The sequence goes on from JAPDHH010000202.1 coordinate 195,527, forward strand.
ACAGGATCTGTGGCTCGCTGAATGTTCTCAATCTTCGTCCAGTTCCTTGACCATTGTGCCTTACCTCTTTACTCAACTCGTGCAGGTGTGGTTGGTGGGCCAGATGCTGGGCACTCGCCACAATCTGCACCTTGGGAAACATGCTAAACAGCACCGGCGGCCGGTACTTCTCTGGCTGCTCGCTCACTCGCATGTCATCGCTGATTTCATCCTTGCCGAAAAACTCCGATTTATCTAATTGCTTGTAGTTGGACGCATCGGACGTCGAGCGTTTTATCGCTTCGGCAAGGTGTTGAGGCATGAGCAGAAGTGTCTGCGCAGGCGGGGAACTGTCTGGTTTCTGCGGGCCTTCCGACTCGAACTTGGCGCCAGTCAACTCCATCTGCAGTCCTTCTCGCAGTTGGCGGTGGCAAGTGTGGCACACGAGTTGCTTCCGCAGCCTTTCAATGGACTCGTCCACCTTGTTGCCTCCGAACGACTGCGGGAGCCTCGCGCAGCAGTTGGCACAGAAAATCTGTCCGCACGAGCGGCAGTGGTGTCGTCGTCGGAAGAACGTGAACAACTGCTCGCACTCGTAGCACGCCTTGCTGGACCTGTCCGACATCCAAAAGTGTTTGAACGACCTGGAGCGCTGTCTCCCGAGCGTCGGCGAGCTCGGTTCCTGACTGGGCAGCGGCTCCTGCACGTCCACGTCCCTGTCATCTCGGAACTGCTTGACGCCCGGCAAGTGTTGGCCCTGCGGCGACGGGAACTGCGTGAGTGCGAACGGGTTGCGGTCCACGTTCATCTCGTGCTCTCGCTGCGCGAGGTCGATCTCGATGACGTCCCCCAGCTCCGGCACTTGGATGGTCGTCGCGTCGCTCTTGGCGTCGTTCCCGGAGCGCAGCGCGCGTCGAATGGCCGCCAGCACGCGCGGCAGACTCACGCCGCGCATCGACTTGCCGTTGAGCGCGACCACGAGCGCCGCCGGGTGGATGCCCAGCGCCTCGGCGTCGCTCCCGGGCAGCACGAAGTTGACGCACACGCGGAAGTCGCGGCGCGCCGAGGCCACGAGCTGCACGCCCAGGCGCGCGTCCAAGGAGCTGAGCACATGACCATCACTCTCGTCCTTGCGCACGCGCAGCGTCGAGATCTTCTCCACGGCGCGCGTGAACTGGTCCAGCGACGTGTAGCCCGCGAGGCTGTTGCGCGCGACACGCGTGGGGACGCTGGCGAAGAGCGCGAGCTCGCGCGACGACGACAGCGAGGACGCGGCCTTGAGCGAGGCCGGCGGGGACTCGGCCGAGGACGTGCAGGCGCTCGAGAGCACGCGGAAGGCGCCGCAGATGGCCGCCATCGCCCCCAGAGTGCGGAATGTCGAAGTGATGGTCAAGTCAAGTTGCCGTGGAGAAGGGCCATCCGCCACGCTCTCTCTCTCACTTGGAGTTTGTATTGGATTTTTGGTCAGGTCGGAAATAGCGCCCACTATTTTGTGCTTGCAGACGAAAATGGCGGCGAGGGCATTGACGAGACCCGTAGGCTATGGGAACATGGGCTTTATTTTATACTTGGGTCGGAGACTGCTGCTTTATCACGAGGACGCGACGATATGCACGACGTGGTCGTACACCTTGCGGACGAACACTTCGTCCAGGATGCGGTACTCCACCACAAACGCCAGGAGCCGCTGCCACGAAGCGGCCAGCAGCTCATGCACCTCGAGCACCACAAAGGCCCGATAGTACCGTTGGTACAGGAAGATGAAGACGCGGATGAGGCCGTTGTAGAGCCCGCGGGCGTTGGCGATCTGCGTCGACAGGTCGCCGCCCGCTGAGAGTCCGTTGGCGGCGCTCAGCAGACTGTGCATGCGGCGCATGAGCTCGTCCACGGCGCGGCCCTCGGCGGTGGGGGTCTTGATGTCCGACAGCATGTCATACATGATGGACACCTCGCTGTAAAAGTCGGCCGCCATCTCCTCGGCGAGACTCACGGCCTCGGATGGCGACACGGCCGCCGGGTCCACGAAAAAGTCGGCGAACTGCATGAGCGTCGCGGACGGCGACACGCTCGTGGACGTCGGCGTGATTGGCGTCGGTTGGCAGACGCGGTTGATGCTGTTGCTGCGGCTGTGGCTGCTGCTGATCGAGATGGCTCCATTGGTCACGGCGGACTTGCTGAAGGAGGGGCGTCCGCGTAGACGCTTGTGCACCATCGCATAGTCCTGTTGCGGCCTGCAGACGTCCGCGCTGCGGCCGCCGTTGAGGCAGGGTAGAGGGGGAAGCTCGGAGACCGCTCGCGCTTCATGCTGTCCGTCGATCGTTCCTGCGCCTACGCAGCGTCTTGGCGTTTGGCCGAGGAAGCCCTTCAACTGCGAGGGTAGCCACTGCAGCGACCGAACGTTCCGCGCGCTGCGATTGGCCAGTCTATGCGTCGACCACCGAAAACGCGATGAATAGGGATGCTAAAAAATTGCCAAAAATTTTAAATTTGCCTCGTGATTGGCCGGAAACCGGATCGCCGTGTACGCCAGTCGGGATTCCTTCCCGCCGTCATGGACACGTAAATGGAGGTGTTGCGCGGCGGTGTGGGCAGGAAGAGCGCGTGCTGCTTTAAGAGGAGGTTCGTCGTCTTGGTGGTGATCGGTGGCGGCGAGGAGATCTTCCAGCAAGGCTGTTCATCGCCGACAATGGCAGCACGGATTGTAATCGCGCGGCGTTAGCGCGCAAATCCGCTCGACACACTCACCCTCCAGATGCCAGTGCTTTGGTCTTCAGCCAGGTGGGGTGGGGTGCCAGACTGGCACTGATTGGTGTCTGTCAAAGAGGGCAGCTGAGGGCAGACAGCTAACGCAGCTAGTAGCGGTGCCTCTCATACCTGTCGATCCCAACAGACGAATTGGTGGGTAAACGCTGTGGGCTTTCAAGCGCCTTTTACTACAGCGTATTTGGTCGCTTTGGGGGCGCCACAAGCGTACAAACTACGAATTGGTTGTGAGCATCATAAACCATTGTCCAACATGCCTTTTGGTGAGGCGACTAAACCTCTCTCGGAGTAGCTGATTGAAAAAAATATCATTTGCTCAACGTGTGCAGGGGCAACATACAAAACAAACAGCAAAGCAAGAAGCGCCTCTCCCTATCAAACGCGGAATTGGAGAATGGGAAGCTGAAGCAGCAAGTCCAAGTGCGAACGACTGGCTGCTAATGCTCGTCGGTGATTCGTCAATCGGAGTCGTAATTACGCGTCGTAAAAAGTTGTCACCAGTAAATAGTCAACTTCAACGAAAACCCTGAACTTCGAGCAGGTCTTTGCAGGCAGCTGAACTTCGAGCAGAATTTGAATTCAAATGCTATAGACTCCTAGTTGCCGCTGTAGTGGTGGCAACACCCTGCAGTGGCGATGCAGCCCCGCGCGGCAAATAGTACTCGCTGCTGCCGGATCTGAGCCAGCCCCGCGTCATGGCACCGCTTTCGATGCTCGCTTGTATCTGTCGCAGATCATGCTTGTCAGAATCTGACTCAGACAGATCCAAAAGCGCCCAAAGTTGGCTCCGCGCCCGCTAAGCGAGCACTGTTACTTAAATACTCTTATACTCGTGAACACCTGGCGTCCATACGTTACGAAGAAACTCTTGCGAAAAAGCACCAAAAGGAGTCGAGAGCGGGCCGAGAATCCCGGTTATGATTGCGGCGACCACGTTTGCTGGCTTATATAGCAGAGTGGGATTTCCGCCCTTGCATACAAACGCCAAGTGAGTCCACTTTTCCAGGAGGTTCAGCACTGTCGGCTCAGAATTCGATCCTCGCTGGAAGGCGCAAGGCTCAGTGTCGCACGCTAGAGAGACTCCAGACGCCATGGACGAGAGCAGGAAGCGCGTGCTGCAGCTCGCGGAGCAGGGCGACTGGGACGAGGCGCTGCGCCTCGTAGACGTGAATCCAACCCTGGCTCAAGCCCAGGACGACTTTGGCATGTTGCCGCTGCATTGGGCGTGCACGGAGCCGACGGTGGGGTTGGGCGTCATCTCGACGCTCGTCCAGGCCTTCCCACAAGCCTGTGGGCTCGAGAACCTCTCAGGGATGCTGCCGCTGCACGTGGCCATTAAGGCGAAGGCCCCGGGACTGCTCATCAGCACGCTGCTGGACGCGTACCCTCAAGCAACGCTGGTCAAGGACGGCAATGGACGCTACCCCGTGGACTTGGCCATTGCCAACAACCTGCCGAGCTTCTCCATCGGCCTCCTCCGCAAGGCCGGCGCACGTGCCGTGTCCAAGATGCACGAGCGCTCGACGTCCATGGACGATCTCACCAGTGTGAGCAGCGCTGACAACAGTCAGAGCGAGGTGGAGGATGAAGACAGCACCATTCCACTCCTGCAGGCGCGCTCCATGCGGTCGTCCCGTCAGACGTCGTCTGGATATGGAAACAGGAAACTTTCCTCCATGTCCTCTTCTATTGTGGACCCCGTGGACTCGAAGACTATCTCCTTGCAACTCAAGGACCTACTTTCACAGCTACACCAACTGAGTGTAGACATCCGCGTCAACAGCACGTCGTCTTCGAGTTCGACGTATCGCAGCTCGTTCTCGAGCGCGTTCTCCTCCGGCGGCCATCACGGCGGTGAAGGACTCACGTCGGTGCTCTGGAATCCAAGTGATCGCTTCGGCATCGTGTTGGAGCCGACGGTCAAGGAGAGGGGGCCAGGATAAAGGATTTCTCGTCTCGAAGTGACGTCCTGGGCGTGGAGTCACTCGCGATCGGCGATGTGCTGATGAACATCAACGGCGCGTCCGTTGTGAACACGTCGTTCGCTTCGATCATGCGCTTCTTAAAGCACTCCAAGGGTACGTGTAAGCTGCGGTTCAAGAGCGTCGCAGATACCACCGCCGCGAGCAAGTGCAGCACGGGCAGCAACCCTGCTTCGGAGCAGGACAGCGCCATGTACTCCAAGGTGGCGGAGATGCTGGAGGCGACGCTCAAGAAGGTCTCCGCCGTCGAGGAGACCGTGCGTCTGAGCTCTGCCATGTCGCTCTGCACGTAAACCTTCCGATCTCGACATTTGAAGACGTCGGTCATCCACGACGATTTTCTTGCTGCGGGAGATTGGATTTTGACCTCGAGCTCGGGATTCCAAGGGCGCCAGAATATAATCGCGCTCTGGATAGGGAACTGCGTGCGCCGTCATCGCTCAGCCGCGTACGCAACTCAACACTTTAATGTTATGGTAACTGTATTCTCAAACCTCACAACTCAACTTCTGTACATTCCTAAAAAATCTTTAATACTAACAAAGTCGTGCTGCGCGCGAAGAAGCGCTGAAATTTTGAATGTACTCGTGAGGCGTATTATTTTAATACTTCAAGTATTTAAAAAAATATTAGCACTATTATACGCGCAAGCCTCGCCAGCTTGCCGTTCAGCATCCGTTGCACCTTGCCCACCGCCTTGGCGGCACCCGTCGATGTTGTAGCCTCAGTGACGGTCACCGCGCCATTCCTTGCCGCCCTCCGTTCACTGGTAGCTGAGCCGCCGTAGTGGCGCCGCAGGCTGGGTGAGACCTTGTCGTTGGTCACCTTGGCCAGGGGTGCAGGGCAGTTCGCCGTGCATGGCGTGCTCGGCACCACGGACGCGGGGCCGTTAGCCTCCTCGTGGTTCACGCTGCAGCTGCGTTGAATTCTTGGGCGACACAGAGATCGCCACCTTCTTGCCGCCTGGCCCCGTCGACTCGCACACCCACGTGACCGACCTTTTCATCACGGGCACCACCTTGCAGCCCTTCGTCCCCATCAAACAGTTAGCCTCCTCTGACAAATTCGGTGTGCTTGAGAGGCCATACACACGACTGTTCGTTGCGCTGCAGTCATTGAGGTGCCCTGAGTAGCATTCTCAGGCTGTGGTGCTGAAAACCAGGGGTCTGAATAAAAAATTTCCGTATCACTAAATCAGTTTCTCACAATAAAAAAGCGGATTATTTCAACTTTCGCAAAAAATATAATATCATACTGGACCAATTTTCACAATATAATTTACAAAAGTAAGCTCATAGAAATTTCAGGTCATAACTCGAATTGGTGGACAACAGAGCTTCGCTCACCAGCATATCTTGTCGAATTCATACGCCATACTTACTTGTTGATGTTAAAACGACTGGTTACAGTAGTAGGTGAAGTCGAGAAGCCTCTCGTACCTCGCTCGCTCACTTTTCAAAGTATCCTCCCGCCTCAAACATGCTGACGAACAACAAGGACATCTGCGCGTACTTTTACGAGGCCCTTGATCAAGGCCGTTATCGCTTCAAGCAGTGCGGTAACAAGCGAAAGCAACTTGCCAATACTGGCTACTCGAACCTGATCGCCCACCTCGCCCACAAGCACCCCGATTTCAAGACTCAGCATGCAGCCTCCCTTTCTACAACATCTAGAAGTCTCCAGGACTTTGGGTTTGTCTCCGAAGAGACGACGCATCGTTTCCAGTGGATGCAATGGGTCATCGAGCGCAACATGCCGCTCTCAGAAGTTGACAACGAGCTGACACGCTCGATGTTGAAATGGACATCTATGTCTTCGCACGTGCTTCTCAACGCAATGCACGACGTGGCCAAGAAAGTGGGCAAGACGATCGAGTCGATGCTGGGCAGCTGTTTTGGAATAATGTTCGATGGATGGTCGAGTGGCTCCATGCACTACGTCGCCGTTTACGGCGCTTTTGATACAGATGGGGATCTGCGTCTGCAGCTGCTCGCCGTGTCTCCCCTTGATGACGGATCGCAGGATGCAGATGTGCACATCAAACTCTTTGGCGGTGTGTTGGATGGCTACAACAAGACGCTCGACATGGTGGCGTTCATTGTTGGCGATAACTGCAGCACCAACCAGTCGATCGCCACCAAGCTTGGTGTTCCGCTTGTTGGTTGTGCCAATCACCGGTTTAACTTGGCGGTTAACAAGTATCTCGCCGATTATGAACCGTTACTAGCGCAAGTTAACACGCTGATGTCAAAGTTATGTCAAGTTAATAACTTTGCCGAACTTTCAAAAGTGACCAGCCTCCATCCCATCAAACGGAATATGACGAGATGGAGTTCCAGTTTTGAGATGCTTCAGCGCTACATTCGAATTCGCCCTCAGATCAAGACAGTGGACGCCGTGGAGGAGCTGATTTAGACCGGTGCGTCGCATCGTAAGCTGGTCACTCTTCTTGAGCACATGAAGAGGTTTCAAAGCGTGACGAAGAAGCTGCAGACTGAAGATATTGATTTGGCGGACGTGCGCCTTCTCTTTGACTCTGTGGTCGCTGAGTACCCATGCATGCGTGGTCACCTGAAGGCAAACGCTAACATCGTGCATTCTCCTGTGTTCGAGTCGGCCGTCGTCAAGGTCATCAACGGCGTCAGTCTTTCCAACGCAGAGTCGCAAGCAGTCAAGCGTTTTGAAGTGCCGGAATGTGGCAGCAAGAGGAAGGTTCGTGCCGAAGACTACGCGACTCAGATCCTTCGTGCTGGGTCAGGCAAGTAGTCCAAGCAGGACAAAGGTGTCATCTACAATTCTCTTTTGAAGCAGCTTCCACCGACATCAAACACGTGCGAGAGACTTTTCTCGCAATGTAAGTTGGTATTAACTCCACAGTGTACGTCCATGCTACCCGCCAATTTCGAACTACTAATGTTTCTTCGGGCAAACAGGAGCATGTGGGACGTGACTACATTGGCATCCGTTCGAAGTGAGTCAGAGTCATGATAATACATTGCAGTATTTGCGGTCGTTTTTATTATTGCTTCTTGCGGTATTGAATCATTATTACTGCTGTGGTCAGCAGGAAATTCCGTATGATACTGAATTGGAGAAGCCCTGCTGAAAACCCCTTACTTTAAGTAAGGAAATATTTACTTGGGACATCCAAGTTGGGAGTTTTCCCAACGTGCACTTGATATCATAACCCAATGGGATAAAGTGACAAGAAGAGTTTAGCCCAAGAAAAACACAGCAAATAAATAACCGCATAAATTACTTGCATTTGCGTGTTGCGCGAAGATGGACGCGTCGCCGACACAAGCAACATTCACGTGGGCAATTCAAAAAGTCGACAGGTATTCAATATGCAAGGTTTTTAGCACGAGGTATCCGACAATCTTTCCATTTTGTACATGCATTCGTAGCACTTAGATTACACCTCCTGTGGTTTTTCAAAATATGCACAGAGTATAGACTTTAAAAGTGCAAACGAAGTTCATTACAGTTGAAGATAAGCGGAGTAGGCTATTCCCCCCGAAGATACACACATCAAAACAAACACATATGGTTTCTCTTTGATGAAACTTCGGTATTTCAAATAGATACGGATAGTGCGCATCCCATCTGCTATCACGCACCTGCGGACCAGAAAGAAAATAACTTCGCCATACTTTCAAAGGGACCAAAATTTCAGAAAGTTCTTCGAGGCGGTCAGAGCCTTTCATTTCAAAATTCCCCCTCGTCCTGCCCATCAAGAGCGAAGATCTTCCCTGCGAGGGCAGCGCGTAATGGTACGGCATCAATTCTTGCTGCATGCAGATGACTGTTCGACTAACGTTGTTGTGCAATGTCTGAGCAGCCCCCAGAAGAAGAACTCCCCCCATTTCCTGGCCATAGCAAGCAAAGCAAGGCTCCGGAGCGGCCACCGCCGACGCTATCACTCCAGCAACAGGCCGAGGCGACTCATGTGACTATTCGCAGGGTACGCCGAGCGGCGCTTGAAGATGAAGAGCCTTCAGCGCGACGAACTCCCCCAAGTGGCCAGCTCGCGCAACACGGCGGGAAGAGGCTGACGCCCATGCAGCAACGTGTATTGGGCGAATCATACGGTGATCGTGTGAGGAAGGCTGAACACCCGCGCCAGGTCGCACGTGCGACATCTGCACCACCTCCAGAACTACACGAACACGGGCGGAAAGCAAGATGGGAGTACCAGATGCTGCAGGCTTTGAGGACGGAAGAGAAAACGCGCTCCGCTTCCGTAACAAGTGAGGAATTGGCGGATGTGCTGAGCCAGTTGGAGCATCCAAGAGAGCAGGAAGTACGGGTGTCGCGCATGTGGCCAACACGGACACAAACAACGAAGGTGGTCGAGATTGTGTCGAAGTGGAGAATGCGCGCGTCGCTCGATGCGATCAAGAAAAAGTGACACCGAATATTGACCAAATACAGACCAAATTGACACCAAATATCGCACGAAAATCTCCGGTGAGTGGTGTACGCGCCGGTCTGCCTTCTGATGACGGTATATTGTCGGAAGTCTTGGAACAGTTGGACGAAGAGGATGGAGAGGAGTCTCATGGTGATACAGATGACTTGGATTATGTTGATGCCGATACGGATGACCTAGAGTACGTCGACGATGACAGTGCGGATGAGGAGAGCGCGTCCGAAGTGCAAAGTATGCATGATTCTGAAGATGTTTCAGTAACCCCTGAAGTGGAAGGAAATCGAGTAGTTGCTCACGCAGCTCGAAACGAGCAAGCACGTCCAGGATCCGCGGCGCAAGCAACAGTGTTTGGAATGGAGGAAGCAGCTCCCGTTGCAGGAGAATTTTTGGAGGGATTTCCAATTTACTTGGATTCCTGGAGCAAGTTTTTCGAAGTCTTTGCTGATTTTCAGGAGCGGACGTTTCAGATGTTTTCGTGTCGGACTAGTACGTCGGTGGATGCGCGGAATCGAGCTATCACGTCTGAACAAGAAAAAGCAAAGAAAGCGATGTCGAAGAGGGCAAGGATGAAAGGAAAGCAATCATCGGGCCGTGCTGTTACAGGTGGTACACTGCTTCCAGCATCTTGGGACAAGTACAGTAGAACGTACTTGTGTACACACGGAATGTCCTACGAGAACAAGAGTAGTGGGCGGCGGGGATATTCCAAAGTTCGCTCCACGGGATGCTCAGCTCGAGTCAACGTCCGTGTGTGTGCGAGATCCGGCGGTAATGGGTTTCATCTTCAGGTGAAAGCCTCTGGGATTCACAATCACCGCCTAACGGAGGACCAGTGGGTCGATTACGCAGAGAACCGCCGCATTGTGGACCCTCAGCTTCGAGAAGACGTCGCAGTGATGACCAAAGCTGGCGCCAAACCTCGCGGTATTCTAGAGTATTTACGGTCCAAGACAGGTACGGAATGTTTTGTTCACCTTTGGTTGGACTTTGGTGTATTTCATGTATGAAAATGATTTGCTTTGGCTAATGATACAGGCAAGCGCACAGCACTGAAGGATGTCCACAACATGATCCAGCAACAGAAGCGTGTTTACCGAGGTGGGAAAAGTAATGTAGAGCGCGCGTTGGCAGTACTGGAGGAATTTGTTGCGGCTGCTCCTGGCAACATGGCGGAGTTCTTAGTGGACAGCAACACAAATGTCGTCCGAGTGGTTACGTTTCAATCGGCTCGGATGAAGCGGTTGTTCACGGCTTTTCCCGAAGTCGTGTTAATCGATTCCACGCATGGAACCAACGCCAATCAGTACAAACTATTCAGTTTTGCTGTACATGATGTCTTCGGACGGGTAAGGTGACGATGACAAAAAAGTCACAGAAAATATACTCACTCTGTTGATGTTTTCGGTTGTTATATATTTGAAGGGCCAGTACGTGCAGCATGCCTTGGTACAAACGGAAGAGAAGGTGAACCTGGAATTGGCTGTCGATGTGTTCAAGAGGAACAATCCCGAGTGGGCTAACATCCGAGGGGTAATGACGGACAAAGCCCTGCACGAGAAGGACGTGCTGCATAAAGGCTGGCCCAAGGCACGGCAATTGCTGTGCAAATGGCATGTGGAGACATGGCTGAAAAAAACAGTGTTCGCGCTTAGGCGGAATGGGATTCCCGGAAACGAAGCAACTGAAAGTTATCATGAAAGGTCTCGTGAACTCGGAATCCCAGCAAGAGTACGATGATTTCAAGGACGCTCTGCTGGAGACACTCGGAAACGACAAGGAGAATCATTTATACGAGAGTTTCATGCAACATTGGGATTCTACGACCGACGAATGGGTGATGTTTGAACGTGGTGGTGTGTCCCACTTGAAGAACAACACGAACAACCGCCTAGAGTCTAAATGGGGTCACTTGAAGGGGATTATCGACGGTAATTTCACCATTGACGAGCTGCTCTCCATGCTCATCATGATGCAATACTACGCTGAGGAACGCTACCTGGCGGAGTTAAATCGCGTTGGTAGACGGCAGCCGAGAATGAATGAAGACCCGGAACTGACCGGTTTGGCAATGCAACTCAGTGACTACGCCTTCAACATGGTTGCAGAGCAGCACAAAACTGGCTGGTGGTCCAAATGCGTCGTACGATTTCCACGTGGACGGGGGTCAAAGCAACGTTGACGAATCCTGCGACCGGTAAAACACACGAAGTTGATGCCCTGGTAAGATTTCTGTGTGCATTTGGTTTTTGGTGTGAATTCTGTTTGACGTTTTTCATGTTGTGTCTACTGCTATAGCTGTCTACATGTGACTGCATCTTCATGCAGACTTGTCTTCTTCCATGCCGGCACGTAATGTGGGTCCGCAGCCCAGCAAACTATGAAACCGTGATTCCCCCTTTGCGTACGTTTTCGAAGCGGTGGATCGTACAGAGTCCAGTGAACAATATTGACGATGGCGAGGTCTCAGCCGGAGGCCTCAACCGCGTGAACTGTCCGCCCATCAAAGCGCTGCCGCCTGTGGACAGAGACACCAAGTACAGCCGCAGCAAGCAGCTCAGCGACAGAATCAACGACGTAATGTCTCTACAGCCGTCCACGACGTACCGCTTGGCAATGAAATGGCTCGAAGGTTTTCACACCGCACTCCACACGGGCAAGCTGGAAGACTTCACTGGTCCAGAACCTACACACGGGACGCCCCACCCGTCTAGTGACTTCCCGAGCCTCTCGCAGATTTCAATCGGCAGTAGTGTCACGCTTTCCCAGTTGTCGTTCGCAAATCCAGGTGACGACAATGCTCTTGAGGTGGAAGAAGATGCAGATATTAAATCAACGCAGCCTACTGAAAATGCTGAAGCTATTTCAACGCTCACACCGCTTTCAACGACTTCGGCGCCAGCATCCCCCGAAAATCCAGCTTGGGCTAATAACACCAAAATCGGTCCCAGCTGAGAGCATGAGCGGAACAGCTAATGAGCCTATCGTGTTCAGCTCGCCACCCAAACGGCGAGGTCTGTCGCGCCGCGCCGAGAAAAGAGATGAGTCAAGGAAGGAGATGAAAGAAGCAAAGCGCATAATGACGACTATACGCGAAGGAAAAAAAGCTCGGGCTGTGAAGTTGTCCCACATGGAGATCCTTTTCGGTCCTTACAGCGCAAGCACCACGAAGCCGATCGTTGATAGACTGGGTTGGCCAAGTATTGAAGTCCATGGAGTGCTGGCAGTTGTCAGGTGGAATGTCGGGCAACCTGTACCGGTTGTTAAAGCCATTCCTCAGCTGGAGATTATCCGCCACTCTATTCGAGCCATCGAAGAAACGAAGAATTTCTCTTTGTTAGCAAGATGGGATAGTTACGGCTACGCGACGTATGAGCAGTGGAAGCTTATGGAAGCCGTAGTAATGGCACGGAACAATTTTGCGCTGGTACAAGCAACCGTGGATTGGATTGACAAAGTGGAAGATCGAGTTGATTGTGTTGTGGAGCCCTTCAAAGACACTCAAAACGTCACCAAAGTAAGATATCTTTTCACCAAATTATACCGAATTTCTACAAAAAAACTAACTTCACGCATTCCTGACCTGTATGTGCCTAGGAACCTGGGCTGAAGAAAATTCTCACTGTCGTCAATCTTGGCAACCATTGGGGCGCGATGTTTGTTGATGTGGGTGGAAGGAGGTGCTATCTGTTTGATCCGATGCATTTGAAAAGCAAACTTACGGAGCTGAAAAACGCTGCCCGCACTGTCATTGAGAAGATGTTGGACATGACAGACCAGCTTCAATTTGAAGTGATCACGGGGTGCAAGCAGCAGGACAGCTCGTCTTGTGGCCTGTGGAGTTTGGTTGTGCTTGAATTGTTGCTGTTTGGTGCGACGCCGCAGAGCTGGGGTGATTATTGGAGCGATTCGCTATACAAAGTGGTTGACTACTTACGCTTGCGCTACTTGCACAAGGTAATTAGTCTTCCGAGTTACTTCGAAGTGGTGGACGAGGAGATGGAAAATGAGGGTGAAGAGACGTAAGACGCGAGTGGTAGGTCGCTAGTGCTTGAAGTAACTTCAATACCAACGTGGTCCTATTATGTTTATTTTCGGTGGCAAATATCATACCAAACTTATACATAACGCGAAGGACTTAGTGATTTCTTTGTAGGAGACGCAGTTGCGGTCGTGGCCCAAATTCCAAATTTCAGAATATTAAAGTACCTTATAGATTATCATACTGAAACCAAATATGATTTTACCACGTTACATAGCGCACAGAGCGAAAGAATCATTTTGATTCGTTGACTGCTGGTTGTGTTATGCGTATGTGCCGTGTTACGGACTCTTTTGCGTAAGCTACGGGCGCCGTGTAAACCCTGTATTTGAGTGCTCACTTTCTGTTCCTAAACGAAGCTACGACGCGTACCCAACATCTTCAGGATTTGCCATCGATTTCTCCTGACAGCACATCAAAATCACACATCACGCGTGAATTACACAAAGAAAAGTGAATGGCACAAAAGATCAAAAACTTCTACACAAAAGCTGTTGCGCACACACGGATACACCAAAGCAGCACACAAAAACTACAACAGAACACAACCGGACATGGGAACTGCACAACCACCAATCACTGTATTGAAGGTGTCAGTTTTGTCGAATCAAATTGAAAGTTACGAGTCATTATAGCCAATAATAGTTCGGTTAGAAGGTGCATCAGGCGCAGCCAGCCAAAGCTGATCCCACCACCCTCAAGACGCCCCCACCTTCCTTCCCCTCCTTTCCTCGCCCACCAAGATGCCGGAAGCCGTTATTTGGCGGCCCATGTGCTCAGAGCTTAAAGAAAGCGACGCGCTCATCCTCATGGAGTGCATGAAGGCGTTCAAGGCATCGAAAAGCCAAGCAATTTTCTGCACGTTGTGCGCGGTTCCTACTCCTCATCTAATGCGCTACAAGATCCTGAGCTGTCGGTGCACGCAGTGCAAGCAAGCTGCTACCTACGCGACCTGCCCATGGAAGGGCAAGATGCTCGTCTGCCTCGAGCGCAAAGTTGTGTCACTGTTTGAGCGTGGAGAGCACGTTACCAGTGCACGGCCTCCGCATCATCGCAACCTCACGGCCGCTCAAAATACCTTTGCGAAACAAATGGCTCGCGCCGGTATGAAGCCGGCACGTATTCGCACGGCGATGCTGCTGCATTTTGGGCTGCAGCCAAGCGAGCTTCCGGCTCTCCAGCAGGTGCAAAACGTCGTATGCTACTACCGCCGCACTCAATTAGGCGGAAGTGATACGACAGCTACTATCGTGGCAGCTGTGCGCGCTGCAGCGTTTACGGGAGGCGAAGAAGACCATCAGCCTTTCAGCTTCGCCTGGGATTTAGATGCGCAAGGTAATATTGATGTCGGAAACGGTTCAGACGAGAAACCGTTCCTTGTTGGCTACTCTACTAACGCCTTGCTGCGCCAAGCTGCTCGTGATTCGGAGACGTTTATCTTTCACGTGGACATGACATACAAGACCAACCAGGTCGGCTATCCTGTCCTTGTCTGTGGTATCACGGACATTGCGAGAACTTTTCATTTGCTGGCGCTGTTTGTTACTTCCCAGCAGCAAGAAGCGCACTACGCCAAGGCACTGGCTGCGCTTAGATGGATTTTCTTTAAAGTTGTAGGCGAGCCGCTTAATGTTTCGTATGTCATGGGAGATGCTGACGCTGCGCAATTTAATGCGCTTCACACGGTGTTCAAAGGAGGACTGTAGCTACAATCACTTGATGTGCTACTACCACCTGATAGCCAAGGTGGTCGACCGAACCAAAAGTATGTCCAAGGAGCTGGGGGACGCTGTCCTGCGTGACATCTACGATATGCACTACAGCAGGAGCCGGGAGGAATTTGACAGCCTTCGTTCAGCTGTGGAGTCGCGTTGGCAGGAAAACGCATTACTGTCCTCCTTTCATGCGTACTTCAAACGTGTGTGGCTCAACGACCGCTTCTGTAGGTGGCAGTGCTACCTAACGCCTCCTGGATTCGCAACAACAAATAACCCGGTTGAACAGTTCAACCGGGCGTTCAAGCGTGACTACACCGCACATCGTTTACTGAAAATGGGTGAGCTGCTCCAGCAGTTCTCAGCTTGCTGCCGGCAGCGGTCGATAGATGTACGCCCGTTCTCGAACTCGCCGCAAGCATCGAAGGAGTTGCTGGCTCGCGTGAAAGCACTTCGCAGCAAGCAACTTCTTTTAGAATACGTCGTCCCGAGGATGAGTGTGGAGTTTCTACTGTTGGACAGTAGCTCCGATGTGCTTCATGTCTTGTACAAGCCGCCGCCAAGAGCGTACAACTCCGCCACCAATACATTTCAGGAAGCCGTACAGGTCTCGGCCCAGGTAGGAGTGAACACCGCGAGGATGGGGTTCCAGAATCAGCCCTCAACTGGATGGCCAGTTGACATGGTAGCGCAAGTGTGTCCGTGCGCTTCACACTTCAAATACGGTAACTGCGTGCATCGTCTTTTCGCCATGCAGCAGCGCGCTTGCATCAACGACAACGGCGACGAGGTGCTGGTGAACCGTCGAGCCCCTAAACGAAAGCGTGCTGTCGTTGGCCCGGCTCCAACTGCTGCCGGTCGACCGCCCTTGGCTGGACCAGCGCTTCAGCGTGAGTGACTTCGAAGCGCACCCCACGCTTATCAGCACGAGCGGTAGATCAATCGGGCCTCTAGGTAGCTCTACAGCCAATAGCATACATCAAGAAGTTGTCAGCATTTCTAGTATTAAAGAGCACTCAACACGTTCACGCGTTGGCAACTTACATGACTAGTGAGGAGGCGCCTGCCTGTTACACTGCCCAGCAACTTGCGCCTCCCCTCGGCAGCGCTGGTATTCCATCCTTGCAGGGACGCACTCACGCCTCGCGCTGTGCTGCCGTGCAGCTACAACACCGATCCATGTGCCACTCTACTCACGCGCAGGACGCCGTATTGTGACGATATATAAACCAGCAGCCTGCAGGCCGCCCTTTCGGGTAAATTCTCATCAACAAGGCGCCCTTGGGCCCACCCTCGGTGCTGGTTCGCCGAGGTGGTGATGTTCTCTCGCGTTGGGGGGCGTCCTGTGTCCTGAATCCTCCCGTGGCCCTCGCAATCATCGCGAGAAGCATCCGCTACCCTCCGCCGCGTGCCGTCCCTGGTGGCGTCTGACTTTTGATGAATGTGGTCCACGAGCTCATGTGGGCCACATAAGCTTGGACCACATTTGCTTGTCTCACGGTTGGCGTCGCGTCGCCTGATTGTCCGTCTCTGTGCGTGTGCTATTCACAGGTTCGTGATGATATTCACGGATGCCTTGGTACTTTTCATATTTTCTCATTTCTCCTTTTTCATTTTCTGTTGGAATAGCACATCCAAGATAAGCATACGGAGGTTGTAGATATGAAACGATATAGCCGACAAATCGTATTCACTAGAGACTCTGAATAGAACAAATCGTACTTACGGAAATTCCACCTACACACCATTGCTACACCGCGCAATCTTGCCCAACATACGTGTCCTGGACCTGCAGCCCAAGATGATGAGCCCGGCGGCGCCGCAGTCGCTTCAGGAGAAGCAGCGCGGTGCGTGTCCCTCTCCTCCCTCTGCTCCTCTTCCTCCCCTGTATCTAATGCACCCCCTGACATCTCTGCTCGTCTCTATAGAAAACCTATTACGTATGTTGGACTTTAACTCGGAGAGCGCCGTGGGCTTCGTGGATGCTACGCAGGACTCCGTGTACGTCGGTTGCTGCTTCCCATACAAATATCAAGATAAAACATGTCATATACTGACTTGGTGATTGAATAGTGACCGCTGGGGCGACCAATGGAAGGTCCTGGTCTACGACAGGTTCTGCAGAGACATCATCTCGCCCATTCTCAAGCTGCACGAGCTCCGCAAAAAGGGCGTGACGCTGCACATGCTGCTGGACACGGAACGTGACGCGATTCCGGACGTACCGGCCATTTACTTTGTGGAGCCCACGCGCGAGAACTTGGAGCGGATCGTCTCGGACTGCGCCAAGGAGCTCTACAGTTCTGTGCACCTCAACTTCGCCTACCCGCTTAGTCGCGAGTCGCTCGAGTACTTGGCTCGTGCGTCGGTGGAGGCTGGTTGTACGAGCATGGTACGTGTGGGTTGGGGTTGGATTTGATGAAGAGGTGGTGATTTTTATTGGTGGTGGTGTGTTTCGTGCAGATCGCCAAGGTGTACGACCAGTACACGAATTTTGTGTCGCTGGAGCCGAGTCTCTTCTCGCTGAATCTCCCCGAGAGCTACCGTGCATACAATGACCCGAATGTGGCTGACGTGCAGATTGAACAGTCCATGGGTGCGATTGTCAAGGGACTGTTCTCCGTGCTTGCTACTGCCGGCAGTGTGCCTGTGATTCGATGCCCGAATAATGATGGACCGTCGAGGATGGTTGCCGAGCAGCTTAGCTCGACGATCCGAGAACACCTGGTACGGAGCGAATAGTTGTGGGACAGTGCACTTCGTAGGACCTCTCTCTTATTGTTGTTTTTGCATTGCTTCTAGAGTGCAAGGAATGGCGTTTTCTCCGAGAACGCCTCCAACTTCCAGGTAATTATGTTGTTCAATTAGTGAAAGGTTGTGAATGTGGCTCTCATGTTTATCTGCCACTGTAGCGTCCTGTGCTGATCATCATGGACCGCAATGAGGATATCGCTTCGAGTTTATACCACCCATCAACTTATCAGGCGCTTGTCGACGACGTTCTCTCTATCCAGATGAACCGTGTCAAGGTAACGGTGAAGGCCTCTGGCGGGGAGGACGGTGGAGATGATGGTAGATCGATGGAGCGCACGTATGACCTTGACGTGACGTGTGACAAGTTCTTCGAGACTCATGCTGGCAGTTTATTCCCTGACGCAATCGACGCAAACGAAGAGGAAATGAAGCAAGTCACACGAAAAGAAGAACAGATCCGAGCACAGACGGGTGGCAATGACGCCCTCATTAATGGCACGAAGGACCTTGTGGCGGCTGTCGACACATTGCCGGCTCTTGTGGAGAAGAAGAAAATGCTGGAAGTACACACGAACATTTTTCACGCCGCATTCGAGGGCGTCACAAAACGTCACATCCCGTCGTACTCGATGCTGGAACAGAAACTTATCGACGGTTCGCATGTTGACAAGGCCGATGTACTGCAGCTACTATCAAGCACGGAAATGGGCACGCTGGCGGACAAAATGCGTTTATTAATGATTTACTTCCTGTCGAGTGGTGCAAGCGGACCGGAGATGGCTGAGTTTGAAAATGCCTATCAGCAATGCGCTGCTGCATCCGAGCAGCCAGAAGCATATCTCCAGGCATGGAAGTTCCTGCGAAAGCACTCAGCTTTTCAGCGACGCGCCAGTGTTGGGGCTGCTCTGCAATCCGACAATGGCGCAGGACCGGATGGTGGCGTCAATATGAGCAAGTTCAAGGGTCTAGCCCAAGGTTTCCTTGCTCAAGCTGCTGCAAGCTTCAAGAACTTTTTGCCCGAGAACAAGAAGCTGCACGTCACTCGTGTCACGGACGCCATTTGTGAGATGAAGCCCAACACGGAGGATGAAAGTTTTCTGTATCTGGACCCGAAGGTAGGATTCTTGGGTTGCTCGTGGATTTGGAGAGCCAATGCTGTGCTAACATTGTATACTCGTTTGATGCTTAGATTAAAGCCAACGGTGATGTGCCCCGACAGCGATCTCCTTTCCGTGAGGTTATGGTATTTATGATCGGGGGTGGCAACTACAACGAGTATCAGAACCTGCTAGCGTACGGCAAGGGGCAGCAGCCACCCCGATCGATCTGGTACGGCTGCACAGAGCTGCTGAACCCGGAGGCGTTCCTGAACCAACTCGGCTCGATTGGCGCATAAGTTTTAACCCCTAGACGTTGCATGGAAGATTAGCTGCGTTGGCATCTGAGGAGAGTCGTCCATGTGCGGCGGTCAATTTACGCCGTTGATCACGAGATTGTTGCGATTGGGGACCAGTTTCTCTTTGTAGTTTGTACTCCTTTACCTGTCTCCGTTTACGATTGTATAGTACATGTGAGGAGGACACACAACCATGACGAAGTACAGTGACGATGTCTTTACGTTGCCTCCGCTTCGCATTAGACGGGTCCACCAATTCCGTTGGTCTAGAGGACCCACAACGAACGTGCAGAGGGCAAAATACTAGCGCAACGCGCTGCACCACTAGCTCGCTGCAGCGCCGGCATGCAGAGACATAGCGTCAAGGGAAACAAGTTGTTGTCAACGCCTCCACAACAACAACCATAACTCTTTCGGTCTTCACACGATTCATTTGTTTCTCAATTTTCTAATAGTTTGCGATAGTTGCACGTCAAAGAGGCTGCTGATAAATAAGCCCACGCGCAGGCGTGGTGGTGCGATCTGTGGCAATGACGATGGCAATGACGATGGCAATGACAGCAGGTAGCAGACATGTTGTAGCAGCAATAGGACCCATCCAGGAGGGCGTCTACAACCGGAGCGACTCCTGCCGACGCTGCATCTGCTGGCGCTCGAACTGCTCGCGCTCGAACTCGACCTGCGCCTGCAGATGCCGCTGCTGGGCGCCGAGGTCCATGTCCATCTCGTGCTGCTCGAACAGTTGCCGCTGCTGCTGCTGCTCTTGCTCTCGTTGCCGCGCGATCTGGCGCACGAGCTGCGCAAGCTGCTGGATCTCGACGGCCGCGCCGTCCACCTGCACTTGCATGGCGTTGACCATCGCCTGCAGCACGTGCACCTGTTTGCGCGAGGCCTTCTTGGAGTGGTGGACGTGCTGCTTGTGCGGCGTCTTGGGCGACGCTCTGCCTCTCGACCGACTGCTGCTGCTGCTGCTGCTGCTGCTGCAACTGCTCGTGGGCGTGCAGACGGACGCGGACGGCGACTCGGCGAAGAGCATGGCGGCCTCCGCGTCGACGGCGTTGAGCGCCAGCACGTCCAGCGCGTCGAGGCTGTCGTCGAGGCGGCGGCTCTCCCAGTCGAACGCGGCCAGGTCCGCGGCGCGCAAAGGTGGCGGGCGGTCCAGACTAGCGGGCAGCGCGAAGGCCGACAGCTCGCTCTCGAAGATGGCGGCGTCGTTCATGAGATCAGTCAGATGATGGCTTAGTGTGTGTTGAAGCTGGCGGAAAGCGTTGTGTGCCGTGCCGGCCGCCCTGCGTTGCGATTCGTTTCGAGCGGGTGGGTGCCAGGAAAAGGGTACAGTACCGGCTACGGGATCTGTTGCTGAAAGGGCAAGCGCGCGTCACTGACAAGCAATTGGCGAATGGCCTTCAAGGCATTCAAGGCAGGTGCGGTTTGCGGACAGGCCTTTCCCGGCGGCGCAACACTCCACCGAGAGTACGCGCGCGTGGACTCGCTCGGCTGCGGCAGCGCTGCTGGTTGGCGCAGGCTCGTTCCTCATGCGCGCTGCATCGGCGATGGGAATCTTTTTGTTCTATGCACCTCGCAATCGACGGCGCTGCGTGGACCGGCCGGTCGCGCTCGAGGAGCCTCCAACTCTTGGGCAAAGTATGCCCTGCACAGTAACGCCGGTCGGTCGGTGCTGGACATTCGAGCCAGCGCGAGACACGTCAGCTTTATGCACGGTCGGCTAAGCGAAAGTATACGTTACAGTAGGAGGCCTGTTGCGTGCACCGGCCGGTCGGGTTGGTCGGCCGGAAACATATGCGGGTTTGTATGCCATCCAATCGGCGA
Source organism: Phytophthora sansomeana (assembly GCA_032158285.1). Taxonomy (NCBI): domain Eukaryota; phylum Oomycota; class Peronosporomycetes; order Peronosporales; family Peronosporaceae; genus Phytophthora; species Phytophthora sansomeana. Next base: position 216,417 of record JAPDHH010000202.1, read on the forward strand.
GCCAGGTCTCTGCGTGTCTTTCGCGCCAAACCGCGCGGTCGGCTAAGCGAAAGTATACGTTACAGAAGGAGGCCTGTTGCGTGCACCGGCCGGTCGGGTTGGTCGGCCGGAAACATATGCGGGTTTGTATGCCATCCAATCGGCGAGCCAGGTCTCTGCGTGTCTTTCGCGCCAAACCGCGCGGTCGGCTAAGCGAAAGTATACGTTACAGAAGGAGGCCTGTTGCGTGCACCGGCCGGTCGGGTTGGTCGGCCGGAAACATATGCGGGTTTGTATGCCATCCAATCGGCGAGCCAGGTCTCTGCGTGTCTTTCGCGCCAAACCGCGCAGGACGGCGGTAATACTCTTGCAGACGGCCCGGACTGCCCCAACGGGAGCGACCGAGTTCATAATTTCGGCGCGCTGCCGAAGACGACAGACAGCGTTCTGCCAATGCGTAGTGCAACGCCGACCGTCCGACGAAATCAGAACGCCCGGGGATGCGCTGGCGGCAGTGGGTGAGTCGCCTCGCACATGAAAGTTTTTGACTTGGATACATGTACGTACACACCGCTGCAGCTAAAGCTGAAAGTCGAGTGCGCCTATTGTTGCGGCCAATGCAGGCGTAAACTGGTCGAATGCGCCACACAAAAACGCTCGCAATCGTAATGGTTGTCGCCGGCGCTTTTGTTCGCAATAAGGTGGGCGCTCCTGACACATTCTGGCCAATATTGGCGAGGCTGCACTAACAGACTGTTAGTATTATCGTTATACACTTGGTATTTGCATGATGGACGATGATGAAACCTGAAGTCAGGAATAAAGCTTTAGGGATCAGTCGGCGGGGATAATTGCCTCGTTTTGCCAATGTCAGTACTACAGACCTTGATTAAAAATCTTTAACTGACTTTACTAAAGCCAATGGTGATTTAAAGCACTTTTCGACAGAACCCTAGTATCCATACTATGTTTCCGGTCAGGACATATTTCCGGTCATCTCCCACATACAATTTCAACTCAATAAGACGCTTAGCGGCGTGACCTCTACTTACAACACTAAAAGTCTGTTATCACCCAAACTAGTGCGAGGTGAAAGGCGGGATATTTCCCTTTTGACTAAACCACGAAGGCGTGCCTCCGAGCCATTAAACGCACTCATAAATGCTCGCGAAAGTGATCGACCGTTCAATGGTTTAGTGCCTACTCTATTGAAGCATGCGATTGTCGTACTATGATGACTTTTGGTGAATAAGGTAATCGATATATGAGCCATTTACCCCAAACATGTTTCCGGTCACCCAGCATGTCCGGTACGGATATGCACAATTGTAATATGCCGTAACATTTTGGGAGGAGCCAAATCGCCGCTTGTCGAAACAAAAGCTCCACAGAATTCCTTCCATGACGCAAGTAGAAGTGACTACATTGTCAACGTGTGACTAAAGCATGGAGCACGTCTATAACATAGCGATAATACCATTCGTCAAGCTTCCCTGCTGCGGCGAGTAAATATCAGGAGCGCCCACCTTATTGCGAACAAATGCGCCGGCGACAACCATTACGATTGCGAGCGTTTTTGTGTGGCGCATTCGACCAGTTTACGCCTGCATTGGCCGCAACAATAGGCGCACTCGACTTTCAGCTTTAGCTGCAGCGGTGTGTACATGTATCCAAGTCAAAAACTTTCATGTGCGAGGCGACTCACCCACTGCCGCCAGCGCATCCCCGGGCGTTCTGATTTCGTCGGACGGTCGGCGTTGCACTACGCATTGGCAGAACGCTGTCTGTCGTCTTCGGCAGCGCGCCGAAATTATGAACTCGGTCGCTCCCGTTGGGGCAGTCCGGGCCGTCTGCAAGAGTATTACCGCCGTCCTGCGCGGTTTGGCGCGAAAGACACGCAGAGACCTGGCTCGCCGATTGGATGGCATACAAACCCGCATATGTTTCCGGCCGACCAACCCGACCGGCCGGTGCACGCAACAGGCCTCCTTCTGTAACGTATACTTTCGCTTAGCCGACCGCGCGGTTTGGCGCGAAAGACACGCAGAGACCTGGCTCGCCGATTGGATGGCATACAAACCCGCATATGTTTCCGGCCGACCAACCCGACCGGCCGGTGCACGCAACAGGCCTCCTTCTGTAACGTATACTTTCGCTTAGCCGACCGCGCGGTTTGGCGCGAAAGACACGCAGAGACCTGGCTCGCCGATTGGATGGCATACAAACCCGCATATGTTTCCGGCCGACCAACCCGACCGGCCGGTGCACGCAACAGGCCTCCTACTGTAACGTATACTTTCGCTTAGCCGACCGTGCATAAAGCTGACGTGTCTCGCGCTGGCTCGAATGTCCAGCACCGACCGACCGGCGTTACTGTGCAGGGCATACTTTGCCCAAGAGTTGGAGGCTCCTCGAGCGCGACCGGCCGGTCCACGCAGCGCCGTCGATTGCGAGGTGCATAGAACAAAAAGATTCCCATCGCCGATGCAGCGCGCATGAGGAACGAGCCTGCGCCAACCAGCAGCGCTGCCGCAGCCGAGCGAGTCCACGCGCGCGTACTCTCGGTGGAGTGTTGCGCCGCCGGGAAAGGCCTGTCCGCAAACCGCACCTGCCTTGAATGCCTTGAAGGCCATTCGCCAATTGCTTGTCAGTGACGCGCGCTTGCCCTTTCAGCAACAGATCCCGTAGCCGGTACTGTACCCTTTTCCTGGCACCCACCCGCTCGAAACGAATCGCAACGCAGGGCGGCCGGCACGGCACACAACGCTTTCCGCCAGCTTCAACACACACTAAGCCATCATCTGACTGATCTCATGAACGACGCCGCCATCTTCGAGAGCGAGCTGTCGGCCTTCGCGCTGCCCGCCAGTCTGGACCGCCCGCCGCCTTTGCGCGCCGCGGACCTGGCCGCGTTCGACTGGGAGAGCCGCCGCCTCGACGACAGCCTCGACGCGCTGGACGTGCTGGCGCTCAACGCCGTCGACGCGGAGGCCGCCATGCTCTTCGCCGAGTCGCCGTCCGCGTCCGTCTGCACGCCCACGAGCAGTTGCAGCAGCAGCAGCAGCAGCAGCAGCAGTCGGTCGAGAGGCAGAGCGTCGCCCAAGACGCCGCACAAGCAGCACGTCCACCACTCCAAGAAGGCCTCGCGCAAACAGGTGCACGTGCTGCAGGCGATGGTCAACGCCATGCAAGTGCAGGTGGACGGCGCGGCCGTCGAGATCCAGCAGCTTGCGCAGCTCGTGCGCCAGATCGCGCGGCAACGAGAGCAAGAGCAGCAGCAGCAGCGGCAACTGTTCGAGCAGCACGAGATGGACATGGACCTCGGCGCCCAGCAGCGGCATCTGCAGGCGCAGGTCGAGTTCGAGCGCGAGCAGTTCGAGCGCCAGCAGATGCAGCGTCGGCAGGAGTCGCTCCGGTTGTAGACGCCCTCCTGGATGGGTCCTATTGCTGCTACAACATGTCTGCTACCTGCTGTCATTGCCATCGTCATTGCCATCGTCATTGCCACAGATCGCACCACCACGCCTGCGCGTGGGCTTATTTATCAGCAGCCTCTTTGACGTGCAACTATCGCAAACTATTAGAAAATTGAGAAACAAATGAATCGTGTGAAGACCGAAAGAGTTATGGTTGTTGTTGTGGAGGCGTTGACAACAACTTGTTTCCCTTGACGCTGTGTCTCTGCATGCCGGCGCTGCAGCGAGCTAGTGGTGCAGCGCGTTGCGCTAGTATTTTGCCCTCTGGTTCGTCGTGGAATTTCTAGACCAACGGAATTGCGTGCTGTCAAACTGAAACTTTTACATGACCTCAGAAGCGCGATATGTTCATCTGAAAAGAATGCAGAGTATATTGATGATGTTGGGCTGGCATCAGAAACGTATGTGGCGGATAACGCGTTGCTAGGACCTGCAGCCACGATCAGAATAAAAAACGTAGACGCTGTAATGCAATGGCCTTTGTGTTGCCATCACACACAGTCGTTGCCGCTGATATCGAGTGAAGAGAAGTCGTGCGTAGACTTCACCACCTTGGCCTTGTACGCTATGGTCTTTCCGCGCGTCCACGAGAACGAGTTGTCCCAAGACAGCACCACAGTGCCGTCCTCTGAGGCCGTGAAGGAACTTGCAATGCAAGTCCCACTGGAGACACGCTCTGGCGCGACCTTGTCAATCTCCTCGGCACCACCAATGCCCTTGTGTGCGGAACTTCACTGCAAACACAATATCTCGGTCTTTCACCACGTATTCCCAGCACAGCGTATCGTTTGCACTCATGCGGAATGGCAATTGCATCGTTCCTCCAGCCTTAATATCCGCCTGCGTTGAGCCATCTTCACATAGCAGCAGGAATGTGTTGCGGCCTAAAAACCCTGTTTGGGGAATGGCGTGTATGCTGCGTCCTCCCAGCAGTTTCGGCAGCTTATCGCGCCCACCCGCGATTTCTAGTAATCGCTCGAGCGAATTGCCTTCCATGTGAACCTTACGCAACTGGGTTTCCTGAAGCATGGCCTTGACAGCGCTCCAAATCTTGTCGAAAACCCAAGGTGCATGTAGAACAAGCACCTTGTGCATTGATTCTGGATAGCACTTCGTAGCGATCGACACCGGAGATCGGATTCGTTTGAGTAGCTTTGAGTTAAAACGCGCGATGGAGAATCCGGAGAGATCGCGAACGAGGATCGTCTGCACCAGCTTTTCATTCTGCCGGCTGAGCTGGTCGAGTTTGATCGCACGATACTCCATCGAGTAGAGGAAGAAAGTCTGCCATTCTTCATCGGTGACATCACTGAGCAGTTTGTGAATGTCAGCGTAGCCCGTCATCTCGAAGTAGAAGACATGGCCTTCACTGGAGAACAGGTCGTATGTGTCGAGGAAAGGCAAATGCGGGATGATCTTCTGGAAGTGTGGAAACTCGTCAGGCGACATGTTGTTGTTAACAATGTCGTCGCGGATGTCATCGAGGTTGAGTTTCTGCCGCAGCGCTAGCATCTCCCGATACTTGGTAGCAGCCACCGAAACATTCATCTTGTGTCCGCGCAAAAATCGGAGCAGGCGAACGTCGCCTACTAGCTCTGCAAACTTAGCGTGCCGCTCAAGCTTGAGTTCCTCTTCCAAGCTCATGCGAAGTGCTAGAAACAAATACGCAGGGTCAGTCACCAGGAATTCATATCCAATAATGCAGTTCTCTTACCGTGAAGTTGGTTCTTCTCTTCCTGTGCATTCTCGGACGCAATGAAGCATCGCCACTCGGAGTTTTCGTCCACTAACACCTTGGACGCCGACCCGTGCACGACAGGAATCTCACTCAACCCGTCCACCATCGCCGACTGGTCGGCGTCGTCCGCATCAACATCCTCTCCATCAATGGTCTTACACGAGTAAAACCTCTCCAGTCCTCCCTTCTCTTCCGTAGCTGCTGTAACTTTAGACAGAGCTCGTTCCCGGTGCTCCGGGAGACTCAACCGCCGCACACGCTCCTTCTCCATGGCTTGGACAGCCAGCTCCTGCGAGAACGCTCTCTCCTTGAGGTCCTGCACCTGCACATCCTCCGCCTCGGAGATACGTCGCGTACGTTCTTGCTCCGCAGCTTCGATGGCTGCGAGCTGGCTGCGTCTGCGCACGAGTTGCTCCTGCACCTTGGCGATCTCGTACTCGTGTACACGACGCTCTCGTTCCTCCTCCTCGGCGGTGATGGAGTACTCGACGTTGATCTGGCGGACGATAGCCACCTCGTCCTCTCTGTCCTTGTCCTCCTCCATGCGACGCCGCTGCTCCTCGTCCGCCAGGTCGTCCGCCAGCTTCTTGTTGGCTGCACGCTCCGCCTCCAAAGCTGCCAAGTCCTCCATCGTCTCCTCCACTGCGTCGCCGTCCTTCTTGAACAGAAACAGCCCCGCACTGCCGTGGCGTCCAGCACGAGACCCATCCACACCTTCCTCTTCCACCGCAACATCCACGCGCTCACTCTCCATGGTCTCGGATAAAAGATCTCTGCCGAAAGGTTGCGCACGAACCGACATGTAGCCACCTGTGCAACATGGCTACATTCATAACATGACCTATATCGTACTTACCGTAACCACACACGGTACTACTGATTTAAAACCTCTGCCTCTGCGGTAACATCAACACAAAAGCAACTCAAAAGCAACTCATCGGACGTTGGAGAAGTGCGCAATGCGTGCGGAATCCGCACCGGAATTGCGCGTTGGCGACTGGCTCGGTAAGTGCGAATTTGCACCTGCGCATACTCAACTCCAGTCACTTATTTTCTTATATTCCTTCTTCTTCTTTCGTAATGTTCATTAACTAAATAAATGCTTATATATTCTCGTACAGACGTCGTGGACGGCGACGGCATCTGGAACGTGGCGCAAGTGCTGCGCCTGCCCACCGCCGACTCGGTGGAGGTCACGTACGACTGCTGGGGGGACGAGTACAACGAGCAACTGCCTCTAACCAGTCCACGCATCGCCCCCTTCCATACCCACACGTGGGCTGTCAAATGCTGGGCCAAACTGGACCCGTGGCCCTGGTGGCCGGCCCTGCTGACTGTGCGAGCCCCAGGCTCGGACAGAGGGTCTCAGAATCTGAGACTGGAAGGGAGACTGCTCGTGGACTTCCTGGACAGAGCCGAGTTCTCGGAACGCTGCCGGTAGTAGTGCAGTTTTTATATTTTTTAGGGTAGTTATTATATTATTTTCTTATTTTTTACATGCTGATAAATTGGTAGGTGCTGGGTGGAGAAGAGCAAAGTGGTGTCGTTCCAGTCGGACACGGAGGCGAGGAAACGACTGTCGAAGGCCAAGAAGAGCAAGAGGAAGATGAAGGGAGACGCGAAGTTCAAGAATTTGGCCTTTTCGGCCAGTTTGCTGGCCCAGTGCGACGCGCGAGAGGATTTCCCAGAGTTCGTGGAGGGCACGTTGCCGGTCAAGTTTCAGCACGAGTTCACGCGACCAATGGAAGAAGTGAGGAAAGAGATGGGGGACCGGATCTGGCTGCGCGGGTTCGCTGATAGCAGGGTTAATCATGCAGCGACGCACGCATATACGCCAGTGTTTGCTGGTGATCAGAATTCGAGCCAAAAAAACAATGCAGATACATCAAAGCCGGCACAGGAGAAAATTACTTCAAGTCCAAGCAAGACAACAGCTAGCGACAAAATACAATCTCAAGTGGAAAGCACTGCTGCACCTGGAGCAGAAGTGGAAACCAAAACTAGCGCGTCAAAGGGGTCTAAAGCAACCACGAGCAATGGCATCGACTCAGAGAAACAGCAGAGCACACGGCAGATGAAAAAACCTCTTCGGAAGAGACGAAGGTCTATCGACGGGAATGGAAAGCGTACGGTGCAGAGCCCGAGAAATCGTCAGAAGAAGCCAAAGCCTATTGACGACAAGATGAGCTCTGATGGAACTGATACTAGCCGTGCGAGTGCGTCTAAGTCACCTCGTGATCACACCCAGAACGATGGTGAGATGAAACGCCAAGCTGTTAAACCCTGCGTCAAACCAACAGCTTCAAGACAATACGACAGCAATTTCATCGAGTAGTACCAATACTACCAAGGAGCTTCATATTGCGCCGCGAAAATACGGGAAGACCCCCAAGGTGCTGAAAACGCCAATAAGATTGACTACTGATCTGCCGCCGTATACTCCGCCCTGTGCTCGAGTTCTTCTTCGGGTCAAGCCCCCGAGTGAGCAGCGCGTCACTCGTGCTTCTCACACCAGCAACGCCGTCCACGCCACTGAGCCCCGACCACGCGCCAAAAAAGGTATCGTACTGCTTCATTCAACAGTAAACATGTTGACTCACCCGAATCTTGTCTGACATTTCGTTTTTATTTCTCTTTCAGCAGTGAGAGAAAACAAAAAGCCGCGTGTTGGTCAGCAACCGCAGCAGCAGCCTCGCATAGATGCGAGTACCTCCAGCAATGCGAAAGCGGGTGACGGACCCACAAGCCCAATTGCTCAAATGACCACAGCCGAAAAAACACTTCATAGCTTGGAATACGCACTGGACGATAAACTCGTTGAGCTTGCTGCGAAGTCTGCCAAGGCTGAACAACTGCGCATCAAATGCGCTGCATTGTGTAAGTTGTCATTATTTGATAGTCTATACGATGTGAGCAAACGCGCGTTTTCTAACGGCATTCCTCTCCCTTCAGCCACTACTGCAAGCTCGCCAAAACAAGCTCTTACCATTCAAACCGAAACAGAGGACCAGGAAAACACACAGCGTGGGAATTCAAGTAACACACCTGATGCGTCGCGGGTGCCAACCCTTGCAAGGAGATCGTCGCCGGTGAAATGCGGTATCCGTGGGTTGGAGCTGGCTTTGGACGACCGAATTTCAAAGTACCAGGGTCTCGGTGCTGATATTACTCGTACGTCACTTCACTGGTACCGCAACGATTTCCCATCATATAGCGCAGCTAACCCATCAATTGTGCGTTGGTTATTACAGGCGCTGAACTCGATGCCATTAAAGCTGACATTCTAAAGTCTCCGGAAGTGCAAGCTGCTATCTCACGCATCCAAAAACCCAGCTACGGGTGGACAGCATTGCCAGGTAGGCTTCGAATTCGCGCAGTGAAAACAAATCAATTTTCTAAGGAGGTTGCTTGTTGATCATTCAGCGACGGGTGCATCATTCTCAAGCTGTACAAGTGAAAATACTCGCAGAGGGTTTGAGAAAACCAACTCGCGGTATGCCAAGCTGCATATAGCGACAGAGGTGCCAGGCCCAAAACCATCACTGCGGTCACCAAGTTGCGAGTTTTCTCGTTCGTGGGGGTTCGGTGGTGAACGCTCTTCTCTTCTTCTTTCGAGAGATTCCCCGACGGCAGACTACAGCAACTTCGGATTCAGTGTGGACGACAACTTCTCGATGGACCAATGGTACCGAGACTTGTACCCGAAGACTTTCAACTTCCAGCATAGGAAATGAGTAGTGCTGTTGTGTACAAAAACAGTCTGCACTTTGAAAAAGACTCTTTGACGGCCACCCGTCCAAATCTCGATGGCGGACTCGCAGACGCCGACGCTGTTCGCATGTGCGTTGGACGTGCTGACTACGGGAGATGCCTTCGTCAAGGCCGAGAAGACGTCCAAGTATGTGGCGCAGTGGAAGAGTGGCGCTATTGAAGTCGTTTGCAACGAGGACGACGACGTGAACAACGTTCCCGACCACCCATCTCGACCCGAAAATGTGGAGGTCGTTCCAGCATACAGAACCAAACAGGGATCTCGCAAGGCTTTCGTGCATAGGTGAGTGGCAGATTATTTGGGCTTCAGCGAGCGTTTTCTCGTTAACCCTTTGCCGTTAACGAGAGGCTCTAGAAGGTCTCGAATCAACGGAATTGGGATCGATAAGGTCTTTTACTAAACGCTTATGTGTACGTCATGAATGACAGCCTGGCACACGCTGAGAGCTACGCGATCGACCTCATGTGGGATATGGTGTGCCGATTCGTTTCCCACAACCTGCCGCGTGCTTTCTACGACGACTGGGTACGCATTGCTGGTGAGGAGGCAGAGCACTTCAACAGCTGGGCACATCGACTGACGGAGCTTGGGAGCTTTTACGGCGACCTCGCGGGTCACGAAGGCCTTTGGGACGCAGCGTACGAGACCCGCGAGAGCATTCTGGCGAGGCTGGCAGTGGTGCATCTGGTTCATGAAGCACGCGGCCTGGATGTCTTTCCGAACGCTGTCCAGCGTTTCGAGAAGGCCAGAGATGAAGTGAGCCTGAAAGTTATTCACAAAAATTACAACGAGGAGACCACTCATGTGGGTGCTGGAGTGCGGTGGTTCCGATACGTCTGTGAAAGGGATGGCAATGACCCGATTGCCACTTTCCAGGAGATTGTCCCGCAGTACTACAAGGGCACGCTGAAGCCGCCCTTCAACAAGGAGGCGCGCGACAACGCTGGTATGCTGGAAGAATGGTACCTCCCACTTAGCACGGAAGCTGCTGCTACTGCAGACAAACAGTCTCTAGTTGTCGATGAAGTGGCAACCAAGCTGGCCTCGACTACGCTCTAGCGAGCTACAGGCATGGTTCAAGAATCCAAGGGATAAGCACGCGATATGCTTACCACGAAAAAGAGTATATATGCCTTACAACAAATCGGGGCCTACGTCTCACCAACTGCACATCGATTGACTACTACACCACAAAATGCACACAAGACTTGACAACCTTCTTACATCTGCGGGCTCGACATATCCGACAGGACGCCGCACGTGCCCTCGCTGGAAGAGCTGCGAGCGAGACGGATGTAGCCTTCCTCGCCCCAGTACGTCCCCCACGAGTTGCGGATCTTGATCGATGAAAAATCGTAGCCCACCGCAACCACAGCATGGTCCAGATCCCAGCTATCGCATGAGGACACGACCCCACCCGTGTACTGCTTCCAGACATTGTTTCCAGAGGCAACTGCCACAACGACGGGGTGCTCGTCGATTGCGCTGAGCAACTCGTTTTCACCTGATAGCTGGGAGTACCCTTTAATGCCAGTGTCCAGCGAGTTGCAGCTGGAGCTGCAAGAGTCCGCATAGCCGATGTCGGAGGTGTATGGATAGCTTTCTTCCGTGCAGAGCCCATTTTGCTGCACGTACTCGAAGGCGTAGACCGGAGCACCCCCACTGCAGCCCCAGTTCTGGGAGTCGCAGCTCACCAACTGCTGCTCCGAGTACTTGATAAGTGAAGTTTTCCCATTGGCGATGCACTGTGCCGACTCGACGGTTGCCACCGTAGCAAAGGCCCAGCAAGAACCGCAAGAGCCTTGGCTTTGAATCGGGGCCATGCATTCGGATGTAGACCAGTCCACTGATCCAGAGCTGGCGGTTGCTTTCTCTGTTACTGTCGGTGAGGACGTCGTTGCGGCCGGTGCACTGGTTGTCGGAGCTCGTGCCCGCTTCTCAGGACGCCAATCCCAGAAGTCTGAATACTGGTATGTCGCCTGACTTCCACTCGCTTCCTCCGACAGCACGTTAGTGGAGCTCTCGGTTGACGGGTGGACAGTGCCTGCAGCTATCCCATTGATCAAGTCTTGGAGAAGTGAGCCGATTGTTTTCATGATTGAAGCCGCGTCGGAGCTCCCATCGAGTGTCTCTGCGTCGCTACGAAGGTGACGCGAAGCTGTTCCGTTGCTACTCCCCGTTGAGTTGCCTCGAACGTACGAGTTGAGCACGTACTTGTTGAACTCCTCGTCGGTCAGTGCCGAAAATGGAGACATGATGGAGAAGTTGGCGTCCGGGTTGGCTTCCTGCACTTTGGCAATGCCTTGCTTGGTCAAGAAGATACGTTGGCGAAGATCCTCCTCTTGGTCATCAGCGCTTCGGTCCTCCGAGACCGGCATCCAGCCGTTCTTCTGTGCCACGTCGCCAAACTTGCTCTTCCACTCATCGAGATCGGCTTGGACGGTATCCTTCTCCTCGAGGTATCGGTGGTAGTTGATACCAGCATGCATCGGTCGGGCGTCTACAGGTGTCGTTGTTATGATCACCATCACAGCGACTGTGATCGCGAAACCAAACATGGTTTTAGCGTGCATCTTTATTCGAATTGGAGAGCACTGAAGCACTGATGCTGCTGTTGCTGTCGGACTTGTTGGTTCAGTGGTGAATTTGGAAATGAGCTTCTCTTGCTCTTGCTTGTCAATGGAGGCTGCTAGCTGAGTGCACTGCTCGTGGAGTCTGGTTTGAGCTTAGGTGCCTTGAAAGTGAGATGATCTGCGCACTGAAGTCATGTCTCGATCGCTTCAGTTCTGCTCGGACAGCAAAAAATCGAGCTTCAGGCAGTTTCCACCCTGTCGCGGAACCATGTTCAGGCGGTGCGCTTCAAGCACTGAAGTCGGTGACACAATCCGAACGTCCCAGCTGGACGACAAGACAGTTCCCTGCTATACTTTGCCTCGCAGCTACCCATTCCTTGCGCTTCAACAACCACCACCAAGAGTTCTTCTAGGGCAGTTGTCAATGCACCGGAGACTACTGTATCCAATGTCTCCTGGCTGTTGTCAGGCGAGTTGGGCCTTCTCTTTACTCCGGGGAAATGATGGCAACGCGTTTTCTCCAAAACGCACTGCGCACGTGGTATTTCGCTGAGCGTCGCGCCACGCGCTTCAAGTAGCAGTGACTAATAGCAGAAATCAAGTGCTGCTTGAACGATTTTCTTTTTTGGTTTCGGGTAGCGCGTGCGGCAACTTGCTCATTGTCCAGACAAAACATGGAGGAGCCATGAGCAACGCCATCGAAGGAGAATCAATCGGTCCAAAACGTTTGGCGTGTTTGAGTGAGGCTGCAATTGCAACATCCGTTGCCTTAAACATCAGTTTCAACAAAATTTATCTGTTCGTTTTACAGATAGTCGAGAAACGTAAGTTGATGAGGAGAACGTAGTATTGTTACAAGCTGGTGATTCCTCGTTTCGACTAAACCCCACTAACGCACATACATTTATAACAAAATTCACCAAGCAGCAAAGCATCATGCAGAAACAGCTTACATCTTGGGCCGAGACATGTCCGTGAGCATGCCGCAAGTGCCCATGTTGGACGAACTGCGCTCCATACGAACGTAACCAGCCTCGCCCCAATTTTCGCCCCACGAGTTGCGCACTTTAAAGGTGGTGGCGTCGTAGCCCACAACCAGCACGGCGTGATCCAATTGCGTGGTCTCGCAGCTCGACATGACTCCACCGGTGTACTGCTTCCATGCTGCGTTGCCGGAAGCGACCGCCACGACAACGGGCTGCGACTTGAGCGCTTCAATCAGTCCGACCTCGTCACCAGCGTCAAGACTCTCGTACCCCGTGATGCCGGTTTGGGTCTTGGAGCAACTGGCACTGCACGACGCATACCCGCCATTGCTCGAGGTGTACGGGTACGCAGTCTCAGAGCACAATCCGTTCTGCTGGATGTACTCAAAAGCGTACACCGGTGCACCGCCGCCACACCCCTGGTTCTGCGAGTCGCACCCGACCAACTGCTGCTCGGAGTACTTGATGATACTCGATTGACCGCCCTTGATGCACTGGAGTGACTCCACTGCAGCTACAGAAGCGAAAGCCCAGCAAGAACCACACTGGCCTTGGCTCTGAACGGGAGACATGCACGGCGAAGCGGACCAGTCAACCGAGTTAGCAGTGCTCGCAGTACCTTTCTCGGTTTGAACGGGGGTAGCAGGTTGCTTCGTCACTGGCTCAACAACTGGAGCACGAGTTGTCGGTGCAGGCGCCGGAGTAGGAGCTGGGGTAGGAGCAGCGGTTTGAGGGGCAGCAGTCACGGGGATCGGCGCTTGTGTTACTGGGATCGGTGCTTGTGTTACTGGGATCGGGGCTGCCGTGACGGGGGTCGGTGCCGATGTGGGAGCCGTGTTTGGTTGAGTCCAATGCCACTCCTCGTTGGTGCTCCAGTGGTCGGCATCCTTGGCTATCGTGTCCGTCGCCGGCTTGACAGTGCCGATCGTCCATGACCCTCCCATTTGCTCCTGCAGGCTTTTCATGAGAGTATCGATCATATCCTGTATGCTCGTGAACGTGTAGGCGTCTTGCTGTCGAAGCGAACGCTTCCGTGTGGTGGTTCCAGGGGCGGCCGTCTCCGGGCTGGTTGCCTTCGTTCGGTTCACCTGAACGTACGAGTTGAGCACTTTCGACGCGAACTCCTCTTTGGTGAGCACCGAGAACGGCGTCATGATGGAGAAGTTGGCGTTCGGGTTGGCCGCCTGAGCTTCCAGGACGTCCTGCTTGCTCTTGAAGATCCGCTGGCGGATATCTTCGTCCTCGTCGTAGGCCTCGCGCTCTTCCGAGTGATCCGGCAGCCAATTGTTCTGCTGGCACGTGTCGTAGAAGTTTTTCTTCCATTCGTCTGCCTCGGCCGAGATTTCGTCCTTTTCAGCGAGATATCGCTCGTAGTTGATGTCCGAGTGCATTTGACGCGCCGTGGCAGGCACGACCGCCAACGTTGAAGCTGCCAGCACACACGTCGCGATTAAAGTGCACGCCTTCATGATAATTGTGTGAGAAGACGACGACCCGTGTAGCAGGCGAATTCAAGAATGAGCGAGCTTTCGGTGTCAAGTGGAGGAGACTCCACATGGCCACCGAAGCCACGGCAGAGCGGAGACTGTAGATCCACCTGATCCTGCCATCATCTGGTCCAACATGGCGATAGACGGTCTACGCGTCGTGTTCGAGCAGCAAAAACCGTGAAATCTGTTCGGAGACTTTGAGGACAGCACGTTCCGCTAGACCAGGTGACGGGTCTCAGCCACCGCATCTCGACAAGCTCGCGCATGAAGCGATGAGCGCCGCAGCCTTCTTTGCTCATTCGTTACGCTCGGTGAATATTTAATAACGCACTTGCTTCAAGTAGTTTGAAGACAGCAAAACTATCTAGTAGACCGTCGACTAGATAGTTTTGCTGTCGACTCGACGAGGCAAATCTCGCCACGACGAGCGCCTCCTTTCAGTGCGAGAAGCTGCGGACAAGACGACGTCTTTCCAGTGGGGCAATGGCCCACACTGCAGTCTGTCCGGCATGATATGGCTCGGTGGTGGTTGGTTGTCTCTGGAAAGACGCACTCAGCTGGGCGCTCTCGTGCCAGCCTGCCAGCGTATGCAGAGGAGCGGCCTAGCTCACGTGCGCGCCAAGTGGCAAACCATGTGGGTATCATGGTATCGATCACCACGTGGGGGGTGGTCATCGTGAAGTTGAAGCCGGGCCTTCGTCAACGAAAAGCTGTTCACGTTTTCACTGATCGAACACTTGCAATTGATTGACGCAGTTATCTCACGACACCAACATAAAACTACCACATGCAACATCCTGAGGGCCTAAAACGTCGGGTACGACATGTCGCCGTACATGCCGCAAGTGCCCGTGCTGTCACTCGAACGCTCTAGTCGAATGTAGCCCGACTCGCCCCAGTCCTCGCCCCACGAGTTGCGGATCTTCCACTCGCTGTCTGTATAGCCGACGACCACGACGGCGTGGTCGAGCTCGCTGGTGTCGCACGAGGAGATCACGCCGCCTGTGTACTGCTTCCAGGCGTTATTGCCGGACGCCACCGCCACGATCACGGGCTGCTGGGCGACTGCCGTAGCAAGGTCCGACGCACCGTCCACCGTCTCGTACCCGGTGATACCCGTGTCGACGGCCGAGCAACTGGTTGTGCACGACGCTGCCGTGCCGTCCGAGGACGCGTACGGGTAGTCGTCTTCTGTGCAAAGACCATTTTGCTGAACGTACTCCATAGCGTAGACCGGAGCCCCGCCCGAACATCCGTAGTTCTGGGTATCGCAGCTTGTAAGCTGCTGCTCCGAGTACTTGTTGAGAGATGTCTGGCCGCCCTTGATACACTGCCCCGACTCGATCGCCGCGGCCGTGGAGAACGCCCAGCAGTCACCGCACGAACCTTGACTTTGAATGGGGGACATACACTTCGAGTCCGTCCAGTCCACCTCGTCCGAGCTCGAGGTTGCCGACGTGTCCGTAGCAGTCACCGTTGCTGTAGACACAGACGACTTGGTCGCAGAGGTCGGAGTTGGGGTGGTTGATGTCGGAGTGGGTGTCTGAGTGGGTGCCGCAGTGGTCGGAGCCGAGGTGGTTGGCGCTACCGTAGTGGGCGACTGCGTAAACTGCGCAGTGTTGCCGGTCGAGCTCGAGTCCGAGCCGGCAGGTTTGACGGTCTCCGGCGTGAAATCGTTCTGCCCCATGCCTCCAAAGTTAAAGCCGTTGTTGCCCCACTGCCAGAGAGAGGAGAAGCCCGAGCCAAAGCCGAAATTTGACGCCGTGCTTGCCCCCGATCCGGACGATGTCGTTACGGTCGTGCTCTCCGTTCCTGGTCCGGACGACGTGGTCGTCGTTGTGGTTGTGCTGCTCTTGCCATCCGTGCCGGTGGTGGTGACGCTTTTCACGCTAGTCGTCGAGTACGTTGTGTCTCCGTTCGAAGTGCCACCCAGGACCGACGTCTGTGCACTGCTTGGGGTGCCGCTGCTAGTGCTTGTGGTGGTTGTCTTGGACGTGCCACCGCTGCTCGGAGACCCACTGCTGTATGTCGTCTTGGTGCTGCTACTCCGGTGCCAGCTGCGCAGACGGCGGCTAGTGGAGCTGCTACCGACCGACGACGACCCGTTGTAGGCACGGTAGGCCTTGCCCACATAGGCGGCGAACTCGTCGTTCGTGAGCAGTGTGAACGGTGTGTTGGTGGAAAAGTTGGCGTTCGGGTTGAGCGCCTGGATGGCGGAGATGTTCTGCTTGGTCATGAAGAACCGCTCCAGGTGGTCTTCCTCTTCGTCGTCGGAGCTGCGCTCCTCCGAGTTGCCGCTCGAGGGCGGCATCCAGCCGTTCTTCTTGGCCACGTCGCCAAAGTTGGTCTTCCAGTCTTCGAGCTCCTGTCTGGTCTCATTCCGCTCGGTCAGATAGCGGTGATAGTCGATCCCGGCGTGCATCTGACGCGCGTCGACACCGACCACGGCGGCTGCCGCGAAGGTCGCGACCCCGACAAACCGGAGGACGCTACGGCCGGAGCAAGATCGGTCCGACGACTGCATGTTGTTGTGCTACGCTCGACTCGCTGCTAGCAGAGAAATCAAAGAGTGAGCTTGAAGTCGACGCCAATGAGGCGCAGGAATGCAGAGGCGCGCCGGGCACCTGCGTTGGTTGATAGCGGTGGCACCCAGACCATTTTGAGGCGCCATGGAGGACTTGGTGGCGACAGCCCGTTGCGATGACAGCGATGAGGTAGAAGCGGAGACTTTGGTCACTGTGCACCCGCCTCATGCTTCCGCGCGACCAGATGCGGGCGATTCGGCACCGCCAGCTGGGCGAGTCGCGTCAGGTCGGCGTGCTCACCGAGCTTCCTGATGCGCAGGCGAGCGACTGACAAAGTGACTCCGTCTCGGGAGCCACAACATCGCCGGCACCTGGGCCACTGGAAGCGGTCGTCCGGACATCCAAAATTTGGCTGTCCGGACGACCGCTTCCAGTTTGGCCCAAATGTCGCCGTTGTGCCGGCACATCGCACTGCCGGCGCTGGATCAGAAGCCATGGATCAGCTGTATCCGACCGCGGCAGGCGGGCACCGGTCTCCGCTCCGCCACAACTTGCACTGGTCGACACACGGACGTCGTTGTCAAACGCCGCAGCGATGGCACCGAAACGATCCCTGCTGGAGATGGAAAGGAAAAACATCCTTGTGGGCGCGCGGATCGTCTTGATCGACATCTACGCGACGACGGCCCATGTGTCTTTCGTGCTCGCCCCACAAGCCGCACGAAAGGCGTTGGAGCTGCAGGTAACCGGTCCCCACTGCGACCGTATGACTGACGCCGTGTTATCAAGGCGCTGCGAACCTCGCAGCATGAGAAGACAAAAGAGCGTGGCCTTAAAAGAAGGCACGGCTATCTTCTTCCAGTCTAACTGTGACAATGATGCTCCGGTCGCCTGGCAATGAGGACTGCCAAGGCTATCCTCGCCAATCGTGCAGCGCAATTGTTGCTGCCAGTTGTCGGTGTACGTGTAGCGCATGTGGGCAACTTGCGCCTTAAGATCCTCGAACCTAGGGTCAAAGCTTCCAATACCTAAGTTTGTCCTGAAATCGCCACACCAGTCTCGACAAACACAGGTTTTATCCGCTGTTCGGATTGGAGCTGGTCAAACTCTATCTGTGGGACGGGGGTTTGCTTCGTCACACTCTTCTGACAACCGTGCTAGAATCACACAACAATGTTCATTCTACGTCTACACCTTTGACGTTTTCCACCAAGAAAAGGAAGATCGTCGCGCGCACCCTCCGCAAGTGTCGAGCTACACCTGAGAGAGGTGGAGTTTAGCTTTTGTTTAAGCCTGCACCGGTGTGAGCCACCAGCACAAATACGCTGTTTGACATTTAGCTTTTATCCGAACCGGTGAGATGCTCTAACGACAGCGACCTACGTACGTGTGCACGCCTTGTCCTGTTGGGCAACTAAACGCTTGCTTGTTTCAGTTTATCCCTGCGTATTCGTTCGCTGCGTTGCAGCACGAACAATTTGGACAGTGCAGCGTTAGCGTTGCAGCCAGCGTGGTGCGGGAGATTCGGGTCAACCGCCTAAGCTGTCGACCAACCATGCTCGTGAGGGAAGAACGTAAAAAGCAGACTCGAGGTTTTGTGGCCCCTAGCGACACAAACCTTTGAGGTGCCTACATGTAGCATCGGCCTTCAAGCTTTCAGTCGCAGGAATTCTACCTGTACAGTATGTGCATGTACTGCGGCAAGTGCTTCATCCTTCGTGCTTCACCGAAAAGAGGCGGAAATGCTTCGATTACGGGGGACGCTTCCGGTTGTCGATGAAGGTGTCCGTGACTTCTACCGTACGGTACAGACTGAAACAACCGACATTTCACTCAGTCTACGATGTTTGAGTCTCGAGGACGACCACCGTCATGCTTGCAGGCAAAGCCTCAAGAGCCGTAATGGCTTGGCGCATTATTGTGCTTTACAGAGCCTTCATATAACGGTTAGCTAGTACAACATGACTCAATTTGTCCAAATACCAGCACTATTTAGACCATGTGTCAAACCTGATAATGTTAGCCATTTTCAGGTTTCTGGCTTCCCAGATGGGAAGCCCGACCATGATAGGACTGGAGTGGTGCCTCGAGTGCACTTTGTCCGTTGGCTGTTCGAACGTTACCAGCTTTAATCTCGGTAACATTCGGTAGTCAAAGTTACTGCATGAAATTCGTGCACTTTGCGGCAGCAATGGTCAATTGCCTGCAGCTCGAGTCCTACCATGTCCGAAGTGCAAGTCGCTGTCCCCATTGTCATTGCCATTGCCAATTGCAACTCGACTCTGTAGCTCCAGAGCCGATCCTAAGCTAACATCACAATCGCAGTTCAATCTCTCTGGTCGCTTCTACATACGCATTTTCAAACTTGCTCCGGCACGGACACTCCCGAAACTGGAAACCGCGAGCGAAAGGCAGGACAGGCAGACAGGTTACAGCATTAGGTTGACGGTCAACGCAGATGCAGCCTCGAGTGTCCATCGCCACCGTCGCGTTAGCGGTGGCCGTCATGGCAGCCAGCAGATCGGACGTCGCCAACGCACGACCGATGCACGCGGCCATCGTGTCAAAGTACCACCGGTACTTGGAGGAGAAGGAAACCATTTCGACGGAGCTGGACGCGTGGCTGAAGGTGTACGGACCTAAAGGCCCAAAGAACGGGTGGATACCCGTTACCGAGTCTCGTAGCATGGACGACGAGCTCGAGGACCAGCGCCAGCGGTTCTACATGACCAAGGAACAGATTTCCGAGGCGCGTGAACTCAACCCCATGGCCAACTTCGGCACGGACGGCCCGTTCACGCTCATGACGATGGACGAGTTCAAGAACTTCCTGTCCAACTCGCACGTTAATGACAATAACACCCCAGCAACGGAGGAGTCCAACGTCATCATCAACTACAACAAGCACGATGATAAAGAGACGAAGAGTTGGGCAACGGCGACGGAAGGGTCCGTAGTTGTTCCCATGGTGCGCCGACTTCGAACGTCTGGCAAAAGTCAGTATGCGTACAACGGAGGCGACTACAGCGCAGATGCGGATGCGGGTTACCAAAGCACATCAGACACTTACACGCAGAATTCTCCGCAAACCTACCAAAGCCCAACTGCCAATAGCGGCAGCAGTGGAGGCAACACGAACGGAGGATACGACTTTAACAACGTATCCCCAGGTGACAGCTCACAGGTTGGAACAGTGTCCGGTGGTAGCAACGGTGGAACCAACACACAGTCCTGGAACTGGTGGGGCAGCAATGGGTGGGGCGGCAACAATACGTGGGGCAACAATTGGTGGGGTGGATATAATAACTGGTGGGGCGGCAACGGCACGTCGTGGACCGCAGGTTCATCAACCTCCCAGTGGACAGGGTGGACTCCGCCCTCGAGCTCAGCAAACTCGCAGTGGACTCCGCCTTCTGGATCGGCTAATACGCAGTGGCCTGCTTCATCCGGCTCGCAGAAATGGACACAGCCTTCAAGCCCAGCAACCAATGCACCGATCACCCCAGAGGCGGAGGCTCCAATGACGAATCCTCCGACCACGAACGCTCCAATGACGGATCCTCCGACCACGAGCGCTCCGACGACTGAGGCACCAGTCACAGCACCTCCATCTACTCCCGCTCCTGCCCCTGCAACGAAAGCTCCAGCTACAGCAGCTCCTGCAACCCAACAGAAATCAACTACGACAGACACGACGACGGCTCGCGACTCGGACTCGGACTCAGTGGACTGGAGCACGTCTGCGTGTGTGAACCCTCCCGGTCTGCAAGGGCAATGTGGTAGTTGCTGGGCGTTTGCGACTGTCGGAGCTTTGGAGGCCGTGCAGTGCATCGCCAACGGCGACAAGAAAGCGCCCACGTACTCGGAGCAGCAGCTTGTGAGCTGCGATACGAAAGACTTTGGCTGCAACGGCGGCGCCCCCGTGTACGCAATGGAGTACGTTCGCGACAACGGCATCTGCACGGAGAGCAGTTACCCGTACTCTTCCGTGGACGGCGGGACTGCTGCTTCATGTTCAAACTCGTGCACCCCCACCAAGTCGGGTATCACCGAGATCGTCCAGCTCCCCACTGGAGATGAGAGCGCGCTCCTCAGCGCCGTGAAGCAGCAGCCCGTGATCGTCTCGGTGACGTCGGACAACAGCGCCTGGAAGCAGTACGTGAGCGGTGTCATCACGTCTTGTGACACCACGACTGTGGACCACGCCGTGCTGGTTGTGGGCTACGACGCCACGAGCATCAAGATCAAGAACTCGTGGGGCACAGACTGGGGCGAGGACGGCTACGTCCGCATCAGCCGCAGCAAGCAGAACATGGGCACGTGCTCCGTGCTCACCGACATGTCGTACCCCAAACTGTAACCCGTCACTGTCTTTTCGTAACGTATAACGTGCAAAGTGAGTCAGCTAGCTCAAACAAGTCATCTTCAACTTACAGTACGTTTGTCTAGCGTAACCACACACTATTATGTACTTCTCGTGTATCCCCATAGAAACGCCTGTCTAAAAACCAGCTTGATTGACAAAGCCGAGGAAGCCCTAATTCTCACCTGCTGATGCTGCTGCGTCTCGTATCCTCCAGTCCCCGACACCGCCTCCTGCTCCGCACCATGACGCTGACCCCTCGCCGCTCCGCCTCGTCACACGCCGACGCCCGAGCCACGGCGCTCACGCGCTTTGTGGACGAGAATGGCGCCATTCGCTGCGGCCAGCGCACGGACGACGGCTCCACGGCGCTTTTGGTGGAAGACGACGACCCCCTGGGCAGTCTGCACTTCACGGGGGAGACCGCGACCATCGAGAAGGTGCTGGCGCCCGTGGTGCCGTCGCAGATCCTCGGGATCGGTCTCAACTACCGCAAACACGCCAAGGAGACCAACATGCCCGAGCCAAAGTTCCCCGTGCTCTTCACCAAGGGCGTCAACGCGCTGCAGCACCCGCACGACCCCATCGTGATCCCCCGCGTGGCGTCGGACCCGCCTGAGGTCGACTACGAGTGCGAACTCGCTGTGGTGCTCAAGGAAGCCTGCTGCAACGTGACGGAGGAGGAGGCTTTGAGCTTCGTGGGCGGATACACCTGTGCCAACGACATCTCGGCGCGTCGCTGGCAGGGCAAGAAGGGAGGAGGCCAGTGGTGCCGCGCCAAGACGTTCGACACCTTCTGTCCCTTGGGCCCCGTTCTCATGACCCCGGAGGTCATCCCCGACCCGCAGACGCTCGAGATCGCCACGTACCTGAACGGCGAGCAGGTGCAGAAGTCTAACACGGGTGACATGATCTTCTCGGTCGCCAAGCTGATCAGCCAGCTCTCGCAGGACTGCACGCTGCCCAAGGGCACGCTTATTCTCACGGGAACGCCAGAGGTGAGGGATAGATGGAGCGGTGTAGGATACAGCTAGTTTTGTGCAGCTGTCTGACTGGATCCTGTCTGTGTTGTTTGTCCAGGGCGTCGGTGTTGCTCGCAACCCGCCGCTTTACCTCGCCCCGGGCGATATGGTCGAGATCGAGATCGAACGCATCGGCAAGCTCGTGAACCCTGTCGTTGGCGCCTCGGCGCTGTAAGAGCCACTAGGCACAGCGAGGTTGCGTCCGTGTACGGAGAAATCTGAGTAGGGTCTTACGACTTGTTCCCAAAGAAATCTGTCCACGTGGCTTTTTGAACCAAGCAGAGAATTGCGAGTCTCGTCTCCCTCGCTCGGTTTGTCTCGTACGTGCAGCTCGCGAAGACTGTGGGGCTCTTTTGCGCGCCGCGAGCTTTTCGGTGCGCTTGATAGTTGCGAGCACTGAAACGAAGACACGACTGATGACGAGTGTTCCGTTTGACTTCCGCCGTGCACGAGCTCAAGGTAGGACCGCAATGGCAGCGAGTGAGGACTGTGCTGTGCATGACTTTTGATGGCAGCGTTCGATCGCTGGGCCCTTTTCAGCTTTTGACTTGATGAATTTGTCAAGCGTTTCCAGCACGTGTCGATTCGACAATGCACAAAGCAGTTCGCCATAACCTTGCCGATACCTTGACTGGAGGTTGCAGTTTTCAATCGGGTGCACATGTCAGGACCTTCTCAAGCAGGAAGGAAGCCAGCGCTTCAAGGGATCCGATACACGAGTATACTGCGCATTGCTGGTGCCACCGGCCTGGCGGCAATCCATTCCTCGAGCGTGTGTCACTTCATAGCGCTACTTCGGGACGAGTGCACCATCTGCTCCGCCTGTACACCGAAGTGACCGTGAGCAGCTCGCAGCTCAGGCACCGCATCTCGACGCGCACCTGGGTGACGTCTCCATCAAAGCCACTGACCGATACACACGCTCGCCCCAACGACGCGAGATCGTGCAAGTGATTTTTTAACCGGGCGGAAGCACACATTTTTCCGGTTTGCACAGTGTCTACCGTACGAGCAACAACGGGTATGCAGTTCTTGGCCCGTGGTGTCCATCTGATGAGTGCCCGCTAGCATCGCCAGGCTCCTCCAGTACATAAACACCCGTTCGGGGCAAACACTGCCGCCACTTGCTGTCATGGCACACTAATACATGCAGCCCCGCAATAAATCCACGTCTAAATCACTCTCGCACATTGAATCTCTCCGCTACATTCTTTTCTCGCGCGCTTCGGCGAAAGCGAGCGGTCTCAAGTGAGGTGTCGTCAGCCTTGACCCGTTCCTTGTCTTTGCCTTCCCATTGGGCCGGCGCGTTCTCAATCGGACGGCTGAAGTAGCCGCTAAGTGCCGATACCACTTCAGGCTGAAACTTCCCCCACACAAGGCAAAAAGCGCAAGCAGGACAGGGACCGTCACTCCTTGCTCTCCCGCAGCCCAAGCCGCTTCTTCCGCACTGGGTGATGCGCGCCCGGGACATGCCCGCGTCCACGACGACCGAGAGCCCCGCCGACGACCAGGACGACGCGTACCTGGCGCAGCGCCAGTCGACCATGGACTCGGCCACGCTGGACAAGCTCCTGATGGCCGAGAAGAACCTCGCGCAGGCCGGACAGGCCACCACGAACGTCTGGAAGCTCATCGGCAAGCTGCCGAGCGAGGAGAGCGAGTCGCCGCCGCCGTCGCAGCCCTCGGCGCTGTCCGCCAGCCTCTCGATGCCGTTGCGACAGAACTCGCGCTCGGCCAGCACCTTCTCGGCCTCGCACGGGGTCGGCAGCCTCAGTCCGCGCCGGTCCAGAGCTTCGGCGAGGCGGAAAACGTCCACGCAGCAGCCGGACGACCTTTCCAGCGGCAACTTCCTGTCCGCCGGCCCGCAGAGTCCGCCGAACAGCAACAAATGGGCCAGCACCGCCCCCTCCGGCTCCAGGGACTTGGTCGTGGACACGTCGGACGTCGTGAGCACGGAGGCCAGGGCCAGTCCCAGGTACAACATGGAGATCCCACGCCCCGACGGATCCGTGGGGAGGAGTTCTCTAGGGAGTTATGCTAGCACCAGTCAGAGCAACAGCTTCTACGACCGAGCGGGCGCCTTTAACTCGAGCGCGGCGCGCGGCCTGGATACGCTCAGCGACTCGACCAATTACCTCGTGGAGAACGGACGCAGCCGCTCCACGCACACGAGCAACGTGTTCGGCTTCGGACGCAACGCCGCGCCCCTCTCGGAGGTGACGCTGTTCACGTTTACAGTCAAGAAGAGCGACAGTGTGCTGGAAAAACTCGGCAGCAAGCGCGCGAGCATCCAGCTGCAGGTGGACGTGGAGGAACGCATGCTCTACTTCCTGTCGGCGCACGACCAGCGCGAGGAGTACAGCTGCGCCGCCGTGACGGCCAAGCCCCAGTCCCGACTGGGCATGCAGCTTAAGATTCAGACGGGCAACGCCAGCGTCAACAAGAAGATCACGTTCTACAGCACGGAAGACCGCGCCAACTTTGTTCAGGCGCTGGAGCAAGGCAAGGTCATGTACAACAAGAAACCCACGTCGGCGGTGACGCCATCGCGAGTACCGACCGAGGTGATTGACGAGACGGCATCGACGGTGTCAAGCACTTTTGAGCGATCCAAGCTGCGCGACTCGATGGTGAGCGATCATTTCCAGCTGCTTCCAGGCGAATCAGTGCTGGAACATGTCCAGCGCGTGACCAACTTGGTGGTGATGTCCCAGAGCGACCGTGCGGTGCAAGGCGTGCTGAAGATCACGTCCTACCGCATCACTTTCGTACCGTATGACTCGTCATGGAAGTTTGGCTCGTTCGAGCTGCCTCTTGCTGCGATTGACTTGATCACACGAGATGGCCTAATGCTTCTCATTTCGTGTAAGGACCTGCGCACGTTGCGGCTTGCCATGCACGACGCCTACTCGCGCAAAAAAGGATATGACCAGCTTCCTTCAACGCCAGACTTCCGGTGGCTCAACTTGCTTACGCTGCGCATGAAGCCGCCTAACATGATCGGTGCTCTTTTTGCGTTCGACTACCATACAGAAAAGGCGAAGCAGCGCGGCGCCCCACTCTCTGAGAAGCACAATGGTTGGTTCGTCTACTCGCCCTTTGCTGAGTACCAGCGCCTTGGCTTTCTCTCGGCAAAGAAGCAGCCTGAAGAGGAAGGCGTCATTACGTGGCGACTTCTTAAGAACTCCAAGTTCCGTTTCAGCCCCACATACCCTCAGCTTATGGTGGTGCCGTCGCTTATGTCAGAAGAGCAGCTAGTGCAGTCAGCTCGCTTCCGATCACGCGCACGTCTTCCTGTTGTCGTGTGGCGGCACCCAGTGAACAAAAGTGTGTTGTCTCGCTCCAGTCAACCGAACTATGGAATGGCGGGCAACCGATCTGAGCCTGACCGGATACTTCTGCGCGCATATCGGGATTCTGCGAACAAAAACAGCTCCAACATGTCGCCCCCTCTTCACATTATCGACGCGCGCAAACCCATCGCAACAAAGGGAAACCGGTTAAAGGGAAAAGGTACGCTGTGGATGATAAGTTTTGCCGTGGCGTTTGACTTTGGGACTAACGTTGCGAGTAACCTATGTTAATGCAGGCGTGGAGAACTCACAGCATTACGACAATGCGAGCATCGAGTTTATGGGTATCGCCAACATTCACAAGATGCGCGAGTCCTTGGATGCGCTGAAGTGTAAGTTGGAAACAGTTCTTATGTGCTGACGGTTCCAGAGACTAACAATTCATCGCTTGTGATGCTACAGCTTTGGTTAGTCCTAGCAGTGTCGAAGACGGCGACAAGCACTACCACAACCGCCTTGAGAGTAAGTTTTTTCGGATTGATTGTTTCAATGCGTAAACTTACATTGTGTCGCACTACTTTCAGATACTCGGTGGTTGAAGCACGTAATGCGTGTGCTGTCTGGCGCTCGTAGAGTAGCAGAAGTACTTCATGAAGATGGTGCTTCTGTCCTGGTGCATTGTAGTGACGGCTGGGATCGCACGCCGCAGCTGGTAGCCTTGGCACAGCTTATCTTAGACCCCTACTATCGTAGCATCCGTGGTTTCGCGAGCCTTGTGGAGAAGGAGTGGTGCTCGTTTGGACACAAGTTCGCGGATCGTATTGGTGTGGGCAAGGATATTACGGACCAGCCGAATGAGCGATCTCCTGTCATGTTGCAGTTTTTGGACTGCGTGTGGCAAATGACGAGGCAGTTCCCAACTTGCTTCGAGTTCAACGAGAAGTTCTTGCTGCACATTTCGGATTCTCTCATCTCTGGTCTGTACGGCACGTTCTTGTACAACTCAGAGCGTGAGCGTGTGCTGGACAAGGTATGGGAGCGCACGGAGTCTGTCTGGACGCCTGTGCTGGAAAACCCAGGACCATACAAGAACCCTTTGTACCGACCAACCAATCGTGTGCTATATCCACGAGCAAACCTGAAGCGCGTGGTGCTGTGGGATGGTATGTTCTTCCGCTGGGATCCAGAAAGTCACCCGGACTACATGGAGTTCATGGATCCTGTGGAGAAGCACGACGATGATTCGACGCATGACTTCGACGAAGACGACAGTCCTCGTGGTGCTAGCGTACTTGACTCCCCGTCAGTGATGCCTATCGGCGGGGACCTTGACGAAGACAAGGCTGAACTGGACATTGACGTCATACACGACTATTACGAGTTCCGGACGAAGACGCTGTCTGATTGTTCAGATATGAGCGACGACGACGATTTCGAGATCTCACCCAGCGTCACAGCGCGGTATGACGGTTCATCTACATTGACATCGGACGAACTGAATATGACAACGCCTGCGACGAGCGAAGCTGACTCGGAGAGTTCAGCATCCTCCGAGAATCGCTCGCCGCTGGAGCAGGCTATTCTGAATCGGTATCACCGTGGAGCCGAAGAGCGCACTCGACAGCGTGCCCAGGGCCGTAACATCCGCGAGGCATTACTGTTGGCGCCAGAACAGAGCCGTATCAAGTACCTGGAGCAGCTGCTGAGTGAAAGTGTTGCGCGTGAGCTGCAGCTTGAAGCAGAACTTGACTCCGTTCTGCATCGTGCTGTGCGAGTCAAAAGTGCCGCCAACAGCAACGGCAGCACCTCGAACTGCTGCGCAGCAAGAGGAGTTACCAGCAATGAGAATGGCTCGGCCCATTCGTGAGGCAGTTGACCGCAAGCGATAGAGCGAGAGAGTTGTTTTGGCTGCTGCCGAAGCTGTTTTTCAGCCCTCTTGTCTTCCTCCCTCGGCACTGCTGCTGGCAAATTGTATTTTGCTTCTGCTTTGTGAGTTTGCGTGTTTCGGAGCGTTTAGTGGACGTGGCTGGAGCAGAGAAGCTGGCGAGAAAGGCATGCAGGACACGCCACAGCAATAGATTCGTACTCAGTATAATATAGTCGATGGCACTCTCCGTTGAGTTTCGTGCGTGTTGATGAGCTTCTTGTCGCCGAACTTACCACTCGTGACTTGAGTTTGAGACATCGGATACCAGCAAAATGAGTGGTGACGAGGAAATGATGGCAGCTATGGGCTTCGCTTCGTTTGGACGGGCTCAACGAGAGCGACACCGTACGAAGAAAGTTACAAGTGGCGATGGTACGAAGGTGTTACCGCAGTTGATGCCTGGGACGGATCTAGCGACACAGCGAACCAAGTTTTCAGCTGGAAGCGTCGAAGTTGGCCCGCATGGAGTTTTGTATCTTTTGTGCAAGGAGAGCGGCATCAATGAGCATGGTTTGCTCGATGCTGCACTGAATGAACAAGCTAAAGATGACGCAGAGGAAGCAGATCAAGTTTCCTACGCAGCGCTGCTGGATGACTTGGAACGTGAGAAACAAAAGTTTGACAGTCTGGAGAGTTCCCAATTTTTGAGTGCTCGAGCTGCCACCAACCAGTTTGAGAGACTGGGGAGACATCGGTTCTTGAATCGCTCAGCCATGAAGCTGGTGACACTGGACCACATTTTCAAGTGGACGCAGGGACCCGAGCAACGTGAAGAACCTTTTACCTTTGCGGACATTTGCGGAGGTCCTGGCGGCTTCTCTGAGTATCTTCTGTGGCGAGTTGGGCAAGCCAGCGGTGGTGTGACTGATAAAGATGCAAGTACTCGCCGTATTCACGGCTACGGAATCACGTTGAAGGATGCTGCTAACAATTGCGACTGGCGACTGCCGTCTAAGGTCCGCGAATTGTTTGAAATCTGCTACGGTGAAGACGGAACAGGAAATCTCTACTCGATCGCGAACATTCACAACTTGCGCGATGTAGTTCGGGGACGACATCCGAACGGCGTGGACTTAGTTGTGGCTGATGGTGGCTTTCTTGATGCTCGATCGCAGTCTAACCAGGTTTGGAGTGGTTTGTGCGTTTGTGTATGGAGACGTTGCATTCATCGCTTGTGGTTTGGTAGGAAGCGATGATGGCGAGGTTGATTTTGGCCGAGACGCTGGCCGATGTTCACTGTGCTCCGTCCCTACGGAGATTTTGTCTGCAAGACGTTTGAGCTCGCGACGCCCGCGATGCAACAGCTTTGCTGGGTGCTGCACCAGTGCTTTCAAAAGTTTGCAGTCGTGAAACCAATTGTTCGTTGCGCTATGCAATCTAACTCTGCTGGTGAAGAACCTGCTTGAGGACTCACTTACGTGCTGAATTTGTGTTCGCAGACCAGTCGACCAGCGAGTTCCGAGCGATACGTCGTTGCGCGAGGTCTGCGCATTGGCCACCCGACTGCAAACCTCATGCAAGTTCTTGAAAAACAACTCGTGAAAAGCAGCAACAGCATCGAAGGCAACCTGTGTTTCGTGGCAAACAGCGCAGCTGCACACAATGATGCAGACTTTCTCCATTATATGACGGCAGCAAACGAATCCATTGCTAGAAGCCAAATTCAAGCGTGCAGGCGCATCAACGAGTTTGCTGCCAACAAGAACAAGAGGTTAGTTTGTGAGGTGTTGCGTGCCGACATAAGAATTTACACAAGTGGAGTTTGGTCTGTAGGAAAACGTGTGAGTCCGAAGGTGCGGTTGATCCTCGACAATACTACCAATGCTGGCGGCTTGGCAAAGTTTCTCGCCAAGAATCGACACAGTAAGGCGATGCGTGCGTCGCTGACTATTTCATAGCTTGGACTATTTGTTGATAAAGCTCGTTGGCACCTTCGACAGAATAAACTCCGACACAACTCACACGTACGCTCTTCTGCAAAACTCGCCCCAGCTTCCGTCTGCCCAACAGGCCCAGTTAGTAAAAAAAATACGCTAAAAATTCCAGCAGATACAACAAATTGACTGGTACGAACCTGTTCATCGGGGCTACTACGGGAACTTCTTTCTCCGCTGCGATCGCCACCAGCTCCGCAAATTTTTCTTCAACAGCCTCACACCCGTCAAGGTCAGTGGCTAGAACCAACAATCGAATTTTGTTTGCCAGAAGCCCGCGGCGAACCTCGTGCATGCCCAATACTAATCGCCGCAACCGCTTGTCGTTCCGAGGGTTTTGGGTATGCGCTCGTTCCTGGTACACGTACGATACGCAGTTTGTGAAAAACTACGTCTCCGTTTGTTGCATCGTGTTGTGTACCTGTAGAGCAGCGAGTCTCTTGAGAAATGTGCCAACCATGCTCTGCAGTTCTAATGACTCTGTAGACTTCAGCAGGAACGATAAAATTTGTGTCAGGTAAGCACCACAAAACGTTCTTGTCAACCCAGAGCTCGTACCAGCATGATGGAAACTGCAGCGCGTTTTGTCTCTTCAGCGACTTCTCTTTTCGTACTGTCGTCCCTCTTCACGACTCGTGCTGCCACTGGACGGCCACCGTATAGCAAACCATTCAACACCTGCACAGTTTTCTGAGCGTCGCCTTCGTCAGTGAACTTCACAGTGACTTGTCCTGTACTCCCACTCAAGTGCAACTCGTCCACTTCCCCGTGTTTGCTAAAGAGCTGCATCATTTCTTCTTCGACATCAGCAACTTCATCCGGATCATCCAGTTCCTCCGGCGTCAGCACTCCATCCACTGACACCACACAATCCGACACTTGTTCTTCATCACTCTGCCAAACACAAGTCACTGTCCTCCCCCGAACACGTTCCCATCAAACGCCGAAAAAGCTGCAACTGCATCCTTCACTTCTCGAAAAGTGACAATCACATCACCCACAACTTCATCACCTTCTCGAATAATGACAACATCCTTCATCTCTCCGAAACGTGAAAAATCGTCTCGAACTTCCTCCTGAACCTCCTCGGCTTCGTCGTCATCCTCCAGTTCTTCTGCTGTTACGAGTCCCTGTACTCGAAATGTTAACTTTCGAGTACCTTCCTGTTGTTGCAACTTCGCATTCTTAAATTTCGAGTTGCGTTTCCGTTTAGGTTTCGCAGGAATTGGTGGTGGAGGGCGTTCTGCAAAAGCGACTTTTTCACACTTTGGCAATGCGGTTGACACCTCCAAGAGCTTCTTTTTGCGCCTTCTACGAGATGATTTCGAGCTTTCTTGACTCGTCGGCGCATTTGCAACGATTGCAGCTTGGATGTACGAGTCCAGCGTCTGCTGTAGACGGCGCGACATTTTTTAGTGTTATCGGAGACCATCTCGAAATATATTCCGGATAAAATACCGGTACGGTAAACTACGATAATAGTTGAAGTGTAACTACCGCAATGCCGGACTTGTAAAAAATGCGTCTCTCGGGCCGACAGCAGACTCTGTTGAGCATTTACGGAGCTGCAAATGACGCGAAGAAGAAAGTTCTCCAAAAGCCACAGCGGCCTCTCTCCAGTTCCGTAAAGTCGACTTTGGTATCTCGGAAAAATGTTCCACGACGTCCTTCACCTTTTGTCCGAAGTGGGAGTGGAGAACGTCGAGATGCTGAGCCAGAGCAACAACCCGCTGCTGTTCAAGAAGCGCAAAGTTTAAATCAGTCGATTTCGCCAACATCAGAAGCTCGTCGAAGCTCAATTGAAGAGGGAAAAGGAGCAGAGGAACTCCTGGACCCATCTCTTGCTGTGTCAAGGTTTGACTGTGCAGAGTTCATTGTCGTAGCTGTGATCAAGTTGCTGATGATATTATGTATTGTGGTGCAGAGCGACGAAGCGACGGGTGCTAGTAAAAGGAGAGAGGGATGAAGAAGTCACAGGTAGCAATGCGGTTATTTCGCTGTATGGTGACGGGTTTCTCGAGATTCCTCTGTCGCCGAAAGGATCAGAGAGCACAGAGTCCCATCAACTGTCTGGCAATCGCGGGTTTTCAATTGATTTGCTTCTCTTTAAGGCTGCCGATACAGAGAAGCACGAAGCGAAAGTGTAAGGATACCTGCCATCGAGCTTTACCTTTGCTTAGCAATGACACTGACATGCATCCCATCTACGATGGTGTTACTAGAGAGGCAGATGGAGCACGGCATAAAAGCCCAGAGCTGGATGATACAGGAGATTTCGTGCGGTGGCTTTGCTGTGGCAGTACCAATCGTAGTATCTTTGGCTGCTCTGCTAGTCTGGATGAAGGAAAGGTAGCAGAACGCAAAGGAAGTGGATTCTCAAGCATTTTTCAAGGTCGGCACTAACGAGGAGCTACATGCAGCTGCACTATTTCACACTTGTTCTGACCGGTATTACTCGTAGCCTTTACAACAGGGTCAAGTGAATCAACACCCAAGTTGCTAGCAGCGCGACTTCGAGTCGACAATATTGACGACGACGAAGCGACTTTTTCAATCTACGACCGCGGAGTTTTGGCTAATTACCGAGAAAAAGGAGAAGACGGAGGCTGTCACGTTCGGTGGAGAGGATGGGAGTGCTGGGCAAACAACTACGACGTGCCGAGCAATCGGTGGGTCCACCTTAAAGTGGTGTTTGACTGCAGATATCTCCAGATATTTTTTGACAACGAACTGGTAGACTGTGCACGAATCCAAACTGCCGAAGTTCTTGGATCCCCCAAAGGTGGAAGTCAGCGTGGACGGCGTGCAGGTGGCAGTTCTGCGTGGGTTCAGGCGCCATCGAGCACGAACTCGGTTTATGTTGGTGGTCATCCGTCTTATGCAAAAAGTGTTCGCGACTGGAGAGCTAGAATTGGCTTTGTAGGTTTAATTGCTTCATTTCAGCTCTGGAAAGTATCAAGTGACCAACAACAAGGCGCAGGAAAAACGAAAGGCAGTCAGCACGAGGCTTTTATCTCCTTAGTAGTCCCCGAAGTTGGAATTGTACGTGACGATTCGAGTTTCGGGAACGTTGTCAACGCCCATCGCAATGTCTTCTGGCGGCAAACTGCCCCGCCAATTTGGACTCCCACGTCACACTCATCACCTGCACTGAGTGGAGTCTCGACTACAACCAATGGGTCCATTGTACTGATTGGAAACTTTTTCGATGGTGCTCACCAAGATGTGGGAGTTGTAAGTCCAAAATCGTTTGAGAACCTATTGCTATCAGCTCTACAGTCTGGAGATATACGCGTAGTGATTGAGCGCGCTGAGGAGTTTAGTGTCCAGCGTATGCATGATCACGTCTGTCGCTCGCAAATGGAGTACGAGCAGAAATCAAGTGCTGTGGTTTCTGGAATCGAACACATGAGTCCCCTTTTGAACGTTGTGGTAAACTCTGAAGACATTCAACCTCCTATCGGATCGTTTGAGATTAGTGTGGAGCTGTCACGAGCAGCAGGCAGACGTGCACTTCTAGTTACGCTGCATTCGATGGCCACAACGGGGTGTTTTCCGAACTTAGAGGAGATTAGGAAGAAGATTGAGTCGATTGTGCTGTTCGAGGCGAAACGATCACCAGGTGAGGAAATCTCCATCCAAGCGTTCCGTCATTTGCTTGCACTGGCAAGTCAATCGCGGCGCAACAGGGAACGGACTTTCATGGAGTCTGTGATCAATCGGAAGCTCGTGCTGACGGAGAAAAAAGTATCAGCCGAGTTTGAGAAAATTGGCTTCTTCTTCTCTTCATCCGAGTTACCCGGGGTCGTGGCAGACCTTAAACGCATTCAGGTACTGCGTGACGCCTTTCATAGTAGTAGTTCAGCGTCTCACACCTGCATTTTATTGTTGTGTCATTGCCACTTCATTAGGATAATTACTCTCGCGCGCAGAGTCATCGAATGGATGATCTACCCAGTTTGTCGATGCTAACTCCGACATCTTCGGGATTGTACGCTCTACCGTTTATGAATACGCTCTTGGTGTCCTCTACCATGATGTGTGACCATGGTGCTCCCAAGTCTCCGTGGCGCTTTGTCTGCGTTCTTGTTGACTACGATTTCCAGCTTGTCGATTTCGTTCATGAAGGTTGCCCCGTAACCAAACGCGGAGGTATCTCGTACCGCCAAGGGCAATCCATTTACAATGGCATCGTCGATCGAGTGTATCTTCGCCTTACCGCCTTGCCCAGCAAAGTTTTCTGCGTTCTGTTCTCGCTACAAAAAGTTGTAGAAGATGACGCAAATGGTCTCAATGATCCTTCTTTCGCGGGAAAACCCAATCAGTTGTCAGGTGTACGCGTTCAGTTGGAAAATGTCGAGGAGCACCACGTTTTGGGTATGTTTGATGCGAAACCAAGTGCGGGTTGTCGCTGGTTCACGCTAGCTGCCGCATACCGCTCGAAGAAAAATAATTTGTGGCAATTTCAAGCCATCGGAGGCTGCGGAAATGCAACGTCCATCTACGCTAGCATCGACGAGGTGAACATGTTGCTCGCTGAGCTACGAATTATCCAAACGTACGAAGTTCGCGTTCATTTCATCGAAATTACAGCTGAGAACGAAATCACAACACCGCAGAACCGAGAGTGCGAAGAGTTTGCTCGCCGTCTAGCAAAGAACATTCGCTTCGGTCGAAATGGCCGCATTGTACTGATACCGCTGCCTGAAAATACGGGTGACAGTACTACCAGCAAAGTTCGTCTGCGAATCGCACTCAAGTTGCAGGAGGTGGAGAATGAAATCGACGTGTACACCCACCGCAATGCAGCGAATCGAGCACTGCCAACAATTCAATCCATCTATCGCTCGCTGCTTCGTATTCTATCGCAGCATGGGATCAAGGAATGTCTGCAGCAAAACCCATTTGCTCCGCAGAACAAACGAGTCAAACGCCACGTGGAATTTCGTGTTGTGAGTGCACAGACGAACGCCTCCGTAGATAAAGTGCACGTGTTTATTGAAAAGAACATCGCGTTTGACGCGCTAAGCTCGAATTTGGCGAAGACTGTGCTTCCGACACTGATGATGGGGTCTCGCCTCATGTCGATTCGACGGCGCTTGCAGAAAAAGCGAGCGATTGAAGTCACGCACGAAGTGGCCGAAGCGTTTGTCAATGATTGTATTGCAAGGGCCTCCAAACGGGCTACGATTGCAGCGAACCTGAACTTGAAATTGATATCTGTAGTTCGGGCGCGAGCACTTTTACGGCGCGTAATGCGTCTTCGCTACGAGAAAATCAAAGGTTGCATTATCGAGCGCGCTCGCAAAAGTGGACACGCTCGCGAGTATTCTCAAAGTTTTCCGCTACGACTGCAGCGAACGTTTACCAACAGATTGGTATTATCCGAGTCTGAGCGTGATTTATTGCAACACTCAACGCGAGAAGAGCTGGCAGAACTCAATCTGATGCTACGAGATGGTACAATTCCAATCAAAGAGAAACCAGCGATAGATGAAAAAGCTCTTCTCGAAGAATGGAGAAGTAAGAGAGCCAAGTTCCAAGAAGAACACTCCGAAACGCACTCGAAAAAGAGCTATGAACCTGAAGCGAACTCTGGAGTCAACGTGGTAACTGTAGGAGACCAAGGTTCCGAGCTTACAGGCGAATCTCCAGGTGACATTATCAAGGACCGACGACAGCTTTTCGTGACGGACAGTGAAGGACGAGCGAGCTGTCGGTTGATTCCTGGTAGTTATTCCTTGTACGTCTTTCATCTCGACTTCTTCGAGTGGACATCACTTGCGGCTGTCTACCCTACAATCACTGCGGCGGGGTTGTTTAGCGGACCTACAGCGGCGTCTTCGTCCGTACAGGAAATGGTGATTCCTCTCGATGTCTATCGGTGGACGTACGCGTTGCAGCTCGTAGACTACTTCAATCCTCACATTGACATCCAACTTGCAGACATTCCGCTCCAAGTCACCAACAACTGCAGCTCGGAGCGACAAATTATCACGACCGATGCCAATGGATGCGCTACATGGGACGTTTGTAAGGGTTTGTACGCCGTCGACGTGCTTCGAGAATGCAGTTGTGTCCTGTACTCAGCACTGAAACAGGTTGTTGTCGACGGAGGTCGCTATCGCACTTCAAAAACCATTACGATGCCGGTTCTGTTTGCTGGCGTGAAGGTGACAGTGCTGGTAGTTCTCGCTGCTCCTGCCTTTAACGCAAACTCCCATGAAACGAATTCTGAGCTCGCCAATGTTTGCTTCCATCCCGCCAGCTCCATCGGAAGCAGCGAAAGTACTGCTGCTGGTAAACGGTGCAACGCAACAAATCCTCTTGTCTTTGACTTGTCAGCAAAAGATGAACGAAGCGATGGCGATGTCGCACTGGGAAGTTCGCGAGCTTTCAAATTGCGGCTTGGCTCGTATCGACTTGAAGTCACATTACCTGAATGCTTCTCGGTCTCGTTTCCAGTGAAAGTTTCTTGGGCGAGTAGCAGAACGCAGGCGAAAGATGGCAATCGGTACTTGGCTGTGCTGAGTCCAGTGATCCAAGCGCCTCAGACGTTCCGCACAGTTCTTTCATACGTCGATGCTGTCGACAGCATGGATGTGATCATCGAGGTGTGGAAGGACAACGCCATGGTCGGGCACGTTTGGCGACAAAACTCGGATGGTTGCGTCCAACATGTTGAGCTGGAGACAATCAATAGCATCGAAGGGTGTGAGTATCAGTCTCTCCTACTACATTGCCAGGAAGGTTTCGTGTACAAGTGCATCGTGGCGTCGACTCTCTCTATGACACATTGCTTACGCCCTCAAGTGCAGATCTACTCGTCTGCAGGGCTTATTTACCAGTGCTCGGACCCACCTTCGATCGGCGAGTTGTACTGGCACGTATGTTGGTGGAACACTAATGGAGTGTTAGTCCCCACCAATTCAGAGCTACCTCCTTCTTCTGACGTCGCGAGCTTGTAGCAAACTCATCGTACGCACAGAGGTAGCTCGGCTAATCTACTGCTGTGACCCCAATGATACCATAACTTGTTTGCAAACGGTCGAAATCGCATCCAGACCCTCACTTGCAGCGTTTTCTGACAGCTGCAACATGGTGGCGTAGATCACATCCACGTCCACCGTAGCTCGAAGAGTATTCACGCTCAATAATGCTTCCAACAGCTCCAGCGTCACAACAACAAGCTCGACGTCCTCTTCGTACAGCGGCCATCTTGCAAGCGGTTCGTGCAAAGTCTGCGTCACGGTGTGAGGGTTCTCCATGCAGACGGACACCACGTGAAGTAGCAATTTACGTTCTGCTCGGATCAACCCGCACAAAATCATGAACGAGTGCACGTTCTCCGACGACACGACTGGGTCAAGCAGAAAGCTGATGAAATCACCGATCCAGGGATGGTTTTCCACCTACACAGCACACAAGTCACAGGAAATTGATCGATGAGCTCTATGACCCCTACAAGCTTGTCCTCAAGTAACCAGCAAAAGTACGCACCCGGAAATCATCACTTTCAGCGCATCCAACAAGTACCGTCGCAACTGCCTCCGTACGAAGGCGAAGGAACTTGCCCCACTGAGATCCATCGAGCATTGATGGTAACAAAGGCAGAACCAGCTCATTTGCCAGCGGATGGATGTCCTCGCGACAGGCTGCTGCAATTCGAGTGAGGCCGGACACGATACGGTTGGCGGTAGACTTGGAATACCGGTCCAGCTGATTAATGGCTTGGCAAAGTGTTACGACAGCAAGCTTGCGGCACGATGCGTACTCCGTACTAGCTTCCGGGACAGTAGATGCTCGTAACACCGCCACCACGTCGCCGTACACTCGTGGGTCAGCCAGAGTACCAGCCACATTGTGCAAGAACTCTATTTGAGACGTGAGCAGATTAGCTGCGTCAGGGTGGTGAAGCCAAGCGAGGAATGCTTCCACAAGCGTATGACGGATCGTCGAGCATGCAGCCTTTGCGCTACGCCGCTCCACAGAGTGTTTCTTTGAAAATGATCCAAGTGCGACCTGCAGGAAGTTCCATCAGAATTCGTTAGCTAAAAGCTCCGTAGTATAAAGCAATCCACTCCATCTTCGGGGTCGTACCCCAAGTCGGGGCATCACACCACTCATTGCATCAAAAGTAGCCTCGAGTGTTGGGGTAGCAAGCCTTTGCTGGTAAAGGCAGATGTCGCGGATGGACTCGAGTAGTGCGTTCACGAAGTCAAAATCAGGAAGGCTTGTTAGCTCCGTCTCGTTCAGTCTGTCG
Organism: Phytophthora sansomeana; assembly: GCA_032158285.1. Taxonomy (NCBI): domain Eukaryota; phylum Oomycota; class Peronosporomycetes; order Peronosporales; family Peronosporaceae; genus Phytophthora; species Phytophthora sansomeana. The sequence goes on from JAPDHH010000202.1 coordinate 253,758, forward strand.
ATATCAAGAAAGAGGTTGCGTGAGAATGTGGAGGAACTGTAAAAACACAATTGAAGCATACGTACGCTTTGGCCATCTCGTCAAGTGGGAGTGGTGAGCGATGATGCACCATTTGCCACGGTGTCCGGTGTGGTGCCGCTGGTGATGACTCGGTACATCACGCCTAGTGCCTGAGCTGCTACCATTCTTCGGCTGTCCACATCGAGCCAACTGCAGAGAACCTTGCAACAATCCTCTTCACGCTGCCTTGCCATCGCCTTCGACGAGGGTTTTTCCTCCTCTTCGTCCACTGTTTCCATTTTGTCAGACTTGGCCTCCGCGGTCGGAGTAAACATGGCACTACTAGCAGAGACCTTGGACTCGTCGCCTTCCATCTCCTCCACAAACGCTGGCAGCGACAGCAACGCAAATGTGTTGGGAGCAGTGTACGGGAACTTGGCTTCTAGAAGCACGGCGACAGTCGTGGCAAGCTCCACCTTGACGGGTTCCGCCACGCCAGTCTCTTGCTTGTCAGCACCTCCCTTCGTCAGCAACTCCAGCAACTGCGGCAGCACCTAGCGACCATTCCAACCAGTAAACCAATGAGTCCACCGTCGTCTACTGCACGCTGCGCAGCCATCACCGTACCTCTGTGAAGATGGCCTCCCGAGCAGCCGGGTGCGTTTGCAGTGCCACGGCCGCATACTCGCACGCAGGACGCAGCAACGTATTCAACCGCTGCCTCGCGTTCTCCTTCACGCCCGCGTCCTTGAAAAGAGGGAACAGCCAACGCAGTCGCTGGAGCACATCCATCGCCTGCACTTGATCTCCGAACGACTCCAACACCCGCGTAGATCCCATGAGCGCCACAGCTTTCAACCCCAAGAAACACTTGTGCTCCCACGAGGGGTACTGCAGCACCTTCGCGAACGCGTCACAGTACCGCTGCAGCAACGGGATCATCGCCTGCCGCTCCGTCACATAGCGAACCGTCTGCAATGCAAATTCATCAGTCTAATGCATTGCAAGGCCTCAATAACTCACGAAACCTCCTACCAGAGACGCTGCAGACAACAGCGTGCCCAGCTCCACCTCGTGGTCGTGCGTCAACGGTTGAAACGTGGGTGGAGACGGCAGAAACTCGTCAATAGCATCGTCCAGCTCCTCGATCACTTGCAATAGGAAGACGAACGTGGCGTCCACTCCCATGGTCGTGGAATGCACGCACTCCTGCACATACACTGAGGAAATTATGATACACAACGAAAAAAGCGTCAAAATGAGTGGGAATTGCACGGTTCCAATGCAGAAAACAGCGGCAATCGCACCGGCAATGCCTCCCGATTGAGGGTCCAACAGGGCGCGCGCCAGGTCGCGCTGCATGCGGCGAGGTGCAGTCGTCTCGGACGTCGACGCGAAGGTAGCCATTTCAAAACCCAAATGATTTGACCAAACGGCCGGTGGTTGGCTAAGCTCGCGCGGTATACAAACTCCAAGATCAGGCTTCAACGTGTCTCCGCATGAAACTTTCGCGACTGAGAACAGCTAAATTACCGGTACCGGTATTGATTGGTATTTGATGGTATCGTTGAGGTCATTGCAGTGTCGGGTTCGTCTCCTTTGGCAGATGCTCAACGAAGTCGGCGGTCGATCCATTGCACTGCTGGCTAAAGGTTCAACCGCCGACGATGCTGCAGCTCGAGGTGTCGCCGAGTCGCGGCCGCGAGGGCCAGTGGTTGATTTCGCTGCTCCTCCACGCGCAGATGGCGGACGAGGCGGCGTGAATCCTGCATGCACGCAGTGGACCGCCGAGTGAGCGGCAACACTTCCCGTTCGAGAGCACGACGCAGATAGTCGCGTTTGCTGTGGGGGCCATTGACAACTAGAGTTTACCGTCGTCATGGCCCGACACCGGACCCATTGGTTTCTCTTCCGCCTTAAGCCGAGGTAGAACACTACATCGGACAGATAACGAGTCTCCAATTGCAGAGACGCTCTATTTTTTTTGAAGGAAGAAAAAATCGAAGATGTGACGGTTGCAGGCAGACAAGGCAACTTGTCCGGCTCATTCGCCCGCGTGATGGCAATAGAGCTGCCGAACCTCGAGCGCGAATGGTTGAGCTCCGATATCAAGGAGCGGTAGCGGATTGTTTACTGTTGCTGCTGCTGCGAAGGCAAAGTATGGCCCGATGCCATTGACGTCACACGAAAATCGGCCCCGACTGCTGAGCCGCGAACAGCTGCGGCCAAGCTGATCCCGCCTGGAAATTGCCCATGTGATGGTACGATTGAGAGTCAACTTTTGACGTAACATTTATCCGCCATCTATCGCCAGCCTCGATGCCACCAAAGGCTGTCAGTCTTGTAGCCCCTTTTAGACGCGTTGACTGTACAGAGCTCTCAGACGCGGCCTTGTCCGTGGTGCTTTGAGCGGGACATTTTTCGCAACTGACCTCAAATTCAAAAACATGGATTCCCACTGGCCCGTAGCGCAAGAAGCACTGCGTTAAAGTATCAGGGAAATCCACAGGGCTGTGATGGATGTGCACCAAATCCAATTTTCTCAGCCATTTCCCAGCTCTCCTTCAGCTCGAAGTTCGAGCGATATCGCGGTAAGCGCAGTGGTGAATGCTCTTGTCAGATCTCCACTTCCGCTGGCAATGGTGGCGAACAATTTCACGTACATGTAATATATTCCTCTTTCTACGCCGTCGCTGTCAAAGGTTGATCTTCCATCGTACCAACATTTCAGAATCTCTCGCTTCAAATCCACAAAGTGTAGCCATCCCTGCACAAAAACAAGCTCTTGGGAAAATGGAATGGAACGCAGCGTCGAATGAAGCACAGAGGTCCCCCCTGTCGAGCAGTCCACAAGCGAATCACCTTCCTACACATTGCGGCCATGGCGTCGGGCGTCCAAGTGGATGGCGACGCGCCTCCGTTACGTATCCGCGTGGCGTCCACCCCCGTGTCTCCAGGCCCCGACAGCTTCGAGAGCGACTCGACCCAACGCGGCGCCAAACGCCCACGACGTGAAGAAGCTGCAGTGTTCCTGGAGAAAACGTACGAACTGCTGGAACGCTGTCCCCCCGACGTGGCCAGCTGGACCCCCAAAGGCGACAGCTTCGTGGTCAAGCAACCGGCAGCTTTCGCCGAGCACGTCATCCCCACGTACTTCAAGCACCGCAAATTCAGCTCCTTCGTGCGACAGCTGAACCTCTACGGGTTCCGCAAGGTGCGGGCCACGTCGGGGCTCGAGGACGCAGCGGAGGACGCCAGCCCCAAGGATTGGTGGGAGTTCCGCCACGACCGGTTCGTCAGAGGACGCAGAGACTTGCTCTGTGAGATCCGCAGACGCTCACCTAGTGACCAAAAGGTGACGACCCCCGTGGGCAACGGGACGCCTGTGGATCGTGCAGAGTTTGACGAGTTGAGAGCTGAGGTGGGGGCAATTAGAGACGACATGCGCAAGATGCAACGGACCAACCAGCAGCTCGCGGGACTGCTGCAGACCTTGCTGCAGCGGTTCAATAATGGTGTGGAGAAGGACGGCAACTGCTCCGAGTTCGCGCAGACCACGGGCTTTACCAACTCTCCTTCCGTAGCGCAGCATAGATCTCTGCCGTCGATAGCTTTACCCAGTCCAACAGCAAGTGCCAGCGGACCCCAACTAGCGTTACTGCAGCTCCGTCAGGGTATGGGGACCCCGTCAGCGGTGCAGCGAGACATCAGGACGCCTCGAACGCCGGCATCGAGTTCGTTTCATCTACGACCGGTGCAGTCGCTGATGGCAAATTTGAGCCCTAGCAGCCGACCGACGCCGAGCCCGCGACCCAATCACAGCTTCGTGGGCACCCCGTCTTACAGTCAGCAACAGCAAGAACAACTCACCAGGAACCAGCAGCGTTGGTACCAAAGCACGCCACCAATGAGCCAACCATCACCGACAGCAAACCGCTCGCCGCTTAAACGACTGCGTGTAGATTCAGCGACTTCCGTCTCGGAGCCACAGGCTGGATATGGTGTCCGGTCTCCCGAAGATGTAGCAGTTCGTGAACTCAGCCGCGTTGCTTCGGAGATTCGCGCCGATCTGCTTGCTTGTATCACTGCACGTGTTACGGGCTTCTTGCGCGTGCACCGCGATCAGACCGGGCCGACCCGAGACGCCGACGCCGACGCTGTGGCCGAAGCGGTGGGTTCCGACATTCGTCAAAAACTTGCTTTGCTGCAGTCGTCAGCGTCTGCGTCGGACCCGATGCTCCTAGATGCGGAGACAACTTGCATGTATCGTGTGGAGATCCTCAAATTCATCTCCCGCGAACTTCCGCGTGCAGTGCAGGACGCCGTGGATAAGCGGCTACCGGCACCGGAGAAACTTAAGCAACGCCCAGCTAAGGACAGGTCACTGCTCGCACTGCTGGTGCAAAAGGCACAGAAAGCACTAGAGCGTCAAATGCACTCGGAGACCGCCGCTGTAAATTCAGGGCGTCGATAAAGGAAGTTGGAAGTCGTGGAAACTAATTCGATTAATGTTAGTGGTTGAGTACTTGAAGACAGTTTAGTTAGTTAGAAGTTGGGACAGCGAGGTGTCGTCTTGCAGCGCCCGTGTTACTTCAGCCATCGCTACGCAGGAAGAGAGCTTCGTCGTCCAGAAGGCACGAACTGACATGGCAGCAGCAGGTCGCGAGGATTTTTCACTCCGCTTGCCTTGCTTCACAAGCGCGTAGCAGTCGAGCGACATCAGGTGCGTCTGCAGCTCTTCACGCGACAACCGGGGCACCCACGCAGTCTGCGGGAGACCGCGCAAGCGCGCCAGCTCTTCGCTGACTTGGTTCATATCACACTGTTGCAACGACCGCTTCGGGTTGCTTGCGCCGTCATTTTCGTTGTTGCCTGGGGCAAGTGTTGTAATCACGTACAGCAGCAACTTGGCCTGTCGTGGCAGCTGCTTGATCTGCTGGACGATGGGGGAAGAGAGCATTGACGTAGCGCACTGGAACACATCGCGCATGGTAATCTTCACAGGAGCTGGGGTCGATGAGCTCTTCTCCGGGGACGAGCTGCTGCCTGCGCGTTGAAGCGCGTGGCGGGCAGACTGCTGGAGCAGACTGATGGCCAGGCGAGCATCGCCGTCACGAGCGGCCACCTTCCTGGCAATGAGCTCAACAGCACGAGGCTCAATGAACTTGGCCCCTTCTGAGATGCCCGAACTCGACGCGCTGTGCACGTAACTCTGCATGATCAGGAGTAGCTCCTGGTGTGAGTAGGAGCCGAAGACGACACGTGGAACTCGCGAGTCGTCCGCGCATTCACCAGTCACGTGAACGCGCGACACCTGCTCATACATGTCGACGCCGTTCATGATGCCCAGGAACTTGACCTCAGCAGGCGCTACCTCCGCCCAACGAATGAAAAAATGCAGCAGCTCCTTCACTCTCGGCTGCATGCGCACAGGAAGACGCAGTAGCTGGTCCACTTCATCCAGCACCACCACCACCGAGTGTCGCGTCAAGAGCACTCCCCGCTGCGCTGCAACAAAACTATCCAGCGCGTACGGGTCCATCATTTCAGGCACAGCCCAGCTCGTAGTCTGTCGAACTTGCTGCGCCACTGCGGCATATAACGCTGCGGGGTCCGTGAACGTGCTGCAGTTCAACCTGACCGCCATCTTGACGCTCTTCCTGGCACTTTTCCGGTTGGTCGGGGACGCAACTCCCACCGTCTCGTATCCCTGTTCCTTGAGCAACTCGTTCACCGATGAGCTCTTGCCTGTTCCTGGAGGTCCAATGATGAACAAACTGCTGCCCTGCTGGGCGTCTCCCTTGAGCACCGCACGCACCACCTGATGCTCCTCCACTCGCCCTACAATGGGCGCATTGGCACGCAGCATTTGCCCGGAACAAATACGCTGGAGAACCGTCTGAGGGTCCTCAGCCTCTGATACGACCGGTGCCGTGTACTGCAGCGTCCTCCTCAGTGCCACGCGCTTGGCGGCGTTTGTCTTGGGCTCTGCGACCTTCACTGGGATCTTGAGGGTGGCGATTGTCGGCGTGCGGGGCTTGACGTGGTGCGGCGTGAGCAGCAAAGGGGACGTGGACACGTCTTCCGTCTTGCGCTTCTTGGGGGCGGGAGGACTCAACGGCGCGGCGGCGTTGGCCGCGATCTCGCGCAGGCGACGCTGCAGATGCTGCGCCTCTTGTTCTCTGTGGGCGAGTTTCTGGGCCCGCGTGCGCATGATAAAGGAGGACGGAGAAGGGATTAGACGCAAAAAGACACAACAATGGGACGAGCACTTGCGCTTTCGAAGGCAAATTCGATTGTGATGGTTGGCGCCAAGCGCAAAATGGCGCGAAATTCATTTTCGACGAATGGAAACGCAGAGTTTGGATATTCGACGAATGGCAGCGCGCGAAGCGGGAGGGAGCAGATACCGACGTGGTGATTCGTTGAAATGAAAGTGTACCAGATACACGGTACAAACGTATCCTAGGAGCAGTTGTATCGGATGAAGATGGAGCACAACTCGAGCACAAGTTTTTCAAAGCTCAATGACAACAGGTATAGAATATATATTTTCATAAGTTACAAAAGTGTTCTGCAGTCGAACCGCTTGAAGAATCTAATGGTCTCCACTCGAATCGTGACAAAATTGAGGACCCGTTCAGCAGGTAGCAGCTTTACTGCTGGTTGTCTCCGCGGCAGTGGCCACAAGTTTGAGTCGCTCGATACGCGAAGTGAGGAGCGGGTGCGAGGTGTCGCCCAAGTAGTTTCCCTTCTCGGTGATCATCCACGTGTTGAGCACCGACCGCATCTCGCAGTTGCGAGACAATTTCCGCTGGAAACAGTTGATGCCGCCGTGGGCAAAACCACTTTCAGCGGCGACCTGGTCGGCCTCGTGTTCCAAGCTCCAAGAGAGGTACAAGTTGCCAACGAAGATACCCAGCACACCGACAATCCCAGCGACGAGTTTGTTCGGGATCTTGTGGATGGCGACGCAACTTCCCACCAACGACGCTGGCAGGAAGGCCCCCGTGTACATGGAGTGGTTCTTGGCAATGTGGGCGCTTTCGTGTGCCAACACAAAGTCGATCTCGTCGCGCTTGGGGATGTCGTACTTCTCGTGCAAGTGCGAGGGCGCGTAGAAGGCGTCGTACAGCTCCATGGGCAATACGATGCACGCTCCACGGTGGCCGACCGTGAGGTTGGCGCCCATAGATGCACCCGTCGACTCCTCGCCGACACGGATGGAAATCCGTTCCGGGTTCTTCACGCCCACGCGAGCCGCGATGTTTCGGACATTGACGGCGAAGGGGTCTTTACGATCGAGTTCATGGGCGTCCAGTCCTTGAGCGAGTCGCAGCGAGTGCGAGCTCGTGGGCTCTGCAATGGGGTATGTCGAGTACGCGTATAGCAGCAGCGACGAAGCGCCGATGAACCGCTTCGAGTACAGAGCTGTGGACATGAGCTTGATCGTTGCCCGGGTTGCCGATTTCCAAATGGGCTCGGCCCCATCAGGCATTTGCGGTGGTCTTGCGATGCCCATGACGGGGTTGATATGGACACGCACAGTGTGGGGCACACTACGAGTTTCTTTGCGGCGGCGGCAAAGTCAAGCAATCGATTTGCCCGAAGATTTCCCGGAGTGGAGGCTCACGTCGAGAGGCAATTGCGGACTGCACACGCTGCAGGTTGGGCTGGAAGCGGACTGGAGGACGATGTGGGGCACTGCTGGAGCGTGTGGCTGGGAATTCCGGTTTGGCCATTGCCATGTGTCAAGTTGCAATCGGCTTGATGACGATTGTTGGCAGGTAACCAGTTTGTAACTGTCGCTCTTTTCATTGGTTGAAAATAAATTTGGAGACCGTGGATTGGATGAAAAGGAAGTGTCGCAACGTCAAAGAGACAAAGTTATTTCATTATCTGAAGGTGTCTCGGTGTTCTACAACCGTTCATGCCAGACCAGTCTCGCCGACCACAGGACCAAATGCCATGCAGAATAGACAGCAGCTCGCAGAAAGAGGAAATAAGCTCTTTGCGTAGAACGTTGATGTAAACGGTGTTGTGGACGGCCTGTACGCGTGCTTGTTGTACCGAGTTCGGAACTGTCGAAACAAGGCCGGATCAACGACCTGAGGACTGGGCGGTCAGAGAAGTTATTGCACAACTACAAGAGTACAGAGGCCTCGATGACATCATTGAATTGGTCATGCCGAAGTCCATGAAGATGGCCTGGATACTTCCTATGGACAGGAATACTAACTACGATTTCAAGAGGATCTTGCCTCGGAGGAGCGGCGAGCCGGTAGGTTTGAGTGTCGGTACTGTACCTGTCGAACGCTACTGAAATTGACTTGCGCTCTCGGGTGGTACTCAATCATTGACACGTCAACTACATCTTGGTGAACGAGGTGATGCCAATATATTGCTGCTCAATACAATCAATCAATACAGGCAACTGCGCAGGAAGGGTGTCCATATTCGAAGCGGAGCAGCGCCGACAACACAGATCGAAGAATTGGCTGAATAGCGTAGGGACTGATCGAAGATTGGGCAAAGGTTGCGGAGGATCGGCGTTACCGACTGGAGCACCGGCAAGCAAGATAAACAAAAAAAAGTACGAACCGTGCGCATCGGGTTGCTGAGACCCATGCTGAACCATGCTAGACACGTTCGTTTTGAACTTGAATTGGAAGCTAGGAGTACTGCTGCTGCCTTGCGAGATAGCGAGCCTTGAGGTATCACCCCCTGAATCGAATGCAGCGTAATACTTCCTCCAAATCGAAATGATTGTCACAATCGTGTTTGATTGGTCGCTGAACTTTTGTTTTTCATCGTTTATGGCTCTTAATTGGATGAAATGAAAGCTGAAAGTCTCCTCTGTCGCCTGGTGGCTTCTACATTTCAAAACAAACTCCTACAGCACCAGCTATCGATATTTGAATCCGCAAATTTCGCTTTCATGAAAGTAGGCAGTACCGGCGGGCTTAAAAACGAATCCTATGAGCATGCGCGCTTTATAAACTCCGACAAATCAGTGCTTGACATTTGGCGTGCATGATTGCACGTAGGTGAGTGTGAGAAGTATAACATCTGTAGTCAAACAAAACGAAAACTCAAACACACCAGCGTGAACTTTGGCACTCCATAAGCATGCCTTCGACGCAACAACGATTAGTATTAGTGTCAACTCGCATGTCGAAAGTCCTGCTTGCCATTCTTGCAGTAAGGACAATGTTTGTCGGGATCGTAGTCGGCTGAGCGGCGGTCGTCCTCCGTCAGTGGGCTGCGGCACGAAAAACAGGAAGTCACGGCTGCCTCCGTGAGGTCCGGTTTAAGCGCCACACGGTCGTCGAAGATGTAGCAGTCGCCCTTGTAGTGCGCGCCGCCCACCTTCTCGAAGTATTTCAATATACCTCCATCCAACTGATAAACCTCTTTGCGTCCCTCGTTCAGCAACGCGTACGAGGCCTTCTCGCACCGCACACCGCCCGTGCAAAACATTACAATGGGTTTCTCCTTCGGCACCTGCTGCAGCTGCTCTCGAGCCTCACTGGGGAACGCGCGGAAGCTCTTGATGTTCAGGTCCACAGCGTTCTCAAACGTGCCCAATCGGACTTCGTAGTCGTTTCTAAAGCACAACATCACGTCAGCCCTTAGCCCCAACTGGAGCACAACCAAACCTGCCTCACCTGGTGTCCAAGATGACCATATCTTTGCCATTGTCCATCCACGACTTGAATTCCTCGGCTGAAATGTGCGCTGCCAGTCCGTCTGCAGCAGGGTTCACCTCCTCCACCCCCATGGAAATCACCTCCCTCTTGATCTTCACCAGCATCCTCGGCAGCGTCATGCGAGACGAGTACGAGTCCTTGAACTCGAGGCCTCGAATGTCCGAGTGCAGAGCAGCAATCGCCTCTTTCATGGCCGTCACCGCCTCCGACGTCCCGGACAGTCGAATGTTCACTCCTTCCTCCGACAACAAAATGGTCCCGCACAGCTTTTCGTCTCCGAATTGTGCTGCAGTCGTCAGTAATTGCTGCTTGAGCGTCGGCAGTTCCTCCGCCGGGAACACACAGAACCCGTACGCCGACGAGTTCACGTACATTGCCAGCCTCACGTTTCTGCAATTTATTCTGCAATTTATCCGGTACCGACCGGATACCGGTTTCATCATCATTATCATATGTAGCAAGAATTTGTTTGACAATCTTGTGACCGCACTTAGTCGAGTTGGTGTGTGACTTTTGAAACAGAAGTTGGTGTGTGACTTTGGAACAGGACCATGGCAGCAGATCCAGACACGGTCGGTCTTGACAGCCAGGTGAAAGCCGCCAAAGTCAATGTCACCGGCGAGAAGACTTTGATGATGTACAGTCGTGGAATAAGTCGCTACATAGTGTGGCATTGTGTACGAGATGATGATTTTGAGGGCAATCATGGGGGCTTAAGACACTTACTTGTTAAGATAGATAGCGTGCTGAGATTTACGGACGCGAACCCGCAACACCTCCCTACCAATTACGACTTGATATTAACTGTGAGCGTTCAGCAGGCGCGTACAATGCTCAAAGTGTGACGGAGTGTCTTCCAAATAGCGATGTCACTCCGAAAAATCGCCAACGGCGCAAGGATCAGCTCAAATAGCCCACTGCTGTGAATGAAATTCGTGAGAATCGGCGTACGGCGAGCCAAACCACATAGATTAGCATCAGTGACGCGAGTATTATCAGTAAAACAATGTATGAGCGATAGCACAGTACAGACCCAGTTTATTTAACACCAGCGAGTAGGCTTGTTATGTCATTGAGGGTGTACGCGGTCTAAATTCACAACAGCTTCTTCAGATGACCTTACATCGAAATTCTGGTACGCTTCTTCTCCTTCAGCTCGCAGCATTTCTCGTTAGTGCAGCAGTACCAAAGTGTGATCCGGTATTGAGTTTTGTGTTTCACGGTAGTGTTTTGTGGGCGTCTCGTGCCAACAAATTCGTAAGGTGTGCCCCAAAATAAAAGGGATTTGTATCGAAAAGTCGCCAGGGGCAAAACGAATTCGTGCGCGCACAGACGCACAGAAAACGCATAAGTCTTGATACAAAAGTGGTGTCAGACGCCAACAAATTCAAGAGAATCAAGGTTTAGTCACGCGGTAAAACGTCGGTAATCCTAAAAAAGCAAGTATAACCTCAAGGTGATGTGTGTATCATTTCCAAAGTATCTGCCAAGCGTGACAAGTAACTACGATGAGCGCCCGTGAATGGATGGAGACGCCTAGTGTGGTGCTGGATGAGAACCGTCTGCAATGCAACATTGACCGCATGCAGGCGTTGGCGACGGCGCACCACGTGAACCTTCGTCCCCATGCCAAGACGCACAAGACCCGAGAGATCGCAACGAAGCAATTGGCGGCTGGCGCGTGCGGCCTCACGGTCTCGAAACCATCGGAAGCGCTCAAGTTCTTGCAAGGAGAAGTGCCAGGTCTTAAGAGTTTACTGCTCGCGTACCCGGTGGTGCAGAGCAAAAAGGTTCAAGAAGTGGTCAAGGCGGCGCAGGAGGTCGGAGTGGAGTTCCTGCTGACGGTGGACAGTGCCGAAGGTGTTGACGCGGCGCAGAAGGCGGCGGAGGCTTGTGGCTGCACTGTGAAGCTGCTGATCCACATTGACGTCGGGTACCATCGTGTGGGTGTTGACGAAGAGGACCCCGTGCTGCTGCAGCTTGCGCAGCGCATTGACAAGACCAAGAATCTTGAGTTCCGCGGACTGCTGTCCCACGCAGGTACGAACGCAATACTGTTGGGTTGTTGGAAATTTTGTCTGAGCGTTGTTTATTGTGCTACCTAGGCCATGTGTACCGCTGCAAGTCGGTGGAGGAATGCTCGGAAGTGGCGGAGACGGAGAGGCTGATTATGCTTCGCATCAAGACCACGCTGGAGCAGGTACGGACTAGATGTGGGTTTCTGGTTGTTGCCGAAGGTCACACTCACCATTTGGTACTACTGAACCACGTGTAGAATGGAATCGCTGTCCCCGTCGTGTCCGTCGGAAGCACTTTGACAGAGCCCGCTCGAAAGGACTTCACAGGCATTACGGAAATTCGTCCCGGCAACTACGTATTCCTTGACCGAACTCCGGTGCGCATGGGGTTGTTCACCGTGCAAGACGTTGCGCTGACAGTTCTTGCCACGGTTGTGAGTTCCAACAAGCACAACTTCATCGTTGATGCGGGATCGAAGGTGTTGAGCTCGGATGGCGCGCGATCGGCTGGAGATTTCGGCTCGATGTGCTATGGCCTAGCTTTTTATGAAGAGGATTTCGAGCGCGTTGTAAAGGAGCCCACGCAAAACAAAACGCTGCTTGATGACGGCAAGGAACTGATCTGCTTTGAAGTGACGAGTTTGTCGGAAGAGCACGGCTGGGTGAAGAAGATTGAGGGAATTCCTTCCCCCGCTATCGGCCAGCGGCTTGTCATTCTGCCAAATCACGCTTGTGTGGTGTCAAACCTCACTGACAAATTCTTCGTTCAGGGAGAGAAGGCAAAGAGCTGGAAGCTGCTGTCTCGTGGTTGCACCCAGTGAGCTAAACCGCGACAAATGGTTTTAGTTTCATATTAAAACCATTGCAGCTGAATGCTTTCCATAAACTCACGGTTCACTTTGTCTTGAATCCTATGTATCAACTCTTCTCCTGTTTTGGGCAGTGTGCTGCGTTCGCCGCCGTTCTTGGCTCGGAAATTCCCGAGCATCTTGTCGGTTGCAGTCTGAATCACTTGCAGTTCCTGCTTGTGCGTCCCCATGTACTGCTCGAACGCCTCAGTTTGCAAATGAGACTCACGCAGTGACTGAGCCCACTCCGCTTCATACACCAACTTGACGAGATGTCTACGGAATGGCGACCGCATGATTTTGGTCATCATAGCTCTGAGCGACGCGTTCTCCATATCCAGCGCTTGCTCCGAAACATTTTCGATGCTCTGATAGAAGTAGGAGCTTTCCGTCTTAGCGGTGGGTGGAGGCGAATGGTACATCCATGTCGTGAGGGCAAACCGAGGCTTAGTCGACGGCATCACGCGGTGCAGCATTTGCTGCGACGAAAAGAGCACCAACTGCCCGAATCGAGGCTGCACCATGACGCGAGGTTTCGGGAACGGGTAGAGCACAATTTCGCCTCCATCTCCTTGTTTCCACTCCTCGTTCAAATAAAGCACCGCGGTAATACACTTGCCGTCGTCACCATAGGTATCAAAGTGCATGGGGAAGCAGGCACCTCGCCCAGCACTGTGCTGCACTTTGACCATGTGTCCTGCAAGTCCCATCCATTGGGGCATCGCTTGAAGCAGAGGGTCGAACACCACTTGCTGCTCGAAAAAGTCTCTCAAGAACAGCACGGACGTTTGGTCTCGCACTGCGTCCAGAGCCAACTCGGTCTCCAGGATATCGTGTTTCTCCAGCAACAGCGTCTTGATGTCCTGCTCATCCTTCAGCAAAATGTGCGTCGAGTTCGGGTACAATTGACCGCTGGTTCGAAGCAGCTCCATCTCGTCCCGAAGGTGTCGGAGATATTTCACCGGGAAGGCGTCGCGCACCACGTAGTAACCATCAGAGAGCAATCCATTCACCAATTCGGAAGTGACCGATGCATTCCAATTGGAACCAACTCTCGTTTGAGCTGCAGGAAGCGACGAAAACGACGATCGGCCGAGCTGCTGGAGCGGAGACCTTGTCCGGCGTAGCATTGGTCGTGACTGCCGGTCGGCATAGTATTCGATAGAACGGGTCGTGGCGCGGCTACCACCCGATGGCGATGGAGTTCGTACCGAGTGCAGTGATCGAGAAGGCGTCGCTCCGTGATATGATGTGGGGGTCTACGTGTGTGTGTGTTGAAGGTGGCCTGGTACTTATATTGAGTGTTGCGGCGCAGCTACGCGGCATGTCCGAAGTGCTTCACCTCGATGAATTCGCACTTGTCGAACGACAATGGAGGGGCCGCGGGCACTGAGCTCTTGCGAGTGCAATGCTCGTCTTGCAGCACGTCCAGCCGCCTCGACCAGTTGCAATTCAAGTATCGATTGAAGGTGCGTCGTATAGTTTAGTAGCTCCTATTCAAGTGGTTGAGACGGATCTACTGAATTCGTTGTGGGTAGCTCAAAGTCATGTACGGCTCGACTGTGGCCGACGCCATGCTGTTCGACGAGGCGGCCGAGAACCTCCTCGGCATCCCAGCGTCGCGGATGAAGAGCGAGATTCTCCCCAACCACCCGAGTCTGCCTGAGCTCCTAGAAGAGCTCTTGGTCGGACTACGCGTGTACTTTTCTTTCCAACGTCCGGCGCCAAAGCGCAGCGCCAAGCAAATGCAGTTCACGGTGGGGTGCTGTTACTCACGTTGCGTGTTGGCAACAAACGAGTATCCTAAGCTAAAGTCGCTGACGCGCTGTGCCATGCTCAGCGAGACCTGAAAATCGTCCAAATGGCGCCGCTGCTGCCGTGCCTCCTACCGGAACCAGCTGCAACGCTCGCCATCAAGTTGCTCCAGCAGTCGAATGGCAATCATCTCAACTCGTGACGAGCTTTCTGCGTTATATTGTACAGTGTCAGAGCTGAGCTTTGGAGGCTGCCAATCGACGGAGAGCGGTGCTCTGCCTGTGCTCCTTCGACACCGCGAGCTTTCAAGCGTTCGTTGAACGTTGAAGTGGACACGCTCATGGAGTCCGACGCGTCCATCCAAACAATTGCAACTTTCATGCAAAACGCGTATCCCCATCCCGGTATTCGCTCCAATTGCCTCCTTTTACGCCATGCTATAATAACTTTCTTCTGCGTCCCAAAAGTCTACAAAGACCAAGTTGCCTTTCACGTCCGGACGTCACGTCCGTTCTGATTGGTCGAAAGTCGCGTCTTTTGATCCAATCGCCGTCGTTGCGTCAGTCTCTGCTTCCTCCGTCTCTCACTCAGGCGCCGACTATCTCGGTAGTTCTACCGGTAAGTTAGTCTCCGTTATGGCGCACGACCGCGCCTCGACGCGTCCGCTGCTCGTGGCGCGCAACCTGCTGCCGTCCAGCAGCAGCAGCAGCGCGAGCGCCAGCGCCACGAGCGTCCTGAGCGCGTCCTCGTCCTCCTCGGCCACGCGCAGCACCGCGCGCCGACGGGACCGCAAGTACGTGGGGGACGACCGCGTGACGGCCACGTCCTCGTCCACTTTGTCCACCGCTTCGTCGGTGGACGCGTCGTCCACCGCTTCGTCGGTGGACGCGTCGTCCACCACCACCACGGGACTGTCCGCCGCCGAGGCGGCGAGGCGCGTGCGCCGCCACACGCACCACAACCCGTCGGACCACGACCTGAAGGCTGCACGCCGCCGCCGAGAGTCGTCCCCGCACCGACACCACAGCCACCACCGACGTCGACAGGAGACGAGGGACGCTCTGGCGTCGAGCGGAGACATTGGGCCCGAGAAGTTCGCGGCCAAAGTGCTGGCCAAGCCCCAAGACGCAGCAGAAGTGACGTCGCCCCCGGCGTCGCCGGAGCAGTACTCGTCGTCGTCGTCGGGAGGACAGGCCAGTGACAAGGAGGAGACGGCGCCACGGACGGACCAGCAGAGGCAGCAGGTGGCCATGAAGCCGTCCAGGATGGTGGTCAAACGACGGGCGACCGCGCCGGCCAACAGTTCCAGTGCGCGGAGAGCGTCGTCCGGACCGACGCCCGTGCCGTCGTCACCGGCGCGGCAGCCCTCTCGTAGTGTTGGCAAGCCTGGGGCGACCAGTAGTCCGAGGATTGGTGGCAGTCCGAGAACCGGATCGAGCACCAGTCCTGGTGGTGTCACGCGTAGCTTGGAAAAGTGGCAACTGCGGTTGATAAGATCGATTTCTGGAAACTCGAGCGGTACGGACGACGAACGGCAGGGGAGGGAACCGGCCACGTCGGGTAGGTTGTACAGCAACCATCGTAGTCGTCAACTCATGGAGAGTCCACCTCCACCGGATCAGGTAGCAGCTACAAGTCGACGGCGTGGTAGTGACTCGCCGTCGCTGGATCCATCAAGATCGCGAGCTCGTAGCACTTCTCGAGGATCAAGACAGGCATCGTCGCCTGGAGTCAGTAGTGGGCTGCCTCCGCCGCCACCTCCATTGTCGCTATCTCCGGACGCTCAGGGTTCTACTACACCTCGGTCACTGGCACGAAAAGTACCGCAGTCGGATGATGAGGACGCTGAAGGTGGTGATGGTGCGACACCAAAGCCTCGACCGGTCCGCATTCGCTACGAAACTCCTGAACGTGGCATGGGTGGTAAACGGGAAATTTCTCACGCATCTTTGGGTAAACTGATAGCGCGTCTTACTGATGCTCACCAGTACGACACAGAGTTTCGTGATGTGTTTCTACTAACGTTTCGATCTTTCTGCTCGCCGTACGACTTCATCAAAAAGCTGCTGAAGCGCTACACAGCTGTGCTATCGCTTTGTGGTGGCGTGGATGCAGAGACAATTGAAGAAACTCAACGGTTACTTGATCAAATCACGCTGGAGGAGGAGAATGAACAGCGCTCTTCAAATTTAACGTCCATCTCGACAGCACGGTCCGATATCAACACAGGAATGGAGGCCAACGTCTCGATTATGCGGCTACTGAGTGTTCTCAAGTTTTGGATCAAGGAAAGTGGTTTTATCGACCAGGATCTAGCCAACGATCGCAAAGCTCAGAAGAAACTGATGGCATTTCTGAATGAAATTCAAAACACATCGCCGATTCCTTCAATTCGGCGGCATGCTGAAAACCTACTATTGACGGTCCTTCAGGTATTATCGGCACAGAAGCAGCAAGCTCAGCAAGCGCAGGCACAGGCTCAAGCTCAGGTAAAAGCCCAATCTCAAAGGGGGCCCGTGAAAGTACCTCCACCTCCTGCTCTGGTGACTTCATCTTCAGCATCAGCGCTACCAGACCGATCATTTTCGAGAGGAAACGCTGATGTGATTCAGCCTCCCCAGAGCGCAGCAGCTCTGGCAATGGCACACCAACTGAGTGATCGAGGAGCGTCACACTCTCGAATGCGTTCTCAAGCCGCAACCAAACTTGCGTTAGCTCGATCGTCATCCGATCCCAAGCGCGAGAGGTCAATGGTGAAGCTTCGTACTAAAAATTCCAGCGGTGACATTTTCCAGCTTCGTAGTCGGTCGATTCCAGCAGGGGCTGAAGATCAAGCTGTAGCAGCTGCAGCCACGAGAGACCAGATGCTTCGCAATGGTGCTCAGCAGCAAGGTGTTGTACCCAGCGCTGCTGCGGTGGCACCGAAGATCGCGCGAGGAATTACCACGGGTAGTGCTGAAGCAGCGATTAAGGCCAACGCCAATGGAAACGGCGCCGGCGGCTTTGACGAGATTATCCAAGACACGTTGCAACGTGCAAGATTAACTGCTGCATCGCGCAAGAGTGCGCGTATCAGTTACGATAATGTGGAGCCTCTGTCGGGGTTGTCAGCACAGGAGTTGGCCGATCAGCTTACGCTTATGGAGGCGGATCAATATTTCTCGAAGCTGAATCCACGCGAGTTAACCAACAAGGCTTGGACGCGCGAAAATAAGCATCGGGACGCACCGCATGTGATGGCTTTGATTGAGTTGTTCGATGCGACGGCGGAGTGGGTTTCGAGTGAAATTCTGCACCCGCAGTTGCAGGCCGTGGAACGCGCCAAGATGATCACACTTTTCATCGATGCAGCCGACAACTGCTATCAGATGAACAACTTCAATACGCTGTTTGAGATCACTACCGGGCTTTCGGCACCCTGCATCCGACAGCTCAACACTACTTGGAGCCTTGTTAGTGCAGCAGCTCACGAAAAATTCCAGTGTCTTCAGCAGGTGTGCTCACCTGATGAAAACTACCGCAGCTTTCGTCAAGCATTCGCACTGGCAGAAGGTCAGCCGCGGCTAGCGTGCTGGTTCATTTTAGTGAAGGACCTGTTCACGTATGAGGAAGCGATGAAGTCCATGGAAGACGGACTTGTGAACTGGCAGAAATTCCGGAAGATTTATCGGGTCATCAGCGAGGCGTTGGATCGTCAGAATTTCGTGTATGTGCCTCCTAGTTCCAGTGCTGCTGGTGTGAATGGTCCTTGCAGCAGCACATCGAATAATGCTGGAAGTGTGTCGAGGAAAGGACGTGGGATTCTGCGGCATGACCGAAAGACGCAGATCCACATCCGACACCGCATTGACACGTACGTCTCTCCACACGTGCCTTGCAATTCCAATTTTTTTGTTGTACTAACGATACTGTGAAACTAATGTGATGTGTACACAGCATCCGGAAGGACAGCTCCGTGTTATATCAACTAGCCCGCAATGCAAATACGCAAGAAAGCATTCTATTCGTGAATAGTTTATCGGAGGCAGGCTTCCTATAACCCCGGTCGAGCTCAAATCCGCCCCAATGCGCATCGCTATCTTCAGCAAATGGATGGTGCCGCACTGAGACGAGAAAGCGGGGTATGACGAATTCGGAGATACCAACAATATCGGTTCTGCCACGGCAGCAGGCCGTTGACTGCTCCCCCGCAATGTACAAAACGTTATTCAAAGCTGCAACGATTGGAGTCAGCGTCGACCAACTCAAATGGAAATGAAGAAAAAGCAAATAAACTTGTGAAATCCTCACGGTATGTGGAGTGCAATCTCCACCGAATGGAAGACAATATCGTACACAGATAAGCTTTCAATCCAGACCCGCAACTCCCCTCATTCTGTGCTGGAGCTGTGGACGTCCGCTGCCCCTTTCTCGCTAATCTGCGCATCTGCTTCTGCCGTTGGCGTTGCCCCCGCTTCGGACCTGCCCTTCTTCTCCTCGCCCTGTTGCTCCTCATTCGACGAGAGTTTCCGCTTCGCGCCCGCTTCTCGCTTTTCCTCCGTCGTGTCTTCCTTCTCGTCTTTCTCGTGCTCTTTTGCATCCTTCTTCTTGTCATTGACCTTGTCGCTCTTCTCTCCATCAGCCTTTTCACCATCCTCCACTTCCCCGACAGTCCCCGTTGGGAGTCTCGTATTATCAAACAACGTTTTGACTGACACACCCACACGAACGTCGCCTTCTTTGCTCTCGAGCTGCATCAGCACTTCATGAGGACGCCACTTGTACAACTGGGCGAGAAAGTCATCCCGCTCCAAGTCTTTCGCTCCGAGCCCCATCTTGTAGTCCATGGACATGCCCAGATCCCACATCTTGAAGCCTGCTAGATACAAAAACTTGCTCAGCGCGTGGAGCTGCACTGTGCCCGCTCCATTGGCCTTGCTGAAGCCCGTCAAGCTCGTGTAGACGCTGCCCACCGTGTACCCGAGCTCTCCAGCCACTAACGTGTCGGTGGTCGCATCATATATTTCCACAGTAAAAAAACCGAACTGTCCTGCCGGGATACAGCTCCACGCCGTCACTACCAGCTTCAAACAGCGTCTTGAAGCTCTTGACAATAGGCGGATAGAGCCACGGGATGCCGTGCTTCTCGTGGCAACCGGCCACGACGCCGTCGAAGTCCCGGTTAAGTACGAATTTGAATTTCTTGGCTCTCTTGCGGACGATCTTGGGCACGTGCTCGGGTTCTTGTGGCTTGAGCAGCAGCACGCAGCGCTGGCGGTGGAGCTTGGGCAGCAGGAAAACCTGGTCCTGGAAGTCCGAGGCGATGGGCAGGAAGCCTTCGTACATCAAGTGGCTCAGCAGCAGCGGGTCGAAGTGGCGCGACACGTAAAAGTCGTCCTGCGAGTGGAACACGAAGTGCCGCAGGTGCGCGGGCACGTAGTCGGCGTCGGCGCGTGGAGGGCGGGGCATGGCGGATACTTCTTGGGATGCCTGGCAGGGGATTGGCTGAAAATGGGAGTACCGGAGTGCGTCAGATTTGTGCCGTTTTGAGCTTTTGCGACACCCTTTTCGGACCAAATCAGATAAATAACCTTTTGTGCGTGGATTCACTCGAAATGCGACAACTTGCAGGAAGTGGAGCAGAGTATGCTAGTTGATGGCCGTGGAGTTGCAGGCTGCACGTCGCAATTGCTGCTGAAACTGCGGACGACCGACTGGTGTCCCACCGAGTGCCGGCCCTCCGAGAGGACTGGCCACTCGTGCTCCGTCTGAGGCGAAACCGCGTGGGTGGCCCGTACAGGGCTAAGATCCAACTTGCGTCATGCAGCATTTCCAGTCGCCTACACTGGGAGCTTCCTCAGTATGAACTGCAGGAATTGCACTTCGAGCAAAGCCCCACCTTTTGGCCGTTGCGAACCAACTGCCGTAATCTTCAGCTGGTACAGTGTACCATGTCAACTTCTCCGTGCGCTGCTTCCGCTCACCCGTCGACCGTGCTGCTTCACGCTCCACGTCAAACTGATCAGCAGCATCGGCAGCAGCACCAGCGCTCGCTGCCTCCGCTTGGTGATCGACTCGCCTCCGTCCGATCAAAGTTTCCCTACAGCAGAGCAACTTGCAACTCACGCACCTACCCCTATCGGCCATACTGAAGCCAAGTCACTCGTCCGAACCGAAAAGAGCGAGTCACCAGGAGGTTGTTTTTGCACCGGCATTTCCAAACCGAGCGCGCGACCGAGCAGCACGCCACCGTCGTCCTCTGTCGAAATCTACCGGTATCGCTCTCTCTCTTGGAGCCAGCCCGCCGTAGTCTCCGTCCTTCCTCGTCGTCAGTACCTACCGACCCAGCGTAACTCCGTCATGGGCACGCGGCCCGAAGCGAGCGAAGACGGCGGCGGCGTCGTGGCCAAGGCGCCCCCGCCCTCGGCCGCTTCCAACGCCGCGCCGTCCGCCAAAGCCCCCGCGTCCTCCTCAGTGCATCTGCAGCGGCTTGGCAGCAACCAGACAGCGAACCCCCAGCGCCCCGCGCCCAGCAGCAGCAAGTCCGTCGACTTCCAAGCCTCAGCAGCAACAACAACAGGCGGCGGCCGCGTGGCCAGCGCCAGCGTCGGCGGCCGGCGCCGCGCCGAGACGGACAACCACCTGCGCTCGTCGCTGCCGCCCACGCTGTCCACCACGGACGTGGTGCTGGACCGCCGACTGCTGCACAAGTACGAGCAGGTGAACCAGGAGATCGAGCGCATCGTGCGCGCGTCGCAGATGGAACGTGTCGGCCTCGGGCGACGCCCACCAGGTCAAGAGCGAGCTGCGCCAGGCCAAGAAGAGCTCGGCGCAGATGATCCACGCGCAGAAGGAGCTGCTGGACAAGATCGAGAAGCAGGAGCGCGGCGGCCTGCGCCGCGTCTTCACGCTCAACAAGGCCGCCAAGATGGCCAAGCTGCGCACCAAGCTGTGCGAGAAGCTCAGCGAGTCGGTGCGCGTGGACGAGGAGCTGCTGCGCCTTGAGCGGCAGAGCACCGCCATGTCGGCCACGGCGCTCGGCACCATCACGCACAACGGCACGGCCGTCGTCAACGTCAGCAACGTGCACGGAGGCGGCGCCAGCAATAACAACAACTTCCGCAGCAGCTTTGGCAACACAGGCAACAGCGTCTTCAGTATGAGCGTCACGGGGCTCAGCAGCTTGGACGAGAACCGAGACGTGAGTGGCAGCGAGAGCAGCGGACCCATCCCGACTTTGAGAATGAGCTCTGGATGGGAGGACGCACAGGAAGAACTGCTCATGCTGGAGAGGGAGAAGGAGGATATTCTGAACAACCTGTTCCAGACCGTCGACATGCCGGCTGTGCTCGACCTGCACGCAAGGATTGCGAGCTTTTCCAGCGAGATCAAGGCTGTGACAAGCGTGAAGAAACAGGCTGACCGAGTGGAGGAGATGTACCGCAAGGCGCTGCATTTGCTGCGCGTGGCGCTGGCTGCAGTCGTGTCGCCGAACTATTCGGGCAGCATTCGCGAGTTTTCGGTCAGCTCGTATCCGCTAGGAGTAGAGGCTGGCCACCTCATTGAGCAAGCGTGCCATGTGATCCAGCCGGAAGCGCGGCGTAAGTATGACGCGTTCGCCTCGGAGCTGACCCATGTACGGCCTCCGAAGTTCCCACAGCCTGTATCAGACTTCGCTCGGCGCTCACGGACACATTACGACCCGCACAGCGCGCTCTCGATTGAAGGGATGCGCAACCTGCACGCGGCCGAGAACGTCCTCATTTTGTTGCAGCGGCTGGTGATCCAGAAGCTCGAGGGCATTGAAAAGTGGCAGGCCAAGCTTACGAAGGACCAGGAGGCTGCTGAGAGCGCCCATGCGCAGATGGAGACGAGATTGCAGGAACAGGTGGCTGTTCTCGCGCGTTCCGTGTCGGTGTGAGTGTCGGCGGAGATGTCTGTCGCCTATCTGTGGACAAATGGTGGTGCGTGTGGTTTTTGGATTTTGATATACATATCGAATCGCGGTGGGCGGGAGGGGAGTAAAAGGCGAGAGAAGGAGAAGTGTGACTTTCGATGGCAGAAAGCGAGGGAAGAGTGAGGCAGCAGGCGGAGGTTGGCCTATTATAATTTATTCGCCGCGTTCGTCGAGTCTTTCGTTCTTTGGTGTCGTGGCGGTGGCAGGCAAGGGCAGATAACAACAATTCACAAGATCTCTTGGTCATGAAGATCCGGCGACGCTGTCGGCGTCAAGCCAACGATGTGGCCGCGTCGACCGCCACCGAACGCGATGATCACCTCGTCGATGTCGAGCTTCAGACGTGTCCCTTTCAACCAAGATCGGCATTTTTCGGCGAGGTGGCGTGCCACCACCGTTTCATGAGGACTCCTGCAACGCACGCAGGATCGGCGACCATCGGCGCGCGCAGATTCCGCGTGAATCTCGCGACTTGCCATGTGAGCCCTTCGTACAGCGGTCGGTGTCGTGAACTCGGTTAAATTGAAGGTTGATTAGAAACTACACTTGCTAATGAATAGAGGCCCCGCGTGCTTGGCGTCACGGACTCTCCGGCCTCTCTGGCTCGTCGTCTGTGAGCGACCCGTCGGTGGGCGAGGTGCTGTCCTTCTTGAGCACCACGGGGTCCTTCCACCGCGTCTGCGAAGGCGTCAACCCGCGACACATGACGCAGTCGCACTGCTGCGTCTTGTCCTGCATCACCACGTACGGAGAGGCCTCGACGTACTTGAAGTAGTTCTGGAACTCTATAGGACGGCATAAGAATGAGTTCGTTGCAGTGCCCCACAGCCGTTCCACGCAGCGTTTGTTACCAGCGTAGTCGAGTTTCCAGCGGATGGAGCAGCAGCCCCGTTCGCACATCCAGAGCTTCGTGTCGTCCTTAGCACGGTAACCTCCACCAGGTCGGTACGGCCTGCGAATAGGCTGCAAGACCACAAAGGAAAACACTCTTTAGCAGCACATACCAACACACACTCGAGGTGCAGATACATGTACCAACCTGGTGACCCCACGCGTCATAGTACTCGAGACTGCTGGCGTTGGCACACGAACTCCGGCAGATCCCCATTTTCCATTTGCTGGCTGATGTGCGTACGAGGTGACAAGTGGGAAAGTGAATGCTTTGACCAGGGCGGGGCTGGTGCCGCAGGTTACAAGTTCGAAATTTCTTTCGTCTGCACCAGCCTCCAAGCTACAGATCTTGTGCGCTCCTTCGCATGTCGCCACCTCTCCATGGTAACGGCTTTCGAACCGAGGTTCGGATCCAGTGGCTGTATTGCCATCAACGCCAAGTGTGCTCCATAGTCCTCACTGCGTTCTCAGACGCCGAGTTCATGCAGCGAGCAGCTGAGCAACAAGTTCGTGGCGCGAAGAGCGCGAGAGGAAGTTGAAGCAGTTGAAGCGGTTGAAGCTCCAAGATGGCTACATTTGAGACCAGCAGTTTCCACCAATCGCTGAGTTGCAGCTACCGGATTGGCGGAAAATCCGCCAGTAGCGCTTCCGACGACGGCCATGATGGAGCAGCGCGCGGCGGCGAGCGTCCGCGCCTCCATGGACTTCAACGGGCCACTCAACGCGCTGTCCACGTCCCCCAACAACCGCTTGATCGCGGTGGGGGGCAGAGATGGTCTGGATTGGCTCCTGTTCGCTGTTTTTGAGGCGCAGGACGCTAACGTCAAATTTCAAATTCGTTCTGCAATATTTCAGTGTTGAAAGTGGTGACGCTCGAGGCCTCCGGGTTCACGGAGAAGAGGAATCTGCGCGTCGTGGGCAAACCAAGTCTCAATTTTAGCACTAACGACATCCGGTGGCACCCACGTAGGATCCTAAGGAGTTATTGACCAAGATGACACCAGGATGGATACTCAATTTTTGTGTCTTGGATACACATTTTCTTATTTGAAAAACAGAGTCGGACTATTTATTGGCCACGGCAGCGACGAACGGCGCCGTGGTGATCTGGAACTTGGAGCGAGAAGGGTACAAGCACGTGCAAGGTACGGGAACAGGGACCTTTTCAAGTGGAATTGGAAGAAAAAATAACACATTTGGGCGGACTATTTTTTTACAGAACGGGTGCTAAATGGACACCGACGAGCGGTGAACCGCATTTGCTGGCATACGAATGACTGGAATGTCCTCATCAGTGGATCGCAGGACGGCACTGTCAAACTTTGGGTACGGCTTTGCTCAATGGGAAGATGCTGAAAGGTGTGGTGAAAATGACGTGTTTGTGTATTTTTTGGTATATTTTGATGTTGTGTAGGATAAGCGAGGTGGAAAGGTTGTGTCGACGTACCAGCCAAAGTCGGAGAGTGTTCGCGATGTGCGCGCAAGTCCGTTCCATCCGAACAAGTTTGCGGCCGCATTTGAAAATGGCATCGTGCAAGTGTGGGATATGCGCAAGAACTCGCAGCCTGAACTGAAATTTACAGCGCACAAGGGCTTAGTGCTGAGTATTGACTGGCACCCCACGGATGCCAACGTGCTTGCCTCTGGTGGACGCGATCGCTACGTGAAGATTTGGGAACTGGGCGACGTTCGACAGCCGAAACAAACAATCCAGACAATTGCGAGCGTCGGTCGTGTGGCTTGGCGACCAACTTGCGTTACGCACATCGCCACCAGTGCGTCACTTATGGACAATAGCATTCACGTGTGGGACACGAAGCGGCCATTCATTCCGGTAGCGTCGATGAAAGGCCACTCAGACATTTCGTCGGGTATTTCGTGGATGGACACACCCGTGTCGCCGAATTTTGGTCAACCAGAAATTCCAGGGGATTGGGAAGGCCACGACTACTGGCAGCACATGCTTGCTTGCTCCAAGGATGGCACACTCAAACTGCATTCTCTCGCTGACTCATTCAAGCCGCATCAGTCACTTCCAACGACAGCACTTGCGCTCAACTCAAAGGGACAGGTTGCGTTCTCTCACGATTACATCGGTACGAGTTTGTGCACAATTGATCGCCAGGGTGTTGAAGCTCACGATTAAGATAATTGTTGTGTTGTAGATCGATCGTGTGCGTCTCTGAAGATTCATCGCCACTTCAACCTGGGCAGCTCGCTCTTTACTGTCGCAGGGGTGTCTACTGCATCTCCATCCCTCGGACCCTCTGGGGACGACCGGAAAACTGGAAGCGGAAGTCTAACCATGTCCCTGAGCCCTTTCAATGGCAGCTCTGAGAGCCCCAAGGAAATCGGCGCGTCTTCAGCTCTGGAGACGTCATCAGGACGCACTACCGCCTGGTCTTTTGGTACCGGGTCACAGCCGCCATTAGCACCCAAAGGTTTAAACAGATCAGGAGGCAGCAGTGCAAACCTAACAAGTTTAGCAAGCGGAGGCTCAACCTCAGGGGCTAGTTTCAAGTCTGCTGGGGGGAGTAGCAGCCTTAATGCTGCAAACGGAGTTGGTTCTGGAGGGATCGCTCGGGGTACTGGTCCAGCCTCATCTTCCCAGCCGAATATCCTATCGATGCAAACCGGTAACTCCAGCGGAAACGGAGTTGGTGCTCTATTAGACGGAAACTTCGTGTCCGTATCAAATGCATCATTAACATCTGCGTCGCCAGTCACCCCCATGATGTCTGGGTCGAATGTACCGCGGGCATTGGTTGCGCTTGTCACGATGCAAAACGTCAACAAGGCCAGCCAGCTCGAGAGAATCTTTCTTGGAGATGAAACGGAGTACGTGCAAGCAGGAAAACAAGTGGAGACGATGCGTGCTCAATTTGAACAGGGTCAGCATTTGAAGGAGTCATTCGGCTTTGATGAGCACACCTTTCGATTTCTGGCCAAGCACTACATGTTGTTCCCTGAACCATCTAACACCAGCAAGGGTAATTCAGGTGGCTCAAGTGGAGTTGGACACAGTGGAGATTCTGCGACAGCGAAGTCTGGGGTAACATTCGCTCAAATGTGCGCCCACAACGCTTTGGCGGCACTTGTCACAGGGAACGCTCATCTAAGTCAAATGTGGCGTATTCTCGAGGTACTTTACGCAAATGAAGAAGCGGATACGGGGAAGCCAAAGGCCGGTGATCGAAGGGCTGGTAAGGTGGACGTCAGCAAACACTATTCAGATGAGTTGAGCTCCCGGGGAAGTCAAGTGGGCATGCCGATGGATGGAGATCTTGACGAAGACAACGAGAGATCACCAAGTGTTAGCAATCACAATGACTTCATGCAGAACGAAGGTAGACAGAATACTGACGAGTTTGGAAACGAGGAGTATGGTCACGCGAATCACAATCACAACAATAATGCGAGTGAGACGACCATGCTGCTCGAGCAACTTGACCATGTCAACCCACAAGCTATGGAAGGGTTTGACCCGTATCCGTACGACCCTCATGGACGACTTGCCAACGAAAATGGGCGTGAGGGTGGCGATCGCAACGGTACCTCCGGGGTGACAAACGTCCGTGGCAACTCGTCGATGATCATGAATGGTAGTGCCGTTATGGGCGATCTGGGTCATCTACGGGATGATGTTCTGAAGGAATTGCTGGAGTACTACACGGAAATTGGTGATCTGCAGTCATGTGTTTCTATCACTGTGGCCGTCAATAAAGTGACAAGTGTCGAAAAGGTCATGGGGAAGGCATGGCTGCAACACATTTACATGCACTACATCGACCTCCTTCACCAGTTACAAATCTACACAACGGCAAACGAATTGGTCGCGAATTGCTCAGACCAGTCGATCAGACAAATGAACATGGTACGTCGATGAAGTAATTCCAAGCAGCAATATTGTTGCTAACATTATGCTTTTGCTGCATTGTTGTAGAAATCCACAAGTGTGTACTTCAACTGCGCAAGATGTTCGAAACCTCTCGAGTCTGCAGGCCCCAGTGAACATGGTGTCCCCGTATCTCTGTGCGCGAGCTGCAGCAACGCTGCTACGCTGTGCTCGATCTGGTACGCTTGAATCTTGCTGCTAATCTCATTGTGGGAAATTATTCTGATTCACTTTTGCTTCTGTAGCCAATTGCCAGTTCGAGGTCTTTACGTTTGGTGTCCCGTGTGTGCACATGGCGGCCACCTTGATCACTTAACAGAATGGTTTGCCAACGAGACAGTATGCCCAACTGGTTGCTCCCATCGCTGCTCGTTGAACTTAGTTGACGTTGGGATGAGAAATTAAAGTCAGGAATCTCACGTTTTAATGTTTGTGTCAGGGGCTATGAAAATACCATGCCCCGATCGAAAGTAAAATGATTGCCGTGGTGGAGATCAGTACATACATTTTGCCGTCAAACGTGTTTGCTGCAGCGCCAAGCACTAACGCCATGTTTCCAGTGGTTACATTGGTGTCCGCCGTCGTATTCAGTGGACTGCTCAAGCCAAGAAACACCTCAAGCGGCGTGTTTTGCAACCACGTTCGAAGGGCGAGTCTAGCCAGGGCAAATCGTATCGCCAAGTCACTTTCAAGTTCACCCGTCGACAGCTCCAATACCCGATTATAGTATCTGCAAGCTCGCTCCAGGTTCGCTTCAACGCCATCGCCGAATTCGTACATATGACCGACGTTATAAGCCCCCAAGCCGACCCCTTCAGCACTAGCGCGACTGTACCATCTGATAGCAGTCTTTGGATCCTTCTGCAAGCCAGCAAGTCCATAATAATGATAGTCACCGATCCGTACAAGAGTCTCTCGATCTCCGTTTTCATCTTTTGCAAACGTCAAATACTTCAGCGCTCGCCGCTCGCTATCAATGTTTCCCGACTGCAACAAGCGCTGGTCATAGAGGAACGCCAAGTTGCTCATTGCCACAGGATACCCAAGCTCGCGTGCTTCATGGTAATAAATGACAGCGCGCTCAAAGTTGCGGCTCCTATACAAGTCGAAACCTTGCCGCAGTGTTCGTCCCCATTGGCCACCGTCTGACGCAGCTTTCAGATATTCTAACGCCCTTGCAGCATCGCGTGACACTACGCCGGGTACGCCGATGAAGAAAATCTTTCCCATCTCAAATATTGCATCGAAATGTCCAAACTTTCTCGCAGCGGAATCATATAACTCCATTGCTCGACTAATATTTACTGTTGTACCAAGCCCAGATGCATGGCAGTATCCAGCATTAAATATACTGTCCCCATCTTCTTCATTTTCAGCTGCGCGCTCAAAGTATTCGAGAGCAAGTGACTTGTTCTCCGTAACTCCAGCGCTTCCGTGAAAGTGGATGAAACCCAAGCCATTCAATGCGCGAGTATGGTTTTTCTCTGCTGCTTTCTCGTACCATTTGATGGCAGTCTCATTATTTTGAGTAGTCCCTTCCCCTTTCAGGAGCATGCCTGCCACGGCAGATTGAGAGTTTACATTACCGGCACGAGCTGCTCGGTCGAAGTACCGATATGCTTGTGCATGGTCACGAGGTACACCATGAGCGCCCCAATAGTAGAGATCTCCCATAGCCGCCATAGCCTCCACGTCTCCGTCTTTATCCGCACGCATTTTCTGGAACTGAATCAGCTCGTCGTCATCGCCACGTTCACCAGTTACGATATCTCGATCAAAAGAGTCATACAAACGTATCATCTCGTGCAGTGGTTGCTTTCCTAGCTGGTGAAACTCTTCTGCTGCTCTTACAGCGGCCTGGAAGTAGTAATACGCTGCGATTTCAGTAGAAGAGTCACTTGGCGCAATGCCACGGTGATATCTACGCCCCAACACGGCAAACGCGTCCTTTTCACCGCTAGCAGCAGATAGATGGACGAGCCCAGTTGTAAGAGAGACGAGTTTTTCATCACCCGTTCTGTTGTTTTCACTTGCTTCAACCAGCAGCGCAAGATATTTTGCAGCGCTATACACTCCACCAGCAAAAGATTTCTCGAGATATTGCTGAGCAAGCGTCAAATTCTGCTGGACGGGTGTTGACTCAGGGCAGTGCTGCAGATCTGAGTACTCTCCATAAAGAAATGCCTTGCCAACATCTCGTTGTGCTTTTGTGCTTCCTAATTCTGCAGCTTCCAACAAAGAGTCCCATGCTTTTGGCTCACACGAATCGCGAGTTGCAGTGGCCTTTTTGAGCGCCGTATATTGAAGGTCAGCAAAGCTGCCTGGACTCTCAATCTTTTCATCGTAAACCGCAGTATCTGCACCCTTCGGATAGACCTGACTATCAAAGTTAACGCACTGCAATAAGTAAGAGATCTGCTTGGCTGGATTCTTTTCCAGTGATACGGATGTTGTATTGCCACTACAAGTGCAGTCACCATAGTTTTCGTGAATATGTCTCTCCAGGAAATAGAGTTTGCGATGCTCTTCAGCCGAAAGAGGAACTGGGAACACCTTCAAGTTGCTGGTAAATCCCTTCATTCCATCTGTCCACGGTCCTTTGCCAATGTGCAAAGGTCCGCTGTTTGCGACTACTGGGTCGTAAACTCGAACATCAGTATCGAGTACACCGTTCACATAAAAACTAAAAGAGTACAGCCAGCGCTCGTCTTCAATCGCATCCTTTTGTGGACAAGAATTAGGTATGTTGACGTTTTCAGCGATAGCACTTTCTGAGCAATTGACAAATGTAAAGCCAAAATGAACCCACTGGTTCACAGGAAGTTCTTCGCTGCTGTCAAGCCCAACGTCAGTACTTGTATTTGTGCTTACGCGAAGAACGAGACGACGCTCGTCTGGCTTCCACCATGCCGACGGAGTTCGTTGCTGGTACTCGCCGTCTCCGTTGAAAAACAGGGTTCGAAAACCGCCTGTTGAATCCTCTGTCAGGAACACCCAGAAACTCAAACTCCATGACCCTGCTGTTTTCATTTGAATAACATCGTGTGGCAGCACAAATCCTTCATGGCCCCCATGAGTCATTACTCCATCGATTGTAAAACTAGGAGCAGTATCAGTTGTTGCCCCATCCACCAAGTCCGTACCATCCAATGCATCAAGTGAAACGCGTCTCGGATCCACAACAAGATATGACGACTCACAAGCTCGAACTAGAATTTCGGGCGACCAAATGGACTCTTCACCAAGAACAAATACACGCAGCCTGTACACACCAGGAGGTTCAACCCGTAAGCTCTGTACTCCTTCATTCCAAGATACCTTCCTGCCCACATCGCGGAAGCCTTCATTGTTAGCATTTGCAATGTACAGACTGGTTTGCAGTAATCCTTGCATTAACTCCCCCACAGGTTTCACTTTCTCTTCGTCAATGTCAATAATCTCAATCACCAGCACACGTCCATCGTCCGACCAAGAACCCACCAGTTCCTCTCCAATATGCTCTGTAAAAACCACAAACCCATCAATTTCCTCCTTATTTTTCACCCCGGGGCGATTCGTCGGCTGCTCGAACGTCAACTCCAACGAATGCCCTTTTTCCAACGACCCTCCATCTTCATCTTCCCCAACGACGTCCGGTAGTCGGATACCCACAAGCTTAGGAATGCAAAATTCCGAGTCAAATTCACATTGGAGACCTTCCTCCCTCTCTTCAGTCTCAACTTCTCCCTCTTCTTCTTGGATTCCCACTAATGTGGTGTGTAGAACTCCAGCAGCCACGACAGCTCCCGATTCCCAGCCTTCGACGTTTTTGGCAATAAATTGCCATTTGGAAACATCTTGATTTTTGTATTGAAGTCCATAATTAAATGCTGGAAATTGAACTCCGAAGCGGAAAGCGTCAAGAGCGCACACTGTCGCGGATTCCACGGGCTCCCAGACCTCCCGCTGGTGTCTGGATGAAAGTGTGAACCACTCCACGTCTTGGGTCCATGTTAGAGGTGCTACGAGCGTCAGAGACGCCGTCAGGAAGCCGAGAGCGACGTTGAAGACGCGGCACTTGCGCATTAGAGTGCGGAATCCAAAATGACACTTCAACTAGAAATACGGGTTTGGGATTGGTGGAAAATGGGTCATTGTGGGCCAATGAAAAGAATGGAAAGTTGAAACCTTGACAGCCATGGCGCTGGTCACGGAAGTGCGGCTGCAGAGCTGTAAACTGCAGCTGAAGCACGAGGTAGAGCGTTGATAAGGAGGTTCTGATACTTGAAGGTGGTTCGCTAATGTTTTATGTGTACGATCCTGCTTTTTCTCGCGTTGGTAGGTGGCACACAGCAAGAAAAACAGGAAAAACAAGCGCCAACGACTGGCAGATAACGAGAATGAGCCTCAAGACGCGTGTGCGGACCTCTACGAGGCTGCACAGGCTCAGTTAGAGCAAGAGATGAAGGCGGCAGGGGTGGAGGGGAGTTTGCCTATGAGTTTTGGAGGTGGGTCGAGAGAGAAAGCTTCTCGGAAGCGCAAGAGGGAGGTCCAGGAGGAGGAAGAGGAGGATCCAGTTGAGGAAGAAGTTAGAGAAGCTCAGGAGGCGGATGTGGAGGTTAGAGAAGAAGAAGCTGGACATGCGGAGGGCGAAGTGGTTAAAGAGGAGGAGACGCTGACGACGGAGACGACAATTGTCGACAAGGTGCGCGTGGTGTACGATTCAGAGGGGGAGGTGGCGGAGCGCGTTGTCGAGAAGGTTGAAGTGGTGACAGAAGTGAAGCCAGAAGAACAGAGTATTTGCGAGATCCAGCACAAGAATTCGGTTGCAGCAGCTGGCAAGAAGAAGAAGAAGAAGGCGAAGACCAAGTATCCGGGTACGTTCCTTTCGTTTGGAGCGGTTGGTTGTCAGTTGGGTTGGTGTTAAACGGTGAAATATTGTTCCTGTCTGCTGCAGTTCCGAAGGATGTGGTGAAGTTTTACTTGCAAAGACGCGTCCTTTTTGAGAAGTTCGAAGATGGCATACAGCTTGATCATGAAAGCTGGTATTCGGTGGGGTCTACACTCTTTGGTGTTTCTGGTTCTGGAGTGGTGACTGACTTGTTTGTGCGCTGTATCCAGGTCACCCCTCAAGCGATCGCGGAGCATATCGCTAAACGTCTCAGCTGCGATATTGTGGTAGACCCATTTGCAGGCTGCGGAGGGAACGTGATTCAGCTAGCCATGACGTGCAAGCACGTTATTGCAATTGATATTGATCCGGAGAAAATTCGGATGGCAAAGCACAACGCCACTATCTATGGCGTAGCAGACAAAATTGAGTGGATTGTTGGCAACTCCATCGACATTCTACCCAAGGTCAAGGCTGACGCGGTGTTCCTGTCGCCGCCATGGGGAGGAGTAAAGTACAGCCGCAAGCACTTCAGTTTGGGAGATATGCTCGTCAAAGGAGTGTCCGGGCTGGACTTGTTTGCAATGGCTCAGCAAGTATCGAAAAACATCGCGTACTACCTCCCCAGGGGAACGCCCACCATTGATCTCGAAGCGTTGACGCCAGGTGAGCCTGTGGAATGTGAGAAGATTTTCCTGAACAAGCAATTGAAAGTGGTGACAGCCTACTACGGCGACTTGGTTGCGTCGAAAACGACACATCAAGTAGATAAGGCAGGTCCGTGAATAGTAGCACAAAGCACCTAACGTCGGATATTTTGAAAAACCCAATCCTTCGGCAACAACCGTCCATGCAAACTTACTTTACAAGGACTTTAGAACGGGTCGTTTGGCAGCTCCAGCAGTCCGTACTCCTTCTTGTACATCTCGGCCATCGTGTTGTACGCAAGCATGTCACCCGCACGAATCATGTTTCCTGCTCAAAATTATTTAGTACTTTCAGCCCAACACTTCGTACAAACACGTCGCTTCTTTACCGGCATCGCAGTTGAGAGGTGAGTCTGCTGCAGGGTCCGACAAGAGCGAAATTACAGCCAAGCACGCAGCCTAAACAACCCAAAACAAAAGTAAGTCATCCCTCTCAATACAGCTCAAATGGTGGAACAAAAGCACCCTCAGAGTCCAAGCTGGTGACCACTCGCGCTTGAGGATATCGAGGCAGATGCTGCCGTCCTGTAGGCAATTGACACGTAGGACAACAGCGCAATTGAAGATCGTCAGTACAATTGTCTCCCCCATTGCACCTTTAGCTCAGTATCAACAGCGACAACTATCGACGCCACTGTTACCTTGAAATGCACGTTGGGGTGGAAGATTTTGGTGATAAACTTCATCTTAGGCGGCTCCATGGGGTACAGAGGTGTCGTCTGGATGGCCAACTCGAAGCAACGGTCCTCAAACGGCGTGTCTTTGGGGCCACGGATAAAGGCCTTCCAGCGCATGATGGTGTCCTCTTCCGGGTACAGCACCATGTCCTCCTCCGGGTTCTTCTTGAGCTCCTGCAGCTCCTTTCGGAGGCGCTTGACGTTTGTGTTCATCTTCTCGAAATGCGAAATGGGATTCGATGTTACAGTTGATTTTGGAGGTCTTATAACTTAATATCCCGAAACAACAGATTGCAGAATCATGGACATATACGTCTTAAAGTACTTTAAAATATGATGCACCAATCATTTACGAATGTATTTTTTTGTGTGTAATTGAGAATCAATATTGTAAATGAAGTAACGTTTGTGCGAAGCGGCGCGAAGTAGCCATCTCGATCCAAGGAGCATGAGCCGTGGAGACAACCAGCTTCCGAGCATCTGCTTCGATGACGACTGCCAAGTGCGCGTGCTGGACAAGGACAACATCGTCCACACGCAAGAACTCGACCAAGAGAGCAACCAGTTCGCCACAAGTAATATTGTGCTGCTATGATTCATTTTTCTCAGTTTTTGCAGTTGATGACACAGTTTGTTTGTGTTGATTGCGCTCTGCAGAGCTCGAGGAGTTCCATGAGATCATCAAGGGCGTGCTGGAGGTGATGGAGGGACAAGCCAAGCGCATCGAGCGTGAAAAGCTCAAGGTTCGTGGATGGCAAAGGTGTGTAAGTGTTGCCTCGATCCAAATGTTGTGGGTGTCATGTAGGCGATCGGCCAGCGCAATCGGGTCGACAGCGAGGTGGAGAATCGGAATCGGCAGAAGCAGATGCTGGAGCTGCAGATCAAGGAGAAGAAGACCGAGCTGGAACGGTACGCTCGACAAATGCGGCGGTGGAACTTCTGTACGTGTTAACGCTGGATTCCTATATTTGCTGTCACGTGCAGATACAACTTGCAGTTCCAGTCGCTCACTAAGATTGCAGACGAGCAGCAACTGCTCATGGACAAGCTCAGCAACAACGAGGCGTAGAACTTTCTTGAGGCAGTCCGAAAGGCGGAGCAACACGGCGAAGCCTGTTGTAGAATTGCAGCAAAGCTGTAGGCAGCGTGTTGTCTAGGCTTACAAATCCACGAACCAGGTTCTGCACTTTACCTATTGAAACGTGAACATGCAAAGCTTGAAAAAGCTTGAGAAGTTGCGCACGGAACAATCAAACCACCTTAAGTGGAGGAAACATTCAAACGCAAACCAACTAGACATTTCGTTGCTTAAAGAAAATGGTTTTCTTACTGCAAATAATAAGGCTAGAATACTACGGGTTGCGTGCTAGAGTACTACGCCCCATCACACACAGCAAGCCAACTGAAAGCTAACTGGCGATAAGAAAAAAAGAGTTGGAGGTTGCAACAGCTGCTGGCTGTTACCGGGAGAAGACACCGACGTACAAGCCGCTTATGTGCGCTCTCCACGGATGCGACGCGCCAGCTGAATGTCCTTGGGCATGATGGTGACGCGCTTGGCGTGGATGGCGCACAGGTTCGTGTCCTCGAAGAGGCCCACGAGGTACGCCTCGGACGCCTCCTGCAGGGCCAGGATGGCCGTGCTCTGGAAGCGCAGGTCCGTCTTGTAGTCCTGGGCGATCTCGCGCACGAGGCGCTGGAACGGCAGCTTGCGGATCAACAGGTCCGTCGACTTCTGGTACTTGCGGATCTCACGCAGAGCCACCGTGCCGGGGCGGTAGCGGTGCGGCTTCTTGACGCCGCCGGCGGTGGGGGCGGACTTGCGGGCGGCCTTGGTGGCGAGCTGCTTGCGGGGGCCTTGCCGCCCGTGGATTTGCGAGCAGTCTGCTTGGTACGAGCCATCTCGGTTGGTGGGGAAGCTTGGGGGTTGCTTGGTCTTGTTGGAGCTTGGAGCAAAAGCGATAATGAGTGTGCTCGCCGAGGCTGGAGAACGTGGGCGACAGCGCGCGGTATACAAATAGCAAGTGGTTTGCTAAAGGGGGTGCAACCAGGAGAGATGACGTTCTGTGCCGTGGCGGACCCCCTTCGGTTTTGTAGGCGAAATTGCTGCCAATCGGCTGGAGGGAGAGGTTTGGGCGAGGCGGGGCGACATCGTCGTTTGCTCGAACGTTCCTTCCCTTTCGCTTTTCGTGTCTCTGAACCAATCACTCGCGCGCTGGCTCCCGTGGGCCGTCCGCTCAAAGTATATGGCGCTTTGTATGGTCCGACCGAACCTCACCTGCTGCAACCATCGCTGCATTCAAAAATCCAAAGGAGGTGTCGGTGCTACACTTGGATTCACTATGCCCGCGCAAGAAACGACGGATCAAGCCAACGGCGGGCGTTAGCCAATCACAGGCCATTGCAAAACAGCTGGCGCGAACACGGGACGGGCCACTCGAAACATGTTGCCGAGCCTTGCCGCAAGCAACAACAGCAGCAGCAGCAGCCTGCGCTGTGCTGTGCTGATACTCTGGCAGCTCAAAGCAAAGAGGGAGAGCTCGGCACAGCAATCAGCAGCAGCGTTGAATCGCGCGGGAGCCAGTGGGGTCCTGCGCACATCGCTGCTTCTGCTTCTACTGGGCTGTGCACACCGTTACAGCAATGCAGCAGACTCGCAAACTCGGTCTTTTTGGCAAATACACGGTCGACTCCTGTCGAAGGGATGGCTACCGACTCGAGCGAGCGAAGGTGACGATGCCAACTGGCCGCCGCGTGTTGGCTGGAAATCCGCACGCAAATTCCTATCGGAAAACCACACAAATTTGGTAGACAAATTGTTAGTTATTTTGTAAGTACAAACTCCATGTAAGGTGGATTCACCCACCGGCAACGATAGACCAACGCAAGGCAGCGACATTCAGCAGCACCGTGCACGCCAGCGCTCTATTGCGTGCCCTTCGCCATTCGCGTTCGCTGCAGCCGAACCAGTTGCAACGTGCAACTTGATCGCGCCTGGCCATGTACACTAGGTGGACAGTCGGTGGACGACCATCACTCATCTTCAACCTTCACCTGCAATACCATCGTCACCTTCGCTCGCTTTGCCATAAAGCCGAGTTTGCGCGTCTGATTCTCTGCTGTAGCGGTGTGCACAGCACAGCAGCAGCAATACATGTAGCAGCAATAGTGCGCATGACCCCATTGGCTCCCGCGCGAATCAACGCTGCCAATTGCCGTACAGAATTGGTGTGGTGCACACCCCTGATGTTTTGTTGTGTACGACTTGTGTAAACTCATCGCCGCAATGGACTTCGAAGCACTGGCCGCGGAATGCCGCAGCGCCACCTTCCGGTACGTGTCTGTCGCCAGCTTTCATCCCCCAAACGACGCTCCTCAACACATTCATGTTTTTTTGCATCTGACCATCTATTTTTTCAACCAACGCCTTGTTATCGCTTTGTAAATTGCCATTTCCCACCTCCAGAGACTCGCTCAAAGCCTCGTCCGTGTGGGCACAAGCCTCTGATGCTATTAGTGAGAGCATTGAGCTTCTGAAGACTGAAATCACGTCCCCAGGACTTGGCAAAAATGGTGGAGCCAATGACGAGCAGGACGGAGACGACGACGGCCTTGGCTACACGTTCCATGTGGATCGCAAGGATCCGACCGCCGAGTCACTGCAAGACGACTTTTCACCGCCCAAACCAGTGGTTGGGGATGTGGATCGAGTGGCTAGAGAAGTTGGCGCGGCCACGTCAGTGTTTCGCTTTCTACGCAACGCGTGTGCGTCGTGCAGTGACAACCAAGATGCCTGTCAAAATGCTGGACTGATCAAGCTGGTGAGATGTTGATACTATTATGTAGAGGTGGTGGAGTGTTGGTCTGACGCAATTTGTTTTTCATTGATAGGCGCACGATGTGGTGGTGCATTGCTGTCTCTGGGTTGATGTGGAGGAAGAGTCGCTTCAAGGGTGCGATGTGCTGTTAAAAGTGAAGAATTTATTTCTTGATCAGTGGAGAAGGACTAACGCGAGGCCGGCATGTGTGTTACTACAGGCAAATCGTTCTTCTTGCTCAAGTGGCGTTGCAGTTTTGCGTGAACTGTGTAACGAGTAACTTGAAGAACCAGGCAACGGCGTGGAAGCTGTTCTTCCCCGATGATTTTCAGGTAAGCGACACTACGAAGATGGGGTATCATTGATTTTTTGAAAACTAATGGCTACGTTTTTTAGAAAATTCTGGTGGAGTGTCACCAGTATCGCAAGATTATCGCATTCACCGTGGCATTAATTCTCAACTGTATCAATTCAGACAGCTCCGCACCTTCACAAACCGAGGACATAGCAGCTCGTCGAGTGGATCTGGTAGACGCACTAGATGGCCGTTTGCTCCCACGTTCTCGCTCTATCTAATGTTGTCTGCTCTTCGCATGATAACAGGTCTGTGCCCGCAATTTGGTGATTACAATTCTCCATCGCTGCATGGTGAAGCCCTCCAAGTCAAACGAATCTAGCGTGTCGCTGCAAAGTGGGCCACAGGTTGATGATCAAGACCCAGCTTTCGATTGGATTTGTACCCTTTTTGGAGTCCTTTTCCAGGATGGTCATTCGAAAAACCTTTACAATGCTGTTGGTGCACACATGCTAAGCAAGCTGTGGTCCCGAGTTACTCCCGAGCAGTTGATTTTGCTGCGAATGTTCACGATGTGGGCAGTAGCTGCGTCGCCGGCAAGCCCTTCTGGAAGAGTGCAGGAACAAAGTGGTTCAAAGCGAATGTTGCCTGAGGGAACGTTCGAGTTCGTTAAGGGCACCTGGACCTACACTATTACTACAGACGACGAAAACAGGCCTGATGAAGCAGATGAGATCAGGAAAAAGGTGTGGATCGAGCTGGAAAACGAAGCCAAGATGATGCTGCTTGATGTGTTGGGAGAACTTACAGTCGGCCACAATAGGGTGAACCCCGAGGGTGCCAGAGAGCTGTTGCTCTCACTTCTCGAAGAACTTCAACGCGTTTGGGAACTGGGCCGTCAGAATCCTTCGACTACCGGTACACGAGCGGCAGGCTCCGCGCTGCAACCGAAGTCAAGTGGGGAACCGTTTGGGTATAGGTCTGGATTGATCCGTGTCATTGGCAACCTCAGCTTCCGTCACACAGATCACCAGAATCTCGTCCGCGAGGAAGGCTACTTGCCTTTATTCCTCAACCACTGCAACATTGACGAGACCAACCCGCTGGTCCGTGAATGGTCTTTGGTGGCTCTGCGTAATCTGTGCGAGGGAAATGAAGCGAATCAGTCGTTCATCAACACGCTACGCCCACAGGGCATGGATTCAGCTTCGAACGCTGCGCTCGAAAAGGCAAAAATGCGCGCGGATATCGGAGAAGACGGAAAAGTCAAACTGACGAAAAAGGAGTAGCGTCACAGCACGAATAGAAAGCTGGCACTTGCATCATGAACTTTGCTGGAGCTTGATGCTTGATCGTGTTCCTGAAAGTTCATTCTTGATCCGCTCTGTTTCTAGCTGCATGCACGCAGTTTGCAAACGCACCGAAGCAATTTTGTTGGCTGGGTCCAGTGCAAGGCTCTTCTGGAGCTTGATGATCGCTGCAGGCAGCTTTTCGAGTCCTAGCAGCGCGTTTGCATGACCGAACAAGAGTGATGCAGTTTGCTTATGATTCGCTGGGTCAACAAGGGCCAAGCACTTGGTGTAGCTGGCTGCAGCTTCTTCGAAATGCTCCATGCGAAGTAATTCGTCCGATCTCTCACGATTCCTAAGGAGATTCTTCATTTGATTGCAGTGGGCTCTCAGAGCCATGTTGTCTTCGTTTTCTTGCAAAATAAAGGATTGTGCAATCTCAATCGACTGCTTGGAAAAGCCCGTGTACGCCAATGCTTTTGCATGCATTAATGCCAGCTCGGCACTCACCCCACTGAAAGGTGAACTGTCAAGAAACTCCGTTACGAGAGCGAAATGACCTTGTTTCATTAGCGACTGTGTCAGGAGAAATGCAACTTGCACTGATAGAGGTGCCTGACGCAACAGCAACCAAAACTCCTTGCTCAGAGAAGCCAACACATGGAGTGGTGCTTCATGGCGTGCCAACAAGTTTTTGTTCCGATCGAGGGATGTTTGGAATGCAACACAGTCGAGCAAGAGTTTCTTGGCAGCTTGAGCAGCATGTCTTAAGGCTTGTTTTTCATTGCATTCAGTCGCAACTGACTGAGCAAAGGGGCTTTCAGCTGTTGGCGGGCCACTTTGAAGCACTTTTCCAGGACAGAACGTGCTTGTACAATATCACCCGTGATCATCCAACCTCTGGCAAGCGCCACAAGCTCCTGAAAGTACTTAACGAGATCGGTTGAGGGTAAATTCGTGTCGTCATTTCCAACTAGGCAAACCAGGTCTTGCCACTTGAGCAGGAAGTTTGGTAACCACCTCAAAGGTGTTGAGGTTGTTAGGATTTGAGTCAGCACTCGTGTACGAATTGCCTGCATTGCTTTCATTGAAGTGATGAAGTCACGGGCATCCCAGCAGTCTTGGAAATCATCAATTAATTGTGCCAATTCTCGGTCGGTTGTCTGCTTCTCGTCGCCCTCGTGCCGTAGGAAGAAATAACGTTGGTCGGATGCTGAGAATTGATCATTAATTGACTCTGCGGAGAGCACTTCAAACGTTTGTTCCTCGCTCCTCCACTCAATGAGAAGAGCACCTTTCATGGATTCACCTCGAAGGTCTCTTGCTAAGCTGCAACTTCCAAGCGCTTGGGGGTGTCTGTGAATTTGAAACGACTCTGTCGAGTATTCTCGTGAAGGAAGCAATTTCAATAGCAACATCAAAAACTATATGTAGTTTGCATTATCTCTTGCGTCTGAGATACCTACAGTTCAGCAAATGTGTAACCTGGCGGAGGAGACCATGCAAACTACCTCGTCGGACTTGAAATTCCTGGCAGTCTATCAGGAAGAAATGCGTGCGCGATCACCAAATATCACGGACGTAACGGTGTTGAGCACTAAGCTCACGTAGCTTCAGCTCTGCGTCTTCCGCTGACAATCCAGCATGCTCCACAAGAATTTCAATGAGGGCCCCGTGAACGTCCTTCGCCATGGCCATACCATCCCCACAGACAAAGACGTATCCATCCGATCCCTGAAGGAGGTCACACACAAGCTTGCCGTTGTCACGAAGGTCGTGCTGGACGTAGTGCTTCTCGTCTTGGTCTCGCGAAAAAGCGGTGAAAAGCTGCGTAATGGTACCGTTGGTCGCGTACTCCTGCATTTGCTTCTGGAACAGCCAGTCTTCACTCTTGCGACGGCATCCGAAGAAAAGGTATGCATCTCCACTCGTCGAAGGTGTTGATGAGGCATCGACAAGCTTGGATTCAAGATGACGGTGCTCCAAGAAGCCCATGAACGGAGCAACACCGGTACCAGGGCCAACAAGCACCATCGGCGACTGACTGCTCGCCGGTAGGTGGAAGTCCTGTGTAGCACGCAGGAAGATGGGAATCTTTACGTTGGCAGTGGCTTGGCTAGTATCAACGAGCGGCTGGCAGATAGTGTTCAGCCAGTTCGTGCAGAGCCCACGGCGGCGTAGGCCATGCTCACCGACCACGTGATCTACAACAGTGAAGGCCACGGAGAGTCGAGTAGCATCTACCAGCGGTGATGTCGCGATCGAGTAATAACGAGGCATCAACTGCGGGATCAGCGACAGCAGGTGGTCAAGTGGAGGCTTGCACGACGGGAAGGCATGAAGCAGCTC
The DNA here is from genome assembly GCA_032158285.1 of Phytophthora sansomeana. Classification (NCBI taxonomy): domain Eukaryota; phylum Oomycota; class Peronosporomycetes; order Peronosporales; family Peronosporaceae; genus Phytophthora; species Phytophthora sansomeana. Next base: position 294,816 of record JAPDHH010000202.1, read on the forward strand.
AACGAAGTTCAGTTGCTGCTCCGCGATGAATGTCTGTAAATCATACAATGATCAAAAACGTCAGAACCACGAGCACAATTGGTATGGTACCAGAGATGCCTACTTGCTACCTTACCTTGTATTTTTCCGCCCCAGCCTTGCTACTTAGCAGGAGCATGCGAGCTCGTTGCTCCTCATCGGAACAGTATGTTGCAAGAGCACGCACTGCTGCCTTCTTGGGCGAGCTCAGTATATCCACGTGATGCAAGAAGACGTCACGGACACTGCACGGTGTAGGGAAGTGGATCGATGTGTTTTTCCGCTTCGCTGCACGGCCGTTCGCGGCAACAACCGGCTCCGCGAAGAAAACCTTGTCGCCACTGATTCCCAGGCAGGCAAGAAGTGCATTCACATCTTCCAATCGGTTTGGGCACTTGATGCCAATCGAGTCACCGGGTACATACTGAATGCCGGAGCCATTGATATCGACATCAACGCGAAGAACTTTCCTCTCAGCGTGTGGCGCCGTTAGGTATTCAGCCCCAACGACAGAAGCCATGAACGGGTTGGTCGAACTGATCTCCTTTTCTGTGTCTTCGGTGGTAGATGCTGGGCTCGACGTCTTAAGATCTTCGTCACTCAAAAACCGAACGCTGAGAAGCGAGGACTGGAGGCGTGGGAGATCTTCAGGAACCTCCGTAGGCGTTTCCAGTGGGCCGAACATCTTCTCATACGAAATCAGGTTTTCCAACAGGTACGTTGAATCGACAATGGTAGGTGTTGCAGGCGTTAAAACAATCGGTAACAACTCCACAGCGTCGCCTTCATCCGTGCTGCCTCCTTCCACAGTCGAAGTCGACGCAGCAGCTCCTGCAGCTTCATCAAACGCTTTCCAGAGACCATTCAGCCACGGCTCGACACTGTCTTCAAGGCCCATCGCTTCATCAGCGGCACCTGTCGATCCACGACAACATCGTCAGATTCCACGTTTCGCCCCCATAATCCACAACGAGCCTACCAAACTCATAGAAAGTCTGTGCACCCAACTCCCGCATGCGCTTTTCAATGCTCTTGCCCATGAAACTGCACCAACCGACATCAACTCGTCAATTTTCAACCAACAACCAGAAAACAAAACACATAAACCCGAAAACGCACCAAAACTTGTCGTAGTTGGTATCTCCGAGCCCCAGCACCGTGTACCGCAGTTTGGCCAGCATGTCATTAGGCTGCGTGCGACGCTTCACATAGCGCCAAAACTTGCCGCAATTGTCGGGCGGGTCTCCATTTCCGGTGGTCGAGCACACGATGACCACGAAATGACCGTCTCGCGTCTCCACTTTGCTCTACAGAGTGCCACCCGACCGTCAGAATGAGCTGGAATAAAATACGAAAAATACCGCAACCATTGCGGTAACCTATTGCATGGTAATTTACTTTCTGGAACTCGTTCAGGGGATGCAACTCGGCGTCCAGTTGCTTTTCCAGCGCTTCGTCGTAAATTCGCTGTAGAAATGAAGTAAAATACGAAAAAAATTTTAAGTTGCAATTGAGAGGAGGAGGAGGAGGGAATTTATTAAAGGCCGAACCTGCGCGATGGACTCGGCGCAACCGGTCTGGGAGCCGTAGAAGACGGAGACGGCGTGGGGCATGGCGGACGAGGACGGCAGCCACAGAAATGGCAAAACTGTTAAACGGCTGAAGTAGTTATGTGAAGTAACGATGTTAAGTAGTGGTTAAGTATATAGTAGAACGTATCCATACAAAGGCCAGTAAGTTTGAATTTAGACGGGAGTTTAGGCCAGTGACACTAGAATACGGTACTACTGCTTACGTCGTTTATGGGGTTTGGCACTTACAAGGATCAACGCTGCAAAATGTTGTTTCTACGCTGTACATTGATGGGTATCCGTGTGAAGTACCCGACATCGCGTGTGGTGCTGGACAAGCAGATAAGGTATCGAAGCGTGGGAAATGGGGGTCCATAGCTTTACATCTCCAGACGCACAGCTTACCGGTACCTCGTTCTTGACAAATGTTTTGTCATCTAGAGGCTGGGTGCCGCTTGGCGAACAGTCAATGGCTAACACATCCTGCATTCGTTCTCGCACAGAGAGCTTTGATCGTTCTAGAAAAATCTGTTGTCGAGTTGGTCGAGGCTATCGGCGATGCTGTTGGAATGCTCGTGCCGACGACTACATGTACTGTATTACTGTGGCAGTGTATTTGCCTATCCAAAGCGGAAAATTCAGCCAATCCTGACTCACGCTGGTTCAGCGATCAAGACTTCGATTTGAGATTTGTGTCCACGCATTTTGTTGCTTGAAGGGATCGTCTACGGGGCAGTACACAAGTGCTCGTTTCCATAGTTTGCTTTTGAATTCACAATTTACTACATTTATATTCACCCATAAAGGCTAAACAAATTTTCCAACAAGCATGTTCCGCAAAGTTAATGTGGTGTCGTTGGGTCATTTGGTGGCTTCTCTTCAAGTGCGCTTTTCCAGCATGTCGTGTTCCCACTTGCATCATGTAGGCAGGGCAGATTGGTGTCACACGGAGTCGCGTCTGGATGGCACGCAGTTCGTACATAATTACGTTTTACACATCGCAAAGCTCGAGTTGCCATCTTCCGACAGATTGGCGCGTCCAATTGAAAGGAATTCCTGGCTCATTGCAAGTGGAGACACGCTGCCATCGACCAATGGTGCCCACACATTGGTGCGTTGGTACACGCCCTCACCCGCGGCCAAACCTAGCGCGTGCCGTTTTCATGGAATTGTTGTTGCAGTACACATGGAGGTTTATTCGACCAAATCACGGATACCCCTCTCAATAACGGGGTCAAAACGCACACGATGCAGGGAAATTGCTGTCAGATGCATGAACACCAGTTAATGTATTGTACAAGTGGCGTTCTTCATTTAAACCTAAAGCGATTAGGTAGCTGCTATTTCGGCTAGTTCAAACATTGGCGCTGTACCAGTAAACTTCCTTCTAATAGTGGAGACAACTTCGAGCAACCATTAGGTAACTTCAGTTTTGGTTTCGCCGATGTGGACAATTGCAGCAGGTTGTCCGTTCGATACGAAGCGTGTTGGACATTATTATGCAATCAAAATACCAGCTGATGGCTCGAACTTCCACTTGGGACACTACTAGGCGACGAACGAGATCTTAAGCAAGATGAGCAGCCCCTAAAGCGTAATACATGTACTGTATTGGAGCTCTCGAGACCTCGTTTGCCATTCTAAAACTTGCCTCCTCGTACACACCCGGACCACACAGACAACAACCAACTATGAAGGTTTTCTTCGCTACAGCCATGATCGCCGCCGTTGCTGCCGTTGCTTCGGCCGATTCCATGGGCAACCTCGCCACTGATCTGACGCAGCCCCCGACGGCCACGTACGCCGCAGGCACTGACGTCCTGGGCTCGTCGGCTGGAACCACTGGCTCTGATGCTACTACGACGGCGTCAGCTGAAAGCAGCAGCACGGGTGCAACAACGTCGGGATCAAGCACGACCCAGGGATCATCAAACGGCTGGAGCCTTCCTACGACTTCGGGGGATACCTCCACTGGTGGCTCTAGTGAAACATCCACGGGTGGTTCGAGTGAGACGTCGACTGGTGGCTCCAGTGAGACTTCCACGGGAGGCTCGAGCGAGACTTCTACTGGCGGCTCCAGCGAGACGTCTACTGAAGGTTCAAGTGAGACGCCCACGGGTGGCTCGAGTGAGACTTCTACTGGCGGCTCCAGCGAGACGTCTACTGAAGGTTCAAGTGAGACGCCCACGGGTGGCTCGAGTGAGACTTCTACTGGCGGCTCCAGTGAGACGTCTACTGAAGGTTCAAGTGAGACGCCCACGGGTGGATCAAGTGAGACGTCTACTGGAGCATCGAGTGAGACGTCCTCGACGGGCTCCAACAGCTGGAGCACTCCTTCGACGTCCTCGACTGGATCCTCCACAGGGTCAAACAGTTGGAGCACCCCCACGACTTCCTCCACTGGATCAAACAGTTCGAGCACCCCCTCGACGACAACAGCGCCGTCAAGCTGCCGCCGCCGTCTCCGTGCGTAAATGCGCATTGTTTCGATGAGCGTGGCCCAACCTGCACAGGGAGACAGAACTCCCACCAAGCTGGTGTACAACAGCTATATGACTACGGAATCCCTGTGCTCGTAGTAAGTGTGCATCTTGTCCAGTTTGTATATGCGTGCTTTGTTGAGCAAGAAAGGATAGTTATCTGACTGGGTATACTCTTCTCAATACAAGTAACTTTTTGATGTATATTTCCACCAGTTGTCTGATTCCATTGTTGCCTTTTAGATACGGGTACATGCTGTGAATACATACGCAATGAGAGTCACTAACGCTATTTTAGGTGCAATGACTTTCGCAGCCTCCTTCCATTGCAAGCTGCAGTTTGCGCTTGATGCAAAGGTATATTTCGGTTCTCGGCATACCTAACTGTAATCGTGTTGTTGTAGATCTGCACCGATCAATTGGCGCCAAGCAGGAGAGAAATATGAGTCGTCAGAAACATATTCGTGCAGCTACCTCACCAGCGCACATGTTCACCTTCAACTCTGTCTTGGTGAGCTGCTGCGAAAGCTGTTTTGCGAGATCTCGCATTGTCACTGCTGTTGGATTCAAAACGTTGACACCTTCGAGTCTTGATTGGTCTCCGCTGTGTACATCCGCGCCTCGCTGCACCAAACGCTGTCGAAGTCTCCTGTCACCCGACCAGACACTTTCAGCAATGGACTATCGTCACGATAGTCTAGGATAAGGTACCCGCTACTGCACCAAGCGACGACTACAACCAAGACCGCGTCTTTGAAGAAAGCTTCGCGTACTGTACAGTACCAAGACTGCGGGATCGAGATCGGCCACTGTAGTGAATTGGTTGACAAACCACTCCAACACCGCAGCTCGGGCCATCGGTGCCCTGGTCTGCAGACTGCAGTCGACTGGTGAGACGGTGCGGTCAGGATCCAGCCAATGGCCGCGCGCAAAAAGAGTTCAGCCGCTGCTTCAGTTTTGACAAGCGCCTCTTGCCTTTGCATGCGACTCCAACCTTTACGTAGGAGACCACTTGACTGCAGCAAGTATCCCATCTGATGCCCAATAAGTTCGGATGAGGAGAATGCTCGCCTACTGAATGATGCCCAGGCCTGCGAACGTCGCGCATAACCAGCGAAGTGCCATTCACCAATTTAAACACCCGACCAAGACTTGAAACCCCATGAAGGTGTTCTTTGCTACTGCGCTGACCGCTGCAGCCATGTCGGCGGCCTACGCTGCCGATTTCTGCGATCAGTGGGGCACGGCCACCACGGACGACTACATCATCTACAACAACCTGTGGGGCGAGAGCTACGCCACGTCGGGCAGTCAATGCACAGGTCTGGACAGCAGCAGCGGCTCGACCGTCGCATGGCACACCAACTGGACCTGGACTGGAGCCTCCTCAAACGTCAAGTCGTACGCGAACGCTGCCCTGCAGTTCGACGCGGAGCAACTCTCCAGCGTCTCGTCCATTCCGACGACCATGGAGTATTCGCTCGACTACAGCGGAACTGACGTCTCGTACGACTTGTTCACGAGTTCCACGTCCGACGGCGACAACGAGTTCGAGATCATGATCTGGCTGGCTGCAATTGGCGGTGCCGGACCCATTTCCAGCACGGGCTCCGCTGTTTCCACGACTACCATCGCGGACACGGAGTGGAGCCTGTACAGTGGAGCTAATGGCAACACGACCGTGTATTCGTTCGTCGCTTCCGACATAATCAAGAGCTTCTCGGGCGACCTCATGGATTTTTTCACTTACCTCAGTGAGACGAGAGCTTCTCGACCAGTCAGTACCTGAACACGGTCCAGGCGGGCACGGAGCCGTTCACTGGCACGGATGTTACCCTGACGGTCTCGTCCTACTCGGCTGCGGTTAACACAGGTGCTTCGAGTGGAAGTTCGACCACCAGCTCGACGTCGACCAAGGAGCTGGTGGCGAGCAGCTCGTCGACGGAGACGGACAGTGAGACCACGGCGTCCTCGACCTCATCGACGGGCTCATCTTACAGCGCGCAGGAGACGACTGCTCCATCGACCGGCACGACCTCGTCCGTGAGTGAAGAGGCGGCGACTTCATCCGTCAGCGGTGAAACTATCACCTCCTCGCTCAGCGGAGAAACTACGACGTCGAGTACCAGCTCGTGGGGTCAGCAGGAATCGACTGCGGCGTCTGCAGCTAGCACGGCCACGACCACGACCAGTTCGAGCACTTCTTCGTCGTGGACTGAGACCACGACGTCTGCCGCCAGTGAGACCAACGACGACAGGACCACCAACACTTCCGACCAGACCACAGTTCCCACAACGGAAGACACTACGGCTCCTAGTACTACGTCGGCTCCAATTTCTTCCACGACTACGGGTCAGAAGTGTGCTAGCCGTCGTGTCCGTCGTGCTTAATTTGTTTTCATGTGGATAAACTACGCAACCTCGACTCAAGCGCACGAGAACGGCTTCGGTTCCAGCAGGACGAAGAACAAAAGTTGGCAATGAGTGTAGCTTGTGTGTAGGTGCGTCGGTTCTGATGAGTTCAATACACTACTGTATCGAAGATCTGCCGTAGCGTTGTATCCGCTAGCAACTATTACATGCATTGCAGTATCAAATCCGGCAACCAGTGAGCAGCACTGCGCATACAGTTGGCGGGCACTCGCACTCGCTCTGCGATTAAAACGTGCGTCATAGTGACAGCTCGTACGATACATGTAGGGCGGAACGAGCGTGGATGAACTAAATTTCAAGGAACCACATGAGCTCACAGCGATACTTTATATGTGGACAAATACGGCCCAGCACAGTTATCATTTGAAGACGCTCGTTGTTGTGGGCACTGTCCGTAATGGGGCTTGCTGTGTGCGTGCGACTCAGCGCTCAGCAAGCAAGTGAGTCAACAGCGCAGCGCGCTTGATTGATGTGCACCATTTGGCCTCAACGAGCGAGTTGCCGTATCTACCAGCTGCGATGGCTATGATAAAGGGACGCAGCAGCTTTGGGCACACGCGCCAACGACATTGTTCATCTACGCTGGTCCATCATGAACTCCATAGGCTATAGACCATAGCTGAAGACGAGGAGACGGACGAGCATCTGGCCCACAGCACGCTTTCCCACGATAACGTCGTCACGCTGAAATCAATCGGAAACTTGAAGCACAAGCATCGAGGACCTGAGGCAAGCCACCAGCAACAGCACCAGAATGGGAGCTGCACAAGCATACAATACTATTAGCCTGATGCTGCTATGGTGCTTTCCAGGCTGAAATCGTAGGCTGTAAATTGTACGCTTCAAGTCGAAGCTGCCTAAGTCTAAGCTTAGGCTACTACAGTAGTGCTGCCTGGCAGAAAAATTCCTCTTCATGCTGACAATCGCTTCAATGCTCGAGCGTTGCTCTTCTTGCTCCTTTACGTGGAACAGCATGATTATATTCCTGCCGCAAAACCAAATCGTGGGATCCCATCTGCCGTGCTGGAAATGTTTGCTTCAGCATAGGATGCCTACGAGCAGACAATTTTTGATGTGTACAAGCTCACGGACACCAAACTTTTGGTCCAAAGCCCACCGGCTGGTAGACCAGGTGTTGTTGTTGACCAGCGCACTGAAGACGCCATTCACCGATTTGCCGCGAGCTCTCCATTCCGTTCGAACCGATCACCACCACAACAACAGAAGTATGAAGGTGTCATTTGCTGCTGCCCTGACCACTGCCGCCATGTCGGTGGCCTACGCTGCGGACTTCTGCGACCAGTGGGGACAGACGAAGTCGGGCGACTACATCATCTACAACAATATGTGGGGAAAAGCGGATGCCACGTCGGCCAAGCAGTGCACGGGTCTGGACAACGGCTCGGGCGGCGCGGTCTCCTGGCACACGAGTTGGTCGTACCAGGGTGGCGACAAGAAGGTTAAGTCCTTTGCCAACGCCGCGCTCGAGTTCGACCCCGTGCCGCTCACCACCGTCAAGTCCATCCCGTCAACCATGCAGTATACTGTCAAGTACAGCGGCAACGTCGTGGCCGATGTCGCCTATGACCTGTTTACGAGCTCTACCGCGGGCGGCGAGAAGGAGTTCGAGATCATGATCTGGCTGGCTGCCATCGGCGGCGCCGGCCCGATCTCGAGCACGGGCAAGCCCATCGACACGACCACCATTGCCGGCCAGGAGTGGACTGTTTACAGTGGCCCCAACGGATCAATGATGGTGTACTCGTTCGTGGCCCCCAAGCAGGTCGACAACTTCGAGGGCGACCTCCTCGAGTTTTTCAACTACCTGGCCAAGAGCCAAAGCTTCAAGACCAGCCAGTACCTCATCAAGGTGGAGTGCGGCACGGAGCCCTTCATCGGCGATGATGTCACCATGACGGTGTCCGAATACTCGGCGGCTGTCAACACCGGCGCCAGTGGCACAACCACGGGTTCTTCTACGGGCTCATCGACGACTGCTCGATCGAGAAACAGCTCGTCCAGTGAACAGACCACGACTGCCCCCTCCACGCCTTCGACCCCCAGCACTGGTTCGAGTGCGGAGACCTCCGCTTCTTCCACTACTGGATCAAGTGAGGAGACCCCGAGCACGGGCTCGTCCGAGGAGCAGATCACGACCGCGCCCTCCACACCAAGCACGGGCTCGATCGATGAGCCCACCCCTTCTTCGTCGGACGACGAGACCACCACTTCCGCCTCGAGCGACGAGAGCACGCCGTCCGTGACAACTGCGCCTTCCACCTGGAGCGCGACGTCGTCTTCGAGCGGTGCCAGCACGCCCTCCACGCCTAGCACGGGTTCGTCTACCGACCAACAGGAGAGCACCACAGCGCCCACCACCGTTGCCACCGGCCCGAAGTGCACTAGTCGTCGCGTTCGTCGCGAGTAAATGCGACTTTAACAAAAGAACTGCAGCGGTCTCGTAGCATGTATGACCAATTCGTTCGTCGTCGATCACTAGCTACTAAGTCGTGTTTGTGTGAGCGTTCTCTAGTGTTGAATGTTTAGTTCCGATGCATTATGCGAACACTCTTCCACCCTCTTGCATCAATTTACTTAGCCTTCCGTAAGACGCTCAATGCTTCTCAAATTGAGAGGCTGGCGCTCCAATCACGGAGAGAAATCAGCAAGACTATCGATGCCACGCAGGACAAGAGCGCCGCTCTGTCTGCGCTCGATCCATCACTTCGTCTCGGTGATCGACAAGTAGCAGCGAGCTCATCACGGCAAAGGTGTCAGCTTTGAGAGGATGGATCAGACATCGAACAACTCGTAATGGCGCCAAAGCGAAGTACACCTGCTTGCTGCGGATAGCCCACTACAGCAGACGCAGTAACTGTGATCGAGTCGACCACCTAGACCAGCTGGAGCACTTTAACGCTAGCAAACCGTGTGTAGCAGCACGAGGTGCCACGGCTGCAAAATGACCCCGAGATCCCCAAGCTGCATCGAATAGCTATCGGATCGGTGGATTTTCAGCGGTGGCCGACCATCTCGGAACTGGCGGTGTGTCACCCGTATGATATATGTAGCGTCGAGCCTGCCGCACGTATCTTATCTTGCTGTGAGTGGAAGGAATGGCAGCCACCGACCGCGTGTCGTGCTTGACTGGGCCAGCGGAGCCCGTGAGCTGAGCTGGGGTTACACACACTGACTCGATCTGTCGCTCCAATCGCCTCGAACCCGGGGCTTCCTCCTGCCCCGCTGTTTTGCGAATTGGCTTGGTCAAGAACTCGGTCGGGATGGGTGACCAGAGCAGACTCAAGGTTGTGGGCCCAACTCGCTTTTACGTGGCCTGCGCGAGAATTGGCCCGAGCAAAAAGCGTCGAGTGCCTATTGTACATGGCCCACACGATGGCTGGGCAGCGGCCACCCACTGGGCCAGTATGAAGGGGGCAGACCATGTGAGACCAGTAGAAATTCAACCAAATTCGGTGCGATTTCGATTTGGGGAAAGTCGGTCCGGGTTACACCTACCTTTCTATCCCTAAACGCGACATTTAGGCCAATCGCTCACAAAGCAAAAAGGCTTCTCCCGAGGCGCGAGTGGGAGCAAGGAAGGAAGAGAAGCAGCGAGCGAGAGCTCCGGCCAGCACAGCAGCCACCTCGGCCAGGCAGCAGAGACCCCGGCCAGCGGCGTATCGGTGCATTTAGGGCTTTTGGCGCGGCAGACAAGGCCCGTTTTTAAATGAACAGTGTGGCGTCGCCCCTTCGGATGAACATGACGACGACCTCCGGCCACGTGCAGGCCGGCCCGGGCCAGCGCCGCCTCCATCGCGGCCGCGGCCAGGCCGCCCCGGCCTCCAACCAGGACGACGCAGCGTTCCACAGGATGCAGGCCATGCAGATGCAGCAACAGGGTTACGCAGGTTACGCAGGAGGGTACCCCCAGCAGCAGCAGCAGTATATGAAGCCGCAGCCGCAGCTACGGCGTGTGGCGTCGTCCTCGACCTCTTCGCGGCACAGGGACGGCCAGCGCAGTAACCCGACGCAGACTCAGGCGCAGGGACCAAGGCAGCCCAGGCTGCACCGGGCCGTGACCAACGAGATGATGGCCGGGATGGACAGGGAGGAGGACCTCGCGGGCCGGCCGGCCATGATCGCCATGAACCAGGACGACCTGCCGTTCGACGTCCAGCGCGAGCGCCGCAGTGCTGAGAGGATGGCCGAAGGCCGCAGCAGACACCGCAGCCACCAGAGACCCGCGGAGGAACTCCGCGGCAACAGCAAGACAGGAAACTTCACAGGCAATTGCAGAAGCAGCAGGCCGACAAACGCAGCCAACAGTCAGAGTCGAGCTGTGAGTCGAGGCCGCTCGGCCACGACGTCGGCCAGCAGGATGGCCCCCGCTTCCCGGAGTGTGGAGCCAATGGATCGCACCACCACCAACATGGCCGGTGATCGTACGGCCGCCCCCGTGGCCTGGAACCCAGCACCGGTTCGTACGTCGGTGCCGGTTTCTTGCCATCAAGCCCCAACTCGGTCGTCTGTACCGGTTCGTACCTCAGCACCAGCGCCCGCGCCAGCTCCAGAGCCGGTGGCGTGGCGTGTGGCCGTGGACCCCAAGTCCAAGAAGCCGTACTACTACCACCCGATCACCCGCGAGACGACGTGGAAGAAGCCGGCAGAGCTTGTCGCGGCTGAAACGCGCGAGAAGCGCCAGTTCTTTTCGGTCATGGAGAACAACATTCGACTGAAGCTGCGTGACGGCTATTACACGCGTGACAGCGAAACATCCAACTCGAGCCATAGTACGCCTGATGCGGTTCACAAGCCCCACGAGATGTCGCCTACGTGCCGCTCGTCTGCGAGCACCGTCAGTTGTGGCAGCGCGCGCAGCAGTCTCAGCTCGTACACTAGTGGTTCGGGCCGTTCCTTGCCGGGATCCGCGCGGCAGCTTATTCTGAATTCCACGCGCTCGCTGCCTACTACCCCTGAGGGTATGGGCGTGCCGTATCTGAGCCCGGGTGAGAACCAACCTCAACAGGAACCTGAAACTATGGATCGCGACTCGGAGGACCCAGGCAAGAAACGCCCTTCGCTGTTCAGAACGTTGTCGTCGTATGAGACGCCAGTGATGACCTCGTGCCGTAAAGGAAGCGATGGTTTGGATGTGGATGAAGTCGGCCGCAATGCTCCTACTGGTCTCGGAGTGCCGTCACCTATTCAGGAGCGTGTTCGTCTTGCTGCTTTAGTGCCACGAGCCTCGGATCTGGAGGCCTACGCTCGCGCGGTCAGAGCGGCTAACGGAAAGGGGCGACCCTCGTTACAAGCGCCGATGTTGGGAGTGAACCCAGCAGGAAGGGGAAGCTCGGCGTCAGCTCTCATGAACACGAAGGGTCCTGGAAACAAGGGTGCAGCTCGCTCGGACAAGCCACGCGCTCTTCGACGTCGTTCCAACAGTACTAACTCCATTTACTTGCGTATGGGTACGATGAACGTTCCTGATCAAGATGCCACAATTCAGTGTGTGGCCACCGTGTTACGCGCGCACATGATGGAGGCGATGGAGGAGCCCATTCGTTCGGACCCGCGCTTTGATGTGTTTGTGACGGCTCGCGATCGCAAGCCGTTGACGTCCATTGCAGACGAGCTGGATGCTGAAGCGTCTACCTTTGTTGATGTGGAGGACGAAGATGTCATCCTGGATGTTGTCCCCACCCTGTCTGAAATCGGCGCCTTTATCAAGAACGTGTTTTCCCGTGCTCAGATGGAGTCGGAGTGCATTATCATGAGCCTCGTGTATGTGGAGCGTCTTCTGAAAGCAACGAGCGGCTTTTTGCAACTGCGTGGCGAGAACTGGCGTCGCTTGGTCTTTTGCTCGATGGTGATGGCCTCGAAGGTGTGGGATGACTTGAGCATGACCAACGCCGACTTTTCCAAGATTTGGCCTGAGCTATCGCTGAAGCAGATCAATGAGCTGGAGCTCGTGTATCTCAGTGCTGTGGAGTACAATGTCCGCGTGTCAGCCGTGTCCTACGCCAAGTACTATTTCCACTTGCGCTCCATGTGCGCCACGATGGGCTTGCTGGAAGCTTTCGACGAGAGTGCGCCGCTGAACTTGGATGGTGCGCGCAAAATGCAGGTGCTATCGGAGGAATACCAGGAGCGCTCGAAGTTGATGCCGGCACCGCGCCGCCGCAGCGTGACGATCACATCCACATCCTCTGCCGAAAGTATGCAGGCTGGTGCCAATGCAGGCCGTTCGGCTGTTGGTGGAGCTCAATCGAAGCCGACCAAGGCTTCGCCTGCAGCTAGCCTGGAGCAACTTGTGCACATGCAGATGCGCGTCGCTGGTGGCAGCTCTCTTGGGGCGTCAATGCACCGTTTGTCGACGAACAGCACGGTGAAGCAGTGACCGAGGTGGAACAAACTGACCAAGCCGCCGGTGTGCAACTGAAGAAAGCGGAATCAAGAGCGCGGCAAGGAGAAGGATCGTGGTGGTGTGTCTTTTTATTTGAATGAGTGAGTGTAGTGATTCGTGCAGTGCCTAGTAGCTGTTGGAAGAACTTCTTGGAGGAGGCTTCGCACCGTGCGGCGTGGACATCTCGTGAGTGAGATGTGATGCGGTTGGTGGAGACGAGCAAGCGACCTCAAGATGGAGAGAAAGAAATGAATGTGTTGAGTGACGTAAGCTGGATGCTACTGTAAGTACCAGAAAAAAAGCCAAACGTTTGGAATTGTCTGTCGAGTTATGAATGGAGTTTCCTGCCACCGCTTTGCTTGGCTACACGAGTGAAGAAATGTAGGTGTACATCCAAGTGAGCATTGCTTGTTGAGCTGGGTCCACGAATGATTGCTCGACCCCGTTCACACTAACCTGTTCTGCAGCAGGTATCGTGGTCCCGTTCGACTTGTGCTGCAGAAGTCGGTTTTGAAGTGCCAGTCGGAACGCTGGGTCTTCCAACACCAAGATGCTTAACGTTTTCAAGGTTGTCGAATCTGTGGGCGGTGGCGAGTACGGCGGCGGAGGTGCGTTTGGGTAGAACAACGGATCTGTCTGTTCGTCGTCGTCGTCGTTCTCGCTGTCGCTAGACGTCATGTCTGACTCCACAACACTTTTCAGCTGAAGCATCATGCGTTCGAACTCGAGGTTTGCCATCGGTGGCAAGGAAGTTAGCTCATGGTCTTGTTCTTCTTCGTTGTGCGTTGGGTCGCTTTCAAACTTCTCGTCACCAGCTTCTTTGTCAGCGAATTCCGGTAAGGATGACGTCAAAGTCGTTGAAGCTGGTTGAGGCAGCATTGCATCTTGCTCGACAGACGTGTGGACCGGAGGTGCAGGCGGAGGTTTGAAGTCTGGAAGCTGCTGAACCAGGATAATCGGGTCGTCTAGCGGAGACGCTTTTGCCGACTCGTTTTTACTTGGCAGCCCTGCCTGCTTCTTTCGCTGGAACTCAAGTCTGCGCTCGCGAAGTGAAGATTGGACAGTGATTCCTCGTGTTTTCGGTGCTGACAACGGAGTTTTCTGCTTTGCTCGTTGACGAGAGATGCCGACTGGAGCTGGTGGTGGTGCATTTTGGATTTTGCCAATGACTACCGGCTTCGGGTACGCTCGCGCAGACGGCTTCAGCTTGTTAGTGGCATCAACTTTATTGGCGATTACCTTAACAGGAGGTGGAGGTGGTAGGTTCTTCACTAATTGTTCTCGCTGGGCAGCCCACTGTTTAGCACACACGGATAAAAGTGTTAGACAGATGAAAGTTAAAATACAAAAGTTTTGCGCTGACTTTGACCTGTTCGTTGAAAGCAGCAACGCGTTCCGAGATTCCACCGGGAGTCTTCGCTTTGGTATCTTCTCCCGATTTCAGCACTGTTGGCGGATCCGAGAGCGATGCAACAGCAGCAGCGTCTTCCTTTGTTTTGAGTTTAGCTTTCAGCTTGGCTTTAACTTGTGCCGACACAAATGTTTCGGGTCGTTTAGCTCTGATAGGTGCCGCTCGTTGCTTTGCGATATTCACACCACCAGCAGGAACTCTAGCCGGCACTCGAGCTGGTTGATCTCGCATTGCAATGGGTCGATTGTTTTTGAGAGCACCTTGGGGTAACCCTCGGGGTTTCCGGCTAGCACCGAGCAGAGACCCCACTCTCGCTCTTCCGTTCCGAACGTTTGGAGGTGGAGTCTTTCTCAGCTTTTGGTGAGGTTGGCGAGCTGCTGGTTTGACCGCGGCTTGAAAAGCAGGAGTTCTTGCTACAGGCTCTGCGCGACGTACGTGTTGACTTTGACGAGAAACCAGCAGAACCATCTCTTTTTCGGTAGTTTTCTTGCGAAACACGTTTTCTCCATGGAGTACTGTGTGATTCAACTCGGAGGATAGTGCTCGTGCTGACAAGAAGGTCTGAATTCGTGCCAGTACTATAGGCCGTCGAATGAGTTGATTCACGCTTGGACGAGCTCGTGGCTCTTTGCGTAGCATGTCGTCCACTAGAGTCTGCAACTCCCGTCTGATGCTGTTCAGACTTCCACACGCTGGGAGCTGTGGAGTTGACCCTCGAACGATATTATCAAACAGTTGACGTTGACTTCGACCTTCAAACGCGTGTGCGAACGAGGCCATTTCAAACAAAACACAACCGAGACTCCACACATCTGCCTTCGCATTGTAGCGTTTCCCAAGACAAATTTCAGGCGCAGTGTAGTATGGTGTGCCAATGGAAGTCTGCGCGCACGCTAGAGTATGACTCAACACGGTAGCAACACCTAAATCTCCGAGCTTCACGACTCCCGATTTCGTGAGGAAGATGTTGGCTGGCTTGATGTCGCGGTGAAGAATTTTGCGGTCGTGGAGGTGCTTCAACGCTAAGCAAACCTGTACGAACAGCCCTAGTAATTCATCCGGATCGAAGAATGCACGACGATCGGATCGCCGTTCTAACTCGTGACTTAAGTCACCGCCGTCTGCAAATTCAGTCACAATACACAACACCGTCGGGCGCTGCTGGTAACGCCCTAAAACAGCAGCGTTGGGTGCTGACGGCTTCAATACGAAGCTCTCTTTGCAAGCAATTATGTTGGGATGATCCAGCGCTGCTAGGAGTCGAGCTTCGCGTTGGGCGTTGGCTTGGTCCCGAGGGTCCAATACGACCTCTTTGATCACGAACTGCTGCTTGTTGAGCTGCCCATTCAATTCCGAGCTTGGATCTGACGCAACCGGCTTGCGAGTAGCCAAGTATGCACACCCGAAGCTGCCTTGGCCAATTTTGCGCACTTTCACGTACTTGTCCATGGTGACACGGGACTTGCAGACACCAGGAGAGTTGGGAAGTGCTGAGAATGCATCAAGCGATTGAGCATGAACCGCAAAAATAGAGAAATTCACGCTGCAGTATCCCATGAACATTGTCAACGCCATCGTGATGCACCTACACGCAAGTCCACCTTAGCAACTCGATAACTTCGACTGAAGTATGAATTCTTCTTCAGTTGCCAAGAAGTACAATGTTCCTGTACAAGTCACCGATCCACCGTCGCCGCTATCGCTGGCTGGCCGCTATCCGCGTGCACTGAGTAGTGAAGATAGTGGTGATGGTTTCCTCTTCAAAGGCAACTCATCTTCTGTCATGAAGCGTGGTAAAGGTAGCCAGGGCTTCCAACGCAAACCACCTCATCTTGACATGGCCCGCGAGTACGAAGCTGCTGAAAAGAGTTATCGTGCAGCTCGAACCACCATCGCGACTCTCAATGACAGACATCGCCAGCTGCAGATTGCGCAGGAAGAGGCTTTTGTACGAGAGCAACAAAGCCGCAAGTTCACTGCAAACTTCGCCGAAACGAGACTCGCAACCTGTGGCGTACCGACACTCAACACGATGAACGTACGCATCGAGCGACAGCGCGCACAGGCAAAAGCCAAAGCTAACGACACGTCGCCAACTAAGCCACTTACCAACAAGAAGTTGCGAGAAGCAGCGCATCGTGAACATCTCAACACGCAGATCCGAGCTGCTGTACGTCGCTCCTACGGCTCACAAGAACTTGATCTGAAATCTCTCGAGCTCGTACATATCCCACGAGCTGCCGTGTTTACAACATTATTGATGCAGCTTGCTCGCACCATCCGAACAGTGAACGTCGCCCGTAATGCTCTACGCGAACTGCCCGAAACTTTTGTCCGGGCCTTCCCAGAAGTGGAGACGTTGGTTTGCAAAGAGAACGCGTTGGCGCGACTTCCATTTCGTGCACTGGGCGAGTTGAAATACCTTCGGGTATTGAATGTGTCGGGTAACCAGCTCGACGCACTCCCCATTGAACTGCCAACCACGCTGGAGACACTGGATGTGAGTCGCAACCGACTGCACGATATCCAAAACTTGCACGCACTAACTCGTCTTGTCACGCTGGACTTGAGTTACAACCACTTTCAATTGCTGCCCTGTGGACTTGTAGCTCTAAACAAACTGCAGACGCTGACGCTCGCTGGAAATCGACTCGTGACACTTGCAACGAGGCCGCAATTGATTCGCCGGAGGATACCTGAAGACGATGCAGCTAACCCAGAAAGCGAAGACGTGGATAAAGGAGAAGAACCCACTGAACAAGACAATGAAGCAGCTCGCAAGCAATGGCGCGTTGAAGAGGATCCAGTCACACACGACACTGTGTATTATCACTTGCCTTCAAAGCGCGTAACTCGCACTAAGCCTCCGTGCTTTCAAGTACGGGTACCAAAGCTCCAATTACCAGGCAATCAAGTCCACCCACCGAAGCAAGACACTCGAGCGCTGTTAGAACGCTATCCGGATGGCTGGGAAATTGTTCTGCCTGATCCCGCGGACACTTCAACAGCTTTGCAATTCGTGAACCACTGCACAGGAGAAAACTTTCCAACGCTCCCACCTGCACTTGATCGCTGGGATGGAGTAGATCACCTGCGCTATCTCATTCTGTCAGGCAATGAGCTACTAGACTTGCCACCATCCATCGTAAGATTCTCATAAAGTGACTGCAGTTTTGCGCACCAACGAAGCTGACGTGAATCCTCTGCGTGTCCAGGGAAAGCTGAAGCGATTGAAGCGACTTGAAGCCGAGAACAACAAACTCTTGGCTCTCCCAGACGTGTTGCACGGCCTAGAAGCTCTGGAGACTGTCAAGTTGGGCATGAATGGATTGGCAGCATTGCCTCCATCGTTTTCCAAGCTAGCGAACGTCACTGAGTGGGTCATGCAGTTATCCCCCCTGTCTGGAAACCATCACAATGCTAACCATACTTGTGTTTTGACAGAGTGGACGTCAAACTCAATCGTTTGCGAGAACTGCCTGACGCGTTGGGTGACCTCCAGCAGCTTCGCGTGCTTGATGCAAGCGCCAATGCCTTGGAAAAACTCCCACGTTCGTTCCTGGCCTTACGCAGAATTGTGACCCTGAGGCTGTCAGGCAACGCACCACTTCTAAGTGCTGGCTTCGCAGCTGAGACTTTGCGTACTGGTAACCTCGCCGAAGTGCGCTGGCAGCTCGAACACCAGATTGAGATCGAGAAAAATGGCGGATCCCGTCCTCCAGAACCGCGATCTCGATTGATAGGCGTTGGCGCTGAATGTTGGAGCACCCAGTTGCACGTTAACCGTGAATTTGCTCGCGCCGTGCAAATTGCTCAAGAAACTCACACGCTGTCAATGCACTGGCGCGGGATTGAGGTTCTCGAGATACCTCCCGTCTTCTTCACCGCACTGCCCGACTTGCGGGAGCTCCGACTTTCAGGACAGAAGTTCACTGTACTACCCGCTGGTTTTGGAGCGTTCACCAAGCTGCGCTTGTTGCAGCTACGTCAAAACGAAATTCAATCCATTGCGCCTGAAGTTTTCGGGGCAATTGCTACGGATACTGCGAGTTCATCGTCAGGACTCGGTGCTAGCTTGGAGTCTCTGGATCTGCGATACAATCGGCTTGAGGCTTTGCCAGACACATTTGTAAACTGCGCGAAGCTGCAAACCCTTCGTGCCAGTCACAATGTCATCGCAGCATTACCAGACTCACTGGTCGGACTTGCGAATAGTTTGGTCGACCTGCAGCTTGCGCACAACCAACTTGTGAAAGGCCCAACAGCATTGGCTGCACTTCGTACACTTGAACGACTTGATTTGTCTTTCAATCGTCTTGAAACACTCGATGAGCTGGACTTCTCGCAGCTACCACGACTACAAGTGTTGCGTCTGAGCGGCAATCGACTCACGGAGCTACCCATGTCATTAGGTGGAGTAGGGATCTCCGACGGTGGAAACCCACCACCTATCCGTGAACTGACGTTCGCTGGTAACTTGCTACAGGAGTTTCCACCCGCAGTGCTCCTTCTCGGTTCAACGCTGCAGCGACTCGAAATGCAAAGCAATCGTTTAGAACGGCTGCCCATGAGCTTTGGTGCTGCACTGCCAGAACTGGAGGTTGTAGAGAGCGACGGCAACCCATTCCGATCTCCTCCTGCTGAAATAATGCGGCTTGGGGCAAAAGCCATCCGATCGTATCTGCACAAACGCGAACAGCGAGTAGAAGAGCTCGCAGCTTTGCTGAGTGCTTTGGGGCTTGCCTTCGACCGTGAAACTTTTGACAAGCCCATTATGCGTCATCTGCTTCCTCCAGATGTGCCGCTGACAAGTCTCCCCTTCCTGACTTCGAAACACCTCGTAGCGTTTGACCGTGCTATCGACCACTACGTAAATGGCGCGTTTTACCTTCCACCTCCACCTCTCGGAGCAGGACCGCAATTCCGCCGTGGTGCCGATATCTTCCAACGAGTTACTGCTGAGTACGCATTTTACTCTTGCACAACGCCACCATCGTAATGTCTTGGAAGAACTTCTTCAGTTGCTCGCAGTCATTCGTGAGAAGCGCTGGGCCGATAAGACAGACTTGCGATACGATATGCTGAGGCCTTGGGGGCGACGTGGTGAGCAGGTTGGTGTCTACATGGTACGCGGCGCCATGCTCTTCCCTGACGAGTACAAACCTGCGGATGAAATAGTGCGTCCTCCACCTAGTCCGGGAAAAGAGCTTCCAGGCATCTTGCGAGTCATTGAAACGCGGACGCAGCGCGGGTTTCCACCAGAACCTTTCATCGAAAACAAACGCACCTTACGCGACGTTGAACGCGCCTTGGACCAGTACGTCGGCCATTATGGTCCGGTCGGGGTTGCACACGCCAATGTTCCAATGCGTTGCGCTTGCGAAGAACTGCTTCGCTTTGGGAAAATGCACGATCCATGCGAGCAACCAGGCTGGACAATGGTCCGAGTCTTGTATACCGAAGAAGAGGTTGCTCGACGTGAACTTGATGAACGAAGGCTGCGTGAAGCCCAAGACGCTCTTCTTCCTCAGATCCGAGCGTTCCTCGAGACTCCCGACGGCGAAAAGCGATTCCAGAAGGAAGTGCGAATCGCTAAAGACGCTTTGCGTTCTCATCTTCGCGCCATGACGAAGCAGCTAAAGCGCCATCGCGCCAAGTTGAAACCTCTTGCAGCAGCCCACGCGCGTGAAGAGAAGCTGGCGAAAAAGATGGAGCGTGCCGTCCAGAAAGCGGCGAAGTCGAGAAAGCCTGGCGAAGAAGCTCCATTGAAGAAAGCGGAGACGCTCGGAGAGTTGAAAGCTCGAGTTGCCAAGCGCGAAAAACTCGAGTTCGCTGAGACTCGTGTTCGCGAAGACACCGAAGAACTGGAGCGAGGGAAGGCGAGACTTGGTCAGGGCCACGCCGCATTTCGCGAAGAAGTCGAGCGCGTCTTGCTTGAAAAAGTCGGCGCCACCGTGCGCCAACATCTTGTACGACAGCAACAAGATAAAGCCATCGCCATGGGCTGGCGGCGTCCATGGGATGGCATCGACGGACGCGCCTTCGCACGCTACCAGCGAGAAATACTTCGGCACAAGCAAGGCGGCGTCGCTGAAGATGGAGCAGCAGCAGCTCCAGATATCGGACCGAAAAGTGTTCTCACGCCTGAGACCAAAGGCAAAGCCGACGCCGAAAGCTCCAAAACCCGACAATGAAGAGACCGATGAAGACGACGACGACGCGGTGGCTAGCGACGACAACAGCGAGGTCAGCGACGTGTCTTTCGACGGATATGCTGACTTGGTCGCGAACATGGCACGTGACTTTCAAGATGCCGGACATGACGACGATGACGACGAAGATGAAGACGAAAAGAGTGCAGCAATTGCTCAAGCTGCACGAGATGCTGCTATGGCAGCCTTGGAAGCAGAAGAATTGGAGAGAGCAGTCGATGATCTGGACGATATCAGCTCCGATGACGACGACGACGATAAGCCACACGAATCGGAGGACAGCGATCTATAGAGAACAAGCAAAAGAAACACACTCCAAGGCACTGGTGAAAAGTGAGAACCTGAGCTTGACAACACATAACGAGAGGCTTGAACATCTATTTCGAATACAAGCATGGGTCAGGAATTCAATTGGATACAACCAAGCCTTACGAATACGAAGCCAGCAGACAGACATCGACAGCCTGTATGAAGACTGGATGTCGATGTCCGGTTTTCTCCCTTCTCCGACGCCTTCGACCTATATACGGGACCTGACGCTGCAATAATGGACATGCTTGAATTGATCCGATGCCTTGTCCACTTGATGAATTTCTCACAAATACAACGGCTGCTGTCCATGCTGCTGCTGCTGATGGTGAAGGCTGTACCCTTGACCATTGGTAGCTTGCTGGGCATGTTCGGCAGCAATTCGATTGGCATTTCGGATTGACGGTGACGTGCTTCGCTTCCGTGGCGCACGCATAGAGACACCATCGATTACCGGGTACCGTTCTGCAAATGAAGGTGTACGCGGCGTCTTCAGTAGAGTCTGCAGCACTGCGTCACGCCGACCCGGGTTTTCGTGCAGGTAGCGAAACTTTTTGAACACTTTCATCGCATACCGAGCATCAATTACTGGGTCGTGGTCCGCCTCCTGGATATCGTGTCCAAGGAGATACTTGGCCACGTGCCGCAGGGAAAAGTAGCGATAGCGCACCACGCCGTTCGTCAATTGCATGGGGAGCCGGAAAAGGTCAGCGACGTCAAACTCGTCCTTGTAGTCCGTCGGCTTTTGCAGCGTCAGCCATTCCAGATCCTTCTTAATAGACTGCCCCACAATGACACTTTCCACTGGCAGCGTCGCCTTCAACCGAACCAGCGCCTCTTCTAGCTCAGGCGCGTCTTTCAGGTTCCTTTCCAAACAAATTGATAACAATGAGTCTCACTTTCACCATACAACCACAAAAACAGGCTTCAAAACTCCACACCAAACACCAAAACGTACTCTTCTGTAATCCCCGTGAGCTGCGTGAGGTAGCTCACAATCGGTTTCGTGGGCTTGACGTACTGGTCGAACACAACTTTCTCATCTTCGTCCACCACGGCAATCCTCGCCACATCCCGGTCACTATTAATCAGCAAGTAACGTCAATAACTCTGCACTGGTCATTTAGATTTCCTGCATCTTTCACTCTCACTTGGTGCCGTTCCCCGTGGCGACACACTCGACATCAATGGCGAAAAACTGTTTTTTTTTCAAAAAAAGCAAAAGCAAAAAAAAGCATCAGAATGTCTCCACCTTTTCACTCACAAATTGGTCGCTCGTACCGGTCCTTCGATGTCCCTCGTCAGCACGGGCAGAATCTCGCTGATCGTCTCCTTCTTCTGTGGATTGGCCTGAATCTGCAGCTTCCGCCGCAGTCCGCCCTTGGTCGTCGAACCTGTTGCGTTCTCGTCTCCTGCGTCCGACTGCCGTGTCTCATTGGGCACCATCATGATTGGCGGAGGAAGGCCCGGGTGGTTGTAGAATACGGCGCCCCCACTGGGGACCGCCAGCGGAAACTCCTGCGGCAACGGCGGCGCGCCCATCTCCTCGAAGCCTGTGAATTCGTCGTCATTTGAGTCCATGTTTACGTGAACAAATGGGCAATTGCTGCCATTGCGGCACCCATTTCCGGACGAGAAGAAGCGACAGGGGCGATTCTGATTGGCGGCCGTCGAGATGGCCCCATTCGCGTACGGATTCGCGGGGCTGAGCGCCACGTCGTCGCCGCTGGGGCTGGCGCTGGAGCTGGAGGGCTCTCCGTCGTGGCGGAACGTGCACGACGCGCCGCGGAAACAGCCCTGGGGCGACTGGAAGAAGCGGCAGGCGCTCGCGCTCATGGGCGACGGATGGCAAGTGCGTGGTGGGTTTTCAAAGGCGACGGAAAAGGAGCGCGCTGATTGGGTAATATGCGAGAGCATAGTGAAATCAAGTGAACGGACAATGCCGGGGAAGTACTGCCTGGAAGCTTTGGTTTGGTTTGAAAAAGGTGTAAGGTGGAATGAACGGGTTGGAGTGTGCAGGGAATTTCAAGTGCTGCTGTTGTGTTCATTGCTTCAGGCGTACAGATCTACTATGGCCAAACGGGCTCAATAGAGGTGCATTGTAAAAGAAAGCTAGCCGCTGGTGGATGAAGTCTCGACGAGGGCACCCAGTGCCATGAGTATTGTACTTGTTCCACGTTGGCACTGCCATGAGAACGCAACGGTCTCACTTGTCACCGGACATTTGCGGTTTGTATGCAACGTGACTCACTCGCTGTGTTAAACACTGGGTCGTCATGCTGCTTCACTTTGTATCTGTACGATCAATTGCCTTTGCCTTGGCGCTTCTGTTGAAGGTGGAACTGCACAATACTGTACGGTTGCAAATTTGCCCAAGTTGCGTGAGAACAAAGACCAGCATGATCTGATGGTGGCGCTGCGAGCGAGCTGTCCGTCGTATTGTGCTCGATTTGCTGGTGGAAGGATCACGCTTCGCTGCGAGCTAAGAGCGTCCTGTGAAGTGATCATTGTCGCCACGTCACAGATCGCGCGTGGTGCACACCAAAAAAGCAAACTAAAAAGCAACTTTTTTTCTAAAACATGCTTTTCTTGAAATCATTTGCGGGAAAGGGGATGGGCAAACTACAATCCTCGCTGACCAATCGTTGGATAGTCAGACCCGAAAAAGCACTTTTTACGAAAAAAGCATGCGCGCGTCTTTGATGCCGCCACGTCGCCTCTGTCGAGTGTGCTTTTTCAACAAAAGCATTTTTTTTGGGTTCGAGCTTTCAAGCAGGCGGATCCTTTACCAAAGTCTCCGATGGCACGCAATGCTCGACGCGCCACTTTTCCGGTGGTCCTTGCATGCTTGCTGGCGGCGGAGCTGTCGATTTGCTCTTGCGCCAACTCAAGATGACACACCACCTCCAAGTGGCGTGCATTCTGGCGGTCTCGAGCTCCTGCTCGAGATTCGCCGGTTTTGCACTGGGCTTTGCCGTGGCGGGCAGGCCAGTTGATGCCGCCCAGAGGCTTTGCACACGCGTTCGCTGCTGGCTGCTTGTTCGCTGCCGGCAGCTCGCCGCGTGAGCGGGGCGGGTGGTGTATTCACCTCTGCGAGTGGTGTTATATTTCTTTCGTCCGCGATGTCTTTAGCTCAGGCCACATTGCGCCAAAACCAGCTTTGTCTACACTATCATATCATACTTAGTCTCGCCTCCATATTGCGAAGCTTGTCATACATCAGGTCCTCCCGCTCGGCAAGCCCGTTAATTGCCGCGGACACGTCACACGCTCGCGATCATGCGCGCGAACGGTAGTGCTGCTGCACTTGGTGCTGGCGCTGGTACGGGAGTTGGCTTGACCACCGAAGTGGTGGGGGTCTGCTTCGCGCCTGAGGCCAGAGTCGACGCGCATGATGCCGCAGCAACTCGGGACACCGAAGCCTTGGCCATCACTAGTGGAGCCATTGCGCCGGTGGGAGACGTCGGGGACGCGTACCCAGCGGACGCAGAGCTCGAGGGTGGTGCGGCACTGCGAGACGCCGCGCCAGGTTTCGAGTCGCCGGCGTTCTCCAGTACACGCACGAAGCGGCCCTTGATACGCGGGCGGTCGTCGGCCAGCTTCTTCCTGCAGTCGTACTTGATGCTCTTCTTCCACGTGCGGTTTTTGCGCTTCTCGTGGAACTTCTGAAGGCGCAGCTTGCGCGCCGCGGGGCTGTAGGATCCGATCTTCTTCTCCGAGTTCGAGGTCGGAGTCGTCGATCCAATGTTCAGAACGCTTAGGACCGAGTCTGCAGGCGCAGTGATCGACAATGAGGATGTCGAACTGCTTGCTGCAGATACACGAGCCTGCTCCTTCCGCAGCTCTTCAGCGGCTGCCGAGTTGGCCGCCACCTGAGCGGACGCAGAGGTCGCAGCACTCGTCGAAGCACCTGCTGTAGCCGCGGACTTCGTATCCGCATCCTTGGCGTTCTTCTCCGCAAAGATGCTGCTGCGCTTCTTGCTGGAGGTGCTGGTCGGCGACGGGATCTTGAAGTTCATGGTATCGAAGCTCATGAGGAGCTTCTCGGCGTCCTTGGTGCTGCTCGACTCCAAGCGGATGTAGGCCGGATCAACTGTGGACGCAATCAACGCATCAAACGGCATAGGATGAGCACGCGTTCGTCTCAGCCATGATCACGTGTCGATTTCGGTTTGCATTGCACATGGCAACATCAAACAGAAAGAAGCAAACAGAACTAACCGAAGGTCGAAGCCATCTCCGCCGGGTCCTCGAAGGCCAAGCCGCCGCGCAGGAACGACGGGCCGAAGCCGAAGTCGTTGACGTCGTCGCTCGTCGAGTGGTCCTGCGCCAGAGCGTCTATGCTCAGCGCCAGGTCCATCTCGTCGTGGACGACCCAGTCGATGTCCTGGTTCAGGCGGTCGTCGAAGTCCATGGCACGCAGGTAGTCGTCGCTGATCCATCCGTCCAGGTCGAGCTCGAACTCGTTCTTGAACATGTCGTCCAGGCGCGCCTTCTTGGCGTCACTGGCGCCGGCCAGCACGCCCGCGTGCGAGCGCTTGGTGCGCTGTGCACCTGCGATCTTGAGCTTCTCCTGCGGAGAGAGGCACATGGCCGGCTTGCTCTCCTCGATGGGGCTCAGCGGATTCATCATGGCGATCTTTGGGTCCAAAATGGGACGACCCGTCGACCCAAGCAGAAGAAAGGAAAGTGAGTCTGCGGCGTTGGTCCAACACCAGGCCGCTTGGGAAGTTAACGTCTAGCTAGTCGTGAAGCGTCGCTGTTGGGCCGTCGGTCTCACTTGACGACGGAGTTCGGCAATGCTTGGGGGTTTGGGGCTTTGCAATGCAATTGCAGAAGGTGGCGAACGAAAGAGCTGGAAGATGGTCGGCTGCTGGATCACCGTGCCGCTCGCCCACTGCAAGTAGCTGGTCGCGCTCGAGCCGAGTTCTTTTTCCGCAGAGGATTTCAAAATGGCCTGCCGCTGCGGGCAGCTCGCGGAAAAAGCACATCTTTGGACGCGAAGGCAAAAGAACAGATATAAAAAGCATTCGGATTGGAGCCGCGCGCCCATTGGTTGAAAAGGAGGATACGGCGATCTCATTGGGCAGCCGCGAAGCACGCAACCACCGCGCGACCGCACGAAAAGGGTTTCCGCGGATGATGCCGACTGAAGTTCAACAGGTGCGCTCCCGGCAAAGTTGCATTCGTTACGGGTCTTACCCATAAAAAGCGGTCGCCGTCTTGACGTTTGTATGCGGACAAGGTCGGACGGGTGGTAGAATTGACTTGAACGGGAGGAGAAATCGCACTTTGCGCGGAAACGTGGTCCTAATTAAAAAAGCAAAACCACTCGCAAGCAAGCAACCCGCTCTGCCAGAGCCTCTGGTGGTCCTGACCACCTACTTGACCCCCCCCCTCTTATCCCGGTGGGAACTGACAGCGCTGCTCACGCTGAGCCGATCGCATTTAACTCAAGCCCGCAAATGAGCGAAGAGAGCGCGCTGGTGGCAAGTGGCGAGCAAACTCGACTGCTGCTCCATGACAACTTGGGCGCTGCGATCCTGGTCCGAAAGTCCGAGTCTGAATTCCGACGTTCGCGCCAGGGCGGGAAGGGCTCTTGTCGCGTGCGAGAGCGGCCAGCGCCGCCCTTATGGGCCAGGAAGGCCCGGCTTTCGCAGCGTCAGGAACCCGCTCGCTGGACCGACCGCCCGCCACCGCTGACAGGTTGTCGCGGATGGTTGTGCTGGCCGACCTCGTTATCCGCCGCCGCTGGTTTGACGGCGGTGCCAACGCTACAACTTCAGCGACGGCTAGAACCAGCAATACGCAGCGGCCATCGCATTGCGGAGACCGAGGTCAGACTCTGATATCTACCACCGCAAAAATCACTTTGTATACGCTGCGCTCGGAGAAACTGAAGATTGGACGGGCAGGTCCAGCCTCGTCGCGCGCGCGCCAACTTGCAGGCGGGCTCGGTGTACAACCAGCAAGGAGCAGGCGCAATCGAGTCGTTTGCGACCGCAAAACGAGACTTGCCGCCAGTCAAAGCGGCCGAAAAAAGCAGCTTTTTTTTAAAAAGCACCAACGGAAATTCCGGGGATGGGCCCGGCCATCATCTTGCATCGCACGGGTTTACCAAGCAGCAGCGATCTGAGATCCATTCGCGCAATGTTGGTGTCGTGTCCTTCGCGAGAGCTACCGGAGGGTACATGTACTTCGCTGTGTGGGAGTGCTCTTCCTAATAAGCGCTACTACGCGGCTACTGCTTCTCGGACGTGGCTCCATTGCTAGACTAGCAAATGCTAGTCGCGCTCGGCGAAGGCAATTGCGGGTCTGAACGAAGTGGGATGGGCAGGTCTGGCTTTGATAGGTGCGATTACGGCCGCTAAAAAGTGCTTTTTCTCGCAAATTTAAGCGCGATCGAGCAGGAGGATTTCGCGCAGATGTATCCTCAGCCGAGTCAAGTTGTGGACGAAGACTCTGTTAAACTTATCCCCCAAGTTCTTGGTTGTTGTGCATTGTCCGAAGCGAGCCGAAGCTGATGCAAGTGAGTCATGCTCAAACCCAATAAACGCACGAAATGCAGGAGCGCGACCACCGGAACGGACGGCAGGTCTCAACTCGCTCGCTCCAAGTCCTTTGTCCTCCTCCTCCACTCGATGCCGCTGGACCAACGCAAATCGCCGCGTGCATTTAACTCAGCTGAGAGTCTCAATCTGAGCCAGCGCCGCTGACTCAGATCGCTGGCCCAGCGGTGCCTGCAAAGCCTTTCGACGGTCCCTGCAAGTGTCAGCAAACCTTCCCCCCAGCCTGGCGTGCTGAAGTTTTTGCTCACGGAGCATTGTTCACTCGCGTCAGCTCTGCATCAGTATCAGATGGAGCGCTTCTGGCGGTGCTGCCATCTCTTAATGGTTCATTCGCCTACAGTAGTGGCGGCGCCATGCAGGACACGGCGATCGAAACTGCAGGTGGCACGAAACCGGCAGCCTCGAGCTCAGATAAAGCGTGACTATCCTCTTCGCCGCGACAAGCAAGAGCGTCTGTGGCCAGCAGAGTTTGGTCCTCGTTCTCTTTGACAGAAACGCCTCTGCCACCTGCAGGAACAAGCCCCGAGAACAGCTTCGTAGCTGCTCCACTCGCGACGTAGGGCAACGCCATCCATCTGGCAGTCTCTCCCAGTTCCTCGCGTTACTTTGTCTACAGCTTCCCGTGCCAGCTGAACTGTTCGTTGCTCCATTTCGCCATCCCAACCTCGGACGACATATTTCGTGCGAAATTTCAAGACGGACTGGTGGAATTCCTGCAGCGACCGGCATGTCGTCGCCGGTACATTTATCGCGAGACCGCGCACAGACGCGGAGGATGCACCACCGAGCCATGAGGCAGATCACGGACGTGTTGGGCGTGTGCCTCAACTCCACGCGCACCAAGGAGCAGTGGACGTGTTTGCGGCGTGACAAGCACCAGGAGCTGTACGCCAAGCGCACGGACCCGGGGATGGCCAACGGCTCGTCCGTGTATTATTTAGCAGTGAACGAGGCGTCCTGCGGCTTTGAAGAGGCCTTCGAGCTGCTGCACTTCGACTCGACAGCGCAGTTCCGACTCATGATGAAGCTCCTGCACGGACGCGACTTTAAAGAAGGAGCGTTGCTATCCAAACGCACGAGAGAACACTCTGTGAGTGACTGGACCATGGACACCCAGCACGCTGCGGTGTGGTTTGTCTACCAGGACCACCGCAAGTCGGTTCTGCTGCGCGAACAGCACTTGACGTTCTTCCAGACGCTCAAGATTTTCCTTCCGGACAACCAACGCCAGCATGAACATGACTATCACAGCACAGCGGCGTCGTTGTCGGCCACGTCGTCGATGGCTGGACTTAGTGCGCGTCCGTATGAAGGTGTGCACAAACGCACCATTGCATTGAGTTGGCTGCCGTTTCCTCGTTCACACGACGCGGTGATTGAGACTGCACCGCAAGTCGATCTGCAGTACACTCTGATCGTCGAGGAGATTGCTCCGAACCGACTGCGGCTTTCGTGTGTCACGAGCTCTTTTCATGACGACAACGACGGACCTGTTGCTGGTTCGCATTGGGCTGCACGAGCCATTGCCCGGCGATTGGCTTTGCGGTCCATTGGTAAGTTGGAGTCGGCGGTGGCGGCATCTCGCATTGGAGACTGTCAATTGGTGGCACCCCACCAGTGGGTGAAGAACGAAGAGCGCGCAAGCTGCGTCATTTGTTGGAAACGATTCAACGCCATTTTCCGTCGACGCCACCACTGCCGTCTCTGTGGTGAAGTCATCTGCGGGTCCTGCAGCTCGCTGCGCAGCATCAACATTGTTAGCGTGAAGACGAAGGAGGTCCAGAAGACTCGCATCTGCCACCTTTGCAACCACAAAGCTCGACTCAAGTCCAGCACACACGCGTTTTCTAGCAACAACAACCGCCGCCACCATCATAATCACAGTGGGCGAGTTCCTCGATCGCGTCAGGGCTTGGAGCCTTTTCCTCCTCAAATTAGGTCGGGTTCGGACATTCCTCTTTCTTTACGAGTACTTCGGGCAAGTATGAAAATGGTGGCAAGTCACGGCTGGCGAGACTTGGTGTTACCACCTCCATCTTTGGTTGATTTCATGCTGACACAACCAGCGATGTTGGAGGACGTGGAATCAAGCGGCAGTACCAACGAGTTTGATGATATTGATGATGACGGCTACATCGGAGCTTTACCCGATCGATTGGTGGCCACTGTCACAAGCAAGATCATTTCCATCAAGTCTATCGCTCGCAGCACCAAACACTTCTGGCAGTCAGCACCTTCAACGTCGTCAAGCAAGAAAAGTGTATGGTCAATTCAAGCGCTCGACTCGAACAGCATCGAGTCCAGCGTAAATTCCGCTGGTTGGGATGAAGCAGCGGGCAGCGGTGGTCTCAATATCTCGCGTTCAGGGTTTAACGCTTCCAGGTCATTCTTGCATCCGGCAGCAGTGGTCTCGCGGTCACGGAGGAAAGCCCAACCGATGCGTATTGCGGCCGAGTCGAGTAGCTACAGCTCCGCGGACCGATCCTTCTTGTCGTTTTTGTCGTCTTACACTGGAGTTGACTCGAAGGAGCGAGAAGAGGAAGAGCTACGGAGGTTTGATCATCGACGGACGTCCTTGATGAGCTCGAATGTGGGTCTGCTGGACCACGACTCCATCGCAGACGAAGGATACTTCCTGCCCAAACTTGAAGAAGATCGTGAAGAAGAACGCCTGAAGCTCTTAGATGTGATCGTCTCGCCTGCATGCACGCTTGTCGATCGTACTATCATGCATCGCAGCTGTGAAGTTGCTGCTGCTGCCTTTGGGGTGACTGCCGCCTTCATTGCGAGGGTTGACGAAGAGTACATTCTGATTGAGCACTCGGTCGGCACCCGCGATTTATCACCACAGGATGAAATCTTGCGCCGCGAGTCACTATGCGACTTCGTGCTCGTCCAGCCTCCGTACCAACCTCTAGTGGTGCTGGATTGTCTCGCCGACCCGCGGACTCGAGAGATTCCGATGGTACAGCACCTGCGGATGAAGTTCTTCATCGGTATCAGCGTTTGTGTCCGTGGACTTCCGGTCGCTTGCCTGTGCGCATTTGGACAAGACGATGGCAACTCAAGCGAAGAGGAAGACGGGAAATTGGCGGCGTCACACTATGATTTGAGTATCCTAGAAAGCGCGGCACGTCAGATGGAGGACGAGCTTGAGAGTCTTGTGCACGGACTGGAGTTGTGCTAAAACGCGGTGGAGTCAAACTGGGCTCCTAAATGGGCTCGTCGCGCGGCTCCACCAGAATCTCATTGACAGCCACGTACGGCGGCTGCGTCACAGCGTACAGCACGGCGTGGCCGATATCTTGAGGTTTGAGAACCTCGCACTCTGTTGTAGAGTATTCAGCGGTGATAAACGTCATTAGAGACCGCATAACACTAATAAATACACGTAGTTTGCAGCACGATCGTACCTGACGGACCACCGTACAGATTCATGGCTTCTTCATCCACACCACTGGCGGCATTCGCGTGCTTTACTAGATCCGTCGCAACATTACCAGGCTGCAACAACGATCTAACATCATGAGTGCATCGTCATCCCGAACCACTTCAAACTGTTGCAACTACCTGGATCGAAGTCACACGCAAGCCGCTGCCAACGTTTTCAAGCCGCAACGCCTGCGAGATGCCTTCCACAAACATCTTGGACGCCGAGTACACGCCCAAGCCGGGGAAGACCTTGCGTCCGGCGTCCGACGAGATGTTGACAATGTGGCCGCTCTTGCGGGCCAGCATCTTGGGCAGCACCGCCGCCACGCCATTCAGCGTTCCCTTGCAGTTGATGTCAATCGTCTAAAGCAGCACCACGTCAGCCTCGAATCCCCTCTCTCAGCATCAACTGCACTCACTCGGTCCCAACTGTCCTGGTTCACGTTCTTCAGCAGCTCAAACGGCATGACGCCCGCTGCTCTCCACCCAAGAAAAACATCAGTATCAACTGTACAGTACTATCCTAGTAGCACCCTCACCATTGTTCACGAGGATGTCCACCGGTCCGAAAGCGTCCTCCGCCTTGTCCACCAGACTCTGCACCTCCACTCGGTTGGTCACATCTGTCTGCACAATGAGGACACTTCCCGTCGTTCCGATCTTGTCCTCGATGTCCTTCTTGACGCTCTCGAGCGCCTCGAGACGACGCGCCCCCAGCGCCACCTTCGCCCCTGCCGCCGCCAGCGCCAGCGCGATCGCTGAACCATTTCCACAACCAATTAGTCGACACAAAAGGAGGTTTTAGGGACGAGTGACGCGCTACAGACCGGCGCCGATGCCTCCCGACGCGCCCGTGACCACCGCCACCTTGCCACTCAACTGCGTGTTGCTACTCATCGTTAAAGCGGACGAACGTGTACTAAGTTCGAATTAGGGGAGCTGCTGCGTGACGAGGCACTGGAGGTTGACCACTTGTCATCTATCGACTGAGTGCATTGCCAATTAGACGGATCGGTCTCGAGGTTGCACGAGAATCTCATTGACGGCCACGTGAGGAGGTTGGGAGACGGCGTACAGCACAGCACGACCAATGTCTTGGGCCTGCAGCTCTTCGCACTCTGAAGGTCATGAAGGACAAACGTTATCTCTTTTCCAATGAGGATGTTGCTTGTTGCTTTTGAAGCTCGCAGTGTACTTCACCTGGTTCCTCCTCGAACATCTTGGTGACCTCTTCGTCCACGCCACTGACGGCGTTCGCATGATCCACTAGAAACGTTGTGACGTCGCCGGGCTACATGTACTCGAAGACAACGTGTGAGTTCGTTTGTGTCAATGTTGAGCTCTGAGGCTGCAATGTACCTGGATGGAGGTCACGCGCAAGCCGCTGCCAACGTTCTCGAGACGCAGCGCTTGCGAGATGCCTTCAA
This sequence comes from Phytophthora sansomeana, assembly GCA_032158285.1. Taxonomy (NCBI): domain Eukaryota; phylum Oomycota; class Peronosporomycetes; order Peronosporales; family Peronosporaceae; genus Phytophthora; species Phytophthora sansomeana. The sequence goes on from JAPDHH010000202.1 coordinate 327,081, forward strand.
TAAACATCTTGGACGCCGAGTACACGCCGAGTCCAGCGAAGACTTTGCGTCCGGCGTCGGACGAAATGTTGACAATGTGGCCGCTCTTGCGGGCCAACATCCTGGGCAATACCGCCGCCACGCCGTTCAACGTTCCTTTGCAGTTGATGTCGATCATCTACATGGTTTTCAAATGAATTGAACCATCCTCCATCCTCCAACACACCACAACAAACCGCACCCGGTCCCAACTGTCCTGGTCCACGTTCTTCATGAGCTGAACGTGCATTACCCCCGCTACAAGTCACACAACAACAACATGAGCGTTTGCATCCTCGACAGTCAACCACTTTCCACCGTCACCATTGTTCACGAGGATATCCACCGGTCCGAAAGCGTCCTCCGCTCTGTCCACCAAGTTCTGCACTTCAACTCGCTTCGTCACGTCCGTCTGCACAACGAGGACGTTTCCACCCGCTCCGATCGCCTCCTCGATCTCAAGCTTGACACCTTCCAGCGCCTCCAGTCGTCGAGCGCCAATGGCCACTTTCGCCCCCGCCTTCGCCAATTCCAACGCAATCGCTGCTCCATTTCCACCTTAAGACTTTTGCAAACTCCACACCCACGCGACAATCAACGCGCTACCTACCGGCGCCGATCCCTCCGGACGCACCCGTGACCACCGCCACCTTATCACGCACCGAGCCACTCATTCGTACCAAAAGTGTAATTTCTAGTAAGTCCCACGTGATCCCATGAGATCGGCGCGTGTCCTACGCGCGCTATCGAGCGCTGCCGGGCGCCATGCAGCTTTCGCTGCTCGGCCCCTATTGTCCAAGTCTCTGACGTGGCGGGGGATCACTTCAGCGCCGTCGAATCCGTTCGAGATCGACTTAAATGCGTTGAATTCCGCGTCGACCACTGGAAAGCTCACGGTGGACGAAGCCAAGCGAGCGGCGGCGACGCAACAGGCCGAAGCGCAACGGGAGATCGACGGGTTACATGCTGGTTAGTGCGGGAGGTTGAAGGTGCTTGAGGGGGTGGAGGTATATTGACGGATTGGTGGTGGTCTGCTGTAGAGATGTCGACTTTGTTTGGGGAGGAGGTGGCGGAATACGGAGGAGACAGCACGGCGTTCAGTGAGGAAGCAGTGGCTTTTGAACAGCTTAAAGAGCAGGTGGTGTCTGGATCTGCTGGAGTTAAAGAGACTCCGGTGGTGAAGGAGAAGAGAGTCGTTCGAGCTGCTGTGAAGCCCAAGAAAGTGAAGGAGGTTACGCATTCAAGTGGAGTGAGTGAAGAGAGCTCGAAGGGGGATCGTAAGGTGGATGTGCTGCTGCTGCAGGGTCCGTGCAGCTTTGTGAGAGATGTTTGGACTGGGTGCGTTAAAAGACTTGTGGGTGAGGTGGAGGAAGAACTAACGAACTGTGGTGCTGCAGCGGAGACGTGAAGAGAGAGGAGTTGCAGCAGCAGATCCAAGACTTGGCCGACGAGCTGGAGATCGTGGTCAAGGGCCGTAACTACGACTCCGAATCGATCGTTTTGAAGATGTTGCTCGACGCGCGTGAGGACCAAGTGGTTGTCTTGTGCTGGAACAGTACGGAATGCTTGTGCTAGCTTATCTATTGGTGTTCGCATTGACGAGAATCAGCTTTGGTTCTATTTCTTAGTAAGCCTCAGCAAGTCGCCCTTCATTGTTCGCGCACTTGAGCTTGTCCAGTCCCGTGTCATCGTCGTGAGTCCAAGCGGTGTGGAGCATGGCTCACTCCCGGCGAATGTTGTGGGCGTGCTGTCAGGTAAGTCGAGTCTTGTCATCTGCGTCGGGTAGCGAAAGTATCGATCCGACTAATGCGCTCGCGGCAAACTATTTATTTTGCTGTTGCCGCAGGGTTCTGGAATCAATCGATTTCGTTGGCATTGAACGCCGCTGCTAGTCTCCGCGGATCTCGTGTGGACAACAAGAGCTCTGTTGGTCATACAAAAGTTCAAACCACGAAGGCGAAAAGCAAAGTTCCTACTTGCTTCTTGTGTGGGGAGGTGGGGCACATTCGAAGCAAGTGCCCGCAACTACCAAGAAATAAGGCGTAGATGGCGATCAGATATTGCCTTTCGTCTCGTGCTTTCAAGTTTTCTCCCGTTGTAACTATCACAACGCGAAAACATTAACGAGACTGCAATAAACCAACACCTTGATCGGCTTTTGGTGTTCAGTTTCAATAGACATGGAACGGAAACTCAGCAGACATCGTGGAAGCCAAGAAGGGCCCGGTAGAAAATCAAAAAGACTGAAAGACTGATCCAATACATGTAGAGACCGCGACACAACCGTTTACAATCAATACAATTGCCCCGAACTCTGTCAATACGATTGTCCTGAACTGTGTAGTCACCTGCACTTGAATAAAATTCACTCACTCTTGCAGAGTTTCATGAAGCAGTCAGTATGCATAGCATTTTGATGCCAAGTCACAGCTTTCACCTTTGTAGGCCTATAGATGACGGCTGCGAGTGCTCGCCAGTTCGTCTTTCTCCGGGATCTGCACCTTGTAGTCCACCGCTGCATCAATGCGAGCCTTGATCTCCGGAGTGATCTTGTCCACGAAGCGAATCGCTTCCAGGTTCTCCTCGAGCTGCTTCCGAGTACGCGCTCCCAGCATCACCGTGGAGACGTTTGGGTTGGAAACACACCAAGCGACCGTCATCTGCGCGAGCGAGCAGCCAAGTTCGTCCGCAATCTTCTGCAGCTCGAACGTCTTCTCAACGCGGTCACGGAAGTCCGGCACCATCTTGTTGTAAAACTCGGTCGAGAAGCGAGAACCCTCTGGAGTTCCGGTGGTGTACTTGCCAGACAGTACACCGTAGGCCAGAGGCGAGTACGTCGTCAAGCCTAACTTGTACTTCTTGAACAAGTCCAGGAAGCCGTACTCCACACGAGGACGATCGAAGATGTTGTACTTGGGCTGCTCCATAACCGGGCGGATCAAACCAAGACGGTCGGCGATCTCGCACGCCTCGACGATATCTGCAGGCATCCACTGACTGGTTCCCCAGTAGAAAGCCCAGCCTTGGTTGATGACATAGTTCATGGCGCGGACAGTCTCCTCGATGGGGGTGAAGTCATCGGGTCGGTGGCAGAAGACGACATCGACGTAGTCGAGTTGAAGTCGCTTGAGCGAGGCCTTGAGTCCTTCGACGATATGTTTGCGACTGAGTCCTTGGTCGTTGGGCCCCGTTTTGGTGCCGAATGTGCCTTCAAGAGTGTTCTTTTGATTCACTCCGTGGTTGTTGGGGCCGCCAAAAATACTTTGGTGGTGATGACCAGGTCTTCACGAGTCCAGACTCCTTCTTGAATGCCCTTTTGGATGGAGCGACCCATAATCTCCTCAGACTTGCCGCCTAAGTACCCCTCCGCGTTGTCGTAGTAGTTCAAACCGCTTTTTGAACGCGTGGGTCATGATATCGTACCAATTGGCATCGGAGCAGCGCTCGTCCCAAATCATCCAGGCGCCAAGAGAGAGCTTGGAAACGAGGAGGCCCGAGTTGCCGAGGAAGCGATAGGTCATCTTGATTGTCGAATTCGTGCTAGGCATGCTGCTAAGAACGCAATGGCGGGGTATCCTAGATGCTAGAGGGCAGTGCTGTTGCCGCCTTCCAAGAAGCTCTACGAATGGGATCTCCACCGGTAGGTTGCTGTTGCAGCAGCAACCTTGCCCATGTTAATGCAGTGCAAACGGCTTACGGTGGTCCAACTGCAGCTGGTTGATGCTGCACAGGGGTTTATGGTGGAGCATTGCTGGTATCAAAGCAACATCGTAAGCAGCAAGGTTTACGCTGGCCCAAGGCGTTGAAGTTCATTACGCCCACGCTGGCCAACACTCTCAAACCATTGCTGTTAGTCCCAGAGGACTAGGCCAGAGCAACCCTGCTATCTACTGCCAGCGGCGTGCTTCGTTCAGCTCAGCCTGAGTCGCGTCTTCGGTTGAGACTCTCAAGTTGAGACACAATTGCAGATTGCATCGACGACCGGTTGGCCATTATGACTGCACCATTTCGGGTAGCATTTCTCCATTGCTGCTGTCAGCGGGGCCTGCCAATGTGTGCGAGCCAAGGTGCGTGCTACTTCAGAATTTGAGGTTAGAACCCATCACGCCTACTAGCGAGATGAGATGGGCGGCGATTGAGGACACCGCAGTCCATCATTATTCAACGCGCTCCAGGGGGAGCGCATGGTTCGCCACGACACCTGGATTCTTGGTCGCCTCCGTACAGCACGTTGCCAGTACATGTATCGACGATGCTGCATCGAGGCTGTTGCGCGCGTGGGGCTGCAAATCGACCCACCGGCCCGCGCTATGCAAGTCAAGCGGCCAGACAGGAAGCGGCTTGGCCCGGCTGCTTCGCGTCACTTCGTTCTTGACACGCGCGCGCTGGCCCCACGTCTTTATTGCAGGTGGACGTCTGCGGCGGGCGGCGCTGCGTCCACCCAGCCGACACTCGTTGTCGCGCGCAAGTACGTCACCCGGTCCCGACCAGTGAATTGAGCCTATCTTGGCGGCAATCCCGGCCACCGGTTGGCGAGCTTCTGCCGCCTCGGTTCTATTGCCCCGCTGTGCGCGTCTATTTGGCGCGCATGGCGCTGCGGAATCCGCTCGCTGCGTCACTTGTCCGACGAGCAAGCATAGGGCGGCAGCCAGCCAATTTTTGCCAGGCATCTTTGCCCCACGTGCGGCTGTGCTCGCCTGCAGATTAAAAAGCCCAGAGCCTGCATGTGCAGCGGGCAACGACGAGCTGCACGCTGCACAGGATAGCGCAGTGCCGTCGCAGGTCAAGTGCAAGTGCACAACTACAAGTTAGGAAGCGTAGCTGCGTCGAAGGTCGTATTGACGCGCCGTCAAGGTGTTCGTACTACGAACTTCGTAGGCGGCGAGTGTCGAGACCTGCGTGTGGCCCTCGTTGGCCGGAGCGTATCTCACAGTTGTCAAATCTCAGCAGCAGACTGGCACTGCGTCTGCGGTGTTTATAGCGAGGCAACGTCCGTCTCGCTGCTGCTTCTTTGCGTGTTGCCAAAGGATCCACTGCCAGCCAGCGAGCGAGCGAGCACTTGGCAGCATGCGGGGCGACCAAATGGTTTAGCATGCAACGCTGCCAGCTCATCTTGCCGCGCGTTTCCTACAGGTCTTGACGCACCAAGCAGCAACGTGTGGTCGCCAGCGGCGAGAAACGGGGATTGGATCCTGAATCGGCGCGCCTCCGGCATACAAAAACCAAGAGCAAGCGCCGGCATAAAGATGGCTCCACATCTTGTAAAACGAGTTTAGGGCTCCTGTTACAACACATATATCTACATAAATGTAATACGGCAGTCACATCAGGTATCACACCTGGTTCTTATAGCTTTACAATCTCCATGTTATGGTAGCATGCTTTTTCAACACTACAAAAGAGAGGTATCCATGTAACGAGAGATCACTGCCGCCCATACAATAAAAATAGTGCGCGTGTCTCTTGCAAAAGACACGCGATTGGGTGATTCGATGCGGGGTTTTGTAGCTGAGCAGCAAACGTCGTCTGGCTCGCTTTCCGTCGCCCCACATTCGCTTTTCCTCGAGAACGCCCAAGCCATCCAGAAAGCTCCTTCCGCCGACCATGAACATGCTCATGCTGCAGCAGTCCAGGAAACGCAGTCGCGACATGGAGCAGCCCTTGCTGCCCGTGCTGCGCCGCCCCAGCCGCGACGACCGCTTCCTGCTCGCGACGCTGCCCAAGCTCGACGAGGCGCGTCGCGCGCAGGAGCTCTTCCTCAGTGTCGTCATGGAGTGGCAGCGCGCCGCCGCCGTGGTGGCCGACTCGGACGGCTACACGACGCCCAGCTCCGAGGACTTTTCGGACGTGGAGGCGCAGTCGCCCGCGCCCCAGAAGAGCAAGCGCGTGCACGACGAGAGCCCCACCAGCGTCGAGCACAACCCGCCACGCGACCTGTCGCCCCTTCGCCTCGACTACAACAAGGAGCCCGCCAAGATGATCGGCGCCTACACGCCCGCGGCGCGGCGCGTGCTGCTGCAGAAGTACATGGCCAAGCGGGCGCGCCGGTTGTCGCAGCACAAGGTGCGCTACGGCGTGCGCAAGACGCTGGCCAACGCCCGTCCGCGCGTCAAAGGCCGCTTCGTCAAGACCGTGCAGCCGCTCACCGCCGCCGCCGTGGAAGCCCAGCAGGCGCAGCAGCAGCAACAGCAACAGTAGAGGGCGACGCCCTCTCGTTCTTCCTCTCTTCTTTGAATCGCTGCTCGCGCTCGACGCCTGTACTCTAGCAGACTTAATTACTACGGTTATAATATATAGACAGCCCTTCTCTGCAAACTGCAAGCTCTTCCGCTTCCTGGCCGTGGCATCGAGCTGCCAGCGCCACGTTCGCGGCTTGATGTCGCTAGCAGGATCTGCGAAACGACATTTGGGTTGACTATTTCTGGGGCTGCCTTTAACAGAGAAGTGGGCGCCCGTTACCCAAGCCGTTAGGAAGCAGGCAAGACGAGATTCTAAGGCAACCTACACGCCGGCCAATCTTACCCCTATAGTACCAGCTACCACATGCAATTATACATGCTATTGCACTCGAGGCGTTCGGGTTGCCGTTCGCGGCGGCAAGAGCGTCGCCAGTTTTTTCGGTTCTAGGTTCAATGTGGCCCATCGCCCAAGAGGCGCTCAAGGCTTCGACTACTTGCTTGGCAGCACCTCCGGGCGTTTGAGCAGCTTTGCGACCGTGCAAGATCGAGGTGGCTCTGCGCCAGTCACCCACGTGACTGGGGATTTGTATGCGTCCGTCCACTGTTTTTTTCGCATCGTCACTCATTGTCAGTCCGTCATGGACATCACGGACGCCTTCGACGCCATCTCCGGCTACGAGGAGACGCTCGTGGCGCAGGGCGAGGCCATGGGGATGGAGCGCGGGCGGGAGCTCGGCATCGAGGAAGGTCGAGAGCTCGGGTACGGACGCTGCAATACCTACTACAAGTAAACCATTAAGCTGATGGTCTCTGCCGTAGCGTCATGAAGGGCGCGGAGATCGGCAGCGAACTGGGTTTCTACCAGGGCTGCTACTTGGTGTGGAGCCACATGCTGCAGAGTGAAGAGCTCAAGAGCAAACTCCCGTGGGTGAAAATGGGCTTTTCATTTGGGCGTTTCACAACTGAAGGGTGAAATTGGGTGGTTTAGAGCTCGAGCGGCCAAGTCGGTGGCTTCTTTCGGCGCGTTGCTGGCGGCGTACGAGCTCAAGGTGGGTGCAATTATTGGAGGCAGATTGAAGTTTTTTGTTTTATGCTCAAGGCTGCTGGTGGTGGACAGAATGTGGTGGATGAGGACATGGTGCAGGAGCTTCTGAGGATCCGAGCCAAGTTCAAAGTCATTACGGCTATTGCAGGACTGCGGGAAAAATTAGTGTACAGCGAGGAGGAGATTAAGGCACATAAGGACATGTCCTTCTGAGACGGGAGGAATGCAGACAGCGCTCTGGAATTCATAATTTGGGTTGTAACAAGTTTGGAGTACCTGTGGAGTCAAGCATTTGTTATTCAATCGCAGCAGGATCGTGGTTACCCGACGGATACAGCAAAGTTGTGGTTCACAATGAAGGTATGTCCCTCGGGATGAATTTAGTTTCACGTGTGGATTGTACCAGTCTCCGTGGTTAAAACACAATTCCAGCGTTATTGCTGAAGTAATCCGAGGATCTGCATCAACGACTCCCCCATCAACATTGTCCTCACCGACAGTGCCCTCATCATCAGGGGGCCCACTACGGACCCACTAACTATTGTGTTAGGAGCTCCTCAGCCTCCTGATCAAATTGCAATTTGCAGCTGAACCAAGACCCGACTCCCGCAACCTGTTCAAGATGGAGTCTTCTTCTCCCACCAAGATGACCTACCGCTTCCTTGGCAACTCTGGACTACTAGTTTCCAAGATCTCGCTTGGTGCCTGGATGCGAATTGGGATGACCGATGTACGGACGATGCCTGGTACGATATCATGACCCTCGCTTTCAAAAGCGGAGTGACCTATTACGACAACGCTGAAATGTACATGCGCGGGGAATCTGAAGAAATCGTAGGACGTACGATTCAAAAGGGCATCCAAGAAGGAGTCTGGTCTCGTGAAGACTTGGTTATCTCTTCCAAAATCTGCTTGGGAACGAAGGAAGGCCCCAATGACCAAGGACTCAGTCGCAAACATATCGTCGAAGGACTCAAGGCCTCGCTCAAGCGACTTCAACTCGACTACGTTGACGTTGTCTTCTGCCACCGACCCGATGACTTCACCTCCATCGAGGAGACCGTCCGCGCCATGAACTATGTCATCAACCAAGGCTGGGCTTTCTACTGGGGAACCAGTCAGTGGATGCCTGCAGATATCGTCGAGGCGTGCGAGATCGCCGACCGTGATCCGCCCAGTTGTGGAGCAGCCAAAGTAAGTACAACATCTTCGATCGTCCTCGTGTGGAGTACGGCTTCCTGGACTTGTTCAAGAAGTACAAGTTGGGCTTGACGACGTACTCGCCTCTGGGCTATGGCATCCTCAGTGGCAAGTACATCACCGGCACCCCGGAAGGATCACGGTTTTCATCCGCCCAAACGTACGACAAGATGGTCCCAGACTATCGCGATCGTATAGCCAAGACGATGGACTTGACGGAAATCGCCAATGAGTTGGGCTGCTCACTTGCGCAGGGGCCGTCGCGTGGTGTGTCTCCAACCCGAATGTTTCCACCGTGATGCTGGGTGCGCGTACTCGGAAGCAACTCGATGAGAACCTGGAAGCGATTCGTTTCGTGGAGAAGATCACTCCGGAGATCAAAGCTCGCATTGATGCGGCGGTGGACTACAAAGTTCAGATCCCGGAGAAGGAAGCTCTTCGTGCGATTCGCAGTCGCCACTTGTAGGGGCGAATGAACAGCAACATCTAGCTGAATCCTAGCCCAAGCGAAGAGCTAATCATTGCAATCTCATTTCATTTCACTTTCAAATATGTTCACACGCTAGCCTGGTACAGCGATATTGTAGCCGTTTGATGCAGACGGGTCCACTGCATAATCTTGATGCCAAAGGCAAAAGCGTCGCACCATTCGATGTTTGCTTGATATCTTGTGGTTGCAGTGCTCACCATAATCTCGGCATCTTCATAATCTTGTGGTGCATCAACAAGAAGTTTATGCGGCACACTGATTCGCGTCAAGCTTCGGCTCAATCCACGGCGACTGGAGATACTTGGTCAGAGCTCACTTCTCAATTCTCTCGCAAGCAAGCAGTTCAAGAACCAACCATGGCCGCCTCCTCTCCAGCTAAAATGACCTACCGCTTCCTCGGCAACTCGGGTCTTCTTGTGTCCAAGATTTCTCTTGGTGCCTGGATGACTTGGGATGACCGCTGCTCCGACGATGCCTGGTACGATATCATGACCCACGCTTTCAAAAGCGGAGTGACCTACTTCGACAACGCCGAGTGCTATATCCAAGGCAAGTCCGAGGAGATTGTGGGTCGTGCCATTCAAAAGGGCATCCAAGAAGGAGTCTGGTCTCGCGAGGACCTTGTGATCTCCACCAAGATCCACGTTGGCACCAAAACGGGGCCCAACGACCAAGGACTCAGTCGCAAACATATCGTCGAAGGACTCAAGGCCTCGCTCAAGCGTCTTCAACTCGACTATGTCGATGTCGTCTTCTGCCACCGACCCGATGACTTCACCCCCATCGAGGAGACTGTCCGCGCCATGAACTATGTCATCAACCAAGGCTGGGCTTTCTACTGGGGAACCAGTCAGTGGATGCCTGCAGATATCGTCGAGGCATGCGAGATCGCCGACCGTCTTGGTTTGATCCGCCCAGTTGTGGAGCAGCCCAAGTACAACATCTTCGATCGTCCTCGTGTGGAGTACGGCTTCCTGGACTTATTCAAGAAGTACAAGTTGGGCTTGACGACGTACTCGCCTCTGGCCTACGGTGTACTGTCTGGCAAGTACACCACCGGTACTCCAGAGGGTTCTCGCTTCTCGACCGAGTTTTACAACAAGATGGTGCCGGACTTCCGTGACCGCGTTGAGAAGACGTTCGAGCTGACAGAAGATTGCGGACGAACTTGGCTGCTCGCTCGCGCAGATGGCGGTCGCTTGGTGCGTCTCCAACCCGAACGCCTCGACGGTGATGCTGGGAGCTCGTACTCGGAAGCAGCTCGAGGAGAACCTGGAAGCGATTCGCTTCGTGGACAAGATCACTCCGGAGATCAAGGCTCGCATTGATGCAGCGGTGGACTACAAGGTGCAGATCCCGGTGAAGGAGGCGCTCGCCGCTGTTCGTGCTCGTCACCTCTAGTCGACTGCAAGCTCGTACATGTAGTGAACGACCTTTTCGCTATGTTGTGCTGGTTGGCACATGTAGCTCGTCGCTTGTGAATGAAAGCAATCAGCTCTATCTGAGCCCGTTCTTTTGACGTGTTGATCTTGCAATTGTGGTGCCGGTCCACTTCAACTTGGCACCACGGGGGTCTTTGCAGAGAGCACTGTTACTGCTGTCTGTATCTCTCGGTGAACTCACTTGCAAGTTGATTCGCACCGAGAGATGTCCCCGCTCTCAAAAGATATAGAGAGAGTACTGGTGAAAACTTGCTACATGAAGAAGATGAGAACTACATGCAGCAGCTCGTACCAAGTCGATGGCTCTCTTCAATTGCACGCCAGAGCTCTCGCAAACCTGCACCAAGCCTGCGACGATCCGCATTTCTCCAGACAGACGATGGCAACGCTGCGGCCAGCACACAAGGATCACAAGTGCCCGCCGCATGTCATCACGCGGCGTGGATAGACTCGCCTCGTGCGGCGTAGCGTTGTCTGAGATAACGAGTCTGAAATGGCCACAAAGTCCGCCCCAAGGCGCTGCTTGGTACATGTATAGTGCCCGCAGTGCTGTCTGTCCGAAAAGCCAGATTAATGTTGGACGGTTTCTGCCGAAGGTGGACACTCGCTGTTCGGCGTCGTCCCGTTGTGATTAAAGCGCAAAACAGCAAAATTAGCTTCAAATTTACGGCTACCGATAACGCAGGCGTATGCATTATTAAAGGGAGGAAACTACAATGACTTCCCAATCCAAAAATCGATGTAGAGAGGGTATCCACGATACAGACCCCGACGCCATACGTAGGTACGTAGGTTTCCAGCTGCTGGTCAAGTTGCCGTTGTTCCCCCTCCAGGCAAAAACAACTTGGCTGCTGTATCGGCACGGCCTCTTGCTTGTCTGTTCGTACATGGCCCGCTTCTGGCTTCTCTTCGCTCCCTCCTTCCTGCGGTTCTTATCCATCCGCCACCAATGCGCAGCCTTTTCCGCTGTCTCATTCGACAATTTGCTTGCAAGCGAGCAGATACCAACGTAGCACTCGGTCGCACCCTCCACTCTCCACTACCATGAAGGTTTACGGCATGTTCCTGATGGCCGCCGCCATGGCCAGCGCCGTGTCGGCCGGCGCCGGCAAGATCTGCGATATGGACCCCACGCCGGTGGCCACTCCGGCCGCTACGACGGGCGCCCCCGCCACGGAAGCCCCCGCCACGGAAGCCCCCGTGGTGCAGACCGAAGCTCCGGTTGTGGAGACCGACGCTCCCGTGACGCAGGACGACACGACCCAGCAGACGGACGTCGGTGGTGAAGCGGACACGTCCGTCGCGGGCTCCGGCGACGCCACGCAGAGCTCCGGCTCGGACGCCACGCAGCAAACCACCCAGCAGACGACCATCTCGGGCGCCACCCAGTCGTCGGCTGGCACCGTCTCGAGCGCGTACTCGTACACGGGCGAGAACTGCGGCGGCCCCGGCTCGTACGACCAGGTGACGGACATCGGGTCGTGCACCAAGTCGTCGGTGACCACGTCGAGCCCCGTGTCGCCTCTGGACACGGGCGTGACGGTCGCCTTCCGTGGCCCCATGACTATCTTCAACATTGCCGTGTTCGACGGCAGCAACGGCACGTGGAGCAAGGTCTCGTCGTACGAGAACGGCGGCGCCGCCACCAACATGGTCTTCCTCAACAACGAGAACGTCGACTACACCGGCGCCGGCTCGCCCGAGGGCTTCTGCGAGGCCAACGGTGCTGGCGTCGCCCAGCAGTCCACCCCGTTCAGCGGCACGCTGGCGGCCGCCACCAACCCCAAGAGCGGAGCCATCCTCGCTTCGGAGGCTACTGGTACTGAGGTGCACATCATGACGGAGAACCAGTGCGGTGTCGACGTCGAGTGCGAGGGCGCCTACGACACGGATGGCACGGCCTTCCAGGGCTGGACTGGCGGCAAGAAGATCTTCCTCACCAAGGTGTCCATGGAGGAGGGCGGCTCGCCCAACGTCCCTGCTATCTGGATGCTCCCCGACCAGGTGACCCACTCGGGCCAGTACGGCTGCAACTGCCGTGGCCAGGGCCCCGCCGGCGGCTGCGGTGAGCTCGACATCGCCGAGGTGCTGGAGAAGGACACGAGCTACGTGGCCACGCACTACTACTTCTACGACGGCACGTACAACCCGGGTAACGACCAGTTCGCCCAGCGCCCGACGTCTGGCCCGGCCACTTACGTGACCATCATCGACCAGGACTACGGTGTCAAGGTGATCGAGATCGGCGCGGACGACTTCGACTTCAGCTGCGGCTCCATCACGGACGACGTTGTGTCGCAGTGGGAGGCCGCCGAGTAAGCTCGTTAACGAGTTCCCCTTTTTGTGTAAAGCCTCTTCAACAAGCTTTAAGTCTTCGTGTTCCCCGATCGCAGGGCCGATGGCAATAGAGTTTTTTGTCGTCAAACTTCTTCTCTTGTTGCGCTGTGATGTCTATCTGCTGACCGCGTGATGGCGGTCATGACTTGCACCAACGTACCTTTACTGGACTGAGGTGAAGTCGATCACAACCTTGGAACTCTGCAGCTTGTGCTGCGTGTACTGAACACCGGCCATATCCAAAAGCCGACGAGACGCCACGAACTTCCAGCTGCAAGCGAGTCAGCAAACAGGTCAGGGATCGTATCATGTTTTAAAACCTCTTCCAGGAAGCCCACGTACTCGTGATTGTACTTATCAGAGCAGTACACGACCCGCGAGATGCCACTCTGCATAAGCATAGCAAACGTCAGTAAGAATCAACACAAAAATTTCCCTGACACCCCCCTGTACCTGGATAATAAGTTTGGCACATTCGTTGCAAGGGAATAACGCCACGTAAATCTACACGAACAGCCAATAGTGAGATTAATCCGCAAACCCAAATCAGATCAGAAGCCAAGTATTCGTACAGTGCATCCTTTCACGTCGGTGGAGTTCTTGTTCAGGATGGCGTTCATTTCTGCATGACAAACATACTACGCAGATGAAAGAAGAAATTAACTTTTGAGTCGGTCAGCCAGGATAACAACCTCCTTCTTACCGGGTACTTGGTATCCAGCGGCGAGTTGGTATCGCTCTCACGCGCCCAGGGCAACTCGTCATCGTTGCAACCGTTCGGGAATCCGTTGTAGCCGATGCCCACAATTTTGCGTTCGGGGTTCACGATGCTAAAGCCCCAACCCAAAACAACTTCGTAAGCCCCCCCCCCTAAAAAAAAAAACTCAATCGTAACTTACCATGCACCCACTTGCGTCGACGGATCTGTACAAAAGAACCCACAAAACCCCATCACCACAATCTTTTCAACTTCACCACTACAAAACCCCCACGAACCTTTCGAACGCATTGCACTGAGGAACGCCACACTCATGAAATAGTCATCCCACGACAAATAGTCGGAGCGTTTCTGCACTGTCGGCTTGGGCATCTCGTCTGGAGCTACCTCTTCTCCTTGGTCCATTGCAATTTCAACTTCTTCCACAACTTCTTCCTGTGTCGGGGCTTGGGTCTTCCCGTTTTTCTTGACCACAGACGACGGGCCACTTTGGGCCACCGCTGGGGCCGGACTCGGATGCTCCTCTCGCGTCGCGGCCGCCACCCAATCTGCGTGCTTCATGATCACATGCTGCACTAGGTTCGTGTAGCCATATCGGAGTTTCTGAGACCGCGTCTTGCCGCACTTGCAGCGGAAGAGCGTGGCCACCTCCGTCTCCCCCTCGGCCCCTTCCGCGGCCGGCGCGCGCTCCACTTCCGTGTAGAAGAGCTCCAGCACCTGCCGGCCACTGAGCTTGAGCTTCCGGTCCGTCATGGTTTGCGTGCACCACTGTGTGGACTACGCTAATTGAGGCGAGCTAAAAATTGATGCAACCAAAATCTGGTGCTGACCAAAATTGGTCAATTGGTCAATCGGCCGCATTAGGAACGAAGTTTAAACAAGCGCTGGCTCGGGAGAGCCCCCACCAGTCTAGTAGCCTTTCTTCCGCTGAGGAGCGCGCCAGCTCTTCCCACATGGAAGTCTCCGTGCGCACGACGACGATGCGTGTGTGGAGATTGAACTCGGGCACGTCCTCGCAATGAGCCTTTTTCTTGTATTTACCGAAATAGCCACAATGGTCGTACGAAAAAGGTGTGCCACACAGATAGAGTGGCCCACACGACGGCTAACTCGGACGTCTATTCGGACCTTAATTCGAGGCGACGTGGGGACACGTCGCACCGATTTAAATCGTTGCTATCCACGTCTATTCGGACTCTAATTCGGAGACGTGATGGCTAATTCGAACCGTTTTACGTCTATTCGGACCTCTCCACGTTTATTCGGACCTTAATTCCGTGCGACGTGGGGACATGTCGCACCGATTTAATTCGTTCCAAGGACCAATTTACCAATTCAAAGCACAAATCACAAATATTGCCCACTTTTTTACTCATTTAAATAGTCCGGGCTCCAAATGCGGCCAGACCAATTTTGGTGGCATCCAATTTCGGACCAAATCACAAATATTTGTTTTAACAACTCTACACAAAAGTTTAGAATACGAAACGTGTTGGATACTTTTTTGTTATTGATATAGCTGTCCACCGAGTGTCCTCCGCAGTCTACACGACGGTTACATTGAGCACGAGGCGCTCCATGGCGATCTGGAAGGCCTGGAGGTCCTCCGGCGTGTAGAGCTGAATGTCGAGGCGAGACTGCAGGATGCCCACGAACATGCGGATCCCCAGCGGAATGGACTTGTCGTTGAAGTCGTAGTGGTTCGAGTGCAGCGCGCGCGTCTTCTCGTGGTCGCCCTCTTCTTTCGTGCCCAGGAAGAAGTAGCAGCCCTTGCACTGCTGCAGGAAGTACGAAAAGTCTTCGGCGGCCATAAGCGGCAGCCCCTCCTCGCTCGTGTACATGCCCATGTCCAGGGCGATCTGCTGCACCTGGCGAGTCTCCACGTGGTGGTTGATCACGGGAGCATAGCCGTCCAAGAAATGCACGCTCGCCGTGGCGCCGTAAGCCGCGCACGTCGAGTGCACCAGCTTGGCCACGCGCTCCTTGATCTTCTCGGCTACTTGGAGGTCGAAGTCGCGGATGGTTCCGCCAAGATGCACGTGGGACGGAATCACGTTGTTGGCGTCGCCGCCGCGGAACTGCGTCACAGACACAACGGCTGTATCCATGGGCGACAGTGAACGGCTCACGACGGACTGCAGGGCCTGCACAACGGCCGAGCCAGCAAGAATCGGATCCACGCACTGTTGTGGCGCAGACCCGTGGCCGCCAATGCCGTGAATGTCGATAGAGAACTCCACTTCATGAGCCATGACAGCTCCAGGACGGACGTGAATGCTGTAAAGAGGGAACGGTGCGTTGTGCAGTCCGTAAATCTCGTCCACATCTGCGAGTGCACCGTCCTCAATCATTTTCATGGCTCCACCAGGACCTTCCTCGGCAGGCTGGAAAATAAAGCGCACGAAAGTATCTTCAGGCAGCATGTGGGAGTTGCGCGCAACCATGGCGCAGAGCCCTAGGACCATCACCATGTGACCATCGTGGCCACACATGTGCGCTGCAGCGGTAACTTCTTGGAACTCGCTGTCATCGTCATCCCCGTTGGTAGTGTGCGCGGGCGGTGCTCCAATAGTCTGGGTCGTAATTGTTGACGGTGCTGGCAACAAGTTAGCGTTTGGTTCCTCCATGGTTACATCGGACGTGGCACCCGTAGATGTAGCACCATTGCTGCCAGGCGGAGGGGCTTTGTTCGTTGACTTTGATGAAGAAGAGCTCTTCCTCTTTTTACGCTTGCGAAGCTCCTTGGTTCCCCGTTTCTGCGTGGAGCAGTACGGCAGGTTCTCGTTCAGCTCTTCAATCGGAAGTGCGTCCATGTCTGCACGGAAGGCAATCACAGGGTGCTTGCGCGTTCCCTCTGACTCGGAGCTCGTTCCATTTCGATGGTAGATGTCTACCACAAGACCTGTCAATGCCATTTCGCGGATGTTCTTGCCTGGGATATGCAGCCCTTGTTCGCAGAACTTCCTGATGAATGCATGCGCGTTCACTTCCTGGTACCCCGTCTCCGGGTACATGTGGAACGCCCGGCGTACGTCACGCAGCAAGCGCGCGAAGCCGAACCAGTCGATCAGCGGGTCTCTGAGTTTAACGGGTTTGCTCGTTGCTCCAGCAGTCGATGCAGTCTCCGAAGCCTGCACCGCCTCCACCTCCTCCTCCGTTTCCTCGTCGTCCGACGAGTTGTCGTTCATCTCGTCCACGGACAGCACTCTGGGGACAGCACCGGAGGACGCCAGCACTGGCGCAAGCTCTCCGACAGTCGACACTTGGTTCGTCGCCTTGCCCAGCGTAAAGTTCAGCAGGAACGGCGTGATCTTGTTCACGAGCGTGGGCAGTCCGAGCTTCCACGGGTCTCCGGGCGGGTACGTGCTCCTCATGGTCTGAATCTGTGACGCGTCTTCGGACGCGGATTCTTCGAGCGTGGCTTGGCTTGACGCGGGTCTCCCCGCCGCGGGTTGCCCTGGTGTGGGTTCCGTCGGGCCCGCCAGCAGCGACGTGAGGCTGAGACTGACGGATCCGTCCACGCGCTCCTTGTGGCCTCGCATCCGCTTGCCGCGCACCGCCTCGGGCGTCTCATAGTAGCGCTTGAGCACCTCGTCCTTCTGCAGCAGCAGCTTGCGGATGGCCGCCTCGCTCACGCCGAAGCGCTCGCCCAATTGGCGCTTGGAGATCTTGGAGTTCTCGGCCGTGTGGATGATCTCCACGCGCTCCTTGTCGTTCAGACGCTTGCCCGCGCCCTTGCGGCAGCGCTTCAGCAGCGCCATGTTGGCCTCATGCTCCTCGTCCTCCTTGCTCTTGTCCTGCGCGGCTTCCTCGGCCCCATAGTCCTGCTCGTGGCCGTGGTCCTGCTCCTGGTCGCTCATGACGGTTTAAACGATTCACTGGTGGTACTAATACTGTGGGAGGAGTAGATTTGCAAGCCAGGATTGGTGGATAATGACAACGAAATTTCAGCCAATGAAAGAGCGACGATGCAACTGGCTACAAGATTCGAGCCAAAAAACGGCGACTACGTCTAATAGACGGTGACTGGACACGATGGCGAGCGCTTTAGACGGCAAGACGGCGGTGGGCGCCTGGAAGGGGGAGGACATTTTGTCCATCGCGCAGTTCGGCAAGGAGAGCGCGCAGCGCGTGCTCAATGTGGCCAACGACATGAAAGATATGGTCAAGACGCAGGGGATGAGCGACCTGCTGCATGGCAAGGTGCGATGCCACAAATGAATACGTAGAATATGGCAGAATAAATGATGACGTATTGCTGCGTTGTAGCTGCTGGCCAATGTGTTCATGGAGCCATCCACTCGCACCAGCAGCTCCTTCCAAGCGGCCATGCTGCGTCTCGGTGGACGTGTGGTGTGTGTCAATGAAAGTTCGTCCAGCAGCAAAAAAGGAGAGACGCTCCATGATACCATTCGATGCTTGGAGTGTTACGCCGACGTGGTGGTGCTGCGTCATCCCGTCAAGGGCAGCTCTTTGGTGGCAGCTCAGGCCACGGACAAACCTGTGCTGAACGCCGGAGATGGTGTTGGCGAACACCCGTCACAAGCCATGCTGGATCTGTACACGATCTACACGGAGTGCGGCGATCTTGAGAACCTCAAGGGCAAGGTCATCACCATGGTGGGTGATCTGAAGTACGGCCGCACGGTGCACTCGCTGTCCAAGCTGCTGGCGATGTACGGCGCGACCTTCAATTATGTGTCGCCCGAGAGCTTGAAGATGCCGCGTTACGTGTACGACGAGTTGGCTGCGCAGGGCATCCAGCAGAACGAGACGGACGACCTGGAGTCGGTTATCAACCAGACCGACGTGCTGTACGTCACGCGCGTGCAGAAGGTGAGTTATCGGCTAAGTGCTTGTGGTGTGCCATGACATTTATGCTGACTTGCTCTTCCGCTTGACCAGGAACGCTTCGAATCCGAGGCCGACTACAATGCTGTGAAGGACAGCTTCCACATCACGCTGGACACCATCAAGAACGCCAAGCCGACGATGATCATCATGCACCCGCTTCCGCGTGTCGGTGAGATCGCCGAGGAGGTGGACAGCGACCCACGTGCAGCGTACTTCCGCCAGATGGAGAACGGCATGTACGTGCGCATGGCACTACTTGCTCTCGTTTTGGGTAAGGCATAGTAAGCTCTTGCATTGTGGATATCGGTAGTAGCTTGCACGAGGGTTATGCGCGCTACGCCGGTCGTTCACTGCCCCTTTCGCGGGTTGTACTATTCATTGAATGGCACAGCTCGGCACATGCTTTGTTACATTTATCTGCACGATGACTCAGTCAATCAGCTGCCGCAGCACAACGCATTCGTACATTCATCTGCATTCTCGCAGCGATACTCCACCGCCGCATCGTACGCCTGCGCATTCAATCTCGATCCCAAAAAGTACGCCAGCTCTCTCACAAAGTGCTTAGCGTCTTCATACAGAAACGGCGTGAGCGCTTGCTGCAGCTCGTCGTAGCATTTCTTGGCCCCACACTGGTCAATCTTGTTGAGACAGCACTGAATGATTGCCAGCAGCACCGTGAGGTCAATATCCCGTCCAATACACGCTCTCAACTCCCTCTCGAGCCACGATTCGTATTCGCTTTTGACCTTGTGCATCTTCGGGAACGCGTCTCCATCTTTTACGTCCACGCCAGCGACTCGCACGAGTCTCATGTGGCGTCGATAGACCAAGGACCGCCGTCGGAGTCGAAGCCTGTTACCGTCACTGCTGTCTCTCTGTCTATTCCTGCTCTCCATATCATGAATCTGCCGTCCCTGGAAGCGAACCACGTCAAAGTCCGTCTCGCTCCGCACATTAGCGTACGCGTCTTGGAACGAAGCTTTGCACAGTGGACACGTGGGCATTTCCACGCCGTGCAATGCCAGACTATGCACCCACGTGCTAAGACACTCGAAGCAGTAGACGTGGTAGCAATTCGTGAGCATCACGGGGTCCTGCAGCGTCTGGAGACAAATGGGACACGCATCGCCCAACACCGCGAGGTCGGCGGCTCTTGTATCGTCCTCCTGCGCGTCCGCCGAGACGTCCACTTGGCCACTGGAGGACGCAGGAGGGGCAACCGCGTCTTGCGCATCCGACGAACCCACTACCACTGCGTCGTCGTCCCGCGCGGCCCAGTCACCTTCATCCTGCGCCGCCGCCTCGGGGTCCGCCCTGTTGCCTATCGACATGCCAGCTCAACCTGTTTGTTGTGTGAACTTTGTGTAAACGGATCGTTTATGTTTTTAATCCCCTTTTCAGCCAATCGCCAGGCCGCATTCCTCTGGCTGCTGCCTTCCAGTGCTTTTTCAACTGCTACACTCGACACTTGACGTTCCTTAGTCGCAGGCAGCAATGGCGGGCGACGATCTGCTCAAGAAAGGCAAGAAGAAGGGCGCCAATGGCGGCGCAGAGGCAGGCACCACCCACGGCAAGAGCAACGGCAAAGGCGCAGGCGTGGGCGGCTTCCAGCACTTGGGACTGAGTCCCTTGGTCTTCCGAGGCGTCATGGCCATGGGCTACAAGGTGCCCACGCCCATCCAGCGCAAGTCGCTGCCCATCGTTCTATCGGGCAAAGACTGCGTGGCCATGGCACGTACTGGTTCCGGCAAAACGGCGGCCTTCCTCATCCCCATGGTGGAGAAACTCAAGGAACACTCGACCAAGATCGGCGTCCGCGCTGTGGTGCTCTCGCCCACGCGCGAACTGGCTGTGCAGATCGTTGCGGTTCGCCAAGCAATTGTCCAAGTTCACGTCGCTCAAGTTGGCGCTCATTGTCGGTGGCGAGGGCATGGACCAGCAGTTCGAGGCCATTGCCGCCAACCCGGACGTGCTGGTGGCCACCCCCGGTCGACTCATGCACCTGCTGCAGGAAATCCCCGATTTCAACTTGAAGGCGGTCGAGTATGTGGTTTTCGATGAGGCCGACCGCATCTTCGAAATGGGCTTCGCAGAGCAACTGCAGGAGATTCTGAAGAATATGCCCACGACCAGACAGACGCTGCTGTTCTCCGCGACGCTGCCCAAGGCTCTGGTGCAGTTTGCACGCGCCGGTCTGAGCGACCCGGAATTGATTCGTCTAGATGTGGAGAACAAGATCTCGGAGAACTTAAAGATGGCCTTTTTCACCGTCAGGTCGCTGGACAAGCCGGCGCTGTTCCTGTACATGGTGCGCGAGTTCCTGCCCAAGGACGATCAGACCATTGTATTTGCGGCTACGCGACACCACGTCGAGTTCTTGCACGCGCTGCTGGCAGCGAATCACATTGACGCATCGTGTGCCTACGGTGACATGGATCAAGCCTCACGTAAGATTAACCTGGGCAAGTTCCGCGCCAAGAAGACCAACCTGCTGATTGTGACGGATGTCGCCGCTCGTGGTATTGATATCCCGTTGCTGAACAACGTGCTGAACTACTCGTTCCCGCCTACGGCCAAGCTGTTCGTGCATCGTGTCGGTCGTGCAGCCCGTGCTGGTCGCAGTGGTACGGCTTTCAGCTTCGTGGACCCGGATGAGACTCCGTTCATGGTTGATCTGCACCTGTACATCGGACGTCGTCTTGAAGACTCGTCGCCGGAGGAGAGCGCTGGCACGAAACCATACTCGTTGAGTACGATGCGTGTTGAGGACATTCACTACGGTGCGTTCCCGAACGAGCTGATCGACCAAGAGAACGAGGCGATCCAAGAGGTAGTGCGCAGCCATCCGCAGGTTTCGCCGCTCGTGAAGGTGTGCGATAACGCCTACAAGGCGTACGCGCGTACACGCGCTGACCCGTCAAAGTTGTCGATTCGCCGTGGTAAGGAGCTTGCGGTGAAGAAGGTGCACCCTCTTTTCCAGCAGGAGTATGTGCTTGACAAGACCAAGGCCGACAAGGCTGCGTACATCGACTCGCTTCAAACGTTCCGTCCTCCGCAGACGATCTTTGAAATTGCTTCGGGAGCACACTCTTCGGCGAAGCGCTCGTCGCCTGGTGTGCAAATGATGGTCAAGAAGCGCAAGCTGCACGGAAAAATCATCACTACGGAGACGACAAAGGCTGCGGATAAGGCCAAGGCGAAGGAAGAGGCTGCAGCTATTAACGCTGTGGCTGATGAGGAGGAAGCTGCTGACGAGGGACTAACGACTACGAAGAAGCAAAAGGTTGATGGAGAGGTTGAAAACGAGAATGAAGCTGCAGAGGAAGCCGCTCCGGCCCCTAAGAAGAAGGCATTCTTCCTGTCCAAGTTTGAACGCAAGCAGCTCAAGAAACGCGTGGCTGCTGGTGAGAAGGAAGAAGATGTTATGAAGGAGATGGCTGTTGCCAAGGAGCAGGGAGCAGCCAACGATGGTGGTGATAAGGACCAGGAGGAAGTTGATGCTGCTCAATCGTTCAAGGATGACGACAACTACATTGGCTACATGAAGGACGGGGACTACACAACGGAGGGTTTCCTCGCCAAGAATGCTGATGGCGGTAAGGTGAACGCTTTTGCGGAGGCGCGTTTGGAGGAGGCTATCCTGGATGTGAACCCTGACGAAGCTATTGAGATGAACAAGAAGCGGCGTATTCTCCACTGGGATGTCCGCAAGAAGAAATTCGTCAAGACCACCGCTGGTGAACTTACTAGCCAGGGCACGCTCAAGCGCCGCAACGAAAGCGGTGTCAGTGTGCGCAAGAAACAGCAAGTGGGCGAGGTGTATCGCAAGTGGCAGCAGAAGCAGCACAAGCGTGTGGCCGGTGGAGGCATGGAGATCGAGGACGAGGACGACAATGGCGGCCGCAAGCTCGACTACCGCAACGGAAGAAAGCCGCGTGGTGCTCCTGCCATGGGCAAGCGCAGCAGCGTGAACAAGTTCGCGAAGGACGAGCTAATGAGCGAGGGCAAGATCCGCAAGGAGGAGAAGCGCAAGGCGCGTTCGCGTGGTGTGAAGGTGGCCTCGGGCGTGAGATCGAAGCGCGGCAAGGGCAACATCAAGGGCAAGAGCCACGGCGCTCCTACTCGAAGCAAAGCCATTATCAAGAAGCTGTAAGCGCAGCACGAATGACGCTTTGGATGTCTTGCGCGAACTCCACATGGGCACTACCGTGACGACGCCAAATAATAATATAGACGACATGCTTTCACTTAGACACACAACCTACCAGTTGATAGCGTCTCCGTTTCCAAAATGGCGAAGGTGAAGCGGTTCTCCAAGCAGCGAGCGAGCTATAACCTGCGCCATGCCAGCCACGCTCTCTTCCGGCCGAACGCAGGCAACCAAGTGACCTCCGTCTGGCTTATCGTCAATGCCCGAGTGCAGCAGCAAGCACCCAATCTTGTGTGGCAGGAAGTCCGCCACCAAAGTCTTGGTGAACATGTGCAGCGCACTCATGGAGGCGCGAAAGCCGTACGAGCCGCCTGCCGTGTTCTCCGAGATGCTGCCCACGCGCGACGACACATTGGCCACGAACGCCATGCCTCGATCAGCCACGGCAAGTCTCAGATTCTGCAGCAGCGCGCGCGAGACAATGAACGGCCCTAAGGCGTTCACCTCGTACATTTTCACACAGTCCTCTGGCGTCGTCGAGTGCATGTACCCCTTCTTGAAAACCCGAGCATTGTTGATCAGCAAGTCAATAGGTACCCCTTTCAGTATCTCAGCAGCCAAGTCCACTGACTCTTTACTGCCAGGGTCCAGCGTCACCAGTTTATAAGGCGTCACGCCCTTAAGCTGTCCGAAGCCCTCCACATCAGCACAGGCAGCAATGGCGTCCCATCCTTCGTTCATGTAGTGCTTCACGAAAGCCACACCAGTGCTGTTGTCTGCCCCCGTGATGAGCACTGTTCTCTTGGGTCCAGTATACACTGGGGCCGGAGTTTGCTTAACCTGTACCGCGGCCGTAACCAGTCCCAGCTGCGTGGGTCGAGTCCGCCGTTGCGTACTGGCTGAAGACTTCCGTGCTGGACGAGTCGTGGCCGCCATCTCGGCCCTCGTGAGCTGCGGCTCGAACTGCAGCTCGGCGTCGCCTCCTTCTCCGTCCGTCTGCATGGAGCGAGGCCGCAGCCCCAGCCCGTGACGGCGCATGAAGCTCGTGAGCCATCCGTCGGACAGGTTCAGCGTGGGGGCGTTGGGGATTTCCTGCAGAATCTCGCGCGCCCGATCCACCAATAGTCTGCGCGTAAGCTGTATCTGACCGGTGACGCACTGCTCCACGTACAGCTTCAGCGCCACGTCAAGCTCGGGACAGGACACGCCGTGGCCCTTGCGCGTGACCCCCATCCGCTGCTTGTCCTCAATGTCCTCGGCCGATTTCAGCACGCGCGAGACGGTGGCGGCCGTGGGGCCGCTGGGAAGGTTGAAGGCTTCGTGGGCCCATAGCGCCAGCTTGCGCGTGGAGAGCGACGGGTTCTGCCGGTGCTTCTGGATGAGCTCGAACTTCTGCGCCACCGTCATCCACTGCACCATATTGGCGGCGAGCGATTTTGAGGGGAGACTGGAAAATGAGGGGAAATGCGTACTTAAGTGGATTGATTTAGACTTTTTGGCGCCATTTTTTTGAAAAAGACAATTTCTGGGGATCCGATGTCCGAGATGGTTGTAAGCACCGCAAGCTCCATTTCATGGACGACAAATTATAGCATCGCTCGGCCCACGGTGCTGGAAGGAATATTGATAGTGATGCGAGCCGTATCCGCTTCTGATGTTTGGCTATGGTTTTTTCTTGCTTCAGGAATGCTTTCAGCACCTGCATCGACACGCAACTAGCGCTACCATGCCTACATGTAGTTGCCTTCCTTGATCGTTTTGAGTTTGAATTTGTTGAGGCTTAAACGGCTAACTACACCCGATACTGCGCACCGCTGCAGCCTTGCCTTCCTTGATTACGCAATTCTCTACCAGGACATTGTGAAAATGCGCAGGTCTTTGGCCCAAAGACCCAAAGTTTGGGCGCTCATTTCATCAGCAATCGCCTGGGAGCTGGTTTCCATGCTTGCGCTGCCACTTCGGATTATTACGAAACACGATACGGACAATGAAGTCACCCGCTAATTTACTTGTGGTAGATCCTATAGTTCGAGAACGTAAGAGGCATAAGAACAATGACGAACTATACTGTACGCCGCAGCAATTCAAGAAGTTGATTGGCAGTGATTAACCAGTAGCATCTACAGCCTTCACCTTCCGCAGCCGAAGCCAAGCTGCTTTACCATGGCAGCGCGTCGCCCTTCTCGAAGTGGAACATCTGCACTGGTTAGCGCGCTCAATGATGCGCACCATGCCGGCCACGCTGTCCTCTGGGGACACGATGCCCGTAAACTTAACAATGGCCGTGTTCACGTATCCAGGGTGCAGCAGCAGACAACCGATCTTCTCCGCCTTGAGGTCGAGTGACAGACTCTGCGTGACCATGTTGAGCGCCGTCTTCGACGCGCGGTAGCCGTACGAGCCGCCCAATCCGTTGTCGGCGATGCTGCCCATACGGGAGGTAATCTGCGCCACAAAGGCCTGGCCACGAGCGGCCACCGCAAGTCTCAGGTTGGTCAGGAAGGCGCGCGTCATGAGGAACGGGCCCACAGTGTTCACCTCGAACTGACGCATCATGTCCTCCTTGGTGGTGACGTCCAGGCCGCCGCCGATGGAGATGCCGCTGTTGTTGATGAGCAGGTCCACGGCCACACCCTCCAGCGTCTTGGCCGCCGCCAGGATCGACTGCTCGTCGCCCGTGTCCAGCGTGATGATCTTCCACGGTCCGAGCTTCTTGAGGTCTTCCGCCGCATCCACATTACGCGCCGTAGCAATCACGTTCCATCCCTGCTTGACGTAATGTTGCGCGAACGCGAGGCCGATGCCGCGGTTGCTGCCCGTAATAAGCACCGCCTTAGTCGCCATTGGTATCAAAATTTCACTGGTCGTTTGCGCTCTGGATGACGAATTCTGAAGTGATTCACCGAAACGAAGATGTTCCAAGCACCAGACGCTTAGGTGATGCACTCCACGGTACGATGCATTTTACGTGCACCACACCACTTCACGGATACGCCTCCACGCAAGCACTCACCTGCACTGTATCATCCTCATGCGCGCCGCCGGATTGCTGCTGCTGCTGTCTGCATCATTGGGCGCGTGCTCGGGCGAGTCGGCCACGTACTGCGTCAAGTGGCGCGCGACGACCAACTGCGACCCGCACGGCCAGCGAGAGCCGCGCAACGACGCCGCCTGCTCCAAGCGCATCCCGTCCGGACTCTCGGGCTTCTGTGAGTGCGAAGGCCGACGCCGCGTACGAGAAGTGGAGTGCGACCACCACGAGTTCACGTGCGAAGAAGCGTGCGCCCAGGATTCGTCTGCTGACCTCAGCTGTGAGTGGTCAAAAGTTCATTGGTCAAGGGACGGTAGCAGCTGACAACGTGTTGTGTATCATACAGACCCGCAGGGATTCGAGCATGTGACGTGTGGGAGCTCCATTAAACTGGTGCACGAGCCCAGTCGCTACCGTTTGCACTCGCACGAGATCGCGTACGGCAGTGGAAGCGGCCAGCAGTCCATCACTGCGCACATGGCGAGGAATGACGTCAACAGCTACTGGCTCGTGAAGGAGGGAGACGCTGCGTCGGTGTGTGAAGTGGGCAAACCCATCGAGTGTGGAGCGACGATCCGGCTGGAACACATGCAGACGCGACGCAATTTGCACTCGCACATGTTCAAGGCTCCGCTGTCGTCGCAGCATTTGGAAGTCAGCGGCTTTGGCGTCGCAGGAGAGGGAGACAGGATGGACTCGTGGGTCGTCGAGTGTCAGGAGAACCAGCAGTGCTCGGCCGAAGGGCAGTGCGAAGACGACGGCCTCTGGAAACGCGGAGAGCTCGTGCGGCTGCGTCACCGCTCCACGAACCACTTGCTGTACACCAGCGCCAAGGCTCGTTTCGACAACAGCAATTGCCCCAACTGCCCCATCAACGGCCAACAAGAAGTGAGTGCCACCTCCATGCGCGACGAAGACACGCTCTGGTTTGCTGGAGAGGGCATTTACGTGACTGAGTAAACGAGGGTGAATGGCACACGCATGGGTGAAGTAGATGGACTGACGAGCATTTGACAACACGGTCCTTTAACATTTAACGCGACGCCCCAATACTTGGCGCATTTTTCGTTCGGGTAAATAGGTCAGCTATCCATTTCTTGCGGATCGACCACTTCAAATCCGTCGTCTTCAAGATCAAACTTTGTAGCCTCGTCACACTCAAGAAATACCGGGGGTACACCTCCCTGGTTGGTAGGCATCTCAAAGAGAGCCTGTGTCAACGCCTTCTCTTCTTCCACTAGCTTTTGCACGAATGCACACGAAGTGTTGTCATCACTTGGGGAAGCACGCGAACAGCACGTCATCACGTTGTGGGAACCCAACGCAGTTTCTAGTCGACCAGCAAGCTCCAACATATACGACCTGGCGGCCTCCTTGTACCAGCGGATAGACTTACCCTCTAGTGTCAGTAGCTTAGTCAGAAGTTCGCGGAGGTAGTTTTCTGCTTCGACTTGATTAATCGTTGATTCCAAAACATTCTTCAGGTGCGGGGCCTTTGAATCGGTGCTTGTAATGTAGGACTGCGAAAGACACATTGCAAAACCAAGTGAGCAACCCTTGCGTCACATCTACATGTACAACAACCTTACCGTTGGGAAGAATGACATGAACTTCTCGGCATGAGCAATGGTCTCCTTCTCGAGCTTCTTCACACGCTTTTCCTCATCACGCTTTGATTGCTCGGATTGAATGGATGCTCGGTTCAGGTCCTCATTGAATTGCCTCTCCTCCATCCTCGATACTATCCAAAGTATGCACCCTTCCTGGTTGTTTTCACCGAGTTCTTTCACACTAGCTTCCGCGTCTTCTTGTGTAAAACCCATTTGTATTAGGTTCTCGACAGTGAGGCTATGCCGAGGGCGATCAGAAACGCCTCGACGTCCACCTTTTGCAGCACGGCGCGCAGCTTTCTTTGACGGCGATTCTTCCATGTCAGAGTCTGAAGTGAATGCATGTAATCCAAAAACATCGTCTTCACAATAAGGGCGCGAGAATTAGTGGCCACAACTTTCAGCATGTACACTCACTAGAAAACAACTCCCACGCACCGTTTTCCATCGTGGGCTCGACTGGTTCATCTTCTTGCTTCTTCTGAGACTTCCTCGCCTTAGCTTTCCCTTTACTACCCGTGGTGCCGTTTGTGACAACCGGGTTCTTCCGTGGCCTGCCGCGCTTTTTTCCCGTTTTTGTTGTAGATGTTGTAGCTGGCGTTGCTGGGGGTGTTGCCGAAGAAGGTGATCGTACAACAGCACGAGCTGGACTTCGCACTGGGGTTTTAGTTGCACTCCTTGCTCGCGATTTAGGTTTTGGTGGTATTATCACTGGTGGTGGGGGTGAATTCCTCGGTAAAACTGGAACCGCAGAAGTTGTTCCTTGCACTGCAGGAGCTTGAACACCTGTCACTTGTGTCGAAATCGTACTTTTCGATTGCACCGCCGCAGGCTTTTGGGCTGGTGGGTTTGTGTTTCGTGCTGCTGCTGAATGCTCACCCGTACTTGCTGGAGCGGCAGCTGACGGTGGTATACCATTCATAATAGTGGCTGCTCCCTGTCGATCTGGAATACTTCTTTGGGCATCAGAAGTAGGCACGGACAATGGTAAGGGTGCTGAAGGCGACAATTCAGCTTTGCCTTTAGCCCCGACAGCAGCAGCTGATGCAGTGCCAGGTCGTACTGGTGGTGGTGTAACAGGCTTTCCCACTTTTGACGCTGCAGGTACTGAAATTGGCGCTGCCGGTTTGGTTGCTGGAGAAACTACTGTCTTCACCGAAGTTGTAACAGAAGTTACTCGGTTAGTAGACACTGCAGGAGCTGCTGCAGTTGTGGTAACTGATTGGTCGGTCGGAAAACGATTAGCACAATTAGCCAAAAGTACGACATTCCCAGGTATGTCTTGATTAACAAACCTTTTCGCGCTTGGGTAGCACCATCAACTCGTGTAGGAGCCGTGATCGCTTGAACAGGACTTCGCGGCACTATGCTACTAGCAGTCACTTTAGCAAACGTAGAGCTAGCACTTGCTGCTACAGGCTTGATGGCATCCTGTTTTGCAGAGATATCAACAGGCACCTTGGTCGCAACGTCAGTCTGCACTGGTTTCGGCGTTGGACCCAACCGAAGTACAGGGGCCACCACTTTGCTTTTGAATCCAGTGTGACTCGCACCATTCACTACTTTCGCGTCGGCAGTCGGCATCACTTTAGCCTTCTCATTAGCGCCAGCAGAATTCGCCATCGCTGCAGTCGCCAACGTTTTCGCAGCGGGCTTTGCACTGAGTCTCAACACGGGCTGCTTGGCTGCTGCTATGCTGGGAGTAGCCAGAGCTGTCCCCGGCGCTGCAATTGCTCTTCCTGAAGAAGCTGGAGAGAAGCCCGTCACTGGAGTTACCGATTTCTTCTGCCCACCGGCACTAACGTTAGAACCTGCCTGCGTCGCAGCAGCAGCAAAACCCGAAGTCCGAGGTGACGCCGCGTGTTCCACAACCTCCAGCGTGATCTTCGCCTGAGTCGCCACCCATCCACCACCAAAATTTAACAATTAAATCGTTCATTTCCATCACAATAACCATTTTGCAACCGACCTGCGCCACGTTCCGGAAGTTATTGGCAACTTGTGCGACGGTGAGGCCGCTCATGGGCTTGTCATTGATGCACCGCACCACATAACCTGCACACAACCAGACACAACGTTCAGCGCATTGGGTTCTGCTGTCGCAGGCTCTGCACACGCACAATGCGCACGATCAATGGGCGATAAAACCTTGGCGGACGCCTGCGCGGGCGGCGGGGGAGTGAGCGAAGACGCTGGACACGACCGTGTACTTGGGGCCCACGGCGGGGCTCTTCTGCGCGAGCGACATGCCGAACGACCGCTCGCCGTCCAGGAGCGTGAGCAGCACGTGGATCTGCCGCCTCTCGGCCGCCATGAGTTGCTACTGATGCCGCTGTGGGAAAAGCAACAGCCGAAAGAGAGCTATTTCCTGATGTCTCTGATGTTTGTAGCAACACACTACAAACCTTTCCAACAGCATATACTCTTCAACAGGTTAGATTACGTGGCTCACATCAGAGTAGTGTGAACAACCTCACTTCATGTGGTGCACACTGTTGCGCCGACCAATCGATTTGTTCCATTCTTCCTCCCAGGACCCGGACTAGAAGACTGCGATGGGTGTGCCCGCCTTCTACCGCTGGGTGCTGGAGAAGTACCCGAAATGCGTCGTGGACTGCGTGGAGAGCCGCGCGGTGGTGCTGGAGGGCGAGCGCCACTTCGAGCTCACGGACACGACGGGCCCCAACCTCAATGGCTTTGAAGTGGACAATTTGTACGTCGACATGAACGGTCTCATCCACCCGTGCGCGCATCCAGAGAACGGAGAAGCCCCCAAGACGGAGGAGGAGATGTACCGCCGTGTCATGGCCTACGTGGACCGTCTCGTGGCCGCTGTACGACCGCGTCGCGTCCTGTACTTGGCCATTGACGGCGTCGCCCCTCGAGCCAAGATGAACCAGCAACGTGCGCGTCGATTCCGAGCTGCGCAAGAGGCCGAACAGCGCATGGAAGTGGAGAAGGAGGCACTTGAATACATGAGCGCGCTGGGACACAAGGTGCCCAGTAAACAGGAGAAGGCCTGGGACTCGAACGTCATCACACCAGGCACCAAGTTCATGGCCAAGCTGGCCAAGTACCTGCGCTTCTATGTTCGAGACAGAGTTAATAACAACGCGGCGTGGAAGAGCATCAAGGTCGTGCTTTCGGATGCTGGCGTGCCAGGAGAGGGAGAGCACAAACTCATGCAGTACATCCGCGTGCAGCGCTCGCAGCCTGGATACGACCCCAACCAGCACCACGTGCTCCATGGTCTGGATGCCGATTTAATCATGCTGGGACTTGCGACCCACGAAGTCAAGTTCTCCATCCTGCGTGAGGAAGTGCTCTTTGGAAAGCAGAAGTACGAACGCGAACGTCAGAAGGAGCAGCAGATGGTGCTGGATGCCAATGGAGTGCCGGGCAAGAGGAAACGCGGCGAGTTTGGAGAGCATGATGGGGATTTGGTCGCGTCGGATCTGAAGCCGCTGCAGTACCTCCACATTGCGACGCTGCGAGAATACCTGCAAGTGGAGTTTGAGCCACTGGCACGTGTGCTCCCGTTCGAGTACGACTTCGAGCGAGTGATCGATGACTTTGTGTTCCTCTGTTTCTTTGTTGGCAACGATTTCTTGCCACACCTTCCGTCGCTGGATATTCGTGATGGCGCTCTCGATTTCCTCATTTTGATCTACGCCAAATTGCTACCAGCTATGGGCGGATATATTGCAGATGGAGGCCACGTGAACCTCTCGCGCGTCGATGTGATTCTCGCTGAGGTGGGGCAGGTCGAAGATGTGATCTTCCAGCGTCGCGCGCTCAAGCAGGCAGAGAACGAACGGAGACGGAAATCCCGACTGTCAAATGAAAAGAGGGACCAAATTGGTGCTGCGGCAGCCAAGGACTCAGCTGTCGAGATCTTGAAGAAGCGTCGCATCGACAAGGATGTTATTGCGGCAGACAAGAAATACGGTGGCTTGACTCCAGAAGAGGCCATTAAGGCGCGTGTTAAAGAGAGCGTAGAGAAGAAGCTCGAACAGTATCGCGAGGAGGTGCAGGATGTTGTTCGTCTGGGTGAGCCAGGTTGGAAGACCCGATACTACAGCGACAAGTTGAAGGCAGATGATATTGAGGTTGGTGGTGGACGTGAACGCGTTTTCCACGCATACATCGAGGGACTGTGCTGGGTGATGCGCTATTACTACACTGGTTGCGCATCGTGGCAATGGTTTTACCCCTTCCACTACGCCCCATTTGCATCTGACTTGCGCAACATTGACCGCTTCGAGATCAAGTTCGAAGAAGGCCTTCCGTTCCACCCGTTCGAGCAGCTGATGGGTGTGTTCCCGGCAGGAAGTGGCCACGCTATCCCGAAACCATACCGGTGGCTTATGTCCGATCCGGAGTCGCCCATCATCGACTTTTACCCGAAGGATATCCCCGTTGACCCCAATGGCAAGGCTATGCCGTGGCTGTGGGTAGTGTTGCTTCCATTCATTGATGAAGATCGGCTATTGGAGGCCATGAAGGAACCAAACCAGAAGCTGACTGAAGCCGAAAAGAAACGTAATGCGCGTTTCGGCAAGGAGGTGCTGTTCTTCCACTCCAAGTGTCCGGTAACCAGTAACCCACCGATGACAGAGCTTGCAGAAGCGCAAGCTGACCCCAGAATCTCGCAGTCTTTCAACGGCACGTTGATCTACGTTGATGCGCTGTACTTCCCCATCGGCGGGATTGTGCCGAGCCCCGAAAAGGCTCAAAGGCATTTGGTGGATATCCCAAACAACCAGTGCTACAGTTTCCAGTACCGATTGCCGCCTACGCTGCCGCACCTTTCGAAGATCCTGGAGGGTGCTCAACCTCCTAGCCCAGTGCTGATCACAGAGAACGACAAGCGTATCACCATCCCGTTCTTCGGCAAGGCCAACATCAACATCGTGGACTTGGCCGGTGATCCGGCACACCACACAAACGTGCGTCAAAATTACATGTCGCGTCACAACAGCGGAGGCGGTGGCCGTGGGGGTCGTGGTGGCTTCGGTGGTCGTGGTGGCGGCGGAGGTCGCGGCTATGGTGGCCAGCAAGGTAACCAGCGTTACAACAACAACCTGAACGTGGATCGTTATGGCGGCCCTCCTGCTCAGCAGCAGCAGTACAACCAGTATATGGCAAACGGATACGGCAACTGGGGATCACAAGAGCCGCGGAATAAGCGAGGCCAATATGGTGACTCATACAACCAGTACGCTGGTGGTCAGTCATCGTACGGACGACCAAGCTCTGACTACCGTGGAGGCCAAGGAGGTTACAACGGCGGCGGCTACAATGGTGGTGGCTACGGTGGCAACGGCGGTCGCGGGTACCAAGGTAACAATGGCGGTCGCGGATACCAAGGCGGCTTCGGTGGCCGAGGAGGACGTGGGGCCCCCATTCAGTCCGCGTTCGGAGGCAGCCTGCAGCCAGCACAAGCGTATCCATCGAACCACATTGGTTCTGCACCTCCTGCTCCAGCCCCACGAGGTCTTGAAGCTCTGAAGGCTGGTCTCCGCAGCATGCACCAGCAACGCCAGGGCAACGCGAACGGCCCACCTGGCCGTGACGCCACTCGCTATGACCGCTAAGGCGATCAATGCATGGCTGTGGCGAGTTTTCAACCAACTCCTTCGCAATCTGATAGTGTAGAGTTCCGTGATGGACGCTAGCAAGAAGAAAATCAACAGCGCACAACGCACCCGACGACATACTATTGTGCATTTTTGCATCTTTCAGCTTACACGTTGCACTTTTCATCTGATTTGCCTTCAGCAACCATTTTTCAATTTTGGTCCCTGCAAATCAATCGGTCAAAAATGGCGCGATGGCTGGACGAAGAGGTGAGCGAGGAGACACTGGAGCCCATGCCGCCGCCGCCAGCGCCGCAAGCGCCTCCCCACTCGCACCCCACAGACCATAGACGACTGTATGACGACGCTAGTGAGCTCCTGACGCCGCAATCTCCTCCTGTTCCACACACTCACCCACTGGTGGCACTGAGTGACGAAAGTGCACGAAACGTTAAAATGCAGCACGAATCCGGGGGCATGGCCATGCACAGCAGTCAGAAGCTCTTTGGACGTCGACGACCCATTGCAACGGGCAAACGATTGGACCCGACGTTCCTGAATCGTGCAAGGGTCGAAGCTTTCACGGAACCAGATGAAGAATTTGAAGAGAGTGACAACTTGTTGGCAAAGGAGACGGAGCATTCCAGTCGAGTGATTGCATTGCAATTGCAACGACAAGCAATGGAGATGGACAAGGCGCCGGTGTTGGTGCCACTGGATGATCAGGAGAAGACCATTGCAGCCACGGAAGCGAGTGCGAAACGTCGTGAGTTGCTGCAAGTTGCACGACGAGCGGCGAAAGAGACCCAGTGGGGTAGTGAAGATGCAGAGAATGATGCATCTTTAATAAATGCAGACGACAGTGCGTTGACACGAGCCAGTGAGAGGAAAGTGAGGAAGCAGCTCAATGCCAAGTGGGTGCAGTCTCGACAGGACCCTTCGAATCGCCCTAAAGGACCACTGGAACGACCCGAAGAACGACATTTGAGAGAAACGTTGTTCCGAACGACAGCGAGGGATCTACTACGGTCAGGTGTGCTGTACGACAAGGCAGATGCAGCACGGAATGCTACGTTTGGACCGATGAGCAGACCACAGTTGCCTGTGGTTACGAGTGGAATTGTTGGTTTGGCTGGATGTTGTTTCGAGAAGTACGGGCATTAAGGCAAACGAACAGAGATGCTATTTGGTGTAATACTTGAGCACTAGTCATCGTGCTGGGGTACTTCAATATGAAGGTAAAAATGCTGCGAGTTCGCGAGCGTAGTCTCTCTTTTCCCTGGTCACGATCGCGAGGTTGAACAAAAGGATCGCCAGCACCAGAAACGAGTGAGCGACTTGAAGCGGCGATGTCCATGCCACAAATTCGGCCAGCATCACAGCCGCCTCAATTGCTGCCAATACACCGACGGTGTAAAGTGCTTTGCCAGCCAAGTCTCCGACACTCAAGATCATTATTGCGACCAACAATAATAGATCCGTCACAAGGACAAACTGCACAAAACAACATTTCGACATTTGGAGTTAAAACGTTGTGCCTTTGAGCCGTTCAAAGTACATGCACTCACCGATTTCACTGGATTGACAGGAGCAGGCTGAGAGGAGCCACTTCCAGCTCCTCGTAGCTGCGGCGAAGGAATACCACTCGTGTAATCATCCTCTGCGTTGATAGTATTGTAGCTCCACACACTCAGGCAGCAAAGTGTCAACACCAGCGGCACATTCATCCACACTACACTGCGCACTTTGTGCTACAACATTCCACCAAACCCCACAAAACCTTCAGCAATTTCCATCTTCACATTTAAACCCCTCCACCCACTCTCACCTGCCGCAATTCAAGCCGAAACACCTCTCGTTCAGCCTCCCGAAGCCGCATCTGCAGCGAATTCGTCGGGTCGTGCACTCGTCGAGCATGAATCTACCAACCACCACCAAATTGTCAATCTGCAAGGAACCACAATAGCAACTCAAGCCAATAGACCGCACCACTCGTCGTAGTTTCTCTTTCGTCGGCAGTTGATCGTCAAACCGCGACTCGAGATGGGGAAGCAGCAGCCTCGTCACATTCTCACTCAGTACCCGATCATAGTGACTTTGCCTGCACAAAATAAGTAAAAATTCCATCAGTTCCTCATTTATTTAAGTAAAATTTCAATTGTAATAACACAATTCACTGTCCCACCAGACACGATCGTTGTCCAGAAGCCGCTGCACTCGACGACAAGTGGAACCCAACGACAAAACGTCCCGAGCCCGGAGGAAGGAGGCGATTCGGGGCCAGAGCTGCCGCAGACGCTTCGAGTGCAGCTTCACGCGCTTGCTGAGGTTGCGCACTCGCGCCTCCTCCACTGTGGACGTGCGTGGCAGCAACGGCAGCCGTTCGCGCTCCATGAGCTGCTCTAGATACGTGGAG
This sequence comes from Phytophthora sansomeana, assembly GCA_032158285.1. Lineage (NCBI taxonomy): Eukaryota > Oomycota > Peronosporomycetes > Peronosporales > Peronosporaceae > Phytophthora > Phytophthora sansomeana. The sequence continues at coordinate 362,153 of JAPDHH010000202.1, forward strand.
GTCAGGGACTGCTAACCCAGGTTCAACTCGAATAATCAAATGACGTTCGAAAGGATTTGCGGAATAGAAAGTGACGCGAGAGGACAACTAAAATGAGGTCTTGCGACAGCGGAATATGCGATTGGATAGGTAAACCAGACTGGTACATTTACTTCAACAAGACTACGACTAACGTTACTTTTTCGTGCTGATGCGTTCCATGCACGTGAATCGAGGCAAGGCACTCAAAGTGTTTTTCTCGAGAGCCGTGAGAAGGCGAGAAATCCGCTGCGCCATCAATTGCGACGGATATTCGATCAGATAATAACTCGCCATGGCGAGTGCTTGGATGAGAACGAGGCGAGCCACGAACCGGTCGAAGAAATACGTTTCGTGGTTCACTGTGGGGTTCATGATGACGAACGTGTGGAGCAGATACACCGAGAAGCTGATCTTGCCCCAGTACCGCAGCACATTCCACTCGAACGTCGTCGACACACAGGACGGACGAATCATTTCGAGCACGATAATCACCGCCAGAAATGCACTCGTGTACGGGAACCCTTTCGGAGGCGGAGCGGGGTTTGTGATCACCCAGCTGAAAATTAACCCTCGGAAGCACACACTCAGCAGCATTGCAATGGACAACGCTTCGACAGCTCGGAGAAACAGCGTATGCCACCAGCGGAATTGGAACTCGGTTTTCCGGAGCCACAAGTCCACTTTCACGAACACAACAGCAGCAAGAGAACCCGTGACGAATGTCGGCAAGTGAGGCTGCAGCGGCATGTGGCTCGCACGATAGACGTAGATGCCTTGGGTGACGATCCACACGGACAACGGGGCCGCGGCTAACCACCAGTAGCGACGCATACCAATCACAGCCAAAACGAAGACTGGAATCACGAAGTAGTAGGCGATTTCCAACGGCAGCGTCCACAGCACGTGGTAACGGTGCTCGTACTCGAACGTGAGCGTCTTGAACAAGTCGAATTGGTCGGCTTTCTGGACGACAAAATAGCGGTGCTGGTCTTGGGGTGAGAGCTGTGAAAGCACTATCACTACCACTGCAAACAGCGGATACACGCGAAAGAACCGCTTCTGGAAGTAGTCGGCCAGCACGAACGCCCACGTGCGGAGACTTGCACCTTGTGCCAACAGCTTCATGCTCTTCTTCATGAACAGCCAAGTGAGCAGGAACGACGACAGTACAAAGAAGACGTCCACTGCTACGGAACCAAAGTGCAGATCAGGATAGAACCCCTTCGAGTGCTGCACAACAACAAGCATGGCTGCGAGACCGCGAAGTCCATCGAGAAACAAGACCTTGGTCTGCGGCGGACGGCTGGGTGACTCTGTCTTGGTCTCTGCTGATACATTGGTAGTTGGTTCCGTGTTGGGCTTAGCATGGTCTTGAATTGCAACTTGCACAGTCTGATCGTCGTGTTCGGAAGACGAGGAGGAGGTTTCGTCGTCCGAAAGCCTCACTGCGCTGAGCTCGGTCGCTTCCACCGGGGCAGCCACGAATTGCTGGCTTGGTATGTTCGTTACCGCTTCCCGGAGCATTATGGTTCCACTTTGCTGGTTGGTCGACAATCGCACACTGAAGCCAACCCCGCAAAGCCACAAGACTATGAACTGAGGACAGCCGGCACTCAATATATCATCGGGATGTGTTATGTGTAAAGGAAGCGCCACATATTGCGATCTGCCTCACTTGGCACTGCCACTGACGAGTTAACGTTTGGGTCTCATCGAAAGCTGTTCGTACAGCAAAACTGGAGTTCACGTCAGAGGTTGGAAGAAGTCGTCAGGGTACGTGTTCTTGACTGTGGTGCTGAAATCTCCGCACGATGAAAATGGCTGCCAAGTGGGGCAACGAAACCATGCGTAAAAACACATGAGACCAACTAAAGTTTACTATTTGAACAAATCTCTGCCCGAAAGAGCGGGAAAGTCAGCACGTGCATTGAACAAACAAACCCAACAGTCGATTACGGCTGCTGTAGTTTATGCGGAGCTTCCCAAGACCAGTTAAAAGCTCGGCGCCACAAGTTCCACACGAAGTACAATCTATTAACCGTAGCTAGAAGAAAAAAGCAAGCAATGCAAGGATCAAAGGTCGACTCCAACACACATCAGAGCGGGCAATCGTCCTTTTTGGATAGTGCATTCTGTCTGCATGCCGATGCGCGGCCTCTCTGCTTATGTGAAGGCGATGTGCTGCTTCTTGGCCGGCACCTGCGCCTCGTAGCCGGGGAACTCGTAGTCAATGCCCAGCGCCTTGAGCACCTTGCGTTTCTGTCGCTCCTTAGTAACGAGGCGCTTGTTGTTCACCAGAGTCTGCTCGTACGTCTTCTCGGCGTTGTGGCGGTTGCGGTTGATGGCCTGTCGGGGCAGCGGCTTGAAGTCCTTGTTGGCGCCCACGAACATGCGCTCGTGCACGGCGTGCGAGGGCACGACGTGGCACGAGAGCGTGTGGTCGAACAGTCGGTACTTGTTCATGGTGGAGGCCACGATCTGCGCCACCTCAGGCTCGTCGAACTGGATGAAGGCGTAGTGCTTCGAGTTGCCCGAGCGCTTGTTGCGCGAGAGCCGCACGCGCCGCACGACGCCGAACTGTTTGAAGAAGCCCATCATCTGCTTCTCGTAGAAGCCGTGGGGGATGCGGCCGAGATAAATAACGTTGGACGGCTGGTTCTTGGCCTTGTCGGCCTTTTGGGCTTGGGCGACTGCGGCCGCCTCCTTCTTGCGCTGCATCTTGCTCTTGCGCTTCTTGCCGCCGGTGGCTGCGGCGCTGGCGATGGCTTCGGCGGCCGTGGGGAGCTGCACGAGGTCATTGCTGGGCTCGAAGGACGAGGACGCAGGCGCCGTCGTCTCCGAGGCGCTGTCCGAGTCCCACTCGTCGCCCTGGGGCTTCTCTAGCTGCGCCGCAATCATCTTGTTCATGGTGTGAATAGTCTGGAGGGTACACGAGGAGAGCTGCGATGGCGGAGCGTCAAGGACAGTAGTCGCTTCGTGACCAGCCAGTCGGTAATTTGAGACGCTGGAACGACTGGAGCCTACAATGTCGTGTGGTACACATAGACTGAAGTGTATAGGATCGTGTGGTTGCACATTATAATGATACATGGCTACAGTAAGACATGGCTACACTTTGACAAAAGTTGCCTTTTTGGCGAGGCTATTCTTGCCGCATGCTGTTGGTGTTGTGAGCTGATTTTAGGTGGGCGATGACTGTGTTTGCTGGTCTGATCGCTCATTTGGAAACACGTGGTTCTGGTGCAGGTTGAGGAGGAAAAACTCGCTGTGAAAATGGCCAAGGAGCACCATCCGCAGAGTCTGCGCCGGACGATGATCAAGAGCACCGTTGGGACTGTGCGACGCACGACGTACGACTTGCCCGACTCAAAGGACCCGAGTCATGTCTACGGCTACGAGATTCAGCGTGATCCAGAGAACGCCGGCCAAGTGATTGGCAAGTGGGTGCAGGCGGTGCCGTCCCCCGCTGCCAAGTCCGGACGCAGCTTCATCGAGACCAATCGCCAAGCCATCATGAACGGGTGCGCACAATCAACGAGCAATAAGTTCATGAAACCAATGGAACTAACACATTTCTCTTTCTACAGCTATCTCAGTGCAGGCGAAGCGCGCAAGTTCGCCAACGAGCACCCAGACATCGTGGTGAAACCTGTTGCCAAGTGCAAAGGTGGCTTCGTCCTCACTAACGACATGACCTACGGAATCAAGTCGAAGTACGCTTACGTTCACCACATATAGACTACACCCAGCATCTTCTGACGCTTAATTGACCTGTAACAGAGTTTCCGAAGACATTTGGGGGCTGGTTCAGGCTCGCTTCACCTCGTTCAGCAACGACAACGCTGACTACCCAGACCTGAGCAGTATGAAGACAAAGGGAGTATGTCTGCAACTTCCAATTCTTGCAACCCCATACAACGCACCAACATGTTCGCTGTGCCTTCTCTATAGAAACTTCCATTGCCTCGAGAGACCAACAGCTCGTTCGCCAAGGACATTCGCAACCACCCGAAGGTTTCGGAGCGACACCACTCGGAGCTGTTCAAAATGTCCAAATTCAAAGCCGTCGGTGCCACTTTGTGCACGCAGCCCAACGCTCGCAGCCACCACGACGAGTATCAACACCAAGAGGACGATTAGCGTCTTCAACTTGGGTTTCTATCCTCTCATTGGTCAAAATTAAATCAATCTTTTCAGCCAATCCACCTCCTCCACTTCGTCACTTTTCAATTGGCGACATCATGAAGCTGTTGCTGCCTTCCTTGCTGCTCTTCAGCCTCCTCCCTGCAGCTTCCAGGGGCTCCTCCTCCGTCCAGATCCATGGCGTAGCTCCGTCGGACCAAGTCAAGTACCAGGCCAGCGAGTTCTCGTGCGTCGTGGGTGGGAAGGCCTCAAATCTGCCAATCAACCGCCTGAACGACGACTTTTGCGACTGCGACGACGGCCAGGACGAGCCGGGCACGGCCGCGTGCTCGCACCTCATTGGCAGTACATTTTACTGTCAGAACGGCGGGTTTTTCCCGGAAAAAGTGAGCTTTAGTAGAGAAATTATAGCGTTTTTACTGGAAAAAGTAGGCTAATGGATACTTTACTGTCTGTGTAGATCCCTACGTCGAGGATTCGGGACGGCATTTGTGACTGCTGTGACGGATCAGATGAAGCAATTAAGGGCCAATCGCCGTGTCCAGATACGTGCGCTGTGGCTGCCCAGAGCTTCCGGAAGGAGGCGGAAGCGCGACTTCAAGTTGTGAGAAGTGGGTTTGAGAAGCGTCAAGCGACGATTACTGGGGAAGTTACGGGCTTTTTCCAGGGACAAGAAGAGGCTGAGACGACGACGCAGAAGGAGTTGAAGAAACTGGCGCTGCTGAAGCAGAGAGTGACGGTGCACAAGGATCGAGAGGAGCTGAGGGAGAAGAAGTATCGCATGGAGGTGGCGAGGCAAAAGCAGGCGGACGGACACCAGAGAGAAGAGACGAGCAAAAGAGAGTTTTCAGATGCTGCAGAGAAAAAGGCTGTTGAAGCTGTGGAGTTTGAAGGAGTGGACGCCATTCGAGTGGCGGAGGACGATGTTCCCGTGAATTCGGAGGAAGACAAGCGCGCGTCGGAGGTTCTGGACTCGAGGAGAGAGACTGTCAAGAGCTTGATTGAGTTGCCGGATGGCACGCGGATTTCTCTGGCGGACTACTTGCGCATGGATCACAGCAAGCAATCCACTACCAAGAAGTTGTGCGCGCTTGAATCCTTTTCTTGGTTGCTATGGTTCTTGAAGCTTACTAACGTACTGGATGTGTTGCTGCAAGTAGAAGAATACCTCGTACGGCGGAGCAAATGCGACGTGAAGATTTCCTTGGGCCACTGTTCAACGGTGGACCTGAAGGGCGGAAGAAGATCGGACTGTATGCTCTGCGAACCATCGGTACGTGCATCACATTTGTCGATGCTATATTCCTTACACTCCAGCTAAGCACTCTTTCTCAATAGGCATCGTACTTTCCCCTGTCCGTGGCCTGATCGAGCTAGTGCTATTCTCCCCGAGGACGCTGTGGGACGTGCTGTCGACTCCTGAAGTTGCTGGCTCCGTCATCAGCAAGCTTCCAGACTTTCCATCTCCATCACGATCGATTTGGTTCCGTCAACTTGGTGGAGGCAGTGTCTACGACGCGTACGGTTCAGTAATGTGGGGTGCTCGAGTTGTCTGGGATGCACCTGTGTATGCGTATCACTATTTATTGTACGTTTCTTCTCCAAACTACGAAACTATAAACCTTGACTAACGATTTTTGCTTGCATTGTGAAGCCCCAAGCTGGACGAGGAGATAAAGCTACCTGTTGCAGAATCGCTGCGCAAGGTCCTGCGTGAAATTGATGCAGACATCACCAAACTGGAGAAAGAACGAAACGAGAAGCGCGATGCTGCAAAAATGGACTACGGCCCCGACCGCGCATACTTCGCTTTGAAGGACAAGTGTATCGAGAAACGCATCGAGGTTCGTTCTGCTGGCGAACTGATATCGAAATGCTTTACTTATTGAAATTTTGCTATTTATTGAGCAGAAGTACGAATACAAGTTCTGCGCCTTTAGTGAAGTCAAGCAAGACCACACAAAACTTGGCAAGTGGGATGGCTGGGCAGTCCAAGAGAAGCATTCTTCTGCCAGTGAGGGCACGATGGATCACACGAAGATGCGATTCTCAAAGGGTCAGCGGTGCTACAAGGGTCCGGAGAGGTATGGTGCTTGTTCAAACATGTATCTGTCATTGCCTGCGTGATTGACACTTTTGTTACTTCGTATGCGTGTCTAGGTCCGTCGCGGTGAAACTTGAATGTGGTGAGGACGACGAGATTTTGAGTGTGGATGAGCCCTCCACTTGTGTCTATGAGATGACTGTACGGTCGCCATTCGCTTGCACGTCTCAAGTGCTTGCAAAGGCTCAAGAAGACGTTGCATTTTGGACGCGTGGGCGCTAAAATGAAAAACAGTGCGCGATCTACAAAAGAGCTGCAGAAGAAGAGAAAGAAAAACCGGCAATGAAAAACTGTCCGATACAGGTGTGGATTTGCAGTACTTACCGTTATTGCTTGTCGGATTGGATCGTCGTGCACGCCACACTGGAACATACGAAGACACAGTTCATTAGAAGGATGCAATTCTCTTCCTTTTTCACAGCAGTCGAATGCAGCAACGCCCGATGTCTTACTGTTTGAATCCCAGTCGTATTATAGCAAACGTGTTCTCGCGTTCATTTCTCTAGAATCAAATTGCCAAGCCTCTTTGCTAAGGTAATGTTTAGCGGGAGTGGCTCCGCCCCGTTCACTCGCGGTGGGGAATGTGTTCTGTCTTGGAAGACTGGTGTTTCGGCGTGGGTGTTGTCAACGATGGCTCAAGTTGGCATCATCAGCATAAACAACCATCTCTTGGAGGAGATTGTGGGGCATGTACTACCGGTACATGTAGTATGCAATGCTGGAAGAGGAGTAAAAGCCAGCAGTAGACACGGATTTGCACAACGATAGACACAAGGACCGACCAACAATAGACACACAAAAACAAGGACACGCCATGGCGCATGAGCCATGCACGGTGCAGTGCACCATCACTACACTCACTTATCATGACTAGCGGGCGGTACAGCAGAGAACAGCAGAGATAAAATCAATTTTGAAGCGCATTTATATTAGAGACACAGGCACAAATATCTGTAGCGAAGGTACTTCAGTAGTGCCTTACTTCGCTTACCAGGCATACTAGCACCACAGACCATTTCGAACGCGATCAAAACAAATAGCCCACAATTGTAGCTATCGATCTGGATGCCTAGCTCAGATTCGAACGAACTCATGCGGTATCTGCGCTTGGTGGGAGGCGGCAGCAATGGTAAAATAGTTTTCGCAACATCACGGACATTCTCCAGAAAGCTAGAACACATTGGATCGTAAGTTATCACCTCTGCGCTCGAGAGCTTGATGATAATAGCGCACCAATGCACACCATTACAATTTATGGGTATCAGAACAGTCTCGTTAGTCATGCCCACGAACAAGCTATGGAGCTTCTTTGTGTCGATTGAAATAACACCATCTACCACAACGCTCAGTGTTGTTGGCTGATGACCGCAACGCCTCGACGGCAGAATAGCTTGTCTAGCAGCGTGTTCATCACGTGGTCACCAAGGGACCCCTTTGCAGGCAGATCAAGAAAATCCATATATCAAAAAACAACGTTAATACCCCTTCGAAGTGAATGCTAAAACAATGAGCGTGTACATACCTCAGACGAGAAAATTGGGATTGATTTCAATCTTGGCTCAAGACTTGACTCCCTCGTCACAACAAAATCTGGCGAGACTTCCAGAGTAAAATCTATGGTTGAAAGCCATTCTAAAGCGCTTTCGATAGTGTTTACAGCTCGGATAGCTATGTGCCACTTTTTCATCGTAGCTATGGAAGATGTAGCGAAAATGCCCACATCATCAATTTTCAAGACGACGTCATCTTCACGGAGACCTGTTTTTCGATGTTGCAACCCAGATACGCGTTGCTCGCAGCGTCTAATTACGGATCAAGGCAATATGCGTGTCAATTTTTGTGGTTGTGTCACTTCGCTCGGAGTTACCTTTTTCAGCTGTAACGCCAAAACGTTTGGCACCTTGAAGAGATTTAACATTCGAAAACTTTTGAGTAAAATTGCCGCCTCATACGTCGGAACTTGTTTAAAAAAGGATTTTAACGAAAGCAACGTCAATGGGGAACGAGAACTGGGATCTTTTGGGTCCTGTGCCACATCTTGCGCGTCCTGCGTCACATCTTGCGCGTCCTGCGCCTCATCTTGCGCGGCCTGCACCATGTCGTGCGGCACAACTTGCGCGTCTTGTGCCACATCTAGTTCGCCACTATCCATATCGGAGGTTCGTTCATCAAAACGTCCAAATACTCGTCGTTGAGCGCCACATTTTCCACAGCAGGAGCCACACCATCCACATTTTCCACACCAGGAGACACACCATCCACATTTTCCACACCAGGAGACACACCATCCACATTTTCCACAGCAGGAGCCACACCATCCACATTTTCCACACCAGGAGCCACACCATCCACATTTTGCACACCTTGTACCGGATTTGTGCTGGCGTATGGTACCCCAGCCTGCTGCTGACCAAAACGATCCATAAAACGCCTCACACGCGTGCGCTGAGTACTAGAGTCGCCCTGCGATACTTTACCGTCTTCTCGCAAACACCTATCATGATATTCTAGCACATCGTATTCGTACTTAGCCATCTTGTACCGACGTCCACCTCCTGGCTGGCGAAAACGTTCCCCAACCTCCGGAGGAGGATTATCCATATTCCAATACTTTTTTTCCATAGGAGAAGTGTGGTTTTTTTTACGTGAAGATTCTTCACGGCGTCCGTTGTCTTCCACTCAGGGTGCTGCTTCCAGAGCTGAATTTTTGCCCATTTTTCTTTTATAGGCACCTGCTCGCGCATGTCCGCCCGGGGGAGGTGGGAGGTGGGAGGGGGCGGGGGGAGAATTCTGACTGGAGTAGGCTTTTCGTTCAAACCGGGCGGTCTGAACCGGTCTTTACCTTCGATTGGACCGGTCCAGATGCAAATCTACAATCGTGACCAGCTCTCAGTATAATGACCCTCGTTCACAGTGACCCTCGTTCACAACATAGTGACCGTGTTCACAACATAGTGACCGTGTTCACAACATAGTGACCGTGTTCACAACATAGTGACCATGTTAACAACACAGTGACCCTGTTCATAACACAGTGACCATGTTCACAACATAGTGACCCGCGTTCATAACACAGTGACCATGTTCATAACACAGTGACCGTGTTCACGAACCAAGTCTTGGTTTTCATATTAAAACGTTCACAACCATCCGTCAAGACATCAAAGAAGACTAGCAGAACAACGGACAGAACAGACCGACAGCCTGCTCCGCAACGATGCCTCGATCCCTAAGCTGGTCAAAGATTCTCGAGTGCCGGGCCGAGACGGAGTTCATCGAACGGCGATGGAAAGACTTCTGCTGCTCAGTTGTTCGTGGAGTGAGACCGTGCGTCTGTTCAATTTGCCCCGGAGACCATGAAATGGTGGAGCGACACTTGCACTGTAAGAGTGAAACCTGTGAAAATAGTGCTGGTCTTGGAAAGTGTCCTGTGCGTTGGAAAGCTCGCCATTGCCCTACGGCTTCAATTTGGATTGTTCTTAGCAACGGGGCAAGCCATCTCCGTGGAGATATCGGCTGCGCTGTACCACCGCGCTCTCAAGTGACTTCAGAAATGAAGGCTTTTATCCATCGAATGGACGAAAATGCTGTACCGCCTCGACTTATATGGAGCAACCTTCTCCGTGCACCTGACATTCCAAAACCGGTGTTAGGTTATCCTTCTTACGCTCAGGTCCAGCGTAGTGTCAGCTATCTCCGTTGGGTCCAAGGTTCTAAAACTCAATTCAACGAGTACAGGAGCTCGTACGGTCGAAGGCGTTTTTAGCAGATATTGATCCCGGGGCAGCTTTTGTATGTGGGAATATGGAAGACAGTGAAGGTTTTCCATTCGTTGGAAATGGAGAAGACGAGCAACCGTTGATTTTGGGGATCACCACGCTAAAGCTACAACGAGGCATCGTAGCGCTTCAGAGAAATGAGCCATTTCTGATCTTTCATTTAGACGCGACATTTAAGCTCAGCGATCTCGGCTACCCGGTTATCACCTGTGGTTTCACCGATAAACGACGGATATATCACCTTGCTGCATTATTTATTGTGAGTCAGCGAACTGAACGGGAGTACTACGACGCGATTGGTACATTTGCCAAAGTATTTCAAACACACATGAAGACTCCGCTTAGAATCGATGCTGTAATGGGTGATGCAGAAGCCGCCCAGGTCAATGGACTTGGTAGAATTGCTAGCTTCAGTGGATGCAAGTACTTAATGTGCCTTTTTCACGTGTTGTACAATGTCCGAAAACGAATTCGCCACCTGATAGATCCGCTTCGTGCACTGGTTTATCGTGGAATTTTAGACATGCACTATACTCAGAGTGACGAAGATTTGATTCTCGTTTGGACTCGCGTGATGAAAGGATGGCAACAAGAACCACATTTACAGGATTTTGTGAACTATTTCTATACTCAATGGTTACAAAGTCGATTTTGGCGTTGGCAAATTTACCACTCACCTGGCGGGTTTGCAACGACTAACAACCCGTGTGAAGTTTTTAACGCTAGCATCAAGCGGTACACGCTACAAAAAGCTGTGGATACAAGACGTTTGATTTTAAAGCTGCTAACTATTGCGGAAGATTACTCGATCTGTGCACCACCACCACCATCATCAGGGGTAATTTCTGTCCCTCCACAAGAAGCCAAAAAGCTAGCGAAAGTGTTAGTATCAACACGGCGTGTTGCGGTATTTAGTACGCCCGATTCTTCCATTGTTCGTGTAAACTATCTGGGTGATCGCGAACGTGACAATGAAGATATTCATAACATTTCTGGTATTGGAGATTCTCGGATTATTGAAACACCGGCCAGCAACACAATTGCTTGATGCAACAGAATGCCTAACGGACGATGAAAAGAAATCTGCATCAACCTTCTATCGTTCGGCGGTAAAATGGTCGGTTCGACGTGCGCACCATGTTGGTATGCCCCAAGGTGGTTGGTTAGTTCACACTAACACATTTGAATGTGCATGCGCTTACTTCAAGAAATTTTTGTCTTGCGCTCATGTTATATGTGGACGAATGGCTCTTGGGCTCAGTATGCCCGGGGTTGGTGGACAGCACTTGAAGTTTAAGGATCGACGGGTTCGACGTGCACGTGGTGCGACACCAAAACGCTCGAGACTCTCGATTACACGCTGTTTTGATGAACGTAATTTGCAGTTGGAATCGGAAAGCCCATTCATGTCCGGTCTCATCAACCCGCTTAGGTCTGAGTCCAACAGCTCTTCACTGAGCTTGGAGCTCGTGAGTTCATCGGTTCAGGCATTTCTTCATGAATTTCCGGTAGAAAGTGAATTGGATTCTTACGAAAGCTCACCCGCCGAGGTAGACAACTCTCACGGCATGAGCGACAACAACCATCATCAATTTGCTAGTCTTAGCGACGAATCAACTGGAGTATTCGATTATTCCTACCTGACACGTACAGCTATTGGATCTAGTTTTGGAGAAGGAGTCGGTTTTGGAAATGGCTTACAGTACGAATTACCAGAAAGCCCAACGTTACAACAGCAATTCGTACCACGCACAAACACCAGTACTTCTTCGGTGTTCTCTAGGATCAACATAGCGTCATTGCTGTCTCCAGAAGTGCGGAATTCTGCAATAGACCACCATCCTGCAGAAGAAGAAGAGCTCCACATTCGTAGACCAAGCGGTCGACCACCACTCGCGTCATCTGCTTTAGATATTCAATATTTGCTACGTTGACGCGTATAGTGGAATTGAATACCAATAGGTGGTAGTGCTGCTCAAAACTATTGAATATCACTCCTCTTAATACATGTACACTCCTGCATAGTTCGTGTATAGGATGCAGTTACATATGAGCACTGACAGTAGAAGTCGTCATTCTTCTTACCGAGACCACCTCCCTTTTGCTTGCGTTTACCTCGGATTTGGATTTGCTTTTTGCTATTTAGACATCTTCCTACCGGCAGTGCTTCCAGTAGGCTTTTGTTCTTCAGTTGTCAACTTTTCATCAAGATCCGGCTCGACAAGTAACATATTCATCGCTTCAGTATCCGTAGATACCAGTCTGCCCCTCATTTGGTTACATGACCACTGTGTTGTGAACATGGTCACTGTGTTATGAACAGGGTCACTGTGTTGTGAACACGGTCACTATGTCGTGAACACGGTCACTGTGTTGTGAACACGGTCACTGTGTTGTGAACGAGGGTCACTGTGTTGTGAACGAGGGTCACTGTGTTGTGAACACGGTCACTATGTTGTGAACGAGGGTCATTATACTGAGAGCTGGTCACGATTGTAGATTTGCATCTGGACCGGTCCAATCGAAGGTAAAGACCGGTTCAGACCGCCCGGTTTGAACGAAAAGCTTACTCCAGTCAGAATTCTCCCCCCGCCCCCTCCCACCTCCCACCTCCCCGGGCGGACATGCGCGAGCAGGTGCCTATAAAAGAAAAATGGGCAAAAATTCAGCTCTGGAAGCAGCACCCTGAGTGGAAGACAACGGACGCCGTGAAGAATCTTCACGTAAAACAAAACCACACTTCTCCTATGGAAAAAAGTATTGGAATATGGATAATCCTCCTCCGGAGGTTGGGGAACGTTTTCGCCAGCCAGGAGGTGGACGTCGGTACAAGATGGCTAAGTACGAATACGATGTGCTAGAATATCATGATAGGTGTTTGCGAGAAGACGGTAAAGTATCGCAGGGCGACTCTAGTACTCAGCGCACGCGTGTGAGGCGTTTTATGGATCGTTTTGGTCAGCAGCAGGCTGGGGTACCATACGCCAGCACAAATCCGGTACAAGGTGTGCAAAATGTGGATGGTGTGGCTCCTGGTGTGGAAAATGTGGATGGTGTGGCTCCTGCTGTGGAAAATGTGGATGGTGTGTCTCCTGGTGTGGAAAATGTGGATGGTGTGGCTCCTGCTGTGGAAAATGTGGCGCTCAACGACGAGTATTTGGACGTTTTGATGAACGAACCTCCGATATGGATAGTGGCGAACTAGATGCGGCACAAGACGCGCAAGTTGTGCCGCACGACATGGTGCAGGCCGCGCAAGATGAGGCGCAGGACGCGCAAGATGTGACGCAGGACGCGCAAGATGTGGCACAGGACCCAAAAGATCCCAGTTCTCGTTCCCCATTGACGTTGCTTTCGTTAAAATCCTTTTTTAAACAAGTTCCGACGTATGAGGCGGCAATTTTACTCAAAAGTTTTCGAATGTTAAATCTCTTCAAGGTGCCAAACGTTTTGGCGTTACAGCTGAAAAAGGTAACTCCGAGCGAAGTGACACAACCACAAAAATTGACACGCATATTGCCTTGATCCGTAATTAGACGCTGCGAGCAACGCGTATCTGGGTTGCAACATCGAAAAACAGGTCTCCGTGAAGATGACGTCGTCTTGAAAATTGATGATGTGGGCATTTTCGCTACATCTACCATAGCTACGATCAAAAAGTGGCACATAGCTATCCGAGCTGTAAACACTATCGAAAGCGCTTTAGAATGGCTTTCAACCATAGATTTTACTCTGGAAGTCTCGCCAGATTTTGTTGTGACGAGGGAGTCAAGTCTTGAGCCAAGATTGAAATCAATCCCAATTTTCTCGTCTGAGGTATGTACACGCTCATTGTTTTAGCATTCACTTCGAAGGGGTATTAACGTTGTTTTTTGATATATGGATTTTCTTGATCTGACTGCAAAGGGGTCCCTTGGTGACCACGTGATGAACACGCTGCTAGACAAGCTATTCTGCCGTCGAGGCGTTGCGGTCATCAAGCCAACAACACTGAGCGTTGTGGTAGATGGTGTTATTTCAATCGACACAAAGAAGCTCCATAGCTTGTTCGTGGGCATGACTAACGAGACTGTTCTGATACCCATAAATTGTAATGGTGTGCATTGGTGCGCTATTATCATCAAGCTCGAGCGCAGAGGTGATAACTTACGATCCAATGTGTTCTAGCTTTCTGGAGAATGTCCGTGATGTTGCGAAAACTATTTTACCATTGCTGCCGCCTCCCACCAAGCGCAGATACCGCATGAGTTCGTTCGAATCTGAGCTAGGCATCCAGATCGATAGCTACAATTGTGGGCTATTTGTTTTGATCGCGTTCGAAATGGTCTGTGGTGCTAGTATGCCTGGTAAGCGAAGTAAGGCACTACTGAAGTACCTTCGCTACAGATATTTGTGCCTGTGTCTCTAATATAAATGCGCTTCAAAATTGATTTTATCTCTGCTGTTCTCTGCTGTACCGCCCGCTAGTCATGATAAGTGAGTGTAGTGATGGTGCACTGCACCGTGCATGGCTCATGCGCCATGGCGTGTCCTTGTTTTTGTGTGTCTATTGTTGGTCGGTCCTTGTGTCTATCGTTGTGCAAATCCGTGTCTAGTGCTGGCTTTTACTCACTATTCGTGTGTACCGTTGTCGGTTCGTGTCTACTGTTGGTGAAATCGTGTCTATTGGTGTACTAAAACATGTCTACTGCCGACCGGGACTCCTGGAAGAGCACAAGTACTGTCTTTCACATCCCAGACGCAATCATGGTGTCCAAGTGCCACTGGTCCTCCTTTTTGAAGTCAGCTTCCCACAAGTTCCCTCAGTACATTTCAATTGTTGCCGTTCAAGATGGCAAGCATTCGCTCAAGAGCGATTCTCGTCTTCATCGTCGTGTTGACCCACGCTTCGGTTCCAGTTCCTTCGTTGGCCTTTTCGTTCTCTTCGTTGTTTGACAACGATGATGATTCTGCAACTGGTGGCAGTGCATCACAAACAAACTCCAACAAAGCAACCCAAGACAATGTGAACGTTCCTGCGCGACAACCTCTTCTGGATGCTGAGGACTGGTTCCTAACTGAGTAAGAAATGACCGATTCTCGTGGAGGTGTGCCTAGGAATGACATGGCCACTTACTCAACAGGCAACTTGGTGACACCGTTCACGGCGTCGAATGAGTTTTTCGACGCTGCCTACAAGGATTTAACTTCGACAAAGGAAAGAGACCGTGTGATGCTTGCAGCTTGGACTGCTGCCCTTGTTCCGCTGAAACCCGACGTTGGCCCAACAGGTTCAAAGACTCGTTTCGATAAAGTCATGGCGAATGTTGTGGAGCGAGGCGCAAGTGTCAACGTTCTCGGTTGGGCCAGTATCCAGCACCGCAGCAGGATGGTTGACGTCCGCAAAACCATTAACGATATTCCAGCGTCTCCGATCAACGGGGCAAACGCGGTCATGATCGTGGACGATCGTCTTCCGAAAGCTTTATCGTCTCACCACCAGAAAAATCTCATCATCGCAGCAAACAGCTCGTCAGATACCAAAGAGCAACCGGTTGCTTATGTGGGTGGATTGGACTTCACCACTGGCCGATGGGATACCATGTACCACAATGCGTCTGCAATTCGAGACGCAGCCAACATTTCGAGTGGCTATAAAGGCTGGGACGACAGCCATCTTCGTATTCATGGGCCTGCCGCCAAGGACGTGGCCAGCAATTTCCTGGCGAGGTGGAATTCAAACTACTTGCCTTATCAAGGTCTTGCTGACGATCTACTTGACTATGAGAATCCACCGTATGAAGACTTACCACTGCTGGACTACGCAAGCAGCAATTCCATCTCCAGTCTTGGAAAACACAGCGTACAAATCGTGCGAACTTTCAGTTGCGAGTACAAACATTACGAGTTTGCACCACACGGCGAGAACTCAATCTTCAAGGCGCACCTCAAAGCCATCAAGAACGCCAAGAACTTCATTTACATTGAAGACCAGTATTTCATCCTGGTGCCCGAGCTGTTGGACGCTCTAAAGGAGGTTTTACCGACGATCCAGAGACTTATCGTGGTTACGAACCCTCAGACCGAGGTTTTCAGCACCGGTGGATACATCAAGTACAGCTACGAGATGGTCACTCCACTCCTCAAGGCCTTCCCGAACAAATTCAATCTCTACACAACCAAAACGGAGCGAGAAATCTTTGTGCACAGCAAACTACTTATCGTTGACGACGTCTACTTGTCAGTGGGGTCGGCCAACTGGAATCGCCGGAGTATGACATCCGACTCGGAGCTTGCTGCAAATGTCATCGATGAGGAATCAGTGGAGTCGCCTGACGGGGTCAAGTTGAAGAAATTGGCTCGAGACTTTCGTGTCCGAAAGTTCCAGGAGATGACGGGGTTGACGTACGACGAGCTGGACGCCATGACTTTTTTTGAAAGTGCTGACAAGTTCGAAGCCGCTGCACAAGCTTCCGACAAAGTGAGCATCCTACAACATTTGGAAGTTGAGTATCACGCCTACTACATCGCCATCACGGACGCCATTCGAAAAGTGTCGGATCCTCAGGACACGTGCACCTCGGATTGAACCGTGCGACGCCAACAAATACTTCAACTTGTATCAATTGGTAGAGCTGTGCATACATGTACCAGCGTTGGGGACTGTACAGTACTAAAGTTTTCAAGAAAGCGAAGTAGCTTGGAGAGATCACTGTAGTGTGGTGAGCACAGTACAAAGTATGATGCAAATTTTGCATTGCAAAAGGATCTCCCTGCGCAGAGCTGGTGATCTTGGTCAGTGCCATGCATTCGGTGCGTATTATTTCCCATCCCAACTGGCATCCTGGCTGTCCTGAGCGAACTTACATGTGAACTGCTGTTCCTCCCGATCACTTCTCTCCACGCCTTGAGCGAGTCCGGCTCCCTTGATTTTATCAGAATCGCGGTTCTGCTTCGGCTCGTTCAGGCCGTGCTTCTCTCAGTCCGCTGACATTTGCACGAAGGCATCAGAATCAGCGTTGGATGAAATGCAGTACCGAAGGCAATGGACTTGGGCCGTGACGAGACTAACACTCGTACTGGTGATAGTGCTGTCTCCATCCTCAGCTTTCTCCTTCGCTTCACTGTTCGACGATGACGACGAATCCTCAGCAGTAGCGGACGACGCAGATGCAGAGCAGACTTCCAAAGTACAGCAACCTCTTCTGAAAGCAACGGACTGGTTCCTGACTGAACAAGACATTACGGATTCCAGAGGTGGAGTACCCCGTAGTGACCTGTCAGTCTACACAACTGGCAACGCGGTGACACCTCTGACGGTGACGAATGAATTCTACGACGCCACGTACGACGATTTCGCTGCAACCAAAGACGAAGACCGCGTTTTGCTTGCTGCTTGGGAAGTGAGTCTCGTACCGCTAAAACCTGACGTTGATCCTACCAGTGCCGAGACAGGTTTTAGTAAAATGGTGAGTGGGGTGGTGGAGCGCGGAGGAAGCTTCAACATCCTTGGTTGGTCCAACCTTCTGCACCGCAAAATCAACCTCAAAGCTCGAGATGCTATCAACAAACTCCCGTCGTCACCGGTTAATGGTGCCAAAGCAATTTACATTTCCGACGACAGGGTACGCACAATGACGTCGTCGCACCACCAGAAGACTTTGATCATTGCAGCGAACCGCTTAACGTCGAAGAATGACCAGCCCATTGCGTATGTGGGTGGCTTAGACTTTACCAACGATCGATGGGATACCATTTACCACAACAACACCGCTATCCGGGACGCAGCTAACATCACGTACGAGCGAAATGGTTGGGTCGATGCTCATGTGCGAATTCACGGCCCTGCAGCCAAGGACGTGGCAACTAATTTCTTAGCTCGATGGAATTCCAAGTACTTGCCGTGCCGCGGACTGGACGATGATCTGCTGGACTTTGATAACCCGTCGTACGAGGACCTTCCTCCGTTAGACTACGCTAATGATAACACTAGTTCCGACTTGGGGACGCAGAGTATCCAGATCACGCGAACTTTCAGCTGTGAATACGAACACTACAAGGAATTCGCTCCAGAAGGGGAGAATTCGTTGTTTCAGGCTCGAATCAAAGCCATCAAGAACGCCAAGAATTACATTTACATCGAGGACCAGTACTTCATCCTCGTGCCATAGCTACTTGATGCTCTCATGGAGGTGATGCCCAAGATCCAACGTTTGATTGTTGTGGTGAATCCCCAAACTGGTGTGTACAAACCGACAGGCTACCCGAGGTACTTGTACGATATGGTTGAGCCGATCCGGAAGAAATACCCGACGAAGATTAAGATTTACTCCACCAAGGAGGATCTGAACTTGTACAATCACAGCAAGTTTGTGATCATTGACGACGCCTACTTATCTGTGGGGTCATCCAACTGGAATCGACGTGGTATGACTTCCGACTCGGAGTTTAACGCGAATATCGTCGATATACCGTACAGTTCATGAGACGGTACTTCGCCCTAGACACAGGAGATTCTATCCGAGGCCAAAGCCTCAGTCTTGGTTGGTACGCAATCGACTTTTAGAACTGCAATCACGCTTTTTGGACAGATACTGTAGTATGATACAACGAGTAGTGCTTCAAGCCCAAACCATGTAGTAGTAGTACATGTATGTTGTGATCCACAAGAAGAAAGTTCCTTGCCGATACGGAAGGAAACTTTCTTACTTATCATTGCGCGCGTCATCCTGTGTGTTTCCGTTCGGAATGTGATCACTCATTTGGACTAAGAGTTGATTAAAAGCAGACTAGTCGGCTCAGCAAGGAGCGTATATTTCACTATCTAGCGCAAGAGCAACTTCCGTTTCAGCTTATATCGTTTTCCCTGTGCTGCTACTGCCGCTGTATGTACATGTGTCCTGCGGATCCGAGACCTTTCGCATTGCATTCGTAATTGCGAAGAAGTACGCGTGATGCTTAATGTCGTTGTTAGCCAGGATGGTCGATTCATCGGCCACGGCGATTGGGAGCTGATCTGCAGCCTCAATAAATGTCATAGCATCCAGCTTCTTGTAGCTCAGTCCCGTCATCTCCACGAACTTGCGGATCCGAAAATCACGAGGCAGTTTGCCTACAGTGACACCCTCGGGCGACTCCACTGTTTCCGTATCGACCACATCCGCCTGCAGTTCAGAGTCCGAGGTCATGCTGCGGCGGTTCCAGTTGGCCGAGCCGATCGACAAAGATTTTGCTGTGAATCAGGATGTCGCGCTCTTTCTTGGTTGTGTAGATCTTGAACTTGTTGGGGTATTTTTCACGGATGGGGTTCACGCTTTCGTAGAAATACTTGATGTAGCCTGCGTTCGTGAACGGACTTGTCTGCGGGTTTGCAACGACGATCAGGCGCTGGATTGTCGGCATCACCTCCATGATCGCATCAAGCAGCTCCAGTACAAGCGCGAAGTACTGGTCTTCAATGTAAATAAAGTTCTTGGCGCTCTTGATGGCCTTGATACGCGCTTGGAACAGTGAAGTTTCACCGCGGGGTGCGAACTCCTTGTAGTGCTCGTACAAGCAGCTGAAGGTTCGTGTGATCTGAACGCTTTGCTTACCGAGTTTGGCGGTGGTGTTGCTACTGACGTAGTCCAAAGGCTCAATCTTGTCGTAAGTGGGGTTTTCGAAGTCGAGCAGTTCATCGTCAAGACCTTGACACGGCACGTAGTCCGAGTTCCAACGAGCGACGAAATTACTTGCCACGTCCTTAGCTGCGGGGCCATGGATTCGAATATGGCCATCCATCCAGCCCTTCTCTCGGAAAGTGATCTTGGCAGCATCGCGGATAGCTGTGTTCTTGTGGTAAATCGTATCCCATCGGTCATTGGCAAGATCAAAGCCACCGACAAACGCTACAGGTTGGTCATCCGGGTCCGTTGACTTGTTCATGGCAATAACCATATTTTTCTGGTGGTGCGAAGACAACGCCTTGGGGAGGCGATCGTCGAAGATCAGAATGGCTTTCGCACCGTTGATAGGGGACGGTGGAATGCTGTTGATGGCATCGCGTGCCTTGATGTTGTAAGGGGTGTACCCCAGGCGGAAATTCCCCCAAAGCTATTAATACCTGTACTCTAATGCTTTCTCGTTCTTCGTTTATTACTGTATACGTGCGGATAACAATACTACACTTCCGCAGCGGAAATTCCGCTGCTTGTCGCTGGCTTCGCTCGTCAAATGACAATCTTGTCAGTTCCTCGACTGATTATGCTCACACTCCGCCAAAACTCTGTACAAGCATTCTAAAATAGGTTCCTACCAAGAAGCATACTCAAAAATGCTGCGTGAGCTAGGCTTCTGGTGCTCGCAGGAAGAGCTTTCGACGCAAGAAGCGGTTGATCCCAACCGGCAGAACCCTCTCCAACTCGTTGACGATGCCTGGTTTGCCGCCTGGGACCCAAAATTGATGGTCAAAATCGAGTGGTACCTCACTATCGGAGGTTTCGTGGAGAGTCACGAACTCGCCTACAGTTTCTGCAGATTCCCCAACTGCTCGCTTGCAATGGACGAACCGAAAGTTATGGGGGCGTGCACGATGACCGACGGTGTGTACTGCTGGCCGGAGGGATATTGGCACTATGTGTACCACCACCATGTCAAACCACCAAAGGAATTTTTGGATCACTTGCTGGTAAAATACGACGAAATGGTTGAGACGACGAAGAAGGCCAAGGAAGAGAAAAGGTTGCTGCTGTGGGACGAGATGGAGCAGAAAGCGGTAGATATGCCCAAGGCGATGCAGGAGTGGATCACAAACTACACGACGATTCAAGTGGATCCGTGATGGTATCTCAATGGAGATGCCATGGCGGATTGTGCAACAAAAGTTTAGGGAAGTGTTCAGACCAACAGCATTCGGTCTGGGCTAAGGTAGCATCCTATAAATCCTTAATCTTCCTGTACAGGCGTTCACGTATTTTATAATTCCAGAACTTTCGAGATAAACGTTAATACACAGCTACCAGTCGATGACATCACCTTTTCCAAAATGCCGAAGTAGCAGTGGATCTCCGATCTTTGCGCGAGATATAATGCGCGCCATTCCCTCGACACTTTCCTCGGGCTCAATTGCCCCTCGAAAATTGCAGTACTCGGTGTTCACGTTGCCGGGATGCAGCAGCACACAGCAAATCTTCTGCGGCTCCAAGTCGATCGCTAGACTCTTTGTGAACACGTTGAGCGCGCCCTTCGACGCACGCTGAGCATACGCTCCGCCAGAACTGTTGTCTGAAATGCTGCCAATGCGTGAAGTGACTTGAGCCACCGAGGCGGCGCCTCTCACGCCTACCGCCAACCGCAGATTCGGTAGTAACGCCTTGGTCACGAGGAGCGGGCCCAAAGCGTTCACTTGGAACTGGTACATGCAGTCTTCTGCCGTCGTATCAGCCAAGTTGTATAACCCCGATGTACCAGCATTGTTGACCAGCAGGTCAATGGGAACACCATTCAGCATCCTCGCCGCCTCTTGAATAGACTGCTGGTCCGCCACATCCAACGGCATCAACCTCCACGGCGCCAATGCTCTCAACTACAGCAAAAAAATACAATTAAAACCCCCACAACATCCTTAAACCTCTCACCACGTACCTCCTCCGCCTTGTCAACGTCTCTCACCGTGGCAATAACGTGCCACCCCTCCCCCATATAACGCTTCACAAACGCCAGTCCAATGCCTTTCCCCGCCCCAGTCACCAGCACCACCTTCTTCACCTGTCCCTCCGTCCATTTCACCGGAGGGATAAGTGTCGTGTCCACATGGACAACAGCTCTCCGTTGCGTGTCCCTGGCCAGAGCCAAATGGTCCGTCACATGTGTCACTGTCCTCTGCACTTGTCCTCCATTGTCCTCTGCATTGTCCTCCGTGCGTCTGCGTCGGAACTGTCGGAACCGGATGCCGTGTCTCGCCATGAAGTTGGTCATCCAACCCACCGAAAGTCCGAGTTTCGGGCGCTTGTCCTCTGGCAACTCGGTGAGAATCTGCTGCGCCCTCTGCGCCAATAGTTTACGGGACAGCTGCACGTTGTCGGCCTCGCATTGGGCCACGAAAGCCTTGAGCGCCGTCTCCAGCTCGGGACTCACGACGTCGCGTCCCCGTTTCGTGATCCCTTGGCGGTGCTTCTCCTCGATCTCCTGCGACGCCTGCAGCACCTTCTTGACCGTGTTGGCGGACGGCGCGTGCTCGAGGTTGAAGGCCGCTTTGGCCCATTGCGCCAGCTTCACCTGCGACAGCGCGGGGCTGCGGCGGTGCTTGACGATCAGCTCGTACTTCTCCTCGATCGTGAGCCACTTGCCCATTTTTTTATATGGAGGAATTGGGGGTCGTCAGTTATTCGGATGGAAGGATGGACCAATCACAGGAGGTTTAAATTACGGAAGGTGGGGAAATATATGAAATATATGTTAGTATTTTGTATGAGTTTTGCAAGAAGTAATATGCATTGAACGAGTACAAGGTTGGGCTTTCAAGTTGTGAGATTAGTTACCATCACTGGTGCAAGTGAATTGCGGATCCGAGACCTTGCGCATGAGGTCTGTGATTGCGATATAGTACGAGTGATACTCGATCTCCAACTTGGCGAGGATTGTCGACTTGTTGCGAGACGCAATTACAAATTGGTCTGCCGCTTCGACAATCGTCATGGCATCCAACTCGCTGTAGCGCAGACTCGTCATCTCTGCGAACTTGCGGATACGGAAATCTCGAGGCAATTTACCCACTGTCAAACCCTCCGGAGACTTGACTGTTTCGGTATCAACCACTTCTGCGTTGAGTTCCGAGTCCGCCGTCATGCTTCGACGATTCCAGTTGGCAGACCCGATGGACAAGTACACGTCGTCGATGATCACAATTTTGCTGTGGATGAGAAGTTTGCGGTCGGCTTTGGTCGTGTAGATCTGAAACTTGTCCGGGTATTTGGACCGGATCGGATCGACACTTTCGTACAGATACTTGATGTAGCCGGCGTTGGTGAACGCGTTGGTCTGCTCTTTTGTGACGACAATGAGGCGTTGGATTCGCGGCATTACTTCTAATAGCGCGTCACGTAGTTCAGGCACGAGAACGAAGTACTGGTCTTCAATGTAGATGAAATTCCTCGCGTTCTTGATGGCTTTGATGCGTGCGTGGAACAGCGAATTTTCACCTCGAGGTGCGAATTCTTTGTAGTGTTCGTACTTGCAGTTGAGCGTTCGCGTGATTTGGACACTCTGTTTGCCAAATTTCGCGGTGGTGTTACTACTACTGTAGTTGAGTGGAGGGATTCCTTTGAAGCGCGGGTTTTCAAAATTAAGGAGATCGTCACTGATACCTTCACACGGCAAATAATCGGAGTTCCATCGAGCTACGAAGTTGTTGGCCACGTCTTTTGCTGCTGGGCCATGAATTCGAATGTGGCCGTCGATCCAACCTTTGGTCGTGTAGGTGATCTTACCAGCGTCGCGAATAGCTGTGCTGTTGTGGTAGATTGTATCCCATCGGTCGATAGCAAGATCCAATCCACCCACATAAGCCACAGGGTGATCATCTTTACTGGTGGGACGATCAGCTGCAATGATCAGCGTTTTCTAGTGGTGGGAGGCTATCAAATCCACGCGGTCATCAAAATATATAAGTTGCTCGAGCTCCATTGATCGGGGACGGCGGGATGCTGTTGATGGCGTCACGAGCTTTGATACTGCAGGGCATGTACGGACCAGCGATGTTCGCCCATCCGAGAATGTTGACATTTCCTCGTTTTACGGCACCAGCGAAAACTTCTTTGAATCCCGTCGTAGTCCCAGCCCGATCAACGTCAGGTTTCATCGAAATGAGTGCAGCTAACCATGCAGCAAGCATTACGCGATCGCCTTCCCTGGTCGTGCTGATATCGTCGTAGATAGCGTTGAAAAATTCATTCGATGCCGCATAAGCTGTCACTGCGTTGCCTGTGGTGTAAACCGACAGATCGTCTCGGGGAATACCACCACGCGAGTCCGTGATTTCTTGCTCAGTCAGGTACCATTCTTCGGGATCCAGAAGTGGTTGTTGGAGTGTGGTGTTTGGTTCATGGGGAGTACTAGTCGCTTGGTCGCTGATACTTGCTTTGGAACTCGAGTTGCCTTCAGAGTCGTTACCCTCAAACAAGGAAGAGGATGGAAATGCCGATGTTGGTTTTGGTGCTAACACGATCGCGTAAGTGATCAAGATCAACAGAGTGCAGCGATGTCGTGTCATTGCAGGCGAATACAGCTCGATTCTCCGGAGATGACTGCAGTACTGCTCAAAATCAATAATGTAGTGTAGATTTCGGAAAGCAAACAGCAACAAAGATTGTTACCCAACGACAGGATAGCCAATATCCATGCGGTGTGTGCCTATCGCAAAGTCTATCAACAGTTGGTTGGATAGCTTGACTCTTCCGTCACCGTACCGAGGGCGCCGCTACTTTATCTACCACAGCTGCCGTGTATTATAATTGAACTCGTGCTTGTACGGTCCAAGCACACTTTACTTGTTGTCGATCAATGATATTGCACATATACCGGCAACCGAAGCAGGAGCTTACACTTTTTTAATGACGGAGAAGAAATCGGAACCACTGATGACACTTTTTTTTAATGATATCGTACATAAAATGCAGCAGGTACTACACTTCTAAATTAAAGCCTGAAGCGAGAGTATAAGGTATTATCTGTACGTGTAGCGATTATGAAGGTTAGGTAGAGTCATAATCTCCAACTAATTTGAGGATGTGCTGCTGACGTTCGCTGGCATTCGCATTTGGATATTATCCATTTCAATTCCTACGTCAAGGACGTATGTGTAGTATTGTCCTGAGACGTATGAGGCACTTATTGCATGTTGCATGAACGTTATGAACATGTGCTGCGAATGCTGTTCGATGTCAAACGGGTCCTGGTCGGCTAGCGACAGTTCTTACGAACTGCGAACATGTACAATAGGTTGGGCCATTGTCCCAGGGACAACAATTCCATCAGCTGCCCATGTTTAAAAAATTGCAGTTTGTACTGTGCGACAGACCGGGAGGGATGTCAGGCGTTGACTACGAAAAACACCTTGCCGTGCTGAAGCCCGTGGCCACTATGTTGCGTGTGTTGAGTGAAATTAGTCGGAAGATGAAGGTTGTGAGAATGTTTTTGAAATGTTACCTGTAACTCAGAAGATATTTTTGGCCGAATTAAAGTTTGTGACGTATCCCTCTCGGTAAAATAATATTATCAGGGTTTCAGTAAGTTCGGTATTTGAGGACAGCATCATACATGTACACTTGCACCCAGTTACACAGAACTCCACAAACTAACTATTATCTACAGTGCATGTGTCTTGGGGGTCCGAAACCTTCCTCATTAGGTCGGTAATGGCGAAGAAGTATGCATGGTGCTCGATGGAATTGTTGGCCAAAATTGTCGAGTTGTCGGTCGCAGCCACTTTAAACTGGTCGGCAGCCTCCACAAACGTCATCGCATCGAGTTTTTTGTAGGTCATTTCCACAAACTTGCGGATACGGAAATCTCGCGGCAATTTACCCACAGTCAGAGCCTCCGGAGACTTCACAGTATCACCATCCACCACGTCTGCATTGAGCTCCGTATCTGCTGTCATGCTTCGACGATTCCAGTTGGCCGACCCGATGGACAAGTACACGTCGTCGATGATCACAATTTTGCTGTGAATACAGAGGTCTAGCTCTGCCTTGGTTGTGTAGAGCTGAAACTTGTTGGGATACTTCGATCGGATCGGCTCGACGTTTTGGTAGAAGTACTTGATGTAGCCTGCGTTGGTGAATGCGTTGGTCTCTTCTTCTGTGACGACTACGACGCGTTGAATCCGTGGCATCACCTCCATGAGTGCGTCTAGAAGTCTCGGCGCATACACAAAGTACTGGTCTTCGATGTAGATAAAGTTCTTTGCGTTCTTGATAGCCTTGATGCGTGCTTGGAACAGCGAGTTTTCGCCTTTGGGTGCGAATTCCTTGTAGTGTTTGTACTTGCAGCTGAACGTCCGTGTGATCTGGATGCTCTGTTTGCCTAAATTGGCAGACGTGTTACTACTAGCATAGTCCAGTGGCGGAAGAGCATCGTACGGAGGATTGTCGAAGTCGAGCAAGTGTTGCTTCAGGTTTTGGCACGGCAGAAACTTGGAGTTCCATCGAGCCAAGAAGTTGCTCGCGACGTCTTTCGCTGCAGGGCCATGGACTCGGATATGGCCATCTACCCAGCCCTTTTGCTGATACGTAATGTGTCCTGTGTCCCGAATGGCGGTGTTGTTGTGGTAAATGGTGTCCCATCGATCGTTGGCGAGGTCAATTCCTCCGACGTACGCAACCGGCTGATCTTCGTCACCAGTCGAGCTGCCAGCAGCGATAACCATGTTTTTCTGGTGTTGGGAAGAGATGAGTTTTACACGGTCGTCGAAAATGTAGGTTGCTCGGGCTCCGTTGATGGGGGACGGCGGGATTTTGTTGATGGCATCGCGAGCCTTGATGTTGTAGGGCATGTATCCGCCTGCGATGTTGGCCCACCCCAAGATGCTGACATTACCACCACGCTCGACGACATCTGAAAACACTTCTTTGAATCCTGTCTTAGCTCCGGTGGGATCGACATCGGGCTTGAGAGGAATCAGCGCTGTCGTCCACGCATTTAGCAAGACTCGATCGCCTTCTTTGGTTGTGCTGAGGTCATCGTACACTGCGTTGAAATATTCATTCGACACCGTGTAGGATGTCACGTTGTTGCCGGTCGTGTACACGGACATATCGCTGCGCGGTACACCACCTCGAGAATCCGTGATCTCTTGTTCGGTGAGAAACCATTTTTTCGGGTCCAGAATCGGTTGCTGCGGAGTGATGTCGGAACCATCGGAGAGATCACCACTGCACTCCACTTGCTTCACTACTTGAGCCGGAACTGGTGGCATTGTCATGGCCTGACAACTCGTTGAAAAGTGACTTGAACGAGAACGCAGACGACGGAGTTGTCAATGCTGCCAACGTGGAAAGTAGGAAGACGAAAAACATCGTTTGGTGGCTGCAAGGACGAAAGCGAACTGAGGAATCAGTCTCCAGTCCGAATGATGAGGGAAGGATTGGCTCTACATGAGTGTTTGCGAACGCGTGAATTCGTGAGTAGCTGCGCACGGATAGTTCTGAAGATGATAGAGTTTTGGGATGAGACCTTGCTGTATGTTCAATCTGTACCATCTGACAGCCCCCTTCTTTCACTCACCAGCACGTGCACATGAAGTCACTTGGTTCCGGCTTTTCGATAAATTTCATCTTGCAAAATAATATGAAGTTTAACTTAACGAGAGTTTGAATGTGTGCTTGCACCCCTGAATACTATTGCGTGATATCTCCATAATTCCAAACGTTCAGTCTTTAACATTTTAATAATCTGTCGCTGCTCGCGCAAACGTCTTGGGGATCCACTTGCTGTCGGGTTAGATCGATATGCCACATTGTTTACTTTGTAGTCCACCTCTAAATGCTGCAGGATGGTCGTTGCATTGGTGACAGCAGCTTCAAACGCATCAAAAGCTTCGATCAATGTCATGGCATCCAGCTCGTCGTAACTCAAACCCGTCATCTCCTGAAACTTTCGGATGCGAAAGTCGCGAGGCAACTTGCCAACGGTGACGCCGTCGGGGGACTCGATTGTGTCCTCATATAGTACATGTACCATCTCACAGTGACATTCAGAAATGTATCTTGTCGCTATGCGCTCCTCTTCACTATGATAGTACAGGTATAACACTTCTTGCAGTCTGGTTTCACCGTTTGACACGAAATGTTGTTGGAAGCGAGTTGGCGTAGATAGATTTAGGCTGCGCTCAACCTTATCCTTGCGAGCGCGAAATGTACGGCATTTTCATACCGTACCAACTGGTTCAGCAGAACTCAACTTCACATCCCAAAGCTATCATGAAGATCATTATTTTCCACTGTACGCACCGCGTCCGCCTCAGCTACAAATTCACTTTCTGAAAACCGAGCAACCAGTACTGCAGTCAGTCAGGTGCAATGCTAACCGCCTTCGTTTTGGCGTTAGCGCTCGCGTCAGCTCCTTCAACGGCCTTTTCCTTCCAGTCTCTGTTCGAAGACAAATCAAGTGGTCAAGGAAATACTAGTTTTGAGTCGTCACGTGGCAGCGGTAGTGCTGATCTGTCGGATGGATCAGACATTAAACCCCGACAACCAATCTTGGATGCTGAGAAATGGTTCCTCAGTGAAGAAGAGATCACCGACTCGAGAGGTGGAATACCGAGGGATGGAATGGCGACGTATACGACAGGCAACAAGGTGACGTCCTACACAGTGTCGGACGAATTCTTTAATGCAGTTTATGACGACCTGAGCACTACCAAAGAAAACGACCGAGTGTTGCTTGCTGCGTGGATGGCTGCTCTTGTCCCGCTGAATCCGGATGTGGACCCGACAGGTGCAACCACCGGCTTCGAAGAAGTCTTTGCTGGTATCGTGGAGCGAGGTGGAAACGTGAGTATTCTCGCCTGGTCAAACATTGCAGTGGGTTACACGTCGTACATTACCAAGGCTCGCGATGCTATCAACCGTATCCCACCTTCGTCAGTTAACGGAGCGAAGGCAATGTTCATTTTCGACGACCGTCTTCCGAAAGCGCTGTCTTCCCACCATCAGAAAAATATGGTTATCGCTGCGGGAAGCTCGTCAGATGCGGACGACCAACCGGTAGCGTATGTTGGTGGAATTGACCTCGCTAATGATCGATGGGATACCATTTACCACAACGCTACTGCGATTCGAGATGCAGGACACATTACGTTCCGAGAGAAAGGATGGATGGACGGACACATTCGCATCCATGGTCCTGCAGCGAGAGATGTCGCTACGAATTTCTTGGACCGATGGAACTCGGACTATCTGCCGTGTCAAGGTCTCGACGACGATCTACTTCACTTCAAAAACCCAAAGTATGACCATCTACCTCCTTTGGACTACGCGAGCAGCAACACTACGGCGAATATCGGCAAACAGAGTGTCCAGATTGTGCGGAGTTTTAGCTGCTTGTATGAACACTACAAGGAATTCGCCCCGCGTGGCGAGACCTCATTGTTCCAAGCTCACATCAAGGCAATCAAGAACGCGAAAAACTTCATCTACATTGAGGATCAATACTTTGTGCTGGTTCCAGAGCTACTCGACGCGATCATGGAGGTGATGCCTACGATTCAGAGGCTGATCGTCATTGCAAACGAGGAAACAGGCCCATTCGCGAACGCAGGCTACATCAAATATCTGTACCAAATGGTTCAGCCAATTCGCGCCAAGTACCCGAACAAACTCAATATGTACACCACCAAGCTCGATCGGAAAATCTACATCCACAGCAAGATCATGATCATTGACGACGTGTTCTTGACTATCGGCTCTGCCAACTGGAATCGACGTAGTATGACGTCCGACTCGGAGCTCAATGCCGATGTTGTAGACACTGACACTGTGGAGTCTCCCGATGGGGTGACGGTAGGCAAAATCCCACGAGACTTTCGTATTCGCAAGTTCGTGGAGATGACTGGGCTCAGCTACGAGGAGCTGGACGCGATGACGTTTATTGAGGCTGCCGACAAACTCCCCATTGCTGCGGACGATGAATCATCGTTCATGGACAACCTGGAAATCGAGTATCACTCATATTTTTTCGCCATTACGAACGCTATCAGAAAGGTTTCTGACCCTCAGGATACCTGTACATACAGCGGTAGTAGCAGCGTCGAAGAAACTGAATAAACTAACCGCACAGCATCTACTGGCTCGCGTGAATTACTTGATCATGACTAACTCAGCTTAAAAGTACCGAAGAGCGCCACCTTTCTTGAGCCACTTGCGAAGCGCATTATGACGGACAAGCAGCACTCCAGGGTTCGTCGGGTGAGAAGATGGCAACAGCGGTGGTCGGCACGACTTGGTGAGAAGCTCCGTGATTTCATGTTTTAGCACCGGCTTCATGAACGTTTGACTGCGCTTCCCAATGCCCGTGATAATACGAAGGTCTTGCAGTGGTGCGTTTCCTGGGAGGGACATGCCTTGCTGAGACTGTGTGATTTCTTCAAAGGCAGACACCACTGCACACTTCGCTACACCAATCGAGAATGTGTGCAAGTCGATCTCAAATCCGTCTTTGAGTCTCCACGGAGTTTTCTGGATAACACCTTCGTCCAGCACACGCTTGAACGTTTGGCGTGCTGCCGTGTAGAGCTTGAACTCGTCAAATGTATCAATTAGTGTCGAGGCATGACCAATATTTCGAAGATCAACCGAGCCAACCTGCTTCAGCACAACCGACAAGTCCTGTTTAAGCTTGCGTTGCTGGTTTTTCGAGTTCCTTGGGAGATCAACATCATTATCTTGGTCGACTGCCTTCACAAACTCCGTTTCGCTGGCTTTGTGGATCTTGTGGAGCGCCCGGATCACCGTCGAGCAAGAAAGCGCGTTAACGACTGACTTTGTCGAGCTGTTTTGAAGTGCGCGCGTCTGAGTGGCAAGCATAGTGTTAAACAGATCGAGCACGAGTTCCCATTGGCCACGTTTCTCCAGCTCCAACATGCAGGTCGCAAACGTGAAATCATCGGGGGCAGCGTTCTGAGTGTTCTGCATCCGCTCGAAAATGTCCATCGCAATTTGAATATCCGCTGATCTGTTCTGGTTAACGCGTTTTCTCTCCTTCTCGCTCATGCTATCCCCACTTCGGACAGCCGCGAGCAAGAACTGATTGAACAGCATCGTACTCGCCTCTTTCTCGATCCAATCATCGTCGAGCTTGCGGAAGATCTCCATCACGCGCTTCGGCTCGTCAACCTCCAAAAGCGCCTGGCACATCGCAGTAAGCGTCGCCACATCCGTCCACACTCCAGGGAACTTTTTCTCCACGAATGCTACCGTTGTCAACAGCGTATCCTTTCGACGAGCCTTCGCAGACGTCAGCATAAGCACTCGAAAGGCACGCAACGTGGGCGTCACCCCAAGCTCGTGCATCTGCGCAATGGCAGCGTGGGTGCTGCGCCAATCACCCTGCACTTTAAACACCGACAACAGCGGATCATAAACGCTTGATTGCTTGTTCGAGTCCAATTGGAACTGCTCGCCGAAGCGTTCACGGAGCTCCGACATCCGAGCCAGCGCTCGATCCGCGTGACCCTTTCGAGCCAACGAGCAGCAAATTTGCACGTGCGACTTCAACGGCGCCGAGACGCCGCGCTTTTCTCCTTTGTAGATCACATCCAGGGCTTCTCGTGTGCGATCGCTCTGCGTGCACACGTGTATGACGCTCTCGACGTCGGGGGCAGCAATGACACACTTGTGTCATTGGCTTTTCGCTGGAAATCCGCCACGACTTGGCGCCAATCCGGCGAAGATGAAGTGTGGGAAGAAGCGCTGAATTGCCATCGCCCTAGAAGCTGCGAATGCGGCGGGTAGCGCACGCGGGGCAAAAGGAATCGACGTCGCATGGAGAAGGTGGCGTATGACTGGCAGCTGAGACCGTGGATCTGCAAGCTGATGTAACGGTTGGAGATCATGTTGGACAGGGTTTCTGAAGATGATGTAGCCATGTGACGTGTGACGCGTCGGAGATGGCTACATTGATGCACGATCCGCAATTGCGTTGCTGGCCACTACGCTTGCCTTGAGGGCAGAATTGAAACGGCGAATGCTCTGCTTTTGGCGGGACCATAGGTGGGTACATCGAGTGCTTACCAGTGAGACGCTGGAGTTGGTGGTCCTGCTTCGATGGTGGTCAGTCGAGGTAGCACGGATATGCTCGTCCATCCAGCACCTTTCCGTCGTGATGCACGTCCTGCTTGAAGCTTGCCAAGGGGTCCGTTTCGTTAGCTGAGCTGAATTGGTCGTGGATATCGGCCACAAGTGCTGGTGCAGTGTCCGACTGACCACGTGGCGTTTGGTGCTTGCGATGCCGCCGGCAACGTCTACAGCAACGCCTGCGTTCGTCAAGGTCTAAACTTGTGTGTTCCGAGGATATACCAGCAGAAAATCCTGCTGAGGGCAAACGCCAACTTGCATTTATGCCAACTGGAGCCCGTTTCGAATCACCGCTGTCGAAAGCAGGTTCGGGGCAGATACCAGTCGAGGCCAACGCGTTCAAGTGCTCGCGCCTCACAAATTAGCCTGCAAGGTGTCGAAGTAGATAGTACACTCTTGGACTGCCCATGCCAGCGCTATTTTCTCTCCTCGTTACGCAAGCAAGTTGCGGTCGAGTCTTCTTGCATCCGTCCCTGCTTGATGGCGTACCATGGGATCCGCGGGGCTATTCCTATCCCCTACAATGATGTTCGCTCGTCCGATGTTTGTGGTCTCGAAAAAAGTGCGATGCGAGCAGTCCAGCGTAGCGTCGGAACCCAAGACCTGTCCTCACTGAGAAGCTCGCCTAGCCTCCATCACTGGCACTTCTCATTCTGCGCTCAATCCGGCAGTCTTTCATTTTCTGTTCAGGTATGCGGTTGAGCGACGCGGCCTGCTCCGCGATGTCCCCCATGCGATCCACTGCATCGACGTGCAGCTCCATCGAAGAAGCCATGAGGCAGTCGATTTTCCCAGCCGACCCATTCGGACTACCAACCAGTAACCTTACGAGAAATCGAGAGACCCGAGCATCGGCGGCGTCCGGAAGGGCTGGCAAGATCCCGAGACTTTTGTGGCGATGCAGTTTGTCAGCTCGCAGCCTACTAACCCGCGAACGAAGCGGTGAAGTTTCAATAGACAGCAGAAGCAGTTTAAGACGACATACCTCTGGTGCTTTGTTTTCAACAGCATCACGGTCATCCGAAACTCGATCCAGACGGCCACGAACAACATCTCGAGAGCAGACGTCAACTCCGCGGTCAAGCACCGTTCTAGTGCGAGAAAGCAGTGAGGACCTCCAACTTTTTCGGGACGAAGCAGAGTACTCAGACTATTTATCGGCTCATGTGACGGGGCAGCACTTTGAGCGACCTGAAGACGGAGTTGTGTTCTACGAAGTTGAAGTGCATTTGAGCAAGCAGCACTGGGGTGTGGTACGTCGCTTCTCAGAGTTCCGAGCGCTTCGACAGCAGCTCATCAAGCACTTTAGTCGTGGCAAGCGCCGTCACCAGCCACGCTGCCCAATCTGCGAGAATGTGCTGGCCTCGATCGTGGAGATCGATTTCCCATCACGACACGTGTGGGGGTCTCACCTCTTCTCCAGTTCGTCGCTCGATTCGCTTGAAGACGAAATGATCGATGAACGTAAAACCAAGTTTCAAGAGTTTGTACGGATGTGCCTGCTCACGATCAGAAGTCTCCGTCAACACGTACGCGTTCTGCCGGACGACACAGCGTGCGAGATCAGCGTTGCGTTGCGGATGATTGAAGAGTTTTTGGGTCTCACTTTCACTCGATACCTCGGCTTCCTCGGAGAGCGAGGAATCGTCGACCAAATGTCCGAGTCTTCAAGGCAAAGACTCTCATTACGACGGCGTCAAGACGATAGAGCAGTGTCGGACGTCAGCTCCACTTGGTTACGGAGGAGTTAAAGCACTGTAGACATAGATAAACGTAGAATACAAGCAAAAAGTTGCGCTCTAGAATTCAATGTACACGCCTTCGTGAATCTATGAAAAGCTGGCGAAGAGCTGGCGTAATGACGCGAGCTCGTCGTAGCGAACCTTGTGTGGGGTGAAGTTGACCGATTTGGTGCCATTCGGGCTAGCAGCGGGTTGCTGCTCGACCGCAAACATCAACGGCACGATCTTGAGCTGCAGGTTCTCGTCGCGAGTAAACTCGTTCCGCTTCCTCCACTCTGAATACGAGTCGGTGACTTCCACGCGAATCATTCGGGCGTTCTTTGGCGCATAACGGTAGAACGCGTACTCGAGAGGCAACTCGGAGTACCGGCAGTACGGACACCAGGGCCTATTGTTATTCCGGAATCGGCCAGAGACCATCATCAAGAACGTGGGGACTGGGTTTTCCTCGTGCTCGTACCGGATCATGGCATCAACGTAAGCGTCGTAGCCCTTCACTGTAATGATCTGCTTGTTCTTCACATCGTCCGCACTGAAAAGCACGTCGGGCTGGTCGGTGTTCTTGAACAGATACCGCAAAAACGGCTCGTCGTACAGCGATTTCTGCACAAGCATTCCGCTCGTCCGGCCGTTGCGTCCCTCCCACTGCATCAAGCACGGCACGCCCTTGACTCGCAAGTCCGCGTCGTTGTAAAAGTCGTTTTGGTGTTTCCAGTAGTTTTCCGACCCCGCGAACACCGTCACCAATCGGTTGCGTCCCGGAGACTTGGAGAACACGTCGTACACGTGCTTCTTGCCTTCCGCGCACACCTCCGACCAGTCGGCCGCCTTGAACTGCTCGTCGCTGCACGTGAAAAACAGGAACAAGGACTCGTCGGGGTTGTACTGGTAGTTCTCCAAGAACTTCATCGTCTCCTGGTAGCCCGAGATCTTCAGGTGTCGCGTAGCTGAAGGAACCACCGCCACCGTCGGGACTGCCGGCGCAACCTGCACAGCATTCGTAGCTTCCTCGGTAACCTGCTCCGCCACAGCACTCTTCGTAGCCACCACAGGTTCCGGCGCCGCCGCGGCCGTCACCTGCGGCGTCGTGTGCTCTGCCGTCTCCTCCACTGGCATCCCGGGCACGCGGCCTTCCAGCTGCTCGGCGACCACCACCTTCTCCAGTTCTCTCGGCTTGTCCATAGTAACAGCAGCGGTTGCGATCACCGGAGCAGCAGCAGTCGTAGCCACCGGTGCCTCCGTGGTCGGGGGCGTCGTCGGGAGCACCACTTTGATGGGGATCTGCCGCGCGCGCTCCTCGATCTTGCGCTGCTCCTCCAGTTGCGCCGCGATCTCCACCGACAAGGCGCCGTTGCCCTGCACGTGCGCGGGAAAGCTGGCTTTGCGCAGGTTGCTGAGCTGCTCGGTGGGCGATGAGCCTTCGAGGTCCGTGACGTGGCCGAACCGCCAACGCACCAGGAAGAGCAAGTAGAGCGCGAAGAAGCCGCCTGCTAAAAGGTACCACGGGTTGGTGCGCTTGGCTGGTGGCACGCCGCGGCGGTGCGGCCGCTGCCGGTCGAGTCCGTAGCGAGGCGGCGCCATCATTGCGCTGCGTACGTCAGCGGAGACTCTGAACTTCCGAACCGTAACCGTCGGTTAGAAACAATAGATTACGGCTTTAGAAATGCCTGGTGGGAACAGATGGTTTCTCAGCACCGAGGCAAGATGGCTACATTGGTTGAAGTGCATGTAGCCAGGTGGGTTCTAGTACTACACGGGGTTCTTCCAGCCCTGGAAGATGCCTCGCAATGCGTCTGGGTGGTCGAATCGCTCACTCACTCGTTGAAACGAGAAACTTTTGGTTCCCGTGTCGAGATTGGCGCGGTACATCCACGGCACGCCACGGACCATGAGCGCCGTGTCCTGCTTCCACTCGTTCGCGGGGTTCTTCCAGACCCCGTACGAGTCCACCGTCTCCACCTTTACGAGTCGCGAACGTGGAGGCGCAAACGCGTAGAATGCGTACTCGACGGAGATTTCAGAGTACCGACAGTACGGACACCAGAGTCGGTCGTTATCTTCCAGCCGACCTGCAATCAGAAAGACAAACATTGGTCCTTCAGGAGGAGAGAGCGACGGGTTCTCTCCGGCGGCAACGGCGTCCATGTAGAGGCGATAGTTCTTGTAACCCTTCAGCAAGACAATCTCCTTCGACGCCGTTTTCTCCGGCGCCAGCAGTGGGTCCGGAACGTCTTGGTTCTCGAACAGATACCGCAGCAGCGGTTCGTACAGCAAACTCTCTTCGATGATCATTCCAGACGTGGCCCGCTTTGCGCCAACAGCACCTCCATGCCACTGCATCAGGGCGGGGATCATCTTCACCTTTAGGTCGCTATCTCGGTAGAATGAGTTTGGTGCGGACCAGTCCTGCTTCGACCCTGCATGGATCGTCAGCAGTCTGTTCTGAGACGGAGACTTGCCGAACACGTCGTACACAAGCTTCGAAGCGTCCACACAAACGCGACGCCAAGTCATCTCCTGTCCGTGCTCATCGCCACACACGAAAAACAAAAAGAGCTTCTCATCGGAACCTTCGGGCGTCGTGTAGTTTGCCAAAAACGCCATGGCAGCGTCGTATCCAGAGACCACGTCGTGTCGATCAGCAAAGGAAGGAGCTGCTCCGGTCGTTGCAATTGGAATTACTGGGGCGCCGAAGGTCGCAACGGGAGCCACCTTTTGAGCAGCGGTGGGCGATGGCGTCGAAATGATAACAGGTCCTGGAGTTGCCAGCACGTCCTCACTTCGGAGGTTTTGCTGTTCGGCTGCATTTGCTGCAGTTGTTGGTTCCGCCGTCTGAATATCGTCGTCAACCTGTGTACCAACACCGTCTTCGTCTTCTTCTCTCGTTTCTCGCCGTTGGTCTTCGTTCGGATTGAGTGGTGGGCGATCAATGACCACGGGCTCCTTTTCAGCGCTGATGGCGTTGGCCCGCAGGTCCGCGTGGCTCGCAGCCGACCACAGACGCACTTGGAAGAGGAACATGCAGTACAAAGTGAACACTGCACCCACAGCCATCACCCAGCGCCGCCGCCGGGCGCTGCTGGCAGCATGATGCAGTCCTCCAGGTTTCGGCGGCATCCTTCAGCGTTCTGATGAGCAAAGTGTTCGGTTCGCCTGCCACGTGCATACACAACCATCTGCTATGATTTGCAGTCTCAGCTAATCGAGTCGCTGCGTGATGTTGAAGACCGTGCAAGACCCCGAGCTTGAGCTTCATTGATCCGTTCGAAAACACTTCCACCAGTGGAAGTATCTGCATGAGTTCGGTCTCTGCAGTGTCTCCCTTTCATCACCTCACTGCTTTCATTTCCGCCTTTACAATTCTAAGTACCAGATACCAATCACCCTGAGCCTTCGAAGACGCGCTGCAACGCCTCAAGCACGTAGAACTTTTGCTTGACTCGCTGGTATGTGAGTGGCTGACCGGGTGGGCCGGGATACACGCGATAGAACCATGGCACGCCCTTCATCGCAAGCTGCGGGTCCTTCTTGAACTCGTTCTCTGCATTTCGCCAGTCACTGTAGTTGTCGTACGTCTCCACAAGAACGAGCTTGGCTTCGGGCGGCGCGTAGGCGTAGAATGCATACTCCACCGGCATTTCAGACTGTCGGCACCACGGACACCAAAGGCGGTTGTTGCGCTGGAACCGGCCGGACACCATCATCATGAAGAGCGGGAACGGCATTCCGTTCTGCGCGTAAGTTTCCATGTACGCCCGATACTGCGCGTAGCCTCTCAGCGTGACGATCTCCTTGGTCTCCACTTCGGGTCTCGACAGTAGCTTGTCCTGTTCGTCGGCGTTGCGGAAGAGGTAGCGCAGCAGCGGCTCGAACAGCACAGACTTGTCCACCAGAACACCCCACGCCGAGCGTTTTGAACCGGGTACACCGCCATCCCATCGCAATATGGTAGGAAGGGCCTTGAGACGGAGGGCGTCGTCATCGGTGAAAGCGTTGCCATGTTTCCAATCTTCGAGCGGGCCTGCATGGATTGTCACGAGTCGATTCGTAGAGGGTGACTTGGCAAACGTAGCGTACACTTTCTCGCGAGCTTCTGTGCACACGGGGCTCCAGTCATCTCGACCACCCTTGCTGTCGCTGCAAGTGAAGAACAGGAAAAGCTGCTCCTGAGAACCAGCGGGCTTGTTGTAAAGCTGCAAATACGCCATGGTGGCGTTGTATCCAAAAATCGTGTGATGGCGCTGTTCGAACGGGATCGAACTGTTCGTTTGCTGTGGTGTCTCCAACATGAGTCTTGTCTTGTCGAAGCGTCTCGAGGTGTACGCAGTAGGTTGCACTTGAGCTGCTGGCGTCGACTGTTGAGTTGCTGAGGCACCTGTGTCGGTTGTGATAATTGCACCAGGTAGTTGTGGGCTTTGCGGCTTGAGACCTTCTTCAGCCACCGGCAACTTATCCACGCCAGTCCACAAGTGATCACTCGAACTCTCCTTCCTCTCCACCGACGCCGTCTCCGGTCTAGGTCCTGTGTTCTCAGTGGCAGTCGTCTCACGTGGTACCGTCGTTTGGCCTTCTCGTTCCTGCTCCCCAGCTAATGGCAAGTCATCGAACGCCGTCCACCGGTGGTCCTCCGTCAGTGTGTCCACCTCGTCCTCCGCCGTGGCTCCAACCATTGGAATATCTCCTGCATCTTCCAACGGCACCTTATCATCGTACGCCACCGTGTCCTCCTCCTCCGTCCGAAGTCGTGGTCCCGTCGTCGCCGCGGCGTGTGCGTTGTGCGCCTCCGCTTCGCCCACCGCCTCCTGGTCCCCGTCCCCCTTGACCAGTTGCTCGCGTCCGTCCTCCGCTGCTTCCTCGGCCTGCTCCTCCGCCTCTTCCTGTATGTTGTCCGTCCGTAACGCGCCCATTTCCCGCAGCGCCGCCATCGCCTCCCGCATGGCGGTGCCGTCCCCGACGGCGTGACCTGATTCCGTCACCTCCTGCTCCTGCTGCTCGCTGAACGCGCGCGCCCACATGGTGGTGCGCACCATGAAGGCGCAGTAGATGAGCACGAAGGAGGCTGCAGCCACAAGCCACACGTTGTGCCGCAGCCAGAGGCCCACGCCGTCACGTGAGCCGCGTCGGTGCCGATTATAGCTCGCCGGCATAATCGGAAAATGACCAAATCACCATGAAATTGCAAGCTGGAAAGAGGACCCTTTTGGTGTGGACGCTCCTGTAATGAAAATGACTGTAGCGGTCTCTTAAGGACATTAATCTGTAGCCGCTACCGGTTGAAAATCTAAGCGGGTCGAGCAGTGCGCGGTTTGTTCTTGAAGAACGTCTGCAGCTTGCCGGTCTCCGGGTAGTCGGGCATGAACTGGTGCACGTTGATCTTGTTGGCGGCCAGGTCCTTCTTGACGAAGCCCAGGAAGGGCACGCCGCGCACGGGCGCCACCTTCTCCTGGAATTCAGGCTGCTTGAACGGGTTCTTCTTCTTCTTCCACTTCTTCAAACTGTCGGCCACCACGACACGCACCATGACGGCGTTGTCGGGCGCCGTGTAGTTGTAGTGGTGCATCACGGCCACGTCCGCGCGGTCGCAGTACGGGCACCACAGGCGGCCGTTGAAGTCATGATAACCCGACACGAAGAAGAGGAAGAGCGGGAACGAGTTGTCGTACGTGCCCAAGTAGTCCATGACCTCTCCGGGGGAGTGCATGGTGAGCACCTTGTTCTTATGAGGTTCTCCCGCCAAGGGCTTGTTCACACGGAACACGTAGTCCAGTAGCGCCGGGTCCGTGCAGAAGGACTCGGTGAGCATCGTGGACGAGTTGCCACCGCCCTCGTACCGCATAAGGGTGGGGATATGGTCCAAATAAAAGAGTTGGTTCTGTCGGAACTCGTTCATGTAGTCGGCCCAATAGGACTCGGGTCCGACACGGATCTCCACGAGTCTTGAGCCTCTCGGGGCGCGGTTAAAAGCCTCCATAACCGGTTTCTTGGCCCGTTCACAGTCCGGACACCAGTATTTGCCGTCCTCGTTGACGTCGCTCATGACGAGGATGTACAGCGGCCCTTGCACCTCCACGTCGTACTCGCTAACGAACTTGTAACCGGCCTCAAAGCCCTGCAGATGCAGCACCGAGTGGCCCAAGACGCGGTTGCGCACGAGCCCACCGCCGTCTTCGTCCTCCGAGTCCCCAGTCGCGCGCAACGAGACGCTCACGCTCACGAACTGGTACATGTAGGCCATGGAGAAGAGCATCGTTGTGGCCAAAGCCAGCTGCATGAAGCGCATGGGGCTGAGCTTCCAGCCGCCGGACGCGGACGCGGACGCCGGCGCCGTCTCCTTGGCCATGATGACGTCTAATGTATAAGTGGTACACTGGTCTAATCGGACGGTGGGATTATTATGTGGTACGTGGTCTCGGTTAGGTACGTATTTTAAAAAGGTGCAGGTTGAAGTTGACGTTATAGTTTACCTTTAGAGGTTGACGGCGATTTGCACGCCGACGACGGCGCTGGCGTAGAGGAAGCACAGAACGACAAGAGCAAAATGCTCCGACTCGCGCATTTCCGACGATGAGCGAGAGAAACAAATTGCGCTGGGGATCGACGAGTGGATCAATGCACTGAGGTAGCACTGCACCCAGCGGACCCAGACGCGCAGCATCCAAGAGCTCAGCGCGTCGCAGATTGCAGCGAGCACGACGCACTGCTGCTGGAGCGGCTTCAATTCGTTGCGCGCTCGTTTCCATTGCCGCGTGGCTCGAGGGAACGCGCCGGGGACAGCCAACCACGTGCAGGTGCAGGTGAAGACGAACTTGAGCAGACACGCGTACAGCAGAGGCAGCCCTGCAGACAGCTTGACGAAGATAAATAGCAGCAGATACGGCCAAATGGCGAAGTCGTGCAGGTAGTCGCTCCAGTAGTACTTGCTGGAAGTGGGAGGAATTTCAACCGAGTTGTCGGTGGTGTCAACGGAAGTAGCACTAACGGCGTGGCGCTGAAACGCAGCGATCCGAGTCGAGCTCCGTCGCTTTGCGAGGCGTGGGCTGCCCGTCCTCGTGTTTTTATTACCACTTGTGTGAGGAGCATCAGCATCTTCTATCCATTCATTTGAAGTGTCCGTTGTCAACGAGAGAGGTTCAGGCAAGTTGCCGTTGAGTTGGTCAACGAAGTACTTGTCAACAATGGGTCTCAACCATGTGTAGAACCCACTTGGATCACTATTGATGCGACGAAGGTGTTCGTTCGCAGCGCTTGCTGAAGGCTTTTTCATGTCGTGCTCAATCTTCTCGGCCTCTTTACGGATAAGGTACAGCAGTATGCCAGCCATCTTCTTGATACCGAAATTCAGCATGGGCTTTGGAATGGCACATTTGGGATCGATATTTGCCACGATGCAAGTGCGAGCTTGCATCCGTGTTAGAGGCTCAATAAGTGCACGGAACCCTTTAATCTCCATCCGCCCAGCATTCCACCCTTGAAGTGTAGGCACTGGAACAGAGCTTTCCACTGACGATACATCCACAGATCCTCCAAGCAGTAGCAAACAGCGATTTTCATAAACAGCATTGATGCCAGACGCCCGAATCACAGCGTCACGCTGCAGGAACGGAGACGAGATTGCCAAGTATGCCGCTAGCTCCACATGGCCCATACTTTGTAGCAGCAGTGATTGGGCGCAAAACGGAGTCCACACGCTGTACAGGTCCACCTCGCGGATAACCGATAAGGTGTTAAATATGTCCACTCCATCAACAAGGCCTTCCAGCTTGATCCATACGGAGCCGTCCTCGTCGGGCTTCCAAGAAGTAGTCACGCCAAACATTGTCTGCCCGAATTGCCACTGATCATCGCCTTCTTTATCACTAAATTCCTTCAGCGCCTTGACACCTTGATCTCGCCGCTCTTTAATGTGACCAAGCAAGTCCCGCTCATCGTGCATCGCTCGCAGTACCCTTGTCTTAGCGGCTGCGATAATCTTGTTAGTGCTGCCTGTATCTGACAGGAATGCCTCGAGCCGATCAATCAGGAGAGCAGCCGAGAAAATGCGCTCTGTCGCCTTCAGAAGTTGCACCTGCTGCCATACCCAATCGATGTTGTCTGCAGTGACTACGACTGATGAATAATCTGTCAAGCCACAGTCGACCGAGTTCATATCTGTAATGTCACCTTCAGAACTTCCAGCTCTGTGTTGCGACGATAGACCCCTCCCGCTCGACCACTCTCGCGACGAGGTTGAGCTTATACTAGCTGTGATGCTTGTGTCAGAACCTCTGCGCTTTCTCCTGAATACTCCTGACAAGCGCCTCGATATTTTGTGTCGGCCTTTCAAGGAGCGCCGCTTGCTCCCGCCAACAACCGCCATAGCCGCTTTGAATGTCACCACACAAGCATCACCACTACGTCGCAGCAAGTGGGCAACTTCAGCAAAAGGTACGCCTAACACATACGAATCGTTAATCTCGTACACAAGATACCCCGCTGGCACGATCACTCGATCTGGTGGCGGTGGTGGCAAAGACACAGAAGGGTGTAGCGTGGGAGCCGATTGTTCCGAGGACGGGGAAATCAATAGTGCTGGACTACTGCTGCAAACAGTTAACTTCGCTTTTGGTGTGGCGGCAGGGGCAACAAAGTCGCGTTTCAGAACAGCGCTTACTGCCGCATCTTCATCCAGTGGGCATAGCGCGCAAAGCAGATCATTTTCGTCTCGAGACACGAGACACCTCAACACGTTCTGTGGCTCCTTGTAGCGCCGATATTGAAGTGACGACTCCCTG
Source organism: Phytophthora sansomeana (assembly GCA_032158285.1). NCBI lineage: Eukaryota > Oomycota > Peronosporomycetes > Peronosporales > Peronosporaceae > Phytophthora > Phytophthora sansomeana. The sequence goes on from JAPDHH010000202.1 coordinate 404,522, forward strand.
TCTGGGTGAGTAAACCCCAAGGTGAGTGGACGTGGTGCTTGCTGAATCTCGCCAAGTATGTCAGTAAATTTGAAATCGCTCACTGAAATACCATTCACAGACGTCACGAGAAAGCCTGGTTCAATACTTTCGCGGCAGCTCGATGCTTCGCTGTCCTTTTCGCAGAAAGCTATAAGCACTTTGTTCGAAAAGAGGTCTGTCTCCAAGTGCAGCCCGATTTTCTGCTTGTGAAAAGTAATGGAAAAGTCGTCATCCAACACCGTAGATGCTCCATCGACGCTTCGCGAGGTAGTCTGAGCGGAAACCACTGAGCTGGCACGCGAGAACTCAGACACAGAGGATGGGGTGCTTCGCAGCAATGCCGAGTTCAAACTGTTGGCAGACGACGAATGGTTGAGATATGCGCCAAGGCTGTAGTTGCTTTCAGCATCTGTAGATCGCGATCTATAGATGGAAGACGGCCGGATATCGCGAGTAGTAGGCGGCTCATCATCTGCATCCCAGTCATCACTCATACTGCTATGCTCATCGGTCTCCCGACGCACAAGTCCAGGCTTCCTCGTCGACCGTTTACTTCGAAAAAACAAGCTACTTCTCGGGCGCGGGCTCGCTCTCACAGGTTTCCGTTCCTCCGTCACGGACGCACCAATCGCGCCCTTACTCCCCATAGAGCTCACGCTGCCCGTCACCGACGCAGCAGCCGCTGCACTTCGATGACGCACAACTTGGGACGGAATGCTCTGCACGCCGCTGTCATCCAACGTCTTGATGTACTCAGGGTACCCAGCACATGCCTTCTGCAGCTCCGTCATGAACGACGGCATCATCGTGTGCAGTAGCAAATTCACCACATAGTTTGGGACACTGAAATTGGTGTCGTCCTCGTACTCGAGGTGGAAGTCACACGAATTGTTCGAGCTCGAAACCCCGCGAATACACAACCGCAGCGTGCAGGTCTCGACCCTCACTCGGGCGTCACTCGCCGGTGCATCGGCATGGTGTGCAGCTTGACACAGCACCACAAAAGCAGTTTGGTCCGGGTAGAACTTGACTCGGCGTCGATACACGTAGTCCCGATTGGCCAGTGGCCACGGCAGGTTCAGAGCAAAGTACAAGACGTCGCTCACGTGCTGGTGCTCCACCACGTGCACTTGCTGCACGTTATTGTCCCAGGACTTGCGATATCTTGCGTCCATGAGCGTATTGAAAAGGGTATCGGCTGAAAAAGGTAGCCATCCTTTGGCGTAGTAAACTGGCAGACTCGAGTCTTTTTGGGTCGGTCGGAACACCTCGACGTCCTTCTCGACGTAAATGGGTTCTTCCAGATTGGCCCATACGGCGTTTTCGCCCATATCCACGGCGTCTAGAGACACAAACACATAAAATAAGGGACCAAATAAGAATTTCTTTTGTGTAGCGGAGATTAAAAAGCATTTTGCCAGTCGAACTTTACCGTCGAGTTCGGCGTCGCTGAACTCCGGGTCGGAGCTGCGGTGCAGGAGCGACGGGCGTTTGCCCAGCGCCGCCACGCGCGAGCCGACGCGCGCCGACTTGGGGGCCTCGAACGAGCTCATGGCGAGCGGTTTTGGGTTGTGCACTAAATAAGAGCTCAGACGCCGCTCGCCCAGGTCTAAAATTAGGAAACTGCTCCATGATGATGATGCCGCACTGACTCCATTAGGTACGAAAATATAGGCTGAAAACTATTGTACCGTAAGTTAGTTGCTTCTCCGTCTCCACGCTACATTGAGAAGATTCTTTCACGGGTGTGTGTTCGTTGCAACCAAACGAGCTCATGAAGCTCGGACCAAAACTGTTTATAACATTTGCTTATAATTGCGGCGGCTCTCGTTCTTGATTGGGTTTGCTTGGCGTCACCACAAGTTGGTACGGTACATGTAGAGGAGTGCTGCGTGTAGCTACCGATTCAATGCGAGAAGCCTCGAGCAAAGCACCAGCGCCGTGAGTGACGACCAAATACTGTCTGTACATGTTTACTTCCGCGCCGGGAGTACTGTATCGTGTGTCTGAGCACATCCACCTTCACATCGCGAACCCTCTCGCGAAATCAGAAGCATGGATTGCAGTGGAATCGATTTGTCTTTCGTTTAACACGTACATTCGCAAAAGATGCTCGTGGAGCCCCTGGGGGAGTTGTTGCTACCCGCTAGTATTGAGTCATCGATCATGAGCAAGTGTCTTCTTGTTTTTAAGCTGCGGTGGCAGTCGATGCGCTGGCAACGCCTACGCGGTTGCAGCGCATCGACTGCCACCGCAGCTTCCTACGCGGATTTCAACTCCGTGTTCAACTTCGTTTTTATGGAAGCTTCAACACTCGAAATCTCGACGGTAGAACGGACCATGATTCCTGTCCGTAAGATTCAACGGGAGCAATCATGGCACCGACAGCAAAGCGTGTCGCTGTGAACAACATTGATTTCCAGCAAGAGCAATCGTTTTCCGGCTTCGGCTGCTTGCGTTGGATCCGCCAACCGCGCTCGTCCACATGAAAATGGCCAGGAGTCCGGCTCCACGTGACCAATATCGGCCCCACGCCGGTGATGATGGCAACATTTCAACGAGGCCGATGAACACGCGAGAAGTTCTCGTGCCGCTGTGGTACCCTCGCCAAATCGTCGAGATACGTTGAAGCAGCCACCAGGAAAGCGACACCGATGGTGTGGTTCGATTTCCATGTTCCTTTGCGCTGGGCTCCACGATTTGCCTTCTACCTCGCGGACGTAGTAACTCAGCGTTCGTCTGTTGGAAAGCCTGGTACCCAGAGGAGACCGTAGCACATCCAAAGTATCCGATACTTCCGTGCAGATGTCGTGGTTCAGTCAAGGGTTCAGCCCAGCCGATAGACCTGTGGACTGCAGCGTGGCTGCCTCCAAGCTGTTGCCAAATGGCACGTCAACATCGGAACGGATGCAGAGTAATCTGTAATCGACCATCGAGCCGCGCCACTCGTCCGACCATGTGTATTGTGCAGGCCCAGTCTCTTTCAGGGCGACACGCCGATGTCGCAGCCCCTAGCACAACATTAGCGCCCGTCCTGGAGTCACTCACTGGCCGTGGCCACTTTGCCGTCTCATTCCCAAACTTTCGAGCGAGTGTCAAAGACTTTGACTCAAAGTCCTCAACGCACATGGCGACCACCACCGCGACGGCGTTCGGGCCGGTGTCGCTTTCTCGGTCCCAAGCTGCACGACTCGAGACGATGATGAAGCAGCAGGTGCAGGACGCAGTTCTTGCACGCTCCGCCCAACTCACCAACGACAACAAATTGGACTCGGACTGGCGTCTCGTGGGTTCTCTTGGTCAGTTGAGAACGTTCAAGACGCGTGGTGCAGACTCCTTCAGTTCAACGTCGTCATGGGCCACGACACTCGAGAGGAGCACTCGGGCGACGGCGTGCAACGTCAACGACCGCATCAGCACTGGACCATACACCTGGACGATGCGTAGCAGAAGTAGCGCTCGTAGTCGCTACGGACGACTGTCAGCCAACGCCCGCCGAACTGTTGGCGCCACGGTCGGACGCCGCGATCCGCTCGACCCACGACCACCGCTGCAGTCCTACCGCACCTTCGGTCAGGTGCAAGGCAACTACCGAGATATCGTAGATGCCCACTACGCGTCCAACTCGATGGACTTCGTCCAGCAGCAGAAACTACTCTCACCTGCGGTGATCAACGGCGCAGTACTGCACACAATCTGCGCCACCAAGGACAGCTACTTGGGCATCAAATGGCTTGCAGAAAACACTTGCGCAGGCAAGCGCGATGTTTGCTTCGTCGAGATGGTGGGCTACACCACCAACACAACCGGACAGGAGGTCGGCTTTGTCGCGATGGCTTCGGTCGACTTGCCGGAGTGCCCAGAGCTCACGAGCTCCATGAAACTTACGCGTGTGCGGATGAAGCGCACGATGCTTGTCGTTCCGTCGGCAGACACACCCAAGGCAACGTCGGAGCTTTTCATCATGGGGACCAGCGAGGCAAACGAATCGTCCATTACGGCGCACGCTCAGTACCGACTCAGCATGGCCGTCCTCAACGACATCTCGCTGGTGATCGACTCCCAGAACATTTCCAAACAAACGTTGACTCCCCACAAGGACTGGGTTCCTGATGAAAGTCGCCCTACGTGCAGCATTTGCAGCCGCAAATTCCACTTCGTGTATCGCCGGCGGCACCACTGCCGACTTTGCGGTGACGTTATCTGCAAGACCTGCTACGTTACCCGCGCCGTGCCGGGTGTGGACATGGACGATGGATATAGCTGCAAGCCTTCCGAGGGTACGGAGATTTGCCAGACGAAGTTTTGTGTGCGGTGCGTCATGGGTCTCCGTGCGATTGATAAACGGTTGGACAAGTACTCGCAGCAAATGTCAAAGATGCTTTCACTTGATGTCGACAGCTTGGGCGTCTCGGGTGCTAGTATCGAACACGAGTCACCCACGTCAGACACACGCGGCTCCTCTATTACATACTTCAAGCGCGGCTCCAACAAGGAGCGCACCTTGGACCTGGATCAACTCTATAAGATCCCGAACGTCGAGAACGACAACGAAACTGAGGACGCCAACCTCCGAGCTACCGTCGCAGGATCAACGGTTCCGTATAGCTCTGGTGGTTGCAAGTATCTTCGACCCTCGTTATCGGTGGACCCGTCACATCCAGACTCATACAGCAAGCTCCGGGGCTTAGCGGGACTGAGTCGCCACAGTTCAACCGCGAGTCTCCATAGCGAGTCCGATCTGTTTGAGGAGAAGGTGATTCTCAACATGGATGTTGTTGGGCGGATCGTTGCAATTTGATTGACTGGCACGGTGAACTGCGGGTATCCAAAGGAAGATGCCAAACGCAGCACAATATATATAAATCAAGACTCCGATCATCTACAGCCCCTGCGAAAGAAGCAGAGTTGGTAGTTTTGGAGCAAGTGTGGGCGGATGCAAGCCCTTTACCAGCTATGGTAGTATCTAATTCAATCCTCAATTTCATTAAAAAAAATTGAACGGTGTACTATTGCGTTGATGAATACTGGAATCTGTGGTGACCAAACGCTGCACGAAGCGATTTGTGCGTAGAGCACACACGTTTAGCATTGACAATTTTGCGAATTGAAGGCTTTGCATCTTCGTCACCACCAGTGGATCAAGTTAGCTAGCTCCAACCTTAATTTCTAGAAGTTTTCGAGCTCTTCAGTCTGCAATTGAACGCAATGCTTAACTTCTATCCATAACCAACCATGAAATGCCACCGCCCTCCCTGGCGCGGGGAATCGCCTAAGGAGAGGTGGTGCTACTTTTTTCGTGATTTGGGTGGTCTTGGTGCGAACCAGTAGCTAACTACACCAAGTCGCGCCATGAACGAGTTCAACGTGAAGTCTGTTCAGCCTGTGACAAGTAGCTGCAGTTCAAACGCTGGCGGCGGCCAAGTGCTTTACCATATGAAGTAATATCCTCTGGGTCGAGGCTTGTTCGGCCATGTTTCCTTGGCCACATGCTGCCGTCGCAGACATAACAGCATGCATTACAGCAACCTAGAGGTCCCGTTACGGTGAAGACAGGTTTTGATAACCTTAGCGTTGTATTTTACAGAAACGATCACTTCTTGAACTTCTACTTCGAGTCACAATCTGGGCCTAACTAAGCTGCAGAGCAATGACAATTTCAGGTTCGAAGGCCTTCTCAGCGGTGTCGCTATCATCACACCAGGCACAGAAGCTGAAGACGATGATGAAGCAGCAAGTTCAAGACGCAATTCTTGCCCGTAGCATCCAAGCAGCTAAAGACGACAAGCTTGACTCGGAATGGCACTTGGTAGGGTCACTCGGTCAGCTAAAGACCTTCAAACTTCAAGGACCCGACCCATTCAGTTCGACGTCGTCATGGGCCACCACACTCAACAATGCTACGCGGGCAACGGCATGCAACTTGAACGAGCGTGCCACCACTGGAGCAACAACGTACGCAAGTCGACGCAGTGTCATGGCCCGTCACGAGATGCAACCAGTGTCTCGCCAAACTATTGGCATTTGTGATCGCCGAGACCCGATGGATCATCAACCGCTCGATTCCTTTCGTTGTTTCGGTCACGTTCAAGGCAACTACCGCGACATTGTAAGCGTCCACCACGCTGTCAACTCTGTCGACTTCTCCCAGCAGCAGAAACTATTATCTCCATCGGTCATTGATGGAGCCGTACTACGCACTATTCGTGCAACCAAAGACAGCTACTTGGGCATCAAGTGGTTGGTCGAGAACTCTTTCTCCGGAAAGCGTGACATTTGCTTCGTCGAGATGGTGGGCTACACCACCGACAACAAAGGACAAGAGGTTGGCTTTGTCGCTTTCGCTTCTGTGGATGTACCCGAATGTCCTGAGCTTTCAGAGTCAAAACTAAAACGTGTGCGAATGAAGCGCACGATGTTAGTCGTCCCAGTATCAGAAGCTGCTTCCGAGATTTTCGTCATGGGGGCTAGCGAGGCAAACGAATCCTCAATCATTGCGCATGCTCAACACCGACTCAACATGGCCGTACTCAACGACATTTCACTTGTCATCGACTCGCAGAACCTTGTGAAGCAGACTCTGCTTCTTCGCGACAACTGGGTACCCGATGCGAGCTGTCCGTCGTGCACCATTTGCAGTCGCAAGTTTCATTTCATGGCTCGGCGACGACACCACTGCCGAATGTGTGGCGACGTGATCTGCAAAACCTGCTACGTGAATCGCTCCGTGCCTTGCGTCAATGGCAACACTGAATCAATTTGCCAGACAAAGTTTTGTATTCGCTGTGTCATGGGGCTGCGTTCTATCGACAAAAGACTCGATACTTTCTCACCACAAGTTTCCAAGATGCTACCACAGAATATCGACACGGGCATGTCCTCAACAACTGAGACCTTTGATGAATTCCTCGCACTCGATTCGCCAGACTCGAACACGCGTGCCTCCTCCTTCTTCACGTTCTACAAGAGCACGGATGCTTTGAAAAGCAAGGATGTTGGGCTTGCTTGGAACACCAATCTACCTCACAAGAATTCTCGCGCCAATTGTACGATTGGTGGAATCGGATCCTTTAGTTCCCATGGCTCGAGTAAGTACTTGCGAACGCTTTCAACTAGTTCGTTGCACTCCAAGTCTTTCGGTAGGCTCCGAAGACTTTCACAACTCAGTCGTCACAGCTCGGTTGCCAGTGTTAGCAGCCAACCTGAACTTTTCGAAGAGAAGATGGCACTCAGCAACGACAAGATCAACCGAATCATTGTGATCTAAGAGTTGGCTGTAAGGTCCCAACCAGACTTTTGCTAACACGAAGCATGCAACAAATTCAACGGCATCGTCAAGCAGCTCCTGCGATTGCAGCAAGAGAGAGATATGATAACCGGATCATTTGAAAGCGAGACCAATGAATATCCAAATACAGTTGATGCTGCGAGTGTTTGACTCTCTTGCCACCGTGCACCCCCGCTCAGAATCCTTCAAAACGGTCGTGGCCACAGCACCATGGCCATATATTTAACCATCTCGCTCGCTCCTGTTCCAGGCGCTCAATTTAGTTTGCACTTCCCACTTGATGCAGTAGCTGTCTACCCGGGCGTTGCAGTGTCATCACCTCTCGAGGAAGTGGTAACTTTGAAGACCAGGTCCGCCTTGGCGGTGGGTTACAGGGCCGTGGTGAATTAGAACTCGGTGCCAGAACCACTTCTCGACAAGTACGCCCTGCCACGAAAGACTCGACAGCAAGTTGGTGATTTGGTACAACTATGTTTGCAGCGAGAGCTGCTGCTGGTCGGAAGGTAGCGAATGCCAAGCGTGAACGAGAAGCAACTGATTGGAATGTGGCTCACGATTTAGACGAAAAGGAACGTGTTGATGGCGAAGTTTCGGCGCCTCCAGTCGTCGAAGAAGGTGGTGGCACCGAAGAACAACCACAGCCTGATCAAAATGTAGCAAAAAATACACAAGGCGGCGAGGCCGGTAACCCAAACGAGGCAAGTGCCGAGAGCTCCGAGACGGAAGACAGTGACCTTATTCACCTCATCCCATTGACTGGACTCACGGGGTTTAAGCTGCAATACGTTCGACTTGCAAACTTAGCTATCTCGACACTCAACAACACGTGGTTCAACTCGGTCGTGATGCTGTGTATTTCGTGGGCCTCACTATCTGTGGGTCTGCAGACGTATCCGGCGCTTGGAGAGAGTGTGATTCTCAACGATATGGACTTTGCCGTGCTCGCGGTGTTTATTGTCGAGGCTTTCATTAAAATTCTAGCTGAAGGACTGTATCCCTGGCGATTCTTCTCGGGTAAGGAAATGAGGTGGAATTGCTTCGACTTCGCCATTATCATTATGAGTTTACCCATTTGGGGCTCAGCTCTTGGCGGCAGCAGTATCGCTATTCTGCGTATGCTTCGACTTTTGCGAATCATGAAGCTCGTTAAGCGAATCCCGCAGCTCTACATGATCGTCATGGGGCTCATTGGAGGACTCAAGTCTATCGGCTACATCATGCTCCTCTTGTTTCTTGTGTTTTACCTCTATGCCATTTCGGGGATGTACGCTTGGCAAGATAACGACACCTTTCACTTCCGCAGTGTCCCGATCGCCATGATCACTTTATTTCGCATGAGTACGCTGGAGAACTGGTCGGCGGTAAGTTTCATTCATGTTAAAACTTTCTTTTGCAGTTCAAAGTAAAGCACTCACGATTGTGCATGATCAGATTATGAACATTAACTACTTCGGATGCGATCGCTACGATGGTGGCTACTACTCGCCTGATCCTTCGACTGCCGCGAGTTTCCAATTCTGCAACGTCACAAGAGTCTATGGTGCCAATGTGACAGAAAGCTCCTTGGCCTCACAACGAGCCATGAACCAGGTCATGTCGTCGTTCTACTTCATCACTTTCATCCTCATCTCTGCTTTCGTCATGCTTTCGCTCTTTATCGGTGCCATCACCATGAGCATGACCCAGAGTATGGAGCAGATGAAGAAGGCACAGGAAGAAACCGAGATGAAAAAACGAGCTGAAAAGGCCCGCAAACGAGCTCTGGAGGCCGAGCAACGTGCCCGTGAAGCAGAAAAAGCGTGCAGTCGGAGCTGGTAGCCAGGGCGAAGGGAATGATCAAGACCCGAACAAAACTGGGAAGTTGTCTGCAGCTGAGCGCAAGGAGCGGCAAAAAATGCGTGAGGTGCTCATGCAAACTTGGGACGACTGCGACTTGACCGATATTCTAACCCATTCCCAAGGTGACACCAAAAGCCTCAAAGGTGCATACCTCAAGCTTTCCAATCTCGCAACGAAAATTGTTGAGCACCCCAAGTTCTCGCTCTTTGTCACGGAAGTGATCATTATGGCTGGAATTATGGTGGGTCTTCAAACATCCCAAGAGATCATTGACGTGCTTGGCGTATTGCTGAGCGCACTCGATACGTCCATTCTTGTTGTATTTACTGCGGAAGTTGTCTTGAAGATACTAGCCGAGGGGCTTGAACCGTGGGGGTACTTTCGAACGGCCTGGAACGTGTTCGACTTCATTATTGTCGTTGGTAGCTTCACGAAGGGTACCGGTGGTATGCTTACCATGCTGCGATTGCTAAGACTTCTACGTGTGCTCAAACTAGTGAGAGCATTTCCACAATTGCAAGTGATTGTGTCTGCATTGCTCAAAGGTGTGAGCTCTATCGGCTACATTGGTCTCATCTTGCTGTTGTGCTTTTACGTATTCGGCATCGTGGGCAACATGCTTTTCTCCGAAAACGACCCCTTCCACTTCCAGTATCTGCACTTTGCCATGCTGTCGCTCTTTCAAATGGCAACAATGGACGGATGGAGTGACATCTTGTATATTAACTACTACGGCTGCGATCTGTACGGCTACGATCAGTACCGCGCACTTGGTTACGAGTGCAAGCACCAACCTACTGGTATTCTTGCCGTGCTCTACTTCTGCTCTTTCATCGTGCTCGGAGCTATGGTACTCATCACACTATTCATCGGTGTGGTGACCACAAGTATGGAGGAGGCAACCCAGGAAATGGAGGCTGAAAAAGAGCTGCTACGTCGTGTCGAGGCTCTTAGAGAGCAACATGGTATCGAAGCCAAGGTTGTAGCTTCGTACATGCAGGTCTTCCGAATGCTAGATCTCGATGGGAGTGGGTCTGTAGAAGAAGCCGAGTTGCGTACGGGTCTGGCAGCTATCGGCAAATACCCAAGCTATGAAGAGCTGAAAGAGATGATGGATATCGTGGACGAAGATGGCAGTGGACAAATTGACATTGTCGAGTTTGTCGAATTCATGATCCACGTACGCGAAAAGTCGAACCAGCAACAAGCCGCTAGGTTAGCTGCGGCAGCGGAAGCTGAGAAGCTACCAGGTATTGATGAAGGCAGCCCCGACATTGCGGATCCAGAGTCACCTGGCGCAGTGTCTTCAACTGGCCCCATCAATCGTAAAAGCAGTGGTCTGAAAGACAAAACTTCTCTGCTAGATGAAGAAAATGACGCTGGAGATGGTGATGTGAGACTGCTCGCCATTAATACTAGCGGTGATGATGTTGACCTGATGAGTGCCAACGGTACCAGTCGATCATGGACGTCACCTCGGCCTCCATTGTCGTCAAGAAGTGTTGGCGGGTGCAACGTGATGCCATATCTATCCGATAAAGAGTCTAACACCGACACGGACGCAGCGCGTGCGAGAAAGTCAAGCATTTCTCTTGTGGTTGATACTCCATCCGAGGATGGAAGTGAGACAGCATTGCTGCCCCAAGCAACCCAGCCGCGGCCACGGTCGGGCCGATCAACAAGTAAAATTATTCCATCAGGGTAAATTTCTTCACACGTTAGATCATCGTTAGATAAAAAAAATAACAAGCATCGGAAATCCATGGTGTGTTCTCCCGTTAGGCGTTAATACGTCAGAGTTTGAACTCTCTATGACTGGTACTGCTCCAGACTCATTTTCTGCATTAAAGTGAGTTTGATGTCCTCAAAGCCGCCAGCCTTGGCAGCATCATAAGGCAAACGACCGCGTTTGTCCGTTAAAGTCAAGCTTGCACCATTTAGCACGAGGTAGTCGCAACACGCTGCTGCCCCTGCTGCAGCGCTTGCATGTAGCGCCGTCTCATTCTGTTCACTTGCGCGAACGTTTACATCCACTCCATGCGCCAAGCACCACATCAGTTCATTCAGGTTTCCACGTGAAGCCCCCGCTATAAATCGTTTGGCGAGTTCTTGCTTCAATACACCGTCGTCATCTTCCAGGACGTTCAATGTCTCGTCCGGTTCAGCAAACCCATGAAAATGGTACTTGGCTTTGATAAATCTTGATTTTTCTTCCCGTGTCGTTGTCGGTGTTGGTTTAGTCCAGCCATCAGGCACTGTGTGCTCCCACACACCGTTTACAACGTCATTTCCGAGCTTGTCGCGCAGCAGTGTGAGGAGCGACATATCCCACGAGTCCAATGCCAGTGACCGTACCTTGGACTCGTGTACGCCAAGGCTTCGGTGGATGCCTGAACACTCGATACACAAGAGACACCCGATATTAATCGACACCCATTCAGCTGGCTCTTGTCCACAATCCGCACAGCATGGGTTTGCTTCGGTAAGTTCTTCAATAACTGACTGCTGTTCCGGATGCACTTCTTGACGATGGCTCTGCTTTTCTAATGCGTTCTCAGTACTTCGACGCGCAGCTTCGATCCACTCGACCATATCGCGAGCGCTCACGGCCTGAAGTAAAAGTTTAGCGCGATTGGCATCGATTACTTCGAAGCAAAAGGGCAAACTGGAACCCTCGAGCTCACGCACCCGAGCCAGCAACAGGTCGCACACTAGAGTTAGGCTGCTCTCAGTAGGATGTTTTCCGGTTCCACTACGTGATGTTGTCTGAAAAAGCTTGCCTGCATGAATCTGGAACCAGCGACGTTTCCAACTTCTGGCTGGGAAAAGCGAGTTGCGTACAAACAAATAACCTTGCTTAGCGACTCCACCTGGAGAAGTAGCAACGGTTTGCCGACTGCTGAATGTGTCCGTCGAAATCACCTCCACGGGCAAGTCAAGTGATGGAAACATCTCGCTGGACATGGCGGTATCGACACTTAACCCACCTCCAGTCGCTGGAGATTCGTTGCCAATTGCGCCAGAGCCGTAAGCAAAGCTAACAAATTCCACATCTTGTGATAAGCGCTTGTCAAGTAGCTCCCGCTGCGACGCCCACATCTTCTCGTCCTGCTCAAAGTCCTTGCGAGAAACTTGCATCATTTCTTGACGCTTGCGAAGAGTGGGTTCCACCGACTTTACAAGCTCGTGGCAAGCATGAAAGTGGCCCAGTTGCGCGTACAGAATTGAGTTAAAACACTCCACTAGAACAAATTTCTTCATGCAGTCAATTCGGTTCATGTAGCGAACCAAATCAAAGCGAGCCAATTCGAATCGTCGCCGTGCCGCCACCACATCTCGTTCCAATGCTCGTTGTTGCTTATCGTTTCCATTTGTCGTAGATCCCGTATCTGGATTGAGAACATTGCTGCTGCTGCCGCCAGAAGAGGCGGAGGCTGGTGGCGTCCCCATGTTGGTAGCCTCACCAGCTCCATTGTAGCTTCCCACTGGCATTGCAGGACTGCCGAGACCCAGCATTCCAATCGAATCGCCTCCTCCAGTAGGAGTTCCGGTGCCGTTCGACGGGTGGCCTGGTTGCCTGGATTTGCTCAGAAGTTTGCCAAGCAGTGCCTCGTACTCATCTCCCAGCCTTGAAACCTCTTTGCGTAGCTCCCCCGCTTCTTTCAGCAACTCCTTCTCGGAGAACTGTTGGATCGATCGACTGAGCAGCGACTCCACCCCGAGCAACATACTCACGCGCGAGCTCTGCACCTGTGCCAGCGTGTCGTGCATTTCTCCAAACAGTTCGGACAAACTCCCCAACTCGGGGCAGCTAGTCGAGAAGATGGCGCGCGCGTGTTTGCGCTGGATTAGCTCGTCTGCCAGCGCCGTCTCCTCCTCTCCAAAGTGTCTCCCTGCTGCAGCGTACTCCTTTGTATGGGCCACGAGCTCCTTCAGCAGCGCTCGGAGCCCCGCAATGGACTCATCGAATCCCTCCAATTGTCTGCGGAACATGGGCGAGTCCTCCACAAAGTCCAGCACCACGTTCTTGCTGGAGCGGCTCTGCACTTTCCCCACAGCTTCTTCCACGTCCGTAGCGGCTCGGAGCTTCACGGACGACGGCGACGTGGCGCCAAGCGACTGTCTCCTGCTCTGCGGCTTCACTTCGTCGCCCGCATTGGCCCCCGCCACGGCCGCGACGCTCTCGGCTGCTAATTCCTTCCTGTCACCGCTTAATTCCCTGCTGCGCGGCGATTTATCCTCCGAATTAGGCTCCGACAGCTCCATTTTGGCCACGACTTCGGCCGGCAGCGCGCCAAATCGCGCCTTGTACGCGTCCAGCTGCGTCTGCAGCCCCAGGATCATCAGGTCCTTCTTCAGGATCACCTGCTGCAGCTCCGTCACCGCGTCGTTGGGCCCTTTGCCGCCCGCGTCGCCGCCCCGCCAGGCGTTGAACGCCTTCATTTGCCTTTTTTCCGTTATGGCAACGTGACACTTGGCGTAAATATTTTCATCCAATTAGAAAGCGCTACAAACGTACTTTTGACCAATAGCAACAGAGTACACGTTGAAGTGGAAGAGGAGGTCTATAAAGTTATCTGTCGATCACGTACAGCTCGGTTGGTCTCTCTCTGGTGGACAATGCGTTTGCCTGCTACTGGCAAGTGGTTGTCCAGGTTGAGACCATTTTGTTTCTTGACTGAGATGCAGAATTTCGCTTACTGCTTGGCGCCGGCGAACACGTCGGCGAACTGGTCCTCGGGCATCTCGCGCTCGGGCCCGCGCTCCTTGCGGTCCACCTGCGCAGACTTGCGAGACACGTAGCGGTCGCGCTTGTCGGCCTTGGCGTCGCGGCGGTGCTCGTTCGGAGACACGTAGTGCTCGTTCTGGTACAGCGTCTGGCCGCCGAAGCTGCCGTCGAAGATGCGGATGGGCGTGATGACGAAGCGCGGGCCGATCTCGATGAGCTGCACGAGGTCCTCGCCACGGTGCAGCGCCGCCAGCTCCGCCTTCTTGGTGTCGGCGTCATCCGCCAACTGGTAGTTGCGGCACCAGACCTTGCCGTCAGCGTAGTAGAAGCTCATGACGCGGTCGATGAATGGCTTGCACTTCGGGTGCGCCTTGGGCGTGCCCCACACCTGCGTGAAGAGCTTCTTGATCACCTGGAGGTGCGGCGCCTCGTCAAAAGCCTTGTCGAAGGTCAACAGCGGACGCGAACCAGCCAGCGCGTTGCCCGTCATCTTGAGCTCGTCCATAGTGTGCACTGCATCACAGCACCAATAGTTCACAGTAAGTATAAAGTACAACACTCCTACCACCAACCTGGCAATTAGTTTCGTACCGTTCTGCACGAGGAACTTGGCGCTGGGGCCCGTACCGACGCGGCTGACCCACATGTACAGGTCCTGACGCTTGCGGGCCTCCAGGAAGATGGTGGTGTTGCATCCCTTGATCTCTGCGATCTCGTTGACCACGTGGAGCGAGTCCTTGGCGTCCAGCTTCACCTCGCGCTTGTGGTGTGGCAGCAGCTTCCGGAAGTCGTCCATGAGGTGGCGATAGCGCGTCGTGATGCCACGGGACGAGAACACGAGCACGCGCTGCTTGTTGATGTACTTGCTGCCGCCCGCCGTCGCCAGCTTCTGCTTCTTGGCCTCGTCGGCCGCGTCCGCCTGCGCGCCGGTCTCATTCTCGCGTCTCCGCTTCATCATGGCCATGGTTGCTAGCTACGCTCGGACCAAATCGCTACTGGAGCTGCTCAAGTATGCGCCAAAACTAATGGCTGGTGCGCAGTGCGGACATGCAAATGCACCGGCTATGCTGATGGAAGACACAATTACACAAATAAGAACACAAAATAAGACTATTTCGACGTACGTTGCAGTTTTTCCTCTATAGTAGATGATGCACTAATGTATTTCTCTGCGACTTACGCTGCGGGGACGATGGCGGAGGCGCCCGGAGCCTTCTGTCGGAAGAAATCCTGCAGCTTTTCGTGCTGGTCCATGCCGTGCACAAACTCCCGCACCTTGATCTTCTTGCTGGTCTGGTTCCGGTCGACGAAGCCCAAGTACGGGACGCCGTCGAACTCCAACACCTTCTCACTGAACTCGGGCCCGACAAAGTCGTTGTCTTCGTCAAACCACTGGCGAGACTCGCGCGCCACCACGATACGCAGCAGCACGGCGGTGGCCGGCGCCGTGTAGTTGAAGTAGTGCATGACCGGCACCTCCGCCTTATCGCAGAACGGACACCACAGTCGGTTGTTGAAAGCGTGCACGCCAGACACGAAGAACATGAAGAGCGGGAACGAGTAGTCGTACAGCGAGAGGAAGTCCATGACCTGCTTGACGTTGTCCATGTGCACGACGCGGTTGGCATTGGGCGCTCCGGCCGCCGGTTTGCTCACCTTGAACACCACATCGAGCAGATCGTGATTCAAGCAGTTCGGACCCGCAAGTAGCGCCGATGAGTTGCCACCTCCATCGTACCGCATGAGCGTCGGCAAGTAGTCAATATAGAAGAGCTGGTTCTGTCGGAACGGGTTCATGAGGTCGTTCCAGTACTTCTCCGGTCCAACCTGAATCTCCAGCAGTCTCGAGCGTCTCGGCGCACGCTTAAATCCCTCGTTCACTGCGTCCTTCACGAGCTGACAGGGCGGGAACCAGTACGTCCCGTTGGCGTCTGTGTCGCTCATAAAGAGCATGAAGAGCGGCCCCATCGTGTCCACGTTGTACTCGCGCACAAACTTGTGCGCCTCCTCGAAGCCGCGCACCACGTACTGCGTGTGGGCGTGCGACCGATCTCGTTGCACAGCCAGCGCGGCCTCGGCTGCCTGGACGAGCTTGGCGGCGGCGTCTTTGGCGTTCGTGGCCTCGATCTCTTCGGACGCGGGGGACACGACGGTCTCCGCTGTGAACTGCCACATGTACGAGACGGAGAGCAACATGGTGACGGCCAGCGCCAATTGCATGAAGCGCATGGGGTTCAGAGTCGTCTCCCGACTACTGGACGCTTTCATCGTGTCTCGCGTTGCTTGCTGGAGGACTCACACACACGCGGCAGTTCAGTCCACTGCCGAGCTGGTGAACAAGTGAGCTCGGGATAAGCGGCAGTTAAATTACGATATTGGACAGTTCTGATTGGACGAAAATAGTGGATCGTCAACGGCATGTGCTGGTGCTTGGCTCAAGCTTGACGCGAATAATACGAGACGTGTATGTGGAGCTAGTGCATGAACACGGTCTTGCAGTTGATGGAAGTGGCGTGCACGACTGCAAACGTGCAGGCCACTTCCATCAAGGTTGGTCTCCGATGTCGGTCCGTACACCTCTTTTCATTCGCTGAAAATGGACTTCTGCCTCGTCTCCATTGGCTAAAAGCCACCTTTCTATATATTTAGCGGATATAGTCAGCGCCGCTCAAGTCAACATGGCCCGGAAGAGCGCGTTGGCGGCGCTGCTGGCCGACCATCAGCGCCAGGAGGAGGTCGAGGAGGCGTCCGCCGCCGACTCCGACCACGCAGCGTCTTCGCCGGCGTCTCCTCCTTCTGTTGCAGTCGCTGCGAGCTCCAACCGCCCAGTAGAAGCCGTGCAATCGTCCGTTCCCGAACTTCTTCCGCCTAGATCGGCTTCTTCTCATGCTACAGGCCGCCACGAACAGGAAGCCAAGTGCCGGATGGAGCGAGTGTATGAGGAAGTGTCACGACGTAAATCTCCAGCAGTTCCAGGATCCGTAGCGCCGCGTGGGTCCTCCGAGACGGACAGCAGCGCGACGCCGCCAGCATCGGACGCGCCGCTCTCAACGGCTGCAACGCCAGCAGCTACAGCCGACGGAGAGCTTCGATGCACTCACCAGGCTCAACGAGAGGCAACTCAGGTGCAAGAGAGGTCCCAGAATGAGGATCAAGGGCGTACGACACACGATCCTTTCCACTTTATACTGCCAAGGCCAAGGGACAGGAAACGACCGGGAAATGGCGTCAAGCGCGTGGGTTTTACGACTCCTTCGCTCGCTGCTGTGTCAGGCTCGTCCCCGAGTCAAGCGGCGGGCAATGGGCACGTTGAGATGTTTGGAACGGGTAGATATCGCCAGCAGGACGACGAGGATGGACGTAGAGAGAGGAGAAGGCAGCGCCGGGAAGAGCGACAGAGACGTCGACAAGAGAAGGCTGCTCGCAGAAGGTCACATAGTGACGATGATAAGGGCGCCACGCTTTTGGATGTGGATGACGCTACGGTGCAGTATATCGACGCGGTGCTGGTGAAACCGGATCCCCAGGTCTTCAACAAGTACACCCGATTTTTCCTGGACCCGAAGCTTGAGACGTTGTACCAAGATTTCACAGCAATTTACTGGTTTGGACGCGCTCGTTGGCACATCGGCGTCTGGATGGCTGTGCATGTCTTCGTGAATCTGGTGTTTTACGTGCTCCCGAGCTCGGGTTTCACCGGTATGGAACAGTTCATCCTGTCCTATGACTCCTTGCCAACAATTTTCCAGTGGATTTATATTCCGATTGCGCTACCGTTTGCAGCGCTGCCCAACAAGTACAATCCGTTCCAGACACGTTGGAGAAGTTGGGTGTGTCTTATTATCATCTTCTTCAACTTGACATTCCAGGTATGGCTTGCGGACGCAAGTCGTCTTGCTACCAACGCATATACACATGTCGTGGAGGATTATTTGTCATGTGAAACCTCGAATTCACTACTGTCGTCTACGTTTGCTGGGTTAAATGGCAGCTCAAGTGGCAGTGATGAGGGACTCAGCAATTCCACAATCAACATCGCACTTGCCTATTTAAACGACGAGCAAAGGAACTTGGCTGTGAGCGTGACCCACATGTGTTCGGACGCGCTGGTGCAGACTCTAGTCGGCTTTGCTTCGCTCTTCAGTTTCCTCTTCGTGATATCCATTCGCTTGGAGTTTGTCCAAGTCGTGGTCGTGGCCGTCACAGGAGGTGCAATCTATGCCATTGTTGTGAGTGCCTTCGGGCTCCAATTGCAGTGGCTTATCACGTTCGCGTACGGGATGGCTGTCGTGCTGTTGCTCATCTTATCATACTCTTCAGACCGGACCAATCGACGTTCTTTTCTCTCGAACTTTTTGGTTGAGAAAGAGAACGAGAATTTGAAATCATCGCTTAAGCAAGCTGAGGCTGCGCTGCAGAACGATCCTGCCCACGCTGATGAAGAGCGCGCAGTGGCACGCGTGCTAGCTGCACTGGAGATGCGTCACCTCGAGATGGTACACATCCCGTTTGCTGACCTTACGTTTTTGCAGGCTATCGGCCGTGGCTCAATGGGCGACGTTATCAAAGCCAGATATTTCGGCACCATTGTTGTTTGTAAGCGAATGCGTCGCGAACACATCTTGGAGTCCGGCGCTGGTCGAAATCGAAATGGGAACCGAGAGGATTCTGCCGGTGACAGCGCACTCGCGAGTTTTCGTGACGAGATCGAGCTCATGTCTTGTCTTCGGCATCCGAACATCGTTCAGTTCATCGGTGCAAGCTGGGACAATGCCTCGAATTTGTGTATTGTGATGGAGTATCTTGAAAATGGTGACATGCACAGCGTGCTGCACTCAGGATTGGGAAAGAACTTCACGTGGGCTGATCCGCTACTCAAAATGGCAGTAGATGCTGTGCAGGGCATGCTCTACCTGCATTCACAGGAGCGACCTGTAGTCCATCGTGACTTGAAGAGTGTGAATATTCTGTGCTCGGCCACATTCGGTTGCAAAGTCGGTGACTTTGGACTTAGTCGTCGGTACAAGAAGGGTGTAGACGCACTTACCACTCTCGTCGGCACACCGTTCTGGCTCGCACCCGAGATAATCCGTAGCGAACGATATGGACCGGAGGCAGATGTGTACTCATTCGGCATTGTGCTCACTGAGCTTGAAACGCGACGTACACCTTATCACGATCAGAATGAGACTGGATTAAAAGTGCTTATGCGCGTTGCCCACAAGGGACTACGCCCATCACTACCTTCCAGTTGTTTGCCTGAACGTCGCAAACTCATCGAAGACTGTCTCCGAGATATACCTGCGCGTCGCCCAACGTTTGCGCAAATTCTCTCACGCTTGCAAGGTCCTGTGCTTCTAGAGATCGAAGGTCATGTTGCAGCTCAGCCCGAGCTCGAGCGCCGCGTACTGTTGCGTCGCTATCAAGAGCGTCGAAGTCTATGATTGACTCCTCTTTTGAAAGTGAATTAAATGAAGTTATCTCGAATGGCTAATTGCCTGGAAAATGAACAACCTGCAAACCGCTTTTCAGCAAAAATTGTAGTGCAGTCAGAAGCCACGAAATTCCTGGCTTAACAGCTCTGTCAGGGCATCGTTGTGGCCGTATTTCATACTACCATGAGTCTCGAGATGCAATTCGCGTGCATCTGAGTCAACCATCTCAGCAACAAGCTCTCGAAAGTGTACAGTGGGCGTCCAACCAAGTTCACGCTTGGCCTTGTCCGCATTGCCACACAACAAATCAACTTCTGCCGGTCGAAAATACACCGGATCCACGCGCACCACCACGTGATCCGGGTCAAGAAGGTCGGCCTCCTGTGGGTCATGGTTGTCGCTCACGATGACACCGATTTCATCCTTCGATCCCCGTGCGCCCTTCCACCCAATTGTCAGTCCTACGTGAGCAAATGCGAGCTCAACAAACTCCCGAACACTATGACACTCTCCCGTGGCAACAACGAAATCGTCTGGTGTGTCGTGCTGCAGCATCCGCCACATGCACTCCACATAGTCGCGTGCGTGGCCCCAGTCACGCTTGGCATCGAGATTGCCCACAAAGAGGCACTTCTCAATGCCCGCGCGAATCCGCACCACTGCACGCGTGATCTTCCGGGTCACGAAAGTTGGTCCTCGCCGTGGACTCTCGTGGTTGAAAAGAATTCCGTTCACCGCGTACATCCCGTAGGCCTCTCGGTGGTTCACAACGCTCCAGAACGCAAACTGCTTGGCCACCCCATAAGGCGAGCGTGGGTGGAATGGAGTGTCTTCATCCTGCGGCGTGGCTTGCACTTTACCGTACAACTCACTCGTCGACGCCTGGTAGAACCGAGCCGAGTGTTCCAGTCCACACGTCCGAAGGCACGTCAACAGACGCAGCGCTCCCAATGCGTCGACGTCCGCCGTGTACTCGGCCAGCTCGAAAGAGACTTTCACATGGGACATCGCGCCCAGATTGTACACTTCATCAGGCCGCACGCGCGCCACGATCTGGCACAAGTTGGAGGCGTCCGTGAGGTCTCCGTAGTGCAGGAAGAAGCGGACGCCGCGGTCGTGCGGGTCTCGGTACAAATGCTCCAGCCGCGCCGTGTTGAAATTGGAGGAGCGACGCACAAGGCCGTGCACGACGTAGCCCTTGGCCAGCAGCAGTTCGCTCAGATACGATCCGTCCTGCCCCGTGACGCCGGTGATGAGCGCCACGCGAGGACGCTCCGCTTCGTAGCAACTTTCTGCGGCGCTGCTGTCACTCGTGGAACTCTCGCAGTCCATTGCGACTTTGCCGTCGATAGAAGAGGAGTCCATATTGCTTCGGGTCATGCTGTGGCTAGCGGTGCAGTTCACGATTGACCAGGATACGGATATCTTTCGCGTCCTTTGGCGATCTTTCCAAGTTGAAGTTGGCTTTCCTCTTGCTTTTTGTATACAAAGTTGAACACGGGAAAGTTGGAGGGTCTCCGCTAAGTTGTAGGGTACATCGACAAGAGCATTTTCACCAACATACCGCTACAGCAAATACATGTACAGCCAACGACACCGATCGCTTACGCGCTGTTGATTCCTCACTGCACTCGCAGCACCCAACACCAGAACGCTCCAAGCGGATCCTTGTGTCCATGCGCCTCTGCTCGTCACTTCCGTACCGCAAAGTCGGTACATCGTGTTCCAATTGGCTGCCTCCTCCTCCAGTACCCGCCTTTCATTGGTCGAAAAGAATCCTAAAACCATTGGCCTTCGGTTGCTTGCTTTCGAGCGTGCGTCCGTTGGCATGAGCCGCCACTTCCGTCACTTGGGCATTTGCTCCGTTCTACCCGTCCCCACCCCAAAATTCTGCACGCACCAATGGCCTCCACGGACGCTGCCCCGATCATCGACCCGGAGCTGCTGGACGGCCGCTCGGCCATCGACATCTTCGTCAACAAGAACCAGGGCCAGGGCTACACGTACGACGACCTGATCCTCATGCCGGGCCACATCAACTTTGGCGTGGACAAGGTGCAGCTGGAGACCAAAGTCTCGCGCAACATTTTCGCTGCGCCTGCCGCTCGTGAGCTCGCCCATGGACACGGTGACGGAGCACGCCATGGCCATTGGCATGGCGCTGCACGGCGGCATCGGCATCATCCACTACAACATGACGGTGGAGGAGCAGGTGAAGGAGGTGCGTCTCGTCAAGAAGTTCAAGAACGGATTCATCACGGACCCCAAGTGTCTCTCTCCGGAGGACACTTTGGCCGATGTGGACCGCATCAAGGCCGAGTTCGGCTTCGCGGGCATCCCCATCACGGAGAGTGGCAAGGTGGGCAGCGTGCTCGTGGGCATCGTGAGCAACCGCGACATCGACTTCATTGAGGACCGCCAGACGAAGCTCAAGGAGGTCATGTCCACCAACCTCATCACGGCCCCCGAGGGCGTCTCGCTCAGCGAGGCCAACCACATCCTGCGTGAGAGCAAGAAGGGCAAGCTGCCCATCGTCAACGCCAAGGGCGAGTTCATGTCGCTCATCTCGCGTCGTGACTTGGTCAAGAACCGCGACTTCCCGCACGCCTCCAAGGACGCCAACAAGCAGCTGCTGGTCGGTGCCGCCATCGGTACGCGCCCCAACGACCGCGACCGCTGCACGGAGCTGGTTAAGGCCGGCGTTAACCTCATCGTCATTGACTCGTCACAGGGAGACTCGACCTTCCAGGTCGACCTCATCAAGTGGATCAAGGCCACGTACCCCCACATTGACGTGATCGGCGGAAACGTCGTCACCCGCATGCAGTGCAAGCGTCTCATTGACGCCGGCGCTGACGGCCTCAAGGTCGGCATGGGTGTCGGCTCCATCTGTACCACGCAGGAGGTGTGCGCCGTGGGCCGTGCCCAGGCCAGCGCCGTGTACAACACCGCTCGCTACGCTCGTCAGTTCGGCGTGCCTGTCATCGCCGATGGTGGCATTGCTAGCTCGGGCCACATCGTCAAGGCCCTGACCGTCGGTGCCTCGGCTGTCATGTGCGGCTCGCTCTTTGCCGGTACCGAGGAGTCTCCCGGCCAGTACTTCTTCCAGGACGGTGTTCGTCTTAAGAAGTACCGTGGCATGGGATCCATCGAGGCCATGACTGCTGGTTCGTCCAAGCGCTACTTCGCTACCCACGCCAGCGTCAAGGTCGCCCAGGGTGTGAGCGGTGCTGTGGTGGACAAGGGTTCGCTCATGAAGTACGTCCCGTACCTGCAGCAGGGCATCAAGCACGGCCTGCAGGACCTGGGCCAGGTGAGCCTCTCGAACGTGCACGAGGCCCTGCACAACGGCGAGCTCCGCTTCGAGCTGCGCACGCCCGCTGCTCAGCGTGAGGGCAACGTGCATTCGCTGTACACGTACGAGAAGCGTCTGTACTAAGCAGCCAGGTGGTTTGTTGAGTTTGCTACTGCGTACGATCAATCCACGTCGTGCGTAGCGAACTGAATCGCCGCTATTCTATATCTACAGTATATAGTGCAGTCACTGAGCATGACCATGACTCCTTGGAGGTGCTAGCGAGGAGTCGAGCCGAAAACTGCATGGTAATGAAGGCCAATACATAGACAACTTTCTTCCGACTTCGAACATTGTATACATGTAAATACTTCTCTATTGACTTTGTGCGGTGCCGATGGTCCTGTCTCAGCAACTTCAACAAGAAGGCGATTTGTTGTAGACGACTTGTCTTTCGGTGTAGCAAAGTGGTTCTATGGGCAACATTCAACGCCACTCGCTTTACAAGATTTAACGTCTACGATCAACCAACAACACGCTACGCCTCACTACAAGACTAGAAAACGTCTCGATGCACTTGTTCCAAGCCCAACAACCGACCGAGCTTGCTGCTAATATCGTCCTCGTTCGGGCTCGACGAAGCCTCGGTCACTTCCGATTCGTCGCCTGGAAAACTGCACCATAGTTCTGGCAGCAGTTCACTGTATCGGTTGCTGTCGTTAAAGCATAGGCAGCTTTCTCGCTCGCCCAGCGTCTTGCCTGCTTCCAGCATCGGCGACGAGGTGAGCACGAGGCGGCGCATCGCCACCCTCATTGAGCCGTGCTTCATCCCGTCAGCTCTGCATACGAGCGGATACCAATCTGCAAACGCCTCGTTGACTGGCATAGCCAAGCTCAGATGCACCTCACCGAGATCCCGCTGGTCACCGCCATGCACGAAGATGTCGAGCGTCCGCTGGTCGATCATCGGTGAGGACGCAAGCCAGAAGACGAACCGCTCGTTCACCGCGAAGCTATCACGATCAACAGGCCTCGTCTTACGACTCAGTCGCCCGAGCTGCATTGTCACGGCGAACGGCAGGTCACCTCCGGTTTCGTCTTGGTCCACGGCGAGTCCGCGGACTTCCAAGACATCGACGACGACTAATTCACCGTACGGACTTCCCCGTGTGATGGAGCTGGAGACTGCCGCCCGACACTTGGAGCCCACGTTGTGCAGATTGTTGATAGCGTTCTCAGCAGCCTCACGGGGTGGCAATGTCGACGTTAAACTCACAGATGCGAACGAAAACGACGAGCACGAGCTGTCTGAGGAGGAGCGATTGCTCCTCCACGGGGTCGGAATCGGAGGAGCAAATGACAGGAGCGTAGACGACACCGACGAAGACGTCGATAAAGACGACGTAGCAGCAGGAGGAGGTTTGTTCAGGATGCTCGGGAACACACAGGCGTCTGAAAACGTCCTGAACATGGAACTGACGGGGTTGGCAGTGGACTTGTCCGGCAGCTTCTCGGGCGACGATGACGGTGACTCTGTTGATGCAGAGGTGGAGGATGAAGACGCAGGGGATACCGGCGTCGCCTCTACCTCATCGACTGGCTTGGTGATCTGTGCGTCATCTTGATCCGAGAACTTGTGGAAATCTGCATCGATCGCAGGTGTGTGGGGCGTCTGCGCTCCGGCTTGGGCTATAAGCACCGACTCCCGAT
Organism: Phytophthora sansomeana; assembly: GCA_032158285.1. Classification (NCBI taxonomy): domain Eukaryota; phylum Oomycota; class Peronosporomycetes; order Peronosporales; family Peronosporaceae; genus Phytophthora; species Phytophthora sansomeana. Next base: position 428,839 of record JAPDHH010000202.1, read on the forward strand.
ACTCGAGCTCCAGTGTTGGTGTCGTGGCCTCTTGCACTGCAGCAGCGTTCTCTCTGCTTTTCGAGCGTCCGATGCGCGTCTGCCACAGGGTCTTGACGCGCTGGAAGTCGTTTGAGCCCAACATTGGCGTTTTGAAAGACACGCCTCTCGTTGATTTGTGTCGGCGCCCCAGGTGCAATGTCCTCACGCATGTAGAGGTACGAGACGTTCTGGCAGAGGGCGGGGCTGGTCATACTTGGCAGGTTACCACCTGGTTCGTTGTTCGGCTGGAGGTTGATTTCGACAGTTCCTCCGACTCTAACGAGACGGTCTCTTTCGTGATAGCATTGACACCGACAGGTGGATCGCTGCAAGTATTGAAAAGGAGACAGCTATGCCACCCAGCACTAAAGCTTTCGTCATACTTACTACAGTCTTTGCATCTACAGTATTCAACTAGATGTCGCGCTTCTGCTTTCCTCCTTTTCAAACCTCAGATGACCGAACGCAAAACAACTTCAACAACTTCAAGATCTCTCAAGGGCTCTCATGATCAATCTGTAATAATAAAACGACACAACGTCAAAGGCGAATACAGGTATGCACTCGCTCGCCAGCTATCGGCGCCGAAGAGGACAGTAATGCTGCCTCGAAATAACAAAATAGCTCACCAGCTCAAGACGTGCCGTACTTCCGCACATACTCGTCCATGGGCAAAAAACAGAACTCAGCCTCGCCGTCCACGCCGCGCCACAGCTTCGCAACGTCTGCCAGCTCCATCTCGTACACGGGCAGTCCGTTCAAAGCAACCAGTACGTCGCCGATGTTAATTGCACCACTCTGCTGAGCCTGCTCGCCCGGAACCAGTCGATGTACAACCACCACATCGGCGTCAGGATGCTTGGAGAACTCAATGCCCAGCTTGCGAGACGATGAGAGCACTACAGTGCACGCTGTCAGTAGAGAGCGGATATATTCGAGCGCGATCTCCAGACACGTGACGAAGTAAGCAATTTCTCCCTGACTGCCTGAATCGAAATATGTGATCAGCTCTTTGAGTGCCACGGGGTCGCGCAGATGCGAGTGAATCAGCACGTAGATGAATGCAGGGATGAACGCATCGGCGCTCATAGGCGGCTGTGTCGGGTGTTCGGTGTGAAACACTGCGTAAATCTCCTTGCAGGCTGACAATAACTGCGCACGTTTCATGTACGGGAGGCTGACCTTGTCCACCTCTCGCAGTTTAGCACACGCCGAGAACCACTTCGACGATGAAACGCTGTCAGGGCCGATACCAAAAAACGCTTGAGACTTGCTGCGCAAGATTTCAATCTTACCCTTTAACACCTTTGCATCTTCTCGGGTTTGAGCGCGAACATTTGTCAATATCGCGCGGTAGAGTGGGAAAAATACTCGCTCTTCGATCTGCTCGTGCACGATTGTCTGAATGTTGTAGGTGATCTCACTGACCACGGCAGCATCTTGCGGGTGAGCTGCATTGGCTTTAAAATTTTCTTTAGCTCCATCGTCGTCCGAGTCGCTGTCCGAACTATCAGGCTGTGCAACACCGGCGAGCATCAAGAGCTCCTTCAACCGGGTATGAACCAAGTAGTCCGAAAGACCTGTCATAAACTCTCGCACCGTTGCGTTTGAGACAGGACGGCCAGTATGCTCTTTCAAAAATGCCGCAGAGGTACAACCTTCCGGGGAATATGGAGATGCCAGCAGTAGCTGCACTTCGCGCGCCACGTCAACCATCGCGTCTTCCGTATTAGAAATAAAAGAGGACATACAACGACGACAAACACCGTCAATAGCCGCGCCGCCTTCGTCCATCGCACCACATTTGCACATTCGACCAATTTCTGATGCACTAGTAGGCATGGGAAAATCGTTTGTATCAGCTTTGGATGGCGTCGCACCGGACTGCAGTGCGTTGGTACTTCCTTCACCAACTGAAGCGAGGGCAGCCAGCCAAAGTGATCGCTCTTCTTGGCTGTCAGCATGCAGGAACAGGTTGCGACTTGGGGTACAGATCTGGAAACTGTGTCTTTCACCCGTCTTGAGCGTGTCTACGGAGGATACTCGCGCATGGGAGACGTCGATAGTTCCTTTTCGGGAACCCCCTGCGGGTGAGCAAAGTACGACAGCGTCGCGTTTGAAAGCTCGAACCAACGGCGCTTTGTCGATTTTACCATGCGACCACGCTTTCGCAGCCAACCGGAAAAGAGGATCGGGCCGCCTTTATCAGCGTTATCGCTGTGTTGCTTCATAAGTTTAGCAGTTTTGGCACCCTCGGGCAATAGTTGCACATTGTGCTCCTGTAATTTGCGGATCCATACGTCGCGGTCATGGTTGTCCATGGCATACAACACCATGCTGTAATTACCTTGTGCGAACTTGAACCCGCTGTGCAACATGCACTGCACCGTACTCTTTCGATTGAGATCCAGTCGGCCACGCACCTCCGTGGCATCATGTGTGTCGTGATAAATAAGCTCGTTATCCACAATGCAAAACAATCGACGCTTGAAATTGCGCAGGCCATGGCCACGTTTGATAAGCCAACCAGAGTGCCGAACCACGGGCTTATACTCAAGGACCCACCGCCGACTTTGTGCGCTGGTCGGCGTGGGTCGAGCATTGCTCCCCGTCGACTTGACCATGGTGCTCGTGGCTCGCTCTGTCCACATCTCAATATCCCTGAACAAAACACCATTTTCAGTTAGACCAGTTCTCCGTCACGGTTACACATTAAAAACTGTGCGTACCGTTGGCTTGGTCTCGTAACGAGTACGACCTGCCGAGACTCGCGGATGCCATCGTTCCCCTGAGCCATAGACGGCGATTTAGCTCGCGTCGGCACTGTCGCCACTTCCAGCGGTTCCGAAGTCAGCATCTCCCTCTGCTCTGCTGTATCCAAAACTTCATCTAGTTGAGCCACCGCTTCAATACCCGGCGCGTCCGCCACAACGGGCGGGGCGTCCGCTGCGTCCAGACTGCAGCGCATGGTGCGCGTGCTGCCATCGTCTCCTGACGACGACGACGTCACGAGACACGGCCTGCGTCTTTCACTCGGGTCCCTGCCGTCGATATCCTCCTCCTCTTCGCTGTCATCGTCGATCTTGATCTCCTGACCGGCTGGGAACTCGTCGTCGCTGTCCTCGTCGATGTCAATCTCCACGCGGATGCGGCGCCGCGTGTCCTGCCTCGCGACGCTCCTCTCGTGTCTGTTTACGAGTGCTTCCTGGCTAATGGGCGGCTTATTTACGCGTGTCGGCTGCGATTGCAAAGCGTCGGGACTTGGCAGCGGCTGCGTCACTTGCTTCTGCTCCGGGAGACTCAGGAGGCTGCGCGTGCTGCCGCTGGCGACGCTCTCGGCGTCCTCTCCGCCCTCGTTCACCGTCTCCCGCAGGCGCAGCCGGAACACTTCGATGCTCTGTCGGCGCTTGGGCGTCTTGGACTTGGGCGTCGCCATGGCTGCGGGCGCCTTACAAGGCAACGAGGTTTCGTACCGCAAAGCCAGCGGGGAGTCAGCCAATCGCAGGGAACTGCTCGCCAACAGTCGGAACTGGGAGCCGACGGTTGAAGAGCACCCGACACTTGTACAGCGGCTTCAAGCAGACGTCAACAAGACCAGCTTGTTCATGAACGTTACTTGGCTACAAGTTTTCGTGTTGATCGCTACTATCGGTACATGTACATGCTGCACCATTTGCGATCTCGCACTTGCATGTATTCAATTACGGCCGGATGGCTTTGTACGCCTGAAGCCGAACACTGCAGATGCACGACGATGAAAGCTGCTGGTGTTTGTTCGGCCACAAAATCCAGTTGCTTCAGGCAGAGAAGTCGTTCGCCGCCGGCAGATCCGAGCCGGATCATCCGACATAAAGTGTTGGTAACCGCTGCGAAGGACATGGAGCGAATGAATGGTGTGTGGAGGGCAGCAAGTTACATTCCGGATTGTTGCTATAATGGCCGTTTGGGCCGAACAGCGCAGAGGACGCTGTGTCTCGCAGTTATCGCGTCTATAGGCAGCGAATACATTTACATCGTCGTCGAAGCGCAACGGAGACGCGCTTCCGGTGTACGACGACAGCCAATGCAGTTTCGGTCGGCTGAAGCAGCCGAGAACCGCAAGCAAATTCCAAGCAGCCTTCTGCATTGGCCCGAACGAGCAGGCGGGGGTTTGTGCAAGCGGCAAGCTGGCCACGTACCACCCAGCATTTAACATGCGTGACCAGACCGCGTCGACGTCTGGGCCTTCGCCTCCGAGATGGGACCATCGAAACGAGTCCAATCCAGCAGGCTGAAGTTTCACGTGAATGCGGCGCGACTCGGACTTGACTCGCAAGGTGGCGAGAAAAAAGTCAACTCGCAACGAAAGCCTGCTACATCGGACGCGTACTGGTGGCTGAAAGCTCTGACAAGGTGGACCAGCTCCATCAGCCACAGCAACGCCTTGATAGTCTACAGTAAAGCCCACCAAGGCTGGCGCGCTTTCATCTACAGGCTCGACATGCGTCGTTGCCTTTCGGTTGACTCGCAATGCGGCAGCTTCAACCGCTTCAACATCTGCCGAAACGTCCACGTCGGGCTCCGAAGCGCAATGTGCGCGCCGACCCGACGTGACTGGGCTCCACTATAGGGCGTAGGTTTTCTACCCAAACGCGGCCCATGACAGCCGAGTGTAAGCGGCGTTGGTTTCGCTTTTCGTCCAATCACCTCTCTTTGAGGTCGCATTTTCAGCCAATGGCGCGGCGGGTCCCTCGACTCTGATCTTTCGCTCCGTCACCGGTCGCCTGCAAGATTGCTTGCTACCTGAGCGCTTAGTTCCCAATTCGCCGCGCACCAGCCAAGCAACACTCCAGTCCACAGCCATGAGCGCGCCGCACGTCCGCATCAGCCAGATCGCCAGCCACCTGAGCTCGCACGACCCGCGCGCCGAGGAGAGCGCCTACGCGCAGCGCGTCAAGCAGACCGAGGCCTTCATCAACGACGAGCGCTTCCGCTACGTCAAGCGCCCGTACGGCGCCGAGGACGTGGTGAAGCTCCAGGGCACAGTCCCCGCTGCCAACGTGGGCGTCGCCATGTCGCGCAAGCTCTACAAGATGCTGCGCGAGCTGCAGGCCGCCAAGAAGACGAGCCACACGTTCGGCGCGCTGGACACGATCCAGGTGACGCAGATGGCCAAGCACCTCTCCACCGTCTACATCAGCGGCTGGCAGTCGTCGTCCACGGCCTCCACGTCCAACGAGCCCGGCCCGGACGTGGCCGACTACCCCATGGACACGGTGCCCAACAAGGTGGACCAGCTCTTCCGCGCCCAGCTCTTCCACGACCGCAAGCAGTACGAGGCCCGCCGCCGCATGACGGCCGAGGAGCGCGCGCGCACCCCGCCCACGGACTTCCTGCGCCCCATTGTGGCCGACGCCGACACGGGCCACGGCGGCCTCACGGCCGTCATGAAGCTGACCAAGATGTTCATTGAGCGCGGCGCCGCTGGCATCCACCTCGAGGACCAGAAGCCCGGCACCAAGAAGTGCGGCCACATGGGCGGCAAGGTGCTGGTCTCGGTGCAGGAGCACATCCAGCGTCTCATCGCTGCCCGTCTGCAGGCCGATATCCTTGGTAGCCCGCTGGTCATTGTGGCCCGCACGGACGCCGAAGCGGCTACGCTGCTGGACAACAACATTGACCCGCGCGACCACCCCTTCATCATTGGTGCCACCAACCTGAACGTGGAGTCATACATTGACGCTACCCACGCCGGCCGCGGGGACGACTGGGACAAGCGTGCCCACGCCATGACCTACCCGGAGGCTGTCCGTGAGGCCTTGAAGAAGTCGGGCCGCTCGGATGCTCTGGCCAAGTGGAACGCTCAGTGCTTCGAGCTGAGCCTGCCCAAGCTGCAGGCTCTGGCCAAGTCGCTCGGCGTCAACATCGCCTTCGACTGGGACCTGGCTCGTACGGTGGAGGGATACTACCGCGTGCGCGGCGGTGTCGAGTACTGCATTGCCCGTGGCCGTGCCTACGGCGAGTACGCCGACCTGATCTGGATGGAGACGGCCCTGCCGGGTGTGCCCCTTGCGCGCACCTTCGCTGAAGGCGTCAAGGCCAAGATCCCGCACCAGATGCTGGCGTACAACCTTTCGCCATCGTTCAACTGGGATGCTGCTGGCATGTCCGACACGGAGATTGAGACGTTCGTGACGGATCTGGGCCGCATGGGTTACTGCTGGATGTTCATCACGCTCGCTGGCTTCCACAGCGACTCGCTGGGCATCACCCGCTTCGCGCGCGACTACGCCAAGCGCGGCATGCTCGCGTACGTCGAGGGTGTGCAGCGTGCTGAGCGCAACGAGGGCGTCGAGACCCTGAAGCACCAGGGCTGGTCGGGCACGGAGCTCGTGGACGCCATGCAGAACACCATCACGGGCGGATTGTCGTCGACGAACACGATGGGCCACGGCGTCACGGAGGCGCAGTTCTAAATAAGCTGCGAGGAAGACACCTTCGTCAAGGAGCCGCCTAGGGTTGAATAGCGCGGCCATGTCATGGTGAGCGGTGATGGCGAGCGAGGAAGTTGGTACTCTTTATCTTTCCATGCGTGTGAGTATTTTACCAATTTAACGAAAACAAAAGAGTTCAAAAGCTGAAGGTGTCCGGTGTTGTCGTTCAAATGGTGAGAACAGGCGCGACTTGTTCGTGTCAAGAGTACCAAGAACGTCAAAGCAAGTGAAAGTGGTGCTTTACTTCTCCTGAAACGAGCATGCCAGCTTCCTCCAGCGAAAGCATCTTCTAGCATCATGATGCAGGGTGAGATTGGCTTGAGACTTCAGTCGCCTTCGTCTCCGCGTGCAATCAGCTCGACGTGCCTTGCACGACAACGAAAAGGTTTGCACAAACGCTGTCGACGAAACCAGCGCAAGTTGCCTGGGCCTTCACTTGAAGTGCAACGATTGGATTGAGACACGGTGCCAATGACCTCATTCACGTAGTGCTTGGAGCTTACACCACTCGTTGCATGTCGACTAGAATTGTAGCCGCTAGCTATCTCTCTTCCCTCTTCAATCCAACTCAAACCAACACACAACATCAAAAGCAGAGAGCTCAAGCGCCGCCATGCACCGTGTTTCTTCTATTAGTCCACGCGGCCTCCTGTTGGCGCCCTCCTTCTCCTGTGTCTGCCTGTCTTATTCTCGCTAGTGTATGCAAGGGAAGCATGGTCCTGCCTCGCTGCTTACAGCACGCCGCAGTCGACGATCTCGACGTTCGTCAGCGGCTTGTGTTCCACACAGTAGACGCCCTCAATACTCTTTAACACATTCTTTCCCTCCACGACCTTGCCGAACGCGACGTTGCGGCCGTTGAGGTGCGGCAGCGGGGCCAGCGAGATGAAGAACTGCGACGCGTTCTTGTTGAAGCCGGCGTTGGCCATGCCCAGCACGCCCTCCTCCGTGAACTGCAGCGCGTAGTTCTCGTCGTCGAAGTAGCGCTGGTTCTCCTCCAGCGCCGCGTGGCCGCCCGTGCCGTCGCCCTTGAGCACGTCGCCGCCCACGAGGTACACGCCCTTGGTCACGTTGTGGAACTTGGAGTTCTTGTACGAGCCAGAGCCCAGCGCCTTGGACTTGAAGCCGTTCGTGCACATCTTGAGGAAGTTGGTGGCCGTCTGCGGCACAATGTCCTTGGCCAGCTCCACCACGATACGCTCAGGCTTGGCACCGCCAATGCTCACGTCCAGGAAGGCGCGCGGTCGGGGCTGCGAAGGAGTAGGCACCACGGCGTCGTAGGCCACGGCGGCCGCCTCGGGCGCGTTCATCTTGGCCAGCGAGCGGTGGAACCAGCCCCAGCCTCGGGCGCCTCCACGCGACATGGCGTCGCCAGCGCCGCGCACGAGTTTCGAGCGAGCATACGCAGACATGATCGGTCCTTGGGTCGCTGTCTTCCGCACCTTGAGCTATGCGCAGCGATTTTCAGCCAGACGCGCTGAATCGGACTTAAGCGGGGAGATGCTAACTGCGAACTTAACATAAAGTGCGTCCTTAGTATAACGTACTTAAAGGGATGGGAAAGATACGCCACGCTTGAAGAAGCAGGTTGGCGGCGTCACAGATCGCGGGGGAGTCAACAGTCCGAGCTGCAGTGGGGACACGAGAGCGATGGCGCGAGGCAACCGACTGCTGCTTGTTGTAGCGGCCGTCACGGCGGTGCTGGTGCTGGTGCAGTTTGTACTGATTAGTGAGGGGTCGGCGTCGTATTTCGAGGAGGAAGAGCCGATTCAGTTGGAGGAGAAAGCTCCCGTCAAGAACACGTTGGTGTTTGAGCAGACAACGACGTTGCCAGTAGTTCTGATGCATGGGATGGGCGACGCAGCAGGAAACGGAGGCATGAAGCGCATTCAGAAGGTACTGGCGGCTCTGGACTTGGCTAGGGATGGAGAGTGATTGACCATTGTCACTTGGCAATGACAGGCGATCGCCCAGCACCTTGGAGTGTTCGTGGCTAGCGTGCAGCTTGGTGACTCGGTGGCAGAAGATGTTCAGAACAGCTTCTTCGTCACGATGAATAACCAGACCGATATGTTTGCTAAAATTGTCCGAGAGGTACGACGCGAGACGATCGTTTCTCATGCCAATCAGTTGCTGATTTACTGTTTTTTGGTGACAGGACCCGCAACTGGCTGATGGATTCAATGCAGTAGGATTCTCTCAGGTATGTGCGATTAGATCCTTAATGTACTGTGCGAGATGCCTCGGTCCTGATGCGTGCAATGTTTTTAACTTGTTGTGTGCTTCTTTCAGGGGAACTTGTTGATTCGCGCGTACATCGAGCGCTTCAACGACCCGCCGGTCCACAACTTCATATCGTTCCATGGGCCACTTGCCGGCGTGGGCGGACTGCCGAGGTGCTCGCCTCTTAACTTTATTTGCAAGGAGATCGACAAGGTACTGCACGAAAAGTATATTGCTTGCTTGTGTGCAGCTGGCTTCTAACAATTTGTCGTGCGGTACACAGCTTATCGGAGAAGCAGTGTACACTAAACGAGTTCAAGGTACGCGCGTTTGTCAGGAGGATACTTTTGTGTGATATTATTTGATATGTTGCTAACGCTCGGTGCTTGTTGCAGATCGTATTGCCCAAGCAAATTATTTTCGCGACCCTCTCCGTGTTGAAGCTTTTTAAAACATGGTACGCGTCACAATTACTTAATCAAGCTCGACATCTCACCAACCTTGCATGGTGCACAGCCACGTTCCTACCCGACCTTAACAACGAGAAGACGTCTACGAACCAGACGTACAAAGAAAACTTTATAAAGCTTCAAAACCTCGTGCTGGTCCGTGCGAACCAGGACACGCAAGTCTTCCCGAAAGAATCCGAATGGTTCGGCGCGTACCAAGACGGCGACCCGTACAAGACTATCCTAGGCTTTAACGAGACCAGGTGGTACAAGGAAGACCTGTTCGGACTGCAGACTCTGGACAAGGCAGGCAAAGTGCACTTCCTCTCCACAGACGGAGACCACCTGCGGTTCTCCATCGAATTCGTGCTGGGCGTCGTGGACAAGTATTTCCACCCGCAAATTATCGACACTTAGCTCAACTGAACTATGTTACCAACCAATACTATTGGTGCGACCAAGTAACGTTAAAGAATAATGCGAAAAACAATTTTTCTTGCTGGCACAAGCACTTTACCAGAGATCTTGCTCTTTAGCGAATCAGGATCCAGATTCCGAAACCACCTGGCCACATTCTCGCAGTCCAAAAAGGGGAAGCTGAGCACATCTACGCGCGAGACACTTCAAGACAGCGCCGTGTACGCCGCCCCCACACGCCCCCGACCGATTCCACGCTCAAGACCAGACGCAGGAGATCGTGTCACGGGGGAAACCGAGCTTTGGTCCCGAATCCAGCGTCTACAGACGACGAACCAACCGTGTAAAGTTGACCCTCAGCTGCTCCTAAGCGTTAAATCGCTCTAGCAGCTACTGTAGCTCCCAGTTTGTGCATTTGCTTCCCTCTATTCCTCATTAATTACCGAGATCCAATACAATGGCGTCGCGGGATTTGGTTGGCCGTCCGCTGGTGCCGTTCTTCGACAGCGACGACAACGTAAACGACTCGCTGCAGTTGGCAGAGGGAGACGACGAGAGGGAGGAGATGGACGTGGACGCGCGCGTCTGGGATAAAGAGCTCGGCTACTTTGTGTACCCGTCGGGGCAACAGTCTGCAGTGTCAAAACCCGTGTCCATTGCCAAGACAACCAGAGACTCGCGGTCGGACAGCGGCAGCAAACTGCTGCTCACACCTTCCATGATGCTGTCCAGTAGCGCACCAGAACACTTCAATTCTATGGCTGCGAACGGAAATCCCGTGCAAGCTGTCGCAGGTATACTTGTGCCGTGGTTGTGCAGCTGTGTTGTGTTTCTTTTGAACTGAGAATACCCGTTTGGCTTTAATGCATTGCAATCCTCAACGCAGATGGCGCTCCAGCACGCAGCAGCTCAGCAAAGCGAGGATCAAAGCAAAAGAGTCGCTCTAACACACCAGGACGGCGACGGAAGGACAAAGAGGGGGGCGAAGATGCGGCTATCTCGAAGAAGAGCAAAAGCAAAGGTGGCAACGCGAACAACAACGGCGCACAAACGACCAGCAACCAGCAGCCTCGGAATGGGAAGCAAAAGGAGCAGTTGTCTTCTTCAGGCAAGTGGGCTTGGTCAGCGTTTCAGTCATCACCAGACCCTGCTCAGTTACCGATGCCGCCGTTCCTCACCAAACGCGTGGGGAATGGTACTTCGTCGACGTCGGCACCTGCGCCGCCACTTCCTCCAACGCCACCGCCTTCGCAGTTTGCGGCTGTACCAATTGCACCTCCGCTTCCTCCGGGGCCACCGCCATCTCAGCCACCTTTACCGTCGCAGCCTCCGTTACCACCGATGCCTGTACCCCCAGAAGTGGGAGTTTCAGCCCCGATGTCCATCGAGTTATCCATGACTCAAGACCTTCGGAGAATGCTGAATATCGGAGGAGGGTAAAGAGAGCCTTTGCTCCGATGACGTAAGTGGTGTATTTGCACGAGGTGGAGAAGAGGCCAGTGCTTTGTGCAGGATGTGGATGGGAGCAACCAGGTAGCTGGAAAATGGGTCAGCGTGTAACGACAGAAAAGAAATTGGTACTCGAGGGATGAACGAAGAAGGAAAGCCTCGTTGAACCGCTCGAAAAGAGTTTTCTTGTCTGTATCAGGCAGCAACCGAGTGCTGGAAGGCTCGTACCTTCACACCCAATACCAAACTTGCAATTGCATTGTGACTCCTTCCACCGGCTTCAGGAATTCCCGAGTCCACATGACGGTATTTGCACAATTCCAGCGCTCGGCCAAGTATTTTTTTCGATTCCAGGCTGAGCTCAACATCCAGCCACTTCAACATCAGCACATTGAGTGCCCCTTTTCACTTGAATGTACTATGAGTCACTAATTTGAATTCGTTCCATGTAAGTCGAAGGCGAAACGTCGTTTGCCAGCAAAACTGCTCCTGCCACCTCCGCCACCAAGTTTGTCATTCGCGCCTGGGACGTCGCCAGATCCAGACTAAGCGCAGGAAGAGAGCTCCTACCGTGTGCCAAGAACCCGTGACAGTCCCCCCTTAAGTACGGAAGCGAAGGAACCTCCTACCTGTTGATGGAACTCGCCTCCCCTTTCAGCTCCAGAGCGAGCGCAGCCACAGGAGAAGCGTCGAACGCCAAGAGGAAACTCGAGAGCGCGCACTCGTTCTTCTCGCTCTCGGCGTCCTCGTCCCCCTCAGGCTCCCCGACCGCCGCGTCCAACAGCTACAAACCCTTTCGAGCCAACGCAGACGCACTGCCGCCGCTGGATTCGCACGCAAAAGTGCGACGTCGCGCTGCGGCGGGCCCTCCGTCGTTGACGCGCTGCTACTCGGACGGGAAAATGTAAAATATCAGTTTGGTGTTTCTTGTGTTGGATATCCGACGCGGCGTCGACGGGACTAATGTTTTCTCTCCATGTGTGTGTGTGGTTGTGTGCTGTCTGTTCGACTAGTTCAAAGGCGTTCGGAGAGCTGCTAACTGCAGAAGAGGCGGCGGACACGCAGCGACAACTGCCGTCCAAGGTTTGTCCTTCGTCGCCCGCTGTGAACCTGCAGAGCTCCACGTCGCACAAGAAGAGCATTTCTCCTGTCTGTCCGTCGCCGGGGCTGCACCGCAATCCGTTCCTGGATGACGAGACGTGGCCGCCCAGCGTCTCGAGAGGTACAGAAGATAGCTTCTTAGCAAGACGACGACCGGAAAGTCCAGTCGTGATAATGTTGGGAGACTGGAATCCGGCGCCAATGTGCACGGCATTCTCTGACGTACGTGCGCTTTTGTTGTCCTGATTGTGCTACTTGCTTAGGTCCGACGTCGACATCACCAGCATTCGTCTGCAAGAGCTACAACAACATCACGACACCTCCGCGGCAATTGGGAGACAGCTGTGTGATGTTTACTCCACCGACGCCGAACAAGCGGGTCTGCAGCCAGCAGGGCTTCACGCAGAGCAAAGCAGGCGCTACTGCTTCATCGGGCAATTGGGCGCCTTCCCTTACGCAGGCGAGAAAGCGCTCTCTGGGGGCGTCTGATGCAGCTCACTTCGCTAGTGCGTCTCCGTCAGACAAGCGAGCATCGCTGTCCATCGAAATGAATCTGGAAAGTCGAGGCAATGCCGTCTCCGGAGCGCTGTCCTCGTGCTCGTCGTCCTCGTCAGCTCCGTCGATGTCTGTGCTACATCGAGGCAGCGTTAGCGCACCGAAGCGGATGTACCCGCCGCAGCAACGCCGCAGTCGCAATCCTGGCAACCTGTCGTTGGACTTATCGCAGGTTGACCAGGCAAACTTCGATCCAGCCACGTCTACCACCGGCGCGTCGAAGCGGCGGAACGACCAAGCTGCGGCGTGCTCCAAACTCACCGATTTCCTCTACATTGGTGGCGCTGTAGCTGCGAAGAACAAGTCGATGCTGATCCAGACAGGCATCACCCACGTTATTAACTGCGCGGCCAGCGTAGCTCCAGCTTCATTCCCCGATGAGTTTTGCTACTTTAACATCAGACTGCGTGACCACTCGTCGCAGGATATCGCACGGCACTTCTACAGCATGTTCGACTTCATCGAGCGAGCGCGAGAGTCCGGTGGACGCATCTTCTTGCACTGTGTGAAGGGCATTTCGCGCTCACCGACCATGGCAATCGCGTATTTGATGTGGTACAAGAACATTGGCATGTACAAGGCGCTCGACTTCGTTCGGCAGTCGCGCCCGATCGTGGACCCGAACGCTGGTTTCATCTTCCAGCTGACCGAGTGGGAGCAGCTTCATCCAGAGGGCCGACTCAAATTCCAGCGCACGATCGTTTACCGCGTGGAAGTGGCGTACAACAGCGCTGACAAGAGTGTCAATTGCAATGGCGCCGTGAACCCTCTCTTCGTGGGCCCGCTCACGGGCATCAGCGAGAGCTACTTCCGCGACCCCACCAAGGATATCGGTGAGCTGTGCTTGATCGTGGCGTGCGCCGACTATATGTTCGTTTGGTGTGGCACCGACGTGTCCGAAGACTTAATGGAGGCTGCCGAGAGCGGCGCGCAGATCTTGCAGCGCTACGAGGCGTTCCCAGCCAAGTGCGACACGGTGCGGCAGGGCCAGGAGCCCGTGGCCTACTGGGACCTCGTCGGCGGCGAGATTTGATAATGTATATAGTACATGAAGGTAAGCCAGCAGGAGCAGGAGTCAACAGTAGGAGGCGCCGACGGACTTCTGGTGTTCTCAACGAGCTAATGCACATACGAGTATGTATTCGTCTTGAATTTACAGTGTTGTGCTGGTTTAATTTACGGATGCACGCCGAGTTCCGAAAGCTTTCGGCAGCATGCACTGCGCCACAATCCTCATGGTCTCCGATTACGAGTCTCGATTGCTTCCGGTGCTCTGTGATTGGGCAGATCACCGGTATCTTGCGGCGATTGGCCGCGAGCGGCTCAACGGCCGAGAGAGACCGTCACTTGCCAATTGCACTCATCACCAGCGGACCGAGAGAGGATGACGACCGCCAGCAACTCGAGCGCCACGCTGCTGCTCGTGACGGGGCTGATCAGCGTGAGCATGGCCGCCATGGGCTACTACTACCTGCACTTGAGCAGCAAGAAGCCGCTCGACAATGAAGCCGCGGGTGTGCACAACGGCGAGAAGGCGCCCGCCGCCTGCCCGTTCTCGCGCGGCCTGACGGAGGAGGAGAAGCGCTCTGGAGCCAAGTGTCCCGTGACTGGGATGCTGGCCAGTTTCACTGGAGGAGGCAAGGAAGCAAGTGAGAAGGAGACGACGGCTTCTGTGGAGGAACAAAAGACAGAACCTGCCAGTCCGAAGAAGAAGGTAGAGAGTCTGAAGACGGAGCAGGAGGTTATTGAGACTCCAGTTAAGGAAGTGGAGGCTCCCGTTGCCGTGGAGAAAGTTGCTGCCAGCCCTAGGAAGGAGGTTGCTTCTAGCCCCAAGAAGGAGGTTGTAGCCAGCCCCAAGAAGGAGGTTGTAGCCAGCCCCAAGAAGGAGGTTGCTGCCAGCCCTAAGAAGGAGGTTGTTGCTAGTCCCAAGGAGGAGGTCGCTGCTAGGCCCAAGGAGGAGGTTGTTGCCAGCCCTAAGAAGGAGGTCGCTGCTAGCCCCAAGAAGACGCCCAAGAGCAGCCCAAAGAAAACTGTTGAGAGCCCGAAGAAGGAGGTGGAGCCGCCCGTTCTTGAACTGCTGAAGCCGGCCCACAGCAACCCGAAGAAAGCACCTGAGAGCCCAAAGAAGGAGACAGAGCCTATTGTGACCGACTCACCGAAGCAGGCCGTAACGGGCCCCAAGAAGACGCCTGAGAGTCCTAAGAAATCGCTCGAGAGCCCCAAAAAGGTTGCTGAGTCTGTTGCGAGGAAGCTGAGCGAGGACTTTGTGATCACCCAAGCCGTATCTGAAACTGCTTCTGCTTTCGCGGAGGAACTGGTTCAGGAATCGCTTGAGAATGTGACGCTGGAGCAGGAGGAGTACGTCCAGGTCGAGTTGACGCAGTCGATGACGCTTTCTCAGAACACTCCTGAACTTATTAACATCGAAGATGCTGCAGTTGCAAATATCGAGGAAGATATTTCTCGGCCTGCAGCAACGGAAGACGAAGATAGCATTGTGGAGGAAGAGCAGGACCAGGTTCCTGTCGAGTCGGTCGAGTCTGTAAGTGCTGAACCTGTCGTAGAGGCGCCCGCAGTCCCTGTCGCGGTGGCTTCCCCTAAAGGCCCGCGTGCGACGTCTACATCATGGGAAGCGATCACGTCCAGCCCAGTAGTGAAGAAGGCGACCCCCGCTGAAGAACCTGCACCCGCGTTTTCGCTAGATACTCCCGAAGATAACGCGGAGACTGAAGAGCCCCTTTCAATTAATGTTCCTGCTGAGAACAGCGAGGCGGCAGCAGCAGACGATAAGGATGGCGCGAGCTCACCTGTCAGCAGTGGTGGTTCATCGCCTGGCCGTCGCAACCGCAACCGGTCGAAGAAGTCCAAGAGCAAGAAGAAAAAAGGCAAGAAGAAATTCAAAGCTTGATAGGCTCGCCCATACACGCGCCGTCCGATCTTGATTCTGCCTGCGATGTGGTGGAAGCTCTCGGCGGCTCAGGTGCCATGTAATTAGTTATTGAATATAGCAACGGTGCGCTCGACTGACCCCATGACGGTGAGCGCACACACTTTTTGATGCAAGCATGACGTTGCGTAACGTGATACGTGTCTAGCAAAGTGAGCCTCAAAGCCTAGGCTCACACGTACAGCTCCGCGGAGAGCTTGAGGCCCAAAAACTCACGCACGTGGTCGTCGTCTGCAATACCGGGGATCTGCAGCATGTGATGAAGGAAAACCTGCAGCAGCTCCATGCGTCTGGCCAGAAAGTCCGGGTTCAGGTCTCGACAGCAGTACGTCTTGGGCGGCAGTTCCGGCAGTCGGTTGCCTGCTTTGAAGCGTACACTGCGACACGAGCGGCACCGTCAGCGATCGATTGCTGTCGACTGAGGGACTCAGTGCTCCCTACCTCGCCTGCAGACTGTCGAACTCGCTAAAGCGACGTAGCACCTTCCAATTCCGACGGCCGTTCTGGATCTGCAGCTCGTACAGTGCGAACTCGTCCTCCTTCACGAGGTACTTGATAATAGCCACCGTGAAATAGTCCGGTCCTGCAGGGTACACACACAACCAGGTCAGCACTACAGGACTACACAGTGGACAATAGCGTGCACGTACCATAGCGCAAGGACCACGCGTTCTCGGGCAGATACACGAGCGACATCTTGGTATCAATTGTATCTGATTCTATCAATCCAATGCTAAGCTCTCCTTTTCATCCAATCATTTCGTTTCCACCTTTTTTCAGCCAATCCCCTTCGTTTCTGCGACAACGCTCGTAACGTTGAAAAGAAGTCGAAGTTTCTGCCAGCGACAAAGGAATTCTCGCTTCTGCATGCAGGTCTACGTGCGCGTGCAGGCCGACTACGAGTGGGCGCGAGGCCGCGTGCTGCGCAGACTCGAGAGCGACGCCTCCCGCGTGCTGGTGCAGCTCCACGACAGCGAAGAGACCGTGGAAGTTGACGAAGCGCAAGATGTTCGAGTGGTGAATGAGCTCCCACCACACCAAACGCTGGCGGACGTGGAGAATCTGGACGCGCTCACGCACCTGCACGAGCCCGCGTTTGTCGACTATTTGGCACAGCGGTACGGGGTGGACCAAGTGTACTGCAGGTCAGGGGCGGTGCTCATCGCTGTGAACCCTTTTAAAGAGATTGAAGGGCTCTACGACCTGCAGAAATACCACAACGAGATGCCAGGGTGGACAGCGCTACCCCCGCACGTGTTTTCCATTGCAGAAGGAGCGTATCGGTCGCTGAAACGGAAGTTGCATGAGCCTGGAGAGAACACGAAGAACCAGACGATTCTTGTGAGTGGGGAGAGCGGCGCTGGGAAGACGGAGACCACCAAGTTTATTATGAATTATCTCGCGGAGAGCAGTCGGGAGTCAACGGTGAACAGCAGTAAGAGGAAGCGCGCGATCAGCGGGAGTGAGTTGATGAGCTCCAACCCCATTCTCGAGTGCTTCGGCAATGCGAGAACGCTCAGGAACGACAACAGTAGTCGATTCGGAAAGTTTGTGCGGATGTTCTTTGAGGGACATGAGCTAGATGCGTCGCTGAGTATGGTCGGCACGTCGGTGGAGACGTACTTGTTGGAAAAAGTGCGTGTGGTGCACCAAAATGATGGAGAGCGGAATTTTCACGTGTTTTATGAGCTGTTGGCTGGAGCAGATGAGGCTATGAAAAGCGAGCTGCATCTGGAGAACCTGTCGGCTCACGAGTTTCAGTACACTAACGGTGGAGAATGCTTTCGGCGCAATGATGGCGTACGTGATGACAAGCAGTTTCAGTTGGTGCTCCAATCGATGAAAGTCTTGGGGTTTACGGATGTCGAGCAAGGAGCGATTTGGAAAATCTTGAGTGCATTACTGCATCTTGGTAATGTGCTGTTCATTTCTTCGAGCGAAAACGAGGGAGAGGAAGATAATGGAACAGCTTCAGCACCGTGTCGACTGGCCTGTTCATCACCGTCCTCGCTTACGGTTCAGCAGCATCTCGATATCGTTGCAACCCTTTTTGGTGTTGGTCAGGAAAAACTCGTTTCAGCGCTCACAACACGAAAAATTAGTGTTGGCGGTGAAACTTTCCACGCAAATTTGAGCCTCACGCAGTGTGGTGATGCTCGGGATGCAATGGCGCGTTCATTGTATGGATTCCTTTTTCAGTTTCTTGTCTCAAAAGTTAACTCAGCCTCTCCACAAGTTCCTCAGACCACCGGCCACACCAGTAAAACCACGAAGACGGATGAAGCGCCATGTATTGCGGTTCTCGATATCTTCGGTTTTGAAGAGTTCGAGATCAACCAGTTCGAGCAGTTTTGCATCAACTACGCGAACGAAAAGCTGCAATACCAATTTATACAGGATATTCTGCTCACGGAACAGCAGACTCACATTGAGGAGGGGATTCAGTGGAACGCGGTAGATTACGAAGACAATTCATCATGCCTGGAATTGGTGGAGCAACGACCCAGTGGCATTTTCTCGCTCTTGGATGAGGAATGCGTTGTACCCAAGGGTAGTGACGCGGGCTTCGCACGGAAACTCTACCAGCGTCTACAAGAACACAGCAACTTCAGTGCGTCGCGAACTGAGCAGGCCGATTTTGCCTTTCAAATTCATCACTATGCGGGCAATGTTCGGTACCAAGCAGAGGGTTTTTGCGAAAAGAACAAGGACCAGCCCAATGCTGAGCTGTTTAGTGTGCTGGGAAATACGGGAGATACTCATCTGCGCGAACTATTCAACTTTTTTAAAGCAAGCGAGACGGCACAACTGCAAGTTGGTCAACCTAAGCTAAGACGGCGATCATCGGTTCTGAGTGCGGTTGGAATTGGATCTCAATTCAAGCAGCAATTAGCGAGTTTGTTGGATGTTGTCCAACAAACACAGACGCATTATATCCGGTGCATTAAACCAAACGACGAGAGTGCGCGTGATCGGTTTGATATGGCTAAAGTATCAAGCCAGCTGCGCTATGGTGGTGTGCTGAAAGCTGTGGAGATTATGCGTCAATCCTTCCCAGTTCGTATGAGCCATGCTGATTTTGTAAAGCAGTACCAGCTTTTGGTTACATCTAACCACAAAAACACTGGCTCGGAATGGACCGCTTCGGAACTGATTAAGGTGCTGCATGTTGACAAGACTGAGCTTGGCAAGACGCGAGTGTTTTTACGACAGCAAGCTTTTGACCAGCTGGAGAAACGACGTGAGCGGGCGGTCAATGAATCGGCAATAAAGATACAGAGTTCGTGGCATGGTAAACAGCAACGCCGAGTCTACTGTAGACAAATGCAAGTTTTGTGGAGTATCCAAGTGCGGTGGAAAGCTATTCTAGAGAAGAAGCGGCGCCTTACTCGTCGAAACAAGGCAGCAAATCTGCTCCAGCGTATAATGCGCTGCTGGATGCAGGCGATTAAAAGTCGTCGTCATGATAGCGCATTGCTCATCCAACGGACTTTTCGAAGGTGGCATCAAGCACACGTCGCGTTGTTGAGAGCAACAGCAGCGGCTGAAGCCGCTGCCAAAGCTTCACGGGAAGAAGACAAGTCCGTGGGTCCGCTAGGCTACAGTGGCCGCGAAAGTGAATTAACTATTGAGACGTTGGAAGAAGATGATGTGCTGTCAACTGCAACAGCTTCCGTCGGCACGAGTGCGTACTCGGAAGACGTCAATCTCTCGCCTATCGATCCAGTGCGTCGAGCCATTCTACGGGGACGCATGAATGATTTTGGAGGTGGCTCAGACAGCGAAAACGCAATGCTCAAGAAGGCACTGAAAGAAGTTGAGCGACTTCGCCGAAGGGCGGAGGCTGCTGAAGCTGCTCTGTCGCAGTTTTCTGGCCGGGATTTCAATTCATACTCCAGTGAAGCTTTAACCATGATTGCGACCCGATCGTCACATGCTGACGAACGGGTAACTTTTCCCCGTTACACAAGTGGAGCTATCGCTGACGCTGATTTTTCATGGCGGCAACTTAATACGTCGAGCCTCAGGATTGATCGATACGGTAACACCGTGCTCCACCAAGCTGTTGATAGTGGGAACGTAGAACTCGCGTGTGCGCTTCTTGTTAACGAGGCAAGTGGTGCGCTAGATATGCTGCAGCAAGCAGAGACTCAGCGAGGATTTTCACCACTGCACCTTGCTGTTCGTGGCGGCAACTTTGAGATGGTGAGTCTGTTCTTTCGCCCCGAGGTACTGCCACATCTCGAGTTAAACTTCAGTGACCGTGAAGGTAACACAGCGCTGCACCTGGCGACGCAGCTCCAGGTCAAATTTGCTTCTTGCGTGTTAGAGTTACTGCTTTGCTTTGGCGCAGATGCAAATGCAGTAAACTTCTTGAAGCAAACCCCGTTGCACTTGTGTGCCATGATCAAACGCAGCGGTTCTGCAACTTGTGAGTTGATGGAGACGCTCTTACGCCACAAAGCCGATCCGCAAAAAGTTGATTTCCTCAAGCGCTCACCACTGCACTACTGCATGGAGAAAGGTATGTGTCATTTCGAAGTGCGATGGTAGATGACTTGCTAACTGAATTGCATAATTTCCGCAGACATGGAGGAAGAGGCCGTGCTGCTGATGAAGAACGGAGCGGACATGAATCTGCCTGATGGAGAGGGTTTGCGCGTTGTAACCAACCCGAAGGCCACAGGCGTAAGTGCTTTCCTGCTGTGTTTGGTGTCTGTCACGAGCTAACCTGTAAATTTCTTCTATTGTTGCAGCTCTTGCGGTATCTGCGCGTGACTCCATCGTGGATCCCCGACACCGACGTGAACGAGTGCATGGTCTGCCTCGAGCCGTTCCCGTTCTTCTTCTCGCGCAAGTGCCATTGCGACCGCTGCGGACGTGTCTGCTGCTCGGACTGCGCACCGTCCAGCTCGTCCTGGAACGGCCGCTTCTGCTTCGACTGCAAACACTACGCGCACTACTCGTGAGCGCGCGTATCAAGATTATTATCCGGAAAAGACAAGAAAACAAACCTGTACACAGAGATAGCAAGACGCACATTACATTTTGTATGCATCCCCACGTTAAAGTGCTAAAATTGTCTAAAATTCGCTCCCGGTCCCAAATTTTGGAATATTTTGGGGAAAAAAATCTGCGGCTCATTTTCCCTTTGGACTTTTACCAAGGGGAATTAGAGACGAAGCTGAAGCGGTCAGCGCCCCCGGCCAGGGCCACGGAGCAGCCCCAAGCAGCAAGCGACGCAAAGAAGACGCCAGCATGGAGGCCACGCAGCAGTTGGAGAAGGATGCGGGCTTCATGGACAAGTACAGTCGCCAGATCGGCGCCTTCGGGCTCGAGACTATGGCCAAGGTACCCAAATAAGATCTATTTTGTCAGAGTGATGGTCATGTGGACTAAATTTTGGGTACTATCTTTTTTTCAGTTGGTCAAGCTCAAAGTGCTCATCGTGGGGCTGCAGGGGGTGGGCATCGAGTGTGCCAAGAACTTGATCCTCGCGGGCCCTGGAGCCATCACGCTGCACGACGGTGAGATACTTTATCATGTTGGTATTTGGGTAGACTATTTTTTACTCATGGACCAATTATTGTGCTGTTTTTGTAGATGGCATTGCGGAGATTAAGGATCTGGGCACCAACTTTTTCCTGACGGAGCAGGACGTAGGCCACCCGCGGGCCTCCGCGGTCTCGCACAAGCTCACGGAGCTGAACAAGATGGTGTCTGTGGCTGTGCACAAGGGCCCGCTGACGGAGGAGGTCGTGGCCAAGCACAATGTGGTGGTCTTTTCGCACACGAGCCGCAAGGAGCTCGTGCGCTGGAACCACTTCTGTCGCCAGCAGTCGCCTCAAATCGGCTTCATTGTGTGCGACATCCGCGGCGCCTTCGGCTACGCGTTCACGGACTTTGGAGATGAGTTTAAGGGTTTTGATGCGACCGGGGAGGCCCCGATCACGCGCATCATCACTGATATCACGAACGACAAGGACGGCGTGCTGTCCATTTTGGGCCCGGATGAGGACGGCAAAATGCACGAGATGCCCGACTCGGACCACGACGGATGGATCGAGATCAGCGATGTGCAGGGCATGAAGCTTAAGGCAGACCCAAATCAGTCCATTAACACCATGGGCCCGCGCCGTATTAAGTTTGCCAACAAGAAGGTGTTCCGAAATGGCAAGCAGGCGGACGTCTTTGATGCATACCGCTTGAAGATCGGTGACACTTCGGAGTTCACGCCGTACGAAGGCGGGGGCGTCTTTACTCAGCACAAGAAGCCGTTTACGGTGAAATTTAAATCATTCGAGGAGTCACTCGTGTCGCCGGTGCCTGCGGGTGAGTTTGGACTTATGTTCACGGATGGAGCCAAATTCGGCCGTGCGGAGCAGCTTCACATTATTGCATGGAGTCTAATGGAGTTCGAGGAGCGTCACGGTCACTACCCGGAGCCGAACAATGACGCGGATGCAGATGAAGTCGTTGCTATTGCCAAGGAGGGTATTCAACATCTTTCGGACTTGACTCGTGAAGGTGATTACAAGCAGGAAATCATGCAGTTTGACGAATTGGACGAGAAGTTGGTGCGCCAGGCAGCTTTGTATGCTGCTGTTGAGCTGCACCCTCTTGCCGCGTTCTATGGTGGTGTTATTGCCCAGGAAGTCGTCAAGTTCACGGGCAAGTTTACGCCGCTGAAGCAATGGCTGCACTTGGATGCATTTGAGGTGCTTCCTGATGAGCGCCCGGCTGACACGAAGCCTATCGGCTCGCGCTATGACCACATGATCACGGCTTATGGTCTGTCGTTCCAGAAGCAGCTAGGCGATATTCGCACATTCCTTGTTGGATGTGGTGCGCTTGGGTGCGAGTACCTTAAGAACTTCGCCATGATTGGCATTGCATGCGGCGAAAAGGGTCTTGTTACAGTCACGGACAATGACCGTATCGAAGTGAGCAACTTGAACCGTCAATTTCTTTTCCGTGAGCACAACGTGGGTCAACCCAAGTCCGTGGCCGCGACCGCAGCAGTGCACCAGATGAATGCGGATCTTAAGGTGAAGACCCTCGAGCAGCTGGTGGCTCCGCACACGGAAAACGTGTTTAACGACGACTTCTGGACTGACCTGGATGTGGTCACGAATGCCTTGGATAATGTGAAGGCTCGTCTGTACGTGGACAGCAAATGTGTATTTCATAAGCTGCCGTTGCTAGAAAGCGGCACGCTAGGCACTAAGTGTAACGTGCAGGTCGTCATCCCGTACAAGACTCAAAGCTATGCGGATGGCCCTAAGGACGCTGAGGGCGACGGCATTCCGATGTGCACACTGCGAAACTTTCCTTCGCTCATTGAGCATTGTATTGAGTGGTCGCGCGCACAGTTTGAGGATCTCTTTGTGGTGCCTTCCGCTGAGGCGAAGAAGTTTGTGGATGATCGTGCAGCCTATTTGGATCAAGTGAAGAAAGCTACTCTGGAAAACCCGAACCCAAAACTTGTATCGGCGGCCATTGTCCAGGAACTTGAGCGTCTTCGCGGCTTACGTGATGCGCTGCAGACGGCGAAGGGCATCACGTTCGAGAAGTGCGTGACACTTGCGTTCGAGCTTATGACGTCGCGTTTCCGTGACCGCATTCTGCAGTTGATCCACAATTTCCCGGAGGACCACTTAACGAACTCAGGCGAGAAGTTCTGGTCCGGCGCTAAGCGCTTCCCTCAGGCAATGGAGAATTTCGACCCGGAGAATCCGTTGCACCTCAACTTTGTCCGTGCCACTGCGAACATTTTGGCAGTTTGTTATGGCATCCAGCCGCCTCCTGAGCAGAAATTGGTTCCTGCTGATTCGATATGGCGCGAGCAGTCCACGTATGAAGAGCTTGGCAGTAAGTTTGTTCCGCCAACATGGAAGCCATCAAACGAAAAGATTGCAGCGGACTCGGATGAAATCAAGCGTCTGGAGCAAGAGAAGGTCAAGAACTCGAACGATTCTGACAAGAATGAGCTCGTGGCATTACTTCACGAACTCGAGACGTGCGATCTGTCGGGTTTGTCGTTCGAGCCGGCGGACTTTGAAAAGGACCAGGACATGAACTTTCACATTGACTTCATTTACGCAGCGTCGAACTTGCGGGCCTTTAACTACCGCATCCGCGACGCATCGCGTCACAAATGCAAGATGATCGCAGGCAAGATCATTCCGGCGATTGCGACGACTACGGCGTCTGTGACGGGCTTAGCGATGCTTGAGATGCTCAAGTTGATCCAGCGCAAGGAGCTGGCAGCGTTTAAGGACTCGTCGAACTCGCTGGGTCTGAACATGTATTTGATGCAAGAGCCAGCAGAGCCCGCTCGTGCCAAGGACGAATACGATGTCGTGGAAATGTCGGAGGTTAAGTGCAAGCCCCCTGGATTCACGAAGTGGGATTCGACACTCATCGAGTTGTCGCCCGATTCAACTCTAGATGACTTCTTGGCTCAGTTCAAGGAAAAGACCGAGCTGAACTGCGACTTGCTGTTCCACCGTGTCGCCGAAATGGGTAGCACTGGTGCGGGAGACAAGGATCTGCGCTACCGCACCGTCAGTGGCTTGATGCTGTACGACCGCAACGCTTACGGCAAGGCCCTGAAGGAGCTCTACGCCGAGCAGATGACCAAATCTCTGCGAGCTTTCGTGGAATCGCGCTACGAAGGCCTCGTGGACTGCTCCCGCAAGTACATTGAGCTGCAGACGTCGTGCTCCGATGACGATGGAAACGTGTTCAAGGTTCCAACGGTTATTTGCAAGTTCAGCTGAAATGGCCAGCCACAAGAGAAATGGAGAGCAGAATTGCAGCACGTGAACTGATTCTCCATGCAGAAGTCTGCATCATTTGAGGCGTAGATTTCTGTCTTGTCCGAGTGTGTAACAGACAACATTGAAAAGGCGACAACTCAGCAAAGCGAGCAAGTGTCTGCCTTTCTTAAGACGGGTACGATCTGGCTGTTGCATATGTGTGAGCATGCGAGCGTTCTTGTGTAATGTGTGTGCAAACAGGGGAGGCTGGAGCGGAGTTTGTGTTTGCTGTCGGTTCCGACTCCCGAAACAGTCAAGCTGGCCATCTCGCGCGACTGATGCAAGGCGATGCCTTCTCTGCTGTTCTTAAACGTGAGCTCATGCACGGGGCCACGCCAATGCGAGCCAGGTACTGGGCCGATCTGCAATCAACGCAGCATTGAGAAGTGCAGTTGATGATGCCTTCAAAGCCAAGTCGAGTCACGTGTTCCCCAAGCTACATGAAATTCTTGTCGGACCTGGCGTTGAAAGCGCTTTGCTGCATGAAGCGCAACCGCGGTCCGGCGACAATGGATCAGAAAAGCCTGCGGCACCGGGACGCTTCCAGCCCCAAACTCGCGATTTCCCAGTCGCGCGCAAATCGCCAATCCAGAAGAGGCCGTTTGGCTTCAACCGGACAAAGCGAGCAACTCAGTGGGTCCATTCAACTGGACTGAACGCACAGGCATGCACCTGCAAGTGTCGAGCCCCGGACGCAAGTCCTTGGTCATTCATTACTTGTCGCTCTCGAACATCGCTGGTACTCGACTAAAGAGGTTACCATTCAATTAAAAAGGTGCGTCTCAGCCTCCACCACATACTGAAACGTAGTCAAGTTCTTTTCTTTGTATGGCGTCATACTATATTCACCACAACACGTTGATATCATGTTTACGAGAGCCAAACTATCGTCGTAGGGAGGTTTGTATTTCGCGCTGTTGGCCACCGGACATTTTCTTATTCGAACGATCAGTAGCAGATTTGCGCGATACCAAACAAGACCAAGTGCAGCATGGACGACATCGAGGACATGATCGGCGAGGAGGAGCTGGACCGCGCCGGCGTGAGCTCCGTGCGCGCGCCCATGGTGGCGCCCAAGCCGCGCTTCCAGAAGCCGTCGGCGGCCACGAGCAGCACAGCCAGCAGCTCGTCTACGAGTGGGGACTTGGACGCCAAAGAGCCCAGCGTCCCAGGCACGCAACTCATCTGGATGAAGACGTACGGCTGCTCTCACAACGTGAGCGACTCGGAGTACATGCAGGGCGTGCTGGCCAGCTACGGCTACCGGTTTACACAGGACCCGGACGCGGCGCAGCTCTGGCTGCTCAACAGCTGCACCGTCAAGGACCCGTCCCAGGCGGCGTTCATGCATCTGGCCGTCAAGGGCCGCAAGAAGAACAAGGCGGTGGTGGTGGCTGGCTGTGTACCGCAGGCAGACAGACACCTTAAAGGTCTGGAGGAAGTCAGCATCGTGGGCATCCAGCAAGTGGACAGGGTCGTGGAAGTCGTGGAGGAAACGCTCAAGGGCCACACCGTGAGGCTGCTGTCCAAGAACCGCCTGCCGGAGCTGGATCTGCCCAAGATCCGCAAGAACCCGATGGTGGAGATCATCCCGCTCAGCACCGGCTGTCTCGGAGCCTGCACGTACTGCAAGACCCGCCATGCTCGTGGTAAATTGGGCAGTTACACACCGGAAGCAATCGTGCCTCGAGCGCAGACGGTGATTAACGAAGGTGTGACGGAGATTTGGCTCTCCAGTGAAGATACTGGGGCGTATGGCATTGACATTGGGACTGATCTACCCACGCTCATGCGGAAGTTGCTGGAAGTGGTGCCGGATGGCGTCATGCTCCGTGTGGGTATGACCAACCCTCCGTACATTCTGGATCATCTGGATGCTATCGCTGAAGTGCTGAACCATGAGCGGGTGTATTCGTTCCTGCACGTGCCTGTGCAGTCTGGAAGTGACGATGTGCTGTTGGCAATGAACCGGGAATACACGGCAGGCGAGTTCCGCCTTGTGGCTGATGAGCTGCTCGCCAAGGTGCCGGATCTCACGCTTGCGACTGACATCATCTGTGGTTTCCCAACGGAGACAGAGGAGCACTTTGACGAAACCATGGCGCTTGTGGAGAAATACCACTTCCACATTATGAATATTTCTCAGTTTTATCCTCGTCCTGGAACACCGGCAGCTAAGATGAAACGTGTTCCGACACAAGTGGTGAAGAACCGTAGTCGCAAGCTTACAAAGCTCTTCGAGACGTTTGAGCCGTACACACATCTTGTCGGCACGACGCAAAAGGTATGGGTGAATACGGAGGTGTCCGACGATAAGAAGTACACGGTTGCGCACACGAAGAACTATACGAAGGTGCTGCTACCGCGCGACGACTCCCTCATCGGGTGCGCAGCGGAGGTAAGCGTCCTCAGTGCAGCTCGATTCCACATCACAGGCGAAGTGGTCTCTCGCTCTAAGCCTGCTACTGTAGCGGCGGCCGCTATTCGCGAGCAGATTCGTACCGAGGGCGATCTGTCGGCGGCGGATCGATCCAAGGCTTTGTCGAAGGCTAAGGCGACGGCTTCATCGTCTTGCAAAGGCGATGGCAGTTGTGGTGGGCATGGCCATAGCCATGGCCACGACCACTCGCACGATCACGATCACGACCATGATCACGAAGGGGATGATCATCACCATGGTGAAGGTGGCTGCTGCGGTGGTAGTGGGTCGTGTTGCTCGTCTGGTGGGGATGGTACGGGCTGTGGCGGCAAGTGTGGCACAAAGTCCAAAAAGAAGAAAACCACTACCAAGGAGCCCCAACGGAAGAAGACTCACGCGAAGTCAAATGCATCCAGTGGAAATGACACGCTATCAACAATCACGAGGACGCTAACAGCGAAATGGAACGAAGTGCGTGATGATAAGGTTGCGCTGGCTGCTTTCGCCACGCTTGTGGCATCAGCATCTTTCGTGGCAGTCCGTTTGATCACGCGGAAGTAGTTCGAGTTAGGCGCGGATACAAGTAGCCTACCATCAACCGGAATCGCACGATAGGAGGCGTTAGATCACATTTTCATTAACAGCGCGTTCATCTTGTCTATAACAACGCCATTTCATGCGCTTTATCCTCAAGCTTAAATAATATGGACTGCAGAAGCTTCTTACGCACACTTGTTGGTGGTAGTTGCGCTTCTGATTGCGCACCGTTTACTGCGCGCATCGAACAATTCAATAAGCCCAGAGCAGGTAGCTTGTCATCACTTGTCCAAGTTTTCCATACATCAGCCTCGATTGCGTCTCCATTGAGTTGAGTGTTCGTTAGTTCTACCTCACCACTTACAGCTATCTTGACGAGCAACAAGATCATCTGGCGATGATCAAATGCGTTTAGCTGTAGCTGTCTGTAACTTTCAATTTGCTGCAGCGGGTGGAAGCAGTTCAATACGCCTAGTCGATCTAGTACCTGTGTTTTCGTGGTGAGATCCAGCAACGACAACGTCTCACTCAGGTTGCACTCGTCGACAATTCTGCTGTAGAGCACGATGAACACTTCACCACGAAAAAGGCACCCTGTGGATGGATTGCGCTCGAAAGTGCCGAAGTGCTCCATGATACGCTGGACTTGACTACAGGTGAAATAGTACAGCGTCGAAATAGAGCGCAGTCCGACAAGCTTCATCTCCGCTGTCACTTGCAACTGCTTGAATTCTTTCAGAAATTGTTCAAATGCACCATCATTGAGCGCTGTGCAAATTGCATAAGGACGGCGTGTCATGACAAAGTCAAACTCAAGAACTCCCAAGCGTGGGAATTGCCAGTTAGCCCCCATTACGATGGCCAAGTGGTTCAGTCGCATATTCCTAAATCCTCCTTGAAGCGGTTGAGCTGCTAAACCATGTTGCGAAGTGTCCATTAACTTCAGTTGCTGCCTCATTTTCCGCTCAGTCTTGTTTACCTCCAAGATTCTCATTAGAATACGGCGATCAATCGAGTTCGCCATGTTTAGCTGGTACCTCCCACTCGGGTTGTTCACGTTGAAAGAAATCCATTTCCCCACCTTCTGCTCAACATGGCTCTGCTCAATATCAGAAAGGTTTTCGAGCCCAACTGTTACGCAGATATCGCCACACACATCGATCTTCCCATCTGCATCTTTATCCTCGAAAAACTCGTTGGGGGTCTTCATTGAAGCACAGTCATAAATTTCCTCTGTGACAGCATGTACAATTTTACCTTGTACGGAGGGGGTCTGAAGGATTTGGGGTATTAGTGCTGCTGCAGCGCTTGCCTTCTCAACTTGGGACGTGTGTGGCTCAAAAAGGGATAACAGTGAATTCGCTTCAGCTACTGTGAACGTGTACTCCTCTGCCAAGATCCGAATGCAAAATAACTTGGCAGCCTCGTCACCATCGTGCGAATGCCCAAACGACCGATCCATTAGTCTTACGACTCTATCAAACCCACCCGTAGAAATCAGCTCCTCATGACGGTCATAGCTCGGATGTACTTTTAACTGCATATACCCCTGCGATGGAATAGATGTCACCATCGCCTTCTCGTCTTTCCGATTGAAATTGAATGGTGCTCCGTTGTGCGTAACATCTACAGTTTCGGATTTCCCTTTCCATACAAGTTGTAGCAATTCTCTCAGCAAAATACCATCAGATCGCTCGCTAAGATTCAGATTGAAAATGCCGCCTCCGTAGACTGTACCCTCCAGGTTGCTATCCAGGATTTCCAGATTGCAATCACCAATATCGATCTGACACTTTGAAATTGAGCCCGAAGCTACTGAACGCAGAATGGCTTCTCCTCCCAAAACTCCTATAGGGTTTCCGCGGATGACTAGCGTTTCCAGGGCTATATTCTGCTGAAGACCATTTACATACACCAATACGGACTTGGCCTGGACATGGTTATTAGAAATATCCAAATACCGCAGGGACTTATTTGTTGCTAGGCACGCTCCGAGGTCGGCATCAGCTTTCCCATTGTTACCCAACGTATTGTCCGACAGGTCCAAATGAGTCAGTGTCAAATTCTCCATCATACATCGTGCTAAATGCTGGGCTGGTTCACCACGAATATTATTCCACGATAAGTTAAGCGATGTGAGTGGAGTCGTAATGCGCAAGAGTTCTCCAATTGAAATAGCAGCGTGAAAAATGTGATTGCGTCTGAGATCCAAGTGCTCCAGCGTGCAACGATTTAGCAAGCATTGCATGAGTGTTCTCACCCCTTGGTCACCAAGTTGATTATTGCCGAGGTCGAGCGATTTCAAATGAATTTGCGGATTCTCCAACGTCTTGTAAATGGTAAGGATTCCTTTTGAGCCTAGTCGATTTTCTGAGAAGTTCAGGTGTTTCAATTGTTTCATTGGTATGCCACTCATTAGAGCGGATGAGCCATTGCCAGAAACACCCACGTTTTTCATTGACAATGTCTTCACCGGGACAGGAAGCAGATGAAGTGCATCACCCAGAGCCTCTGCGCGCTTGTCACCAAAGTAGTAATTGTCGTACCGTAGTGTTTGGCTAGCACGCTCATACCTCGATGGCCGTTTAAGATCAAGTACTGGTAGTACAAGTAGCGATGCGTCTTGGCAGTTCGAGATGTAGCGGCCTCGTGCAGAATCTGGTCGTTTGCTTGTCGTGCTGCTCTTGTACAGCCTCCAAAAGTCCTCAGAGCCACTCTGTACGTTACCAACGTTATTTGAGCCCCCATTTGCTTGATCAGCGCCGCCAGCATCTTCATCTAACACGTCTCGCTGAAACTTTGCCTTGGCTTCAACCAGTTTAGCCAGCGCCGCCGCTGCAGCTCGTGCTTCTTGACATTCTTCTTCCTTTTCATCAGAATTTGCGTTCCCATCACTCTCCTCAGCACTACTAATCTCTCCACTATTCTGCGGCGCATTAGTATCTTCCCCATCGTTCATAGTGCTATTCTGTTGCGTCAACATGTTGATCACCTTCCGTGTCTTGGCTAGAATCTTGTTCGTGCGGTGTGCAGTTTTAAAGGCTTTCCAGGCCTCTTGTCCGCTCGAAGCGGCCGCCGCCATCAAGTTCTTCGAAGACACTGGCTGAAGCTGTGGCGGGGGCAGCGACGTCGAAGGCGACTGTACGTTCCTCGTCTGCTGCGTCCTCCTGGACATTTGCGACCCTGTTGGCTGCTGCGACGCGTGCTGGCCCGCAGTTGTCAGTCTCTGGCGTTGGGAGACCAACAACAAGCGATTGTTGCCTGCTAGTGGTGTATTTCCATTCATTAGTGGCGTGGCAGGTACCGCTACAGGGGGTACACACTCGCGCAACATGCTCTCGATCAGTTCGTCCTTGGCGTCTTCGTCCTGCCATCGCCATAGGTCCGCGCGAGGGAAAGCTGCCGTCTCTCTACGGCGCACACGCGCTGCTAGGGGCGACGGCTTCACTGCGGCTCCACGCGAAGGCCGCGCGGGCTGCTGCTTGGTCCCCATCGTCTGCCAATGCGGCAGCTAAATAAAGAAAGTTGAAGTGACCATCACTCTGGTTTGTTGTGTGGGTTACGTAAAATATATGTAGAGATGGTGTACATAATGTCCCATCCCTAAAACAGGGGGAGGCAGCGACTGACTATTGTTACTCGCTGTCAAGAAGGAAGGTCTCTCTCCAAGCATGACGAGCGTGAACGACGTGGCGCTGGAAGAGGTCAAGCCCGCGAGCAGCGGCAGTGGCCCGGACCAGTGGATCGAGAACCTGCGGAACGGCAAAGTGCTGACGGAGCTGGAGCTCAAACAGGTGTGCGAGATGGTCAAGCTGCTGCTCATTGAGGAAAGCAACGTGCAGCCTGTGAGCAGCCCCGTGACGGTCTGTGGCGACATCCACGGCCAGTTCTTCGACCTTCTTGAGCTCTTCCGCTGCGGCGGAGACATCCAGGACACCAACTACGTCTTCATGGTAGGATGGAGAGAAGAAGAACGGGAGGGAGGCGAGTGATCCGCTCATGTGACGCTGATTCTATTGTGCTGTGCTCTACCTTTGTAGGGAGACTTTGTAGACCGAGGACACAACAGCGTGGAGACGTTCGAGCTGCTGCTGTGTCTGAAGGCGCGCTACCCGGACCGCATCACGCTGCTACGTGGCAACCACGAGTGCCGGCAGATCACGCAGGTCTACGGCTTCTACGAGGAGTGTGTCCGCAAGTACGGCAACGCCAACCCGTGGAAATACTGCACGGACGTCTTTGACTACCTCAACTTGGCCGCGATCATTGACGGACGCGTGCTGTGCGTGCACGGAGGCTTGTCGCCCGAGCTCCGCACGCTGGACCAGATCCGGACAATAGAGCGTCAGCAGGAGATCCCTCACGAAGGATCTTTCTGTGACCTTATGTGGTCTGACCCCGAGGATATTGAGACGTGGGCCATGAGTCCGCGTGGCGCAGGATACCTCTTCGGTGCCAAGGTCACGCAGGAGTTCAACCAGATTAACGGACTAGACCTCATCTGTCGTGCGCATCAGCTCGTGCAGGAAGGCTACAAGTATATGTTCGACAATAGCCTCGTGACGGTCTGGTCGGCGCCCAACTACTGCTACCGATGCGGTAATGTTGCCGCGATCCTGTCGTTCGACGAGAACCTCGAGCGTGATTTCAAGCTGTTCCGCGAGGTACGATTTGAAGTGTCGTTATGTTGTGTAGATATGTTTCGGTGTGCACAGGTCTGACGGACGTTCTTGACTGTTTCAGGTTGCCGAGTCATCGGATGGCTTCAACCAGCGCGCGCTGGTGCCGTACTTCCTGTAATCTGCCAGCTCGATATGGCTGTCGATGACGTCTCGTGCGCGCTCATGCGCTGCGAGCAGCGTCTTGCGTGTTTCCTGCCTTCTTCATTCAATTGCTTTCGAGCTCATCACGCGAGTACTCTCTCCACATCGAAAAGGGACAAGGACGTTAGTAGATAGATATCCTGTCAGGAGTTTGATCGGCCGGATCCTTTAACTATGCTTTTTCTTCTTCGCATGCATGTATTAGCCTTATACATTTGTGAAATCACGAGGGAGATGAGGGAGGAGATAGCGGTGTCACATGAATAACCTCTGGCTCCGACATCCAGGTTGCTTGCACAGAGAACGCAAAGTTCCAGCCGTAGCCGGCTCCGCCGTATTCTCCAAATCGGTTCAAGCACACCATGCCTCCCAGAAAATGTGGATAAACTTTTGCGATTCGATGGAGAGCGCGCTCGCAGGCTTTCCGTGGCTGCCAGATCAAACGACAAGAATTCCATCAGTGCCCACGGTTCTAGCTCATACGGCTCAATGATAATGATAATAGAGGAAATCGTACATGAGCACCTCTCTTCATCTCCTGGACGGCAAAGAAAGAAGGTAGAAAGCGCATCATCACGTCTCCGTCTCCAGTGGCAGCAGCTCCACCAATAGACGAGTCCACGTAAGCACCAGCACCAGGAACCGCAGCATCGCCCACACGCCTAGCAGCAAGCAATTCAAAGTTGTTGTCAACGAGAGTACTCGCACCGCTAGAATTAAATCAATCCACCCTGCAATCTTGTGTGTGGCTCCATTGGAGCTCGTTCCGGCAGCCATGTGTCCATTCTGAGCCAGCACAACCATCCCAATGGTGTCGTGGTTGTCTTTCGAGATCAAACTCTCCACGCCGACATTGTTCTGTCTGCTAGTCGTAGCGCGCAGAAGTGATTGGCCCTGCACGCCCATAAAAACACCCTGATCTGAAGACAAAGGCTTGTACGGCGGACATGTGGAGTTTTGTCCTTCCACGTTGCGAAAGTAGTTGGGTTGGCACTTGTTCTTCCGCCATTCAGTGTAGATCTCCCTCGAGTGAGGAGTGTCCAGGGGCGTCTCCTCGAACCCCATCATCTTGGCGAACTCCAGCGCTCCGTCTCCCGCCAAAATGCTGTGCGACGAGTGCTCCATGACAGCACGCGCCACTTCAATAGCGGGTTTCACACGCCTCAGCTGAGCTACGGCGCCCATTTCCATCGTGGAGCCGTCCAGGATCATGGCATCCAGCGTTGTCTCCCCGTTGGAGTCGGGGCTTCCTCCGTAGCCCACTGTAAAGTCACATTGGTCCACTTCACAGCGATTGCAGCCGCGCGTGATTGCGTTCAGCGCTGATGAGCGTCCGCCAGGTCCGTGAAGAGCCTGAAAACCTGCACGAGTTGCATTGACAAACGGCCACGTGTTGATCACCACCTCACCCTGCTGCGGGATCTCGTGCGCCGAGCACAAGAGCAGAATGAAGCACACGAGCGCCGCATAGCCGCCGCATATCCACACGTGATGAGTCTGGTGTCGTGGCTCCTCCATTTTTCAGCTTCTGATTAGACAACCAATACAATAACGGTACACTGTACCAGTTCACTTCAACTTGGGGAGGATACTTGTAGTGGTCATTGCTTTGTTACTTACGTAGCTGTACGTCTACTTCCATTCGGGTTTCTCTCGCGCTCGAGCTGCAGCTTGCTGTTGGGAACGTAGCGCTTTTGTGAGAGAGACGCTTCGGGCAATACGTTGCACATATGCGGGGGCTTCGATCGTGCGCGGCTTGAAAGTGCACTCGGCGAACTCGCCCATTTCCTTTTCTTGGATGGCTCGACGCTGTTTGATGGTGTGGGCCTGACTCTGCTGCTGGATGCGTTGCAAGTACGTGTCGGGGCTCGAGAGGATTTTGAGTCTTCCCTCGTGACGCTCCGACATGCGGTTCAGCTGCGGCCGGAAGGTCAACGCCGCCATTTCCTCCTGCTCCATCTTCAGCTTCATCAGTCTCTGGGTCGTCTCTCGACGTAACAGATCTCCCCGACTGAGCTCCGTGATGGAGCGAGGCTTTCTTTTAATGCTTGTCTGGTTAATTGCCGGTTTGAATGTGCAATTTGGGTCCTGCATGAACAAGTCAATCGGTGATGGTTAGGACAAAAGAAAGTAAATGCAAAAAAGAGCTCCAGCGCCACGTACCGTCGATCGCACGGTCTTCTTCTTGACGTTGTCGTGCTCTTTACGCAACGCGTAGGTGGATATCCGCTCAAGAAAGTCGCCTTTGCGTCCATTTTCCATCATGGCAAGCGATTTCTTGTTGATGGTCGGCTTGTAGCCTGGAGTCAACTGCTGCTTGGTCAGTTCAATCCGCTTGTGACGGGCTTGCTCATGAAACTTCTGCCGCTCAATAAAGTTTTTGAATTGTCGGGTCCGTTCTTCTCTGCTTTCCTGACTCTCCTCGGCTCCTACGGATCGCGGCCCCTGTCCACCTCGTGCACCTGAAGTTGATCGACGTCGATTTTTGCCACCCGGTCGCACCGATATGTCGTCTTGACTTGCTTGGGGTGAATCCAAGTCTAGATTATTCCTATCCTCATCGTCGTCATCCCCAAACAAGGACAGGCTTCTTCTTCTGCCGCTACGCCCTCGAGCTGGAGATTTCCCGTCCTCTGAGTCCCCGCAACACGGTTTGCTCAAGCGATCATAAATATTCTGTTGCAGGTAAAGTTGGGCAGATACCATCTCGGATCGAATCCCGTTCACTTTGGGGTAGAATGTGCACTCAGCCAACTCCTTCGCTGCAGCCTCACGCGATGCCGCAGTCAGCGATGTAGAAGAGGTTGACTTAAACTCCATGTACTTCGCCTTCACCTTCTCGCTGTTGTTGATCTTTGGCCTAAATGTACATTGACGCTCAATCTCAGCTTCCTCGTCAGCCTTTAGCTTTGTTGCCAGCTCCTCACGAATCCTGTAGTTATCCGCTTCCTGGTATAATCGTTCGGAGACAGCTTGCAACACGCTCAGGCCTTGGTTAGAAACACTGGCAGGCTGTCGCCCACGTAACTTCGCGACAACTTTGGTGGACTTCGGGTTGATCTTCGGTGCAAACGTGCACTCGTCGAGTTCCGACTGCAGTAATTGCTGCTTCATTTGTTCTCGAATTGCGTCCTTCTGTGACTTCCATCGAGTTACTCGAGCGTGGAATTTTCCGTCTGTATTGTTATTGCTGCCAGCTACACCTCCCTTTCCTCCATTCTTGCCGCTGCCAGTGTGTCCATCATCAAGCTCATCACGAAATTGCTCCGTAAAGTCAAGATATTGCTGTTCCTCCCCTCTTGTGAAGCCAAAATCGTCACCCGCAGGCTCTGTCTGACCTGTCGGGTTCTCACGTGACGTGTACGAATAGCTCTGTCGGCTGGTGTCTCGTTCTTCCGCGAAATGGACCTCAGCTCCTCCGAAATCTGACAATGAGTTTTCCAAGTGCTGCGCATATGGCGCAAAATTGCCGTTCTTGTATGAGCCAACACCAAGCGGGTCGCGAAGTTCTTCATCGCGCTGATCAAAAGCCATTGATTGTGGATCTGCCGCCGGGAAATCTGCTGCCTGTGCTTGAGCTTGCTGCTGGTAATGAAGTCGCAGTGCGTTGCTCACTTGGCTCGAGGCAGAGGCTCGCGTCTTGTTAGCCATCCACTCCTGCACACTAAATCGCTTGGCTTTGTCGTGTGAAACACCCGTCGCAAGGAATTCTGCGTCACTCTCCACCATTGTAGCACCCGGTTTAGTAGAGATTAGAGCCACTGGGTCTGGTACTGGAGGCATTGAAAAGGAGCGTGAGGGTCCTGGAGTTGTTTGGGCAGGGAACGACATGGGCGTCACGGCAGCGCCGAATGAGAACTGCGCTGGAGCAATCGACGGTTGAGTAGCAACAGCTTTAGGAACAGCAGCAGCGAGTGTATGGTTTCCTGCCACGGAAAAGGAAAATGCTGGTGCTGATTCTGCTCCGGAACTTGTCGAAAACTTTCGAAGGTTTGCATTTGTCAGCAGTGACAGCATCTGATTGTTCACGG
Organism: Phytophthora sansomeana; assembly: GCA_032158285.1. NCBI lineage: Eukaryota > Oomycota > Peronosporomycetes > Peronosporales > Peronosporaceae > Phytophthora > Phytophthora sansomeana. The sequence goes on from JAPDHH010000202.1 coordinate 465,106, forward strand.
TCGTGGGAACGGGAGGAGGTGCAGCATTAGAACTCCCAGTCCGTGGTGAAGCTTGAAGCTTGGCGAGCTGCTGGAAGAGCTGCATCTTCGAGATTTCCCCACTTTTGAGTTGCTGCATGAGCCCGGAGACCGCCATCCCTGGTGGCGCTGAAGCCTCCATTTGCTGCGATAGGAGGCTTCTATTGCTCTTCTACCGTTGCGAAGGTGGCGTCTATTCAAGCAGTGTGAGCAAAGGTAACGAGCTATTTTTGATGGGGAAGTTGAGGTTATCTTGAGTTAGTGCAAGCCTTACATTAAATTAGAGAAAGCGACTAATGTAGAGTGACCTAGGATCGTGTCACCGTTTCAGTGTTTTTAGGCGTGAGGCTCGTGTGAGTCGGCACCTCCATTTTTGACAATGTGCAGATAATGACAACCGTCCCCACGTTTCTTCATGATTGCAAATATAAACATGTAGCCCCAGCATACCCTGTACCCAAAGCGTACCTTATCATTATAAGTAAGGCCCTCTTGTTGTTCAAGACGAAGGTACTCCAGCAAAACGCCACCGCCGATAGTGTCCACCTTTTCACAACTTTTCCACTGAGGAATGTATCCTCTAGCCATAGTCTCGAGTTCCAGCAACAGCTGCATCAACATATTCTTCTCAGTAGCGAAGAGGCAGCGCATCGCTATTGACTTGACTATGGAAAAGATAAGTCGAGGCCAGTACTCGTCTGCTATTGGCTAAAATATGAAATGGAGATCGTTGGCAGTAATTCTAGTTTGGATCAGGAGGACCTACGTGTTGGAGCCTGCGTCGAGGCCTGCGGCGATAAGACGGCCCCGTGTGCTGCATCAGGCAGGTATTGTAATCCAGTTACCATCCTCTATTACTTCAACGTTCTACAATACTAATGAGTGTTGTGTGTCTGTCAAGGCGGGCTACAGACACAGCTAGGCTTCTGCGTGGTGAGTGCATTTTGGAGATTACGCGGAGGCTGTGTGATTAACTTGACACGAGTTTCGTGTTTTACGGCGCAGTGGGTCTTGTGGAGAATTGGCTGGGAAACTGCGTGGAGGACTGGCTGCAGGACTGGCTGCAGGACTGCTGGGTCGGCTGACTGGAAGAACGCACGGTGGGTTGCTAGCTGGGGCATCTGCTGCAGGAGGTGGAGCATTTGACCGAGACTTTGTTATCTCAGGCGTAGAAGTACTGAAGGTGATGGTGCTCATCGACGTTTTCGAGTCTTGAACGGGAAAATTCGAGCGCGCGTGTCGCTCGCTTCGCGGACAAGCCTTAACACGGTGGTGAGTTTGAGTTGGCTTTCTCGTCGCTTACGTGTGCTGGGTTTTAACCTCAACGCCTTATACCCAACGTTGAACAGCTCAATTGCATGGGCTTCGTCTCGTATAGTCTGCAATGGTGCGCCCGTTTTCGCTTCAATGCCGTCAACTAGGTGCCTCATCATTATTGACCATTCTGACGTAGTTGCTTTCTGTTTTGGTGTATCTAGATCATCTGAAGTAATTCCTTTAAAAGGAGGGTAGTCACGTCTAACATCTCCAAACCACCAAAGCCGCCATGCACCAAGAGGGTCGATGCTTGGGAAATCAAATTCTTTCGGGAAATTGTGAAATTTTCCGCCCCAAGTAAAAAATCGCGGCGACGAATTTGGTGGTGGGGTTTGCATTGGAGCTGCAGCTGGAGACCGTTGAAGGCCACCTTCTACCAGAAGCGATTTAATCTCCTCCCGGAGTAGTTCTCCAACTTCTACCAGAAGCGATTTAATCTCCTCCCGGAGTAGTTCTCTTGTTTTATTACCAGCTGCCACTCCCTTTGTTTCCAGTACGTGCTCCATTCTCTTTTCCAGCATGTCGGGAAGAGTGCTAATTAAATTTTGTTGCTGGTCTAGCTTCTTGAAAAGCGTGGTGTGGGGTGGTATTCCAGTGGGCTCCATCCAACTAGATTCTCCAACTTCCAGCTCCGAACACACATCGTGAAGAATGTCAGGGTTGGTAAATATATATGTTGAGAGCAGTGGATGATTGTTAGGCAAATTTTGGATCAGAAACGAAGCGTGATGTACCAGTGATGCTAAACAGAGTCGCAAAATGCTGCTTAAATTGTTTTCGAAAGCGAGACCCGGAAACATTTTTTCCACACTCGACTTAACAATATCACCAGAATTGTTGCGAAAGTGAGGTGGTAGTGCAGCAAATGTTGAGTCGTTTACAGGTAGACCTGCGACAACGCGTCCTAAGTATTGATCTCCAGCTGCTTCGTATCGAAAATACCTGTCTTGGACGCCTCCGAGAGACCAGCCACACCGAAGGCAGACACTTACGATAGACGGACCAACAGTACTCCCACCACAGGCAAAAGTCGCGACACCTTTTCTCAAAGAATGCGTTCCATAAATTTGATCAACTCCATCTTTCACGAGGAGACTACCCAATGCCTTGCCAAATCTAACCTTTGGGTCCGAACCAGGAAACAGTGGTCCTGGTTGCATGCGAGGATTGCACGACAGATAAACTCCAAGTGCAGTCACCCAGCACGTCGATGGACTAAACGCATTCGCATACAAATGCCTAGGGTCTCGTAGCCCAGAACCATCTTGATTTGTTTTTGTCTTGAAAAATAAAGCTCCAACACTATCGTCTTTATCCAAAAAAATGGTGAGTCTGGAGAGTCTGCATGGAAGCTGATCTGCACATAAGGTTCCACTGCGTAGTCAAAAAGAGGTGCGAAAACCCACTATCGCTTCGACTTAGTGTTGACCTACACAGTTCCTTGTAAAGCGAGTACGTTAAAGGTTGCTTGCCTGAGTTTTTGGGCGAACTCGTTTGAAATTGATCTGCTTCCAGTCGTTGTATACCCGAGAAAAACTGCTTCATGTCATCTCCATACTCCACAGGCAATGCAACACGTTTTAACCGATAGAAATCTCTTATAGCGCTGCGGTATCCACTCAGAGTGACTGACTTTGCTCGGATCCTCTTGTACACCAGGAACGTCTCAAAAATGGCTGGCGTAAAGTCTGCAAGGTTCAAGTCATTGCTGCAGTCAAAAAAATCTAGCCGTATTGGGGTCTTCTTGCGATAGCTCTTCTCGTATCCACTTCTTGATTCCATTTATGTTTCCAGTATACTTCTTTCTAGTTTCCGACGAAATACACGCGTTTCTTATGGCGGCGGCATCAGCTGTTGGTACCCTGGAGCCTTGTAAGGCTATGGCAGCCACATTTTGGGCGGTCGCAGCTGGAGCGCCTTGTGATCTTCTAGCAGTCATGTTGCCTTCCTTCGTTTTGAGCAGTGATTTAGACATAAGAGAACACAGAATTTCAACCAATTACAGAGGAGGCTTGCGGTAAGTGGCCAGCGCTTATGTCTTCGCGGGCACATTCAATCCTTGGCTGGGCATAGTGAATCTCAGATAGCAAGAGTCAAGACATACACCAATTCCGGACAATATAAGCCGATCTACTTACGTTTTGACGGACAATCCCATATATAAATTACGTAAGTAGGAGAATGTGCCTTTCCCGACTCATGGCCAATCTGACCACAAAAGGGTGGTGCTAAGCAAGAGCGCGTTAGGGATAAGGGTAGGATTTGGAGTGCATCCGGAGCAGAATTACTTGAGCACTGCCAAAATATAGTCCATTTCATCCAATCAAAACGAAAGAAAAACCAACTATCAGCCAATAAGCGTGGAGAAATCAAGTCCTACGAAAGAGCTCCGATTTCAGCTTAGGAGTACCTTTTTAGGGAACTACGTCCGAATGGCCACAATTTACCGGCCGTCAGTCTTTCAAAAGAGTCCCGATGGGATACTCGACCGACATTCGTTGGCGTGGTATTGTCCTACAGTACGTCTACAATATTGAAATTACTGTGGTCGCCAAGGTAACGTGGTTTACCAATTCATAAGCCGCGCCAATTTATAAGCCGTTTTTCGTTTTCAGCCAATCCTCTGGCTGTATTTGTTCATAAAAATCACTGATTGGTTGGAATTGGTGGAAAATTTGGCACATCAATTTATGACCCGCGCAGAATCAGCTCAAAATCGACTCAGAATCAGACTTTCTCAGATATTTTGGGGGCGACCTTTTAGCGACCAGTTGAGTTCAGTATAAATCATGTGGCTCATGAATTGATTCCTCAGATTTCGGGGTCAGGCGTGTTTGGTGCTCCATTTTAGTGTCAATTCTACGCTGTTAATATCGGAGAGTACGTAAAAAATAGCGCTAATCCTCGCCGTTTCGGGTGTACCCATTTCTCGGAAATCGATGCATTGGTTGTTGAGCTGTGGCGCTTTATCCTTAACACCCTAAAAACGGCTCATGAATTGATGAACTACGTTACTTGGAGTTTCGGCACGAAGGAGCTGCGTCGGTGTTGGCCACCACTCTCTTCGCCCATTGTGAGCTGTACACATGTGTGCGTAATGCTATTATCATTACGGTACATTTAACTTGATTTAAGTAATTGTCGGGTGGTCGGTGTATCTTGACGCAGTACCAAAAGTACCAGGTTGTATACGAGCCCTGTCGTACACATACTGCCAAATGCTGCACGTTAACACTAGCCCTCCATTCCTATCGATCATAGCTATTACATATCCAACCAGCAATGTTCATAGCTACAGCCACCAACAAAGGTGGCCGGTATACGTGTAACCTAGCGTGTAGTGTAGTAGATCCGTCCAGCACACTTATGTGGTCCACTAAGTGTACAGGTTTTACGCTAGGTTTAGGGCAATATTTAGTGGCAATCTCGTGAGTGATTAGGAGGCCTTTCGTAGGGGCGCTGGTCCTACGTAGGACCTTAAAACGGAGGGCGTTTTGACAGAAAGGCACAATGCATAAAGTACTGGCGAGATGAACTCATTTTTTTGTTTTGGCGATATTGTGCCTTTTCACAACTATAGGGGCAACTTAAACTTCAATTAGTAAGCGCTTAAATGCTACGACCATCAGCTCGACTAGAGAAGGAAACGAGGAGAGGCGGGTCTTTCTTAGAGTCTTGCGAGTGGCTTGGCGAGTTCTCGAGTGAGAGAAGACTGGCGTGAGAGGCTCCGCACAATTTGAGTGGAAAACACCATTTCACTCGCACGCCTTTCAGGCTTTGCAACTGAAACGCACCTTTCAGCAGCTTTGGCAAAAGGGACGTCTTATGCTGAGGATAAGCAAGCAGTGGAATAGGGTAGCCCAGTGCTTTAGGAAAGGTCACACTAACGATTACCATCAGACTACGAGGTCTTAATTACTGATGAAAACCCGAATGCCGCTTTGGGTTCGGCTATTCGCGTATATTCTACTTACTAAGAATATGACTTTCTCTGAAGACTTACGCTGGCATGTCGTTATACTCCTCTACGCCTACAGCATTTCCGTAGAAACTGTATCGGTGGTGTTAGGCATTTTCAAGCGAACCCTCGGCATGTGGCTCCAACACTTTCAGACCACTGGTAATGTAGATAAAGCAGTTCCGGTGCAAAAAGCATCTCGATGGCCAAAACAAGTAAACGACTTCGTCGGTGAATACGTAAAGCAGCATCCCTGTTTTATTTTGAAGAAATTCGAGCAGCTATCAAAGACAAGTTCCCTGATCTAGAAATTCGAGCAGCTATCAAAGGCAAGTTCCCTGATCTACCAAACCTATCTGACGCAGCAATATGCCGAGCGCTGCGGTTCGACATGGATCTCACCCGGAAAAAAATTGACAAAGCGCGCTCGTGAAAGTTCTCCAGCTGAAAGACAAGAATTTATATCACGACTTTCACCATTTTACTCGTATCCTGAACAGCTCGTGTTTGTAGACGAGACTTCCAAGGATGGAAGGTCAATGATGCGACACCATGCTTGGTCAACAAGAGGGCAGCCTGCTGTAGTCTCGCTCCCGTTTTCACGTGGTAAAAGGTTATCGGTGCTAGCTGTAACTGATGTTACTGGGTTTTTTCGTGGGCGTGGTTGGGTTCGTCTTAGAGCAGCCTGGCGTGAGATTCCAAATGACGAACGTGAACGCTTGATGGTAGATTGTCCCGTCAAATGCTTCGCGTTTAGCACCGACGGAATCCTGGACGAACGTAAGCATAATGGAAACATCGCAACGCCGAAGCTGCGTGCGCCGTGTACGAATTCAAAACAGAAGCGGGCAAAACGCGAAACTTTAAATTCTCTTCAAAAACGACGTGATTGTGATGTGATTGTTTCGACAGAAGACCGTCAGTTGTTACAGCACAAGATTGCAGCGATGGAGATCGCGGGTGCTATATACCATGAGGCGTTTTGCCAGGAACACCAGCTTCGCTTTCACACGGCGTATAACTGCGGTAGTTTGGTTGGGGTGGTTGAGTCTGCAATTGCAAGTATTGTGGGTTTCACTAATTCTGCCGCGATAATTCTGTCGTAATTCTATTCCCTTTATGACCTTAATTATGCCCACAACACATCTAATTCCACTCTAATTATGGGCTGCCAATTTCGCGGCTGTAACGGGGTTACACGGGGTTATGTGTAACCTGGCTACATTGGTGTATGTAACACTAAGTGGTGTGACCACATGATAACAGAAAGGAGTTCTCAGTACTCGATAGATAACAAGAGTCAGTACGTGGCTTCAGAGCCACGAGTATGCATTTGATCAGGTATTAGTATGGTCGATAGTTAGGGTAGGACATTCGCACCAGGGCGGCCCTTCCGCATTTAAGACTAATACATTCAGTTTGGAAAACACACAGTAGAGTTTATATACCTTGTCTAAGGTTCCTATAAGACTCTAGGAGCAGGGTACGGATTACCCTTGGCTCGCACCGGTTCTTGGTATAAGAACGAAGGTCGTGGACCTTAACGCTTCCTCTAAGCAAAGAGCTACGGCAGCCCCGCTGTACTTGGTAGCACTTGTAGTCAATCCTACACCTGAGTCGGAACGACTGAATCCTCTGTGAGGATGGACCAGTTTGGTAACTTGACTCAGAGTCAACAGGACGGGCTTAATAAGCTGATGTCCCTGCTTGGCCCTGAGGGCGTGCAGCATCTTGCTGCGCAAGGCCCCGACGCGATCAATGCGCGTCTGGAGGCGTTCTCGAAGTACGAAAATGCTCTGTTGGAGCACATCCAACAAAGAATGGCCGAGTCGGTGGCGTCTGCGACGCGTACCCCGAACTCGGAGAGGTCAGATCGACCGAAACCACTCATATTGAGTGTGAAGGCCTTTGAAGGAAAGGAAGGGGAGAACCTCCTGCTCTGGATCAGAGAGATTGAGATGGCCATGGGTGCGGCCATGCTCAAGACGGAGCAACAACGCGTGGGCTTCGCGGTCTCCAAGCTCGCTGGGCGAGCTAGGGAGTGGGCACTAACGTGCAGTACGTCTGTGGACGCAGCCTTCCCGGCGTGGGATAACTTGAAGCGACAGCTTATGCAAGTCTTCTCGCCGCCTAACCAGGCTTACCGCGTGCGCTCACGCTTCCTTGCTTCCCGACAAGGGGAGAAGGAGTTGATGGACTTTGTCCAGGAGTTGCGAACTCTAATCGCGGGCATGGCCGCGGATCCTCTTCCCGAGGCGGTCACGATGACCATATTCATGGAGGGACTCCGCACTGGCGTTGCCAGGACGGAAGTCTTCCGTGTGCACCCCACCTCGTTTGAAGAGGCTGTGCAGGTGGCATTGAATGCCGAGTTCAACTGTAAGTCTGCTAGACTTGGGTGGTACCCCCACAACAGCTTGTCGAGCGGGCCTGAGCCCATTGATCTCAGCTATGCTGAGGATGAGGAGGCTGAGCTCCAAGCTGCTGAGCAGCGCAGGGGTATCCGTCGATGCTTCACCTGTGATGATACAAGTCACTTGCGTGTGGGGTGTCCGCTACGCCGTGGGCGTCAGGCTTCGTCAAGCCGAAAGCCTGCTCCCAACCACGCAAGTGGATCGGGGCAGGAAAACGCCAAGTCCCAGTAGGCGCGGGGCAGCCTACTGGGGAAAAACTAAGTTCTGTTGAGCCTCAGGAAGGAGGTAGAGGTCAGCAGGGCTTCGCCCCGAAGAGCTCCGTGCTCTTTAACACGGAACGTGTATGCAAGCCGGGCTTGCTGGTCGTTATTGCGACCGTGAAGGGCTTTAATAAGCCGTGGACGATGCTCATCGATTCGGGGCGTCGGGCAATTACGCTCGACGCTCCACGATGGATGGAAGTCAGCAGTATGTTAAGGCGCTGGAAGCGCGTGGGCGTGACATCGTCACTGTTCGCTTAGCGACGGGGACCCGTGTCACGGTGCCCAAGGTCCCTGTGGACCTGGGCGTGAAGTTCCTGGACTTCGATAGCGTGGAACGCTGTTTGGTCTTGGACCTGGATTCGAGGTACGACCTCATCCTTGGCATGGCGTGGCTCGAACGCCACGAACCATGGATCGATTGGAGGTCGAAGACCTTAGGCACAACGCGCTCTCCTCCTAGCGGAGCTTTTGGCGAGTCATGAACCCACCTCCGCTAAGAAGCAGAAGCGCTATTGGCGCGAGCACTGGACCGAGTCGGTCAATGTGCTGGACATCGGCATGTCCGAGTTAGTAGACACCGATGGTGTATTGGACACGAGTCCCGAGCAATGCTCGCGGGCTGAACGTGGAGTGGCACGTAACCCACTGAGCGATGAATCATCGCTGCATGCTGTTCGCATGGTCGACGGTACATCGAGGCATCCCGGGCGCGGCCCTCATGATGCGCGTGGAGTGGCACGTAACCCACTGAGCGATGAGCCATCGCTGCATGCTGATAGCATGGTCGGCAATATGCCGAGGCATCCGAGCCGCGGCCCTCATGATGCGCGCGGAGCGGCGCGTAACCCGCTGAGCGGTGTTTGTCAGAACGACGATGTCCTGCTGTGTGCCGATAACGCCGTAGTCGGTTCTCAACCGAGCCATTTTGGGCTCGGCCCTAATGCGTGTGGAGTGGCACAGCAACCACTGGATGAAGACTGCGGGTATAGCAGTACATCATCGGATGTCGATGCAGACATCGAGGCTCTGTCAGAGCAAGACGAGGTGGACACGCCTGATGACGCCCTGGGCGTGGGTGCGATTGTCTCTTCGAGACGCACTACCTCTATGAAGAGGAGGCAACGCCGCAGAGTTCAAGCGGCTAGACGCCAAGCGTCATCCTTCGCACAAGGAGTGTCTGTTCCAGACGATAGCGAACAGCTATACACTCTTATGGATGGAGTGACGGGGGAGGTAGAGGGCGACATCAGCCTCGACTCCATTCCCAACTTAAGTGCTCTGTTAGAGCTGGACGAGATGTCCCTCGCCGAGTTTGGCGACGGCCTGCGGGCAGGGGACCTCGCCGAGGTGGTCATAATTCGACCGGAAGAGGAGATTAACTCCTCGTCGCTTCTTGATGAAGCTGTCCTGGAGGACACGAAGAAGGCGCTCAATGCGCGGAGTGGATCAGCGATCCTACAAGATCCCTCGGATTCGTTCTATCCTTTGGTAAAGGAATACCAAGATGTGGTCTCAAAAGACCCGCCTTCAGGCTTACCTCCTGATCGAGGCGTGCGTCATGAGATTGACCTGGTTCCCGGAACCAAATACTGCGTCACTAGGCAGTGGCCATTGCCAAAGGAACAGTGTGACGTCATTGACGCGTTCTTCCGTGCGAAGCACGAGGCGTGAATGGTTCGCGAGAGCAAGTCTCCGCATTCCACGCCGACATTCTGTGTCAGAAAGCCTAATGGCAAGTGGCGTATCGTTCATGCCCTCAACAAGCTCAATGCTGCCACCATTCCGGCGCAAACGCCTATTCCTAGAAAGGATGTGTTGCAGAACAACATGGTTGGATGTACGATGTACAGTGCGCTCGACTTAGTCGATGGTTACTACCAGTTGCTCATGCGAGCAAGCGATATTCCGCTGACAGCGGTCAGCACTCCTGCTCTGGGAGTGGCTGGTGATGCCCCAAGGGCTCTCGAACGCGCCTGCAACGTTCAATCGTCTGGTGACGCAGTTGTTCAGGCCCCATCGGGCGTATGCACAGAGATACTTTGATGATATCTTCATCCACAGTCGTGCGGAGCACGGTAAGACGGACGTGGAGAACCACATTGTCCATTTGCGAGCGGTGCTCAAGTGCATGCGCACTAACAAGTTGTACGCCAACGCGGACAAGTGCATCTTCGGAGCCGAAGAGATTCCCTTCCTAGGGTGCTTCATTGGGAAGCGTGGCCTTCGTGCGGATCCCGCTAAGGTCAAGGCCATTGTTGACTGGCCGGTTCCAAAGAACCAGAAGGACTTACGCAAGTGGCTTGGCCTCGCCAATTACTTGCACAAGTATAGCGCGAACTACGCGGAGATGGCAAGGCCATTGTCCAATCTCCTTAAGAAGGATGCGGACTGGTGTTGGAACACCGAGCATCAGGAGGCATTTGACGAAGTCAAGGAGAGCCTCCTCCATGCCCCCATACTGGCGTTGCCAGATCCTGAGCGTCCATTTAGCGTCGTCTGTGACGCCTCGGACTTTGCCATCGGCAGTGCACTGCTACAAGCAGACGCCGAGGGCGAGATCGAGTGATCGCTTTTGAGTCTCGCCAGCTGAAAGCTGCAGAGAAGAACTATCCAGTTCATGACAAAGAGCTACTTGCAATGAAGTATGCTCTCGTCAAATTCAGGGTTCACCTGCTCGGCTCCAAGCCGTTTGTGATCTATACGGATCATGCGTCTCTACGCACTGCGACTCAGTCGCCTCACCTCTCGCAGAGGATGGCCCAGTGGCTCTCATTCTTTGCAGAATATAACTTCGAGGTGAAGTATAAGCCAGGAAAGCAGAACGCTTTGGCTGATGCGCTATCGCGCAGACCGGACTATGAGCTTGCTCATGTCACGATGGTGACTTCGTCCGTGACGGACATGATCCGCGCTGCGTATGCGCAGGATGACATGTGTGTAGCGCTGCTACGGGCTCTAGGGAGCGAGGAGTTTAAAGACTCGGACAAGAAATTGTCGGCGCGATTGCGCGCGAGAATACATCGGTATTCCATCGATGATGGCTTGCTGTACTACAGCACCGACTCGTCGGACACCCCACGGGTAGTCGTCCCTCACGACGAGGACCTGACGTATCGCATCCTCTACGAGGCACATGATACACCGCTGGGCGGCCATCTCGGTCGTGAGAAGACCTACGGCTCTGTGAGCAACCACTACTGGTGGCCCAAGCTGTATAAGTGGGCAAGCACTTATGTGCGTACGTGCGAGACGTGTCAACGGGTGAAACCCTCGCCGCATGCGGCTGCGCCTTTGGCGAGCTTGCCAGTCCCCACGGGATGTTGGCAGTCCATGAGTTTGGACTTTGTGTTTGGCCTGCCGAAGGACTCGGCAGGCATCGCGGGCGTCGTGGTCTTTGTTGACCGTCTCAGTAAGATGGTATATCTTGCGGCAGTGCCGGATACTATCGACGGTGTCGGTACAGCTACGCTGTTTGTGGATCGTGTGTTCCGCCAACACGGACTCCCAGAGTCGATCGTCTCGGATCGAGACCCACGCTTCACAGGGAAGTTTTGGACAACTGTCTTTAAACTGCTTGGTACCAAGCTGGACATGTCCACAGCGGATCATCCGCAGACCGATGGTCAAACCGAACGCGCAAATCGCGTTGTGGAGGACATCCTCCGTAGCATCTGTGCTGAAACGCCAAAGCGTTGGAGCGCCATGCTTCCACTCGTTGAGTTTGCATTGAATAATGCTGTGCATGCCTCCACAGACTGCACTCCGTTCTACGTGAACGGGTTAGCCCACCCACGCGTCCCGTTGACGCCACCACTCCGTGGTTCAGGGCTTAGTGGGGGAGGATTAGCCGAACGGCTTGCTGATATCAGCCCTACTGCTGTTCGAAAACAGCTTGACGAGTTTCTGTCAACGCGTCTAAGTGTCCTTCGACACGTACGTGACGCTATGGCTGAGAGCCAAGACATGCAAAAGGAAAATGCAGATGCTAGAGGAAGAGGAAACTTGCAAAGTTTTGAGGTCGGAGACCTGGTTTTATTAAATGCTAAGAACCTACCTACACATGCGGTATCTGCAGTCTTCAAGACGAAGCTGCGACCACAGTTTGTGGGACCTTTCAAGGTCGTGGCCAAGAAGGGCCTAGCGTATACGCTCAATCTTCCAAAGAAGATGCGAACACACCCGGTGTTTTACGTGGGCTTGCTCAAGCCGTACCGGGACCTGGCGAAGGTGGACGCCGAGGCGTTGGCACCGGGGCGGAAGCCACAGGCAGGTGGCGGCCCAGCATCCGAGCAAGGAGCTCATTCTGAGCACGAAGTGCCACAACCTCATCCGCCAGAGGCGTTAAGCGAGCAACCTGCTCCTGAAGCGACGCTATCGCCCGCTCAGCGGCCTCAAGCCGATCCGTTAGAGCGTGGAGATCACGCAGCTGAGGCAGCCACTGGATCTGGTGATCCAAGCGATCGAGATCGTCCGCACAGCGGTCCGCGACCCGCGACGTTGCGTCAGCGTAGCGACGATCACGACGGACTTCGTCCCGAACCGCTCGAAGAGCTTCCTCCGACGCTGGGTGAAAGCCCGGCCGGTCGGCGTCCCCCGCCGGGGCTTCTCGATGAGAACGGTGAAATCCACTATCATGTGGAGCGCCTGTTGGCGCGTCGACGACGTCAGGGTCAAAACCAGTATCTGGTAAGGTGGCGTGGCTACCCTCACTCGGAAAACTCATGGGAGTTTGAGGTGCCGCTCCGGCAGGATTGTCCAGATGTCGTGGACGCTTTGATCGGAACGATCGTGACTCCACGAGTCTGCGGCCGCTCCGGCGGCCGCCCCGCGCTTCCCGCCAGTAGAGGCGGTGAAAGAGGGACCAAGAGCAGAGCTCAAGCTCTGCGGCAGAGGCCGCCAAACCACCGTGGTGGGAAGGAGTGTTGCTCGCAGGAGCATGATGAATGGGTCCATAAGACACAGGACGACAGTCCGAAGGCAGTTGTCGCCGAGCCTTCAGCTTCGCGAAGGTAAAGCGATGCCCCCGCTCGATACGAGCATCCACCTCATGGCAACTAGCTCGGAGAGCTTCGAGGCTTGAAAGCTTCCGGTGCCGTTGCACCCAGCGCTCGAAGAGCGTGTCATCTTCGTCTGCAGATTCACCAGGGGTGAGGACGATTGGGATGGTCCTCATGGAGGGCACGGCATCCCCGCTCCGCTGAGCATGAAGTCGAGCGCGATAGTCGTCGACCGACACCTCCTGGGGTTCCAAGAACCGAGCTCGGAGAGCCTCGCGCTGGTGCAGCTCTGAAGGCGTGACGGCCGCCGCACCGATCACGTGCGTGGCCAAGGTTCCCTGAACCGCGAGCTTGGCTGCAGTTGCAGGATCCTGGGCTCCGTAGCCTCGCTCCATCCGAGCGCTTAAGATGGGTCGTCGTTCAGGACGCCGGATCGGCAAGAACGTCGACTGCGACTCGGTGAGTCTGTTCTCCTGGGCCTCGTCGAGGTTGTTGGTAACGATACCGGGCTCGGTGCCTCCGCTGTCAGCTCGATCGCTCAAGCTAGGAGCAGAGCGCAAGGCGGAAGGCGGACGTTCGGGGAACGGGCACGGAGTGCGAAGCACTGGTCTTGGGCTTGCACCCTGTGACTCTGTCACCTCGCCCTCCTCGCCAGGCATCTCAGTGTCGGACTCATAGTCCACTTCGATGTTCTCAAAGAGATAGTCTCGCGCCATGGGCGGACGGCGGTCACGGACCGACGGAGACAGCAAGTCAGTCGACTTATGCTGCTTCTCCTCCATCGCAGGACGCTTGGAGTCGGGCTTTGGCCAGGTTGAGGACGCAGCGTCCGGGGATGCACGAGGTGCAGGTGGAGAACGTGGGCTCGGCCCGGAAGTGGAGGTCGCTGGTGACGTGTGGTCGAACGACCAAGATGCTTTCTGCCCCGTTGGCATTCGGAGTCCGTCAGACTAGCTCTTGGAGCGAAGATGTTTCAGGACACCGTCCTTGACGTGACACGACCTTCGTGTGGACACGAGTGTCAACTGTCTTAGTGGGGGAGAGTGTAACGGGGTTACACGGGGTTATGTGTAACCTGGCTACATTGGTGTATGTAACACTAAGTGGTGTGACCACATGATAACAGAAAGGAGTTCTCAGTACTCAATAGATAACAAGAGTCAGTACGTGGCTTCAGAGCCACAGGTATGCATTTGATCAGGTATTAGTATGGTCGATAGTTAGGGTAGGACATTCGCACCAGGGCGGCCCTGCCGCCCTTAAGACTAATACATTCAGTTTGGAAAACACACAGTAGAGTTTATATACCTTGTCTAAGGTTCCTATAAAACTCTAGGAGCAGGGTACGGATTACCCTTGGCTCGCACCGGTTCTTGGTACAACTGCAGCGGGGCTGCCGTAGCTCTTTGCTTAGAGGAAGCGTTAAGGTCCACGACGTGATTCATCGCTCAGTGGGTTACGTGCCACTCCACGTTCAGCCCGCGAGCATTGCTCGGGACTCGTGTCCAATACACCATCGGTGTCCACTAACTCGGACATACCGATGTCCAGCACATTGACCGACTCGGTCCAGTGCTCGCGCCAATAGCGCTTCTGCTTCTTAGCGGAGGTGGGTTCATGACTCGCCAAAGCTCCGCTAGGAGGAGAGCGCGTTGTGCCTAAGGTCTTCGACCTCCAATCGATCCATGGTTCGTGGCGTTCGAGCCACGCCATGCCAAGGATGAGGTCGTACCTCGAATCCAACTTAACGCTTCCTCTAAGCAAAGAGCTAAGGCAGCCCCGCTGCAGTTACCATGTTCTATCTTTTTTCTGCTTTGCATTTGAAACGATTGGCGACGATCCGGACCACCTTTGCGCCATGGCGTCATGTCCTCTTGCGTATTTCGGACGGGCAAACTACAACGACCATATCGTTGAACCAACGAATGGGCGGGCGGTCTCTTAACACCTCATCAACGACCATGCACTAGTCCGATTCACAGGTCAAACGCGGCGCGTGCGCTTATCACTGCGTCTAGTCGATTTATACACGAAGGGGTACACGTCGTGTCTAGAGGAAACAAATCTAGAGCACACGGCATTGTCACTCACGATGCCTTTTGAAGCGGACTGGACAACCTATTACGAACTGCTATAGGGCTCTTAGCACGCGGCCTCGTTCGCTATGGCACTCGAGAGAGAGAGAGATCGTGTTTGTCGTGCCATGCTAGATGGTGTTCTTATAGAGAGAGGTGCTCCTCTTGCTACTGTATGCAGTTGCTCTTTCCAGCCTCAGCGATCACTTCGCCCGAGCTGCGGCTGGGCTGTGTCAGCTACCAGTTTAGTACCCCTCTGTTGCTCTCCCCCTCTCGTGATTGTTGGTGCATTGGAGTTGTGTCTCTGCTCATGTAGGCTGATACCTTACCTGCAGAAAAAATCGAAAAATAAAAGAAGAAGAGGATGGTGGCGGCGATAGCCTTGAGTGTGTGTGCTCTATCGACGTGGCCGTAAGCACCTCATCGGCACATTGGCGAGTTCGTTTCATTGTGTGTCGGTGCGCGAGTGGTTTCCTACTGCGCAAACAGGGGTATGTTTGGGAGTGTGCTGGGTAACACGCAACGCAGTGCGGTGTGCGGTTGGAGATGAGTCTACGTATGCATCTGAAAGTGTGGTACATGTAGTGGGGGATGGCGCGCCGTGGTTCGTGCGTGGCTGTTGTTTGTGTGTGTTTTGGTGTTTGGTTTGTGGCTTGTGTGTGTTTGATTTTGTGGTGGGAGTGGAAGTGTTATCGTCAGTGTGCCCGAGCGGTCTAAGGGGGTAGACTCAAGTTCTACTGTGTTCGCACTCGTGGGTTCAAATCCCACCGCTGACATGCCTACTTCATCTCGTTGCCGAGACGGAGCCTCCAACTACGCCTCCTTTGGTTTGCAACCGTGGTGTGGCCTCGCCGTGTTGCATGCTGCCACACGTTTATACAACTCCTTTTACCATTGATTCCGAGCACGACCTTCGCTCCACGTTTGCTGTGCAGTTTGCTGTGCAGTTTGCTGTGCAATTTGCGTCTCGGGAGCTTCTTTCTGCACCGCGTTTGCGCCATGGCGTCATGTCCTCTTGCGTATTTCGGACGGGCAAACTACAACGACCATATCGTTGAACCAACGAATGGGCGGGCGGTCTCTTAACACCTCATCAACGACCATGCACTAGTCCGATTCACAGGTCAAACGCGGCGCGTGCGCTTATCACTGCGTCTAGTCGATTTATACACGAAGGGGTACACGTCGTGTCTAGAGGAAACAAATCTAGAGCACACGGCATTGTCACTCACGATGCCTTTTGAAGCGGACTGGACAACCTATTACGAACTGCTATAGGGCTCTTAGCACGCGGCCTCGTTCGCTATGGCGCTCGAGAGAGAGAGAGAGAGAGAGATCGTGTTTGTCGTGCCATGCTAGATGGTGTTCTTATAGAGAGAGGTGCTCCTCTTGCTACTGTATGCAGTTGCTCTTTCCAGCCTCAGCGATCACTTCGCCCGAGCTGCGGCTGGGCTGTGTCAGCTACCAGTATAGTACCCCTCTGTTGCTCTCCCCCCTCTCGTGATTGTTGGTGCATTGGAGTTGCGTCTCTGCTCATGTAGGCTGATACCTTACCTGCAGAAAAAATCGAAAAATAAAAGAAGAAGAGGATGGTGGCGGCGATAGCCTTGAGTGTGTGTGCTCTATCGACGTGGCCGTAAGCACCTCATCGGCACATTGGCGAGTTCGTTTCATTGTGTGTCGGTGCGCGAGTGGTTTCCTACTGCGCAAACAGGGGTATGTTTGGGAGTGTGCTGGGTAACACGCAACGCAGTGCGGTGTGCGGTTGGAGATGAGTCTACGTATGCATCTGAAAGTGTGGTACATGTAGTGGGGGATGGCGCGCCGTGGTTCGTGCGTGGCTGTTGTTTGTGTGTGTTTTGGTGTTTGGTTTGTGGCTTGTGTGTGTTTGATTTTGTGGTGGGAGTGGAAGTGTTATCGTCAGTGTGCCCGAGCGGTCTAAGGGGGTAGACTCAAGTTCTACTTGTTCGCACTAGTCAAACGTGCAGAAGAGAAGCTAAGTGCCGACGTCGATCAACAGCAACAAGCGACTTTCAAATCGCTGGACTCATATTGGGAATCAGTCTTCGTGAACTGCAGACGGCATACACCTAGAAATTCTTGACCAACATATCCGACTCGTTCTACTAGAGCGAGTCGGATAAGTTGGTCAAGTAGAACAGCATTGGTATAACCTACGCAATTTCATGTGAATAATCATGCACCATGATGTTGCTGTACGGGTAGGAGTCGCCTCGGTGTTGTCTGAGCTGATCCACCAGCACCCCCAGAACGACGTCCAACACGTTCAGGGCGGTGCTGCCAAGTTTTTGCGTCGGTTGCAACCTGTGAAGGTAAATGTCAGTTATCATGGCACACAAAAGTAATTATTTCGATTTTGGCTTCTGGTTGTATGCGGTGACCCGGGTCGTCGCCAATCGTTTCACTTGCCCGTTTGGCTTTGAAGGTAGATGCTATCCGGTTTTCAGTTTCACTAGACTATCGCGGACACTACTGCTGATGTTAAACTTCCGCTGAACAGCTACAACGTGCCAACAGATTAGCATCGTTGGAAAGTAGGCGCATGAACATTTGTGATTTTGTATGTCGACCAATCAGCCTTCTACGGACATTCCGATTCTGTGAGAACGGCGAAAGGACCGCTTAGTCGCTAGATCGTATAGACTTTTAGTATTCTTCTCACCCTCATCATTATCGATTTCACCATTCAAACTTGATCTCAGCAGACCATGTTTGAAGTCGTCGGCAGAACTCTCCGACGATTCTGACGTGTAGCAATCTCTGGTCGATATCAAGTTGAGGAACAAAGCTAGTGGACTGCTCTTGCTATTGACACTTGTCGCGCGTCTGGTTTTCTCTTTCATCAAACGAAAACCGACTGCCATCTTCATGTTCATCACCAGTACTTGCTTGATAAATCTCCAGAACGCGATACTTTTCGATGCCATATGCACTAGCTATATGAACTTCTGAAGTATCTAACAGCGCTGTGGCGGCTTTTTAAGATCGGACGTTGGTGCTGGTCCTTCTCTTCCTTCTTACTTGCATCACTATATGCCGCCGAGAAGGTTTACGAACATCGTACCATCATGATGACGAACTTTGACTTGACGACTACTCATATCAAGCGAAGCTCGGCTTCGCTAATTATCTCGTGACAATAACGTTGCGACCATCCCAATGTCCACGAACTTCGCGGCACTTGCATGGCAGTGAACATCACCGTCATCTAGGCTGAAATATGGACTTCACCACTTGACTCTTCTCCCCCAAGTTGTCGATGACAAACGCCAAGCATGTCTCAAAATTTCACAAACTGGCCTCATGGGGTCCTTAGCGTAGTCAGCATCCCTGTAGTCTTCAAGTCGTGGTAATTTCACATCGATACCATCGTCTTCACCCCGAACTCGTTTCTAACCTTGAGATGCCTCAATATTCATTTGGCCTGAGCATATGATTGGCATGGTAGCTAGACAAGTACTGGCCTAGTCGACGAACGACGTGTGCAACGTCAGGTTGGTGATTACCACCGCTGTTCCAGCCATTTTCCTATTAACCACAAAAACGAATGCACCAATTCCAAACACAGTAGTATAAAAAAGTTCCCTTGCAGTTTCGGTATACAACGGGTGTAATACGAAGCCCAAAATGAACAAGGTTACTCACACTATGCACAACCAACTCAACAAATGCATTATAGCGAACAATGAGCTCTACGCATGTCATAAAGGGCAAATATAGGCAGCAAGCGTATTCTCGTCCCGCTGAAGTCGATGTGATGCGTAAACTAGAGGTGCGATGACAGCTTCAACTTTTTTAATTCCATTCCAAAGCATCACTCTAAATACGCAAGCGGACCGTAAAATCGTCATAACTCTTGTACCGATGATAAAACATCTACAAAGCGTATTCAACACACAAAACAACGCAAAGCACCCTTGCATCGAGTTCGACGTCGTTTCACAAAACGTACGCAGTCCTAATGCTTTTCCATACCATGACGGCGCCGACACCGCCGTCAGCTCCGACAAAGGCACACCCCATATCGTTTAAAGAGGGTATGTAGTATTTAGGAATACTCAGCCGAGGCTGTCATGACCGACCACAGACCAGGTACGTAGACAGAAATTACTTCGCGTGTTATCGCATCTGACTGTGTGCATTTGTGCATCTGATACCGAAGTAAATGCACCACCTACGCCATCGGCGACAGGGCGTACATGCACGGGCGTGAATTGAAACGAAGGAAGCGCACAAGCTGGAGCGCACGCCGTTTCCCTTCTGGGCTGTGGAGGATGTGGGCGAAGATGTTGAGCTGTAGCCGCTTTAGTCAGCGGCTTGTTCATTTTCATTGTCGTCTCAGCTCGCTGCCGGGCTATTGAGCTCTCATTGCATTTTGTATTTGGATGTGACCCTAACGCCATTTTATTCTAACGCCTACATTTTTTGCCTTACTTTCCTTTGTTATCTGTTGGTTCTGTTGCTTAGCACATCGTATCACGGGGCACCTTTCAAAATATCTCTATAATTTGAAATGGATAACTTAACGGGAGCAATGAATTAATGTATCGTGCTACTTTCAAGTTGCGCCACGTATTTCAGATTAATCAACCTCAATTGATTCTTTAACTTTATGCACCAATTGCTTCGCGCAGTAGTATACCACTCGCGCACCGACACACAATGAAACGAACTCGCCAATGTGCCGATGAGGTGCTTACGGCCACGTCGATAGAGCACACGCACTCAAGGCTATCGCCGCCACCATCCTCTTCTTCTTTTATTTTTCGATTTTTTCTGCAGGTAAGGTATCAGCCTACATGAGCAGAGACGCAACTCCAATGCACCAACAATCACGAGAGGAGGGAGAGCAACAGAGGGGTACTAAACTGGTAGCTGACACAGCCCAGCCGCAGCTCGGGCGAAGTGATCGCTGAGGCTGGAAAGAGCAACTGCATACAGTAGCAAGAGGAGCACCTCTCTCTATAAGAACACCATCTAGCATGGCACGACAAACACGATCTCTCTCTCTCTCTCTCTCTCTCTCTCTCTCTCTCTCTCTCTCTCTCTCTCTCTCTCTCTCGAGCGCCATAGCGAACGAGGCCGCGTGCTAAGAGCCCTATAGCAGTTCGTAATAGGTTGTCCAGTCCGCTTCAAAAGGCATCGTGAGTGACAATGCCGTGTGCTCTAGATTTGTTTCCTCTAGACACGACGTGTACCCCTTCGTGTATAAATCGACTAGACGCAGTGATAAGCGCACGCGCCGCGTTTGACCTGTGAATCGGACTAGTGCATGGTCGTTGATGAGGTGTTAAGAGACCGCCCGCCCATTCGTTGGTTCAACGATATGGTCGTTGTAGTTTGCCCGTCCGAAATACGCAAGAGGACATGACGCCATGGCGCAAACGCGGTGCAGAAAGAAGCTCCCGAGACGCAAATTGCACAGCAAACTGCACAGCAAACTGCACAGCAAACGTGGAGCGAAGGTCGTGCTCGGAATCAATGGTAAAAGGAGTTGTATAAACGTGTGGCAGCATGCAACACGGCGAGGCCACACCACGGTTGCAAACCAAAGGACGCAAATTGCACAGCAAACTGCACAGCAAACTGCACAGCAAACGCGGAGCGAAGGTCGTGCTCGGAATCAATGGTAAAAGGAGTTGTATAAACGTGTGGCAGCATGCAACACGGCGAGGCCACACCACGGTTGCAAACCAAAGGAGGCGTAGTTGGAGGCTCCGTCTCGGCAACGAGATGAAGTAGGCATGTCAGCGGTGGGATTTGAACCCACGAGTGCGAACACAGTAGAACTTGAGTCTACCCCCTTAGACCGCTCGGGCACACTGACGATAACACTTCCACTCCCACCACAAAATCAAACACACACAAGCCACAAACCAAACACCAAAACACACACAAACAACAGCCACGCACGAACCACGGCGCGCCATCCCCCACTACATGTACCACACTTTCAGATGCATACGTAGACTCATCTCCAACCGCACACCGCACTGCGTTGCGTGTTACCCAGCACACTCCCAAACATACCCCTGTTTGCGCAGTAGGAAACCACTCGCGCACCGACACACAATGAAACGAACTCGCCAATGTGCCGATGAGGTGCTTACGGCCACGTCGATAGAGCACACGCACTCAAGGCTATCGCCGCCACCATCCTCTTCTTCTTTTATTTTTCAATTTTTTCTGCAGGTAAGAAGGTATCAGCCTACATGAGCAGAGACGCAACTCCAATGCACCAACAATCACGAGAGGGGGAGAGCAACAGAGGGGTACTAAACTGGTAGCTGACACAGCCCAGCCGCAGCTCGGGCGAAGTGATCGCTGAGGCTGGAAAGAGCAACTGCATACAGTAGCAAGAGGAGCACCTCTCTCTATAAGAACACCATCTAGCATGGCACGACAAACACGATCTCTCTCTCTCTCTCTCTCTCTCGAGCGCCATAGCGAACGAGGCCGCGTGCTAAGAGCCCTATAGCAGTTCGTAATAGGTTGTCCAGTCCGCTTCAAAAGGCATCGTGAGTGACAATGCCGTGTGCTCTAGATTTGTTTCCTCTAGACACGACGTGTACCCCTTCGTGTATAAATCGACTAGACGCAGTGATAAGCGCACGCGCCGCGTTTGACCTGTGAATCGGACTAGTGCATGGTCGTTGATGAGGTGTTAAGAGACCGCCCGCCCATTCGTTGGTTCAACGATATGGTCGTTGTAGTTTGCCCGTCCGAAATACGCAAGAGGACATGACGCCATGGCGCAAACGCGGTGCAGAAAGAAGCTCCCGAGACGCAAATTGCACAGCAAACTGCACAGCAAACTGCACAGCAAACGTGGAGCGAAGGTCGTGCTCGGAATCAATGGTAAAAGGAGTTGTATAAACGTGTGGCAGCATGCAACACGGCGAGGCCACACCACGGTTGCAAACCAAAGGAGGCGTAGCTGGAGGCTCCGTCTCGGCAACGAGATGAAGTAGGCATGTCAGCGGTGGGATTTGAACCCACGAGTGCGAACACAGTAGAACTTGAGTCTACCCCCTTAGACCGCTCGGGCACACTGACGATAACACTTCCACTCCCACCACAAAATCAAACACACACAAGCCACAAACCAAACACCAAAACACACACAAACAACAGCCACGCACGAACCACGGCGCGCCATCCCCCACTACATGTACCACACTTTCAGATGCATACGTAGACTCATCTCCAACCGCACACCGCACTGCGTTGCGTGTTACCCAGCACACTCCCAAACATACCCCTGTTTGCGCAGTAGGAAACCACTCGCGCACCGACACACAATGAAACGAACTCGCCAATGTGCCGATGAGGTGCTTACGGCCACGTCGATAGAGCACACGCACTCAAGGCTATCGCCGCCACCATCCTCTTCTTCTTTTATTTTTCAATTTTTTCTGCAGGTAAGAAGGTATCAGCCTACATGAGCAGAGACGCAACTCCAATGCACCAACAATCACGAGAGGGGGAGAGCAACAGAGGGGTACTAAACTGGTAGCTGACACAGCCCAGCCGCAGCTCGGGCGAAGTGATCGCTGAGGCTGGAAAGAGCAACTGCATACAGTAGCAAGAGGAGCACCTCTCTCTATAAGAACACCATCTAGCATGGCACGACAAACACGATCTCTCTCTCTCTCTCTCTCTCGAGCGCCATAGCGAACGAGGCCGCGTGCTAAGAGCCCTATAGCAGTTCGTAATAGGTTGTCCAGTCCGCTTCAAAAGGCATCGTGAGTGACAATGCCGTGTGCTCTAGATTTGTTTCCTCTAGACACGACGTGTACCCCTTCGTGTATAAATCGACTAGACGCAGTGATAAGCGCACGCGCCGCGTTTGACCTGTGAATCGGACTAGTGCATGGTCGTTGATGAGGTGTTAAGAGACCGCCCGCCCATTCGTTGGTTCAACGATATGGTCGTTGTAGTTTGCCCGTCCGAAATACGCAAGAGGACATGACGCCATGGCGCAAACGCGGTGCAGAAAGAAGCTCCCGAGACGCAAATTGCACAGCAAACTGCACAGCAAACTGCACAGCAAACGTGGAGCGAAGGTCGTGCTCGGAATCAATGGTAAAAGGAGTTGTATAAACGTGTGGCAGCATGCAACACGGCGAGGCCACACCACGGTTGCAAACCAAAGGAGGCGTAGCTGGAGGCTCCGTCTCGGCAACGAGATGAAGTAGGCATGTCAGCGGTGGGATTTGAACCCACGAGTGCGAACACAGTAGAACTTGAGTCTACCCCCTTAGACCGCTCGGGCACACTGACGATAACACTTCCACTCCCACCACAAAATCAAACACACACAAGCCACAAACCAAACACCAAAACACACACAAACAACAGCCACGCACGAACCACGGCGCGCCATCCCCCACTACATGTACCACACTTTCAGATGCATACGTAGACTCATCTCCAACCGCACACCGCACTGCGTTGCGTGTTACCCAGCACACTCCCAAACATACCCCTGTTTGCGCAGTAGGAAACCACTCGCGCACCGACACACAATGAAACGAACTCGCCAATGTGCCGATGAGGTGCTTACGGCCACGTCGATAGAGCACACGCACTCAAGGCTATCGCCGCCACCATCCTCTTCTTCTTTTATTTTTCGATTTTTTCTGCAGGTAAGGTATCAGCCTACATGAGCAGAGACGCAACTCCAATGCACCAACAATCACGAGAGGGGGAGAGCAACAGAGGGGTACTAAACTGGTAGCTGACACAGCCCAGCCGCAGCTCGGGCGAAGTGATCGCTGAGGCTGGAAAGAGCAACTGCATACAGTAGCAAGAGGAGCACCTCTCTCTATAAGAACACCATCTAGCATGGCACGACAAACACGATCTCTCTCTCTCTCTCTCTCTCTCTCGAGCGCCATAGCGAACGAGGCCGCGTGCTAAGAGCCCTATAGCAGTTCGTAATAGGTTGTCCAGTCCGCTTCAAAAGGCATCGTGAGTGACAATGCCGTGTGCTCTAGATTTGTTTCCTCTAGACACGACGTGTACCCCTTCGTGTATAAATCGACTAGACGCAGTGATAAGCGCACGCGCCGCGTTTGACCTGTGAATCGGACTAGTGCATGGTCGTTGATGAGGTGTTAAGAGACCGCCCGCCCATTCGTTGGTTCAACGATATGGTCGTTGTAGTTTGTCCGTCCGAAATACGCAAGAGGACATGACGCCATGGCGCAAACGCGGTGCAGAAAGAAGCTCCCGAGACGCAAATTGCACAGCAAACTGCACAGCAAACTGCACAGCAAACTGCACAGCAAACTGCACAGCAAACGTGGAGCGAAGGTCGTGCTCGGAATCAATGGTAAAAGGAGTTGTATAAACGTGTGGCAGCATGCAACACGGCGAGGCCACACCACGGTTGCAAACCAAAGGAGGCGTAGTTGGAGGCTCCGTCTCGGCAACGAGATGAAGTAGGCATGTCAGCGGTGGGATTTGAACCCACGAGTGCGAACACAGTAGAACTTGAGTCTACCCCCTTAGACCGCTCGGGCACACTGACGATAACACTTCCACTCCCCACCACAAAATCAAACACACACAAGCCACAAACCAAACACCAAAACACACACAAACAACAGCCACGCACGAACCACGGCGCGCCATCCCCCACTACATGTACCACACTTTCAGATGCATACGTAGACTCATCTCCAACCGCACACCGCACTGCGTTGCGTGTTACCCAGCACACTCCCAAACATACCCCTGTTTGCGCAGTAGGAAACCACTCGCGCACCGACACACAATGAAACGAACTCGCCAATGTGCCGATGAGGTGCTTACGGCCACGTCGATAGAGCACACACACTCAAGGCTATCGCCGCCACCATCCTCTTCTTCTTTTATTTTTCGATTTTTTCTGCAGGTAAGGTATCAGCCTACATGAGCAGAGACGCAACTCCAATGCACCAACAATCACGAGAGGGGGAGAGCAACAGAGGGGTACTAAACTGGTAGCTGACACAGCCCAGCCGCAGCTCGGGCGAAGTGATCGCTGAGGCTGGAAAGAGCAACTGCATACAGTAGCAAGAGGAGCACATCTCTCTATAAGAACACCATCTAGCATGGCACGACAAACTCTCTCTCTCTCTCTCTCTCTCTCTCTCTCTCTCTCTCTCGAGCGCCATAGCGAACGAGGCCGCGTGCTAAGAGCCCTATAGCAGTTCGTAATAGGTTGTCCAGTCCGCTTTAAAAGGCATCGTGAGTGACAATGCCATGTGCTCTAAATTTGTTTCCTTTAGACACGTGAATCCTGTTTCGGGTGCGCCAGCATATCCTATTCCGGAAATCTCCAGTGTGACCCCCATTGCAGTCTAATGTTTGGCTTCATTATAAATTATTTCAAGTATCTGTTCATTTTTTTAGATGCATCACCAATTTCTCTACCATCGCCACTGTGGGGCTGCGTAAAGGCCATAATTGACTAATACTTGGGTACGCGAGGGTGGCCATTTTTCAAGCCGAGGCCCACTGCGTTCTTTGTGAGCCCTTTTTGAAAGAACTTTAGCCCCCACTCCGCTCCCTTCGCAATTCGCTAGTATACTCAGGACTATACGACAGGTTTTTGCTGTGGCCGCAACGTTGTCCGCTCAGACTGTTAGCATGATATTTGGCATGTCCTCTGTGGCCTTGTCCTAGCGGAACGAGGAGCTGCGCGACGACCACCAATCGATGCAGAATTGTTTCTTTTTTTGCAGCAGGATTGCGCACCTCTAATTGGTGGAATGATTAAGATTCCGTCAATCATTGCAACTGGCATCAGCTCCAACCAAGTTCTTTATTCGTGCAACATTCGCACAACATTTTATCATTCACGTACAAAATCTCAGTGTATCGAATTTAGGAGGATTTTCGTAGTTGCCTTGGTTGCCTTGCATGTAGTTCGTGGGCCCCCTCACTGTTCTTTTCACTTTGATGGAGCCAACGGCTCGGACTTCGAGGCGCCATTACCTCCAAGATCTTCGTCTTCGCGTTGTTAAGAAATGGGCGGCGGGGATGAGCCAGCGGAAGATCAGCCGCCACCTCAACATGCCGCGCGCGATTGGCCAGACCATCCTCATGTTTCAGAAGAATCATGGCACCATAGCGCTTAAGCCTCGCTCAGGCCGTCCTCGCCGCACTGACAAGCGTCTCGACTGCCGTATCGTACGGGCGGTGGAGAAGAACCGCTTCATGAGTGCGGAATCGCTAGCGACTCAGGTGTCCAAGGAGATCAAGCGATCCCTCTTAAGTGCTCTCAACCGAAACCGCATCCACGAAGCTGGTGTTTACAACAGGTCCGCGAGAAATAAATTTTACTTGAATACTAGACACCACCGTCTGCGTTTGGCCTACGCCAATAAGTTCAAGGACTAGACGGCGGCCTTTTGGAAGAGGGTCCATTTTACGGACGAAGCGAGCGTCAAACCTCGCGGCACGACTGGCCGGGTGGCTGTGTGGCGATGACCTAACGAGAAGTTCGACCCCAAATGCATCAAGCCTACGTTTAAGCCCAGCCGCAAGTAGCCAATGGTATGGCTCTATGACGGTGGATGGGGTAGGTACTCTGCATTTTGTGACGAATCCGTCATCGGGAATTATTATAGGCAGATACTTCGCGGGAATGTCCGTATCACTAAGGAAATTTTAGGTATGGCGGGGGGAAACACTGTTTGTACAAAATAACACCCGCATACATACTGACAGCTGGTTGCGTAAGGGAGCTAAAAAGTTGATCTCGTTGGAGCATGCACCACAGAGCCCGGACCTGGACCTGATTGGAAACCTCTGGTTCGTCATGAAGCGGGCACTCAACAGGAATCCTGCCTCATTGATTGACGATTTAAAGGTAAAACGGGGTGATCTATGGGCAAATATAGACG
Organism: Phytophthora sansomeana; assembly: GCA_032158285.1. Taxonomy (NCBI): domain Eukaryota; phylum Oomycota; class Peronosporomycetes; order Peronosporales; family Peronosporaceae; genus Phytophthora; species Phytophthora sansomeana. Next base: position 492,066 of record JAPDHH010000202.1, read on the forward strand.
AAAATGTGGTGGCAAAGCGCGCCCTCTCGATGCTGAGCGGTTGGCGGCTGTTCGTAATAACCGCGGTGGTCACATCGAGTAATAACGATCAATCAACTTCAATTTCTACTGGAAATCACCTGTCGTCGGTTTGCCAATAAACCCATACAATTTCTTCATGACGTAGGGACCTTTTTTTGCGCAACTTCGTGGCTAGAATCACTGTGAGTAGATCGAGGACACTGGGTGACATAGCCACAATAATTTTATCAGTCGGGATTCGCAATTCAACTATCTTGCGCCTGATTGCTTGTTTCCAGTGAAAGAGACATGAGCACTCTTGAACTCCAAAATACAGAGCCTGCTCAATGTTGCACACAACCACGTTGGGGACGCAAGCCATGTTTGTCTGAATCTTGATCCACTGAAGTGCATTCCAGTAGGACCAGTGATCTTTCGCGTCAACCAGGAGGTAAAAGCAAGACTGTACAAATCATGGGCTTTGTCATATATCATCACGACGATTGTCTGAGTGAACGGTTTAGGAGCGACACAGCATCGATGAACAGAGAAATCCCAAGATACTTCATGAGTCGAATGAGGTTAGGATGCCCAAAGCCCACAAAAAATGTCGGCGAAATTTGCCTTCACTCGGATACGCCAACTTCACTTGAAGGAATTCACGTTCGTCATCCTCTGAGATTGTGCGGATTTGACGTGTTATACTTGCACGAAATGCATCACCATTTGTCGCGTCGTCACGACAACGCTTGATGAGACAAATGCCCTCTGTTTTCGGTAAGAACCGAAGCCCGGAACGCTGACCGTACTCGCTGATCATCTTGTCGCGCAAGTTGCTCCAGACGCGCCCTTGTAATACTCGCAGATCAGCGACGGATTGTATTTCTAATAGCTGACACATCTCTTCTTGCACACCTCGAGATGTGATGTCATCCTGAGTAACACATGTGTGATCTCCTTTCAGATGAGCACGCCTGTTTTCTTGACAAATGAGGCGGGCCTTGCAGTTCTTTGTACGGCTTTTACTGCATGCGAAGTACTTTGTGTCCTTGTACTTCTCTTCGTAGTAGTAGTAGTAGTGATCACCGTGCTGCACTGCTTGGCAGGTGTGTAGTCGTCGCTGAAGGTAGGATTGTGAAGTCAGCCTTCATATTAATACCCGTTCAAGATAAGATTGGGGACGATGACTCACCTCGGGTTCTACCCAAAAAATAGCAGCTAAGAAGGAATGTTTTATAAGTTATCTGGGAGTGCCAGTTTTGGGCACAGGTTTGGATACTTGTATCGACAAATTATAATAAAACGGTATTATTTAAGTAAAAATTTTGAGCACTTTGGGCAGCGTTTTAGGCACGCAGACTAGAGGATTGGGCTGGTAGTGCTAGGGCAGCGGCCTTTGCCAGCGTGCCTCGTGGTGGGTTGTCGCCACCACGAGGCACGCTGACAACTCGCTGACATCGGGACCTTGTTTTAGTATAAGAGCTTTTCCCATGATTATAATTCGTTTGAAAACCAATGCCCTCCCGAGAAAACATAAGCACCAACAGGAAGCGAACCATCGTAAACTTGAATCACTACGTATCCCTCTATAAAGTAATCACGTCATGTACTGATATAGCCATAACACATACGAGCTATGAAAGCAAACTTTCTTCTTTTGGTACCTGTCTAAAAATTACGTAAACTGAAAATTTTAGTATGTGGTTAAACTTGGAATTTGTATACCTTTGAGTGGTGTACAACACACATTTTCCCGGCTCGAATTAATCATTTTTGGGCTATACGTACTACTAACGTAGCACTACTAGGAAAATTCTCCCGCTGTCCGCGCTTACCTGCTGCCACCGCCTTCCACGGGATTGCTTCCTCTCGCCTACTACCGCCGCCTCCCACCCACCGCCTTCCTACCGCCTGCTTCCGCGCTTGCTGCCCGTCGCCACTGCCTCTCTTCGTGAAACTGCTGTGTGTGGCCACAACATCAAATGTATGGCTCACAACGTAAGGTATAGACAACTATATGTTTTTTTATAGTTCACATGATATGATGTACCCTAAATGATACAGGTCAGAGCCGGTCGATTTTATGGAATGTATAATACCCACTCTAATCAAACCAAGTCTCGTTCATACAGAAGCCTGATAGCCAATGAGATTAGACAATGGTCACAATAATAGTCAATGGTTGGCCTTCAACTATTCCAACCATATTTAGTTGGAATATCCTCAAATACTTTGTAATCTATACAGATGTTCATATTAATATATATTCTACAAATATCAAGACGTTTCCAACCAATGTGACTGTAGTCGAGACTTCACAAGAACAGACAATTGGCACAGCTGTAGTCATGCCCATCGCGTCGTTGGCTCCTGCTAACAGCAAGAAGACAAGGGTGACGGAAATCAACTCGTCCTCCACATTTCTGGCTTCAGAAGAGCGTTACACTAGATGCGGCTCATCGACTTATTGACGCTGACAAGACTGATAAGGTGCTACGAGTGACATAAGAAAAAAGTCATATCCCTAGCAAGATCCACAGACAAATTATCGATCGAAGAATACGAGCCTGGCGTTTTTTAAGAACTGACTCCTAGACAAGTATCCCAACAAGGTCGGGTAGTGAAGCCGCAGTTGCAAAAATCTACTTGGTCTTGGTAAATTTTCCATCAATCGCGAAGACGGTGCGTTTCAATACCCCCCTCACTAAACAAGACTTAGAAAATATAGTTCAGCTACTGTATACTTTTGCTGCAGAAGGTATCTATCTATCTATCTTGATGCCTCCTATTGTGGTACATGTATGGTCGGAGCTTGGATGCAGAGCAACTCGAGAAACATCAACTTTCAATACTTCCTGGTAAGTTGTTTTATTATTTATAACTTTACCAAAATCTGTTGTTCTAATGTTGTCACGCTAGATGGAGAGCTCTTCTTTCGCTTCAAGAGAGACAAAAAAAGTTTTGTTGCAAGGAATTTCTTTGTTTAATGATCCGACAAATTTCCTCACCTGCACGCTCTTTACTTTAGCTTGTGTGTAAAAGGTTGAACATAACGCCATTTCCTCACTTCGATGCGATCTAGAGGAGCTCAGCCTCGTCGAAGTGCTAGAAGCCGAGGATGGTCCCGTGTCGTTGGAGGACACTCTGAAGTCAACGCCCAAGCGATCAGTCCCACGTGCTCAAGCCTACATAAACATGTTATTAGGTAGTCAAAAAGGCCGCCGAAGAGAAGGAAATAATACTTTCACCGCGCACTCGTTCCGCCGTGGTGCTGCCATGCACGACGACGACGGAAGTCTAGCCGAAAACTGGATAATCGAGCGTGGTGGCTTGCAACTCGACCGGATGAACAAAGCCTTCGGCTATATGTTGGGAACAACCCAAGCAGACTAGAAGGTCGCACGTGTCTTGAGGGGGTGGAACCCCAAGGAAGGTGCTCGACTGCCTTCTGTGCGCGTACTCGAACAGCCAGTTTTTGCGCGGGCTCAGCAGCTCCAGACACAGCTCTTCCAACAAGTCAGATTTCTCGGACACCGTAGTGGTGCACTACCCGGATGTGCTGCTGCTCTCGGACAGCAGTCTATTTATCACCAGAATGCGGGCAGCCATGGCCGTACGCGAACTATAGGCGAGGCTGAAGTGCTGGCATGGAATGCAACAATCAGAAGAGTGTTCGCTCCAGCCGCAGAGACACCACCACCAGCGACACTTCAGCGGTGTTGGATCTGGTGAAGCGTCAGCATAAACAGGTTAATGTTCTTATCCTGCAGAACAAGCGTCTAAAGGAACGGTTGTTAGCAGTGGAGGCGCATTTGCGACCTCCCTTAGACGCAGCAACGTCTAATGTTCGACCAAGAGCAGGAATTTTAGCTGTCGACCAACCGGTAGCCACACTGGCACCACAGCAGTCTTCCCGAACAGTTCGCCCCAAAAAGAAAGGGTTACAGGTGCTGTCGACCGTCTGGTATGAGTTGTTTACGGCCGAACACCGTGTGTACGCACCGCGATCTGTAAAGATGACAACACTTTACGAGCTCTGAGTGGCGTCAGAAGTATATGGCGCTGGTCCAGTTCGGCGGGCCCGGTGCATTCGCATAGGACGTGGGGCTTCTGGTTGGTATTCTGAACGAGTATGTGGTTTTCATAAATTGCGGTGTTATTTGTTGGCGATCATTCCGGAAGAAGGATGAAGATGACGGCAGGTAAAGTAGCGGAACATGTAGGACCAACGACGCTTCCGTTGTCGACACGTACGTGAAAATCGGCGTTGTGCGACACTTGGCGCGACGGCACGAACGAACCCGCTTGCCTTCTTAAAGGCGAATGGATCTTCATCTGTTTGCGGCTGGCACGGCTATGAAAGCCCTTCGGAAGCTTCACAAGACTGGAAAGCTCGGATCGCACACTGCCGATTTTCACGTACGCGTCGACAACGGAAGCGTCGTTGATCCTACACAGTCCGCTGCTCTACCTGCCTTCATCGTCATCCCGTCTTCGTCCTTCTTTCGGAATGATCGCCAACAAATAACATCGGAATTTATGAAAACCACATACTCGTTCAGAATACCAACAGACGCCCCACGTCCTATGCGAATGCACCGAGTCCGCCGATCACAGCCAGAGCCATCATTACTTCTAACGCCACTGCGGCCACCTCCCCCATCACACCCTCCACCACCCCAACCGCCAGCAACAAGTACGCCGTCACGGCGGCAACCTCAACCACACCCGCGAGCACCACGCCCACCACTAGCGCAGCCGCCAGCACCAAGTCTGCGCTGTGTCCAGTCCGCCGAATCCGCTGTCTCGTCGTCCGCTAAGTCCAGTCGCGTCGAGTTCGCCGCATCGGTTGCCTGTGTGTACTACAAGTGAGGAACCACTGCAATCTTGATGTCAGTATATCTGACCGACAATGTCATAGAAACTAATTGTTTTGTACCGGTAGGAGTTGGACTCGGTCAGACCAAGTCGGAATTTTTACGGCATGGACAAAGATTGGCGCAGAACAAACAAAGATGGGCATGTTCACACAAACTTTTAGCACATTAGACGTATTGGCAGCATTCTAATGATAAGCAGACAAAGGCAACCTCGCACACACTCAACCACCTAATTACCTCGCATAAAGCGTTTTATTCTTCAGAACTGTGGTTTTAGAGCTGATACCAGCTGTAATTACATCGGAACGTTTGGTTGGATAGGAAACACGTTCACCATCTAATTTCACAGACAGAACCCAGCAACAGCCGACCTGACGGATACAGTCGTCTCCACCAGCATGGCCCCTCCGTGCATCTGGACAAACATTTCCCGGGAGCAATGCGAGACGGAACTTAGTCGGTTGCTGGGTCGATCTTGCACGTTCTGGACGCCGACCAGCCATACTGTACGCTGTTAATTGTGCAACATCAACTACGACAACCACAAGATGCGATATTGCCTGATTGAATGTGAGTCTTTAACCTGGTTGGCATTCAATTGAGAAGGATGCAAGTGGGATAGAAGCTTCTCACCTGCTCGCTCAGCGACATATATCAGCATAGAAGGAGCCTCACTAACATCGCCTCGCCGCGCAAACCTTCGCTGACGAAAGAAATGCAAGCGTTCATGGAACCATCGATTTCGATGAGAATGAAACAATACCGCATCTAAACAACGTTCTGGATTGATTTGGTCGCAAAGCTGGGGAATCACCCGAGTTGAGTCAGACCCAAACATTTGTTGGAATTTTTTTAAGCGTGGAGCACTGAATGACACCGACTTTGTGGATGACATGATCAATCTAGCCAAGTCGACACTATTCAAACTTGGCGTGAGGGATGGCGAGGCATTTACGTTTGGGTATATCACAAGTGACGATGGAACCACCCCTCTGATTGGATAGGAGACTGATGAAGACCCTACCATTATCGGTATCTCTACACCGCACTTGATGAAGATGCTGCGCTAATGAACCAACTACGTATTCTATTTTGAACCTACTTACAAACGCGATTAATCGGGGTATCCCGGTTTTGATGTGGGTGTGCCCGACCAACCACGCGCCTCCCCCACCATGTAGCAATGCTCGTGATGTCTCAGCATGAAAGCTTATTTGACGTGTACAAACAAATCTCCGATAGATACCCACACTTGGATATTGCATGGGCGACGCGGACAAAGCCCAGTATAACGCAGTGTTGGAAATTGCAACTAGCAAACGCAATGTCAATAGCAACAGGAAGGTGATGTATCTTTTGTGCTTCTTTACGTTGTCAAGAATGTGGCGGGGTGACTTTCCAAATTTTCTGACGCCTTTCGTATTCAAACACCTTTACCCCATGCGCGATTCTCGGGCGCTATTAAATTTGATCCACAGACCCAATTAGCTCTTGCCGCATAAATGTACAAGTACTCCAACACTTGTCGACCTATTTAAAAGCAGTGGATTGAATTTCAGTTCTGCGATTGGGGTCGCTACCACTCTCCGGCGGGGCTCGCTCTATCGAATAACTCAGTAGAGCAATTTAACAACGCAATCGAGAGGGATGGCTCATTTCGAACGTTGCTAAAACAGGTGGCACTACCAAAACAATTGACAGTCATGTGTCGCCATCGTTCAAGGGGCACTTTAGAGTTCAAGCATAATCGAGGACTTCAAAACCGATACAAATATCCCCATAATCATGGTTGGCTTGGCGACGCCCAACCCCACAGAAAACGGGCTCGATTTTCTGCATGATGGATCAAATGAATCACACATAGCCTATGTGTACCAGCGAGGAGTACCCCGTTGCCACCCAGCACCCGACCAAGTCAATGATAACGCGCACCGATATGGAAGAAAAGCGTCGTCCATGCGGACCTTGGTACAAGTACGACATGTACGACATATGCGTGCACGTTCTTGCAGCGCTACCTGGCGAAAACCTACAATGCAAACGTTTCACAAACAGACACCGGAAGAATAAAGGTAGTAATGCTGCAGTCGGACATGCGTTGTCGTTAGAATAGATATCGACTCACCATGTGCAAACCCAAACAAATATATTTCTTAATTTTAGTTTGGCACAATCTTGTCAGCACATTAGGTGAACTACGTTTGCACTTCTCCACCTGTCGTCTTTACTGGCTGCATGGATGGCCATGCCAATTGCAAGTTAACTCAGCCATACTTTCAAACCGCTTCTTCACTTCCGACCTCAGCACTGCATGTCTCTCATTGGGTTTGCCGCGTCCAGTCTCCTCAAGCAACCTTCGCGAGCTCGCGTGAGCAACACTGAGTCGGGGAATGCACAGATTTCTGCTTCAGTGTCACGAACGCACATCTCGAGTAGTTCAACCTCATCTCATGGATCTTCTTCATCTTCATCGACAACGCCATCATGGCTGTTCTGCCATAACCACGAACACATGGGTTTACCTGTCGACTTCGAAGAAACCATTCGTCATTCTCGACACGTTCAGCAACGGAGTGATCCCTTAACTTTGGTGTTACCATCTCCAGCATAAAACCCAGAAACGTCAATCCATGACTAGCGGCAAAGCTTTAATGCATTCCGCTACTCGTCGTACCAATACTCGTTACAAGCGTAATGACTGGATGACAAACATTACAGTCCTGTTGAATTGTCTTCGGTACAATTTTTACGTTTGCGGGACTGATTAGCAAATCACTGTAAGGTTTTTAGAGTACGGTAATTTGCTCCGCCAATACGTCGAAAGGTCAGTTAAAGTATCGGCCCAATTATGAGGAGACAATGTCTCTATTTCCGGAACTACGTAAACGCTTGCTAATCAGCCATCGCTACTCTTTTCCTATGCAGTACATTACTAACACGCGCCACACAACAGATGAAGTTGCAGCGCGGAATCCAGAGTACGTTCGTCAGGGGCTCTTAGTAGAACTCCCTCATCCTCTCCACCTTTGTGCCAGTGACCAGGCATTTGCTCGCGTATGTCATCGCACACGCGTAGCACAAAACAATGATTTATGCTTCGCGCGTCGGACGCACCCACCACGTAGACCACAGGTTGAAGCTTGTATTGCACGATATCGCCCATCTTGCTTATCGAAACGGTTGCCTTTTTTCAAACACGTGCTTTCGTAGAATTTACAGAGATAGTTGGATGTCTGCATTGGACACCCGGACTGATCGGCTTCAAACGACTCCAGAAGTGGGATCAGCACGAGGTCTGGGTCGCTGAGGACATGATAAGCAATTCGAAATACTTTATAGAAGAACTGGCCGCCTAAAGATGCCGTGGATGCCGAGGGAAACTTCATGTTCAATTCTGAGTAGTTCAATCACTTTACTTGTCCTTCCACTTGTCAATGCGCAGCATCTCCATGGCGAAGCCGCCCTTGAACAGCGTAGTTGCTCACACCCATGCGGCACAAAAGCGATGCTTGTTGTCTCACCATTGCACAGATAAGCGTCGTTTGGCTTGTTGTAGTTTGCGCGGTTCAACAAAAAAACGCCCCATGTCGCCTCGGTGTCCTACACTGCATCAGGTCCGGCAATGTTATGAGCATTTTGCACAGGGACGGATCCGGTACGATAGTGAATATCGGCGTGTTCCATTTCAAAATCATGTCATTAGCATTCAAATCCACGACATCCGCAGCTTTGCTGCGATAGTTGTGCAACCGGCCCATGAGGGCGCAATGAGATGTTATCATGAGATGCATCCGAATCGATCTCGATCACTTCATTCTCTTTGGTAGTTTCGTCATGTCTCTGCGTAGGTTTCTGACCACCCAGCCCGCCGCCCGGCGCATCCGTTGTAGTATGAGGCTCCTTAACCAGCCCTCCTGGGACCGTTGGAGCAACAAGCTGGGGGTGTTGGTCCGCCCTCGTAGGTAGTCGCTGTGACACCCGGAGTCAACGCTAACGCAGAAGTGTCGGGGAAGAAGCACTGGTGACGGCTCCGCGCACGGTGAGTCGCCGAGCAACGGCGGTAGATCGACCGCGGACAGGACTTCAAGACCCTAGTCAGGCTTACATCTGGCGAGGAACGAGCTCTCGGGGTTGTCGCCCGAGGAGGCGAAGTCAGTTGGCCAAAGTGTGGCTCTCGGCGCCTGAAGAGCGAGACCAGCCACCGCATCCATCAGCTCCTTGCTATCACGTCCGTTGACGGCATCCCAACGCACTGGACCCCCCTCCGCGGCGCATAAGAGCACCCACCCTGAGGGTCTCAAGAGAAGGTCCATACAGGATAAATAATACATCCGTAAATGATTTGGCGAAACGGAACGCTGCTTTCCCAAAAGGCACGATTGCGGAATACCAAGCGCGCACACCCGCTCAGGCTGCAGTGAGAATGGGGGAGGAGGTTGCGCATCATCGGGCAGCGAGTCGGAACCAGGTTTACCTCAGCGTTTGCGCACCACTGTGTCTGAAGAGTAAGCGATTGTAGTTGATTTGACTTTAGTTTAGCCTTTGTCTGCAATCATATGTGACGTCGTCAGCTATATTTTGCTAGTATGTTTTATACCCCCCAATTTTTTTTCACATAGCTACACCGTCTTTACCACACGGTATACAGCTTCCATGATAACATTGATATCATGCAGATACACGATTGAAGAGTGTGGCGAAGTCGGTTGAACCGCCCAGAGGTGTATAGCGTAGCCCAGAATTACACTCTGGAACAGAGCGTAAAACTGAGGGTTTACAAGTCCCCCATAAATACCTGCCACGAAGCGAGAGACTCCTGGGGGTTTTGGTGACGTGAGTACTCTGAGCATCCCTATTGGTTCTTTTATCTTCGACGGAACAACACTTCACCGGTGTTCTTGAAATGGGTTACCATAGAGGTAGTAGTGGAAGTGCGTCCACAACAGGATATAACCAGAACGACAAAACAGGTTAGTGAATCCACGAAGAAATCAACCTGAATGTTGCCCAAATTACCAACACTTCTGAATATCACAGTTCAAAAATGTAAGTCATCCAGAATTCGGTACTCTGAATTCAGGTCCCAGAAATACAATATCCTAGAATCCAAAATAATCCAACAAATACAGAGTATATACACTACAACTAGCCGTCACTTATTCTTTTCGACCCTCGGACGGGGGTCGCTGATCTAGGTTCAACCAGTGACCCAACTAGGATATGGAAAAGGTGGGTCAACCCAGCCGGCTCGGTCGCCACCTCACAGGACTTGAGTAGGTGGAGTTGCCACAGACGACTCGTCCTAGTCGAAGCGCCCTCTTTGCCTCGCGGTCGCAGTCTCGGGACTCCCGGAACGTATCTTCGGCAAGCTACGCCGATGCCACCTGCGCGCTACAGGGAAAACAAACTCTGTCATCGGTTTAAAGGCTAGACTCTCTCTTCCTTCTGGATTCCAAATCAGGTCAAAATATATTGTTTCACTATGTCTAGGTGCAAATGTCTTCTCTTGAGTATGGTCTCGATACTGGGTACAGCTTCTTCGAAATCTCTCTAAAAGTGTTGACTCGACATGTCGACTCGACACGTTGGCTGTAGTTCAACTTGCGTTTTACTTGATGACACAGGCTCTATTGGTCTCTGAATTCACATTAACATTCAGGACACTTGAGCAGATTCGAGAGTCTTGCTGGAAGTGGTGCAATATTTCAGGGTTTCAAAGTTTTCACAGGTGTAATCCATGAGCATGTAATTTTGATGACAGGATTTGGACACCTGGCGACATGTCTTGTAATCCTGGCTTCCTGTACTTGTAATCTGGATTCCACTTCGCTCACGGTGTACTTGCACCCCAATGCAAACCATTGGCCGACAGGCCATCAGAGAGTTCATTTCGGAATACGCGGGGCGAGAGAAATATGGTCGGCGGGACGGGACAGACGCCACGACGAGAGCTGTCAAAGCGGGAGCGGGAGATGTGTGTACAAGGCCAGCTGAGCGAGCGGCACGCATTGCAGCGAAAGCGAATGCGGAGGCGAAGAAAACTACAGGCGTTGCGGAGGAAGCGCAAGAGCCGACAGAGAGCTGTGAGGAGGCATCTGACACCGACGCAGCAAGAGTGGAAGAGGTGGTGGCGGATCTGGTGACAGCCGTCACTGTATCTGAAGAAGTAACGGCCACGCTACCTCCCCCGTTACGAACCCACGCAAGCGACGTCGTGCAATCTTGCGAGATGTGAGTGAAGATGATGTGAGTGACTCGAGTGAAGACTCTCCTACTGTTGAGAGTGTGCTTACGATGCCGCCGCCGTTGTAATTGATGGTGATGCTAATTTGATGGACGCGAGGACGGAGACGTGCACGTACCTGAATTCCAAAAAGCACCCAGACGAAGCCGAGGAGCGTGAAGACGAGAGTAGTAACGGCACCAACGATAGCGACGACTGGGTGAAATAATGGGACCTTGAGGAGCTCACGGATGAAGAAGAGGAGAGGGGTATAGGAGAGGAGTTGCCAGAGTCAATGTGTAATTCGGTCGCACAGAGCAAGAAGACAATTCCGATGATGCAGACGCACGACTGGGTATACGGTACGTTATGTTGTCCACATTCAGCATAAGCGGTGTCAGGGTGATCTATATCCAACATATGGATCCAGTATACACGAATTGATAGCTGTTGCGTGCTATGAATTCCGATCCTGCAAAGTTTTGACCAGATCCTGCTTACAAAGACTTGTACGATGGAGATTGCGGGCCAAGCGACAGCGTTATGAAAGTGGGTGACGATTCGATAGCACTTCTATTTTACGTCATGCCGGGACGGCTTTGGACTCAGATTACAACGGAAAGCAATCGATACCAAGTGCAGTCGATTCCGTTGAGAGCGGAAGCTATTCGGGTCCAGCAACGTTGTGTCGGTGACGACGTTGAAGATTTAAGTGATATCCGGAGTCGACTCGCGCGTGTGCCAGACTTCGAGCCATATGAAGTGCTGCGTGTAATAGCCTTACGGATTGCGGGCGTGCTGATACCTGTGCGTAAGAGTATTGCTGTTCATTGGTCTACGAATCAAGTCGGGGCACTACCTACGAACCGGTTTCACCTCATCTTGAACAAGCATCGGGTTTTCCACGTAATGGGCTATCTACACTTCTCAAATAACAAGTCGCCAAGGGCAGTCGTCGATCGCGCGTGGAAGATTTGGCCGGTGGTGGACGTGCTGCAGAGGACTTTTGCTTGTGGATACCGCACGCCGACAGTGATCAGCTCTGACGAAGCCTCTATACCATTTCGTTCTCGCTACAATCCGACCCGTCAATTTAACAAGGATAATCCCACAAATGGAGAAGGAAAGTGATTGTTGCGGCGTGCGCGGAGACGGCAGACAACTTGAGGTGCATGACCCCATAGTGTGGCAGACTTCGGTCTTGCCACCAATTGCTTTGATCCAAGTGCTTATGTTGGCTCGAGTCAATATAAACAGTTGATGTTGGAGCCATTATCCGACATAAGCTAACATAAGTGCATTGTATTGTCGATACAGGATTGAAATCTATTGCGGGCCAAGACCCACTTACGAGCACCGCAGCGTCTGATTGAACCTCAGGTAGGACTCCTGCTCAGTCAGGAATGCCTGTTCCAGGGCGTGCCGACTGCGCTCATCAGCGGTGGCATCATGCCCTGTCTATGGGACTTGGACAGGCCGAGTCAGCAAATCATGATAACCGAGACGGAGCGGCTCCCGTCCGGCTTGAAACTCGGTGACGCGGCGGTGATTTGACAAGCTTGTCAGATGCACCAGCACAGCGTCCCTCCATCGCTAGAAGTCGTTCGTCTGCTCGTTGAACTTGAGCCCCGAAAACACTCAGTTGTTGTCCTTGGCCATTGTCGAGCACTCAATACTTGAAATGTTGAAAGACGGGTAGACTTTAGCTCAAAAACTTGTGTTTATTCTCTTTAATGCCCTCTAATAGACCGATGCGCTCAGCCGTTGGGAAAAGAAGTGAGCTCCTTTCGCCCCAAAGATCATCATCGCGCGGGTGGTGCTGTCCGCAGGAGGGGCTCCTCTTGCGGACAGAGTTTACTAGTTCTGATTGGCTCAATCTTAAAGTCTTATGATTGGATCTCCCAACTCCGGGAGAGCCACCTATTGACAGCTGGACACTTTATCAGTCTTCATGCAGTGCTGGCTTTCACGCCAGACTGCCTCTAACACTCCCACTAAGTGTTCACGCTAACACTAGTTTTTTGACTCCGATTTTGCTTCTTAGGATTGCAAACTGTTTAGGAGGCAGAGCCTTTGTCAAAATGTCTGCTGCCATGCTTGCAGTTGGACAGTACTGAACGACCAGGCGACCTTCTTCCACTAAGCCTCTAGTAAACAAAAACTTAATTTGAATGTGCTTACTAGCTTTGTGGCTGCCTGGGTCTTTAGTTATGCTGATAGCTGACCTGCTATCACACCAGACTCGCACGGGCTTCGTTGATAGAACCCCATTTCCGATAGCAAGTACCACAACCATTCGCTTTCTTTTGCACCTTCGCTCAGCACGATAAACTCCGATTCTGCAGTTGAAAGGGAGACGCATCCTTGTTTGCTACTGCACCACGATATACTACAGCCTGCCATCTTAATCACATACCCCGTGATCGATTTACGTTCTTTAGATTGACACGCGAAGCTCGCGTCAGTGTACACTTCGTAAGTCAAGTCGCTCGATTTCCCATCAAGAAACAGACCGTACATTGACGTCCCTTTCAAGTATTTTAGCACTCTCCTGGCTGCTTCCCAATGTGTTTCGTTGTAGCATGAAAAATACTTGCTCAACTCCCTTACTGCATTTGCAATATCCGGGCGTGTTCCCCGGACTAAAAACTGTAGCGACCCTACTAACCCTCTATAGTCAAATTTCTGAGCAGCTATTTGCTCAGAAGTCATCTCAGTTTCGGGCTCTAGCTCAATGCCCGTGACTTGAGGTGCTGCTACTACTGAGCTATCCTCAACATGATACTTTTTCAGTAGCTCTAATATGTACTGATGCTGTGAGATAGACATTGTCTTCTCTGCTCGGTTTCGTCTGACTTCCATCTTTAGGATGTAGTGAATGTCTTCTAAGTCCTTCATCTTGAACCTCATCGATAGTTCTGCTTTGATTTTATTAATCAGACGCATGCTTTTGGACATAATCGTCAGATCATCGACATATACGACAACTATGATCCATTCAACTCCCACATTTTGTACGTATATACAGAATTCCTTATTGCATCGTACAAAACCCATTTGCGTGAGAAATTGGTGAAGCACTTTGTACCAAATTCTAGGCGCCTGTTTCAGACCGTAAATGCTTTTCCGAAGCTCACAGACAAGACCCTCTTTGCCAGCAGCACGGTACCCAGGAGGCTGTCACATATAGATACGAACGTCCCCGTCCGTTGACCCGTTTACAAACGCTGTGTGGACATCCATCTGATGGATGTGGTAATCCAGTATGGTTCCGATCGCTAGGACCAGCCTACGGTGACGAGCTTCGACAGGCAGGAGCCAAAAAGAAGCGAATACTCAAGCACATCTATGACTACTCTGCCTGCAACCCCACCAACCAAGATGTGCACAACCTAGTGCGAATGTTAAAGAAGCAAGAGAGCTCTGCCACCACGAGCGCAAAGCGACTAAAGAAGTGGATGATCGAATTCTCTGAGAAGACAGGAAACATCGGTCGCATCTTCGTGGATTCGGTTCATGACAAGGTATGGAAATGTATTTTTGTTGTTTTTCATATAATAGCCTTCTAACCCATCTAACTGTGTCATATCTTTTAGACGATCGCCACGTGTATCACGTTGTAGACCAAACATATGTGTAAGTTGTTTGATCGGTTCCCCGAAGTATTGATGATCGATGCCACGCACGGTACAAATTTGTCCAAGTACAAGGTGTTCTCGGTAACGGCCCATGATGTTTTTGGGAAGGTTCAGTTTATACACCACGTCGCTGTCCAAAATGAGCGTCGCTGTACTCTTCTGACAGCATTGGAGGAATTCAAGAAGAGTAACCCTGCTTGGACACGGATTAAGTGCATTTTGATTGATAAGGATTTCACCGAGATATCCGTGCTCAAGGTCGCGTTTCCAGATGCTTTGGGCTTCTATGTCAGTTTCATGTTATCAAGTATTTGCGCGAGGAGATATCAAGCGCATAGTTTGGTTTCACCTCGTGGCAGAAACAGCAGTTGCATGGAATCGTGAGTTTGTTGGTGTACGCGAGGACCAAGCACGAGTTTGCAAAGTATCGTAAGTACATGCGCCACATCATCAGCATTGGACGTGGTGGTGTATCTCGACCATCTAAATTTGACTCCAACATGGATCAATTGGGCGCTGATAGTAGCGAGTTGGACACTGGTGGAAATGGTTTGGGAGCACGAGGGGAAATGGGTGCGGATAGTGAACGGATTGGGGTAGAATGGGGCGATGGAGATGAAGACTTGCCGAAACATCCTTTTGAGGCTTAATTCGTCAAGAATTGGGATTCTTGTAGATCGATTTAGTGCTCTTTCTAGAGGCAGAATGCTGGACTATGGGAAACAACACAAACAATAGACTCGAAGCATTCTGAAAGCAGCGAAAAAGACCTAGTGGATTCGTTTATGGGTGTAGACGAGTGCATAGCTTCGATTATGTGCTACCAGACTCAACAGGAGAAGAAATTCGTGGATGACTTGTACAAGGTAAGCATGGTGCACAAATCCAAGTATGACGCCTAGATGCGGTTTGCGTCCAATTTGATGAGTGAACATGCGTGCGAGCTCATCTACGGGCAGTACGTGTATGCAACTACAAAGGGCAACTACAAATACTACGAACCGGCCCCCGACGTATATTTGCTGCAGTTCGGCTGTGACGATGAAGTCGCACTCGATGAACCCAAGAGTGAATGCTTCCTCACGAAGCGCGATTGGTCATGCTCGTGTCTATTCATGAGCTCTCGATTGCGCTCGAGCTCTGAATTCCCGGGCGTTTCTGTTGAACCGTTTGCCGTGTCTCGGGTGATGCAAGAGTCAAATGTTGTATGGGATTCAAACCGCAAATTTCGTGAAGCAAAATCTGTTGCGTCGACAATCAGTGAGCATATCAGTGGCCTCGGGATGAGATATTACAAGGCAGCAATGAAAGATCTTCGCGATGTCGCGACCCTTTTCAAGTATGGTGAGTATGATGTGATTGCTTCGCACCGGCTTGCAACTGGTGCTGCGGCTGCTCAGGGAACGAGAATATTCACGAGACAGACTGTGGCAACATTGAGATGAGTCAGACTTCAGACGACCCCCATTCTGATGCACTGGTTGGTGTTGTTTCCCTCCACAATTGTTGAGATCGCTTCGACTGTTGACGAAGTGGACACTATGCAGATTGGTATCCAATTGGGCACTCAGTTGGGTTCTGGCTCGAGCCAGTTGGATTCAGCTACGGCTGGGACCTGTTGGGCCCTGGTGTAAAACAGTTGGACTCTGGTACAGACCAGTTGGGTTCTGACAGGGATCAGTTGGGTTGTGATAGGGATCAGTTGAGTTCTGACAGGGATCAGTTGGTTACAACCACCGATCAAATTAGTCGATTCCAGCGATTTATGTGAAATTCAAAGTCACCCCAAAAGAACACTCCGAGGCCTTCAAACTCAGACCCGCAGTAGATAATCGCTCCAGCTGCAGCTAGCTCCACGACGTGCCGAGCGACTGACCCTGAGTATCTGGGCCACGACTTGACACCAGAAGGCATTCGGCCAACGGAGAGACTCATCAAAGCTGTTACTGACGTCCCTAGACCAACTGATGCTGCAGAAGTTCGGAGATTTACTGCCTTAACTGGTTTCTACAGGAGATTCATGCCCTCCTATGGTTCTCGTATGTCACCACTGACAAAATTGATAAGGAAGACATCTGAATGGAAATGGGAAAGCAAGAAGAGGCATTTGAGTGGGCGAAAGCTTGGGCTGAGTCAAAAACCGGTACTTATCTACCCAGATTACCGACTCCCGTTTAAGCTAACTACAGACGCCTCAAAAGCAGGCCTCGGTGCAGTTCTCTCCCAAGATCATGGCAACGGAGATGAGTTGATTGCATTTGCGTCAAAGGTGAATAATCCTACTGTGGCGAAGTACAGCATATCTGAGCTCGAATGTCTAGCTGTAGTTTGGGCAGTACGTCTCTTTCGGCCGCATCTGTACGGCCGTAAGTTCACGATTGTCACGGATCATGTGGCACTCAAATGGTTGATGACCACAAAACAGCCTGCTGGAAGATTGCACCGCTGGGCATTAACTCTGCAAGAGTTTGACTTCGAGATAGTGTACCGACCTGAAAGGAAAACTGTGTTATTGGTGCCTTGTCCAGAAATCCCGCGGCGACAGAAGCCTCCGGTGTGAGCGACGTGACGGCGACTGAGGAAGAACCAGCAATCGCATAGTATATGGGCGTGCCACCTGCGTGGACCTCAGACTTACGAGCGGTTGAAGCAGATGTACTGGTGGCCGCACATGCGAGAAGCAGTGCATGGGTTTCAGCGTGCCAAGACTGTGGTTCGCGAAAGTGGCAATTCCGCAAACTTTTCATCGTAAAATTGCTCCTTGTGGCTGTGTACAACACATATCTAAGCAGCAAGCTCCAACTTGCAGTAGAAAAAAATTATAGCGTCAACAACGTCTCGGGCGCTTCATTTTGTCATGTGATTAGGTTTGATTTGGGCCCCTCTCGAAAGAAGCTGACAAAACGAGCTCGTGAGAGCGAACGTCGACAATATAATGATCGATTGGCACATAAAATTATTCATCGCCGGCTCAACTTGTATTCGCTGACGAGATGATCAAAGATGATCGCTCGATGCTGCGCCAATATGCGTGGTCTGGCCGTGGTACCTTGCTATTGTGTCATTGCCACTGTCACGTGGTGAATGTGTTTCACTGCTTGTGCCTACTGATGTCGACTTTTTTGCGTGGGGACACGTTGATGGCGCATTTACCAGAGCAAGCTTTCACGAGGCGCTTCGCACGAAGAATTTACCCTGTTTAAACCCGTGGCCTCTGCCCAGATCGATTTTTATATTTGATATGCCCGCATTCACATGTACAAGGAGATTTAGTATTTGGTTCACCAAACCGGAGTACTTCTTTTCGCTTTACCGACGTATTCTCCGGGGCTGAATCCAATTGAGGTGCGCTTTTCCCTCCTTAAACGCTGAAAAATTCAATTAGCTGTACTACAAGTGGCTATGGTAATGTACTGGAAGTCGTGACGAAGTTGAAATTGACTTGTATATGCTCTGCGGGTACAGAGATCATTTTCTAACCATCAAATAAACCATCGCCCTCTTTGTGTTTCGTGTCCTCGATGTCTGCACTTTCGGACATTGGGGGCCCAATTGGACTGAAATTTGGTGCTTTAATGGAAGGCGCAAGTTCCAATCTGGAAAGCCTGAGCACCGCCGTAACTTTGCACGCGGACACGGACCGCAACATTGTGTACTACAATGTGGATTACTGGATTCGAATCACTGTGCATTTCAACTGTAGTGAGATAGCAAGAAGACTGCACGTCCACGAAGATCAAAAAGAATCACAAATCTGTCGGTACTGCAATTCAGAATGGTAGCCGTTTAAAAGTGAGCCAAGAACCCGATCTTGATAATTGTTTTTCTTCGTTTGAGTGGACGGAGCTTTCACATTTCTAATCAACTGTTTCACGTGTGCAGACCGCGGGTGCTCATTTGAGTTAATACGAAGCGCCACTAGTTGATTGTACAAGTCAACAACAGCATTTACGTTCCCACATACAGCCGATCCTCCAACCGTACTGCCTTTCTTCTTCTTTGATTCTCTCCCTACAACTTGCTCAGACAAAAGGTGGAGTTTGCCTTTTGTAACAGCGCCACCATCTCCAAATTGTTTGGCATTGCACCATTCGATGAACTCTTTCTGATAGCCACAGTACTTCCTCTTGGTGTTAGTAGGGTGCGATTCCAACGTCACCTGGAGTGTTGTGCGCTCACTTTCTTCGATTTGCACTTGGATTGCGCCGCCATCCACTACTGAGCGTTGGTTTGCCGCTAGAGAAGCTGCTGCGTAAGAGCGAAGAGAGATGCCATATTTTTTTACCATCTTGACTGCGTCTGTTCGAATGTGACGTTGGCGGTAACTAAAAAAATTATTTCGATTAGGTCACAATTTTGATTGTGACTCGGGTCCGGACCCATTTGACCGGGACACATGATACTCATTAAGTAATGGGCTTAGCCCCGATTAAACTATTGTGCGTTCTATTCAAAATTTTCGTGCGCGGTTCTTCAAACCAATCGCACGCCGAATCGTCCCAACTCTCAAAACCACTTATATTCACACTATGTAATCTTGTATAAGGGCGATTCGGTCAACCGGCAAATTTAAGCGGACTTCACTATTTTTTACTGATTGGTGGTGGTACCAAAACTGTTGGTGGGGCCCCAGTTTTCGAGGGGGATGCGCCGATTTGCGGCCTAGGTAGCTCAGCTCACTAGTACTCCTGGAAAAAGAGAGAAAACAGTGGCGTGATTTAATACTCAGAGTAGTAGAGGATTGGGTTGGTAGCGCCAGGGCAGCGGAGGATAATTGTCTCGGTATTTGTCAGCGATTATACTATACTATAAAACGGCTGGAAAAACGTACACTCACATGAAGTGAGGAATACTTATTACCCCACTCGAGATAGGGTTTCTTGAATTCGAGATTGAGTTGCACGCCCAATTGCTGTTCCTGTATGCAAACAATCCTACACAAAATACTCCCAGCCAGCTTTTCGTACACGAGTTCGTCGCCAAATGAACTCTAGCTGCAGAGTCGATTCTCTGTCACTCTGCGAGATGTGCTGGAATAGCTTCTGTAAAGAGTTTTGCGGGGCTTCACGAAGAGTTCTGTGGCCTCAGGTAGCAATGTCCCCATTATCCGATTCAAAAAGGGTGCCTACCTTTGCACGCAGCACACTGTAGCCATCAGTTATGATGAAATCAAGCTCACTTCTGCGTTCTATATCGCGTCATCTCGCTAGCGGCTCTTCCTTCTTGATGGTGAAGATGCAGCGGATGACAGAAGGAATGACGTCAGCATCTTCGAGCTCCTGTATTATTTGGCCGAAAATGTGGAGTGCGTGCGAGTGCCTTCACCATAGCCGTTAAGATACCTTCTCGGCCTTTTGGTTAAGATCATGCGTAGTAACATAGCCGTTAAGAGCTCCCTCAGAACAGCAGTGGTGTGCTGAAATTCCTGAGAATAGCAGTCGAGGGCCTCCCGCATTGTACTTTGGCACATCCGTTTAAGTTAGCTTTCTTCCTTCGCCAAGTCCAAATAAGCAGTCCTTCTAGGCGTCAAAACGTCTGGAAGGGACAATGCAGCACAACAAGGATTTGTTGGAGCATAAAAAGCGTTGGTGTAATGAGGCTCCAATTTTTTGGTCCTTTTTTACCCTATCAACCAGCTCACTGGGTTTTAGACAGGTACAAAAAGAAGAAGGTTTGCTTTTATAGCTTTGCTTTTATAGGTTATATATTATATTGCTAAATCAGTCCATGATGTAATCGCTTTAAAGAGGGATATGTAGTTGCCAAAGTCGCATGAGTACTCATCAACACATTCACATACGGAGAATCCGAGGTTTCACGAGATGTGTCTGCGAAGCAAGTCTGATGGGACTAGAATCACCGGCGGAGCTGTAAAGCTGCTTCGAAAGAGACTTCGAGAACGAAACGTGCCAGAAAGCGATCTAACACGTGTGGTTGCAGCATTTTTTGCCAGCACGCGTGCTGGAGATCGTCAGCAGGCTCAGGTTCACGGGCTCATTACCCCCGTGAACCTGTAGATCCTGACGAAATCCGCATGCGGTTGCGGGTGCCGAGCACGCGTATAGTTTTTAGCTTGATTTTCGAGCGTAGTAGTTGATACGATCGTTTTAAAGACAATATAATTATTGAATCGAACTCTATCTTATGTATAATTCCTTGTCTTCATTGCATATACCATTGCCTTCCTTCGTCTGTTTCTGCGCATGACTTGGTATGCTTGCTGCTGCTCCGTAACCTTCTTCTTCATCAAACAGCAGCGCCTGCTGCCCTGCAATATGCCCCTCCGTCTACGCGGACCCTTTGCTAGCTGCTCCTTCAAGCGAGCCGTTTGCCCCTTAAACGTCTGGGCCGCGCGGCCGTGCTCAACAATGAAGGCGTCTTGTACAGCAGCCGCCTTGCAGGTCGTCTCGGCCACTTGGGTCTCTTGGGCGTCAAGTTGGAGCTGGAGCAGTTTGTCACGGCTCCGTGGCTGGCCACGACCTTGAGCAGGCTCTCGACGCGCGCCTCCAGCCGCTTCTTGTCCTTGGTTATACACGCGACCCGGTGCTTGAGCTCCACTTGGTTTCGCGACATCTTGATCGGCAGCAGCATTTTCGGTGATGAGGCGCTGCAGCTGTTCAACATACTGCAATTGATGAAATGCAGTACTAGTCGGGACTTCAAGCTCGGTAATTCAAATGAAGCTGTATGTTTCAACAATTTCTTTCACAATCAGAAAGTTCTTACGTTCATGCCGTGTTAACTCGATCGAAATAATGGCGGCGATATACATGACGAAAATTACCGGGTTGTCTCCATCAGTTGCCTTCCAGATTTGCGAACTGACAATACAAGGCATGCCCATCGGCTGTTATAATTTTTGTATGCCCAGCCAAGTTTGATAAGCTTCTCATTAACACACCTGCCGATAACAAAGACCACCAAAAGTTGAAATGCAACATCCAAGTCTCAAATACTATCATTTACAATTTGATTATCTCCGTGTCAGGTGGATAATATATGGCCCTACTTCTTATTCCGCGATTCGGGTATTTCCAAACGCGATTTTGAGATGTAACGGGTAATTCAGGTGTTTTTGGCACCAACCGTAAATGTCACTATCAACAGCTACAAAAACGAACATAGATTCCCGAAAAGGGTCGAATCACTGTTTCGCTAATTCTTACATTTGCATTCTTGGCTACGGAAAGAGGAAGCGTGAAAGCGTGCACAAAAAAAGACATTGTACGTCGGTACATTGCAATGCAGTCGTCAGTTGCGCGTGTATTATGGTATGGGGGCTGAATAAGCATGGCAACGGTATGTCCGCAAACTGTGTTTGATATGACGGATCGACAAACTCCTGCCCGCTGTACGCTGCAAGACCGCTACAATGAAACAGTGAAAAGGAACATTGTCTAAGTGAGTCAGTTCAATTCATTTTGGTAAGATCTAAATAAAGTATTGGATTAAAAAACAGCCTAGTTTCCCGTTATGTCTGCGCCCTATCTAATAGTGCACGTAGTCCTCGTTTTCATTTCCTACAGTTGCTCCTTCTGCCTCATCATCGTCTTCAGCCTGCCGTAGTAGGCCTTCCAAATGCGACTGCCTTTCGATGTCTTCCTGGCAGATATTTTCACGTTGGCGTGAATGTAGACGAGCTTATCTACATGGGCCGGCGACAAGCGGTTGCAAACCTTGGAATGGATGAACGCATGTTTCGCTTAGAGGCTGCGCTCGGGGATACACAACGAAAGCGTTGAAGCGCCACGTCTTGTTGTAGAGAAAGCTTGTTCATGCCCACTGGCAAACCTTGTTGGACTTTACCTCCCGGGCACGGCAGGGGTGCGCTGCCACCTCCACGATAACGGCACCACCCTTCTCTTGGCCGTGTCACTCCTCCAAAAACGTGTCTACTGTACCCCGCGCAGTTTCGTCCAGGCCTAGTCCAGCGTGACGTGGGTCTAGTAGGTAGGCGATACTTGGGGCACCACCGTAGATGAAATCGAGGCGCGACTTGTTTAGATCCTTCACTGTCTTGTGTCCTCCTGTAGTGAGACCCACTACCTTGAGGTCATCGGATACATTGTGAATTTCGATCGAATTTCGGTATCAGGGTCGATTCGACAAATCGATTTCATACAAAACCCTAGTCATTCGTCAAATCAACCGGCAT
This sequence comes from Phytophthora sansomeana, assembly GCA_032158285.1. Lineage (NCBI taxonomy): Eukaryota > Oomycota > Peronosporomycetes > Peronosporales > Peronosporaceae > Phytophthora > Phytophthora sansomeana. The sequence continues at coordinate 514,962 of JAPDHH010000202.1, forward strand.
TTCCTGGCAAGTCAGTTCTCATTTAATATCGTACTTAGTAAGGAAACTTAGAGCATTCACACGATTGGCGGGGCATTTGGGCCTGATCGATTTGATCAATCGCCCTCTGAAAGTTTTGAGTAGAACCCACAATATCAACAAAGATTTGGAACACTTCGCCGAAGACGGAAGATGCCACCAAGGGTGCCGGGTCTTCATCTGCTTCTTGGTCTTACCTACGAGAAACCCACGAGCTAAGATGCATGAAGACAGAATTGCCTTAGCAGCTAGTACTGCCTCAAAGCAAGACAGCTAGCAAGAGCTCCAAGCTTGTATCTCCAGGTTTGGCAAGGACTTGCAATTCTTTCCTTCCTTGAGGAGTGCCGACAAGTCCCGCCACATCTTGTGATGATTCCCGGAACTCCCAAGAACTTGCACCCACTTTTAAGCTCGTCTATTTTCTTAATCTTTTTGATAATGTCCTTGATCAGAAGGTGTAGGCCGTGACAAACACAACCGTCGAAAATGCTTTTGAGAAACTTTTCGTGGAGTGACTTTCAGGTCGCCTGGTCCACGTTCGTATTGTCTATCACCACAGCTCCAACGTCTAGAGTATCGTACTTGGCGAGAACGGATTCGACGACAGCTGTAAATAATTCAACGTCGTGTCATTGAGAGCCTAGACCGATTCGAAAAAAATGTGTTGTCACCGCCGTAGTTCACAACAGCTTGGCTGTTCATGTCCGTCATCAAGGTCACAGTCGTGCCAGCCAGAGTCACCATCAGACCCTTGATTGAATTGTCGGATACTTGATTGAGAAAGGTCGTTAACAGCTGGTCAGGGCTTGGAACGACAACGCCTGGATGATGCAGCTAGAAACGTTGAGCGCCCAACCTTGTAGAACAGCATGCCAGTGCTGTATACCCACCAAGCTAGCTGCTCTAGGACCTGCTCGGTGGTGTCGCGCTTTAGGACCAGACGTAAAGCGTCCGTAATCAGGGTAGTGGTCAACAACACGGCGCATCGCTTCGCGAGATGAAACTTGATCCTCTCCTCTCCACGTGGTTTCGGCGAGTCGCCTGGAGCAGCTGCTTGCACTTGACACATCAGAGGCGCCCTTGAGGACCAACATCTACGCGCTTCCAAGTGGTGCTTACGACCGGAACGAACAGCGCGCTTTTGTGGTGTGATGGCAACAGGCGACGTGGAGTTGGAGATTACTTCCATGGTGGGGTAGGGCTTGCTAGGGGGGGCATCTATGTGAAAGTATCTAGACCAAATGTTTTTGCTTAGCGGCACATTAGATTCCGCGAGAATATCATATGCGTCCAAAGAAAATCAATACATTGCAACGTCAGCAAATGATCACAGAAAAACTTATACAATTCAAACGGAAGAGGATTATTTACGACTTTCATGTGTGTTTCGCGATGTGAAGTTACCGTTTCTATGTCCCTTTAACCCCTTAGTTCCCGTGACAAAGGCGGGGGTATATATTTTTATCCTTATGCTGTACCTCTCCAAAATAAAAAATATCTTGAATTTTGTAAAGGCTGGAGTTTTGCACATCTATGTTGTCTGGGAAGTACAGGATTATCTCAGGCCACGAACGGGGCATATCCAACTTTGCAGGTTTAATGTAGGCGAAAACTCTGACCGACTGTGGGGTTATGATGGCAAAGGCACCATACACGGTGTACTGTTTATCTGGGTGGCGCTGCATCCGGGTCTGGCCATTGAAATCTATACCTCCCATCCAGCGATGGTAGCCGCGAACCAGCTCCGGTGCCGGTACTGGTTGCATTTCTCCATGGATGCGCCGCACTGCAATACACATAAAATCGTATGTAAGAAGAAAACAAGTATTACCCTTCATAAGTAGATCGTACTGACTGTGGTGCTGCGGCTTCCGTCGCTTGAGAGTAAATTGACCGGGATGCGACCCATTCACATTACCGCCGTTATCAGCGGAAAGCTCTTGTTCTCCGCAAGCTCTATCGATACTTGAGTTGTTGACTTGCCTCACCTTATTCTCAATTCCTACGCCGCTTGCGTACCCCGTGCGGGCCGTCAGTGTGGTCCCTGTCAAATAAATACGCTGATCCAAGAGCTTCAACTTGGCTTGGCCGACGCATATAACCGATCCGTGACGACCAACCGCCAGAGTGACGTTCTTGATGGAGGACAGAGCGCGTTTAGGTTTATCAGCACCGCATCTTCACCAGTATTGTTGTACTTCGGCACTAGCACGGCTGTATGACCCAGCTGAGCACGCCGCTCGCGTCTCAGCCGGTGCCGGCGTTCTGGCAGCAACTTGACGCTGATTTTGGCCAGAATATTGCCATGGGCATGGTGGACATGATCCAAGAATTCGAGGCTGGTCTGTCTATGGATTTTGAAAGTGTTGCGGAGCTGTTTCAGCGCCTGCCGTCGGTCCGGAACCGACTTAACTGCTAGGGACAAGAGATGCTTCGGGTGCACCTCATCCCAAGTCAACTGATGATTGGCAAGGTTTTGTCTCTGCTGCCTAGTCACCTGTGGGGACCAAGCGTGACGGTTACGCCCGACGAGTTTACCTTGGAAAAGGTGGAGAAGAAGATGAGGTCGATCTTCGAGAACAAGAGCAGGGCAGAGATCCAAGCGATGGGGAAACCGGCGGACAACACGGTGCCAGTGCCGGTCAACTATGCGGCCAAGGGCATGTCAGTTGACAAGAAACGGCTATCAAAGAAGTCGGGCAAGCGCAAGGCTGCACCGTTGCCCATAGATGACGAGCGTGTGAACGCTTGCTTCTATTGCAATGGCGTTCACAACGACATGAACGGGGTTAGGCCGCACTTCAAGCGGGATTGCCCCAAGAGAACGGCAGACATTGCCACGGGCGTCGGCCGCAAGAGCATTTACAGCGAGCCGCGCCCGATGAAATTTGGAAGACGGACCACGCCAGGGTGCAGAAGGTACAGCCGGCACGCCCGGCGGCCCGCAAGGAAATTCCGGTGGGCGCTGCGGCTCAGCGTCTCAACAGCGCTGATGAGACGCCGCCTACACCGGACGTGGACATGCCGATGACGCCAGGAGCGTCAGCTCCTGCCTCGCCGGTGGTGTCCAGCCCTGCGCCGAGCGACAGCGACGAAGACATGGACGAGTTCGACGGCCAATCGGTGACACCAGTCAACAGCGTGGCCGCCACGTCTGCTGCCGAGGTGCTCGAAGAAAAGGCAGCGGCCTTCGAGGAAAAGGTGAGTCAACTGTATCCTTTCCTACTGCAACCGATCACTGAGTTAACTGACGACTGTTGGGTTTTGGATACAGGATGCGGGCACAGATTGAGTGGACGCACGTCTGTCTTCGTGGCCAAGCAGCCCAACTCAGACTACGTGTTTACATTTGGACAGGGCTCTAAACTGAGGAATACACATATCGGTACTGTTAAACCGTCACTTTTGGGTCCAACTGGTGTTAAGTCAATACAATTTGGGAATATTGCATTAGTGCCCCACGCAACATCAAATATTTTGAGTGAATATTGGATTAAAAAAGGGGGCTATCAAATTACAGCCAGTAACAGCGGACAATACAAATATATATTGTGGAAGCAGAAATTAGTGTTTGTTGCAAAGCCTTTAACGGGGCGTACTACGTGCAGGCTAGTACACTTAGGGAAAGGCAGCGCACGTGCAATGCTATTAAAGCGATGCCCTGCAAGCCCCTGGCTCTACCAAATCTAGGAAAAATTGAGAGCCTAATGAAAGAATGGAATGTGCGACTACGGCGCGTTAACAAGGAAAAGCTGATAGATATGATGAGTAACCAGCTTGTGAAAGGCATACCCTACGCAGAAAGTGCAAAACTGAGAAAGGTAAAAATTTTCTGCTCAACATGTGTAGAGATGAAAATGAAGTGCATGTCTTACAGAAATATGAAGGGGTCTCGAGATGAGCGCCCAATAAGTACAATTCACATGGACACAAACGGCCCGATGAAAACAATGGGGGTCTACGAGACTGTAGGAACAATTAGATGCTTCCTGAGTAGAATTGATGATCAATCGTCGTGGCGATGGACTTATGTCCTTCGCAATAAAGGTGAAGTCAATGACAAGTAACAACGTTACTACTAGAGCTGGAACGAGAAGGAAAGTTTCACATTCGCCGTATAAGACCCGACGGAGGCGCCGAATTTGTGAACCAGGCGTTCAAAACCTTTTGCAAAGGTAAAGACATTACCTTTCAATTATCTAATGCATAGTGCCCAGAAGAAAATGGTGCGGCTGAACGGGATCACCAGACCAAAATGAGCAAAGTACGGTGCGCGCTGAAAGATGCGAGCATGCCGGAACGCTGGTGGCCGGAGGCACATATGTACATGACATACGTGCAGAATAGGACTTCCATGTGCCGACTGGACAATAAGACACCGTATGAAATGGTCTATGGCAAGGCACTGGACGTAAGGGACCTGCAACTTTGGGGGGGTGCTTTGCACACGTATTAGAGGAGTAGCGAAAAGACAAGAAACTGTCAGCTCATGCAATTAAGCGCCGAGTTTTGGGCGTATCTGATAAGTACAAAAGTTACCGGCTCCTTGATGTGTACAACAACAGGTTTATTCACTCGCGGAATGTGATGTTCGACACACAGCATAGCGCCGATATCGTCATGAGTGCCTTTGGCAAGGCTCCGACTACAAGTAACGGAATTGAGGGTCCTACTCAAACAATGGGAAATACAAATTCGCAACAAGAGTCAGCACGACCAGTGGAAGCGTCTAAAGAGAAGCGAGGGCTGGTAGAAGCAGTGGGGGCTACTAACCAAATCAACGGCCACGTCGTGAGACCAAACGGCCGGCCCAATTCGGGGGTTACGTGTGTTACCAGACACAACTCAATAAGGCCACCACCGAAGAAGTGGCACAGAACAAAATACCGATCCAGCGGAATCTGAAAGAGGCATTGAGTGGGCCATACAGCAAACAGTGGCGAAAGGCACTGGATCTTGAGTTTGACTCGCTGATAGACGACGGCACGTGGAAGCTGGTACAACTACCGCCTGGTAGAAAGGCACTACCATGTCACTGGGTCTTAGTTGTGATATATCACGCGAATGGGGTTGTAGAGAGATTTAAGGCACGACTCATTGCACAAAGAAACCACGAAGAGTTTGGGGTTGATTGTGACGAAGTTTACGCTCCTGTGGCTAGGTTTGAGTCGCTTAGGCTGGTCCTAGCGATCGGAACCATACTGGATTACCACATCCATCAGATGGATGTCCACACAGCGTTTGTAAACGGGTCAACGGACGGGGACGTTCGTATCTATATGTGACAGCCTCCTGGGTACCGTGCTGCTGGCAAAGAGGGTCTTGTCTGTGAGCTTCGGAAAAGCATTTACGGTCTGAAACAGGCGCCTAGAATTTGGTACAAAGTGCTTCACCAATTTCTCACGCAAATGGGTTTTGTACGATGCAATAAGGAATTCTGTATATACGTACAAAATGTGGGAGTTGAATGGATCATAGTTGTCGTATATGTCGATGATCTGACGATTATGTCCAAAAGCATGCGTCTGATTAATAAAATCAAAGCAGAACTATCGATGAGGTTCAAGATGAAGGACTTAGAAGACATTCACTACATCCTAAAGATGGAAGTCAGACGAAACCGAGCAGAGAAGACAATGTCTATCTCACAGCATCAGTACATATTAGAGCTACTGAAAAAGTATCATGTTGAGGATAGCTCAGTAGTAGCAGCACCTCAAGTCACGGGCATTGAGCTAGAGCCCGAAACTGAGATGACTTCTGAGCAAATAGCTGCTCAGAAATTTGACTATAGAGGGTTAGTAGGGTCGCTACAGTTTTTAGTCCGGGGAACACGCCCGGATATTGCAAATGCAGTAAGGGAGTTGAGCAAGTATTTTTCATGCTACAACGAAACACATTGGGAAGCAGCCAGGAGAGTGCTAAAATACTTGAAAGGGACGTCAATGTACGGTCTGTTTCTTGATGGGAAATCGAGCGACTTGACTTACGAAGTGTACACTGACGCGAGCTTCGCGTGTCAATCTAAAGAACGTAAATCGATCACGGGGTATGTGATTAAGATGGCAGGCTGTAGTATATCGTGGCGCAGTAGCAAACAAGGATGCGTCTCCCTTTCAACTGCAGAATCGGAGTTTATCGTGCTGAGCGAAGGTGCAAAAGAAAGCGAATGGTTGTGGTACTTGCTATCGGAAATGGGGTTCTATCAACGAAGCCCGTGCGAGTCTGGTGTGATAGCAGGTCAGCTATCAGCATAACTAAAGACCCAGGCAGCCACAAAGCTAGTAAGCACATTCAAATTAAGTTTTTGTTTACTAGAGGCTTAGTGGAAGAAGGTCGCCTGGTCGTTCAGTATTGTCCAACTGCAAGCATGGCAGCAGACATTTTGACAAAGGCTCTTCCTCCTAAACAGTTTGCAATCCTAAGAAGCAAAATCGGAGTCAAAAAACTAGTGTCAGCGTGAACACTTAGTGGGAGTGTTAGAAGGCAGTCTGGCGTGAAAGCCAGCACTGTATAAAGACTGATAAAGTGTCCAGCTGTCAATAGGTGGCTCTCCCGGAGTTGGGAGAGCCAATCATAAGACTTTAAGATTGAGCCAATCAGAACTAGTAAACTCTGTCCGCAAGAGGAGCCCCTCCTGCGGACAGCACCACCCGCGCGATGATGATCTTTGGGGCGATAGGAGCTCACTTCTCCTTTTCCCAACGGCTGCGCGCATCAGTCTATTAGAGGGCATTAAAGAGAATGAATACAAGTTTTTGAGTTAAAGTCTACCCGTCTTTCAACAGGATGTCCCCTACACCTTAATTTACGGTACGGACTTGTACTGTAGAAATGGTGGGGTTTTATGGGGTTTTAAGGTGTTTATGCCACCTTTTAAATGCAACAATGGCGCACCATTTCAGCAACGTTGTGCAACTTTAGTCTGTGATCAATGATATGACCCAGATATGACAAAAGTTCACAGTCCCTGCGAACTCCGATCATTGTCCCGGTATCCTTCAAGAGTTAATTAGAATGATCAACAATAAGATCTCGCAGGTACTATTGGAATCCTGCGAATCCTGCGGGTTCCTACTTGCCAGATCGCCTCACTTTCCGAATTGCCAAGATCATCACAACCAGGGTTATCTCCTATCACCACTGCTTCACCACCAAGGCCATGGTCGATCGATTCGATTCGGCATGGCATCTGCCAGTCGACATTGACGAGCTCGGTCTGACGCCAGACTAAGCTGGCGCTCGGATCGCCAATCGGATTCGCCTGCATATCGGGGACCACACTACCGACATCGAGCGGATCCCAGACGAGGCCGAAGAGTACCTCATGCGAGTTTGCGAGCCCGCGGAGATAGTGTTGCCACGTACGTAGACTCTTTGTTTTTGTAAGTATGGTCGGCTTCACGGATTTTGCGCTCTCTATTCGTCTTCTAAGTCGTTGTTGCCAATTGGACAAGTCGCTGTACATAAATAGACAAGTAGCTGTTTTGCAGCGCCAGACGCAAACAACTTTCGGACGACAGAGTCAAGATGGAGGCAGCTCTTGTAGTTCTTCCTTGCGAGTGCGACGCGGAGGTGACTATCAAGATAGGTGATCCCCTCACCGATTGCAGAGCAGTGCATGGTACACGTCGTGTTGTGTCTTTTCTGGTACATGAAGGGTATGGAGTGCTCAAAGAAAAGCTGAAGCGTTTGGTTGCGGATGACTCCACGGTAAGCTGGCCTAGTGATGCTGGAATCTACGCCAAGGCCACCGTAAATGCACGCCAATCAGACTACAAGAGACTTCCAGAAAATATTGAGGATTTCACAACCTTCGTCACGAAGGTATGGGGCAGACGAAAAGGCCAAAACCGAAAACTAGCAATGTTCATGTACGTCAGCCGTGTCAAGCGATCGAATCCGATTCATCGGGCAACTGCGGCTCGCATGGCACAGGATTCTCGTGACATTACCGAAGCACTGCATGCTCAAAATCGTGAAGCCCCGGGCCCAGCTTCGCTCGACTATTGGGCAACTGTACAAGCGCGCCAGCCTGATGGTGCTTCGATTGTTCAACCAGATAACGAAACTTTCCGACAACTGAACTATATTGATGCTCGCCCCTCCGAACACCAACAAGAAATTAGAGCAGCAACAACTGGAGCAAATGCGGAGACTCGACGCATTCACGTCATGCTCAATGGCGTTTCTGTGCCAATCGACCTCAACAGCCAAGAGGTTCGGATGGCGCTAGGACTACCTGGATACGACCTCCAACCTCCCTATCGTGAACGTATAGTAAGAACACTCGCAGTGCCTCAAGATGCTTTTAACGTCGACCACGCTGGCGAATCTGATGAAGAAGACAGTGACATTGGTGAGGGTGGTGGTGCAGACAATGGCCAAGAAGAAAACAATGGGGACGAAGGAAGAGAAGCTTTAGTTTAGTCAGAATTGGTTGCTCTCTCGATGAAGACATGCCTAACTAGACCAGCTGCATACCCGAATTTTCTATATAGATTTTTGCCTACAGAATCATTTGACCGCATACAATCAGTGCCACTTCCAAAACAGCCTCAGGGTTAACGCGAAATGCCATGTTGGCGTAATTTATAATCCACCTCTTTAACAGTGAAAAGGACACTTCAATCGGGTTTAATTGCGGGCAATATGGGGGAAGGAAAAATAAGAGGCCCCCATTGAATGGACCAACTCTTCCAGCTCGCGACACATGTGTATCTTGGCGTTGTCGAGAATCACAATACTTCTACGAAGCGGCCACGGATTTAGAAACGGTGCAATCTTTTCACGGAACGCCTTGTGGAACTCTCTGCGCGTGAATGTGCCTCTGGTCATCTTCCAAGCGAAAAATCCAGTCGAATCCATTGCTGCCAGCACTGAAACTCGCTCTCCCCGCCTAAACGGCAGCTCGACGACTGCGGGGGTACCTCGCGGTGACCACGCGTACAGTCGCTGCCGGCCTTGGCCGTTTCGTCTAAAAAGACAATCTGTTCAGGTCCAGAGTAGAACCGAAGCAGCTTGTTGTAGTATACAGAGATTTCTGCTGGAGCAGCATCTCGGGCCCGCTTGCTTAGAACCTTACGGGTACGGTGTAAATCAAAACGGAGGGCTCGGCAAATGGTAACCTCTGACATATTTCGTAGTGTCGGGAATCGAGCTTTAAATGCCGATCGCAGCTCTTCAATGTAGAAACAGGGGTGAGACTCGGCATATCCACGAACAAAATGACACACACCACGTGGCCAGCGCGAGGTGCGCTGTTTTCTTCCCTTTGCCTTCTACAGTTCCTCTGTTAAGAAACCATCCATACCACCTCTCAACTGAGCGTTTCGATACACCGAGAATGCTTGCAATGTAACGGGGTTACACGGGGGTTACACGTAACCTGGATACATTGGTGTGTGTCACACTAAGTGGTGTGACCACATGATAACAGAAAGGAGTTCTCAGTACTCCATAGATAACAAGAATCAGTACGTGGCTTCAGAGCAACAAGTATGCATTTGATTAGGTATTAGTATGGTCGATAGTTAGGGTAGGACATTCGCACCAGGGTGGCCCTGCCGCCCTTAAGACTAATACATTCAGTTTGGAAAACACACAGTAGATTTTATATATTTTGCTTAAGGTTCCTATAAGACTCTAGGAGCAGGGTACGGATTACCCTTGGCTCGCACCGGTTCTTGGTATAAGAGCGAAGGTCGTGGACCTTAACGCTTCCTCTAAGCAAAGAGCTACGGCAGCCCCGCTGCATGCAATATGAGCCACCTCAACATCATAAATGTGTACTAATGCCACAGCTCGCCAGCGTAGATCACTTGACAAGGAAATTGAGTTGATTAACTGGTCATTCCTGGTTTGCTACACACGTGACTATGCTAATCTGAAGGTTGTTGATGTTGATTCTGGATTTGTTTGAATGAGATATTGGTTTTGAGAATGCTGATCATTTCGTATCATGGAAAAGTCCCGCTCAGCGGGGCTCGAACTCGCATCACGTGCATAGTATTCGTGGGTCTAGCCCACTGGACCACCAGGAGGCCCTTAGATCACTTGACTTGGTCATGGTGGCTCGCACGACTTCAAAGGACGACTGGCGGTTCTGCCATCCGCCATTCGCTATAAACTACTCACAACTCGCTCTCCTATATCGCAACTCGCCCTCGAAGTCGCTAGCTGCTTCAAATCTAAACAGCTAAATCGTCTTTTCACTTCCACAACTCGTTAGTATCTCCGCCAAAATGCATGAAACGTACAATAACTAAATTCTAACAAATGTTCAGTTATGGATGAATATACACGTCTTTCCGACAGATAGATTGGTGAGATTGTTATGATACTGAATAGATCATTGTTTGAACCAATCACGACGCTTTATTCGATCGTTTCTACCAATAATATCGATTAGGGGTAGGGTTTGCGTTCCGACAGTTTCCGACAAATATTTGTCGGAAGCCTCGCAAAAATATGTATTTGTCACTACTGTTTTCAAGATAAAATCGTATTGAGAAAATATTTTTGCGATTCCTACAACAAGGCACATCCTAGTTTAGGCGGTTGGGTCGGTCTCAATGACATTAGGACATTGTCTAACATTAACAAAGCAGCAAGAAAGCCCCCACATGGCTCCCAGTAAGCCACAGTTGACGGCTTGGCGTGCCTCACTGGCTGAGTCGACGTGGCCGGCGATAGGGCTACCAGCGTCTAAGCGGTGAGGACGACCAAGTTGAAGGGGTGGTATACTGGGCGGGAGCGACGGCGATGAAAGCGGTCGTCAAGGCGCGAGGACGGCACCAAGGTACAAGAGTTTCCAACATGATAGTCATCCTTGTACGTTATGCATTAAGAATGCTTTGGAAACTTATGTTAACGTCACTGGTATCGGCATTATTGTGCGTCCTACAGAGTTCCGCAAGTAGAAGAAACTCGTGCAGCAGCTAAACTCCGGCAACGGTGCCGTCCGACGCGTTTGCCCGAAACCTCGGTTTGTCGAGTTTGCCCGAAACCTCGGTTTGTCGAGTTTGCCCGAAACCATAGTTGTCGAGTTTGGTCGAAACCTCGGTTTGTCGAGTTTGCCCGAAACCGTGGTTGTCGAGCTTGGCCGAAACCTCGGTTTGTCGAGTTTGGCCGAAACCGTGGTTGTCGAGTTTGCCCGAAACCGTGGTTACTCAAATCTAGTATAACTGAAGACATACGACGGAATGGATCCTTGTCTTCGGACCAAGCCCTGTTTTCATCTATCTATAAAACTTCGTTTTTGACAAGGTGTTGTAGTTACTGTCATATATCTTTAGCATGATTTTAAAACTATGCTATATGATGTTTAAAAGGTTTTCCGAACTGTCGGAAAGTGTCGGAAAGGGGTAGGGTGTCGGAACCGTTGCGATATGGGTCTAGATCCGGAGAATTACGACCCAGACATCCTAATTTACAAAGGTGGACTTGCTTGCGCCATTACTCTCATGTGGGCAGATCAAGTGGGTATGTACACCCAAGAGCCACTTGAGTACATATGCAGTTTGCTTACATGTTAACTGAGGCGAGCTATTGTGAGTTCTACTTGAAATTTCCGTGCGCGGTTCTTCAAACCAATCGCGCCCCAACTCTCAAAAGCACTTATATTCACTATGCCCCCTCACTAAGTACGATAGCGTACTTAATACGATTGTAGTGGCCTTTTTCATTTGACTGAAAAATTGTATTGGGGCGATTCGGTCAACCGGCCAGAATCGGTAAATTTAGGCGGAATTCACAATATCCTGCGCCGCGTCGAGCGTCGACTCAAACGCGCGCTAGTTGAACATCGCCTTCCTGTCGGTGGCCAGGAATATGAGCGTTATGAGTATGTCTGCTGCTTCGTGCTTTCAAATAGGTCACTAACGGCCTCAAAAGTTGAAGCACCTATTTACTTGCACGTTGCCGATCTCTCGTGTTGTACTTGATTAATTACTCGTGGCATTCAAAATACATGCCTGTGCTTGCGTTTGACGGACCATCACTCGCACAAAATAATACAGCAGAAATTGTCTCTGCGGCAAATCATGGATCCATTTGGAGGAAACCGCTTCGCGAAAAAAGTGTCCATCTGCTGGGATCATTGCGTCGGCCTAACTGCGGTTCTACGGTTTCGAATGAGCGCCCTTCCAGCGAACGCTTTTCGGCCGAAGTTCACATCTTCGCTATCGACAATCGCCGCCAAGGATGACGAGCTCTTGCCGAGCTCACGAGATGGTGCGCCATCTGGCGCGTTGGGGTTGGGAGAGAATGTGTTTGGGGTGGCACCAGAATGAGCACGGGGTGCCTGAACACCACCCGATAAAAGCCGCGTGTGCTTGAGCACGCTGCCACCAAAGCGGTGGTCAGCATGCGTCTCAGCTTACCGGCAGCTCGGTGTATATATATCAGCGAGTACCTAGCGTTCAGACCGCTTCCCGCGATAATATTAGAGCTGCGGGCGCCGCTAGCGTAGCGCGACACGTCTCGAATCCGGCCAAAAATACATATCTGCCCGGTGGGAAAAGTGAGCTGCTTGGAGATCTGGTTTTGGTCCCCCTTCAAACAGGAAAAATCAGAATAGTGTATGAACTTGGATGGGTTAGACCCCCTTGCGGCCGGACAGAGCCTCCTTTGTGTTCTGAAGCACACAATAATTGGCTCGTCGATTCAGCAGAGCCCGTTTCAATTCGTGGTCGGAGAGACCAAACTGCGTCCGACAAATGACGCGCCCGACGCAAACTGGACCAAATCGCTATTCGCTGGGTCGTGTGGATTTAGCGGGCTCAGCACCTCTCTGCCAGCAACCGGCGCCGAAAGGCAGAAGAGCCAAAAAAACTTCAAAACTGCAACTCCGCACAGGACGCCGAGCAAAAAAGCGAACGTCCGTCGCGTCCTGACCCAAGTGGCTTCCTCTTCCCACGAGCCACTTGACACCTGTCCGCGTGCTGCCTCTGTATCTGCTAGGCCGCATTTGCTGCCCGGGCAGTCAGCGCCCAGGCAACTCAACCGCAAACCTTCCAGCAGCCCAGCAAGCCGGTCACTCCACCCAGCCTCGTTCCAGCACTCAGCACCTTTGCAGCAGTTGACATGGCAGCCGCGGGCTCGCCATCCGAGCCGCAGCATGAGCCCGCACCAGTGGACGCCGCCTCCGAGGGCGAAGAAGAAGCGGTGGCCACGGAGGTGCCCACGCCGCCCGAGACGGGCGAGCTGCTGGACCGCGTGGCCACAGAGATCAGCCAGGCCTTCCAGTCGTCCCTCGTCCAGGTGCGTCGCGCTCTCATGGCCCAGTGCCTGCGCGGAGAGGGAGGAAGAGGCGACGAAGGAGCCACCGGAGCACGCACCCATGCGCTTCACCGGCACCAACCGTTTGCCCTTTTCTCAGCTCCTCCGAGCGAGCAGTGGAACCTTCCAGATTCCTAAATGATGACCTCCCGCCAATGATTAGACCGCCTTGACTAACTCTTTGTATGGGGCCTCGTCCTGCGTGGTGGTTGCCAGGTCGTCGCGGACATCGGACGCGAGTACGGCGTCGAGCCCGGCACCAAGTTTGCAATGGTACGCTGCATTTCGACACGCGTATTGCGTGCGCTGAACTTTCTAGCCAGATCGTCACTACCACCAACGGTGGACCATGATTTAGTTAGCCATGTTGTAAAGTCAACTTCCGGTTGGCACCACGGTGCCGGCGTCTTCCGCTCTCGTGACTGACTGATGTGATCTGCTGTCTATGAACACTGGCTATGTCTATGAAGATGGAGAAAGGCGGCGCCGCGGTTGCACTAGACGACGAGCAGCTGCACGGGAAGGAGGACTCCGGCGAACTCAGCGGCGACGTGCGCCGCATTCTGCGCGAGCTCCAGACATCGCGGCTCCAAGTGCGCGAGCTGCAGCAAGATGTGGACGAGCTGCAGGACGAGCAGCGGCTCCTGAAGCAGAGACTGACACTTTTTAGCACGCTATCTTCCAAGTTGAAGCGTGAACTTGTAGACGAACGACTCGCCCTCATTGACGCGAAGAATGAGATCAAGGAGTTGCGCCGTAGGCGCAGCGGCGACGAGACCGGCTCGGGAGGAGGCGGTCGTTCTCCTCAGTCTCCAGCACTGCAAGAGCACAGCGAGAATCCGTGGAGCTCGCCGAACAAGCCCATTGCCGGCTCGGGCGGTGTAAGTGGATCGGGAGCTACTGGTGGAGCTTCAGGAGGCCCAAACCTGATGGCTTTTAATTTTTATTCCTCCGCATCGGCTTCATCTCGAGGTGGGGGTGACCAGGAAGGAGGTGAAGACGATGAGCCGCCATCGCCGTCCTCGAGCACGCAGACACTGCGTAGCACGCTAATGGGGCAATTTTTGCCCTCGTCTTTGCTGGATTCGCCGCAGGTCACACCCAAACATGCCAGACCTTTTACCAGCGACAGCCTGGCAGAAGACAAAGTTCCTCCTCCAGTTTCCGAGCTCAAGGGTGACATGGAGTCGCTTTCTCTCGCAGAGCCACCGCTACCGGCGACTAGTTCAACAGTGGAACGGCAACAAGTCACATCTGAAGCAGGAGACGGGCATGACGAGCAAAAGAGTGGGAGCTTGCCGACACCGCCAATCTCATTGGTATCACCCCTGAAGCTTTCAATGTTGTCCGAGTTGTTTGACGCCATTCTGGTCGAAGAGTTGGAGACAATTTTGCTGCAGTTTGATGGCCAGGAGTCGGCTGTGATTGAGCACATTTTGCACACACACCCGAGTTTTAATCCTGCAATTGGATCTGGAGAACGAATTGAGAGCACCAGTCTTGTGGCATCGCCCACTCCATCACGGTCATCGTCTTCTACTGGGCATGGCAAGACGAGCCTGCATCGCAGCAGCAGCCTGAGTGGACCTCCCCCGGGATCATCAAGCAACTGGAAAACGGAGATTTGCATGTACTACATGCAGGGCAAGTGCAACAAAACGCGACGCACATGCTCGTTTGCCCATGGCGAAAGTGACCTCGTCCGCCCCAGCGGTGGCAGTACAGGAGGTGGTAGCAGCAAACACGGACCGAGTTACAAAACTCGACTTTGCCAGGCATACGAAAATGGTACGTGCACGAAGTCTCATCGCGACTGCCCCATGGCCCACGGTGTCAACGACTTACGGGATGGAAGCTCTGGAAGCGGTGGCAGTGGAAGCAATCAACCGGTTGTCCCAGCTGCTACCCCCAGATTGCAGAGCTACAAGACTGAGCTTTGCTATTATTTCCTAAAGGGCAACTGCAACTACACAAAAGAGGAGTGCCGCTTCGCACATGGTCAAAGTGACTTACGTACGGTGGAGAGCAACACCGCGCAGATGGCGGCAGCCGCCGCTGGTTATGGCGGTGACTTTGGCCCAACGTCACCGGTGCCACCTCCTCCGGTCTCGATGGAAAAACAACTTCAGCTCCAGCACCAATACCAACAACAATACCAGCAGCATCACCAGCCGCCTGCTATGCCGCCACACCCGTTCCAACCTCAGCCTCCGCAAACCCAGCAACAACCGAGTTTCGTACCTCAACACCAACTTCAGTTGCAGCATTCGTCACGCGGAGCGAGCGGAGCCGGACACCAATTCGCCTTTCAGCACCAAGGTTCCGGGGCATCGTATGACTTGGGCCAGCAGCAGAATCCGTACATCCCGGGTCAATTTCACTACATGAAAAGCATGGAGGGCAAGCGCTCATCGTCCGGTGGGCGTCCTCCACGACGAGACTCTGGATCATCCTGGAGCAGTTTCGATGCAACAGGCCTGCCGCCGTCGGAGTATTAACTGGAGTTGAACGGAGGAAGGAACTTTGACTCCCGCAAGCAGATTCCTCGGCCACCACGTTTCGTGCGTCCTCCAAAACACACGGCCCGTTGCCATTTTTGCATTTGGATTGCATTTCTGGAGTTTTGGATTGTGAAATACCCCCAGAAGTATGTGGCTTAGCTGCATGGTATGATATTTGATTCGGATTGCCACGACTTGGCCGCGTGAACTCCCGCGCTGACCGTCTGCGTGAAACTCAAGCCAGAAGCAGACGATGAAGATGAAGTGAAGAAGTTCAAGACTGAAGTCGGAAGACCCAACACGGATGCCGCGCAAGTACAAGCTCAAGAAAAGGAAACAAGCAAGCAGCATCAAGGCATACGCAAGAAGTAGTAGCAGTAGTAAGTACATTTGTAGAAAAGCAAGCACATGAGCGAGACCGCCCACTATATACGATAGAATGATGCCCGCTGCATTATCTGTCTGGTGCCCTCCGTGTTACATTTGCGCTCCTCCACCTCATCGTACCAGCAGTTCATCAATGAAGGTCATCAGTGCCTGTAGCTCCATTGCGTAGAACATCTTCACTGGCCGCAGCATGCTGCTGAAAGACAGCCCCCAAACACGCGAGCAGGTCTTGCACATTGACTTGCACAGGCACGACGGCTCCGTTCATGACCATCCGGACCGTGCGGTAGCATCCATCGTCGATCGGTTGTGTCTGCAGAGTCCTGTGCGTCTGCTGCTGGTCCTCTCCTTCCTCTCCCAGCGACCTCTTCCTCTTCATGCCCGCCGAGAGGTCTCTCGCGGAGACTGCGGGGCGCCCCATGAGTTCACTGGGGTCCAGTCGTTGGCTCGGACCAAAGTCCCCATGCAGCGACACTTGTCCTGGCATTGCAGTGGCAAGCACCTCGACCTTTTGGCGTCGGCGTCTCGGCGGCGCTGCGACCTTCCGGACGTACACGTAGACTTCACACTGGAACGGGTCGCCCGTCTTGCGCTTGAGGTAATTATTGTAGCTCCTGGCCACGCGACTCTCAAAGTTGCTGTGCGTGATCTCCACCAGCTCTGCCTGCTTCGAGTGCGCTCCCGGTCGCATGTAGAGCGCCGGGTCCTCCCGCACATGCGGTTCGCCCCGGTGGTTCTCGAGCGCCTTGGCCGCACACGAGTCCACCTTGGCACGGAAGACGTCCAGGCCCTCGGACAGCAGGAAGGGGAAACTCATGAGCGCCAGCAGCTTGCGCGACGTGCGCGTGACCTCCCCGATCTTGATGGTCAGCAGCGCCGTGGCCTCGTCCGGCACCGCTCGGCGGTCCATCGTGTCGGAGCTCACGGCGTTTGGTTTAACCCCTTTTAACGAGTGGACGAGAGAATCCCGGACGCTGATTGGACAGTCACTCTAATTTATTTGCTTCGGGGGACCAACATGGAGCCCAAGGTGCGCGACCTATACAAGCGCTTCCTGCTCGTGGGGCACGACTACCCGCTGGGTCTGAGCCACGTCCGGGAGAAGGCCAAGGCCGCTTTCTTCCAGAACCGCGACCTCACGGACCCCGTGGCCATCAAGAAGGCAATTAAACGCGGCCGCTGGATGGTGCGTGAGATGGTGGGCGTCATCCAGTTGAAGAAGTACCGGACGCTCAATAGCCGCTACACGTCCGAGGATCTGCGCGAGAAGCTGCGCGACATTGAGAACCGCCGGGTCTTAGGGGACAGTGAGAGTCACGGCAGCAACAGTAGCGCTTGAAGAGATTAACAGATGAAACAATTCAACACGCACATGCTGTTCAGAGAGGTCTCGCCTTTGCTGTCGTTGGCGTTGGATCTTCCTCAGTGTTGCGTCGTTACTGCGCATTGAGGACGTCTCAGGCTTCCTTTGCTTTCCGGGTGTGTCATCGAAGCGTCTTGAGGCTCTCTGGGATAAAGGAGTATGGATAGTTAAGTTGCGTTGAGGCGGGGTCGGCGCGACGACGGCAGCCCAAGATGTGGCTGGCAGAATGGAGTGCGTCGAGAAATGAGCTCGTGTGTGGTTGAAGGTCGCTGTTGAGGAAGCACCTTCACGACCGAACAGCTCTCGCTTTCGAGCTGTTGCTACATCCTCGCTTTCATCCGCTTTCGCGCGCGTTACCTCGGTCCGTCCTCAGCGCCAAGACGCGCGTTGATGCACTGCACAGCAAGGACGAAGATCATCCAGACGCTGTGTTGGAACGGCTCCGGCACCGCCAAGGAGCTGCGAGTCCGCTTTTCGAAGACCGGGAAACGGCTCTCGAAGCGTAAGTCGGCTTTGTCTCAACAGCAAGTCGAAGCTGTCGTTGCATTGCGGCGCGAGCAATGGCTCCGGCTGGAGGTGCAGCAGCCACATGCTGGTGATCTGTTGGTCTACTCGAGCGAAGAAACCACGAAGAAAGGCGCAACTTCCCACGCTCCTATTTGTGCGCGGCTTGCGTTTGGATCGCTGCGTGCGACTTGTCGGGTCCAGCACATTCGCTTTGCCCACACAGCAGACACAGCTTCGGTAGCGATTTCATCCAAGCGAGCGCCTTGAGACTGCAACTGCCATGGTCTTCATCTCGCTGGAGGGTGTCGTCGGCCATTCCGCCGCTGCCAACTACAACATGAAGTCGGTCGAGCCCGGTGGGGAACTACCCATCCGTGTTGTGGTGACTCCGGGCTCACCAGCCAAGCAGAACCTTCCTGCTGCGCGCGCAGGGCTCTTTCATCTGGCCTCGACCCAGCGGACTCTATCCTCAACGGAGTTCTTCGTCTTGTACGTCTCGGACAGCGTCGTGCGTCACAAGTGGGTGCTCAGCAAGACCTCGGCCGACCAAGCAAAACTTCGCAAGAGAATTCGACGAGTCGCAAAATGCAAGGACTCCACATGCCACTTGCACCAAGCTATCAAGATGCCAAGTCTCAGTACGCGCAGAATCTGGAGCTCGGCTAGCACCCGCACTCAATACGACCAATGCAAGGAATTCCAGGAGTTCTTGAACGGCTTGGTGGAAGCCGTTCTAACGCGCGATAACCAGTGCGAGAGTCTGCAGCAGACACGACAGGTGCTGGAGGATTTCTTGGACATTGCACACCACCGCGCCAAAGCTATCGATCGAGTCTTGTACCACGAAAACCCACCAGCCGTGGCCTCATCGGCGACGGAAGAGCCCATTGAGATCCTATTGGAACCCAGCCAAGGTTGTGGTGACGCGAGTGACGACAGCTCCGAGTGTCCGATCTGCTGCGGTGATTTGGCCGACGACCAAACGTTAAGACTTCGCTGCGGCCACAACTTTCACGGCGGGTGTGTCCGTGTGTGGTTAAATCTCCAGAATACGTGCCCAGTGTGCCGTCTGCAGCTCGACAAGTTGTGCTAGCTGCCACAGCCGCGTGAGCCTACATATCACAACACAAGTTGTATATCCGAAATTGCCAGCGTACAGTAAAAAGCAAGCGGCGAAATAAGTAAAGACAAGCAAGTGTATTCACAACAGTGAACGTTGAGTGATGTTGGTGGCACAGTTCAGTCGAATAAGTCGTGCTTGATACGTTGCTTTTGAAGACACGGGAAGCTGACAGTCTTGAGACGCTTGGTCGATGATTTCTATAGGGTCGTTCTTCTTAGGTTACGTTGTAGCGAGACGAGTACTCGGTCTCACTGCTTCTATTTCGCTAACTAGGTGCTGCTCCCCTCACTTGTGGTGCTGGTCTTCTCGTCGTCCTCGTAATACGACGTTCCGTACGCGAGGAAAAACTCTTCGCGCACTGCCACCTCCTTCCACGTGACGATGTACAGCTGATTCAGGACAATCGGGCTTGTCGTATCCTGAGGGTTCTCGATCACACAGCCGGGCACAAGAATGCAGTTGTTATAGAATCCCGACGCGTCCCAGTAGATGTCTGCTGGGTACTCGTAGACACGATCGTTAGGAAACCCACCAACCGAGCCGTCAGCGTCGACTAAGCCGTCAAAAGGCATCAACCGATGGCCGTACTGGGTCTGAAATTTGTCCACATCGCGGACAGTGCCGTTGACCACCACGAACGTCTCACCCAGCTCACCGCACCTTGCTACCTTGTTCAACCCGTCATGGTGCATTTCTTTCGTAATCCGGCGCACACCGAATATACAAACAACAGAAAATGCCGGCCACGGGTGGGATGAGAGGTTAAATAAGCCTCTTCCAGCGTTGGGTATACCGGAAACCGCGACACCCACGGTGCCATTATCATTTGTCTCCTGATAGGTAATCGTTTTCAGGTCAACCTTTTTGAATAGCAGCTTTGGAGGCTTCGGGATACGTTTCTTCACAGCATCCAGCTCGGCATCTGTAAGCTCGGAGTGAGGAGAGCTAGAGGCTTCGCTTTCGGTGACGGGCGATGAAGAAGCACTGATGCTCTCCAGCTTTCGTT
Source organism: Phytophthora sansomeana (assembly GCA_032158285.1). Lineage (NCBI taxonomy): Eukaryota > Oomycota > Peronosporomycetes > Peronosporales > Peronosporaceae > Phytophthora > Phytophthora sansomeana. Next base: position 535,148 of record JAPDHH010000202.1, read on the forward strand.
TTTTCCTGCGGTGAGCAATTAATATCGATGTTAGTACAACGATTATATAACGAATTCATTTACAGCATGGACAAGAACGTACTTTGCTTCCCTGTCGAACATCGCGGACATCTTCATTTGCCGAGATATCATGCTCTTCATGGCTGACGAGTAGGCCTTCATAGGATTTCTTGTGGCAACAACCTTTTGACAGAGTTTTACCATGTGCACTGAGGGGTTTGCAACCATGTGGTGGCGACATCGATTGCATAGCTCTTTCGCGATGTAGCAAAGATCAGTTTTCGATCTTACCTTTGCCACAGCTTCCCGCGCCATTGTATCAAGTTTGAACACTTTGGTAAGCTCTGCAACAAGCACACTGGTTTTGACCTTTGACTCGTCTTCAACTGACTTCAATATTGCATCCGTTGCAGGACTATTCGCAAACTGAATTGTCTTCACCCGCCTGACCTTTCCAAAGACAAATGCTGAAGGATTCTGACACTTCACAAACTCCATTTTCTTCCACATGTCGTCTAGCAAGAAACGATCAATGTCAGACACCGCTCGCGCCGCTGTTGGATCAAGATCCCATGTGCATAAGAAAGCATCACGCAATAAAGCCAATGAGTCTTTCACGCGTTTTCTCTTCCCGGAGCTGGAACTGGATGAGGATGCTGATGCATGTAGCAGCCAGGGCATCATGGACTTCGTGTAGTGGTGTAGGAACATCTCGCCACCGCGTCGACCTCCTTTATCAGATGGATCCCAATTGTTGAAGCCAAAGTACTTCGTGTTTAACTTGAGCACTGCGTCCAGTTCCTCCATCTCTTGAGGTGAAGCGCGTCCAAGGTATATTTCCCATGGCCCAGGCTGAATGCTGTGCGTCTTCATAAATGCCACTACTTCCGGGGGTGCTGACGGTTTGATTGGTGATGATGAAGCATCTGACACCAAGGACACCTCCCGCTCCAGCATCTCGAATGTCTCGTCAATCTTCAGCATGGAGTCATATTTTGAGGCACTGTCCTCATCTTCAACAGGCACAGCATATTGGAGTCCCCACTTTGTCCAAAAATCAAACACCGCTCGTACGTTTGGCTGCAAACCGTGAATCACAAAAACATATTAGAATCATGTCGAAAAGACATCAATAACGTCACACTCAGCAATTGACACGCAACGTACGTTCTGCTTCGCGTCCCCTTTCAGTTTTTGCGTTAACTTGAACAAGATCTTCTCAAGCGACACCACCAGAGCCGACTCACGCATCTTCGCATTTCGATCCTTTTGTGGATAATTCGCACGCACCGATTTCACTACATCGTGGACAACATAAACAATGCTCGCCCGCGCCTTCGAAGACTGCATCGTCTGCATTGTCTGCGCTAGCTTCTGACAAATCGCATCATGCAAGTGCTGGTGACGAACGATGAACTTCGAGCAAGCCTATCAAGCGAAATGAGACCAGGCAAGCAATGACCACACACCCTAACCATTAGTCATCGCAATCCTTTTGTATTCACGAACACATCATCAACATCAACAGCACAAAACGCGAACGCACCTGAATCGCAGACGGCTTCGTATCCAACTGGTCAATCAGCAAGTCAAACTCAAGCATCGGGTCGCCAAACGTGTGCGAAATCGCCTTGGCCGTGGACTCCAGCTCCTCCATGACCTTCATGCGCTCGTGCAGCTTCTCCTCCATCTCCACGTTCACTTCCGACACAATAAATCCAATCACCACACCATCTCGATCTGTGCACAGCGACTTGAGAGATTCGGGACTCGCACCTAGCCACACCAAAAGAACACACAAAAGTTTCATCAGCACCAAATTTCCATCATGTGCGTTGCAACGTTCTTTAGTAGCACCTACCGCTCTTCCGGAGTCTGTGGAGACACTTGAGGCCTTTCAGCGCCACTGGCACCAGCAGATACAGCGTAAAGTTGAACGTGGAGGCCACGAACTGCACGCACAGCGCGCACTCGTGTTTCTTCATGTAAACTTTCATCTCCTCGCAGTTCTTGGCGAAGAACTTGCAGAAGAACCCCTTCTGGGGGATGGCAGACAGCTTGGCCTTGGTCCCCACCGCCAGGCGGTGCGGGAAGTCCCTCAGCAGCGAGCGTTTCTCGGCCGGCAGTCGCCCCACCAGGTCGATGGAGCGGCCTTGGAACTTGACGTCCAAGCGCCAGTTGTCGCTCATGATTGGGACGTGCGAAGGCTTCACGCTGTAGGTAGCAGGCTCTGGACTCTCTGTGGCGCGTGGGCGCAGCAGGAACGAGCTGGAGAGCGAGAAATGCCGAGGTGACGGACGTGCGGCCACTTGAACGACGCTAGCGAAGGCTCTAGGCGGAGTCCGGACGACGCGTTTGCAGCGTTGGATGCACGGGAGCAAGAGCTAGACGCCAAGCTGCTCGGAGGCGGCAGCGGAGGCGCACAGACACAGCGGTAGAGGCCGACGCGAGGCGCTTCCCTTGCGGCAGGCTCGATCGACGTGAGCGGTGAGACGCCAATTAATGGCGCAAGAACGGCGCCTGGCCGCGGCGCGCGCGCTGGTTGGTGGATAATTGGATTTTCGAAGCACGGGATTGGCTGATTGGAGGACGGTCGCACGGCTTGGCAGTCTGGTTTTTGCTGGTGGTATACAAAGCTGCAGGATAGAAGGGATAATATACGCGTAGCTCCCCTGCACAGGGCTTAACATTCTCTTTTGCATATGCGGGACGACACGCTTGAGTTGCCCTGCAATGCTGGACGCGGCGTGAATGAGTCAAGCATGCTGGCATGCATGTACAGGTTTGCGTCGGCATTGCCAGCTTGGAAGAGGAATGGCTGGTTTGCTGTAGGTTTTATTTGTTTGGGCTGACTGCTGCGTCGGACGTTATCCAGTCGTTTTGCACGAGTCCAACTATTACCCACCGAGATCATCGTCAAACATTTCCTTGTGCAGCAAGCAGCACGCTATAGCGCGAAATCGTGCCATGAATGCATCGCGTGCGAGTTTGAACACAACTTGATCGTTCTGAGTCTGTCGTTGTGCTCGCCTTGAGCTTAGGTACTCTTTCCTCCTCCTCAAGAGCTCTCCATTGCACGCCAATTCGGCCGTTCGTGTCAGCAACGACAAGCGTTATCGGGATACCAGGCTTTCAACTACTACATGTAGTAGTATATGTACATCGCATGAGCCAACCTGTTCTGCTCGCACTCATGCTTCAGCAACACTTGATACGAATCGATTGCCTGCATTGCATATGGAGTCTTCAACGGAGTTATACGAACGGCATCTCAAAAACATTATGCTACATGTATTTCACCGTCTTTGAGGCTATCAATACAGGCCGATACGAGTGCAAGCCGCAAGGGCCTTGCCAACTCGGCAACGCCAAGGCAACATGCTTGTCAAGGTTGAGCAATTGCCAAAGGACGCGGTACCAACCGTTGTAAAGATTCGAAGCCAGTTCGCGCCCATCTCAGCCCAAGTACGTGGCACTTTATGTAGCCATTTCGGATTGACTGGCCCAGCTATTGCTCCGCCTGCGAGATGCCCCGGATGATGCCTTCGGCTGTGCCCAGCAGGTTCACGGGCGACTTGCCGTCCGTGATGAGGTAGCCGCTCAGTCCCAGCGCCTCCAGCATCTTCACCTGGCCGTCCGGACCCGCACGAGCCAACGCCACCAACGTCTCCTGCCCGACGCTGCTCACCATCTGCTGGAACTTCTCGGCTTCGATGGACATGAGCTCGCGCTTCTTGTGCACCTCCACCTCAGCCATACGCTCGGCATGTGCCACACTCAGAGTCTGGTCCTCCTTGATGCGGGCCACGTGCGCCTCGTGCTCGATACGTTCAGCCTTGGCTCGCAGCTCCGCTTGCCGGACTGCTGCCTGTCCCTCGATTTCCGCGGCTTGGGCTTGCGCACGCGCACGACTCACGGCAGAAGCTTCTTCCTCGACGGCTTTGCATTCGGCTGTGAGCTGCACGAGGTTCTTGCGCGCCTGTTCTGCGCTCGACTGGTTTTCCAGTTGCTGTGTGAGCAGCTCGCCCTTGGCTGCCTCCTCTTCTTTCATGGCAATGGCCTTGGCACGCGCTTCCTGCGACTTGGTTGTGATTTCAATGGCCAATTGCACCGATTTCTGAAGACTTTCGCGTGTGAGTTGGTCGACGGGCTCGGCCGATTGGATGTCCACGTTCGTGATGCAGAGATTGTTGGCAGGGAACATCAACTCATCCCGTAGCTTACCGTTCTCGTCGAGCCCGAAAATCGACGTGCGGATGATCTGCGCGCTGTGTTTGTGGAAGTGGTCGAAGTTTTGCACGGCCACAGCTCCTCGGATACGCGATGCCAGTGTTTTGCAAGCGTCGCCCGTGAAGTCCTTGACGTTGAACACCTTAGCAGCGTCAGCAGGCTTGGTCGAATCGACTCGGAAACGCCAGTTGTAGGCGATTGTGAGCGACAGTCGAGCGTGGTCCGATGTCTCGACAATGATTTGATCGCGCATGAAATCCGGCCCGAGCTGCAAACACAGCGTCCGAATCACATTGGGCTCTTTGGGCACTCCTCCTGAGAGACGGAGTACAGTGAACTGCTCGTCTGGCTCCAGCATTACGAGTGTTGGGCCGAACAAGATACGAGATGAAGTGGTTTTGTAGTCGTACACTTGAATGCCAGCATTGTGCGGCACCTCAAATGTTACCACACGCGTGGGGTCACGAGTACGAGGAGCGCCCTTCGAGTTATCCCATGGTCGCCCTAGACTGGCTGTCAACTTGTTCGACTGGGTCGGGTCAGTAACGTAAGCAGAACCTCCTGCTTGTGCCGAAAGCAGCTCTTCCACCGCGGGTGGCAAGTACTTTGTCCAGAGCTCCTCCGTGGGTTGGAGCATGTATGTTTCACCTTTCACAGCTCTCACGTGGCCCGTTTTGCGTTCGCGCACGTACACACCTTCGTTCGTATCGAGTGGAATGGCACGTCGAGTTTCCAACACCTTCACCTGGATTGGCGGGATGTATTCGCGAGGACCGTGCACCATCCACCGCTCTCCAGCTTCGCGTCGGACTCCCTTGGGTTTCTTCACAGCAGCGTCTCCACCAACTTCGCCTTCCGGTTCACCTTCCTGTTCAGGTAATTCCACGAACGGTTCGACTGCCTGAAGCAAAACAGCTTCGTCATCGGCTAGCACACAAATGTCTTCGACTCGCCCATTCTCAAGCTGCTCGCCAGGCTGCAAGAAGAAGCTGGCCTCCCCTTCCTCATCTCGCGCGTGCCACGAAGCTGCACTCCGTTTACAACCGGGTCCACCACGATGCAGTACTGGCGGTTCGTTAATATCGTGACGGTGACGTATCCAAGGATGTCTTCGTGCACGTCTTGGACGTGCATCTCGGTCGTCTCCGTTGTAATCAACCACTCCTCACCCGCGCGACGTGAGATTCCGTACACATCTTTGAATGTCCGCAGCGCGCGCAAATGCAGCGCCGTGTCCTGAGTCAAAATGTGAGCTTGCAGCGTCTCGACGAGCACCTCGTCAATCTGCGGCAGGTACGCGCCTGGCGTGCGTACGAGCCACTCTTCTCCAGCATCGCGTTCGATGCCCTGCGCGTCCGTGCACTTCTTCTCCGCTCGAAACTTGATGGCCTGGTTCTTCTTGATCACGATGGCGTGAACGACAGCTACGATCTCCTCCTCCACACGCGGGTAGTACGTCGCAGGTCCTTTGAAGAGCCACTCGTCGCCAGCAACGTACTGACCAATTTTGCGCGTCACTCGGATGCGGAGTGCCGTGTCCACAGGCACGACCCGAAGCTCTCGGATGTCTCCGACCTGTTCTTCACCTGGGTACAACGGGAAGGGCTCCGGGTACTTGTCGAAGATGCGAAACTCGATCTCTCCGTGCTTGAGCTTGGCCTGGTCGAAGGCGTCGCGCACGATCTTGCCGTCCTCGGAGCGCACCACGGGGTTGCGCACCTCGACGTAGTGCTGCGCCGGCAGGACGATCATGTTCTGCGGAGGCGTCATGACGTGCTCGTGCTCCTGTCGGGTGTACGTGAGCGGCCCCGCCAGCACGCGGGACACGTTCGAGTTGGTGTCCAGCACGTGCACATACTTGTAAGGCGGCAGACGAATCACGCGGGGGCCGCCGTCGTTCGAGTTGCTGGCCGTGAACATCGGAGTGTGTAGTGGAGAGTGGGGGGCTTGGGCTGGAGGAGGCAGAAGTGGGAATGACCAAGTGATGAAAGCGTCGGGAGATCTTCAACCCAGGTTGAAGCGACATGGATAGATTTTATACCGTGCGTACAGCTGAGCTAGTCGAGATCCTCGACGGTCAGCTGGTCCTGGGATACTCGGTGCGGCATCTGCTGATGTAGGAAGCTTTTCCACTTGCTATTGCTCGTGAGAAGTTTGTGGACTGTTTCGTTGTCTGGCGCAAATGCCTCAACGACGGTTGTGTCTTGGCTAGGGAGTATCGTTCCGGTACTATACGATTGCGTCTTCCACTGACCTTTGCCAACCTTAAGCCAGTTGCTGCTGGTGCTGCTATCAGTGGTCTCTAGCGATTTCCATGCGACTTCTTCAATTGGCGGCGTGGGAACTCGAGTCCCCACTGACGTTTCATGGGATGGTCTTCGTGTTCTTGGTGGATCAATTTTCTGCTTGACCTGAAGTTTACGCGTCCTCTTTGTTGCGTTTGTTGCTTGATTTCGGTCAAGTACCTTGGTCTCTTTCTTGGCTTCTCGCTTGATACGATAGTTGTCAATTTCTGCGATGGCATCGTCTTTCTTGCTTTCCGCAATTTCAACGAGAAGAATTTCTCTCTCCGTGACTGCAGTAAAAGAAAATCGTTCAGCGTTTGTTCAAAAGGATACCAACGAGTACACTTTTACCTAGGTTTTTCTCCAACTCTTTCAGAATGATAGCATGCTGTTCGGAGGTGCCTTGACGAGCAATATCTAGTGCTGATCCTGCTGTGTAGCAGTCTTTGATAACGGAGGTGTTGTAGAGCAAAAGTAATCGTACCATGTCAACGCGTTCGTGAAGCACAGCCCATCGAAGTGCCGAGTAGCCTGCTCGATCGATCACATCAGTTTGAGCGCCTCGCTTGAGAAGGAATTTGATCGCCTTCATTCGCTTGTTGCGGCAAGCGACGATGAGAGCTGTCTCGCGAAGCTACAATACGAAGTGAGTGTATGAGCCATGAGAGCAGACATGGCCAGACGTACCTTCGATAGCGCGTTGATGTCGGCGTTATAGTACAGTAGAAGCCGCAGCAAAACAGTGCTACCACACTACACGATACAAATAGACAAAACGATTAGAGAGAGGTCCAAAGGTTCGAGTGTTCACCTGTTGTACCGCACTTTGCTTGCGTACACGATGGGCGGATTGCCGAGACTATCACAGTCACTCAAGTCGTAGCAGTCGGCTCGCAAAAGAGTCCTTCCTCGCACATTGAAGTCGTGAATGAAATGTCACGGAGACTCTCAACCTTTTTAAACGTACCAGATCACGAAGATTCCAAAAGGATAGAGGCCGTGGTAGTAGAACTTGCGCACTTGTTCAGCTAGGAGGAATTGCTCGCAGTCGAAGTCATCATCACTCTCCTCCTCCTCCATGATGATGGTGATCAAAGGAGTCGAAGACTCGCGGGGATACTATATATGGCAAAATGCTCGTCGTATTTCAGAAAAATAATGCTGCGTTTCAACAAGGTTAAGCTGGTGCCAGATCCCACGTCATCACGATTCTTCGCCATCCTGGATAAGTAAATGCAGTGCAGAAGTTAGCACCTCAGGTGGTGTATGCACAGCAGTTAAACTTATTCATAAACATACCTCGAAGTCATCATCACGGATCTTGATCCGTCCCACCCGCTCGCGCTTCATTGGAGGTTCATTTCCTTTTTGCACACGCTTCAGTGAGTCACTCCGTTCCCGCTTCATACCAGGGCTGTCCTTGAGCACATCACGGTCGGATTTCTTGTTGTCTTCCCCTTGTTCCTCTTTGACAGCATCATTTTCAGCATCCCCAGCTGGAGAAGGCGAGGACACTGCTTGCTGGGGCGTTGAAGTTGAGGCCTCAACGGTTTCCTTACTCGCATCAGTGGTGTCCATGCCCAGGATACCCTTCACTAGCGTGCCTGTACCTCTCACCGCCAGGTCCAGCTTATTTACGCTTCCCTTCATGGCGGCGCGCATTGTTCGCCAACAGACCATCTCATCTTTGTCAGGCCAGTACTCTTCCTCGATGCCATTTTCAGGGTCCCATGCCTCCTTGAAGCGATCTGTGTACGCTTTCAAAGAGACCTCCGTGGCTAGGACATCAGCACAACAACAAACGCAGTTAGTGAGTGAGGCATCTTCGGGTAAAACGACGAGGGGGGGATTGTTTCTAAACCAACCTCTGTCTTTACCCTTAATCTTTTCCAAGATTTGTGACGGCTTCGAGCTCTCCGACAGAATTTGCTCCAGCAAAGGCGAAGTTAGCTGCCGACGGGCTCGCTTCACGATGGGTTTAGGAGCGGACGATCCCTCCTTCTCCACGGGTGGGTATTTCTCGTACCCCGGGCATTTTTCCTGCTTCCACTTGACCCAGTTTCGTTCGCGCTCGAGAACGTACGAAACCATTTCGTTAAAACCCTCTCCATCAGACGGTGTTTGCTTCAATAGTGCGACAACACGCTCCGTTAGCTCAGCAAGCTTTGCTTTCGGTGTCGTACTGCCTGTAGGAGGTTTTAATCTCGCCAGGTCGTTGAATAGAATGAGAAACTGCGTCAGCATACATTCCCGCAGAATCGGGTCGCGAAGCTGGAGTCTGAACAAACGGCTGTTTGTCAAGTACTTCGGCTGAAAAAAGTGTTCCTGTGAGCCTTGTTCACTCGCCCCCTTGCTGAAATCGCTATCCGGCTCGTGCATTGGGACATCCGCAGAGTGGGTTGCACCTCCACTGCTACCCAATAGGTCCCGCGACCGCTCCAAGTCATCCGGAGAAAACGCATTTCCTTCGAAAGCTGCCAACACTACATTCAGCTCGGTGAACTGAGTGAATCCACACACCACGAGAAGACATTAGTTAGTAAAACTATTAAACGTAAACGGAAGTAGTCACGCCATACGAAACATACAAATTTCTCCCAGTTCTCTGCTGATTGTGTAGCCATCTGATGTTCTCGGAAAAAGCTCTGCAGGTCCCAAAAGGTTCGATAGAGGTTGTAGTCGATTGGATCAACGTCCGCGCTAGGGTCACTATCAATCTGCACAGCAAAGATCACCGTAAGTACAGGCGAATAATCTACTGCCTCCAAGATAGCACAGCGCTCACCTCTAGCCCAGGAATAACTTCCGAAGCCTTGGCAACATCCGTAGCTTCAGCCATGTCGAACGCATCCTGATCTTCGAACACTGTCACATTGGTCACGTTTGCTTTGCCCGTCAGATTAACAGCAGAGCGCTCCGACAGCGCAAACGTAAATGACAAGAACACCAAGATCTTGCCGCAGAACACGCTGTTGTGCGTTTTGGACAGGCGCCGCAGAAGCGCGTTGCACATACGCAGTAGACACAGCGACGCTTTGGTCGTGCGGCCCTTCTCGGCAATGAAATCCGGCTGCTCGATCAAGAATTCACACGTCAGTTCCTCCTTCACTGCAGCTCCCTAGAACGAGCGTAACCCCACCGTCGTGAGCTTGTCCTTGCGGGACTCCAGCAGTTCCCACACTTTCTCGCACGTGTTGATGGTTTGGCCTTCCATCAGATCCTCCAGCACCTTGTACGGCGTGCTGTTGATCAGGAAGTTGCCCGTCACGCCAGCGATGCACAGGTCCAGCAATGCAGGGACGCCCACAGTACTGGGCGTGGCGTGGGCCTCCGTCATGAGCTTCCACGAGAGCTTCTCCACCACTTTCTGCACCGCCAGATCCAGTACATTGTGCGTGAATTCCTGCGGCCGCGGGGCCTTGAGCACGTCCTCCACGACGCGAAACGTGTGGCTGTGCAGTCGGTCCAGACGCGACAGTGCGTCGTCTTGCGCGAAGAAGTCGCCGATCGATTTCTAGTGCACAAGGAGCAACGCGTTAGAGAGGTGTAAAGAGAGAAGGGGAGGGAGAAGGCGACGAACCTCCGCGGTCTTAGCCAGCTCCAGCGCCATGTTGGATGGATAAATGCTCAGTGCGATCGGAATTTGAGGGAAGTATATGCCACATGAAATGTACATGATGTTGTGTATGAAACACTAGCAAACCAAAGCGAAGCGATAAACTGTAAGTTGCTCGCAATACATGTATAATGCTTTCGAATGTGCGGATCGATGACCAGCATGAATTACTGGACAGGCAAGTTTGTATCAGCGTCACGACTTCTAAGGAGAGTGTCTGCGTGTATACCTATACTTTGAAACTCGAAAACTGAAATTCGCGGTACGGCTATCTCTTTCTGCTACTGTACCATGTTGGAGGCTCCAGCTTGAAGCACTTCAACATGGGAAAGCCGCTTTGGTTCCACGCTGGGTTTTGCGATATATTGCAGCGATGAGAGCGGATTACGAGAGGATTCAACTGAATATCGGTGCAGCTACAGTAGCTGAGCTACATGTACCCCAACGACTGCCGTTCCTGTTTGGCTCTCTTCGTATCCCTTGCCCATCTTGGAGTGCTGGTTATTTCAGGCATAGATACGGATGGCATGTGGGGTGGGTGGCCTTCATCGCAAACTTCTATCGGTTTCGCTGCACATGCATCGATACATCGTGTTTCCCAGTAAAAAAACTCAAAGTGCCTACTGCATGTATACCGAAGCTCTCGAGCAGCGCACCTTTGTTTCGGCGATGCTGCATCCCGCTGGCGCACGCGCAGTGTCATGCCGGACAGACAATCAGTAACCGCGCAGTACATGTATTTGTTCGGCAACCGCAAGGCCCGGCAACAAGACGTGTCCAGCTTAGCACTGCCGGACTCTGCGAGCTGCAAGCGGAGAAGTGGCACCGCAGCGCGTGCTGCTCAGCCTTTGCACGGCGCTTTCCGCCCAGTTGAATGCCGTGTCCCATGATGGTGGAGCCGCACGCACGCCGGTGGATGGCAGAATGTGCGGGAGATCTCGGTGCTCTCGACTCCACACTGCAGCCATAAGCCAAGTAATCGCAGCAGTATCCACCGTCAACACACAAGGTGACACTCGTGGGCTTGGATACTCGACAGCGTTGGCTGCTTGCAATCTGTCAACGCCAGCGAAAATCAAGCGGAATCTCCACCCTGTCGAGCATACTTTAATCAACTCATTTTCCGGCTCGGCTATGCATGTATGGACTATTCACAAGAGGTCAGATTCGCATATAAAAACGAGCCAAAGAAGAATGATTGTCCAGTGCCTACAAGCCAGCCGTCATCGACCACGCACTCGCTCGAGCTGAGCACCCGTTTCGTCATTCCAGTATCCGCTGCCCTTCGCCCAAGTCCCGTCCTTCCGTGCTTGTGCGCAATGGTCCAGCATCCCAGCCTCAACTCCGGCGCAGGCACGAGCTACGGCTCCGTGGCGCCGCCCAAGAACTTCGCGCCGAGCCCTCGGCGTCGCGTCACGCAATGGTACATCAACATGGCCCTCATCAACTTCGTCGAGTTCGCGGCCGAATCCTCGCGCGGCGTCGTGCTGGCCACGCTCTTCCTCTACAACAAGTCGCTGGGCGGAGATCTGGCCTTCATGGGACTGCTCACGTCGCTCTTCTCGGTGGGGAGACTCATCTCATCCACAGTCTTTGGCTGGATGTGCGACCGCTACTCGTTCCGGTCGGTCTACCTCGTGTCATCGGGCATCTGCTTGCTGGGCAACCTCATCTACTTGATGGCAGACATCCACGTTGCAGACAGCTTGACGGTCTTGGCTGCCAGTCGATTTATCGTGGGCTTCGGCGCTGGCAACCGCAGTGTATGTCGTGCCAATGTGGCAGCCATGACCACCATCAACCAGCGCCTGCGCTATCTCACAATTCTGGCCACGGTCGTGTTCCTGGGCTACGCGTTGACGCCTGGACTCGGCAGTCTTGTGGCGGATGTAGACGTGTTCTTCTGCGGCATGCACTTCAACAAGTTCACGTCGCCTGGTATGATCCTCGTGGTGTTCAATCTGCTGACGATCTTCGGTATGCTGACGTCTTACGACGCATCAATTGGCATCCATGACGGTCCGCTTGAGTCTCCGACCACGGCGTCGACGAAGACCACGCTGTCCGACTTGACGTCGATGCCCGAGCGCATCGTGAACATTGGTGCGATGGTTTTCATCTTCCTCAACTTCACCGCACGTGGCATCTTGTCGGTTTTTGAGACGGTGAACATCCCGCTATTCCTGCAGGTGACGGGCAGCGACCCGAACAGTGTCGTTGCTGTCGTAGACGCCTCGAACTTTCAGTTTTACCTCGGGCTGTTGGGTCTCGTGTCGTACTTCTCCATCGAATACTTCCGCAAGAGCATGACAGATGTGAACTGGGTGCAGCTTGGCTTTACGTTCCTGCTGACGGGCAACGTTTTGCTCGTGGTGATGCCGGACTCACTGACGTTTGGCCGCTTGGGTTTTGCCGAGCTTCTAGTGTGGAGCATTGGCTGTCCGATCACGACGGCCGTTGTGGTAGCGGCCTTCTCCAAGCTGCTCGGTGGACGACCCCAGGGCACGCTCATGGGTCTTCTCGGCTCTGCTGGTTCCGTTTCGCGCATTATCTTGCCACTGTTACCTGCTGCTATCCCGACGTTGACGCCCGTCTTCATGATCAATATTGCATTATGTGCGCTCAGTGTGGCGCTCTTGTGGTGGTACAGCCGCGTCGTATACAGGACAAAGCTGGCGTTGCTCGCTGACGTCGAAAACGCTTTCCGGGTAGTATCTCCGCCGAACGATCTGCGGTCTCCACTTGGGTCTGACAAGGTGGATTTTGACGATAAATAAATGAATCATACGAACTAGCACACCATCACAACCTCAGCGACGTCCCAGTTTGAACTTGAAAGCCTTGTGACATGGTAGTAACGACGCACGAAATGGAGAACGATCGCACTCTTGTCCAGAGATTCGCAGTCCGTTTCGCGCGGGTACCAGTCGTTGCTTTGCTGTGTAAGCGGTGCCGGTAAAAGGCCATTCTACAATTTCCAGCCCGAGCGTCAAGCACATGACCAATTACTCCACAGTGCCGCTGCAAGATGAAGGACCTGGCGTGTCGTATGGGTCAATCAAAAGCAAACCGGGCCATAAAACTAAAGCTCAAAGCCGGGCGTGGTACGGCAACATGGCCATGATCAACTTTGTCGAGTTTGCTGCCGAGGCTTCCCGCGGCGTGGTGCTGGCGACGCTCTTCCTCTATGCCAAGTCGCTCGGTGGCAGTTTGAGCCACATGGGTCTCCTCACGTCCCTCTTCTCGGTCGGTCGGTTGATCTCGTCCATGCTGTTTGGCTGGATGTGCGACCATTACTCTTTTCGCTCGGTATATCTCGTGTCGTCGAGCGTTTGCCTCGTTGGCAATATCGTGTACTTAATGGCAGAAGGTTGCGCTACTGGGAGCTTGATTGTGCTGTCTGCTAGTCGATTCATTGTTGGCTTTGGTGCTGGCAATCGGAGTGTGTGCCGCGCTGATGTCGCTGCCATGACTACAGTCAGCCAGCGGTTGCCGTACATGACCATCCTGTCCACCGTCGAGTTTCTCGCCTACGCGCTCACGCCCGGACTCGGAAGCCTCGTCGCCAATACCGACATGTTCGTATTGGGTGTCCACATCAACCAGTTCACTGCGCCTGGAGTCATTCTTGTTGTGCTCAATGTCCTGTCCATCGTGGGCATGCTCATGGTGTATGATGTGTCTGTGAAATCGGGTGACGGTCCGCAAGAGTCTAGCGCTAGCGCTCAGACGAACAGTGTCCGACGCGAAACAATCAGTCTACCGGATCGCATCATTCACATTGGTGCCGCCGTTTACATCTTCCTCAATTTCAACGCTCGTGGAATGCTCTCAGTCTTCGAGACGGTCAACATCCCGCTGTTCCTGGAGGCCACCGGCAACGACCCGAGCAGTGTGAACGCAGTGGTGGAGGCCTCCAACTTCCAGTTTTACTTGGGTTTGCTGGGACTGGTAACGTACTTCTCGATCGAGTACTTTCGCAACAGCATCTCGGACGTCAACTGGGTGCAGCTCGGTTTCCTTTCGCTGCTCGCTGGCAACGCAGTGTTGGCGGTGGTGCCTGCCGCAGACCTGTCGATTGTGCTCCTTGGACTCGCAGAGATGTTGGTGTGGAGCATCGGGTGCCCCATCACGACTGCGGTGGGCGTGGCGGCCTTCTCCAAGCTGCTCGGAGGACGTCCACAAGGCACGCTAATGGGGCTGTTCGGCTCCGCCGCCTCTGTCTCGCGCATTATCCTGCCACTCATCCCCGCGGCCATCTCCACGTTGACGCCGGTTTTCTGGCTTAACATTTCGCTGTGCGTGCTGAGTGTAGCGACGTTGTGGTGGTTCAATCGTTTGGCCAACACGGCGAGGATGGACTTGCTGGCCGACACCGAAAAGGCTTACCCGCCCAGCGTGGTCGTCGCGAGAGACCGACTTTAGTCGACAGGCAACTTACCAGCAAATGGCTTGAATAATAAGTACGTGCCCCATTCCTTTGCGACCTCGTTCAGGTCTCTATTGGCTGTACACGGGCCTTCGCAGACAGTCGACTCGAAGCTCTCTCTTGCCTGATCTCACTTGAGGCGGCAATCCTCGCGTGAGTGCGAAGTGGGCGTTGTTTGAGGCACCGCAGCAACTCGATGGGCTCTTCACGCAGGACTTCAACAGATGGCTAGGCCGGAACATGGCGCGGATGGGCAAGGCCGGAACAACCAAAAGATACTTTTGCTTCAGTAGTCCTTGCTCCGCTTCTCCCACAAAACTGCGAGCTCCACCTGGACATCACTCGTTTCATGCGCGGAGAGGCTTCGACGGAAGGTCAGGCTGCAGCTCCGAGCTCCTTGAAGGAGAGCTCCGCGCGGCTGAGCTGGGGCATCACACAGGCTGCGAGGCAAGCCGTCGCCAGTGCTTGGACTCTCTGCAAGCAGAGCGTTTTGTTCGATGTACATGTAGTATATCTTGAGCTCAGCCTCCGCAACGGAAGACGCGCACCGACGTGGCACTGGAACGGCATCATATGGAGCGCCCAGCCAGGCGGGCTCTGGCTGAGATTCGTCCGATGCCATGCCAGCCATGGTGACTTCCATGGGCTCCGCTTAAGTCAACATTAGGTTTCCTTCCCCTGTGCACCAGCGACAAGCTGCCTCCGAATCGTATGTCCGTCCCAGTCTCCACGAAGCAGAGCCGACCGTCAAAGCGACTGTAGCTGTCGATGGAGACCAGCAGGCAGCTCACCCTTTGCGATTTTGAGCGCTTGACCTTTCTACGTCTGCAACTGATAAAGCGCGTGGGCTTATCTTGTGAGGTAGCGGCTCTCCGCCGATCCGGTGCAGTCGCTCATTTGCCATTCGCCGCCGCCAAGCGCAAGTGCTCTCTCTCCTTCACGCACCACGACGGCCACGACGCTCCACCCGAGATCCAGATCATGGCTGCGCTGTCCGTTAACGCTGCCGCCTCGTACGGCACCGCCGGGTCCAAGAGCGAGCTGCCCAAGCCCAAGAACTTCGACGCCAGTCCACGCCGCCGCCTGTCGCAATGGTACACCAACATGTTCATGATCAACTTCGTCGAGTTCGCGGCCGAATCCTCGCGCGGCGTCGTGCTGGCCACGCTCTTCCTCTACAACAAGTCGCTGGGCGGAGACTTGGCCTTCATGGGCATGCTCACGTCGCTCTTCTCGGTGGGGAGACTCATCTCGTCCACGGTCTTTGGCTGGATGTGCGACCACTACTCGTTCCGATCGGTGTACCTCGTGTCATCAGGCATCTGCCTCGTGGGGAACATCATTTACCTCGTAGCAGACCAACACGTAACCGGCAGCTTGACGGCGTTGGCTGCCAGTCGGTTCATCGTGGGTTTCGGTGCTGGCAACCGCAGCGTGTGTCGCGCTGATGTGGCGTCGATCACGACAATCAATCAGAGACTTCCCTACCTGACGATGCTGGCCACGGTCGTCTTCCTGGGCTACGCGTTGACACCTGGACTGGGGAGTCTCGTGGCCAACACGGACTCGTACTTGCTGGGGATCCACTTCAACAAGTTCACGTCGCCTGGCATGATTCTGATTGTGTTCAACTTGCTGACGATCATCGGTATGGTGACGGTATACGACGAGTCCATCGGCATTCACGATGGCCCGATCGAATCCCCGAGGTCGGCGGCTACGAGCAACACGCTGAGTGACCCAACGACGATGCCCGAGCGGGTCGTGAACATTGGTGCGATGGTGTTCATCTTCCTCAACTTCAACGCTCGCGGCATCTTGTCGATCTTCGAGACGGTGAACATTCCTCTCTTCATTGAGGTGACCGGCAGCGACCCCGAGAGCGTGAGCGCAGTGGTAGCCGCCTCGAACTTCCAGTTCTACCTGGGATTGCTGGGCCTGCTTTCGTACTTCTCGATTGAGTACTTCCGCCACAGCCTGCGGGATGTGAACTGGGTGCAGCTTGGATTCGCAATGCTGCTGGCTGGCAACGTGCTGCTTGTTCTAGCCTCAACCGAGTTGTCGTTCCCACAGCTTGCGTTCGCTGAGCTCCTCGTGTGGAGCGTCGGGTGCCCGATTACAACCGCTGTGGTTTTGGCTGCATTTTCCAAGCTTCTGGGTGGCCGTCCTCAGGGCACACTCATGGGTCTATTGGGTTCTGCTGCTTCGGTGTCCCGCATTGTGCTCCCGTTGCTCCCGGCTGCCATTCCGACGTTGACTCCAGTGTTTTGGATCAACATTGTGTTGTGTGCGCTGAGCATGGTGCTGCTCTGGTGGTACAGCAGATTGGTGCACAAGACCAAGATGGCTATGCTTGCTGATGTCGAGAGCGCCTTCCGGATCGTGTCTCCTCCCAATGATCCCCGGTCACCGCTGGGCTCCGACAAGGCAGACTTCCCGGACAAGTAAGCAGTGCGCGCACAACGGAACATCAGCGGACGCAGGGGCGTAGGTAGTTTTCCTTTCTTCCAATAGTTTGTTAGTCAGCCCATCGCCACTTGCATCACATCACGACGTGGTGTGCAAAATACCGTAATGTATTTGATCGTATTTTTTTCCAACAAAGCGCCAAACTCTGCGAAAGGAGTCAAGCTCAGCTCAGCTTGGCAAGCTGAGATCGCTGTCTACGTTGAAGTTGCACGACGAATCTCGGCGATCCGAGTTTGGATCGGCCACGACACAGCTGGTTGGTGCCGTCTCAACTCGTGTAGGTATAGCAGCAGTTGACAAAATGTAGGATATGAACAGGGCGGCAGGAAATCTTTGCATGGCTTTCACTCGACTACGATTGTTGTTTCTGCCGCAGCAATTTTTCATCCGGCTGTGCAGTACATCAGATGATTTCGATCCGCACCGCGTCACGGCTCGCTGTTGTTTGAGGACTTTACGTTTGAAATGAGGTATCCTTGTACTTGTTTGGATATCTTGTGTTCATCGACAGTGCTCAAATTCAAAAGACTTAAGCATGTCTAAAAGGATCATGCTACTGAATTCGTAGCTTCTGCACACAAGTTTGAACTGTGTTCACGCTAGACACCGATGGAAATACCAGGGCCTAGGTATCTCGCGCTGCTTGCATGCAGCGCAGCGAGTGAGGCGCTTTTGTCGTGGCAGTGAGCGCGCTAACTCAATTCAAATTGCAGCTGGCGCCACTTCGGATGGCTTCACGTCGCTCAGCCTGAATCATTGTCGGACACTCACCCCGCTGTGGGAAAAGCAACAGCCGAAAGAGAAGCAGTGGTTGCTCCGACACCCAACGTTCGTATCCTCTGTCCGATATCCGGAAAAACCAAGTGCTGCTACGTCAGCCCAATGTCCTCCAAAAAGTATCTAAGCAAGCTGGCAGACGGTGGGAGGTCCGTTGCAAGCAGTGTGAGCTAACGTGGTGTAAAGAAGGTCGGGTGGGGCATTGGGAGACTCAGTGGCAACGGCCGATTGCTTCTGGGTTGGTGCTCTTCACTACTGCTCCGACTGAGCCTGTGTTCCTCTTCACTACTGCTGGACTAAAGTGTGTGCCGTTCTTCACTCCATTCTCTATAGGCAGTGCTGGAGAAGCGCTGACTTCACTTTTCAGCCTGCGTCTGAACCATCTTCAAGCACCGAAAACTTTTGCAGGCAAGCAAAGCAGGCCTTGTTGGTTGAGCGCTGATCCCGTCACCTCCCATGTGTTTCGCCTGTCTTACCAATACGAGGAGAGCACTTGGCATAAACCATAAACCTCGTGTTGACTGCGGCCAATGGAGCTACAGAACCAGTAGTACAGATCCTCCCGATGGCAGATTTCGACAAGAGGATCGCTCTGCCACTCCGGTCGGCTCGGTTTCGCACCGGTGTGAAGTGCGAAGCTATCGAACGAAGATAAGGGTTCCTTCGCCTAGTCCAGAGATAATGTAGCTCCCCCTGATCATCCCGGAGGATCGGACAGCAGGCTTGAAACACCCCCCACACCAAGTTGAATGCACCTAATCCGCCTCCGCACGCCTACAACCTCCACCTTTG
This sequence comes from Phytophthora sansomeana, assembly GCA_032158285.1. NCBI lineage: Eukaryota > Oomycota > Peronosporomycetes > Peronosporales > Peronosporaceae > Phytophthora > Phytophthora sansomeana. The sequence goes on from JAPDHH010000202.1 coordinate 553,746, forward strand.
CGCCCTGAACTCTAGATCTGTGGTTTGCTCTGCTCTGTCTTGCCGATCAAACTCTCTCTCAGTCACAGGTCGGGAACCCGTAGTAGGCAAGAGCTCATTTCCAATTCTTCGCCGCTCTGACCACGCCCAAGCACCAACCACCGTCCGTAATGGTGAACCAAGCCTTGTCATCCAGCGGTGGTGCGTCCTACGGCACCAGCAGCAACACGGAGTCGCTGCCACTTTCCAAGCTTTCCCAGTCCCCCCGCAGCAGCGCCTCGGCCAATGGTACATTAACATGTTCATGATCAACTTCCTCGAGTTCGCCACCGAGTCGTCACGCGGAATCGTGCTGCCTACGCTCTTCCTGTACACGACCTCGTTGGGGGGTGATTTGGCCTTCATGGGATTCATCAACGCACTCTTCTCGCTCGGTCGTCTCTTCTCCTCGACTGCATTCGGCTGGATGTGTGACCGCTACTCGTTCCGGTCGGTCTACCTCATATCGACCTTCGTTTGCCTCGTTGGCAACATCATCTACCTCGTCGCTGACGAACATTTGACGGGCAGCTTGACGGCACTGGCGGCGAGTCGCTTCATCGTGGGCTTTGGTGGTGGCAACCGCAGTGTTTGCCGTGCGGACGTCGCATCCATGACGACGATCAACCAGCGCCTGCCGTATCTGACCATCCTGGTTGGCGTCGTGTTCCTCGGCTACGCCTTGACACCAGGACTCGGTAGTCTCGTTGCAGACACGGATTTGCTTTTCTGCGGAGTGCACTTCAACAAGTTCACGTCGCCCGGGATGATCCTCGTCTTGCTCAACGTGTTGACAGTTTTCGGCATCTTGACGGTGTACGACGACAGCATCACTGTCCACGATGGCCCGAAGGAGGAGGAGTCTGAGGAAAGCAACACCCTCGACAACCCGTCTTTATTGCCCGACCGCATTGTCAACATCGGTGTTGGCGTGTTCATTTTCCTCAATTTCAACGCTCGCGGTATCTTGTCGGTCTTTGAGACAGTGAACGTGCCTCTGTTCATCATGGCCACCGGCAGTGACCCCGAAAGTGTGAGTGCCATCGTGGACGCGTCGAATTTCCAATTTTACCTCGGCTTGCTGGGCCTGCTCTCGTATTTCGCGATCGAGTACTTCCGCCACAACATGCGTGACGAAAACTGGGTGCACCTGGGCTTCGCGATGGTGTTGGCTGGTAACGTGTTGCTGGCGATGGCACCCGAAGATCTGACTATCACGCAGTTATCCCTTGCGGAGCTCTTGGTGTGGAGTGTGGGCTGCCCCATCTCAACCACGGTGGTGCTGGCGGCGTTCTCAAAGCTGTTGGGTGGGCGACCGCAGGGTACGCTCATGGGTCTGCTCGGATCGACCGCTTGCATCTCACGCAGTGTGTTGCCACTGCTACCCGCTGTGGTCTCGACATTGGCGCAAGTGTTCTGGGTCAATATTGTGCTGTGTGCCAGCAGCATCGTGTTGCTGTGGTGGTACACTGGTCTGGTGCACCGTACGAAGATGGCACTGCTAGCGGACGTCGAAAGCGCGTACCGGGTGGTGCCTCCTCCGAGTAACCCTCGGTCACCGCTGGGCTCGGATAAGGCGGCCTTCCCCGAGGACGACTGAGTGGCATCGCCTGAGCACGCTAGGCAGTCATCCTAGACACCATCAAAATGTAATGTAACTTGATATCTGGATAATACACTTGCGATGTAGTACACTTACCTATCCGAGCTCATGCAACATAACAACTTCAACCTCAACATAACAACTTCAACCTCATTTACAGAAAAGCTCTGAAATTTAGAGCATCAGATACAGGACTGAGAATATGTTTGGCTATTCCAGCCTTTGTGGTGCTCTTTCTACAGTAGAAGTTTAAGACTCGTGACTTTCAAAATTCCGATCAACTATTGCAGCATCTACCAGTAGTCTGAAGATTGAAATGCAAAACCATGTTCTATGGAGTTCGTAATCAGCGCGATGCAGACGGCTTGATCTCGCCAAATTGCTGATGCCCAGTAGCCTCCGAGTGCGAAAGCGCTTCTCTCTATGGCAGTGCAATCGAAGTGTAAGTAGACTTTAGACACAAACAGCAAACGTTGAATGGCTCACCTGCCCAACAAATGTGTTTCTGCAAACCAGACACACAATACTGAATCGACTAACATCGGTGAATTCGTGCTTTTGATGAGCTTCCACAGCAACTTCACTGGCCCGCTCGACCTACAAATCAATCGTAAACGACACTTTAAAAAACAATCCATATGAAAAGCAAAATATTTGCTTGCTTGACTGATGTACCTTTGTAAAATCGTTGATCGCAAAGAGGGTCACGTCCTGGCGCTCAGATGCCGTTGTAGAGGGCGCCTCCACAACCAGGTCGTAGTGAATTCCATCGTAAAGGAGGAACATGCGCTGCGTGAAGCCTTGATCTTCGCCATAGCACAACCGACTCATGCTCGTGACGTCAAACACGACCATTTCCACTTTGTAATACGTGGACAAAATGGACAATTCGATTTCGCCTCCCCACGACTTGTCGTCCATAATCCACGCGCAGTACTCGTACACTGGGCGTCCTAGAAACACCTCCGAGTACTTTTCCGGATCAGCGAGGATCGTATCCTTGATCAACTGCCGCATCATTGGACCATTTCCTTCTCTTCCCTTCCCAAGAGCGTAACTATAACGCCAGCATCACCCTTCAGTCAGATAACACCCTTCCCAATAAACTCCTTCACAGCCACGGACCCGATCGAGTGGAAAAGACAGCTATTGTCCGCTGGCATTACGCGCCGCATGAACACTGACGTCGACCTCTGGGCCTGAGCATTGCCGTTGTCTGGCGCCTCCTTCAACACCAGCACTGAGCCTGTCCGAACCCCCAGAGAATCAAGCGTGCTCTCCTGAACACGCGAAAGTATCCGTTAATTGACAACCCCCCCACTACCACACCAGCAACTTGTCATCACGTACTCCTGATCCTTCAATCATTTTCAGGGGATAACCGGTCATCACTATTGCAGCAAAACATACAAACAGGGTTTCAAGGTTAGTTAAGTGCATTAATACCCCGGGAGAAATGATACACGGGCTTGCCATGCTGATCTTGCGGCGGGATGGACGTTTTCTCGTAGAGTTGGGTGCGCAGTCCGTCCAACGTGATGTCATCAGGAAGTCCCATGAGTCGGATGGAGGTACCATTGGCGAACGTCACCTTAAAGTTCATGGGCATCTTCTTCTTCTTGTTGCTACGTGTCTGTCGATGCTCTTTTCGTTTTGAAACGGTTTTATGGTGGAAAGTTGGTGTGGTTCTGTAGCTGATTTGTAAACATGGCTACAGCCATTTTAGGTGATTCGTATACATGGCTACAAAAGGAAACTAAGCTTGCAGGAGCAGTGCATGCCATTGTGCACCAGCAACTTGTCTTGTTTTCTTACTGTAGAGCATTTTGTGTACTTTAGACGCTCATGAGAAAGAGTCAAGTTCTCAATCTTTCTTGAACCACGACGACAGTTTTTGGGAGATTTTCGCCTTCAGGGCGTTCTCGTCATCGCCTCCATCCACAGCGGGGTCATCCGCGAGTTCCACGACTGTACTGGGGGCACCCAGATAGCGCTCTTCGAAAGAACCAATGCCAGGAACGATGTGGCCGTCTTCGCTGAGTCGCGCATCGAAGGATGCAGTCACGAGTCGCGCGTCACCGAATGCCTAGCCGAACCATACACGAAGTAAAAGTTAGTAACGAGTAAAAGGACTTTGCGCTTACTGCGCAGCAAACCTTGCAAAAGCTGTCGGCAGCTTCTGGACAAGTGACGAGGGTCACAACTGTGATTTTTTCCTCTTCGACACCTTGCTGCATCAAGAGCTGTAAGACAAAACCATCACCCGCACGTTAGAAAAATGGTCTCATTCAACGAAAAGAAAACGCAACACAGCAATTATACGTGGATGACTTTGTCGATCTGGGAGACCGATGCGAGCTCCGGCCACAGAAGCAGTACTTCATGACCATCTAGGTCCTCCGGTAGGGCGGCCTTTGCAATCTGTACAAAAAATGTTAGGCATCTACCTAGCCATGAGTAAGAAGGACCAGGTAATAAAGCTACCTTGTTGCCGCCCTTTGCAGCCTCCTGCACCAAAACCTCGCCATAGATGGAGTCGTACGGCAACGAAGTACGGAGAACTTGGGAGAGGCTACAGATTCACAAGTTTGGAAATAATAAGTTCGCCGACAAATGCGATCGTAGGTACATACAAGGACGCTCACTTGTGACAACTCACCCCTTCTGTGCTTCTGGCTTGACCGCAACACTGATACCACACACCTTGACATCATCCTCGAACACGAGTCCCTCAACCTTGTAACCGCGCGGAGTCGTCACAACCGCCTGCCAGATCAACAACTCATCGTGAGCCTAGCACTAAACGCCAGCAACATTGCATCAATAAAAGTATCCACGCACCTCGTCATCGTTCGGGAGCTCCGTCAGTGCGAGGTCCAACGTCGACCGCAGCACCCCGTTCGCATCATGAGTAAACTTTGCACCTGATAACAACACGACCCCCTACAATCAGCATCTCACCCCCTCCCCCAGCATCAATTTGCATGCTAACCGGCATTTTCATAGTCGCGGATCCGCGTCATCCCAAGCTGAACCAGTTCACTCTCCAGATCCAGCACCACCACATTCTCATGCTGCAGCCAATTCGTATCAGCCCCCAACCCCCCAAACACTCCAACAAAGTGTAATAGCAACTAACCTGAGCTTTCCAGAGCTCGAGACGCACTCCTCTCCCCAACGCTTCACTGCAGACAGAAAAGCAGTGGAAGATCCGTGAATATCACGAAATCTCCATCTCAAAATTTAAGTTTCGAAGCTCTACGCACCCACTCGCGTACACGCGCTGCTCCGCCTGCGCTTGCTGCTGGGAAAGCAGCATGGGGGCGCCCATGAGCGCCGCCGCGCCCAGCTTCGCGTGGCTCCGAACCGCTCGTAGAAACATGATCCTCTTAGTCGAATTGTGCCAAGTGTTCAGGCTCGCTTACAACTGACGACGGTCGCTTATTGGTTGAAAAGCAGATCTTGAAGGTTGATGATTGGATGATATCTAAATGTAGCCATGTTGCGTGAAGGGTCACGATGGCCATTGACCATGTTGAAGCGAGGCTCGCGGTCTGGCGGCTCCTCTCGGCGCAATCGACCTGCTGACAGCTTGTCAGAGCGAGAGTCGTCGTCGCCTAGACCCACCAAGAGGAAGCCGCGGAAGATCAAGTCGAGAGAGAGCAACAGTGTTGAGATTTCGAGTGACGATGCGGTGCAGAAGAAGGAGAGGCTCAAGAAGGCGGGCAGGATGAAGCGAGCACCGCTACTGGATTATTCCATTGTGGAGGCTGTGTACAGCGCTATGGCAGGGCAGGCGCAACGACGCGCTAGTCGCCATTGGCTGGAGCAGTTCGCCAAGTACGAAGAGACGAAACGCCCTGGGGTGATCAAGGCGGAGAAGTTCACGAGGTGCTTGAACAAGATGGGCATTCAACTGGATAAGCGAGAGGATTGCGATGCTCTGGCAGAGTGTTTCAAAGCTAGCGGTGGAGATGACGACGGCAGCGATAGCACTGATAACAACAAGAGTGAGAGGGCGACGCAACTTGTCGACTACGCAGCATTCGTCGACTTTGCTTGCAACGTCCGCGACTCGGAGAAACTGAGCGAAATAGTGGAGTCTCTGCGTGCTAGTATCTCCGAGTATGACGGAAAGAAACAGTCGTCGTCTTCGTACAGCATTGCAGCCGGACTTGAAAAATGGACAGACAAAAGCGTGGATGGATCACTTCGACACAATTTGAGCGTGCTCTCGAGCGAGAAGACCAGGGTCCTTCCTTTCGCTTATCTGTTTCCCAGATAGGCCCACTCGTAGATCGCTTCGAGTATGAGTACGAAAAGCAGCAGCTTGGTATCGACTACATGCAGTTTTCCCAATGGTTGCAGCCACTTCTTCACCTTGATGTGAAAAAGGTGCACGAACGTGTGAAAACGCTAATCAAGAATGCTGAGATTCGACAAGGCTGGAACCTGGGTGATGTCTTCAAGGCCATAGATGACGACAAAGACGGCGAGATTGATGCTGTTGAGCTAAAGGAGGCTCTTCTGGAAATGGGTCTTCCATTGACAGATGCACAAATTCGATGCTTAGCAGACGAGTACGATGTTGATGGTGACGGGAAAATTCAGTACAGCGAGTTTCTCTCATTGTTCTCTTCCAACAAAAAGCGAGCCGAGATAAAGAAGAGGAAGGGTCAGCGGGGCGATGACAAAAGCGACACCGGAAGCACAACTGATATTATCAAGAAGAGGAAGTCACGGCCAAAACGAAATGTTAGGAACTCTTTTAGCTGGGGTATCACCAAGGCGTTTGCCCGAAAACAAGCAGCTAAAGGTGGAAATCGCAAGAACACTACAGAAAAGAAGATGCCTACCAGAGGGGCAGCTTCATCTTTGTCCGCGGAAAGCAGTAGCGAAGCACCAAGAAAACAGAGGCCAGCCAAAAGAAAAGAAGCACAAGACTCCACTTCGAGTGACGAAGTGGTTTCTGCAAGACGTGCTGCCAAACGTGGAGTCAAATCCCGCAGAGATCGCACAAATTCATCTGAAATTGCAAGCAGCTCTACTTCAGAAAAAGTGAAGGCCGAAACTAGGCCAAAACGCAGCACAAAAAGCAAAGTGGATTCGCGTGTATCGTCTACAGAAAGTGAACAAGACACTCATGTGCAGAGCAAGAAACGAGATAGCAGAGCTGAACGTGGGCCAGCTAAGAAACCTAGAAGTGATGATGAAACTAAAGCCCAAGACAGCAGCGACTCCGATGCACCTAAACAACCTCCGAAAGCTCGATCTGACTCAAAGCGTGCTAAGAAGAACCCTCGAGATGTGTCCGTAAGAAGTAGAAGTCGGAGATTGGCTTCCGAATCAGCGCCACGATCTCGGAGCCGCCGAAAGCTGTCACAGCGGCAATCTTCTCACCATCGTCGTCGTTCTACATCTTTTCACGGACAACGGTATTCCAGTCCTCAACGTAGACGAAATATGAGTCGATCTCGATCGCGTTTGCGTCGCGCTACACGCAATAATTCTTCCAACAATTGGGAAGACGGAGAAAACTCAAGTATTTCAGATAACAATGGCTCATCGTCCGGCTTGGATGTTGAACTGCTTCGACGGCGTGGAAAAATTGCTAACCGGCAGGTCACCAATGCAAAAAGTGGCTACGATGATAATACTGGCGACGAGCTGAACGAAGAAGCCGTGGATAGTTCCGAAAACAGTGGCGAAGCTGATCGTGGAGAGGAGTGGAGTCGGTCTGATGAAGAGTATCACAAGCATCTTAAGCGTTCACTTCGGCGAGCTTTTGACTTCTTTGATCTGGATCAAACCTCCACCATCGACAAGCGTGAGCTTAGTCACGTGCTGCGTGCGTTAGGCCACGAGTTCACCTCAAAAGAGTTGGAGGCTGAAATGAGCAAAGCCGACTTGGATCGCAATGGGCAATTGGACTTCTACGAGTTCGTGGCATTTGTGAAGAAACAACTCACTCAGAAAACCTATTTACTCTCCCAGCAACGTGAAATGGAGATTCGGCAGTCATTTCAAGCACTGGATACTGATAAGAACGGAGCATTGGACGAGCAAGAGTTTGAGTATTTAATCTATAAAGTGCTCCAGGTGGAGCTCTCAGTCGAAGAACAGGATGCACTACTCGATTTCGTCGACAAAGACGCTGATGGGCTAATCAGTGAAGACGAATTCATCACGTTTATCAAAAAGTTGGAAACACTGCATCGCAAATACAGTGGAAAAGGTGGCTGGAAGAAACAAAAGCAGTTCCTGGACTCGCTTGATGGTACTTCACAGCTTGCGTACTCGGCGATGAAGAAGCTCGTGAGAGGTGTTCCGATGGACATTGACCGAAGTTTACTCATGTTCTTTGGCATACCTTCAAATTTCCGCCCAGCGATTTCGTCCGCAGCAACATGCCGTACACTACATAGCAACACGATGGAGCACGTCTTATCGTTTCCTTCACCTCAGACCATTGAGGCTCTGGCTTTGGACACTAGATTGAATGATAAGAAGGATTCATCATGGTTCACGTTGAATCGGCTCGACACCAGTAGTGAAGAGTATAGAATGCTGCAGCAAGCAGAAAGTGTCGAAGCGCAAGCTATTGTTTCTCTTAAGAGGGCAGCTGGTGTGCCAAAGCCGTTTGACACGAGAGAAGACGATGTCGTGAAGCGATGTGTTCACGTATGCCTGTTCCAAGAGCAAGAAGAGATGCCGGAATCGAAAAACGCTACGACTGCTAGGCGTCGCCGATCCAGCAAAAAAACAGTCGTGAGTTCGACCGATATGAAGATTGCAGGTACAGGCACCGTTGTTGGGAATGTTCACGAGATTCCAGTGTATTGGCACCAAGGCGAAGAGGACGTTTGGGAATTCTCCAAAAAGTCTACCAAACAGGACAAGTACAAATTCCTCGTACGCACAAATGCTGTGAACGACCACTTATATCTACTCGTGGAGTTCATTGTCCATCTACGACTCAGTCCTGAAGAGCATCGGTCGAAAAAGCGCTCAAAAGACGGGAAGGCCTCAAGAAAGCTGTATGACGACAACAATGATACTGGAATTGATGGGGGAATGCGAGAAATGGTGTGCTGCTGGTGCAAGATCCCAGTTCGGCAACTTCTGGCAAAGCGTTCGGACATTTTGCGGCGGAAGGAAAAACTTTGGGGAGGAACTGCAAATGCTCCAGTGGATATCGAACAAGATGAGCTTCTGCGTCGGCGAACAGGGTGGCGAGCTTTCACCACCATGTTCACGAAACCATCTCCTCCATTGATGGGCATCAAAAGCGTCCCTGTCGACTCGCTGGCTGAAGATCTCCAGCTTTTCGTCCGCAAAATGCCTCCCATCGTGATCGCGCCGTTCGTATCCCTCCCAATTCTCGCCGAGTATATGGTCCTCATGAGGAAGACTCTTGCCTCCGTTGCCAGCTCCTCGTCAGGTACATCTTTAAATGTTGCATTGGAACGGACTGGGTCCGACTCTAATTTATTTGCTGTATTATTTGACCGTGCTAGTTATGACGTGTGAGCCGGCACTTAAACTGCTACCGAAAATCGTAGATGATCACGTGGCACTGTCAATCTTCCGGAAAGCATTCGACTCGGAAGTCGCGACGCTCAAACCTGGCGAGGTGCGTTAGCATGCAAATCAATATCTGCTAGTTGATAATGCTCACTAGTATTCTACTTCCAGGAGCGTGTGGCGAAGTTCCAGCAGCTTGTGCTGCGCATGTGGCCATCGTTCTTACACTGGCAGGAAGGTCTACCTTCTTCGCTATTACCTGCCGTCAAACTACCGGGCCAGACTCAAAATCCTAAAACACCAGCCAATGTCCCACCCAAAGGCGTTTCTGCTTCCAGTGCCACGATCGACGAAGCAAATGCCCAAATTGCAGCTCAAATGCGCTTCAACTTGCTGCAAACCACAGCCTCCGGGTACGTTTTTCTGCAATATTTTATCCTTCACTTCATTGCAAAAGCTTATGGATCCACTTTTTACTAACATTAAATTGCAACTGTAAATAATTCCTACAGCAAACTACGGCTGCAGGACGTGCGAGTGACTTCCGCTCCGTTCCACGTGCGCGAAGTTGCCTTTCGTCGGCTGTTGTAGTTGTGTCCGCCACACCACTGTATCCACTTCCAACACGATGTAGTGTACATAAATGTATCCATCTTTTCAGCCAATCACAGCAATGTATCCATCGCGCATAAAACCTGTGGCCATGACATCACCTTGAGCGCATGCGTGTCATTCGCCGCATTCGCAGACTTGTGGAGGCCTGGATCGTGTATCGCTGGCGAGCAGCAGAGCAGACGATGGACTTTGTGCGCGGCCCCGTGGACGGCATCGCCCTGAGCGAGAACTTCCCCGTCAATGGCTTCCGCCTCATGGTGGCGCTGGCTGGTTGCAGCCTCGTGGCGCCGCTCATCCACCTCGCGCCGGGCGAGACGTCCCGTACGAACACGCGAACCGCCATTGGATGTAAATCCGATTGCACAAATAAGAGCTAATTGTTTCTTGTTTGTGGTGCAAATAGGTCACTTGTTCAATGTGGCGGCGGGACTTTTTGCCGGCATGTTCGTGTTTGATACCGCCGTGTTGCACACCATTGGCACGGCATTGGCAGTGTATTTGCTGATGATGGTGGCCCCGAGGTAAGGGAATGGAGGTGTTTAGTAGAAAAATGGGTATTGAGACTGAGATTTGATGTCGTACAGGAAGCTTGTGGGTCGCATTGTGCTGCCGCTGCTGCTGGCGTATCTCGTGGCAATGTGAGTGGGCAGTTTGCCTGGTTAGGAGTTGCTTTTGTGTGCTTGAAGACTGATGGTTTTGTTTACGGGTGAGTGCAGTCACTACTACCGCGAGTTCCACAGCCCGGACATTGTGTGGGATTCGGCGCAGATGATTCTGACATTGAAGCTCAGCAGCGTTGCCATCAACTACAGTGATGGAGGTCTGCCGAAGGAAAAGAAGACGCCCACGATGCTCAAGAACGAGCTGCAGGAAATTCCGGCGCTGGTTCCGTACTTTGGTGAGTGGCTCAGATCTGCAGACAAGTTGTGGGTAAGCTTTGAGCTACGACTGACCTTCGTTACATAGGCTTTATCTTCTTTTTTCCGACGTACCTTGCCGGCCCGGCGTTCGAGTACAAGGATTACATTTTCTGGATGAAGGTGCGACTGCGTTATGTATTTCCACTGGTTCATGAGTGTGATACTTACTTTTTGTTGTTACGATCTAGGACATTCGTGCTGCTCCGTTCCTGGTCCACCTCCGCAACCTGTTTGTGATTGTGGTATGTTTTTGAACAGAAAATTGATAACTGTTAATCTCCTTGTACTCACATGCTTGTGGCTTGATCGTGAAGGTTTCGGCTGCGGGTTTCTTTGCATCGCTGCAATTTCCAGTAGAGGAAATTGACTCACCTGACTTCTTCCCGAAGGCGTCTTGGGCTGAGCGCTGCCTCCGCATGTGCATCCCCGTTGTGCTTTTCCGTTTCCGCTTTGTAAGACGATTTTTTCGTTCAATTTTAAGTGTGACCACCGAGGTGCTGACTATGTTTGTTGCTATCTTACAGTATCTTGCGTGGTCGCTGGCCGAAGCGGCAAGCGCCGTTGCTGGTGTTGGCTACGTGGAGAAAACTGGAAAATGGTTCGTATTTTCTCAATGGTTGTCAAAAACACAGCAACCTTTGTTGTTAATATTTGCATCAATTACTCGTATAGGGATGGCATCACGAACAATGACCTCCTCTGCGTGGAGCTGCCGACCAACTTCCGCGTGGCTATTAACAACTGGAACAGGGGTGTTGCGAAGTGGATTAACACCTGTACGACGTGGAACTTAGTGTAGTCTTGCATTCTTAAGATCTCACACTAACAATATTGCTGTTTGTGGATCCGTTCCAGATATCTACCAGCGAGTGGGTCTCTCCAAGTCGGGCAAGTCTGGTCTTCTGTCGACGATGGCTTCGTTCTTTGTCAGCGCTTTGTGGCATGTACGTCTCTCTCAACCTTGGTGTGGTTCCACTGCTGCAAAATGTGGACTTACGATCTATCTGCCGTCGGTAGGGTTTGTCGCCTGGTTACTACCTGTTCTTTCTTCTGGGTGGCATCTACATCGAAGTCGGAAAGCGTACGTTCTGACAGAAGCCATATCATGCTGCTGCTGAGCAACTACATTAACGATGTTATGATATTTTCTTACAGACATTCGCCGTCGCCTGAGATCGTACTTCCACTACACCGAAGACCGCGGTGCCTACCCGCACGCCATCTTCCTTTCGTACTTCAACGGCACATCGCACCCGCTGGCGTTCTTTTACGATATCGGTGGTATGTTTTTCACGTGGGTGGCGATGCAGTACGCTGGTGTGGCGTTTGAGATTATGGATGTGCGTCGCTGTCTTGCCATTTGGAGCTCGTGGTACTTCCTACCGCACGTTGTGAGTATCAGCCTGCTGGTGTTCTTCAACCTCTTCCCGCAGCGTCGCTCCGCATCTGTGGACAAGAAGAAACAGTAAGGCGATGTCCACGTAGCAGCACAAGTTTTCAACAGTCGACGAACTCGAGTGCTGCCAAGCAGACGATGCGCTATCTTCTGCCGATTTTGGTGAATCAATACATCCACCCACGCTACCTCTCTGCTACATGTATCTAGATGCTTTACTTACTCTTGATGCGATTGAGCAGGAACTGGCAAGGAAGGTCTGGAGCAAGGGCGTTGGTTATTCTAGTCCCATTGGAGCTAGTGGAAGCAGACCAAGTTTGTCAGCAGTTACTGCCTCGACTGGTTTTCGCCTTTGCGGCTGGAGCAGTTGCTGGTCTCGTTATCGTCTTCGCTGCTACATCACCCGCCCCTCTTGCCGGCTCAGCCGTCGTCAATGTCGCGGAGCTAACTGTCCGACTGCTTGCTTGCTAGAGTTCATCGACATTCTCCTGGTGTTCGTGGACGTGTTTCGTGCTGTTGCTGCACTCAGTAGATAAGTTGAAGGCGTATGCCGCAGGACATTAAAGGTGGTTCGAGCTGACCAAGATGACTGGGATTCGACATCATCGCCAGCGCATGGCCAATCCTCCAAGAAACGGGCGCGCTCTCTGGGGCGCTCTCAAGAGGAATTTACCAGCTTACGTCGGTCGGCGGAGGCGAATTACTCGTCGCTCGTTGAAGCCACACTTATTTATCGACCCGGAATCGACTGGCAAGAGGATGTGGGACTTACTGCTGACATGCCTCGTGTTATACACCACGTTGGTCGTGCCGTACCGAGTATGCTTTCAGGTAGAGGCCACCGGTGGCTTTGCTATCCTCGAGACTACTATGGATGTGACGTTTTTCATCGACATCGTCCTTAATTTTGTCACCGGTCTCCAGTTACCAACCGGCGAGGTGTCCTACAACTTCCGCGTGATTGTGAAAGCGTATTTGCGTGGCTGGTTCACCGTTGACTTTTTCTCCACTCTCCCGTTCGAGTCTCTCGCCAAACTATTTGGAGTGGGTAATAACGCGCAAGCTGCGCTACTGTCAGCGAAGTTGCTTCGTGGCCTCAAAGTTCTTCGACTATTCAAGCTTGCGCGCATTCGCCGCCTGGGCAAAGTTTTTGCAAACCTTGAAGACGCAGTCTATACGAACCAGAGTCTTGTGTCGCTTGCCAAGTTGGCGCTTACAATGCTCTTCATTGCACATCTTGTGGCTTGCCTTTGGTTCGCTGTTGGAAGAGCAGACTCGGAGACGTCTTGGCTGATCACGATTTCCCATGACCCAGCGGGCCAGCTTAACGACCCGAACTCCCTCCAGTACGTCCGATCCGTGTACTGGGCTATCGTCACAATGGTAAAGCTTTTTCTGCAAGTACATGTACATGTGTGAACTACTTAACAAACTTCTTTTTTATTGCCTGTGCAGACAACAATAGGGTATGGCGACATCGTGGCACACAGCAACAGTGAGAGGCTGCTGAATATCACAGTGATGGCTGTCGGGGTCTCCTTTTTTGGTTACGTGATCGGCACGATATCTACTCTCGTGACAAATCTGGATGTTGCAGCTGCTCGCTACGATGAGCGAATGACTGTTGTAAAAGAGTATATTATCTCGCGTCGCATGCCAAAGTATATCGGCAACAAGATCCGCCACCATTTCGAGTATTTCTACCAAAATCGCTCCGTGTTCAAGGAATGCAAAATTCTCCAACGGTTACCATCGGCACTGCGCAACGAGATGGTAAGGAATTGCTATGATGATGTTGCGATCCGATCACTATCTAATTTGTATTAATGTTGTTTGCGCAGATTCATCACGTGCACTCGAAGATTGTATCGAGTATCAAGTACTTTGTAAAATGCCCAGAAAGCCTCGTCAGTGATATCGTGATGGCAATGCGCCCGTTTGCGATGCTCAAGGACGAATACGTGTTTGTTGAGCATGAGATTGCCGCGCACGTATTTTTCATCATAAAAGGAAAGGTTCAGCTTGTAAAAACGGTGAAACGTGGAAAAGAGGACATGCGTATATCGACCATGAGCGTCGGAGATCATTTTGGAGAGGTACGTGTACACCCCAACAGCAACTCCTGTACACCACTAAATCCTAATGTTTGCTCTCTGTTCGTCCATGAAGTTGGAAGTGTATGACCATGATCATGGTAATGGCGTGCGCATCTGCTCCGCCGTTGCAAAATCTTACTGCGAATTGACTTTTCTTTCGCGAGATGCGATTCAAAAGATCAGTGAGTAGTCTTCGCGCTTCCTTTGCTCTTGAGTCTTGAAGCGTTGAAACTAACGCAAATGTGTGCTCGTATACATGTAGGTATAAATTGGCCAGAGGTCCTGAAGCATTTTCGTGACACTGCAGCAGCTTGCTCACAAAGTATGCGAAGGCGTGTGGACCCTTCAGTCTTTAGTCCAGCCGCTGCTCGTGCTCCTGTATTTCACAAAAGCGTGGATATTCCAGACACGGTCATCAAATCTACCATCTTGAACGGCAAGTTTACTACCAGTAAAGCGGCACGCGTCGCCCCCTTCCTTCCTCCGAACGTAATTGATACCCCACTAGAGCAACCGAGGCCGCAGACTATACTGGAAGAAAGCACTGAACCTGGTGACCACTCAAATATCAGCGTGGATCGAAGTACTGATGCATCACCTGCAAAACCCGAGGCAATTACTGAAAACGAGAATTTTTCGTCACCTCGGGTTGAGCGGGAACGAAACAATCACGCTTGGCTAGCTGCCCCTGAGTTAAGTGAGTTTCCTTCGATTCATGCGATACATCCCCTGACGCGACCATTTACATCCATGGCTCAAGGTCGGAAGCCAACGTTAGATGCGTTGCCGGGTACACCATCAGCAAAGTCGAAGATTGAAGCCTAAAGGTGCAGCATTTGACAGTTTAGCCACGTTGGATTCCCAAGAAACCCAACACAGTGAGTTTGAAGTGGATCCCAAGCTCGACAAGGATGCAGACGTAGCAAGTGACGCGATATCAAAGGGTGTTGGCCATAATGATCAAAGTCAAGCGGCTGCATCCCCAACAAAACCGGAGCACCGATACGCTCGGTCAACTGGTGCGCCGGAGAGCATGGCAGTGCCAACGCAGAATGCCATAATTTTTCCAGAACAAACTAACCAGCCACCAGGTCCGATCGACGTCGATAGTTTACCTGAAGGGCGTGCTTCGTTGGCTGGAGCAGCTGACGAAAACGAGCTGCATGATATGATTGTCAAAATCCGAGATTCACCACTTGAACAGCCGAAGCGCAACTTCCAGTCAGAACGGGTGATGTTACGCGGCACGTACTTGTTTCATCCCCAGGAGCCGGCGATTGTTTCGTGGCAATTTTTCGTGGGTCTTGGCATTATTTATTCCATTCTTGCCGTTCCTTTCCGCCTGGGCTACGATGTTGATGCGACTGGAGGGTGGTATGTGTTTGAAATGATCGTCGATGGCTTCTTTCTCGTAGATATAGTTCTCAACTTTCGCACCGCCTACTTTGACGACGAGCGAAAGCTTATCTATGACCCTCGAATTCTCTTCTGGCGCTACGCTAAGGGATGGTTTCTCCTGGATCTAATTTCTACCGTGCCGATCGACGAGCTCTTTCAGTAAGTTGTTTTGTCAATCTCAAATGCGGTTATTTTGCTAACCGTGACTTGTATGTACAGAGCGGTGGTAGGCACGTCAAATCAACCCATACACATATTCCCGACCAAGCTATTGAGGCTCTTTCGAGTTGCGAGGCTGCTGAAACTCACTCGCCTTATCAAACTTAGCCGCGTCTTTGGTCGCATTCGTGACACTGTTCAGGTAACATGGTCTCGTTCGTTAGAGGTTGTTTGCATACCCTAACTCGATATTGTTTTGCCCCGTTGTAGTTGAGTCCGTCAACCGAACGCCTCTTTAAGCTGCTTGCGATCATGTCAGTCTTTTGTCATTGGAGTGCATGCATGTTTCACGGTGTGATGATGGTGGGTGAGGCTGCAGGTTATCACAGTTGGTGTGCGGACGCTTTCTTCCCAAGCGAGCCCCGCCTCATTGAGTGCTCTGATCTTGTACCAGTCATCGATCGCTACATCGCTGCAGTATACTGGGCGTTCACGACACTTACAACTGTTGGCTATGGTGATGTCAAGCCCAGCGTTCACTCTCCATATGAACTGATAGTGGTGATCATTCTCGTTGTCGTGAACGCCACTGTGTTTGGTTATATCATCTCGTCGGTCATGACGCTCATCCAGAATCTAGACCCGAGCGATCGTGAATATCGGCTTCTTATGACGGAGATGAAAGATTACCTACGGGACTCATCGGTCAGTGTACGCCTTTGCACAAACGTTAAAATGGTAAGTCCATCGTATTGTAGCAGAGTCATCGAAATAGTTTGCTAAACCGATGCGCACCTGTTCTCTCTCAGCACTACCAACACCATATCGCTTGCACCAGCCTATTCCCCGAACAAAAGGTAAGAAACTAGTCTGCACCAATGTGATATCATTCACTAATACTGGATTCTGCCGTTGAATAGCTTTTCGACAAGATGGCTCCGAGTCTGCGCTTTGATGTGGCACGTCTGGTCGCGGTTGAAACTTTGTTTGCCATTCCGCTCATTACAGTCATGGAAGATTCCTTCAAGGGCTTCGTTTCGTACGCCCTTTTCTTGATGAAGCCAGTATACATTCAACGAGGTGAGACGGTGTGTCGTTGTGGCAGTCCTGGAATCGAGACTTTCTTCTTAGTGGAGGGTGAGTGCGATCTCTTGAATTCAAAGACAAATGTCGGCCGAATTATCGGTGAGAACTCGGTTTTTGAGCAGTATGCTCTCATGGCACAACCTGAGGAGCTATACCGTACGGTATCGACCGCTACCGCCATCTCAAGCAAGTGTGTTTTGTACTCGCTCACTATTCACGACTTCAAGTACGTAAATGTGCATCCTCTAATCTTACTGGGCACGATCCAAACTGACCATCTGCTTGCTGTTTCTAGGACGCTGGAAGACGTCTCGCCAGCAGTGAGTACATACTTCTTAAGCCAACTGGCGTCGGTGCTAGTCGCCGACGATATGTACTCGCTCCTACCGAGCCAAAAGAACAACGTCCAGATCGCGTTACGCCGAGGCCAGAACTACCGATCAATTGCAGAGCAGACGCACGGAAAAGTGCGACTGAAGGACCTCGGCCGAGTGGCCATGGCGAATCTGTACAAGCGCCGAGGCAGTGAGTGGTCTCCCGACTTGTTGCCCAAGCAGCTGCAACTTTTAGCGGAGCAAGAACAAGCGTCCGGTGTCGCAGTTGCCAGTGCCACCGTCAATGCCATTGCCAACCGACAATCCAAACTCAACTCGGTGTCCATCCGGTGTGCAAACGCCAATTCCATCCCAACCACAAACAGCCAATCTCTATACAGCACCAACCAGCCCATCAGTGAAGTATCCGAAAACTCGGAGCGTACCAGCTCTCTACGCACTCACATTGTCCACGCGCTGTAAAAAAACAACAACAACAAATTGCGCCTTTTCTACCATTTTTTTTCACTGTATCGTTCCCGAAATTCACCGTTGGATCTCGAAATTTCACTTTCCGTTCCCGAAAATCAGTTTTCAGTTCCCAATAAACGAAAAATCGCCATCATGGCGTCACCTCGAAGCGACGTGCCCATGTCGCTCTCCAGGCGCTTCCTGTCGCTGCCCCAGGAGCTGGAAGGACCTTCTCTACCTCCACAAGTGGCCGGCCGTCGCTGCGGGACTGTGGTGCTCTGTGTGGCCCACATCTTGGAGAGCGCCGTGAGCTCCCGGCCGCTGCCCACGCTCCCGCTCGTGCGCGTGCGCTGGTGGGGCGAAGCGCAGCCCCAGAGCCTCTTCCGGCCGAGTGTTTTGTCCAATGAACGAGCTGCACATGTCGCAGATGCCCCTCCCAGCAATACGCGCGCGATCGCCATGAACTACCCCGTCGTGGTGCCTCCTTTCCAATTGGTGGAATATTTCACTGACATGCGGAATTTGACATTAGAAGTGATCGACCGGAGCTTCAAAATGAAATTTGGGGAATGCAAATTGACGTTAGATGTGCAAAGTGGAAATTCCGTCATGACGGCGGAGGAGAAGTTGGTGGCGCTCAGGAGGGAAGACGTGCTGTGTGAGATCAAGCCTTGTGAGGGCGAGGAAGGGGACGTGTTGGGCTATTTGACCGTGAGTTTTGATGTTCGGTGGAGTGATTTGGTGGAGGATTATAAGGATGAAGCAGTTTTGAGCTCGTCGGCTGATTCACTACCGTCGAAACGGAAGTGGACGGAATTTCAGGTTGAAAACGAAGATTTGTCGACGTTGGATGTGGAAAGTGTGGTGTCGGTGGAGAAGAATGTTGTTGTAGATTCTAAAATTGTGAAAAAGGAGGAAATGGTGGAGGATCGGGGGCTGAGTGATGAGTCCCAGCGCATTCGACGACTTTTGGAAAAGGGAAAAGCACTGAAACAGTCGATGGAGAGAGCAGTGAAGGACAAAGAAGGAGAATTTGTACAGGAGGGAGAGGGTACGGAAGACATATATGGAAATCGTGCGATGAAGGAGGTTAGACAAGCGTTGCTGCTGGCGTCCGACAAGAAATTCACACCGACGATATTTGGCGAAGATAGCAAGTTAATTGAATTACCATTGGGTGACATGTTTCAGCACAATTTGCCGGCGTTAAGTGTGCTTGACAAGGCTCGAATGGAGACCAAAGATCCGATGAATTCTGCAGCTCGTGCGAATGCAATCTCAAAATTCATCTTACCTGATCAAGTCAACACTCTATCACTGACGTATGATTCACTAGAATTGGAGCGCAGTTTTGTCGAAAACCAGCTTCGTCGACTGCGAGATTCTTCGTCTGTTTCAAGCCGCTTCAGTCCAATCGAGATTTGTGTTTCGCACAGTGACGTGGCCTCCCTTTTACATCAGCATTCAGGAGAAAATGTCCCTCAAGTGCACGCCTTCTCGGTAACTACGTCTTTGCGGAAACGTCAGTGGCATCTCGAATGCTCGAGTACAATTCTGTTGACCCGACCATCTTCGACTGTTAATATCAGTACCAGCAGGGACACATATTCAAAAACCGTTAAGCGCGACAGCACAAAGCAGCTACGGTTTCGCGTTCGATGCGAAAATCAAAGCGATGCTAGAGGCAACAAGAGAAGACACGAGCAGCATCTTTATCCTCGCCTAACGAAGTCGTGCGTTCTTGAGGGCACTGTTGATGCTTTGACACTGCTTTCAGTTGCTAAGGGAGCTGAAAAAACGTGGGCAACAACGGTTGAGCTGTTTGTCGTTGAAAATGACGCTCGAAGACACGGAACTAAGCATAGCAGCAACACTCGTGACGGCCTACGACAGCACGAAGTGCCACGAAGCAAAAAGGCGACTGCGGTCGGCAACCTTCAAGTTCGATTTGCATTTTACGATATGAGTGTGAGTAGCCAGAGCTCTGAAAGTGGCAGTGCTGAAAACGAGCAGGAATGTGAATCGGTTTTGTCATCGATAACCTTGAGCCCGGATATACTATCTGAGTATGAAAGCAGACAACCAGCTCGCCTTGAACACGCACCACAAGCCGAGGAAGGAGAATTGCACTTGGCAGCTCAGTATGATATGGAAGATGCAAAATGGAGGTTACGAGGTTCCGAATTGCTTCATTTCGGTGTGATGTTTGAAGATGTAAAGGTTTCGGGATCAATTAATCGATACTTCCAGTCGACACTAGGAAAGGGAATCTCAAGAAACATCGCTACAGAAACTCTCGATAGGGCAAGCATTTCCCTTCACTACGCAGTGCCTTCTCAGTTCACAACGCAATCATCAACCGCAATCAAGTTTGAGCGAACGATTCGGCGTAAACTGCGCACATCACACTGGTTTAACTCTGCGCCAATTTTACAGGCAGAATTTAGTGGACATATCCACGTCTTTCAATCGTTGCTCGGTGAGGATTCAAGCAAATATTTTCGGGGTTGTCAACTGGTACGCATGCGAGCTAATACTTTGTGAATGATACGGGACTAATTAATTGTGTGCTGCTATACTGCCAAAGATCATCGAAGTGTGGCTACATGCCTCCAAAAATTCTGACCGCACACTTCTAGGATTGTCCAAGGTGCCTCTCAAAAAGTTTTCTGAGCTCTTAAGGTTCGTTTGCGTGTACAATCAGCTACTACGCCCCCACTAATTGTAATTATTTCGATGCTACGGCTAGACTTGAAGGTTCAGATCTGCATGACTTCTGCACAAAATCGTTGCCCTATGTTGGAGTAGATGGACGATTCCCAATCGATAATCCTTTTAACGGTGATAACGCTGGTCATCTCCGAGCTCGAGTTTGTATGGGGACAGCTGAACAGGTATGCTCCCAGCACATTTATCCAACTTTCGTAGTAACATTCTTACCCTATCTCTTTGTCCAAGTTAGATTCTTGCGTTTGCAACGACAATTCGATCATTTGTCAAATTTCAAGGTGTTGTACGCGGTGTGTTGTTCCGGAAACGATTATATGCAATCTCACCAGTCTCACTCGTTAGCTCCAGTCGGGTACTTGGTGCTGACACAATCGGTTCCGAAAAGGAATGTTTTGATGATACTTTTATCGTGGGGTACCGTCATGAAGGTGCTCTCACTATCTCCTCTGATAAACTTTTGCAGTGGACACAAGTAAGCAAAGAGCCAAACGTGGAGGCAACAGAAGCGAAATCTAATGTCGGAGGTTCCGACAGCGCAGTGTCAAGCTTAGTAGCAGTGGGCCAACAACGGGAGCATAGACTTGAGCCAGAGAACTGCAGTGTGGGTAACACTGTGCCATGTTCTGTCACCAGCACGACCGAGACTCTTTTCATCGGTACTGTTTCCGATGCAGACGAGCTGAAAGTCGAAGAGACTCAGTGTGAATTCGAGTCCGAGCTGGGCCAGGGCTTTGGATCCGATGATGAAAAATCGCTAAGGCATGAAGAGTCAAGCACGGAGTTGTCATCCGCCGAATTTGATGGGGGCTCCGACAGTGTGACACCCAACTTGGAAGGTGTGGAACAGAGCAAGACACAGAATTCTTGTGTCAATGTTAGCTCCGACGCGAGCGAGTTGGACCTCGTAGAGACCCCACGTAAAATCGAGTCCGAGGCTGGCGAGGGCTTCGGATCTGAAGATGGCACATGGCGGAGGCGTGTTAGCGACGAATTCTGTATGGAGGCATCACCCACGGAATCTGATGCTGAGGGTTCCGGCGGCGTGGCATCTAGCTCAGAAGCTGTGGGCGAACAACTGGAACAGTGGCTTGAGATAGAGGACCCCAGCGAAGCTGAAGCTGTGCCAGCTTGTGCTGACAGCACGACCCAAACTTCTTCTGTCGATGTTGGCTCCGACGCGAGCGAGTTGGATCTCGTAGAGACCCCACCTGAACTCGAGCCTGAGGCTGCCGAGGGCTTCAGGTCCGAAGTTGGCATAGAGCGGGGGCGTGTTAGCGACGAATTCAGCGTGGAGACATCACCTACGAAATCTGATGCTAAGCGCTCTGACGGCGTGGTATCTAGCTTAGAGGCTGTGGACGAACAACTGGAACAGAAGCTTGAGATCGAAGCTGAAACTGTGCCAGCTTGTGTTGACAGCACGACCCAAACTTCTTCTGTCGATGTTGGCTCCGACGCGAGCGAGTTGGATCCCGTAGAGGCCCCACCTGAACTCGAGTCCGACGCTGGTGAGTGCTTCGGATCCGAAGATGGCACAGAGCGGGGGCGTGTTAGCGACGAATTCAGCGTGGAGACATCACCTACGAAATCTGATGCTAAACGCTCCGACGGCGTGGTATCTAGCTCAGAGGCTGTGGACGAACAACTGAAACAGAGGCTTGAGATCGAGAACCTCAGCGTTGCTGAAACCGTGCCAGCTTGTGTTGACAGCACGACCCAAACTTCTTCTGTCGATGTTGGCTCTAATGCGAACGAGCTGTTTGTCAGCGAACCAACTCCCACTGGTGACGTTGCAACCGATGCCTTCATGAATGTTGCGGTGAACACTGATGGGATGGAAAATCAGCTGGGAGGCGAGGCCAATTGTTTTGTTAAACTACCTGTTGAGTGTGCCGATAAAGCTATTCAAGTTGATTGCACTGAGCTGGAGTTTCTTCTCAAGACCGCGACAGCGTTTCCAACCAATAATATCGAGTCAAAGCTTAATGATGATATCGGTGGCAAAAGTAGTGGACACAGCGACGCTGAAATGGTCGAATTGAGCTGTGAAGTGGGCTCGGCAGATGATGTGGTCGTAGACGTGGAGAATACGGATGTGTCTTTCTCCAGCCTGGTGAGCAGTGTTCAGCGTACAACATTGGAACAGAATCGTTGTCAAGGGGACATTCAGCGCCATAACCTCATTTGCTCAGAACCGTCTGCACCCCTTAGCGAAAAGATGGAGTTGATGTACGAAATACTGCGCGAACTGCGCGACTCTTATTTCGCAAAACCATCATCAGAGCCGATTGGCTTTATTGATACCAGTGAGGGCACGAAAGAAGAGAAGAAACAGAAAGTTATCGCGGATGTCAGTGATGCCCACTGCACGTGTCTTAGTCCAAACCATTTAGACGACCCAACTCCACCTTCTTCGATACTACCTGTGGCAAAGATGGAGCCAAGCCTGCCCCGTGCATCTAGCTCGACTACCGATGAAAGTGTAATGCGAGATTTATTAGCGCCACCTAGCGCCAAGTTTCACAAAGCGGCCATGGGCAACACTCAAAACACCCCATCAAAAATGACGTTTGTCGATAGGCATCCGCAAGACAAGCCGACCCAGTTTGGCAACATGATGTCGACAACTCTATTGCGCAAATCGCTGTATTTTAATGGGGAAAGGAAACAACCTCAAGAGCTCAAGGCCGGTCGTTTATCGTCGTCTGACGTAGTGATGACTACTAAGCGTAACCTGAACAGCCGCCATCATGCCGCGAGAAAGGAGGAACACTCTTCTGTCCATTCTCTTTTCCCGCACGACTCGGAGACGGAGCGTATTGCTCGAATCATGCAAGGCAGTATGAACTATTGGATGAAAGAGGATAGCAGCTCAAGCAGTGATGAAGTCGGCGACGATGACGATACTACTGATGACGACTGCTACTTTTGAGCGGACGTGAATGACTCACTTTCTGGGTTTCGCTTTCCGGGATCCTGTTCGTCTGAGCTTCTCATAGAACGAAGCCTTCGGTTGCTGCTTTTCAGTTGTGCTTTGCTCGATCTGCTCAGTGCGCTCACTGGTGCTGTCAATACAACTTGAAACTGTCGATCTAGTTGCTCGATCGCTGTTGAATACTTCAGCAGCGATACCAGTCTCTGGAACCACTTTGCCACTGCGCATTCTTTCCAAGAGTGACGTCCTCTCCATGCACTCACGGTGAACTGTTTGCTGAAGCAGCGCAATTTCCTATTGGACACACTCCCATGTTAGTATGAGAGCCAACTGTAAATAATTGCAACAGAGGAAAATCGCACCCGATCTTTCTGCTTGAGGGCTTGCCGAAGCTGGTCTATCAAACGTCCAGTGTCGTGGGACTCTTGATTGTTGGATTCCTCTCGAGATTTTTTACTGCTATCACTTTTATTGGATTGCTGAGCGGCCTGCGACTGTAAAGTCTTCACTGCTGCTTGCTCTCGTTGTATTTCCACTTGACTCTTTAAATTCTGCCATTGTTGTTGGAGAGCTGCAGTCTCATCTTGGAATCGAGTGCGCAACTGCTCCACCTGCTGTCGGTAATTGTCAGCTTCGCTCAACGCACTTGCCAGCTCGTTCTTCAGTGCAACACGAGCAGCCCCCGCTTCTCCCACCACCGTAAGCTGTAAAACCACAATTACGTCATTCAAATGTACAGCTGAGAATATGAATCACGCTTCTGACCTTGTCACGTTCACTGGAATCGAGTTTGTCTTTCAACACTTCGACCATACTTTCGAAATTGGTACAGTTCCGTTTGGCCTCCTAATGTTCAAAGTGAGCTCGGTCAATCCAGTGAAGTTGAAGAACTTGCTCGATAAAGCTTTTACCTCACGTTCGCTGGCATTTCGTTGTGCTCGATCCTTCCACTCAGTTGCTCTGCGCTCTGCATCTCGAAGCTATGCAAGAAAATATCACGGTAAGTCATTCATCTCATTAGATTTTCAACGGTAGACCGACCTACCCTTTCATCTACCGCCAACAGCGCCAATCGAGATGACTCTTCACCTCGTGTCTGGAGTTCTGACGCCTCCTTCTTGAGGCACTCCAGATAATCGTTTTGACTCGCCTTCAGTTCTTCAATAGCTCGCGCGTGGTCCCGTTGGAGACTGCAAATTTCAGCTCCGTGCTCGCTCCGCAACTTTTCTAACTTGTGGAGATAATCTGCTTTAACCTTCTCGGTGGAGGAAGTACTCACACTTAGCTGGCCCTGCAATTTGTCCGCTCGAAGACGCAGAACCTTGATCTCGTCCTCATACTTGTATTTCTCATCCTTCAATCGTCCGTGCTCGGAAAGCAGTTGGGCTCGATTCTTCTCGAGAGTTTGAAGCTGGTGCTTGAGCTGAATGACCTCGCTGTTCAATTGTGAGTTTGATTTGCGGTCCGTATCACTTGAAGCTACGACACGAGCGAGTTCTTCTCGAATCGAAGTTAGCTGCACTCCTAACTGCCGTGCAGTAGTTGTCTCCAGCTCGACGCGCTCATCTGTGGCAAGCAGCTTTTGCTTCAAAACATCGCGCTCAGTAACTATTTGACGTTCAGCTGCTGTCCACTGTGTCTGACTTTCTACCAACTTGGCTTCAAGTGCGCGAATACGGTGCTGATCTTGTGAATGCTGCTCCTGGAATGAAAGTTGCTGTGATTCCGACAGGAGCTTGCAGTTTTCAGCTTGGCTCGACAGATGCAAAATCTCGTTCCGCAACTTCTGCTCAACCAGCGAGTGGGCCAGTCTCATTTCTTCTTCGTTGCGTTTGGAAAGTAGCTGCAGCTCTCTGGAGGCCTCTTCCGAGACCAACAATTCTTTTTGGAGTTTCTGAAGTTGATCTAACGCCGTTTGTCGTTGACTGCTGTTCGCCTCATTCTGTTCTGCGAGCTGTTTAGTGCTAGCGCTGCAAGTTTGTACCAGTTGAGCAAATTCGGTCTTCAACTCCGTCACCTGCTGACGCAAATCCCTTGACACTGAGCGTTCACGTTCCATGAACCTCACGAATTCCTGTACATCAACATCAACAGTGAGCTAGTGATTGCAACGCATCGCCAACAAGAAGTGCAAGCGGTGACGAACTCGAAACGTCTTTTTGTACTGCTTCACTGTCGTCTGCAGGGTCTGCACCTCGGCAAACACGAAGTAGCTGACGCCGCAAAATGTACACGCCGTGTCCTCTGCTGGCATTTGCTGGATCTCATCAGGCAAAGCGCGACCTGGCCCTGTGTACAACTCCTCCAGCGTAGGATCACGGAGCTCATTCTTTCGACCCGAAAGCGGAGGCAACGCTGCCATGGATGCAATAGACAACAAATGTAGTTGCGGTGGTTATAACTGGGAGACTTGAATTGGAGTTTCACTCTTGCACTGCCTTTAGGACCAAACTAAAAACACAATCAAGTGCATCTCCTCGACGTAGCAGTCAGGCAGAAACTACATGGTTGGTTCTTACCACGGCAAGACGTCTCCCTTCTCAAAGTGGAACATCTTGGCCGAGTCTTCGAGTTTCGCGCGGGCGATGATCTTGGTCAGTCCCTTGACGCTCTCTTCAGGAGACACGGACCCTTGAAACCCCACCATGGCCGTGTTGACGTATCCAGGATGCAGCAGCAAGCAGCCAATCTTGTCGTCCTTCAGATCAATGGCCAAGCTCTTGGTGAGCATGTTGAGCGCCGTCTTGGACGCGCGATAGCCGTAGTACCCTCCCGACCCGTTGGCCGAGATGCTGCCCATCCTGGACGTGACTTGAGCCACGAAGGCTGAACCTTCAGCACCTTTAAATTGGGCAGGAAAGCTCGAGTCATAAGGAACGGACCTACAGCGTTCACTTCAAAGTGACGTAGTAGGTCTTCTTTGGTAGTGGATTTTAGGTCGTGGACGTCCATGATTCCTGCATTATTGATAAGGAGATTGATGGGTACATTCTGCAGCGTCTTGGCAGCTGCATCAATGGACTCTTCACTGCTGGTATCGAGCGTCAGGAGCTTCCAAGGCTGCAGGTTCTTGAGCTAGAGTGAATAAAAATTATTATCCATAGAGATTTTTAGTTGGATATTCGTAACTTTTAGTGGGATTTAATGGGGGTTACACGAACCTCAGCGGCAGCGTCGACGTTGCGTGCACAGCCGATGACGTTCCAGCCCTCGCGCTTGTAGTAGGCGGCGAACGCGAGGCCGATGCCGCGGTTGCTGCCGGTGATGAGGACGGTCTTGGCGGCCATGGGATATTTGGCGGAGCGAAAAGATCTTTTTGTGGCCATACTGGACGCATTTTGTGACTCTAGCATTGACATACAAAATGCTCAGCTAGTTCGAATGCAGCCGAGTTTGCCCTGCATGGTCGAATGAGCTGGCAACTTGAACTATATGTAAGTCAAAGACTACATGTAGGATTTACGACCCTCCTCATGGTTTGCACGTCACGAGATTTGGAATGTACAGTTGTAAACCACTTGTGTCAATTCAGAAGCCGAGCTCGCAGGTATCTAACGCAATGGCATCCGCGCGTATTAGATTGAGAGACACGCATATATTTAACTAGGAACAGCGGACCGTTCTTCACAGTTTTCACCGCCCTGCAACTGAGGTGCGAAGTGCGGGTACACGTGTTTACTTCAGCGTGCTTCGCAGGTGGATGTGCTTGCAATGCAGACTCTGCATTACCACCCGCCACCACTTCATAATCAAGCGGTGCTCGACTGTGAAGTCTCAACCGGTTTACGCTGCACGTATGAAGTTGCAGTTGCTGCACAACAACCACACTTTACAGTTGGCGTAGTTCGGTGGTATATCTTGTTCAATTTGTGACGGCAACGTGGCCCCACAACAACAATAGCGATGAAGGTGACACTGCTATTCGCCCATGCATGTGGCTTCTCCAAGGAGATGTGGGAGCCGGTTATCCGTCGGTTGAAGGAATCTCAAGTTCTGCAGCACGTGGAGACGGAATTCGTGAGCTTTGACTTTCCGTATCACGGGAGTCGGAGCGACGTCGAGTTAGCGGAGACCTTGAAAGTGGATGCGAAGAACCCAAAGGCCCCAAGAGTGAGAGGAGAGAGTGACAACGTCAAGAGTTGGTACTTGATGGCAATGGAGAAAGTTGGTCATTTGCTGAAGAAGAAGAAGCCGACGGATGTTTTGATCGGGATCGGCTTCTCGATGGGCTCGGGGGCGTTGTGGACGTTTGAAGTCGCGCACCCAGGCACGTTCGACGCGCTGATCTTGTTCGAGCCGACACTGGATACCAAGACGCCGAGAACGAGTGCAGTTCGCTCGTACCTTGTCGCGTCAACGCTTCGTCGTCCGCCATCGTGGTTCGTTATGAGCAATGCACGGTTTGACTTTTGGAGAACTACTAACATATAGCTGTTGTTTGTTAGGTCGTCGCGAGCTGAAGCTCAAGCGTATTTCACTAAAACGGAGGCTTTTGCTGCGTGGGATGCTGAAGCGTTGGCTGCGCACTTGAGCGGTGCTTTGGTGGAGAAGGCTGATGGATCTGTCTTTCTTGCCTGCGACCCTCGCCTGGAAGCTTCGCTCTACTCGATGGAGGCCCTCGACTTCTCCGACCAGGAGCTGCAGCAGCCCAAGTGTCCGATACGTCTCCACTGGGCAACCAAGTCAACGATGTGTTTCGAGAAACTCCTCAAGGCCGTCGAGAAAAAGTGTCCGCACATTTACACTGTGCGCGAGGGAATGAAGGATCTTGGACACTTGATCCTGATGGAAAGCCCAGCCGCGATGGCTGCAAACATCGCTGCAGAACTGGAACAGCTCCAGCCGTTCGCAACGACGACCACTTCAAAGGCGAAGCTGTAGAGGAAGAGCGTAACCAATTTGGCAAGTTGAAGTTCTCTTTAACCCCCAAATAGAGGACCTTCGCAAATTGTTCACGTCAGCATTTCCCACTACGTCCATTAGGTAGTCGAATCTTCAGTTCCCAATGTCTCCCCCAGCAGCTACGTTCCTGTTCGCCCATGGCGGAGGGTTCTGCAAACAGATCTGGGACCCAATCATCCGTCGACTCGAGAGTTCGTCCTTATTGCAGTCGGTGGCCACGGAATTTGTGACTTTCGACTTCCCGTATCACGGCACCAAACGAGACGAATCCGTCGCCCCCAAGCTGCAAATTGACAACACGTCAAGTCCTCGAGTGTATCACCCAGCGCAGAACTTGGTGCCGACCACCACCGCAGAGGTGCAACGCCAAGTGCAATTGGTGCGGACGAAATATGGCGAAATGGGAGCGAGACCTGCGCTCATTGGTGTCGGACACTCCATGGGCGCTGGAGCTCTGTGGAACACGGAAGTGAAGGACCCCGGGACTTTCGACGCCCTCATTATGTTTGAGCCTGTGTATGGGCTGGAGGACGTCGAGATGGGGGACAAAGTTACGAGTTTCTTGGTGTCTGTGACTCTGCAAAGGCAGTCGACGTGGTCTTCGAGACAGGAGGCGGAGGAGCATTTCGCCCTCCTCAAGAACTTCAGCTCGTGGGATCGGGAGTCTCTTGCAGCGTACGTGGAAGGAGCTCTAGTGGAAGACGAAGTGACGGGGAAAACGGTGTTGGCGTGTCACCCGCAGATTGAGGCGTCGTTGTATTGCCACGACATTCTGCGGTTCACGGATGAAGAGCTGAAGAGACCCAAGTGCAGAATTCGTTTTCACAGAGGAGAGCGCTCCAACATGTTCTTCACGCCCTACTTTGAAGCGGCGGTGAGCAAGTGTCCTGACATCTACTCGATCGATGAACCGATGAAGAAATGCACGCACTTGCTGGTGCTCGAGGACCCGACCACCGCTGCGAACAAGATTCTAGCTGATCTAGCCAAAGTTGCGCCGTTCCGACAGGACGCAACGAGTCGTATCTAGGCCAAAAATCATGGGCAGTGAGACCTACCAGCTATTTGTTTTTCTTGTTGGTTGTTAACGCTTCACAGTAATGGTAGGAGTGTTACATGCAAAAAAGACGTCACCGGATCGGTCGGATCCCTACATTCGTGAATATGGCAGTCCTTCATCGCCTGGAATAAGGTCTTTCAAGTCGTTCAACACCTCGTTGGCACATTGTGCAGGGTTCTCCATGACCAAAGCATGCGAAAGTCCTGGCATCAATGGACGCGTTCGATAAATGTCGGGATACTTCGTCGCCATTTCACCAAACGCTTTCGCGTTGTGGATCTTGGATCGACCACCGCCATGAAACGTGATACAGCAGCGAGGACGTTGCTGCAGCTCGTCGGTCAGGTACAACGGCGTGTGGCAGTAAAGTGAAGCCTCGATCAGCGGGTGACACGCCAGCGTGACCGAACCATCTTCTTCATCGACCAGACCCCCACGGAGATAGCCGGCGAGAGCTTCACGGTCCCATCGAGCGAAGTTCTTCAAGTTGTGAAAGTGCTCCTCCGCTGCCAGTCGAGTCGGCCTATCCAACACAAAGTCACTTAGTTCGATCAATC
This sequence comes from Phytophthora sansomeana, assembly GCA_032158285.1. NCBI lineage: Eukaryota > Oomycota > Peronosporomycetes > Peronosporales > Peronosporaceae > Phytophthora > Phytophthora sansomeana. The sequence continues at coordinate 583,530 of JAPDHH010000202.1, forward strand.
CTTTTGAAACGGAACCTGGAACGTACCATTTCGCTTCTCGTTGTAGTGCCAGCGCCACCAAGAAGTCCACCGTGAAGTCGTTCTCCGGTTTGCGGATCCCGTAGCCAGGCTCGAACAAATTGAGTCTGGCAAAGGTGCCAGGGTGCAGGACTTCCGTCTTCCAGAGCGCCATGGCCCCCATGGAGTGCCCAACCCCAATCAGCGGTGTCTCGTCACTCTGACCTCGAGCTCGTTGGTTCGCTCGAATCTGCTGCACTTGCTGCCAAACTTGTTGCGGCGCCCACGTCGTGATGTCCCTGGCAGGGTGATCCACCCTGGGTTTGTCCGGGATACTGCGATCCACTTGAGGCGCCACCGAGTGGTCATAGTTACCACCGTGCCAGTTGAAATCGAACGTCACGAACTCTGCGCCAGCAAGCTCCGGTGCGTCTTTCAGGCGTCGAACGATGGGGTCCCAGCAATTCTTGCAGAAGCCACCGCCATGCACAAACAGCAGCGTCGCTATCGGAGCTCGCGTCATCTTGCCAAATGAGCTCGAGTCATCCTTGTCCAACGTGGAATCCAAGCAGCTTCAACGTGACGCCAACACATCTTGCGCGCATCTTAGCAAGCAGTTGCATACATATGACCCTCTCCTTCTTCTGACCGCTCATTCCCCAATTGGAGCTGCGCGACGCAAGGCCAATGGATCGCAACACGAAGGTGACGCTGCTGTTCGCGCACGGTGGTGGGTTCTGCAAGGATACCTGGAACCCCATCACTCGTCGTTTGAGCGAGTTGCAAATGCTCAAGGACGTCCCCACCGAAATCGTCACGTTCGACTTCCCGTACCATGGTGAAAAGCACGACCCCAACGCGTTGCAGTCGTTTGAGGTGGATCTGAGCAACCCCCGAGCCCCTCGAGTCTGGAACGACAAGCACGACCTGGTTGGATGGGTGGCGGCAGCGGTGCAGGAACAAGTGGCAGCGTGGAAGGAGAAGGTCAAGATGGACGACCCGGAGGGCAGAACGGAGCACAAACTCATTGGCGTCGGCCACTCGATGGGGTCCGCCGGACTCTGGGCGACCGAAGTCGCTCACCCAGGAACGTTCGACGGTCTCATTCTGTTCGAGCCCGTGCTGGCCCAGAACTCCCCGGAGACGGACTATATGATCGACTTCATGGTCGGCCTCACGCTTCAACGTGGTGCGTCGTGGCCCTCTCGAGCTGCAGCCGAAGAGCATTTCTACAAGTTGAGGAACTTTGCAAAATGGGACCGAGAGGCTCTGGCAGGTTACCTTCAAGGAGGTCTCATCGAGGCGGACGATGGCACTGTCACGCTAGCTTGTCACCCGAACATTGAGGCTTCGCTGTACTGCCAGAAGCCGCTGTGGTTGACGGAGCACGAGCTACAACAGCCCCAATGTCCTATCACTTTCCATTGGGGAAGCCGCTCCAAGATGTGGTTCCGCGATCGATTTGAATCTCTTAAGAACAAATTGCCGCACATCTACACCGTGAGAGACCCGATGGAGGGCAACTCGCACGTACTGGTGCTCGAGAACCCCGCGTTAGCGGCGGAGAAAATCTCGCAAGACCTCGCCGAGCTGGAACCGTACGCGCTTAACACGGTAAGCTCCCCGTGACTCAAGGCCTGAAAGTATTGTTTAACTAGTGGTTGAAACTTTCATAAACTTTCATGGTGGTTGAAACTTTCATGGTTTAACTCGTGTGTTGAATGCAGTTGAGCTGATAACGAATTACGCCCGTAGTCCTCACTAACTGAAGTACCGAGTTTGCGTTTTTGTTACAGCTTCGCAAAAGCTGGCGTGAAGCATTGAAGTTTGCTGAGGTCTGCTTGGATGGCATCTGCACACTCCTTTGGTTTCTCCATCACGACGTTGTGAGTCGTGTTCTTCATCGGTGGATGGTTCGTGTAGATCCGAGGCCAGCGCCGTTCAACCCCAGCAAAAAAATCGCGGTCAAACAACCACGTGTTGTCGCTGCTGTGGAAAGTCACCGGACAGCCAACGCCGGACATCTCGCTGTCCGTTAACCATAGACGCTCTCCGCAGTACATGGCCGCCTCGATTGTGGGTGACATGCCAACACTACAGTTTTTGACCCCTCTTCTTCCGGAACAAGTGCGCCTGCTAACCAGCACGAAAGACTTTGGCGATCCCAAGTCTTCAATGCGTTGGCATTTTCGAAGTAGCGCGCAGCTTCCTCTCGACTTGGCCAACGGTGTTGTCTTTTCAGAGCGAGGTTGAAAATGTAGCGCTGGGTTTTCGGATCACGGGTTCCAGGTTCCTCCACAAACGGCTCGAAAAGCACTAGACCATCAAACGTGCCTGGGTTGCGTGCCTCGACGTTCCAAAGCGCTGCAGCTCCCATTGAGTGTCCGATCCCCACAATCGGTCTCCGCTTTCCTTCGTCATTGGTACGAAGTCGCTGCGCTTCACGATGAACGGCTTCGGTGTTCAACGACACGAACTTCGAAGCAGGATGGTCGACTTTAACTGCTGTTTCGTCGATGATAGCAGGAACGCTTTCGTCACGTTTGGAGCCATGGTACGGCAGATCCATACTCACCAACTTGACGTCTGGCATGTGGACCAGAAGTGGTGTCTCCAGTAGAAAACGCTGGATCAGACCCCAAATTTCTTTACAGAAATTGGTTCCGTGCACGAAAAGCAGGACTGGGGCCACCTTTGAGCCCATCGTTTCCGTTCTTGTCTTACAGAAAGCAAATTCTCAAATGGACCAAGCGTCGAATACAACAACCACAAAGCTGCACACCGATGCCGACGGGAGACCCTGGCAACTGCAACTAACGATCCATAATCCTCCAAACTACGTCATAACCTCATGGAAAACCGAGCTAGTAAAGCTGCAATCCTTCACGACATCGCACTAAACGAAACCCACAACCTTGCCTCACAGAGATTGCGTGAGTTATCTAGCGAATGCCTTTGACAAGCAAAATCACTTCAACGTCTCGTAAACAAAATTATCCGGTTTCGTATCCGGATGTATTTAGTTAGGTCTCCACAACATGAGGCTATGACAACTCCCGTGCTGCTGTTCGCCCATGGCGCAGGCTTCTGCAAGGAGATCTGGGACCCAATTATTCGCCGCATGAAAGAAACCTCTTTATTGAGACTCGTGGACTTTGTGCGTGTGGATCTGCCGTTCCACGGAGTTGATCGAGACAATAGCGAGATTGCTCAAGTGGACGAACACGGTCCCCACGTGACGCACCCTGCGAATAACGCGATTGCATTGGCGTCCAATGCGCTTCTGACGAAGGCAAAGGAGTTCTCTCAGCTGGGCGACCGGTGATTGGCATCGGCCACTCGATGGGCGCCGCAGCGCTGTGGAAGACGGAGGTGACGAGTCCAGGGACGTTCGAGCTCGTGCTGTTCGAGCCAATCTACGGACCCCGACGAGCAAGGGACCTGATCGTCCGTACAATTTCATGGCGGACGTGACGCTGAAACGCGCGTGGAAATGGTAAATCACTCTCCTGCTTTGAGCTCCTTTAGAAGTGTACAGTACTCATGCTCACGTCCTGATGGAAAGGGACTCGAGAGAAGCGGCAGTCAACTACTTTGAGAATTGGAAGAGCTTTTCGGCGTGGGACCGCGAGAGTCTTGCGAGTTGGCTGCAAGGCGCTGTTGTCCCCGACGACAGTGGTGGCGATGGAGTTGTGCTGGCGTGCCACCCGGCCGTTGAAGCTTCAATCTATTGCGGCGGTCGGCTGTGGCTTTCGGAGCATGAGCAAGCAAGGCCCAAGTGCGTCACTTCGTTCCACAGCGGCAGTCGAACGAGGCTGTACCGTCAGGAGATTTTTGAAGACATCGCAGGTCGCCTTCCTGAAATCTACAAACTCCACGCTCCCATGGTCGGTAACTCGCACCTAATGGTGCTGGAGGACCCCGAAGCTTGTGCGAAGGCCATCGTCTCGGACCTCGACACGTTCAAGTGCTTTAGCACTGTAAGTTCACGACTGTAAGATGAGGTACCAATTGGGACCATTTCGTTCGTAATCGCACCAATTTGTGGCTCGTAATCGACCACGTCAGCTTTTTTGCGTTTCAAAGTCTCACTTCAGAATTGGTCGAGTGATGGCCAAACCAGGAGCTACATTACTATTTGCGCATGCTACAGGCTTTTGCAGACAGGTATGGGACCCAGTGATTCGACGTCTGAAGCTTTCGCCTTTGCTGCAGAATGCAGTGGAGTTTGTGACGTACGACCAGCCGTACCACGGAGTGAATCGCGATACGTCGGTGACTGACCAAGTGTATCACAATAATGACGACCCCAAGTCGCCGCGGGTGAAGCACCCGATGAACAATTGGGTGGAGATCACCGCCGACGCTGCGTGGGAACAAGTACAGAAGCTTCAGGAGACAGAGGCTGACGGTGGCTGTCGTCCGCTGATTGGGATCGGTCACTCCATGGGGGCAGCAGCGCTTTGGGCGACGGAGGCGAGACACCCTGGCACTTTTCACGGACTCATTCTATTTGAACCGATCTATGGAGAGATCGATGCTGCGTACGATAAAAAGGCCGACTTCCTTGTAGCAATCACGTTGGCGCGAGAGAGGAAATGGTACGTGTGGACGGTGACGAGGATGGTTAGAATAAGGAAATGGCTTGGGAGTGTTGTGTATTAGTAAGGGCTAACAAACACTCTCGCATTGCTGATAGGCCTTCGATGGACGCTGCCGTCTCTCATTTCGAGAACTGGAAGAACTTTTCGACGTGGGATCGAGAGACTCTTTCGAGTTGGATCAAGGGAGCTGTGGTGTTCGACGAGGAGCTGCAAGCCGCGGTGCTCGCTTGCGATCCGCTCATCGAAGCTTCTGTGTACGCTGGTTCGCGACTCTGTTTAACCGAAGACGAACTCGCTGCACCTCGTTGTCCGATCACATTCCAGAGTGGAGACCGCACAAAACTCTTCGATGGGAGCGTGTTCGACCACTTGGCTTTGCAATATCCAACAATCTACAAAAATCACAAGCCGCTCCGCAACACGTCGCACTTGCTGGTCTTCGAAGACGTGGCCGCCACCACCACCGCCATCCTCACCGACGTCACCAAGCTCCTGCCGACACCTCGTCTCTAAAAGAGTGCACCCCTTTTTGGTCCTACAATTTGTGAATAGACCACACTCAACTCATTTCCACCAATCACACGCCTCCGTATCCGACTTTAACCAACGAGCGGCTCACATTTCCTAATCCATCGCATCATGGCCCAAGTAGCTGTGAATGGCGCGCGTCAACCGCTGCTGCAGCTGCTCCGCGGCCCGAGCGGCAAGCTCTGGGAGGTCTGCATCGGTCTGGAGGTGCACGCGCAGGTTCTGTCGCGTTCCAAGCTCATGAGCGGCGCTGCGGCGGCCACGTTAGCGTCCGCGAGACCCAATCGCCACGTCAGTTTCTTTGATGCGGCGCTACCGGGCACGCTACCGGTGATTAACCGCGAGTGTGTGCACCAAGCCATCCGAACGGGCTTGGCAGTGGACGCCACGGTGCATCCGCGCTCGTTGTTCGAGCGGAAACACTATTTCTACTGCGATCTGCCGCTGGGCTACCAATTGACACAGCAGCGAGCGCCCGTGGCGTCCGGCGGCGCGCTGCACTTCGATCTGCCGGTTTCGGACGTGGTGAGTGAACACGGAGGAGCTGAGAAGGATGACGAGACGACGTTCGACGCGTCCAAGTACAAGTCGAGGAAGGAGAAGAACGAGGCGCTGCGCCAGTGGAAGGCGAAGCAGGCGAAGAAGCAGCAGCAGGAGGTGAGGATGAGGATGGAGGAGTTGGGTGAGGTGGTGACTGACAGGGACATTGTATGCAGGAGGTGATTCCGAGGAGTGTAAGGATCACTCGAATCCAGATCGAGCAGGACTCAGGTTGGTTTGCGTGGAGGAAAGGAGTTTTGAAGGGCAATTTATTGAGTTTTGCTGCTTTTTGTGAATGATAGGCAAGAGCAATCACGATCTGGAGGAGCACAATACGGTGGTGGACCTGAACCGCGCGGGTACGGCGCTGTTGGAGATTGTCATGGAGCCGGATCTCCGCAGTCCGTTGGAGGCGGGACAAGTCATGCGTCAACTGCAGCATTTGCTGCGTCATTTGGATGTGTGTGACGGGAATATGGAGGAAGGCTCGATGCGCTGTGATTTAAATGTGAGTGTGCGGCCCACGAATCTTGGCGAGGAAGCTGACGTGGAGACGCTTCACCACGCACTTACGTCCAACACTGCCGCACCGTTTGGCGAAAGAGTGGAGGTGAAGAACGTGAACAGTATCCGCAATATGATGCGCGCTGCAGAATATGAGGCCAGGAGACAAATTGCTCTAATTGAGGAGGAAGGCGGCGAAGTGCATCGCGAAACGCGCTCATTCGATGCTGCCACCGGAGAAACAGTACGTTTAGGCGCTTACACCATTGGGTTTGGCTTTCTGTAAATTGACCACTTGCTCGATGCTGTTAATGTTTGTAGAAACGCATGCGTTCCAAGGAAGGAGCAAAGGACTATCGTTTCTTCCCAGAGCCTGATTTGCCTCCACTTGTTGTACCGGAGACCCTTATCCAAGAGATTGGCGAGAACTTGCCAGAGCTCCCGGACGCGTTGAAGGATCGCTTGTGTGCTCAGTACAATCTCACGCCGTACGAGAGCTCTGTCCTTGTGAATGAGTCTGGCGCAGCGAAGTACTTTGAGACGGTTGCTGCACAAAACTCTCGACCATCCAAGATGGTAGTGAACTGGGTGCTGAACGATCTTTACGGACACTTGAAGGCGACCAATGGCGATATTTCCAGTAGTCCAGTGCAGGCCACCAAGTTAGGTGCACTGATTGATCTTATCCAGGACGGCACGATCTCAGGCAAAATCGCAAAGGATGTGCTAGAGTTCATGTTCTTCGAAAATGAGGCAAAGAAGACGCCGCTGGAAATTGTAGAGGAGAAGGGCTGGAAGCAGATTCAGGACCCTGAAGAGATCCGCGCGCTTTGTCTAAGCGTTCTCGATGATCCGGTTCGTACTGCTCGTGTCTTATTGTCTTGGCTAGTTCTTCACATTAACAATTCTGTGTAATGCTTGGTGAACTGTAGAAGGCGAAGAAAAACCTGGAGGCGTACTGGAAAGGCAAGACACAGCTTTTCGGCTTCTTTATTGGTCAGGTAATGAAGCGCTGCGGTGGTCGTGTTCATCCGGAGCTTGCGAACAGCATTATGCAAGAGATCTTGGACGAGCACAAACAATAGATGGAGGATAGATGTTAAAACCTGAAGGAGTGGATAGCTTTACATTTTGTGAACAAGATACACCCACAAAGCATGCATGCACGCAAGTGCTCTACCCAAGCTGAACTCGGCCTTCACATTTATTTACTCACGCTGAAAATGCAGCTTTGAGAAAACGACATACCCTGGCGAGCAACCAGCTTATTGAAGTACTCCGTGCATCTGCAGCAGCTTTTTGTAGATCAATGCAAACAGTGCGACGACGATTGCAATTGTCAGGTAATGCAGGAAAGTGTCAACGCTATCGGACTCGCGCACTTGAGGAATGTTGTGAGCAGCAAACGGCGTGTCCGTATTCTGAAGTGGTTCAGCCGCTGCTGGGACTGCTACTGGTTCTGCAGCCGGTGTTGGTTCTGGATCTGCGGGACTAGAACAAGCCTCCGATGCCGTAGAACTGGAAGCTGCTGTTGCTGAGGTCTCCTCTGTCGAGTCGGACTTGCTATCGATTGTTGGAGTGGCCACGCTAGTTTTTGTCTCGGTGTCGCCTGCTGCGTCTTCATCCTCCTGTTTGCTTGTGTCAGAAGAGATAGTCGCCGCCTCCTTCTTGTCATTGGATGCACTGGCTGGTGGCGCACTCTCCAAGCTGTGCATGTGAAGCTGCGCGATCTGTTCCGCGTACTTGGAGGGTTTCTTCTCCGTTTCTCCGTCGTCCTGCGTCTCCAACTCGGGCAGCAAGTCCGCCACACGTCCACACGTCTCGCACTTGTAATCCACCGACTGTCACATCCAGAAATTCAGCAAATTAAGTCACCAACATCATCACCACAATCTCCACCTCCATCGTACCAGTTTTGCAAGTCTCTTCCGTTCCTCAGCAGGGAAGTCCAGCGCACCAATCGCTCCCTCGCCCTTGGTGGGCATGAAGCTGATGAGCGCCTCCAAAATGAGTCGGACTCCCCACGCCGGTTGCCACTCCTCCGGGTGGTAGGCTGAGATACTCAAACAAATCTTCTTCTTCACTTCAAAGCGGCCGTTGGGCGTGAGCAACATGATGTTGGGCGGCTTGAACGGGTAGTCGGACGGGAGGATAATGCGTCCGTGGTAGATGCCGCCTTCGAACTCCGTGTCGCGTGGTCCTCGCAGCGTAAAGTGCCAGTCGAACATATTGGTCTGCAATAAATACACAATTATTATTTTAATAAGAATAAATAAATAAATATATAAATGGAAGTTTCGAGCGTCGCACCTCGAGGGGCGAGGCGGCGTATTGGTCGCTGGGATTCGTCATCATCTCGCGCACATCCTGCGGTGTAAGGAGACGAATTAGGAAGGGAGTTAAGAGGGTGGTGAGGGTTGAGGACGTACGCCCTGGATGCGCTTGATGGCGGTGTTGCGCACGCTGGCCGCCATGACTTGGAGCTCGCTGTCTCTTGAGGTGACGCGTCAGAAAGCGGAATCAGACGAATGTTGCGCGAAGGTACAAGGCGCTCGAAGCGTAGAGACGAGGCGACGCTAGTGCAACTCAAGTCAACTGCGTGCTGCACGAAAAGGCAACTTGTAGCCATGATCTCTCCTAACTACAATTCATCCATGCATGACTGCATCTGTACATGTATTCATTGAGCTGTGGGTACTGCATGAGGAACAGTATGACTGGGTGAGGGACATCCGTTACGATCGCGCCATTTGCTGCCAACGCGTTCCTTGAATTGACTGGGCTACCAGGCCCGCTCGCGTGCCGGAAACTCACTGGCCCAGTCTCCGTTAGCAGTTTCCAGCACGCTGCCAAAAGATCCCAGCGGAAACCACTTCAACGTGGGCATACAGAGCGCAAGTGGCGGCTCGCGCCCCTTCGCGGGAAACGGCCGCTAAAGATAGGATCGCGTCCCTTGGGTTTCGCAACGGCAGCCAACGCCCGGTCTCTTCTTTCCACCGATTGCAACGGTAAAAATAACTCCCGAGCGCGCTGCAGACCGCCATTCCCACTATAAAAATAGCTCGCCACTGCTGAGGTGCGCGGTCTCCACTAGAGCTTCGGGTATTTTTACGGCCGGCACTCCCGCTTTTGCCTGGATATAAATACCAGCTGTCTATTTCCAAGGTGCGTCAACTACGTGATGATGCTGGGGTATCTTCTAGAGACTTAGCATTTGTGCATGAATACAGAACTCAACAATGGGCCGCAAGAAGATCCAGATCAAGCGCATCGAGGACGACCGCAACCGGCAGGTGACGTTCGCCAAGCGCAAAAACGGCATCTTCAAGAAGGCCATGGAGCTGTCCAAGCTCTGCGACTGCGAGATCGCGCTCATCGTGTTCGACTCGAACAACAAACTGTACCAGTACTCGAGCACCAGTGTGGACCAGATCCTGCTCAAGTACACCGAGTACGGAGAGCCGTACGAGATCAAGGACAACAACGATGTGAGTTTTCGTGCTTTTTCATCTTGTGACGATTGTTGCAACCCACTGACAATGTGACTCTTTGACAGTACGAGATCATGTTCGGAGAGAAGAAGAAGCAGCTGCAGCAAGCGGCGAAAGAGGCGGCGGCCGCGGCGGCGGCGGGGGCCAATGCCGAAGCTTCGGCCAACTTCAACGCGAACGGCTCGTTCCAGAGCATGCACGGCATGAACGGCGCCTCGCTCGGACTCACCAATGATCCGGACCAGTACATGCTCAACTCGCGCAGTCGCCCGCCGACGCAGAAGAAGAGGGTGCACCGCGGTTTCCAGCAGCTTCTCAAGAAGGAGCACGGTGGTTACAACCCGCCGTCGCTTCCACTGTACCAGCACGGGGTACGTTGTCAATGGTCGTGTTGGTGGAGTTGGCGAACAGTTCATTAACGAGGCTGTGTTCTGTAGATGGGAATGCTTGGAGGACTATCGAGTCACCACATGCTCGCTGCACTCCCCAGTCCGCCCAACCTTTCGGGCATTCTACCGTCGCCAACGAGTACGTTTTGTAACGGGCTTGCGTCGGGTCACTTGTGAAATCCTTACTGACGTGACCACATGAAACCTCCACAGCAGGCATGCTCCTTCATGACTTCAGCCCCCAGAACGCGGGTCTGTTTGGACACCACCCTATGCTCGGAGGAGGAATGCCGGGAGATTTCCACGACAGCAAGAACAGCGTCCTCGGTCTCAACCTGGTACCGTCGGATTTCAGTCATGGCTCTGCTGGCAGCGTGCACCCGCAGCAGCTCCAGCCACAAAAGGATCCGTACTATGTCCCAAGCAAGCAAAACGAATCCCCAACCAAGGCTTCGGGCAACCGACCGACCTCGCCCGTCGGGGGCGGTGAGACTTCCAGAGATAACGGCGAAGAAACAGTTTGCAAGGTTGAGAAGACGGCAGATGTACCCCATGAGCAGCCGCAGCAAGATGACGATACGTCAAACAACTCGGTCGACGCTCAAGCCACCAAAGAAAACGAGACTGTCGCTGACAAGTCTACAATCGATTCGTCACCGGTGTCGCCGAAACGCGAGCCGAAACAGAGTAGTCAAGAGGACCCCGCAGCAACTTCAAACGGGTCAAAGTGCAGCGACATCCAAGACGCCTCACCGACAAAACCTACATCCGATTCAAGAGCTCCAAGTACCACGTCTGAGTCACAAGCTTCGAGCAGCGAAACCGAGAAGCGCCCGCGCTCAGAAGTGTTGGGGACGTCGTCCACTAGTCCCCACAAGCGCCAGCGTGTGGTCGTTTGAAATATTTTAGTGGTGACGCAGGCTTAGCTTGCGTATGCTTTAATCTTCTTCTTCATGTCGTTTTCTAGAGCCAAATAGACGGCCATCACCATGATTCCTCTTCGAGTTGTTGCTTGCGAACATGTCTGTGCAGAACTTCATCATCAAGACATCGTTCATCACCGCAAAAGCGCCGTTGAATTCATCGCAATGGTCACGCAACGGCACCCAACATACAAATGCACGAATTCAAACGGAAAAGACCGCGAGGATCCAAGCAGTCGCGTTTACAGCCGATCAGCAGCTTCCGTTATATCCTCCGCAACCTGCTGGAGCGAAATCCACTGGTCTTTCGACAACGAAATGCCCTTCTTACTGGGCTTGGACACACCGTTCAGCTCGTAAAACTCTCGCACGTCGATCAAGACAGCGCCGCGAAAGTAGCGGATGGTGGCACGACGCTTGTTCGACAGCTACAGTACACGATCACCGCGTAAGACTACCTTATCCCCCAATCAACAGAAAGCGGCACGCACCGGCAACGCGATGGCTCGGACGTCTCCATCCGGTCTCAGGATGCAGCCCGGAACGCCAGCAAGAGAATCCATGCCAACATCGTCCTCTTCCACCAACAGAATGGCCTCTGCAATGGCGTCCGAGGAGCTGCAGAGTTTCTCCCATTGATCCGGAGACAGCGAGATGCCTGTGCCAATACCACCCACCTCAGTCCCACCAGCCACTCGCCACACATCCACCAACACTCTCGCACCTTTCTTGCCTGGTTTGGACTCCCCATTGTCGTCGTAGAAGTCGCGAATGTCCACGAACTTCATGGATTTCCACTTGCGCACAGTCACGCGCCGTTTGGTCGACAGCTCGAACACCACGTCGCCCTGCTCGTCCGCCTTGCCCTGACTCGAAGCTCTCGCCTTCTGCTGTCCATTGACAGTCTCTGCGGCTGCTGTAGCCAAGCGCTTGGCCTTCTGCTGGGCCGCGAGTCTCGCCAATGGCACGTCCGAGTCCTCCGACGTCTGCGAGAGCGGCAGTTGCGGCTCCAGCGCCGACTTCCGGGACAGCATTTGCGTCAGAGACGGGCGACCTTGGACGATCTCGGACTTGAGTCGCTTGGCGGCGTCGGCCGACGTCTGCGCCATCCACGCGGGCCGCTTCCGCGTCGGCTCTTGCGCTTGCTGCATCGACATGTGGAGAATTGCTGAGTCACTTCCCGCCACAACCGAAGTTTGAGAATTGTTGGAAATTGTTGTGATTTTTGAGAAATTTCGGATAATCGGCACAGGGCGAGGATGAGCCATAACGCAGCAGGACTTGTCTTCCTACTAAAAGTTACGTACGTGGTGGTGGGGTCCATTGAGGCACGCGCTTTTTGGTGAAGCTGAATCGTGCTTGCTCAAACGATGGTTTGTTCGTCAAGTGATCTCGTCCGAGGCAGGATCCTTCTACAATCGAAGGCTTTGCTGTACGTCTTGCAAGAACGTAATGGCCTCTTGTCCGAGTGAGCGTATTCCTGTCTGCCTTTAAAGAAGCGTAAAGCACGAATATAGTCCGCAGACAGATCTTCCGCCGGACGAATGAGCCTTACTAACTCCGCGCATTGACAACCTTCGCCAAACGGAGGGGTTCTGTTTCGTATGCGACTTTCTGCTGCAATACACACCAGCATTTTGCTTTCGGCTCATCCTATCGCAGCCTGGCACCAATTCGCCTCAACTTTTCGTTAGTTTTGTTTGCACAGAACCCACTGTACCACATTTGACTGGTGGGAGTCGTCTACATCCTGGCCAGAAAACTTCGTTGCATCATTTCATCCTTTCAGCATTGCCTTATATCCTACAGTTTAGGGGCCGTTAAATTCTTCATCCACTGTCCATACAAACAAAACAGGAGTCTCAATGTGCAAGACTTCGTTCCTTTCTGGGCTTCGGAAATTCACGTTTGACAACCTCATTCCCGCCATTCAAATTTAGTGTGCCACACACCGGTGGTGCCTCGGCTCTTCCCCACCTTTGGAGGCACGCGCCAAGTGCGCCGCGATTGGCCGAAACGCCGATTCCGACGCTTATTGGCTGTCCACGCGCATATCCGAGGCACATGATGCCATAGTTCGGACTATGGCCACGCGCATATCCGAGGCACATGATGCCATAGTTCGGACGACGCTTATTGGCTGTCCACGCGCATATCCGAGGCACATGATGCCATAGTTCGGACTATGGCCGCCGCCGCCACCGACGCTCGACTGGCGCGGCTTCCGGTGGCCACATCTTTTTCGTTGACAAAGCAACAGCCACTTTGCATTGCGGACGCCGCGACTCGCAGCTCGCAGCGCGCAGAACTCGCCGCGTACCAGCAAGGTAACGAAAAATGCATTAAATGCGACAACGAACGTGATTCGCATTGCGCATTTTGCAAAAATGCAAACGTGCAATAATGGGTCTCACAAATAAGATGTTTCGTGCAAGTCTCTAACTTTTTTGGGTTATGTATCGATCCTGCAGTAGAATCTAGGTAGACAACTGTCTGGACCATGGACTTTGACGAGGACATGTCGGGGCTGCAGATTGAGGACTTGGGCGAGTATTTCTTGCAGACAGATATTAACGACAATTGGAAGGGATTCTCGCTCGGATATACCGATGAAGAGCAGCAGCAGCAACAGAATTCCAAGCAGGCAGCAGGAGCTCAAGCCTCTGAGAGCTCTGCGGGAGCTTCCTCTGCTTCGGGTGGCAGTGGGTCCATGCAGCACTTGACGTCGCCTCCGTTGTCCAGTATCTCGGAAATGCTCAAACATGGCAACGGACTCGGAGTGGGTCTGGGCTTCGGCTCCCCACGAAAGGACTTTGCCACGCTGTTTCAGACGGGGTTGACCCCCCACGCCAAACCCGATGCTGCCATGATGAACCGAGCGACGCGTGACGCGATGGAGCTGGCGAGCTTTAGTCTGGACCAGCACAAGAAACCGGCGGCCTTGGCGATGCCCGGTTCTGCTACAGCGGCCAAGGCGGCACCTCTCCAACTGGGCGGTAGTATCAAGCCTGCAGCCCCCAAGTTGCCGAGTCCGCAGTGCCAAAACATCTTGAGCAGCGATGACGACGATATGAACTCGTTCGGCCCTACGTTTAAGCGGTAGGTGCCGCTCTTTCTCCATGTTTGATGATTACCCTGTGTGGGTGAGCGGTCGTTTGTATGCGTTTTCTTACGGGTTGCCAGTGAATTTGACTTCATGACCGTGTCATGCGATCCCAGCGGATGTTCTACCATCGGAAGTGGATCTAGTATCAGCGCTCCTTCGCCGACGCCTGAAGACGACCGAGGGTTCCGAAAGAAGTCGCGTGAGAAGATGCGTCGTCAAGAGGTGAATGTCAAGGTATGGTGAACTGTTTCGATGGTTATTCCAATGTTCATTCAGCTAACGATGACGCCTGTTTGCTTTCGTGACAGTTCGAAGAGCTGGTTGACCTTCTAGGGCTGTCCAACCGTGTTCGAAAGAGCGCCATTTTGCAAGAGGCTGTATCTGCTATTAAGACCCTGAAGCGGGAGCGCGATGAACTGCGTCGAGACCGTGATCGTTTGCAGCAAGAAGTAAGCAAGCTGGCTACATGCCTCCAGTATTCACACTTGGGTTCGGTGGCTGCTGCAAATGCTGCGGCCATGACGCAGCAGCCAAACCAGCAGATCTCGCATATGAACCCGTCTGCGCAGCACCTTAATCAGCACCACCAGCAGCAGGACCGACAAGTACCCGTCTCAAGTGGAATGCAGGCAGTCCACACGCACCCGCTAAATGTGCCGTGTAACCCGGTATGTGGACGAAGGCTAGCATTATTCTGAACGCACTGATTTCTTCGCTGTGCGGGTCTTGATTCTGACTGATTTCATGTGGCGATTCATTGTTGTGTGTTACGCAGGGCACAAACTGCTTCCCACTTAGTTCAGCATTCTCCAATATCTCATCTCAGTTGGGGACACATTCTTCATCGTCTTCGTCAGCGTCCGGTCAAGTTGTCATCGCCCCGAAATCATTAAAGCCAGCAACGTCGTCATTTACCCCTATTGCCCCCGACACCGAGATGAAGTAAGTTAGTAGTCCTTGTGGCTTCACCGGTGGTGAGGACGACACGAATGTGCCTGCGTGTTATTTGGCATAAGAAAACGCCACGGAAAAATAAAGCAACAGTATTGATCAGCAGCTGAAGACGTGGTTATCGAGAAGCTGCCGAGTTCACAGGAGTTGGGGGATGCCCACCATTTCTTCGCACAGTAGGTACAGTACTTGTTGGAAAAGCGCATCGTGATCTTCTTTCAGGAGAAGTGGACAAACCTGCTACCGGAGTGCTCATCTGACGACTTTCGTGCTGATTTCTGTGCTGTTTGTAGTTGGTAATGCACTTTTGTCTGCTGCGAGTTATGGTCTCCTGTAGTTGCAATCTCAGTCTATCTGGAAAGATTGTTGTTGGTTTGTAAGCTCCCTGGTTGATTCGTTTGTCTTCTAACTTGGTTCGATGGCGATGCCTGTTGCAGCACGATTTTTTTCTTGTCGGGATCCCAGTGCATTTTTGCGTCGTAGTCTATGCTGAGCTGGCGCATATGTGCATCTCGAGTCTGTCGTTCATCATTATTCACTCTGGCCGACATCAATGCTGGTGGTCGTCTTCGTCGGGCGGTGTGCATTTGTGTTGATGGCATTATTTCTGATCTGCAAGTCAAAGACGGAGGCACTCGGTTCAAAAGTGGCGAGAGAGGAAAGCGAACTGGGAGTTGGAGCGTTAACCGCTGGGCATAGTCGTCTTCAAGGGTGTCCCAGTCACGAACGACAAAGTTCTTCACGAGAGTTGAGAGCATTTTTGGTGGCACCGCCACTTCACCTAGCGATGTATCGACTTCGATTTCTCGGTTGAGGACGTGAGAATCGTCCTTGACGACTACTGGTTTGCTTTCGTCTACACTGATGAGTAATTTGGCTGGATCGAGGTGTGATAAGAATGGTCGCTGAAGACCGAGAGAACCCCGAGAAGTGTCGTGACGTGATATTTTGTTGAGATCTTCCAGTTCCTGTTGCTTTTGTCGCTGCTGGTGCTGTTTGTCCATGAGTCCAAGTTCGAACGCTTCATTTTCCAGCTCAAGTCGGTGCTTCTTGTTGGTAATGTCACGGTTGCCGAGTGCTCGTCGAGCAGCCTCAATTCGTTCCTCACGATGAGCACGTTCAGAAGCGCATAAGGTCTGGACCTGGTGCACAATGTTGAGTGAACTGCTTGCAAGGAAAGCTCGTCCATCTGAGCGTTTCAAAGCGTACACCTCGACGTCAGCTGACCCCCCAACCGCTGTGTAGGAAACTCGAGCGGTCGAATCTTCATCTTCAAGCAAAGTTTCCAATGCTACAATCTCACCGACACGAACAGTGTGAAGTTCGATCTTGAACTGCGCGCGATGTCGTGATTTCTTCATGGCTGCAACGCTCAAGGTCACTGGAGACTCGTTTTCGGCTTGCGAGTTGATTTCCAGTTGAGTTGTGATATTCACCGACCCACTCAGCACGAAAAAGCAGTGTGAGAGTGGCGAGACTCCTTTTGTGAGGAGTACACTGCCGAAACTGATGCGTCGAAGCTCCAGCACTTCAGCAACCTCCTCCACACGAGGTCGTGGCCAGTCCCGAAAGAGGAAAACTCTCTGCGTGAAGTTCACTCGCTGAACCTGCGTGAAAAAATGTTGGTGGAATCGTTTGAGCGTGCGTGAATAAACTCCTCGTGACAGCTCGCCAAGCTCGCACACGGATCCTGCACTGGAAGCAGTTGCAGCACCGAAAGCAATAGCAGTTGCTGTACGCACGGCGGCATTCGTGAACAACGCCGTCTCGCCAAAACTCTCACCGGATCGGTACGTGAAGATGCGCGGCCCCATCATATTCATGTCTGGTTTCTCTCGAGTGTTAACATTTGCACGCTTTCTGGTTGCACTGTCACCGCGGATAGTGCTTTGTCTGCGTTTGTGCTTCTCCGTTTGCTGCTGGGAGCGTTTGGCCCCGTAGATCCCGACGCTGCCTTGGAGCACAACGTAAAACACGTCACCCTTGTCACCTTGGTAGAAAATCGCTTCACCGTCTTGGTACTGATTGAAGCGCAGGTAGCGGAGCGCCTCGCGCAAATTGTTGTCATCCACGCCTCGACAAGTTTTGGGCTGTGTGTGTCGTGCCCACGCAAGCAGCAGATCCAACTCGGCGTAGGAAAAGTTGGCTGCCATCCATTTGTCATCAGCGCCGTCATGGCCATGACCGGGAAGAGAAGCTCGACGTTCGTTTGCGAGCATCCGGCGCTTGGTTTCAGCTTCCAGGAGCAATTGGCGAGCACATTCGTGGACATCAATTCCCGCTGCGATGAGTGGTATGTCCATCCGTTGCAACGTGCTTTCCTTCCAGCGTCGAAACCCCATTGCTTCACGACGATTGAACCAAAGTCCCAGTGCTGCGTGGATCATCAAAGTGTTCTTGTCACTTTGTGGTAGATGTTCCGGAGCATTGATCGAGTCGGCGACTCCTTTTAGCAGATCGTCGAGATGGTCGTCTGCAGCTGCCAGGACATTTCGAGTCGACCTCGTGAAAGCTGTAGCCGAAAGACGTCTGGGGCTCACGGAGCGCAGCAAATTGCGACGACTTCTACCATCGTAATGGGTAGCAGCTTTGGTAATGGACTGTTGAAGGAGATATTGCTCCCTGCATTGTCCACGATGGAGCAGAGATACTCGAGCTGGTTGCAACAATGCAGGAAGTCCAGCAAGATTAGTACCGGATCGAACACTCGCTTTGCGGCCTGGTACAGGTGCGTTCATGCCTTGATGATCTTCAAATGAGCCTCACCCGCTGCACTTCCTCGCAAAACTAACTGTAAATTTAGCAGTTCAACGATGTCACCTGATTAATATGACCACGGTTTGCGTTGCTGTAGTATTTGAGAAGCTGATAAAAAGCTAGCCGGCTAACTGC
Source organism: Phytophthora sansomeana (assembly GCA_032158285.1). NCBI lineage: Eukaryota > Oomycota > Peronosporomycetes > Peronosporales > Peronosporaceae > Phytophthora > Phytophthora sansomeana. The sequence continues at coordinate 601,455 of JAPDHH010000202.1, forward strand.
GTGTATAGGTATCTACTAGCAAGCTCAGCTTGTCAAGCAGGAACTCGGCACTCTTTTAGTTGCGCGTGGCGTCGAAAGTTTCCTTGACCTTGTCCATGAAATCTTCCGTGTACAGGTAGTGGTCCGGAGTCACGTTGGAGCCGTGCACGCAGATGGCCAGGTCCTTGGTCATGTGGCCAGCCTCCACCGTCTTGATCACAGCGTCCTCGAGGCCCAGAGAGAAGTCAATAAGCTCCTGGTTGCCGTCCAGCTTGCCGCGGTGGGCAAGACCACGCGTCCAGGCGTAGATCGAGGCAATGGGGTTGGTGCTCGTCTTCTTGCCCTGCTGGTACTGGCGCCAGTGGCGCGTGACCGTGCCGTGGGCGGCCTCGGCCTCCACCGTCTTTCCATCGGGCGCCACGAGCACGCTGGTCATGAGGCCGAGCGAGCCGTAGCCCTGGGCGACAATGTCCGACTGCACGTCACCGTCGTAGTTCTTGCAGGCCCACACGAAGCCGCCGTCGCTCTTGAGCGCCTGGGCGACCATGTCGTCGATGAGGCGGTGCGTGTACGAGATGCCGGCGGCGTCGTACTTGGCCTTGAACTCGTTCTGGTACACCTCCTCGAAGATGTCCTTGAAGCGTCCGTCGTACTTCTTGAGGATCGTGTTCTTGGTCGACAGGTACAGGTCCTGGTTCTTGCTCAGCGCGAACGACAGGCACGACTTGGCAAAGCCGTAGATGCTCTCGTCCGTGTTGTACATGGCGAGGCCCACGCCGGGGCCCTTGAAGTCGTACACCTCGAGCGTCGTCTTCTCGCTGCCGTCCGCGGGCGTGTACACGACCTCGAACTTGCCCGGGCCGGGGGCGATGAAGTCCGTGCTCTTGTACTGGTCTCCGAAGGCGTGGCGGCCCACGACGATGGGCTTCTTCCAGCCAGGCACGAGGCGAGGCACGTTGGAGATCACGATGGGCTCACGGAAGACCGTGCCGTTGAGGATGTTGCGGATCGTGCCGTTGGGCGAGCGCCACATCTGCTTGAGCTTAAACTCCTCGACGCGCTGCTCATCGGGCGTGATGGTGGCGCACTTGATGCCTACGTGGTGCTCCTGGATGGCGTGCGCCGCGTCGATCGTCACCTGGTCGTTGGTGGCGTCGCGGTGCGGCAGGCCCAGGTCGAAGTACTCGATGTCCAGGTCCAGGTATGGGTGGATGTACTTGTCCTTGATCTGCGACCAGATGACGCGCGTCATCTCGTCGCCGTCCAGCTCCACGATGGGCTTGTGCACCTTGATCTTTTGGCTCGTGGCGAAGGTGCGGCGCGCGGGCGCGGCCATGGAGCGGACGGTCTTGGCGAACATCTCGAACGGGAAGAAGAGGAGACGCTGGGGCTTCTGCTTCGGATTGAGGAATGACCTGGGGACCGGCTGACTAGGGGGAGCGCCTGGGCCGCACACCGGCGATTCGATTTGGTGGTTGCTCAATGGGGTCGCGTGGCGCCATACTTGAGACGAGTGAAAGTGATGCGCACCCCTTTTACGAGCAACAAAGTACGTCACACCATCTACACGCTAACTTATCTAAGTATGTAATGGTGCAAACATTCGATTTCATTTGGAACGATTTCACTAAATGTACTGATATTGAGAAATCTATCGGTCAGTTGATTGGATGTCTGCACGCTACACCTACCCCGTTGAACTTCAACGGTTTTTAACGGCCAAGGTCAGTACATCGCGCAGCAGCCTCTCGTTGCCCTCGCACTTGATCCTCTCGAGGGTTTTCGCAACTTTGCCATGCATTTACATCCACACACAGGTATGTATGTACCTCTCCCTTCCCTACCATTGAATGCAGCCCCCTAGATGATCTGGGACTGCGGTTCTTCCACCGGCGTGGACGGCGCAGAGCCCTCCACGGGACTACCAGGACTCATGGGCGCAGGGGGCGGACTGCCGGGGCTGCCCACACTCTGTGGACTCCTCGGCGACGCCGACGCAGCCGAGCTCGAGGCTGGCGGAGTGTCGGACCCGTTGGCCTTGGACGGAGACGCCTTCGAAGACGTCATGGAGTTCTCCTTGGAGCCCGGAGACAGCGGTACGCCGTCGCCATCGCCAGACTCTTCCGCATAGTCTTCCTCCACGAACTCCTCGTCCTCGTGAATAGTGCCCTGCTTAAAATCGCCTGTCTCTTCGTCGAACTCCATGTCAGCCATCTCCGGTTTCCAGTCGCCAAGCCCCTGGTACGAGAAGCGGTCGAAGTGCTTCTGCTCCGACGGGGACGACGGCAGCGACACCGGCGAGTCCGGCATGATCTCCTCACGCGCCTCACGCATCTTGGCGATGGCACGAGAGAGGTGGCTTTCGTCGGTCACGTCTTCCATGCGATGCGGAGGACGCGGCACCTCCATCTCCATGCGCAGCAGCTTGTCCCAGTCAATCTCGGCAAAGAACGGATGCTGCTTAATTTCCTCGACGCCATCGGGGCCACAGCCAAGACGCTTTTCAGGGTCCTTGGTTAGCAAACTCATAATCAGATCTTGAGCTTCCGGCGTGAAGCGATCGCTGAACTCAGGCTCTTCCTTCAAAATCTTGTCAAACAGAATCGTGGGCACGTTGTGACGGAACGGCGAGTCACCCTGAATCATCTCGTACGCCAAGATGCCCAGTGCCCACCAGTCGACGGCCTTGCCGTAGCCCTCTTTCATAATCAGCTCAGGCGCCAAGTACTCGCACGTGCCAACGAAAGAGCTCGTTCGCTCGTTGTCATCCATCTCCTCCTTTGACAAACCGAAGTCTGTGCATGCAACATTGCCGTCCGCAGTAATGACGATGTTTTCTAGTTTCAAATCGCGGTACAAAATGTTCGAGGCGTGCAGATGCGCGATGGCGAGAAGAATCTCGGCCAGGTAGAACCGAGCACGCTTAATGCTGAAGCGGCCACGACGACGCAGCACTTGACGTAATGAGCCGCCACTGTAGTACTCCATCACCATGTAAAGCTTGTCCTGATTTTGGAATGCATACTTGAGCTGAACGATGTACGGGTGGTTGGCCTCTTGCAAAATGCGGCGCTCTGCCATTGTCTGCGTGACCAGGTCCTTGTTCATCACCCACTCCTTTTTCAGCACCTTCATCGCGTACAGGTGGCCCGCATCCGCTCCGTCCTTCTTCAGAACCAGAAGCACCTTGCCGCATGCACCGCGACCAATTACAGTAACGAGCTCGAAGTCATTCACTGACATCTTACCCGGCTTGGCGGATCCACTAAAAACGCTTTCCTTCTCACCCGTGCGAACGGCGCGCGGTCTGGACCAGTGAATGAGCGAAGGTAGCGCCCGGCACGTCAAACAAAGACGTACTTGGCCCTCATGGCGCGTGTTCTCTACCGACGAACACTTTTCACAGCACGGGTTCTGGCATGTCCGGCAGTGGCGACGCCAACGACGCATGTTGAACACACCCTTGCAGACGTAGCAAGCCTTCTCCATTCCGCTATTTACATTTTTCACACGGAATCCTGACCACCTTGCCTTGAAGCTTGCGTACACCGATGGAGCAACAAGCTGCAACAAGTCGACATCCGATTCTCCGCGGCCCCCAGACAATACTACGCAGCCCAGTGGGGTTTCTCTTGCCTTCATACGTTTGAGCGCATGCGAACCCTCAGGAGATGACATATAGGCGATGCACCACTGCGCAATCATTTTCCGCAGCGTGTATGAGTCATCAGACGAAATGTGGTGGGTGGACTGCACGAAAGCGACCCCACTAATGTGACGCTGCATTTCCTTCATGTGAGACCGCAGTGCCTCCACCAAAAGAGTACCACCATCTCGATAAGCCACAACGAAAACGTGCGTCGCACGAGAAGTCAATACGTGATTTCTCCAACCTGTCATGAAACGTTGCACCGCACTCCTCATCTGTAGTATCCAAAGCAAATTAAACGAGTCAGAACTGCTACATTCCCACCGACAAATCACCTTCACCAAACAATACTCACATCAATTTCACCAGATCGCATCGAATCCTTGAAGACGTCGTCAAACAAAACAATCCCCAGCTTGTCCTCCTTTGCTTTCATAATATACGGCAGCATGGAGCCCAAACTGCCCTTGAAAATGCCGCCGCCTTCCGACCCTGACCGCACACAGAGTCGTGCACTCCAAATGCCCGCCGGAGATCCATCACTATCCCCAATAAACACTACGAGGCGGTCTGAGAACAGCGCCGTCCGGGACAAGAAGACGCTGCACTGGATCGTTTCGTCGTCCTACAAATCATATCAGACAATCCGTCAGTTCACTGTAGCCATCTACAGAGCCAGCAATCTCCTGCACGTACATGGGACGTCGTGACCTCGTGGAACGTCTCCATGAGCGTCTGCATCTTCCCCTGTACGTTCTTCGTAGCAGCTTCCAATAGACCACCAGGAGGCGGCAGTGGCGGCTCAGGAGGCTCCACGTACGAATGACGGGAGCTCACCGCAGGTGACGGACTGCCATCTGGATCGTCCTCTCCGGGCGTCGAGTCCTGTCGTGAGCGGCTGTAGTGGCTGCTCTCCGAGTCGTCATTGTAGTCGTCGTCCCCTTCTCCCCCGTGCTCCGAGCGGTCGTCTTTGCCTGTGGAGCTGGTGCTGCGACTGAAGATACTCAAGTTGGTCGTGAAGCTCAGCCCCACGCTCTTGCGGCGCACGGCCTCGCGGATGTTGCTCATTGCTGCTACAGGCGATTTCTTCATACTTAGCACGTGCTCTTACAGGCAACTGTACAGTTAGAGAGCTTCAAAGGCCACCAACTTGGCGCGCGCGTCCTGCAGCGAATTCCCAGCGGTTCAAAGCCAGCGACGCCGCGATGGATAGAGGAGACGCTGGTGGTGGAGATGCACTGCAGCGCAGGCTCGCGGTGGGCGTGGAAGAAGCCGCGGAGTCGACGCTTTCTCGGCGTCCGGAGCGGGTGTGCAAGAGTCTGCAGCTTCGTCTGTGGGGAGAGAGGCTGCAACGGGGGCCGATTTCACTTGAAGTTTGTATGCCGAGTTGGTCAGCTGCAGGGATAGGAAAAAATCAGGAGTTAGATAAGACGCACGCGATTGGCTCAACACGCTCGAGTAACCTGATCACGTTAGGTTATTTAGCCCAAGTGGCTACACCAGTGAAGCCATCTTCTGGACGCACGTGACACTTCAACTGACCTGAAACGTAAGTGTCAAACAGCTTTGTGTGGACGCAGCCATATTCACTTTCCATAGATGCACCGACATGCTCGGCCCAGATCAAGACATTTTACCAATGAACGAAAGGTTTGTACATTTCTTATGAGCGTAGGCATCATCATGGTGGCCTGCTTCACCTCGTCATCATTCGCAAGCGACGTCGTTGCAGCATGATCACAAGCCAGGCTTGGCTCCAGCCTGTTAATGAAGATTGGAGTCATCTCAATAGCTCTTATGCCACATCAGGTGCCGCTCCTAGCTGCTTTAGGTGTTGCCTCTGGAACTTGGCCATCGTGTCGACCCAGCGAGTGTATAGACCAATTTGCGCCGACGCCAATCCAAGTGCACCAAATAGACCGTCGCTCACACGCATCCCCGACAGGCCCACCGACGCCACGGGCAAGTCCAGCAGCTTCTTGATGGTCGAGAAAGTCGAGCCACGCTGCAGCACGTGATCCAACGGGAACGCCAGCAATATACTCAACAACCAGAACCCATTGCAGCTGCGTCTTAATCTCCGCATGAGCGGTTCACGCGGAGACACGCCCAAAACACGCGTGTAAAACACCACGTAGTTCTCCGTGAGGTAGAAGAAGAAGAAACACAGGATACGCAGTCGTCGAAGCACGCGAATCGCTCGTTCGGGCTCTCGCACATGACGATACAAATCCGCCATCTCCAGGAACTGCAGGAAGCGGAAGAATCTGCGGGCGTCTCCAAACACCAGCTCTGCTCTACTCAGCGACGCAATCACTCTCTTTTTCCAGTCAATTGCTGGGTAAGTGGGTCCCTCCCGTTTCTTCAATTCTGTTCCTGCTTCTGTCCCTTGAATAGATTCATCGTTTCCTATATTGAAAGACTTGATGTCGACCTCCCATTGCTTAATCAGCGCCCACTTGGCGAACTTGGAGCTGTATTGAAGCAGTCGGTAGAGTTTACTACGCGTCTCTGTTCATCGTAGCACAAGAGACAGTCAGTACTCCCTGAATTCACTTCCCCAGCCAGTTAAACTGCTGCAACGCACCCGTCGTGGACAGGAAGAAGACGGCCTTAGCCAGCGCATCGTCCTCGAACTGCATGGAGACGACTCCCTGCCTAAACCATGGCAACGCAACCTGATAATCCTCCTTTTCAGCCAATCACATGGAAGGTGCTCTATTTCATGTACGCCACATCACGCTCCTAGTGTCTGGAGCTAAAGCGGCGGAAGTGGGCAGCATGGCTGGGGCCAAGGGACTGACCAAGAACCAGCGGCGACGACTCAAGAAGCGCGCGCAGAAGCAGGCGGGGGCCAATGGCGTCTCGACGGAGTCCCCAGACAGCAGCAGTGCCGTCGATCAGGCTGTAGAGCAGCCGCCAGACGTGGAAGTGGAGTACGTGAGCGTCGATCTGAGCAAGGAACTGGCGCTGCCCCAGGACGACCCCGCGTACGAGGAGATGATGCGCGTGTTTGGCAAGTTCTCCAAGGCGGAGGAGCTCTGTGGCGCCACGGACGACGAGGTGCGTGCAGGACGCAGGATCTCCGTCCTGATTGCAGGATAATTGACGGATGTTTGGTACTTGGATTGGTGCAGGACGGGAAGGACGAGGAGAAGGACAAGGGGGAAGACGAGCAGGACGAGACGGAGGAGACTGAAGAGGAGCAGAGTCTGTCCAAGAAGGCGCGCAAGAAGAGCAAACGACTGAGTGTGGCGGAGCTCAAGCAGCTGGTGGCGTATCCTGACGTGGTGGAGGCGCACGACGTCACGTCGGCCGATCCGCGACTGCTGGTGTACTTGAAATCGTACCGCAACACGGTGCCCGTGCCGCATCATTGGTGTCACAAGCGCAAGTATTTGCAGGGCAAACGCGGTATCGAGAAGCCTCCGTTCAAGCTGCCGGAGTTTATTGCGCAGACGGGCATTGCTGAAGTGAGGGACTCCGTTGCAGAGGATGATGAGAAGAAGAAGCACAAGCAGCGAGCTAGAGAGCGCGTCCAGCCGAAGATGGGCCGCGTGGATATCGATTACCAAGTGCTGCACGACGCGTTCTTCCGGTTCCAGACAAAGCCCAAGCTCACGCAATTGGGCGACCTGTATGTTTATATTTTTTGATAGTTGGAACGTGTTACAGCGCTAGTTAACGGGGTAGCTTTTTGATGTTCGCAGTTATTACGAAGGCAAGGAATTTGAAGTGAAGCTGAAGACGAAGGTGCCTGGGCAGCTTTCGGATGAGCTAAAGGCAGCACTTGGTATGGTGGAAGGCGTGCCACCTCCTTGGCTATTGAATGTACAGAGATATGGTCCCCCGCCGGCGTACCCGAACTTGAAGATTCCCGGCCTGAACGCGCCCATTCCGGAGGGTGCAAGTTTTGGTTATCACCCAGGTGGCTGGGGTAAACCACCTGTGGATGAGAATGGTCAGCCGCTATACGGCGACGTTTTCGGCAAGGCAACTGAGTCAGAGAACCAGGTAAACTTGTTAGGCTTTGGTTTTATGTGTAAGACGACATAGTAACGGGTATCTTCTTTTTTCTTGCTGCAGGGCGAGGAAATTAATCGCGAGCGATGGGGAGAGCTGGAAGAGCAAGAAGGTTCGTGCGCAACTTGGTCGTGCTCATGATTATGCTTGTGATCGTTCATCTCACGCTGCAATGCCTATTTGGAACAGGAGAGGAAGAGGACGAAGAAGAGGAAGAGGAGGAGGAAGCAGCAAATGGCGTTGTGGAAGGCGATGCCATGGCTGAAGGCTTGGATGCAACTGGGCTGGAAACCCCACTCGTGGACGGTATCTCCAGCGTCGCATCCGGTCTCTCAACGCCTGGTGTCGTCGATCTGCGCAAAGGCATCCGGTACGTCCGTTTTACCAGTATAAGTTGTTTTTATTTACCCGCGCTAACCTTTCGTTCGCGTGAGCAGAGGAACAGAAACACCGGATGTACCACAGCAGCTCTACGCGGTTCTCGAGCAGAAAGAGGTGAGTGACGACACACAGTATTCCTACTACGAAGTCAGAATATTTACCAGCTCTTTTCACATGTAGACATCAGTTGGCACGTCACTCTACGGCTCAGGGCATGCCTACGTTGTCCCAGGCGGGGCCGAGGAATCGAGCGGCACAAGAACGGAGACCGGTCGGGTCCGGCGTCGCTTCGAAGACGCTCTGTCGGAGTCTGCCAATCCCACAGAAGACGAAGAGGAAGCAGCCCAGAAGAAGAAGAAGGCCAAGACGGAGAAGAGCAAGAAGCTCAAGGATTTCAAATTCTAAGTGTAGGTATCCTCCATCCCTCGCGCTTCTGCGGTAGACAGCAACGTACAACACACGACTTATGTTTTTGTGTCCAGTGCTTCTTCTTGGTAGCTGGTCAGTTAAATAGAAACCAAACAGCGTGGATTGCACTCATGCAGGCGGGAGGCCCATAGCTTCTCGCAGCTCCATGATCTGTCTTCGTTCCTCAGGAGGCAGCGACTGGATGATCTCCGGCGCCAAGTTCTGCACCTGTTCGAGCAATTCCTGTTGCTCCGGGTCCAATTTCTCCATCAGATCGTTCGACACGCCCTGCGCAAGACACAAAAGTGAGTACACAAAAGTCTCCTACAGTATTCTTCTCTCCATAGTAACAGGCGTACGATGGCATTCGCAGGAGCTGGAGCAGACGCTGTGCGCTCCTTAATCATTCCAAGACGCAGCTGCCCCTGGGCGATGGCACGCGCCAGCTCCGGGTGGTCCTGCAGCAGCCGCCGCGTCTCCGCCGGGTCGCTCTCGTTGCACTGCTTGAGCTGGTACACGAGCTCGTACACCTCGGCCTCGCTCAGGTCCTTGACGCTCGTGGCCTTGGGCTCCATCGTCGTCTGCAAAGTGAGCCATATGCTGCATCAAAGGTATATGTATGTTGTATGATAGGTATTCAGTGTAATGTACGTAACTGATGTACCACTCGTGTGCACATCATCGCTGCCCATCCCGCCATTGACGCTTCAGTGACCACTCGATGCTTGGTGCGCGCCACTCGTCTCTCCGCCGTTCGCTGCTCGTCGTCCGCCCTCGCCGCTTCAGCGCCGTGTCCCTCGAAGCCCCAGCAGCAGTAATCGCACCGGAACCAGTCGACGAGATGAACGTGACGCGCCACAACTTCTCCAAGTGTCTGAGCGACCTCCAAAAGGACCTCAAACTGCCCACGTGCCGCTTTGTAGCCATCGACACGGAGTTCACAGGCCTCTCACCCAATGAATTCGAACGTGAACAGTATTTAGACACGCTGGAGGAGCGCTACCGCAAGGTCAAGCGCGCAGGCGAGAGCTTCCTCATCACGCAGTTCGGCCTCTCGACGGTGCATTTGGACCAGAAGGACCAATTCCAGATCAAGACGTGGAACTTCTACGTGTTTCCACGCCCCTATGGGTCGCTGGACGAGCGCTTCCTGTGCCAGGCCTCCAGTCTGCAGTTTCTGTCGGAGCACGGCTTCGATTTCAACAAGTTCATTGGCGACGGTATCCCGTTCGTCAACTTATCCAAGACCACAGTCATGAAGAAGCGGCTGCAGCGACGCATTGATGGACTCACGAGGGTGAACAAGAACTTGCAGCTGTCGGATGACGGAGTGGCCTTCCAGAAGGACGTGAACGAGCAGCTGGACCAGTGGATCAAGGGCGGCGCCAAGAAGGGCGAGAAGTTGCTTGTGCCCACTAGGAACTCCTTCTACTCGATGGTTGTGCACGAGACTGCGCGTGCCAAGGCCAGTTATCTGTATACCGAGGCTGCGGAGGGAGGCGTCGAGGTATCGTACGTGTCCAAGAAGATCAAGGACGAACTGATTGCTGCCAAGGTCAAGGAGATGCAGCGCGAGATGGACGAGGCCATTGGCTTCTCCAAGGTGATCGAAGCGCTGAGCGAGAGCAAGCTGCCCGTTGTCGGCCACAACGCGCTGCTGGACTTTGTGTACGTCTTCCACCAGTTTTACAAGCCGCTTCCGGAGACGCTGGCGGAGTTCAAGACGCAGCTGCTGGAGCTGTTTCCCACCATCTACGACACCAAGCATGTCACGCTGCGCTCCCCTCTTGGAGACAAGCTCAAATCGACGGGTCTTTCGTCGCTTTTCGAGTACATGCGCGAGCACGTCAAGCCGGAGCCTGAGAGCTTGATCCCTAGCGACGAACGCTTCGACACGTACCGTCAGGCACTCAAGGCTGAGGCTGACGGCAACGAAAGCTTGTTGTGCCACGAAGCCGGCTTTGATGCCTTCATGACGGCTGTATGTTTCCTGGGTTTGCTGGCCCACGATGCGAAGGGAGAGCTGCCGGACCAGTTGGTGCCAAAGGAAGGAAGCTCTGCTCGCCTCAAAGTGCGTCTCGAGGAGCTGGAAAGCTTCAAGAACCAGCTTAACCTGATGATCTCGGACCAAACCTTCCTGGACTTGGGCAACGTCTCTCAGACGATTGACCGGGCTCGCGTGTACCGTGTGAGCAGCACCACAAAGCGAAGAATCCAGCACGTGCGCATGGAGGACGTGTTCAAGTCGTCCAAGGTTCAACGCATCGTGCGCGAGAGCGACCAGGACGCGTTCGTGGTGCTCACAGAGCCGGCCGAGGAGGTGAACGACGAGACCAAGACTGAGCTGGGAGTGAACATCACCTCGTACGACGAGCACGTGGCTGCCGAAGCGGAGAAAGCTCGACTGGTGAAGGAAGAGGCTGACCTGAAGCTCTTCGAGAAGATCAGCGCTGCTCGTGCAAGTGGCGAGTCTATAGCGACCTCATCCAGCACCGACGCCACCGATGGTCCGTCCATGTGGAATCGCTGCACCATTTCATAGACTCATAGCTAGAGAAGGAAGAAGTTCGTGTCTAGCCTGTAAACTGCCACTAACTCTTTAGACTAGCCGCAGCACTGTAGCAATAGAGACCTTCTTGAGGTGGACGCTCTCCACACCGGGTTCTACCGGTCCATCCATCGTCGCATTTGCGTATCTGCCAAACGGTTTTCGTGCCGCTGGTCGGTTCACGTCCAAAACCGTTTAGCTCCATGAGCATCGAGAGCGACAGCGAGCCACGCGGCGTGCGAGCAGCAGCAGCTTCCAGTGCTCGCAGCAAGTGTGAGGCCAAGCGGGCGGAAGTGCAGCGACTACGGGACCATCTGGACAAGGTTCGGGCCGGTGAAGATGACGAAGACGCGCTTCTGTTAGCACTCGCTCAGCCATTGGGGACGACCGACCCGCTCTCGTGTTTGTGCTGCTGCAAGTTCAGGAAGATCGGACAATGCTACGTGAGTAAAATGCAGTCGAGAGAGTCGCTCCATTGGTGCAAGTCTAACGTGACGTGACGGTCTCATTTAATGCTCAGGTTCTTCATGAACGTCGAGTGATGACGGAGGATCGCAATACGAAGGCCAAGCTGGTGATTGTGGGTCCTCATTGGATCGGAGTCTTGGTCACCTTGGGCATCATCCTCGTGTCTACGGGGATGTTCCTCTCGCAGCATGTCGGGGTCATGCCTTGGTACGACACGGTGATCACGTTCGTCCTTTGTGCCATGACGCTCTACTATCTGTTCCAGACGACGTGCACGGACCCAGGGATCATCCGTCCGCAGAAGCTGAAAGAGACGTCGCAAACGGAGGACGAGAGTGAAGTGGCCGAGCTGGAAGCTGGAAATCTCGTGAGAACCGAAGGGTTGATGGACATGCAGACAACTTCTCTTGACGGATCTCGACGCCCGACACGACGTCGGTTCTGCGATATCTGCGGCATCGAGCAGGACCGATCCACGGACCATTGCGAGGACTGCGGGGTGTGCGTTGCTGGGTACGACCACCATTGTCCGTGGATGGGCAAGTGCATCGGTCGAGGCAACATGCACGCCTTCAAGATGTTCAATGTGGCCTGGGTCCTGTACGTGACCTTCGTGTTGTTCGTGGCCATCACCAGTGTCGATTGGGGCCACGCAGTCGTGCAGACGCTGCATCGAACAGCGTCACGAGCATGGGAACCCACCAGCACACAGACGCAGAACTAAACTCTGGCAACAGCAACACTGCCGGCATGAACATTGGTGCTTGCTAATATATTAGGTGGTTTACTTGGCCTCGCCGTTGACAGCCTGCTTCTTGTGTTTGTTTTTCTTGCGCTTCTTCTTCTGCGACGTACCCGCCGGGGCGTCACCGTTCGAAGAAGCAGCTTCCGTCTGCTTGGGCTTCTTCTGTTCCTCCTTTTTCGCAGGAGTCTCAACCGGCTTCGACTTCTTCTGTTCTTCCTTGGCAGGCGCAGGGGTAGACTTAACCTTCTTCTCCGGAACATCTTCCGAATCACTCGACGAGGAAACCTGAAAGTATAATCAAAGCAGACAACAGTCAACATTTCCAGCTTCTCCATCCAGGTCTTCCTTCACATGCAGCACACGCATTGATTTGGATGTTGCACAGTTATGACTCGTATGATTCCGACGGGAAAGACCACAAGAGCCTTTTACAGACGCAATAGGCAGGCGCAGCTTCAATTTGCCACCTCGCCAGAGCAAAACCTTCCCCGAACGCCACCGCTACCTTGTACCCTTGGCTCAACTCCTCCCGCCATCGTTTCCGACAAGCAGTTAGGAGCAAAGCACAATGACACAGAGAGCAGCAGACGTTGGATCACAGCCGCAACCAGCATAAATGAGGCAGCCACAGCACCCGCCCTACGTCCGCACGGAGACAGCCTTAAGGACCATGCTTGAGTATTGAGACGAGAAGAACTCTCGCCATAAAAGCATACTCTTTCCTATCCCCTCCGGTCTGGACCCCCAAGATATCGAAAAGGACCTCGGGGGTAATTTACAGAGGGGGAACAACACACAAAACCTCCAATTCCTCATTGCACGCACCTCGTCCCAGTTCTTCTTGTCCTCCCGAGCGCGTTTCTTGCTCTTCTTGGCCGATGCAACGTCACTCTTGGGCGTCTCCTCATTGACAACCTCCTCCTCAAAAGAAGGGCCTGGCTGGAAGTAGCCCGTGAGATTCACGACGCCTGATCCCTTGGCCACATAGAACTTGACCTTGTGGCCGAACACCAGGTCTAATTTCACTTGCAGCGGCTGGCTGGCGCCTCCGAGATGCGCCACGGCCCCTTTCCACGCTTTGCCATCGAGCTGCTGCGTCTCCAGACCGAGCGAGAGCTGCGAATCCGACGCGTTGGACGTTGCACTTGTGGCGTTGCACACGTTGAGCACGAAACCCGCGGGCACCTCGACGATCGCCGCCTTGGTCTCCGTCACTTGAGCGCCCCAGAACGCCATGTTGATACACCGAATGAATGGAGGACTGGCCAATTGAGCCGTTACGGATCGGTGGCTCGTTTTTGGACCAATAGAAATGAGTGGTGCGGAGGGATGGTGTGGTGTACGTAATCTGCGACGTGTGTAGGTTGAAGTGGTGGTTGGTGACTCATGCTTACCAGCGCACGACGACTTTTTTTAATCTGTGCTGAAGATGCAACGGCGGCACGTGTCTCTTTGAAACGAAATCACTTACTTGGCGTATTACCCTCGCGTGGCTTTCCGGACTCTTGCGGCCCTTGCACTTTCGTGTGGGGTAAGCAACTGGCAAAAGAGAAGGCAGAGTTGTCCGCTTTCACAAGCACGTTCGGAGACTTTGGGTTCGTTGGATACATTGAAGACTCTCAGCTCCACGAACAGCAAACAGCAGACGGAAGCTGCTGCTGTAGAACCACAAACGTATGTACCTAGGAGCCTTCCGCATAGAAGCGAGCGACTTGGAACGAGAGCGCGCTACCAAGTACCCGAGGTCAGTTCATTTTCCAATTTGCACCGCGCCATCCACTTCACCCCAGTATCTCATCGCCATGAAGTCCGCGATTCAGTTCGCGTTCGCTGCTGTCGCCTTCGCGTCCGTTCACGCTGGCCACATCCAACAATCGACTGCTGCTAGCAACAGCAGCGACTGCGGATACGCGTGCCCCGACGTGTATGTGCCAGTGTGTGGCTCGGACGGTGTGACGTACCCGAACGAGTGCTCGTTGAACCTCTCGAACTGTGAGAACTACGAGAAGGTGACTCAAGTGTCTGATGGAGAATGCCCCACCGCTGGTTCGACGTCCGAGACGTCTTCGTGTGACGGTAGCGGCAGCAAAGCGTGTCCTGACGTGTGCCCGATGATCTACAAACCCGTTTGTGGATCGGACGGCGTCACCTACGGGAACGACTGCCTGCTGGCTGTTGCTGCATGCAAGAGTGGTGGTGCCATCACGCAAGTATCCGACGGACAGTGTCCTAGCACTTCAACTTCGGGTAGTGCCGCTGCCTGTCCGGAGGTGTGCATCGAGATCTACAAGCCCGTGTGTGGCACTGACGGTGTCACGTACACCAACTCGTGCTTCTTGGGCATTGCCACCTGCAAGGATCCGAGTATCACTCAAGCGAGTGATGGAGCTTGTGTCGCGGGCGAAGGAAGTTACAGTTCGGTCAGTTCGAGCGAGGAACGCAGCGCGTACGGTGATGGTTCATCGACAGCTTCGCCGTCTGCCTGTCCGGAGGTGTGCACCACTCTGTATGCACCGGTGTGCGGCTCGGACGGCGTCACGTACGGAAACGAGTGCGAACTCGAAGTTGCGAGTTGCAAACACCCCAAACTGCATCTCACGAAGGTGTCCGACAAAGCCTGCTCGGCCGACTGCAAGACGCACTTCTAAGCGGTGGGACCACAACAAAGGGTGAAAGCACGTAGTAAAACGCAGTTCAGTCTAGTTGGCGTGTGCAAGTGAAGCAAAATCCACTCTCGACGTAATGTGTAGATCACCTTCGTTAGTTTCTATCCGTTGCTCGAGAGGCTTGGTGTTTGTGCTTCCAAGTCGCTCGAACAGCAAAAACGAGAGGCAGCTGCAAGTTGCAGGACGCAACCAGTCCGGTAGACTTTCCGGTATGAGGAGCCGTGCGTTTCCTGAATCAACTAAGTGGATGCGAGCACGTGCCTTCCGGTTGTTGTCCCGTAGAACTTCCGTCTCTAGCAGTTGATCATTTCCCAATTTGCCAAGCATCTTGCAGACCTCTCTCTTCATTCACCAAGCTGCTCCAAGATGAAGTTTGTAAGCTTTCTAGTCCTCGGGACTGTTGTCGTCTCCTCCGTCGCACAGGAGACAACCACGAACTGCTCTTTGGTGTGCTCGGACGAGTTCGAACCTGTGTGTGGCTCGGACGACATCACGTACCAGAACGAGTGCAACATGAACCTCGCCAACTGCGAGAACCCCGACGCGGTCACCAAAGTGCACGATGGGGAGTGCAAGATTTCGGGTTCGGCGTCTTGGATGGCCGCAATGAACGATGGTCCAACAATCGAAAGCGTCCCGATGGACGCTATTCCAACGGACGACGCATGCTCCGACGTGTGCCCAATGATCTACAAACCCGTTTGTGGGTCGGACGGTGATACGTATTCCAACGACTGCACTCTCGCCTTTGCGCAGTGCGCAAGTGCTGGAGCCATTACCAAAGCGTCGGAAGGAGAATGTCCAGGTCACTCTTCATCTGAAAGTACCGAGTGCTCAGAAGTGTGCATTGAAATATTGAAACCTGTCTGTGGGTCGGATGGTGTCACGTACCCGAACTCGTGCTTCTTGGGCATCGCGACCTGCAAAGATCCTAGTGTTATCCAAGTGACGGAAGGAGAGTGTCCTAAGGAACCTGAAAGTGGAAATGCCGAGTGTTCGGAGGTCTGCATCACGATTTATCAGCCCGTTTGCGGTTCCGATGGCGTCACGTACCCGAACTCGTGTTTCCTGGGCATTGCTACTTGCAAGGACCCCAGTGTCACGTTCGTATCGGACGGAGAGTGCCCCAAGACGTATGGGAGTGGAAACGATGATGTTGAATGCTCGGAAGTGTGTATCGAAATCCTGAAGCCTGTGTGTGGTTCGGATGGTATCACGTACCCGAACTCTTGTTTTCTCGGCATTGCAACCTGTAAGGATCCCAGCATTACTCAAGTGAAGGAAGGAGTATGCACTGATAATGAAGGAAACTACGACACCAACAGCAGTTCCACCGACTCAAACGAGGAGACTACTGAAGACACGGAGAAACCATCGGACGAGTACGCGCCGTCGTGCCCGGACGTTTGTCTTACCATTTACTTACCAGTCTGCGGCTCGGACGGCGTCACGTACAGCAACTCGTGCAAGTTGGGGATTGCCAGTTGCAACCACCCTGAGTTGCACCTCACGAAAGTCTCTGATGGTAGTTGTTCAACCGAGTGCAAGACGCAGCTGTGAAACCCGATCACGTAACAGAGATCGCTGAGGTTCTACTGCGTTGTTTTACTTCATGTTAGTTTGCATTAATCATTTCTTGTATGTGAAGCGCTTTCATCACGCTTTCGTTCGCATATTTCCTGCAAAGGCACCAAAACTCGGCAGCATCCCGCGCTTTGCCTTCCAAACTTGTGTTTTGCGACGTCAGCGATAAAAACCTTCGGGAAATATTGATATTGTTCTACTACTCAGAATCGGCGTGCCCTCATCATTTATCGTGAAAAGGCAAAGCAGTAGCTATTGATTTCGTTAGTGGCCAGAGATGATACCGAAAAAGCAAAGCAAGACATAAACTTGAAAGATTGTCTAGTGCGTACCCCACAAAAACCCACCGAACTATCTCCGTAGCTACTAAATACTACATGTAGTTGGTAGCAATGTCCGCTCTACATGTAATCCTTAAAATGCTCTGAGCATTTTTTTGGCGATACAATACCATTTTCGCTTCGACTTTGGTCTCTTGACTGTTCGTGTTGATTGTCCTTAGCGCCCCGATTCTTCTCGCGGATCATTCCATTAATCACTCGAGTCGTTTTGTGTTGGCGAGGCTGAGTACTTAGTTGATGGAACTGACGGTAAATAATCCCATCATGACAGAATCCACACTCCGAGCACGCAGTTCGGCAAGGAATTCTTCTTCGAGCAGATGAAAGAGAACTCGCTATCATACTAGCATTAGCGTTCCTCAACCTTCAGTCGCAGGGCCTGTGTTGTGTGTATGTTGAAGTGGAACCGTTAGATGTATGGAATAGCTAGATGGGTACATGTAGCTCGATAAATGAAAAGTGTCGATAATGTGAGCTCCACACATGCATTATAGTTCTTTCAGAGGCCGCGGGTCTTATCGGATAAGCTTACGAGTGTATTTCCAAGTTGCAATTGCAATCTGGTGCCTTGACTCTGGTCCGATAAGATGGACCAACCAATGATGCAAGTAAAGTTTTCTTCCAGTGTTGTCCAGAAGTCACCACTACCGATTAGTTTCTTTCCAAGCATCTTGCTCAACTGTACCTCATCAAGCCACCCCAGATGAAGCTCGCAAGTTTTCTAGTACTCAGGACTGCGGTCGTCTCAGCCGAAGCTCAAGAGACCACCACGAACTGCTCTTTAATGTGCTCGGACGAGTTCGAACCTGTATGTGGCTCGGACGACATCACGTACCAGAACGAGTGCAACATGAACCTCGCCAACTGTGAAAACCCCGACGCCGTCACCAAAGTGCACGATGGGGAGTGCAACATTTCGGGTTCGGCGTCTTGGATGGCCGCCATGGACGATAATTCAACTGAAGAGATCGAAAATGCATGCTCCGGCGTGTGTCCGATGATTTACAAACCCGTGTGTGGGTCGGATGGTGAAACGTATTCCAACGACTGCACTCTCGCCTTTGCGCAGTGCAAAAGTGGTGGTGCCATTACCCTAGTGTTGGATGGAGAATGCCCTGGTCATTCCTTTTCGGAAACTACGGGATGCTCGGAAGTATGCCTAGCAACACCGAATTTCGTTTGTGGTTCAGATGGCGTCACGTACTTAAACTCGTGCGTTGCCATTTGCAAGAACCCCAGCATTACGCGAACGTCCGAAGGAGCGTGCCCTGAAAAGTCTGAAAATGATAAGGCTGAATGCTCGGAGGTGTGTATCGAAATCCTGAAGCCTGTGTGTGGTTCGGATGATATCACGTACCCGAACTCTTGTTTTCTCGGCATTGCAACCTGTAAGGATCCCAGCATTACTCAAGTGAAGGAAGGAGTATGCACTGATAATGAAGGAAACTACGACACCAACAGCAGTTCCACCGACTCAAACGAGGAGACTACTGAAGACACGGAGAAACCATCGGACGAGTACGCGCCGTCGTGCCCGGACGTTTGTCTTACCATTTACTTACCAGTCTGCGGCTCGGACGGCGTCACGTACAGCAACTCGTGCAAGTTGGGGATTGCCAGTTGCAACCACCCTGAGTTGCACCTCACGAAAGTCTCTGATGGTAGTTGTTCATCCGAGTGCAAGACGCAGCTGTGAAACCCGAGCTCCTAAATGAGGTCGTCAAGCATCTACTGCATTGCTTTCTTTCATGTTGGTTGCATTAATCATCAATTGCTTGTACCTGGATGTGACGAGTTTGTATCACGCTTTCGTTCGCATTTTGCCTGCAAAGGCACCAAAACTCGGCAGCATCCCGCGCTTTGCCTTTCGAACTTGAGTTTTTTGCTGTAAACGACGACGACGATAGGAAGCTTGAAGTCGTAAAACAGCAGCGTAGGCATAACTATCGCGGTACGACTCAAAAACGCCGTGCTCTGGCGGATTGGGCGACATCTTGTAGTGTCGGACGCTGTAGTAGAATTTGGACTGCGTTCGCGAGTCCAGACACTCGACCCATTGGTCTTGGTCGAGAAATTTTGCGTGAATCTTTTGCTTCCCACGGCGTTCAAGCTCGAGCCTCGTGGACACATTGGCCTGCAAAGTTTCTGCGATAAGCTCTTGAATGACGCTGGGGATTTTCTTGGGAGGAATACGAGCTCCGTCGAAGTCATGAGGTTGATCCAACATGATAGATTGGTACAGTCGATTGTAGAAGTAGTCGATTCCGTCCTCGGTCTCACATCGAAACCACACGTTCTCTTTTGGAGTGCGTTGTGGAGGTGTCACGAGCTTTTGCACTGCTTCATAGCCATCAAACGCAGGAAGACAATGTTCGACCATGTGCAGATACGCAGCACAAGCCCCAGCCCAGTCGCGCAAGCACGCGTAGGCAGGTAAATGGTGCCAACATCGGTGCTCTCCAAAAGGAGCCAACTTTGCCGCTGTCCCGATCAATTCGTACACCCGATCTAGGTTCGCCACGCTCAAAGCGTACGGCTTGGTGAACAATCCGATCGGTTCGTTGTGTGACATCCACTCCCAGCCACTGGAGTGCGAGTCGATGTTCTTGACAATCCAAAGTCCCCAACACGATCTCCACATGTCCTCGTCATTTATCAGAGACGGCAAAGGTACATCGAAAAGCAACAGTACAGCTTGAACAATGGAGACGACAGCTTTGTGTGGTGACATATCCCAGGACAATGGATCGAGGAACTGTTTCTTCGGCTGCTCTTGAAGAGCAATGATACAGTCATCCACGCGTGATACTACGTGAAAAATTAGTATGAGCAGGATTGAGGACAATATCAAACGTTAGGGACTTACCGATGTTGGACGCATCCACAACCCCCCACTCTGGGTCGAGATACTGCATTTTTGCGCTGATGTCGCTAAGCAAGATCGATGTAAGCGCTGCATCATCACTGTCTTCGTGTTCTGCGACCAACGTCAGTAAACGTTGATACACAGCGCTCTGGGCGTCATTTTCAGGACCATCGTTCAGGAATGAACGCCGCCATGAATTCAACAACACTTGACGTCGAAGCTCGTCCTGCGAATCTACTTCCTCAACAAACGACTCCATCTCCATCGGTTGGGTAGGTTATGCAAAGTATTCACCAAGAAACCTGAAGAACGGGCTGGTAGATTGTAAATTTGAGACTGTATTCTTGGCCGCTAGTGCCTGCGCAACGTTCAAAGTAGTTGCCGTAGTTTAAAGTGGAGCAGACTGAGAGCTGAGGGCCGTTGACAATCGCACTAGCAGGCAGCATTGGTAAATATGCATTGCGTGCTTTGTTTCAATCGATCCACGGGTTTCAGCTAACTAGCATCGGCCATTCGCACCAAAGGTAGTGCGTGTCTTAGTCAACAACCACTCGAGCTCCAGTGCCATCGTCATTGCCCGTAGCATACGCCCCGATGGTGGCAACGAGAGCGCGTGCCTTGAGTAGCATTTCGTCGTATTCGTCGTCACTATCCGAGAGCGCCACAATGGCACCACCGGCACCGAGCGTCACACTGTTGGGAGTCACGATAGCTGTGCGGATAATAATGTTCAGGTCACAGCTACCGTCGATCGACATGAA
Source organism: Phytophthora sansomeana (assembly GCA_032158285.1). Classification (NCBI taxonomy): domain Eukaryota; phylum Oomycota; class Peronosporomycetes; order Peronosporales; family Peronosporaceae; genus Phytophthora; species Phytophthora sansomeana. The sequence goes on from JAPDHH010000202.1 coordinate 621,874, forward strand.
GCCCAGACCACCCGAGTATACGCTACGTGGGGCACGCTCAAGTTCTCGGATAATATGCATCGTACGTTTCTTCGGGGCTCCAGTCATGGAACCACCAGGGAAAGTAGCACGCAACACGTCCACGACGTCTGCATCCTCACGACGTTGAGCTCGAACTGTAGTCACGAGTTGATGCACAGTCGCGTACGTCTCGACACCCATAAGCCGAGGCACGTGAACGGATCCGACACGTGCTACAATACCAAAGTCATTGCGTACGAGATCGGCGATCATCATGTTTTCAGCGCGGTCTTTCTCGCAGTTGGCGAGTTCCTCAGCAATTGCAACGTCTTCCTTCGGATCACGACCACGCGGACGTGTTCCTTTAATGGGCTTGGACTCCATCCAACCATCAGCTCCAACGCGCAAAAATCGCTCGGGTGACGAGCAGCAAAGAGCGTAGGTATCTGCTAACGCTTCAGGCTCACTAGAATTGTTCAGCGAGTCTGGAGCTGCAAAGCGGTTGTTTGGGTTGCTGAGGTAGAACCCAGCGAAAGGTGCCGGGTTTCGACGACGCAGCATACGATAGAACGCCAACGGATCACGCAGAGCGTACTCAGCACGCAAATGGTTTGTCAAGCAGACTTCGTACGTCTCACCTGCACGGATCAAACGCTGAATTTTCTCGATATCTGCGACGTATTGCGCGCGGCTCCGGGAGGGATGGAAAATGACTTCATCCTCTTCACGAGAAATGTTAAATGGCACAGCAGAAACTGTATCCGTTTTCTGGCTGAAAGTGTTCACAAGCTGCTTCAGTTGTGTCTTGATTGCATCGTGCCAGTTTTGACTTGAGCTCTCGTTTTCGTCGTTAAATTCACTCAAAGAAAGTGAGTAGATAACGTTGTCGCGGTGATCAAACACCAGCGTTCGGTCTGCAAACAAGATTGACGCATCTGGAGCACGCTCGCCCTGCACTTCCATCTTGTCGTTGAATAGCTTCTTGCCTTCTTGCTCACTTCCGAGGACTTCATATCCAAGGTATCCCACAAAACCACCTCGAAAAGCGAACGGCAGCTCGGCGATAGCTCCAGAATCACGCTCGCCATCATTAACCACAACATCGTAAGACTGATGAGCCTGCATCACTTCTCGCACATGAGTCAGGATATCCTGACCCGGTAGGACTTTGACTTGTTCCTTCTCTTCCTGTTGGCGACGCAAACGCAGCTCTATATTCGCGACATCATATTCCACACAATAGCTCAGAGGCCCGCTTGCGTCCCCCATCATCGAACACCGCGGCTGCATGGCAGCTTCGGAACCAGCAACCGTCTCATAATTGCTGCTGTCAAGCCAAAAGGAGCGCTTCGACGCCCCAAACAGTTGTCCAAACACGAACTCGGCAAACTCAAGCGATGCAAGTCCGCTCGAAGCTCGTTGAACACGGACACGATACTCAGGCACCCCAGTCTGACAAATAGACTCCAGTACTTTCATCTCCACAGTCTTCTCGGGATGGTTGCTGTGATGCAGCAGACACTTGGAGGGGCATTGACCAAGCGTGACATCCCGGAAGTTCTGGAAGAGCTGGTAACCAAACTCGCTGCACACCGCCTCCGGATGAAACTGCACACCAAACTGCAGCTTGGTGCGGTGTCGAACCGCCATGATCACGCCGTCCTGCGTCCGAGCAATTACCTGCAACTCCTGCGGCACAGCGTCAGGATCAATCACGAGCGAGTGGTAGCGCACCACCTCGAAGCCGCTGAGCACGTGAGCGAAGAACGTCTCGTCCGTCTCGAAGAACACTTGACTGGTGCGTCCATGCATGACCTCGTCCGCCCGCACCACTTGGCCCCCATAAACCTGAGCGAGTCCCTGATGTCCGAGACACACTCCCAGCACCGGCACTTGAGCGTGTCGAATGGCGTCTGCACACATGCCAAAGTCCATGGGTTCTGCCGGGTGTCCCGGTCCGGGCGAGATGACCACGTTGAGCTCCACTTGCACGTCTTCGTTCTCTGCAATTGTGCGCGCGTTTGGGACGTGAAATGGTCCCACGCAGCAGCGAATTGTCCTCCGAAGTCGTCGTTCTTGACCACCAAGACACTGGAGGACGCTCCGTTCACTTGCGCCAACATCTGCGAGATGTTGTACGTGTACGAGTCGTAGTTGTCAATGAGCAGAGAAACCACTCGACGGGTTTTCTTGCTGCTCTCATGGACTTTGTCAGAGGGTTTCAGGACAGGAACGTCGTCCACAGACGCCACCATTGTGATGGTTGTTGCTCTTTAGCGGAGCTCCTCGAAAATGGTGTCACGCTACGTCAGACGCGTCTGAAGTTGCGTTTTGACCAATCGCGGAATCTTATCCGAAATTTCAGCGAATGGGAGAGTGGCGGGCGTGGCCAGGAACGCGCCATTTGACTGGTGGAGACCGCACAATAATGGGAATGCAAGTTGAAGTCAATGAACGACCGGTTTGCAACTATAAAACTATGGTACGCCCGCTTTGAGGACAAGTTCCCATCAATCGTCGGCTTCGTGGCTTCGGTTCTTGTTGCGGTTGCGGCGCCGTCGCTTGAGTTGGCTCTTGGACAGCTTCACCTCGCCGTCGTCTTCGTCGTCGTGGGTCTTGCCAGATTTCTGTTTGATTCGCTTGCGCTGGAACGAACTCGGGAGCGGGATGTCGTCCTCCGTGATGACTTCGCGTTTGCGCTTGCCGATACGCACCAGCTCCACCTCAAAGTGCAGCGTCGAGTTGGGCGGGATCTTGTCGCCCTTGCCGCTCTCGCCGTAGCCCAGTTCCGGTGGGATCGTCAGCATCCGCACACCACCAGGACGCATCGTGCCCAGCCCTTCTTCCCATCCAGCAATGACTGAGCCCGTGCCGTACTTGGTAGTTAGCATGCCCTTGCCAAACACGAGACCGTCCCGTCCAAGCCGACCACGGTACTTGACCGTGAGCATCTTGCCAGCATACGGCAATTTCCCGTGTCCGATCCGTTGGTCCTGAATCACGAGTCCGCTCTTGGTCGTCACTTCACTGCCCGCGTTCTCCTCATAGGCCGACGCAAGGACCTCGCGCGTCTTCATCTCTTCTTCCTGCTCCTGCATCTGCTGCTTGGCCTGCTCCAGCGCTTCCTGCTTCTTCTCCTTCTTCTTCTGCTTCTCCTTCTTGCGTTTCTCTCGCTTCACTTCGGCCTCCTTCTCCTCCCTGTCCTCATCCTGCACCTGTTTCTTCTCCTGTCTCTTCTTCTTGGCTGCTTCCTGTGGCTCCCTCAGCTGCTGCTCTCGACGCTGTTCCTCTTCTTCATGGCGTTTCTTGGCTTCCTCCGCTTCTCTCAAAGCTGCTTCCGCTGCTTGTTTCGCACTCAGTCCCTGTTTCTTGAGCTTGGCTTTGCGTTTCTTGAGCTGCGCACGACTGAGGCCTCGCATCGGTTCTTCGTGAGTTTCTTCATGGGCCATAGCTCCTTCCTCCATGTTATCTTTTGCACACAATTGAGCGAACAAATCTCCTTCCTCCGTCGAGTGCCACGGGTGGTCCACGCCCCACGTTTTGTCGGCGCGTCCGTAGCCGCCCACGCTCACGCGCATGTCGGCGGCGAAGCGTCCGGTGCGCGCGCCACCCAATGAGCGAACGCCCTTGTTGGCGACGATGGACGAGTCACTGGCCACGACGATCTCCTCGGCTTCGTTGCCGCGCCGCTTGTCACGGCGACGCATGAGCACCATGATGATACAGCGGGCTCAGTTGCTATTATGACTGGCTCAGTGGAATTCAAATATGTACTGATTATTAACGGTGAGATTGAATTAACGGATTGGTATAAAATGATACAGGTTGTTGAAGTGGTTCAGTGTAGTTGCCTTTTGTATGTGCTTTGGTTTGTTGGTTCTGACGAGGCTTCGTTCCAATCATTTCGTCGAGCTTCATGGGCGAATCCAGTTTGGGAAGTTGACGGAGCAATATACTCGCAATAGATCACGTACCAGTAGCTCAACCGCTCTCTTCAAGACTACCTGTACGGTGTGCTGAGATAACTTTGACTTGAGGTTGACAATCCCACCATTTGACAGGAAGAAGAGCATCTAAGCTTACGCGACGACAATCTTACCAAGTTTCTGGTTGGTGCGCGTCTAACAGCTCGCTACCAAAGTTATTTTGGAGGTGGGTGGTGTTGGGTTCCGGACTTGTACCATGTTGGGATGCAGCTATCCCTCACGTTCTTGTGCAACTACCGTAGTAGTCACATACGCTACAAGACTGCATCAGTTTCACAAACCTTGCCTTCCCCGAAGCTCTTCAATGGCTCGACGATCCATCGTACCCGCAACTGTAGTGCCGATAGCCTCCGAGGGGCTCTCAAACGACACGGTTGACCAGATCGCAGACAACCCAATTCACAGTACTGCATTAAAAGAGCCAACAAATACAGCCCCTGATGTCTGTATGGGAGACCAACCGCGCCTGGAGACTCAACCCGTCAACTCCAGTGAACAAACCACAACTTCTGTGGCTGATGATGCACTTATTGAACAGCAACCGCTTCACGCGCGCCGTATCACTTCAATACCAAGCGATCAAGGAGCCCATCCAAGTGTAAAGAGCACAAGGACGCTTACGATGTCTGTAGTCAGGCTCAAGAAAAACTACACGGCGCTCGCGATCGATTTCAAAAGCATGGAGCCGTTCTCGCGAGAACCAAACGGCAGCTACCCAGAAGATACTATTTGTATACTGTGCGCTTCTGTCAAACCAACCTCAGTGTTTTTCCCGTGCCAACACATGTGCGTTTGCAAAGCTTGTATCGCCATAAACGACATGTCACCATAAAACTCGTTGAAGCCGGAACAATGGTAAGGTGCAACGATTTCCCTGCTCAGAAGCATATTCAAACCTAACGTTTCATGCAGCGTTTGCCCAGTCTGCAATGCCGACATCCATATCATATTCCTGCACACAGGTTGCGAGGAAGAGGCGTATTGGAATTGGGCCTTGACGAGCAAGCCCTTCCTAGCTTCCGACTTCAAGAAAACCTTCAAAATCACCGGCAAAATGCTGAGCGAGAATTCACCCACGCAAAGACGAAAATCGTCAGTTGAGTCACGCACAATTCACCCACCCGCGGAGCTCCAACACGCAACAGAATCGTTTCGTCGAAAGTCATGGACACCCACAACAAAGAGGAGAGAGGCCGTATACAAGGTGCAGATACCAAAAGCACCACACACTTGCTCAATCCTGTAGTCTCATCTCACACTTGTTCGATCACGGACTCCTTCATATCCAATGCTCCACTCAAATAAAAAAATCGACTTCATTCTAGCGCGTTCCCACCAGTAAACAATCTGCATCTGCGTTTTGGTTGCGAGTCATGAAAAGGAGATCAACACCACCACAATGTCGCACTGCTGCAAAATGCCATCGGATGGGACTCGTCTAGCTGCCCGTCGAACATTATTGCGGCGTGAAGTACGCAGGCCACTTTTAATTCTGAGCTCAGCTAGTAACGAGATAAGACTCGGTGAGCGGGCCGTACACGTCAGACGGAACCGTGATATTTATTTTGAAGTTGTGCCAAAATGAGCGCTTGTACCATGGTTGTTCCCCCATTAGCTTTCTGCGCTTTCTTAGTAGCGGTTGCCAATTGCAAGTGCCGCGTGACTTTGTCACTTTCGTTCTCATCTTCCATGTCCCGAAACTCCATCATGTCCGCGACTGTGGTGCCCACTGCCTCTGACAAGCAAACAAAACACCTCCGAAACCATAATCTTGGTAGCCCGGTTCAAGGCGGCAGCCCCAAAGAGCAACCGAAGTTGACTGCTGATACCACAAGCGATAGACAAGCCACTGTGCCAGCAACCCCTCCTGCCACTCAAGACACAGGCACTTCTGCTGATAAGGATACCATTCTGGTGCAGTACTCTCAGCCTGTTAACGCGATTAATTTGCACCCAACCACTTCGCCTTCCGTTCACCAAAGCATTCACCCGAACGGTGCAGCGCAGAAGGCGGCCGGATTCAAGCTCGCCAACAAGTACCGCGCTTTCGCAACAAGTTTCAAGCACATGCAGCCTTTTTCACGCAGCACCGACAGAAAATACCCAGCCAAAACAATTTGTGTGTTGTGCACCACCGCAAAACCAACGTCTGTACTTTTCCCGTGTCAGCACATGTGTGTTTGTAATAACTGCATCGTTTCCAACGATATGTCCCCTGACTATTCATTTAGCCTGGAGCGGTGGTAAGACTCGCGGGGGAACTCACGTGTGGATATTGAAATACGTCATCTCTAACACTTTATCTTCATACGTGTAGCATTTGCCCAGTTTGTAGGACACAAATTCGACTCATTCTCCCACACACAGGCGACGAGGAAGAAAAATACTGGAATTCGGTCTTGGCAACCAAACCACAATTGTCCCCCGAGTTCACGAAAAACTTCAAAAGTGCTGGCAAAAAGCTGAGTGAGGATTCCGTTGCAGAAAGTAGAGTTTCAACGGCTGACTCACTCATACCTCAATCGTTCACAAGCTTTTCAACCGCCAATCAAGCCTCGGAACGACCGTATCGTCGAAGTACGTGGACTCCACCAATTGCGAAGCGAGGGTCGGCGTTCAAGCTGAGTGCGTCAACGAAGCAAGAAAGCTGTCTAATACTGTAACGAACCACTCTTCACATTGATCCGATTCTCTCTCGCCCATCAAGTGCGCCATGGAACAACAGTCCGAGGGCACCACTCTATGAGAAATCACCAAAATGTTTCTTCCGATTCTGTTCACGACTTGACCTGAACCAGTACGATATGGATTGCCACTAATCCGAGCGACGTAGGATATGATCCGAACTGGATTCGTCGCACCGTTGGCGACGGTAATTGGAATACCTTGACCCGTCTTGGCGAAAATAGTGCTCACTATTCCTGGTATAGCAAAGCCACAGCTGCGATGTGACCTGACAATTCCTCTGAAGTCGAATTGCGTAGTATTAATACGCAGAAGGCATTTGACGTTTTGCTTTGCCAACACTGCAGCGACGGCAAAATGGTTCGTGGAATGTCCCCCGCCACGATTGTGCCAACTGCGTCCGACGATAATGGAACAGGTATTCCTACTCACCCACCCCAAGATTCCGTTTCGGACGAGGAGGAAGGTGCAGAATATTCATCAGAGGAAGAAGACGTAAATGGTCTAGAGTCAACTGTTGCAGAGCTCCAATCGGAAATGTATCTCCAAGCAGCATTCAATGGCCAGACTCCCGATGCGCATTTAAAAGCCAGTGACTCAGCAACTTTCAACTCTGACGGACATCCACCTGATACTTCCCAACCGCTCCCAAGCACCGGCAAAAGTAGCAGTGCCCAACAACCAAAACCCAATACGGGTCAGCAGAAACCTGTTGCCCCGTTAATAGGAAAATCCTTGCGCCAGCGTTCACAGTCAGCAGTCGTGCAGAAGCAAAATGGTGTGGAGCTCACAAAGAACTACATGGAACTCGTGAGAGACTTTCGCCAACTGCGGCCATTTACGCGTCGCCCTGACGGGAAATACCTGGCTGATACTCTCTGCGTCTATTGCGTACACGCAAGGCCCACATCGGTATTCTTCCCTTGTCAGCACATGTGCGTCTGCAACGAGTGTATCGAGTTGAACAACATTTCGACGGACTACACGTCTGCGACGGACTGGTGGTAAGATAACCCCACATAATCACTGCACGCATAACCGCACTAACCTCGTTGTTCCGCTGTCTTGGTCTGTACTAGTGCATGCCCAGTGTGCATGGCCGACATCCGACTTATCCTTCCCCACTCCGGAAAGGAGGAAGAAAAATACTGGAAATGGGTCTTGGAAGTTAAACCATCGCTTCCATCGCACTTCAAACAAGAATTCAAGGAGGCTGGGAAACGATTGAATAAAAATGCAGCCCCTACGCGGGTTCGACGGAGCTCAATTGTGACAATGTTTTATCGAGACCCCACTCCCCAGGAAGAAGCCCCCAAAGCCCCGGAGATCCCAAAAGACCCACCTCCCAAGCAAAAAGTTCCCATCCTCGGCCGTCGCCACTCTTGGCAGCCTGGTGAAGTGGCAAACGTTCAAAATGTCGCTGCATCCAACGAGCAGGAGGAAGCTCACAACTGCTCGATCTTGTGAACGAGACGTAATACGACTTCATTCCAGTGATAATACTTCCTTTCCATCCCAGTTCGTACCATTTTGCTGCAGGTGCCCCTCCTTGCGTGCATTCACATAATCTGTGTCCTTGAAAAGCGCCATATCTCGACGCTTGCCAATCAACTGTACGCTAGTGATGCTCGGGCCACATGGACAATTGCATTTCCCTGCTTAGTGAATACTCCACACTTTACGAATTTCTTCCTCGCGCCCCGTTACCGTAAAAGTATTCGTGCGTGCTTAACGCACCGCTAGCGCTGTCATTCGCATCACCACTTGCAGCGGCATTCACTGCGACTGCCACAAGAGCGGATTGTTTGCCTCGCTGGATACGACGTAACCTTCGCAGTGCCCGGGACACACCCTCCATAGCCTGACCAGCGGCTTCTTCACCAAAATAATCAGCAACATCAGCGTTATCAAACGCTTCCTCGGCTTCTGCAAGCGCCCGCAGCGCCAGGCTAACGGATTTATGCTTCTCCTCGAGCACTGCGTCTGGGTCTAGTGCTGGGACTGGCTCCGGTCGATCACCAGTCGAGCGGTACCCAAAAGCACCCTGTTGGAAAGCTGTAGGCAAACCAGAAGAGCTCATAAATCCCGTCGCGGTTTGCTGCTGATGGAGTTGGAAATGCATTTGGTTTTGTTGTTGGGGTTGAGCAAGATTTTTACTGCATCCTTGCTGCTCTTCTTCTTGTAGCAACTCTTGGATGTCGAACAACAGTTCCTGCTGCATTTGCTCGCTGGAATCATCGTCAATGTGAAGCCAATGGCGCAAATTCTTTGCCAGCATGTTCATATCCTCGACAATATTCAAATTACGAAGCATAGAGCACAACTCCAGCACCATGTCATCGTCACTCAGCTCTGGGGAGGCTACAGGCATCGGCGATGTCAGGAGAGCATTGTTAGCCAAACTCGACTTGATCCAGCAACTCCCGATAAGCGCTGGCGAAATCGCTGCCCACGCTTCATCGAGTAGACTCATAGCGTCGATCAGGTTTGGCACTTGCCCAAGAGAGACACCTGCGCTACCCACAGGCTTCTTATTTCCGCGCTGAACAAGCCGAACTTTTTCTTCGGTTGGCGTCTCAAGAAAGCTTAACCGCTCGAGAAAGAGACTGACCTTGTAGCGTCGCTTAAGATCACGGATCACAGCACCATGCAACAGCTGAAAAGGAGCAGGAGAGGAGCTATCGGCATTCGTAGCACTAATAGTTCCAGGTTGAGTGTGTTGTTGATTTGGAAGACCCAACTCGCTCTCTGCTCGTAACGGGAGGAATACAGTCGACACATTCTCTTGTTGAAATGCTGCGAGGCGGCCGCCAGGGTTCTCCGCCACAAGCAAAACAGGCTGCGTGGTTCGTTGGCGGACTGCTGGAAGGAACACTCGTTCGCACCAGTGCTTGAACGTTCGGTCATCGCACCATATTTCACGCTGGTTGTAGTAGGCCGCTCCCATCCCTCTGCCTGTGTAAATGGTCGCGCCATTATCAACATCGCCCTGCAGCAGCTCAGGACGCAGCGCCGCCAAACACGCAGGCACTCGTTCCTTCCCCACAACCAGCAACGGGATCTTGTGCGTCCCCGTCCCGTTCGTACACAGCAGCACCAGTACCCGCGCCGTCTTGCCAGGCCCAGCCATCGCTCCTCCAGTCCCCACATCTGCCACCATCCCTATCTTGCCCTTCACCTCCAGCTCCCTCGGCATCGCCTGGTAGAACAGTCTGGCCTCACTCACAGTGTACACGAACTCGGGTCCGAAGGGCTGCACTCGGTCTCTCAACTTGGTCCACTGGTTGCTCTCCTTCCTCTCTGTCTGCTGTGCAGCTGCTGTCCTGTCCACCTCTTCACTCACTGGAGCTCCCGCTTGCAACGAAGCCGGCGTGAGTCCGTACCGACCGCAGAAGCGGTAGTACCATCCATTGGAGGCTTTAAAGTCTTCACTCATCTTGTGTTTTGTGGCTAATAACTTGGCTTTCTGCTGCACATGCGCCACTAGAAGCGGCACTTTACGTGCGCGTACACTGCAGACCCATTGGAACAGTTCGTCCTCGAATGGGACGTTCTTTACGAAGCCTCCACGCTGCCGTTTGCCCCGTTGCGCTTCTCCAGCGTTGGAATAGCGTTTTTTGACGGCGCTGCTGCCTTTCATGAGCTTGCTGATGGCGGCAGGAGACACGCCGAACTCCCGCGCACATGCTGCGCGTGATAGCTGCGTCGTAGGGTCCTCCAGACGCGAGATAATCGCCATCCGCTCGCTGTCCGTGAGCCGCTTCCCACGGCCTCGGCCGGGCGTGTCCGTCATTGTTGAATGGACTCGGAATTACGCGAGTTGGAAGGTAGCCATGTAAGATATACATGTAGCCATGTAAAATATAAATGTAGCCATGTATGATTGCTGACGTGGCTATTAATATTACAGTCTTCACCGTGCCAAAATGATTCTCGCGGTAATCCGAGAAATACTAGGGCTACGCGAGGCTGGAATAGAAAAATGTTCGAAACATGGTCTAAATGCGCAAAGCCCTTTAGACGTCGTGACATCGTGACCCAGTTAATATTTGATTCTGAACTGCAAAAGCGCATCGCCTGTGCGGAGAGCATTCACCTGCAGGTGTGACCTTCTATCCATTTGATATCACTGTTCCAAAGCAAAAATACTGTAATGTCATTACACGAGGAAGTCCTCCACACTGATGCGGTAGATAAGCGTTGAATTCTCAATGTAGCTCTTAAAAATTGAGACTCTTTAACTTAGCGCCAGTTCCGGAACCGGTGTGGCCACCCCGTAGTATTAAGGCTTTTAGAGGGCCCAGTTATCACTGATTGCTACGTCGGTGTACCGGAGTGGCCATCCCGTCGAATTAATCCTGGTTGGGCTGTCTCATCAGCAGTAAAGTACTTATATCACAGTATAATGCTACACTTGCCTTGGTGCAGCGTCGTTCCTCTCGAGCACACTCAGCGGGCCGTCCCACACGAACCTCACGATGTTGAACGCCGCATTCTCGCCGCGACCAGCGCGGAAGTTGCAGTGTGGACACGCGAAGACGCCTTCGTTGCGCAGCGTACGTCGCGTTAAGGCGGTTGCAGCGACCACAGGTTCGGCTCGAATACACTTCAGAGCACACCACCAGCGACTTGCCGAGCAGGTTGCACTTATCAAGCAGGCGGCGACGGAACTTGTAGTGGCTCAACGTCGTCAAGTGGTTGTTGAACTGGTGAGACCGCGGCCGGCTCTCGCGCACCACGAACCACGTGTCGAATTTGGGCTGCAGTATCACGACCGCGCTCTTGCACAAGTAGGCCGCGGCCTGGTAGTGCATGTCGGTGACCCATTTCCTGGTCTTGGCTGACACGCAGTAGAACCCACGACTTGCAGTTTCAAATCTTCTCCACTCGCTCCAGTTGTGCCGTCGCCGGCATATCTTCTTAATATTCCAGAACAGGCCAATGCAGCGCTCAGCATCTCGAAGGCGCTGCTTGAGCTTGTCCAGTTTTGTTAAAGTATACCAAGGAGCTTTTTGGTGTTCCATGCTCTTTATTGAACCTTATACCACTATCCTATTGCTATCCTACATTCGTGCTCAGACTGAAGCAAAAGCGGAAGTGAGGGAGAAACTAACGATGATAATTTTCTGTTTTCGCTCGCCAAGAGAACGTCCTGCAACAACAGATGTCTGCACGAGTGTGCTCGTGGCTAGGCCGTGTTGACACACGGTCTGCGTCTGGAAGACGTTACTACCTATTTACGTTTCGTCCAGCTAGAACCAACTAGTGCTCGTACGTCTGCACCAGCATGTACGCCTACACATAGCTACTGGGTACGTCAAGCTCGGCAAGCAACTCGCCGACGCTCACTTGGTCGCTCGGACTACGCCTCAGGCGCCGGTCCTCGCACGCAACACTCAGCAAACTCGGGCAGCACGTCCGCCCTGTGCAAGTCTTCCTACTGCTCCACCCACTTCACCGCGCTCAAGTCGTTCACGTCGTTCGTTCACTCACCTTCTCCGCCACTTCGTTCCGCACTCCCCAGTGCAGATTTTAGAGCCCGAACCGTCTTCGTCCTTCGGCACAGATTCAAGAGTGAGGCCTTTGCCTCCGTATCCAATTCGCCGCCGAGCCTGCCGCCTTTGTTGAGTCGACAGTCACAGGACCTCCACGCGGGATTTCAACCCCCTCAGGATCCTGCCGTGCCTCCAATCTCATACCGCCCAGTCTGCTCAAACACTCGCCTGCCGTCGCTGCAGGCGCGTCACCGGCCGAAACACATACAGTCCTGTTACAGTGGTAACTCAAAAACTCACTATCTTGGTTGCGTTTAGCTAGAAAAACTTTCACTTCTCAATACATTTATTTGATAATGCCAATTTCCAATTACTGGTATGAATGCAAGCCTGAATATTCCCATGCCCTCGGTGGCAAAGTGATCTTCGTAGAGCTGATCCGAATGCACGCTGGCTTGACTTGTGGTTTCATTTCCTGGGCAAAACGAATATATAGGGGGCAGTGAACCCTCATACTCCATTGAAAGCTGTGAAATATTCATCTGCGGTGGTGTAGACGGATGATTGCGATCGACACGCTCAGATAAAATGGGTTCTCGCGCGGTGCCGTGAGTACCATGGTTAGCTTGATGAGTTGACGACGAGCGCTGCTTCCTATGGTTTCGCATGACAGCAGGATCTTATAGCCTTAGAACTAAGAATGTTGGATCATCTCGGCGGGTCCACCAGTGATAGGCAAAGTCTATTGGCTTCAGTTTCTTATCACTATTTGATTCAATGATGGAAATGATTTCATGAATACATGGTCTTCCATGGCACTTACGAAAAAACCTGTGCATACAGTACGATCTCTACGTTTGTAAATAATTGTGTTGGTCTCCTTCCACAATTACTTGGTGGCATTGGGGGCCCATATCGTGACGATTCGAATCACAGCAGAATATCGAGATGCTTGGAGTCTGTAGGGGGCGATGGTAATATTCCGCTCAGTTAGTAAGTTGAGCGATTTAGTAGACGAGATCCACCAAGGCAGCAGCTTCAGGAATACCGTGTACAGATCGCCTCTTGACGTTTGTATCCACATCTTACATTTAGCATGGATATCTTCGACAGCTGAAGTGGACTGGTACTCAAAGTGAGGATAATGCTTTGTCCAACAGCGAACTATATGGGTCTTTTACTTCCACCAATGCAAATCCAGGTAGCTGGCGAAGACAGGACTTTTGCTGTTAAGTGTGAGTCGATGCTCTCCAAACTCTCCTTCAGTCTCCGAATTAATAGCGTCGAAGTAGCTCACCATGAACGACTCCGTCTGCCACGTATTTTCAAAACGATCCTGGCCTGGTGCTGCGTTGTCGACTGCTTTTTGTCCAACTACTTGTCTAGTTTTAGCAAGCACACTACGATTCATATGCCAAATACATGTGAGGAATGGAGTTGAAGGTAGTATGCTTGTTAAAGCATTCATACAGGCTTGGTACCGATCTGTCAGCATGACACCAGGAAGGGGAATACTATGCTCAAATAAATATTCTTTGAAGACCGAAAGTGCCCATATGAAATCATCTTCGACCTTGCCTGGCAACCAACATTGCGCTACAGGCAAAACCGTGTTCAATCCAGTCATCGCAACGATATTGAGAAGAGGGATATTGTACCTATTCGTTTTGTAGGTACTATCAAGAACGATGACATCAAAATGGAGACGATGAAACATAGCAGTGTCCGGATGAGCCCAAAACAAATGTCGGATTTGGTTTGTTGCCTCGTTCACTGAATACCGATAAAAGAAATTCCGATTCTTCAGTTCTGTGAAAAGAGCTTCAATCGGAGTTCGCTTGGCGATATCTTTTTGTCTAGCAGCATTTCGTGCATTCGCAATGTCTTTAGGAGCAATCAATGATTCAGGGTTCGAAATCAACACGGATGCATGAATATTGGCAACAGCAATCCCAGCTGCGGTCTGTGTCCGGACCAATTCTTGGACAGTCGTCACCGGAGCAATCGTCATATCAACGGCTGCCTTCCGGCGGTGATCAGAATGTACACAGAATGTACACGGACATCTTGAGATGGTAGGTGGTCGTGGAAGGAGCTTCCCTTCTTGTGATGTACTACAGCCCACTGCCAATTAACGCGTGCTTTGTTGACAGCGCAGATTTTCATCTTCATTGTACACCCACTGCGTTTGGACTCACGCATTGTACGCACGCGTTCGCTGTCCAGAAGTTGCCCAGTTTTCTTGAGCCCACCCCACCTATCACATTCGTAGTATTGAGTGTGCGCAACTTTCGTATTCTTGATGTAAGCAGATGTTGTTTTGGATAAGTTGTATCCATTCAGTTTGGCCCACTCGTGTACCGCAAATTCGGCCTCCGCTCGAGATCGATACATTCAGGTGGGGGAGCTATCATGAATATCCCCTCCCAGTCTCTTGCAACTTGCATTGAAGCTTGATACCCTTCGTGGATGTCGATTCTGCCCTTGGAAACTCAGTTAAATTGAGAGTGGAGGACGACAATTACCAAAGTGAATCGCTCATAGGCTTTTATCTAAACACAGTTTGGCTGGTAACTTGGGTTACGAAGCACAAACTTATAATCTTCGATGTCTTATCTTGTATTTGTGAAATACGCTCTGTGTGGCATCTATAATGCTCACATTATATGCATCGTGTTTTAAATGCGACGTAGTTTTCCTGAGCTGCAATATGCATCCTTGTCAGTGCAGCTACAACTCACAGGGTTGGCTGGTGTGTACTCAAGAATCTCTTCTTTGCCCACCCACCCCAGGTTCATGAACAGCCGATGCTTACTGGGGTGACGGTCCCTAGCTCCAAAAATTTCTTCAAACCTCGTATCCTTAGTTGTTGCTGAGATCACATCACGCATGGTTTTCTGCACTTTCACGGAGTCTTCACGAATATCTTGCATCATGTCGGCAAATTCGCTTTCAGAGTACAGCACATGATGATTGAACGCAACCTCAAGCGAATTTGAGGTGTGTCGGAAAAGCTCTACAGTAGAACTTCGATTCTCTGCAGTCACCCCCCAGCCCACATCATTGATCAGACAGTGGAGTACTGTTATTACAGACTGCAACATTTTCTTAGCTTCAGGTGATGCGTGGAACGTTTGAGCGATTTCAAGCAGCGCAACCCGGCGGACAGCACGGACGTACTTCCAGGTGACCTCCTTGCACGTGCTTTCCAACAGGGTGGTATCTGTCATGTCATAGAGGTTTGTAACTAAGGCTGGTTGGATCAATTGAGGCGTTGTAACAGGAGTAAATGTTGGTTTGTGATCTCTCTGTTCATCACTTATACCGGTTGGATCATCGTGCAGCGAGAATGAAGGATCTTCACGACCGGTATTATACATGTTCCGTTCATCATCAGTCTGTCGGAGCCACAGGGAGCGATGGCATCTACCCGACTTTTCCTTCAGCCACACAGATGCTTTGTCAGTGTCATTTGAGCCAAGACGAGCAAATTCGCGAACCTTGGCCGTGTTCCCTTTTTCAGAGACGAAGTCCCAAAACGCAGCGTGGACGATGCCAGAGATTGAATACTTGGTGCAACAGCCACCAGCAAACTATTTGGACATCCGCACTTGCAGACTTATTTTAGCTCACTGAAGATGCATCCATAGATAATAGTCAAAAGTGCTGATGCGGGATCTCGGACGATGCCCCAGAAACCAAACATAAATATCTTCAGCCGAGCCAGCACAATGACTCGCGACACATCTTGCATTGCTGTTACTCTACAATTTATGAGAAAAGCGCGCGCGGTGTGGACAAATTTCCGTGTCCAAATCACAAAGCCCCGTCTCTTTGGTAACTGGATACGGAACCGTCTTAATGAAACTCGGTACGACACTGAGTTACGGTAACTAGGTAAGATTCCGTGTTGTGTCAAGACGGTCCAGCCACGAGCGCACTCGTGCAGACATCTGCGGGTTCAGGACGGTCTCTTCGCGAGTGAAAACAGAACACTATGCTCGTTAGTTTCTCTCGGAAGTGAGGATACCGTCCTCGCTTCCTTACCAGCTTGGTTCATCTCCTCATTGCACAGTGTTTCCCTCAGGGAGGTAAGGCGTGACTCTATGCCAGCCATTTGGTGTAATGCCGTAGACTACACAAGACACTTGGCATTTTGTGTACTTAAACCAATAAAAATATCTTTAATGTGTCTGGGCTTGTACTTATGAACCCATTGTGGGAACAGTATGTGCGGTTTCCACACCAAACAGACTTGTCTCACAGTGCTGGTTTCAGCACCGGCGCGAACCGCCGCCGGTCATTGAGCCCCGGGCTCAACACCCCCTCTAAGCGCCTCCTGTGGTCTTAAGGTTCACAGTCCAAACTGGTTCCGATGGCTAGAGCGAGCCTTAATGCCTCGAAGCGTGCCACAGGAGCATACACGTCATCGCAATTCACTCCGTACTCTTGGTGATTGCCTTGTGCAACTAGCCGTGCCTTAAACCGTTCTATTATTCCGTCTGCGTTGTACTTTACTGCAAGAACGCAATAACACGGCCATGCCTTTTCACCTGGCGGTAGCCGAGTTAGCTTCTAGGTGCCATTTCCCAGGAGCGACTGATATTCTAAATCCAATGCCTGCCGCCAATGTTTCCTGTGTAATCCCGTTAGGGCATTCTTAAGACTTTTGGAAAATGAGATCCTGTCGTTGATCTGGTCAATTTCCTTATCGATGCGCGTTAGGTAGCACTTGTAGTCTGAATATCTGGCAGGGCTGCTGTGGGCGCGGTGGTACTGTCTCTCCGATCTCAGCCTTTTTGCGGGATCTGGACTTAGATCCCACTGTTAACGGCAACTGCCTTTTACGTTTGGCTCCCACTGTCTCTGGCAACTGGTCGGATGTCTTCGCCTCGGCCGGTGTTACTTCTTTCCATTTGGCTCATTATCAAGGGAGTTAATCTCTTGCAATTCTGCTGCAGTTAACTTTTTCACATCCTTTCCCTATAGCTCGTGCTATTATATTGGAGCAGTTTTCTGTATTAAAGGTGACTGATCGAGCACCAAGGAACTTGTTGTTGTATACGTCCAATAATCTGAACGCCTTCATATCTTCCAAGATCCCGAGGAATCTACACTTTATTGCCCAAGATGCTAGCTTCTTGTCCCTTCTAACAGCTTCTGGCACGTAGGCAAAACACACGCATCCCCATACCTGTAGCGTCTTTGGAACTGGACCAGCCTCTTGTACTAGCTCGTAGGGTGTCCTGTTCTCAAGACAACGCATTGGGGTGCGATTTTGCATGAGGGTCATGCACTTGATCGCCTCTGGCCACCACTTAGCGGGAATGTTTGCATCACAGAGAGCGCACCGTAACTTCCCATCTTGGTTTGGTGGTCTCTTTCCGCCTCTCCGTTCTCCTCTGGACTTTTCGAATTAGAGGGCTGAAACGTGATGCCTTTTCCTGTGCAAAACGTTTTCAACGCCTTGTTTAAGAACTCTGTACCGCCATCTGATCGGATGCGTCTTATCGTAAATTTCCCTTCTCTCTCGAGCTGTACCAACAGCTCCTTTACTTTACCAGCACCTCTGACTTCTTGTGAAGGACGTATGCCCAGCACCACGATGTCTGATCGTCCATGCTACTGAGAAAGTACTTAATAGATTCCACGGCTCCATGCACACCCAATGTCTTCATGGATCCATTCGTGTCCATGTGTATGGTGCTGATTGGACGGCTATCTCTAGTGCCAACCATACTTCTGTAGCTCATCCTGCGCATCTTCATTTCCGTGCAGGTGACACAGAAGAACGACACTTTAGCCAGCGCTACCCTGCTGAAACGAAGCAAACCTGGGATCAGGTTGCCACTCATCACCTCAATTAGTATGTGCCTGTTGAGGTGTCCTAGTTTTACGTGCCATTCTATAAATTCCACCTTTACCTGTGTCTGTACTACCACCCGAAGGGGTGTCACAGGACATGCCTTTATGACTGAGCTGTGAATTTGTCTTTCTCGTAGTGTGTGCATGTATATAGTAGGCTTCGTTGACTGCAATGGCTACAAATGCCAGCTTACGCCTCCACAGCACAAATTTGTACCCACTTGTAACATTCTCTAAAATTTGATACCCTCCTTTCTTTAGCCAATACTCACTGATTATATTCGTAGTGACTCCTGGTACAAGTGTTATATTATTGAAGTGACACGTTCTGATACCGCCCGGATTCGAAAAGTAGAGTTGAACTGATCCAACTTATGTATTGATTAGTTTTATCCCTGCTGAATTGGCTGCTTGCGCACAATTGTTGAGCCGTCAGCGCTTAGACCGTGGCCGCATCCAGAGTCTAACACCAAATCAGAATACGCCACGTCAGTCAAATCTCTTAACGTTTTTTTAGATGGTTGCCGACGCCTCTTCAATCGTGGTGGAAGCTGCCAACACCTGTCCATCAAGAGCCTGGACATTTCTTGGCTCGAAGTCGTCGACGTCGTCGACGTCGCCGTCACTCATGGTGGATTCCGACACCACCGGATATGATGGGGAGGGAGCGGTGACACCATCAGCGCATCCTCATCAGCCTTCGACTGTTCCCGTGGGCTCAACAAGTTTGACCCAGTTGGCGCGGCCGATGTGCGAAAAGTGGTCGTGGAGGTTCATGCACGTCAGAAAAGACTTGAGGTCAGGGTCGCGCGTAATGCGCCCGACACTCGGGCGAGAGCACCGGTGGTCTAGCAACGTAGGGAATTGCGGCGAAAAAGTACCCATGACTGTAAAAAAGCTTCACAGAACCGTCGATATCTGCATCGGAGCTGGCACAGATCGGAATGTTTGCCAACGACGTGATTGTCAGAAAATTGAGCACAGTGTGGGTCTTGGTGCCGAGCGGCGGGGCTGGCTCTACCTCCCACTTGTACTTGTACTCGCGCCTCCTGTACTGCCTGGCGTGCTACCAAGGCATCTTACTGTGGAGGTGGGTGCGCCGTGAGACCTCTCCAAACGCGAAATAGTTGTGGTCTCTCCTGGACCTGAAAGACATCTGAAAGCGAGGGGTGTTGCCACGATTGACGTTCGTGAACGTGGCCTTCCCCGCGGAAACAAACTGCAGCACCGCTTGAGAACGACTTGATTCAGGCGTATCTAAGAACCATTGCGGTGCCAGCCCCATGCCTTCCGGGTATGACGGCAGGTTTTCCTAGTTTGGGGGTCGGAGACGAATAGTGACTTGAGCATATTTTTGCTCCCACTTCCGATTTTGCGCTGGCACTTGTTGTACGTGAATCGGCAAGCGTCTAGTCGCTGCTTGAGCGCACGGGCTTGTACGCGGTCCACCTTCAAAACTCGGAAGTAGAGCGTACGATACTCTAGAAGCTGATCTTGCGACGCAATCAGCTTCTGTTGGTTGGTAAGCCGCTCTTTTTCCTTGTCCATAATTCGTGTAGCACGGCTGACCTTCATCTTCGCTCTTAGCGCAGTCAGTTTGGATTCCGTCAGGGCTTTCACTTTCTTGCGCTCATGTCGACCTGGAAAGCTTCGAGCTTGGCCCGTTGTCTCGATGCCTGAAATCTTGCACGAGCCGGACGAGCGTCACGCCGGAGAGATGCCCGTTGGCCCGTTCCACGATAGAGAACCAGGACGCGAAGTCGGGCAACGGGCGTATCGTAGTTGAGCGACGCAGCGCCTGAGTATAGTTGTTACCAAAGTGATCTGCGGTGACCGCCTGTTGGTCTTCGTGCAGACGCTGCATGAGCGGTTCGTAGACGTCGTAGGAGAGCAGAAATGTGTGCTGCAGCAGTGCTACCAACACCATTGCCAACTGGACCCAATCAAAATGATCTTGGCAACGACTTGGCGATCGCCTCAGGGAAGTTTTTTTGGATCAACCGCAGGACAGGTCAACTTTGGGACAACTCCTAATTACTACTATTTTAGTATAGTTCGTGGTGATTTAAATAAATCTTGACACAAAGTTGATCCATAAGTTGTTCCATCAGATGAATGATACCTCTTAAACTAAAAAGTAGATTTCAGAATTAATAACAGAATTGGTCGGCATTTCGAAAAAAATGCCCAAGTGCAAGAAGCACTCCGCCACGCATGGCAACATGAAGCGGCACCTAAAGAAGGTGTTTGCGAGCAGCTCACAATTTGTGAAGGAGAGATAGGAGATAGCAAACGATGCTGAAGATTGGGCTGTATCCATTGTTGTCTAGGCGTGAAGTAGGGAAGCGGAGGGTAGGGGGACTGGTTGTAGGCTGGTAAATGTGGTAATGAAAGTGGGTATCCTTCGATTAATAAATAGTTCAGTTTATATTTTACCCAAATACTCTGGTATACACATATATAAGAATGATGAAGTCGTACAAAATTAATCATAAGCCAGACTAAATAAAGTCAATTGGGATGAAGACCGAACAATTTATATTAACAAAAATATTTGACCTCAGGGCTAGTGAAAAATCCGGAATTAAACACAGCAGTCCTCCATACCGTGCAGGTTCGGACCTCGGATAAATTCGGACAACCTTTATAAACTAATGAATTATTAGGTTCTGTAATCGTGTGTGGTCCCCATCAAATCAACACTCATACAAAAATCAAACTGCAGGCGGCGGCTTGGAGGGCGGCGTGGACGACGGCTGCGGCCCGGGGTAGCTGATGGCCTCCGTGGCCGGCAGCCTCAGCAGCAGCAGCAGCAGAGCGTGGACGGCGGATGCGGTCCGGGGAGGTGACGGCCTCCGTGGCCAGCAGCCGCAGCAGAGCGTGGACGGCGGCCGAGGCTCGTGGAGGGTGCTCGCGGCTCGTGGACGGCACCAGCGGCTCGTGACGTCGGCGTAGTGTCAGCCCTCGGTTACAGCAACAATGTGTTGAGGCAATCTATCGACACGGTACGAGCATGCTATACTAACAAAGATACAGCTTCAAATTGATGTTGACATGCAATATGAAGCTGTATTATTGAAACAGGCAGACCGACAAGTATTTCACAACAACGAACAACGAGAATAATCGGTAGGTGCCAGTGTATCCAGATTCGCTGTCACGGCTCCTAAGCAAATGTTATGTTGTGAACGCTGCATGATTGCAGCTTGTGAACAGTATGTGGCGGAGACGGATCAGCAACTCTGTCATTCTTGATAAGCTGCAGGTAACGTTCAATTTGATCGTTCAGCTTGCCTTCCTGATGCATTTTCTTCAGAAGCTTGACCACTGTCCCGTATGATTTTGCCTTGATCTGTTTTGATTGCAGGAAAGCTCGGATATTTGCTTCAGCCTCACGTCCAGACTCGAGCACACGTTCTTTTGCTGCAGCGCTGGACCCGGCGGCGTCGTACCCATTCGGTAGGAAAATGCGCATGAATGCAACTACGACCTTCATCTCATGATACCTTCTTCGATTTTCATGTGGAAAAGGCTGGATATTGCAAAACCACTCGAACCACACAGACGTCAGCGACTTGGCGGAATTTCGTCGAGCTCTCGTTGGCTCGGTCGTTGCCACCGTTGCCGCAGTTGCTGCAATATCAGACGCCGGTACTGGTGGGTTGTTACCTGCTCGAGAATCTTCGAGGTGACGGACCAATCGCTTAGCAGCTCTACTTGTTTCGCTAGGGCCTCCACTACCCTCGTTTGCTGCTCGAGGAGCAAAGTTTGTTTCCGTACGAGCTCTGCGCTGTGGTCGCTGTTGGTGGGATCGGTGGGAATGCGTCCAGGTTCCGTCGAATCATCGTGAATCAGGAAAGACTTGTAAATGGTAAGAGACCAAGTTGTTATTTCACTCTCGGAAATCCGTAGCCGAGCAAGTGTTTGCTGGACACGCTGAATGTAGGGGGAACCAGGAGCTGCGCGCAGCACTTCTGGATAGTTCACAATAACTGCTGCAGTGAACACCTCCAGCACATCCTCACGCAAACTGAGCGACTCTGAGAAACCTTGCGCAATCGCAAAGAGACCGCTTTGTAGTAGACGCACGCGGCGGAGGACGAGAGAGTCTAAACCCTCAAAACTCGGTAAGCATGCTACGTCTTTCAAATTCCAACCAGCGAGAGTCTTACCAACGGCTTGGTCTTCGTGTGTTGTACTCACGATGTAGTTGAATGCCTTGCTGACAGCAGTCAAACTCCAACCACCGCGATCCAATATCCACGGCGTGCTGATGTGACAATTGCCGTTGGCACTTTGAGCTGCGCCTCGTCGAAAGGAGTGAGATGACAATCCACTCATTTGACTTGATAAATCGTAGCAGAGAGACTCCGACGGTATGATAACGCAATATGATTGGTGGAAATGGCTTGGTAACTTCAACGACAGTTCGGTAACGGTTGTCGTTGCTTAGACGATGTGAGGACAAACATCAAGTACAACAAAGGTAAAGACTGTATTTGCTGCTAGTGAACATCTATAATCTCCCTGTTTACCGTATGTACAACTTCGTCGGTGCGGTTTTGTCGTTCTGGCGGCCGGGAGAGTGATTGGTTGTCTGCTTCCTGTTCGTGGCTGTACTGCCGAACGAGTCGAAGTACCGTTGTCAGCTTCAGTTTCCCGGTTCTACGCTTTCGTCTGCTTGGTTTTAATCGTAGTTCTCCGTATCCTAACTTGAACAACTCGATAGCGTTAGGCTCGTCAGTGATCGTCGGCATAGGTTTGCTCAGCTTTACTTCAATCCCGTTCATAATGTGCCGCATCATGATTGACCACTCCGACAAGGTTGCCTTCTTTTGTGCTGTATCTAGATCATCAGAAGATATCCCTCTATAAGGAGGGAAGTTGCGGTTTGTATCCCCAAACCACCAAAGCAGCCATGCCCCGAGTGGATCAATACTCGGAAAATTGAAATCTCTAGGTAGTACATGAAACTTTCCACCCCACATATGATAAGCGCGCTCTGGTATCGCAGGAGTTGTTGTAGTATCAATGGCAGATGTGTCACGTTGAAGACCGACCTCATGTAGCAGTCCTCTGATCTCTTCTCGTAATATCTCACGCGTAACGTTACCAGCTGCAACACCCTTTTTCTCCAGAACGTGCTCCATTCTTTCCTCTAGCATATCGGGAAGCGCATCGATTGACTTCTGTTGCCTATCCAGTCTTTTGTATAGCTCGATATAAGGCGGAATTCCTGAAAGGCTGCATCCACGTAGACTCGCCAAATTCTAGTAGCTGCTGGAGCTTTTGATGTACGACGGGGTTTCTTAGCACATAAGTCGAACGTAAAGCATGATCTGTTGGTAGATGTTCTCGTAGATACTGGGCATGATAAACGAGACTAGCGAGGCATAGTTGCAGAACGACCATCATGTTTGCTTCATCACAAAGACTGGGAAACATTGTCTTGATGCATGACACCACAAACGCGTTGGATGGCTCACGAAAATGAGGTGGTAAAATCTCAAATTTCGAGCTATTCACCGGAAGACCTGCCACCACTCGACCCAAGAACTGATCTCCTGCAGCTTCATAACGAAAATAACGATCTTGAACCCACCAATACTCCAACCGCAACGAAGACATACACTTAGTATCGACGGTCCGCCTGTGCTTCCTCCACATGCAAATGTTGCGACTCCTTTTCGAACTGAATGGGTACCATAGGTCTTAGAAGAACCTTCGCTTTTCATAAACCTTGTCAGAATTTTACCAAAGCGTAGCTTCTGATTAGATCCTGGGAAAAGCGCTCCTGGTTCCAGTCGGGGATGACACGCTAGATATACTGCCAGTGCAGTAACCCAACAAGTTCCTGGGTTCAATGGGTTTGCGTACAGGTGGCGTGGGTCTCGTGGCCCAGTTCCCTTTTGGTTCGTCTTCGTCTTGACAAATACGACCCCAAGACTGTCATCTTTCGCCAAAAGATGTTGAATTTGCAGTGTTTGCACCGACATCGATCTGCACATTAGGTTCCATTGAGAAGTTAAAAAGAGATGAGAGAAGCCACCATCTTCCACGCTTAGTGTCTTCGCGCACAGGTCATTATAGAGCGAAAATGTCAGAGGTTGCTTGCCAGAAGTTTTTGGAGAAGTTGACTGGTCATTTTCCGCCTCAATCCGCTTCATACCGGAGAAAAGCTGTTTCATGCCGTCACCATATTCTGCCGGTAGTGGGAGTCGCTGCATGCGATACAGGTCTTTGATAGCACTGCGATAACCACTCAATGTGCCTGTCGTCACAGAACCGCTTTTGAAAACAAGAAAACGCTCAAAAAATGCGGGCGTGAACTCTGTCAGCACAAGTTCGCCACGTGAGTCAAGAAATTTGCACGTGTTGTCGTCTTCTTTGGCAAGTTCTTCCGTAATCCACTTCTTGATTCCATTGAGACTACTCTTGTACTTTCCTCTGGTGTGCTTGGACACACACGCATCGCGTATTGCCTCAACATTGGTTGCCGCGGTGCTCAGAGGTTGCGATCTTCCGTCACTCATAGTACTTTACTTTGGGCCGAGGTTCAGCCAATGAGCGGCTCACGTTATCGTCAGCGGCGACTGCTGACCATTTCGCGATAGAACCCGAAGACAGGTCCCTGCATAGTAAACTGCAGTCGATCATCGACACAAAACAAAATGTTTCTGACCAAAGGTCAGGGTCGGACGCCGACGTTTTGGCGTGACGTCCTATAGGTTACTGACTAAAGAGAAGGAATCGTCAATATAAGACCGTCGTTAGCACAAATACTACTCCATTTTTGCAAGATGCGGTTGACATACGCGTGAATTCCAGGGACGGCAGCGCGTGTTGGTTTTCGTGGAGGGTCGACAAATTCACTGCTTGTAGCGGGTGACGTCTCAAGCAGGTCAAGCAAAGAAGTCTCAGAAATTTCAAACTGGTCAGCTTCCATGGTATCTTGAGGTAGCTGGTCCAGCAGAAATTCACTTGGTGTAGACTGCATTATCGTGGCGACGGCTAGGGAGTGTATCGGGCAGGATGAAAAGTTTCCTCGATCATAGAATAAGGATGTGCCTTGACTGGCAGCCGATTTCATACGTTTAAAGTTGATGTACAGGCACCCACCTGTACATTCAAACACAAATTAGAATCGAAACATTCTACTTAGCAACTAATTCGCTTCTGTACTTACCAGGATACACAGCGATTTGATTTTTGAGTAGACAAACTCTGTCGGAAGACCGACCAAGAAGATGCCAAAGTAGATTCAAGAGTGCAACATCCTTGTAGTCATCGGCGTGTATCGCCTTTTTCATCACTGTAGTCGCAAGCGCGTCGAGGTCACTCTTCGTGCAGGGAGGAGCTTGACGCGTGATCTCCGTGTCACGCTTAGAGCAGTACTTGTCCAAAATGGATGCTATTTTTTGCAGACGCCGCCCGGAGGCTGCTCCTAGCGCCGGGAACATCTCAAGGAGGTGGGTTTTTCACATTTCCGAAGTAGCTGGCGACAGAATTCGTCGATAGTAGGGATCCCTTGGAACTTTCACGAAAAGCTAGATACAATGCAAACTTATCCAACACAATATACAACATCTCACCTGAAGAATCGGAACCCACGTATTCACAGATCCTTTTCACAGTTAGCTGCTCAGTAGCAGCAAAGCGCTCAAACGCATTGAGCGCCGTCGAACGCGCTCTTTTGGAGTTCCCAGGGATTAGCGCCTTGGTTGACATCTGCAGCTTAATTGAGTGGCTGCTGCATTGCCTCGTCTGCCGAACCCTCTCGAATTCGCTAAATGTCCGAGAATTGATGACATTTTTCAGATATTTGCTATAGTTGTTTTCACTATACTAATATCGAATATTTTTGATAAGTTCGGACACAATATGTCCGAATCGTCCGAAGTGTAGAGCATGCTTTCAGAAGATGATTTGTAGCGTGTTCATTGGTTGAAAGGAATGAATGGGCAGAATTTATGTACTGTGAAAATCAAGTGTCACTTTTTGGTTGTCCGAAAAAACACTATATTCTACCATACCAGCTATAAAACAACAATTTCGCTGTCTGATGAAAATATGACATTAGCAAGCGCATAATGTTATAATTGACTCAAAGTTGATCCTTAAAAAGCTGTCCCGTAGTTGGTCCGCCACGAGACAAAAGTTGTCCCAAAGTTGACCTGTCTGTGGTTGATCCAAACAAAGTCATATCGCCTCGGGCTCTGTTTTCATCGCGCGGTTGTACGTACTGTCCAGATCGCTGTGGTTGTTGATCTTGGCGCTCTAGCCGGCGGAGAGCTCGAACTGCTAGGAACTGCTCGTGCTCATCTGCTACGAACTGTGACATAGTGCCACACCAAAAGTCTGCCCCTCTCTGATATCCGTACTGACTATGTTTGAGCGGAATTGCTCCGCGCGGAACCCTGTTCGGACGGAAGGTTGTACGGTCTATATCTTTTCAAAGTGTCGGCGGATCTTTGTGACAGGTCGACGGAATCCAAGAGTCGTGCAGCAGAAAAAATGCAACCGACTCTCTGGACTGTCGCTGATCAGGTGTTTCACGTGATATGAAACTGGACGGAGTCGAGGCAGGATGACGACGATCAAGACCCATTGGTTATTCCAGGCCTGTTCAAGAAGTTTTGCTCTCAGTGGACGCACCCCAAAGGGGTAAAACAAATAAGAAACCCCAGGTGAACCCAGGTAAACATCTCTTTAATCTTGAACTTTTTTCAATACAGTTTACAGTTCACCAGGAAACTAGAAAGCACCGACTTTTTCTTCCAGGCACAAAGGCTTCGAGGTTCACCCGAGGTAAGATGGTGTTCGTTCGTGGGCTTTAGTTGTATGGTGTGTGAAGGTCAGAAAATACCCCTCTTACGTTTGAGTGAGCTAGAAAACGTGTCTGTAGCAACTATATTACCAACTGCATGTGTGATTCATACGGTGAACACACATATGTGGATTTGTGAGGTTCTCTCCGGTCGAGCTAGTCATGAATTGTCCGTTCGGAGGGAGTTCTCCTGCCATGTACGGGAGGGTGGGGAGTATGTACTGGGAGCATTAGTGGGTACGGTCATTCATGCCTTCGTAGTGAAAGTTCTCAGGGGCAAGATGGTGCGGAGGAGATGATTTTTTTGATATTATTTTTTACGCTATGACGACTGGTAAGTCGTACACACGTTGTTCGCTATCCCATCTCTAAGGCCCAGGGACCGGTAGCAACAAGCGTTCTAAATCCGTGAACACCACAGGGAGCTGTGACGTGACGGCAAGGCTGAAGGCTGAGCCGCTTCTTCCTGCCTGGGAGGGGGCCAAAGGCTGACAGGTGGGGAGGCGTTTGTTCGTATCGACTAAACGTGCAAGCTGATGTGTGGATGTATTGAACGCGTTAATACCGGCAGGGACAATGCGTTCGACTTTATGGGTCATTAACGTACCTTTCGTATAAGCGTTGGCACGGTCCAACGTCAATTGGACATGTGTATGCGGCTCGTTTGGGTGGTTTGATTCCAGGTGGAGAGGTCCCAGCGGAGGATTCGGTGGGAATCCTTTGTGGAAGACGATGCATATTTCATACACATTTTTTATATTTCCGTTTCTTTTGACACGTGGTGAATCCAATCATTTGGATGCACATCATTTGACGCCATACGATCACTTAAGCTGGCTTCGCCGCTAAACATGCATGGGACCCGCATCTCGTTGACTCTTGTAGCTTCACTATACTCCGTGGCGCTGCTGCGCTTAAATCAGAATGTCGGGTCTCGTTGTCGTCGCCTCCCAACCGGATACTTGCTTGAGAAGCAACTTCGGAAGGAATCCGAATTCCAACACGCCTCCCTCGAAGTCTGAACTTCGAACTACGCTCCACTAAACTCCCTAGGCTCTCTGTGATGGCCGATGCGTACGTAACCAAAGTTTATTCTTTGTCGGACCTTTGCGTACTGGAAGTTCCACAAGTGACTGGTCTCACATACTTGTAATATGTCCATTAAATTTATGAATGCTAGCGCCAATGTCAGCGTACCTAAGCAAGGTTCTTGATGCTCAACATATCCTTGTTTGCACGCAGGAATACAAGCATCTCGAAGTGTGGCTGCGCTGAGGAGTGAGGATGACCTTGCGCACGGAGAAGAGTCGCTCACTCACTCACTCACTCACGCATTGGACGTTGGCGGTGCTTGCGCCACTAAGGCCGAGTTGACACCGCTTTCTCCTCCCCGACGTTTCGCTCCCCCTTGACTGATGATTTGAGCTGCGTAGCTCTCCTAACGTTCTTTGCGCTTGGGGCTAGTCGTAGTTATGTCTTCGCCCGACTGTTCTTGCCGAGTCCCTTTAGCGCCGCCACCTCCACTGCTGTCAGTTTCGCTCTGGCGCAGATCTTCACGATACCACTATCAAATGCGGGTGAGTGCACAATTTTTGCATTCGGCTTTAGGTACTCACCCATAACAGGATATTCAGAAACCGCCGAATCAAAGAGAAGGCGTACCTCGCTCATACTTGGCGTCTCGAGCTTGCACACACTCTCGAATGTCTCCAGTAAAACGGCTCAGTAGGACCGAAGGGACCAATCCCTCGACCGCTTCCAGCTGGTGGATTTGGGTAGCGCTGCAAAATCTCGTACGTGGAAGACCAATGGGTGGCATTGCGTTTCTTGGCCAGCAGCGGAGTGAGCTTGGATAGGTGTTGGGCAGGCGTAACTGCTGCATCAGATTGTTAACCTGTTGTAACATAGGTTCGTGTCCAGTTAAGAACTTCTTAACCGCTAAGTTGAAACGGCGCGAGGCACAACCAACCAAATGGACACCGAGTTTCGTAGTGATGCTGCGATCGGTGCTGCAGTTATCAGCCACAAAGATCTGGATCCCGTTGATGGGTTTGTTATAAGTGTCCAACACGTTCCGGAACAGAGCGACGTGGGTATCCGTGTGGCGAAGTGGTCCTGCGAAAATTGCTGATCGCTGGGGTCCTCTTGCACACTGCGCCCGAACTGCCGACTAACGGAAGGGGTACTCCGATCTTCCGACAAGTTGTGTGTTTCATCTTGTGTACCCGTCGGTGGGCGATTCGCTCTTCGGATGATCTCTTGTGGAGACGCGGTAGCTTGATCTCAGGCTGTTGGTGGACAGCGGGAGGTTGGTGGCGGTAACGGGGATACTTCTACTCGTTATGCCGGGGTTATGTCGAGTCGTCGATCTTGAGGGTCGAGATCGGGGACCCTTCGGCCGAAGTTAATCTGGGCCGTGGGGGTTCTTGCGGTCGGCGCACTGCCTTCCTTCCTTGTTCCTTTCCGTACTTGTCGCTTCCTATAGCGAGGGATTGAGTGAGAAGTCGACGGACGCCTTGGCCAAGTAAATCCTTGGCGGCCGAGCCTTGATCTGGTGTAATACTCCGGTAGCTTGTCGTCAGGTGGGCCAATAGTCGTTCCCGTGCCCGGTATACTGAAGCGAAGACCACTTAATCAGAAGGAAGCAAATTCAACTCTGTTTAATGTGTTAGCTTTTCCTAATCCATGTCCTACGGCTCCTAGTGTGCTGCCACGTGTGTGGCTCTCGCTCGCTTACCACTAAGTGCGATTACTCTCCTTAAGTGCGATTACGCCACAAGATTGACTCACGCCTCTCCGAACTGATGCACCGTGGGTACAATCAGCTTTGACAGGGATATGAAGACTTGCGCATGATGTCACTCTTGGGGGTGTCACTCGGGCCGTTTAGCTGAGATCCCAATGGCGGAGATCGAAAGCGACCACGCGAACGTCGCGGGGAGATTTCCTTCTCGCCACTTTCCCACAATCGCCCCCTGCATGAGCGACGGCTGCACAACAGTCTTCGCTCGCTGCACTTCGTCATTCTCCGATCTCCATCGCCGCCCCCATGTCGTCGCCACCAGCTTCTGCCGCCGAATGCCCCGAGTGTCATCGCCTGGGCTCTGCCGCTGCCACCGTCGACGCTGATGGTCAGCCTGACCTTGCTGCTGCGCGCGCGTCACTCCACAACATCCAAGCTACGCTGGCGCGCCTCAACGCTTCGTTCATCCAAGCATCCGAGCATCAGCGCCTTCAGGCGGCGTACGACAATCTCCGCGAGGCGCATCTCGATCTGGTCCGTCATTCTCGTGAATCGCATGAGGCCATGTCGTCTGCAGCGGCTCTCGCCCGTCCCTTCATCGCGTATTGTCAAGATCGCTATGCTTCGACCCTTGCTGCCCTCGTGGCCGCTAACCGTCAAGCGCGGGCGGATGCCGCGCGCAGGCTTGGAGGCTTACGACGAGGAGAAAATCGTGCTCCGACAGTCTCGGGACGCGCTACAAGCTCAGCTAGACGACGTGCGAGCTCGGTCCCAGGACACCATCCACGAGCTCCTTGCCCGGCTGCGCGAAATCGCCGCGAATCCTGCGGCGGACGTAGACGCACGGCCGTTGGAGCAGCGGCGTATGTTGCAGGCGTCTGACGCCGAATGTGAGCGCCTTCGCCGCGATCTCGATCTGGCCCAGCAACGGCGTTCGGC
The DNA here is from genome assembly GCA_032158285.1 of Phytophthora sansomeana. Taxonomy (NCBI): domain Eukaryota; phylum Oomycota; class Peronosporomycetes; order Peronosporales; family Peronosporaceae; genus Phytophthora; species Phytophthora sansomeana. Next base: position 652,414 of record JAPDHH010000202.1, read on the forward strand.
ACTTGAGGCCCCCGAAGACTCGTTGGAAAGCGCCGTGGCGCAGTTGAAGATCCAGTCAGAAGTCAAGTCTCGTCGTATTCAGCAGTTGGTTGAAGAACGTGATAGCCTGGATCACGCGTGTCGTGACGCGATCGCTGATCGCGATCACGCGCTCTCTCAACTTCGCGCCGGCCAAGATCAAGCGCAGAAAATTCGTGCTAAGCTTGAGTCCAAAGGTACGTTCTCCTTGATCTTGCCACCCACTCTGTCATCATCTCATGCTTTGTTTGCTTGTTCGTAGATCTTCATATTGCGGCTGCACGTACTGCAGTTTCGAAGTTGGAGTCTCGGGTCGTCGAGATGTGCAGTGCGTTGGCCTCGTCCACGGCTGAAGCGGCAGGCGCTACGCGAGAAGTTGATCGGTTGCGCCAAAGTCTGCGAGCTTCTCGTCAATCGCTCAAAGACCTGCGTGGCCACTATGTGTCAGCGTACTCTCGGCTTTCCAAGATCGGGTCCGTCATGGGGCAGCCAGTGGACCTCCCTCAGCCGCCAGTTCTCGGACGACGACGTGCTTCAGACGACGGCGCCTTACCTCCTGCAGCTAAGAGGCGTCGTACCAACGCGACTTCGCCAGGACCACGCGACTCCACTGATCGTCCAATACCTGCTCCGTCCTCAAGCGAGGTGACAGCTCCAGTTCCCAGCAAATTTCCAGTCGGCGATCAAGATCAAGCTCATCCAGTCGGCGATCAAGATCAAGGTTATGACAACCAAGTCCAGACCCCTGATTTCGAGTTCCAGAATGCGTCTGACGGGGATGTACAGGATCCGGCATCGGGTCCGGCATCGGGCGAGGCGACAGGCCAAGATCAAGCTGAAGAGGGGCATCCTGCAGTCGGTGAGACCGAGGATCTTGACGATGACGGCGCCCCCGAGCTGTTGGCCGCTTTGTCTCGGTCCCGAGCCACATTCCGCCGTTCAAGCCTGTCTGATCCCGATGCAGCTTCTGACTCAGCACCTGCCGCTATCACGATCTCTCGAGCCAATCTGGAGGCCGAAGGCAGCAGTCAGCGACCTGTCCAGTTATCGGACGACGCATCCTCTGGTTCCGGTTCCGATTCCGACGGAGGTGCCACTTCTGGTTCTGAGGCCCTATCTCCCGACGACCTCGATCGTGAGCTGCAAGAGCAGGCCAAGCTTCGTCCTTCCACTGTCCCGAGATCCTTGTGGAAACCCGGATACCGTCATCGGCGTCTAGTTCGTCGTAGTGACGTCCGGCCGTGGAACAGCGAGAAGATCTCTAAAGCTCGGATCATCTCGATGACCGTCAGTACCTTGGTCAAACTGATGTCCAAGAAACCGTGACTGATCTTGAAGAACCACGAGGCGCCATTGACTTTCGAGCCAGGGTTCATGCACTCTTCATTCATGGAGCGGTATGAGCAGTTTGAGACCAAGCACCTGCAAGCTCTCTGGGAGTCACTTCACTTCTTGGCGATCACAAAAGTTATGATGGACCGCGATCCTGAACTTGCCGCCTATCATGAAGAACGCAGGCAGCGTCGGTGCCGTGCAGGTGAAAGCTGGCGTGCTTTCCTCATCGAAGTGCTGGTGGCGATGCAGGCTCGTTCTTGCGATCTGGACATCTTCCTCGATCCATTCTTCCTTCACTCCCCCTAGTCCCGATCGACGAAGCAATGGTTTCCTCGCCTTCCAGTTTACGAGAAGCCTGGATCGCTGTTGGGCGCGCCCAAGATCGTAGACCAGTAGGACCCGTGGCGCAACCACTACCGCGACTGCCCGCAGGATCACCCCGCTTTCAAAATTGCCCGCCTTCGTAACAAGTTCGTGCCGCCGTCTTAGGATAATTGCAGCTCTGATCTAGGAACACCACTTCGTAATAATTCAATCTTCTTCTTCACTTTGTGTCCATCGATCCAAATCCACTTCATCCAAAGTCGGTCTCCTTCGTCTTCACATGTATCACGCACTCCTTATGCATCACAAAAACCTCCATCCAAATAACCTGCAGCCATCCTGCAAGTCTTCACCCATCTTCTTCATACAGCGACCAACTCACTGCACGATCTCACCACCCTACTGCTCTTCATGCGACTGCATGACTTCAAACCGATTTCGGTTGCTCCACTCTCGCAGATAGTCATGCAGCAACGCTCCACAGTTAAGATCAGCTTCATCCACCCAGGAAGGATCATCGTATCCCTTCCAATGCACCAGAAACTCGCGTAACGTCCGTCCGTATCGTGTTCGTCGGCCTGTCCTCATGTCCGAGATTCGTTCGACCTCATATTCGTCGTCACCAAGCTCGACCTCCCAACTATCATCAGGTAAGAGTGCTTCGTCAAAATCGAACCGATCTTGATCTTGGGCGGTCAGCTCTAGTTGCGGACGGTCAGGGAACTGTCGTACGAGCTTCAGCTTTGACACGTGAACAATTGGGAACAGTCGGTACTCGGTGCCAGCCACCTCTAGGCGGACAGCATGGTCGTCGATCAGCTCTGCAATCCGGAATGGCCCGTGCCACATATGCGCCAGCTTGCGCGCATAGCCCTCCTTCACTCGATCGAGGTATAGCCAGACCTGCGCCCCCACGTCGAAATTCACCGGGCGCACCTCTTCATTGTGTCGGTCTGCTCGATCTTGGATCGCTGCGCGCAGACGCTCGTTCACTTGCCTCCGTGCTTGCTGATAATGCCTTTGAATGTGGTATCTCCATCTGCGCGGCTCTCGATCTCGACGTCGAGTCGAACCCAAAGGAATCATCGCCTCCAACGTAGATCGAGGGTCCCAGCCATGCACCAAGTAGAAAGGAGTATCATCTCGTACACGATCTCGGGCCGTATTGAGTGAGAAGGTGAGTCGCTCGGCGTACTCATCCCAATCTCGCTGGTTGACGTCCGCAACATACATCTTGAGAGATCGCGTCAGCGTTTGGACCATCCTTTCTGCGGAGCCATTGGCCTGTGGCCTGTACGCCATAGTAGCGCGCTGCTTCTGTTTGATGATCTTGTTGAACGACTTGAAGAAGTCCGACATAAATCCCGGCTCTCTGTCATGGCGGATGACTTCGCTGGCGCCAAACCGGCGGAAGACAGATTCCTCGTAATTCTCGGCGATTGTCTGGGCCGTCCGTGACGAACTGGCCTTGGCGATCACGAAACCTGTGAAGAGATCAACCCAGAACAGCAGCTCCGTATTGCCCTTGTACGACTTAGGCAGAGAGGGGATGTGATCCATCGCGATCATCTGGAACGGATAGGTAGCCTGGAGATTACCTGGCGAGTGGCCACGGATCACCGGTCTCCCTTTCCCGTTTCACAATCCACACACTGTCCGACATAGCGCTGCACACTCTGGTAGAGGCCCCTCCACTGGAAGTGTGCTCTAATGCGCTGATAAGTCCTCCCAATGCCTTGGTGGCCGCCTTCCAAACTGGTGTGATAGTGGTGCAAAAGATCTTCTTGCAGCATCTCAGGTACTACCAGTCGAGCCACCAGATCACGGTCTTCGTCCCACTTCTTCGCCGGTGGACAGTAAAACAATAGTCCGTTCTCATCGATCTCGTAGTCTTCGGCTATCTTGGCGCAATTATTGGCTTCCGTCGCTGTGAGCTCCTGGACATCACCATCAAAATACTTCTTGAGATCGTTGATCCACTTCTCTTCCATCTGAGCTTGGAGCAGACGCTCCATTCTGATCTTCTGCACGACCTCTTCTTGGAGCACCTCCGGGTTGCGGCGTTTGCGGGACCTGGTTACGGCAGTGATCTTGACCACCGCGCTCTCAGATTGAGGCACAAGCAACTCGTCCAGGCGATTAAGTTGCCAGATCTTCGAATTCAGATTCGTCAGTGACGACTCCTCCTCCTTCTCGCTGCAATGCCGCACTAGCCAGCCGGTCTGCACTCTGGTTCCAATCTCTCTTCATGTGTAGGAACCCATGGTCCTTCCAGGATCGAAGTTCTTCCATCGCCTTTTGACGTAGGAGCACCAGACCCGGCGCCTTGCATACCATATCTCCGCTCATTTGTTGGATCACCAGATTCGAGTCTCCACAGATCACTAGTCGCCCCCAGTCCAGCTTGAACAGAAGTTCGAACCCCAGAAGCAGGCCCTTGTACTCGGCTTCGTTTACCGTAAGATCGTTCTCGAATCTGGATGCGGTCGAGGAATAGACCACTCAGGCAAGCTCCACACAATTGCGCTATACGCACCAGCCTTCCTTTTTGTTCGCGCCGACCCATCGAAACTCAGTACCAACAGCTTCTCGTCGATCTCCACAGTGGGCGGCGGCATCGTAATCGCTTGTCGGGGCTGCTTGCCCGGTGCGATCGAAGCCAGAACTGCATCCACTTCTGCTCGGGGAGTGATACACGCTGCCATGACTCCGAGGATCTCATCCTCGCCTTTCGTGCACTTGACGATTTCCAGGGTCCAACTGGACAGCAAGGCCGCCCATCGGCCAAGACGACCTTCCAGTCCAGACGAGTGTACCAGCCATGCTAGCGTTGAATGACTCGTCAGCACCTTGATTGATCTCGTAACCAACTGGGTGTAACATACATCGAGCATCCTGAGCAGCGCGAGCACTTCCTTGTCGACAATCCCATAGTTGATATAGTTCGGCTTGAGCGTCCGACTGGTGAAGGTCACCGGCTTATACACCCCATCATGCTCCTGCATCAGAGCTGCCGAGATTGCCCACGTGCTGGCATACACCACCACCACTGGTTGCTTACTGAAGTGAATGCTGCAGTCGCTCTCGTCCACTTGGTATCGTCCTCAGCTTCACCTCCTTCTTCAACGTTGCCGCCGATCTTCGGTCGTCTAGTCATCTCGTAGAAGTCAGCTTCGCGGAGCTCGTACAGGACCGACGCGTAGATAGCCAGATCTTCAATAAAGCGACCGTAGTAATTCAGGCTGCCCAAAAACGATTGCATCGATCTTAACGTGGTCGGGAATGGCAGCTCAGTGAGCGCGCTCAGATCCTTCGGGTTGGACTCCAAACCGTCAGCGGACACGCGTTGGCCGAGATATTCAACTTTCCGTAGGCCCCAGAAGCTCTTCACCACACTGATAGACAAGTTCCACTTGTTGCACGCTTCCAACAGCTTCTCCACCTTCGCACCCAGGACGTCCCAGGTTCTGGGTGGATTCTGCGGTCACCAGTATGTCGTCGATGTAAGATCGACGGCCAAGCGAAAAGAATAAGTGACTAGTTGTAGTGACGACGTCTGCTCCACATCCGGTTCACCAGAAGTGTTGGTAATTCTCGAACAGATCAGTCACCTGCCTTGTGTCGTTCTGGACTTGTATATCCAGCTGAGGCAACACATCAAGAACACCGGTGAAGTGGTTCGAAGTCGGTGATCAAGGTTCACGCCACCAAGAGGAATCTCCGCTTTGCCGTATTTCAGTGTCTTACACTCTATTCCAGAGTGTTGGGCCACGTCCAGACTTCGCCACAACAGCCTCTGGTAGATCTGCGGGGCGTTCTTCAATCCAAAGGGCATACGATTCCAGTCGAAAAGCCCGAACGGCGTGATGAACGCGGAGATCGCACGAGCTCGGTCGGTCATCGAGACGACCCAAAAGCCGCTTGCCATGTCCAACGAGCAATACCAGAGCACCTTGTCCAAGTCTTCCAGTAAGTCGTTAATGAGAGGCATAGGATACACCATCAACCTAGTTAGGCTGTTGATCGGGTGGTAATCAATACACAACCTGACGTCGACCCCATCCTTCTTGATGATCACGACGATCGGGGAAGCCCACGGCGAGGTCGAGTGCTGGATCATCTTGGCGTTCAGAAGCCCCTTGATCAGCTCGAACAGCTTCTCGCGGAACTGCGGGGCGACCTTCCGTACGCGTTGTGCGACAGGTTCCGCATTTCCCACATCTATATCGCACACCACCCCTTTCGCTGCCGGTGATAAGGCGTTGCCTTTCCCAATCAACAGATGGCGGTACCGCCAGATGACCTGCTTCAACCGGTCAATCTCCCCCGACGTGTTGTCCGCTGAATCTCCCACCTGGATGTCTTCCATAGTCACCTCGTCGGTCAGCGCCGTAACATCAGGCAGGATCGCCATTTGCTTTTCCACATCTTCTGCGTACAGCTCTCCACCTTCCGTGAGACACACTCGCTCGTCGGAATTCACGTCGGTCGATCTTGGCTCAAGATCGATCTGGGCTGAGATAGGGGGCAGAGCATAATCATGGGGGACATCTGTCGCACCTTCCTTGCGCTCCACGTAATCCGAATCAGGTCAACGTTTGTTCTGCACCTGATTTTTCCCTGTCCCTGACTCGTGAGAAAATTCTGTCGCATCTGGGACACCATCTGCGACATCAGTATCACACGGCGCGTAATCACAGGAGATTCCTTCCGAGCCAGAATGCATCTGATTGGGCGAGGGGGCGGAACTTCTCTGCATTTCTCCGCACATCGGTTGCGTTTCCACACACACCTCCTGGGAGGGTGCACCGTCATTCCGCATTTCTTCCGCCGCCCGCGCAGTCTCCTTCAAGTCGGGCGAGCTTGGCTCGCCGCGGGGCCGCGCCTCGCGCGCCATGCACACCGCTGTCGCTCCTGTGGGCCTGGGCAGGATTGCCGTCGGCGCCGCGTACTCCGGCCGCTCCACCAAGGGCTCCGGGGACTCCGTCGATTCCTGCGTGTCGTCGTCCGTGTCGGTCGTCGCCTGGTATGCCAGGTTCTGCCACTCGGCGTACCGGCGCGACCCGACGGAGACGTATCCAGGGACTCGAGGTACGCGATCTCCCGCCAACCACATTCCGAGGTATGTACGTCGATCCAGCGCTAACTTCTTGTCGCTTGTGTTGGTGATCCGCAGGTAGCAGGTCTTGCCGGGACCGGCGATCAGCGTGGACACCCAGCGATCTCCGCGCGTCACCCACAGCTTCCGGTGATCCGATGTCCGCGACCGAAGCCTGATCTCGATGGACCCGCCGATTCCAAGCATGCAGTCTTCGTCCAGCGTCACCTGCTCCACCTTGTCTCCATACAGCGGCCGTCTGCCGGCCATCTGGATCTTCACTTCGTCGGGCAAGCCGACAGTGCCGTCCGCGAGATCAAGGCGGATCCCGGCGGGGACCATGAAGTCCATGCCGAGGATCAGATCTTGGCCTCCAGTCGGCGGACCCACCCAGACGTCGAAGAAGTTCACCAAGTTGCCAGCCAGGGTGATTTTGATCCGGGTTCGACCATCCGCGGCGTACGGTGCGTTGCCAACTCCTTCACAGTCCAACGATTGACCTTCGTCAATGTAGCATCCAACCTTACGAGCAAAGGTAGTGTCGAGAATCGACACTTCGGCGCCATTATCAAACAATAAAGTCGTTTTTTCGTTGTTGATCTTCCCCATAGCCTTGACTTGCTTGAACTTCTTCTCAGGCACGTGGTACTTCCAATACCCACGCGATTCTCCTGGCAATATGTCCAACGCCATCGTCACATTCGATCTTGAGTATTCATCGATTCCACGGAGACTTGACACAGGTGCGGCATGTTTCCGTTGAAGATCACATGTATTGACAATCGGGTTCATCAGCTTGCTAACCAACTCTTCCGACTGCTTCTCGACGAATGCATAAATGCATAAATGAGAACGCTCGGCTCGTACCGGATTCCAACCCGGCGAGCGTCTCAGTTTAACATCTTCTCTGCTGACTCAGGCAGCATTCCTCCATGCTTGGTGGGGTTATACCACTGGCGAATCAAGTTGTAGAATTCCTCCATGGGGCATTTTCCTTTGTCATGGATCTCGCCGCAAGCACACGAACAAGCACCGATCTGAGGGGTGGCCCTTGCGGCCACACTTCTCGCAGCTTAGGCGCCCCCAGCATCCAAGGTCACTGTGCTTGCTTGAGCCACAGTGTGAACAGCGCTTGAAGGGTTTGTTCGCGTCGTTGGGCCGTTGGTGGCGGTCTTGCTGGCGATCTTGGCTCTGGAAGTTCCGATCTTGCGAGGTGTCGCGTCCATGAGCAGCGGCGACGTACACCCTACGCACGCTTCCTTCTTCCGATCCACTGGACTCTGCTTCCGACTCGCTGCTGCTGTCGATCTTCTGGATTGCGCGGACAGCTCGAGTAGACGAAGTCGGTGCCGCGGTGTTTCCAGCGTTCTTGGGTCGGGGTTTGATCGACCCATACACAGACTTGATCTGTCGTGCCTTGGCCCGCTGTCGAGATCGAAGCGCCTCTTCCAACGTATCAGCGTCCGGGATCCGCAAGAGCGCAAGGTGATCAGCGAGATCGCGATCGTCAAGCGTCTCACTGTAGCGCTCGACATGTTCACGGCGAGTCTCGGTCGGTCCGTCCTTGACTTGGATGAGTGCGCACAGGCCCGCCACATTGAGCCTGTACAGGTAATCAAGTGGTGACTCATCGGAGCGCTTCCTCGCGTGGTAGTACTGCCTCGCGACAGATACTCCTCTTCCACAGTACTGAACCTGGAATGCATGCAGCAGGTCTTTCCACGTGCTGCGCGTTGTGCGGCTCAGCTGCCGATACCTATTGCGGGCAGGTCCGGTAAGAAGATCTCCGAGGACCAGACACTTCTCGTCGTCTGGAGCTTGGTCACGCACGAAGGCTGACTTTACCTTGCTCAGCCAAGAGCGAGCGCGATCTTCGTCACCGTCCTTCCCGGAGAACTCCTTCAGCTCGGACATCGCGGACACTCGGATACGTGGAGCTGCTGTCGATCCTGACGCCAACGCTGTCGTGGCTACCGCAGCTCGGGCGGGTGGCGTGAGATCGAGGTCATCGGGGTCGTACTCACTTACGGAGGGATGACGTCCCGGTGATCCAACTGACTCCATCGCCACGTCTTGTGTTCCGACAGGAGCCGGAGTTGTCGATCTCGTGGTCGTTTGCGTCCGCTGGTTGGTCATGAAGCGGTCCATCATGGCTCGAAGGTAAGGTTTCATTCCTTCCGGGATACGTTCCGGTAGAACCATCCTTGCCGGGTTGCGATCTGGCCTGGCAGCGGGGACCGCCGTCGGAAGTCTAGCGGCGTTGTGTGCCGCCCGATCTCGCAGCATAGCTGCTCCCGACTGGCCCAACGTCATCCGGGGTGCTTCTTCGCCACTGTCAGAGCCAACATCCTCGGTTGCCGACACATCCTCGGTTGCCGACACATCTTCGGTCGCCGACTCGTAGTGAGACGACGGCCCGGTCTGGTTACCCAGAGTGAGAGTCGGGAACACCTTCTTGATCTTGTGCGCTGGTTCCTTTCGGCCGACCAGCGGCTTCAGCAGGTCGAAGAGCGTGATGAGAGCTTGCTGGATCGTGTCGAGCTTGAGATCGAAGAGGTCGTTCGCCTCAAATGCCCCGGCGACGATGCCTGACTCCTTCAGCAATCGGAGCAGCGCCTTCACTGCGTCCAGCTTGCTCGTCCCGGCGACCGGTTCGGACACCGGTCCCTTCAGGTCGCCAATCAGCTTCGGACGGATGATCTTCATCACTTCGTCCTCCAGCAGGAATGCGTGAAGCTGCTTCTTGTGGAACATGATCTCCAGCGTTTCTTCCGCCCAGGTCGGTGCGGGATCAGCAAGATCCTCAGCATCTGAGTCTGGCGCCTTGATCTTCTTCCGCGAGGCCTTGGATCTTGCCGGGTTCTTCTTGGCAGTCGATCTTGAGCCGAGCGGGTGGTTCTTTTCGGCTTTCGCCGGTGGGCTTTCGTCCGGCGGGTCTCGATTTGCGTCGAGGCCCGCGGGGTCCCCGAAGGGACCTGGGGAGGAGGTCGAGGTTTCCCTTCCAGGTCCGTTGCCAGACCTTCCTCTGTTCCGGCAGTAGAGCTCCTCCCAAAACTCGTCTGATCTAAGGATCTATCTTGATTTAACAGCGTCGTTGGAGATCCAATATCCATTGACGCCTCATTCCCTGATCTGGGATCAGCTTGCGTTTCGTCTTTGTGGGACTCACGGTGAAATCCCGAGTCACCCAAAGATCCGGGCACGCGCACCATTGTGGCGAAGTGGTCCTGCGAAAATTGGTGATCGCTGGGGTCCTCTTGCACACTGCGCCCGAACTGCCGACTAACGGAGGGGGTACTCCGATCTTCCGTCAAGTTATGTGTTTCATCTTGTGTACCCGTCGGTGGGCGATTCGCTCTTCGGATGATCTCTTGTGGAGACGCGGTAGCTTGATCTCAGGCTGTTGGTGGACAGCGGGAGGTTGGTGGCGGTATCGGGGATACTTCTACTCGTTATGCCGGGGTTATGTCGAGTCGTCGATCTTGAGGGTCGAGATCGGGGACTCTTCGGCCGAAGTTAATCTGGGCCGTGGGGGGTTCTTGCGGTCGGCGCACTGCCTTCCTTCCTTGTTCCTTTCCGTACTTGTCGCTTCCTATAGCGAGGGATTGAGTGAGAAGTCGACGGACGCCTTGGCCAAGTAAATCCTTGGCGGCCGAGCCTCGATCTGGTGTAATACTCCGGTAGCTTGTCGTCAGGTGGGCCAATAGTCGTTCCCGTGCCCGGTATACTGAAGCGAAGACCACTTGATCAGAAGGAAGCAAATTCAACTCTGTTTAATGTGTTAGCTTTTCCTAATCCATGTCCTACGGCTCCTAGTGTGCTGCCACGTGTGTGGCTCTCGCTCGCTTACCACTAAGTGCGATTACTCTCCTTAAGTGCGATTACGCCACAAGATTGACTCACGCCTCTCCGAACTGATGCACCGTGGGTACAATCAGCTTTGACAGGGATTTGAAGACTTGCGCATGATGTCACTCTTGGGGGGTGTCACTCGGGCCGTTTAGCTGAGATCCCAATGGCGGAGATCGAAAGCGACCACGCGAACGTCGCGGGGAGATTTCCTTCTCGCCACTTTCCCACATCCGCATCTTGACTACCTTCGTCCGGTGGTGGCAGACCAACCATTGTCAGCCGAAGGGGGTCGCCGGCAACGTAGAAAGCATAGAAACGGTAATCTAAAGCAGATGTATTACACGACCTTCTATTGAAAATGAGAGGTTTATTTCGATGGACAGTTCGTAGCGATATGGTCGGCCTTCTTGCACCGATGACATGTCGCTGTAGCTTGTCAGTTGTCATTTGCAATTCCAGCCCTTTTGCCGGCGTGGTCAAATCGCGTGGCCAGATTGATTGTCTCTTCCAAAGTCAACGTTGATGTTTACGGATGTGATTTGCCGTGCCCGTCTTTTTTAACCCCTGCTGAAAATATATCTAAGTTCCAGCGAGCTAATCAGTACGGTGTATTGGATGAGCAAAATTGGTAATCTGCCACGTAATCATGGACGTAATCATGGAGTGACGTGGTCTGACTGAGCGTGCACAGCCGTCCCCGCAAGCGATACTTGCTGTCTGGTGGCAAAAAGCGCTGGCGCTTGGCGGTTTTGAACGTCTCCCACGTCTTCACCCGACCACTAACATCGCATGTCGATGAAAACTGGCGATCCAATTCATCGGTGTCACGTCCAGATGAGATGACACTATAGTCACAAACTGAGGTGACTCTTCCGTCATCTGTGGGTGATAGTCAGCATAGGACTGCTCCACAGCAACGAACCACAGCTCGAGATTATCGTCGAGTTTCCCATTGTAGGTCGGAGGTTTATTTTTGTGGGCCCCTGTTCGCCGTGCAGCGAGCGCGTGGATGCGTGCCTCGCAAACACCATATTGATGTTGCACCATGAATTGAAAATCCACCTGCTGGATGGCGAGAATTGATCAGACTTCCCCAAAAGTATGCGGAGTGGCGGTCCCTTTCATCACTGGGAATTCTTGGCTCGATGGTCAGGAACTGGTGGACAAGTCGAAGATTGGACTCTTCAAGTGCTATCATGTAACTAATGGATGAAGCTCGGCAAAATGAAAAGTGATAGTAAGTTTGCGGGGTGCTCTCTTGTGTCCACTCCTAGACAGGCAAGCCGTAAACTATATCGTGCTTAACTACTAAATGCACCGTAAGCATCCCGTGAACTGCAACGGTAATCTAACGCAGATGTGTTTCACGACCTCCTTCGGCGCCATTATTTTAACAAGCACTGGTGACTTGCTTGTGGCTGATAACGATCGAAATACTGTTGATCGAATAACATCCTATTACAAGCACTTGTGACTCTATTACATGTTACCACACGCACACCTTGTATTCATCTTGCTTGTGCCTTCTTCATCTCACTAGCGGCAGTACGCTCACAAGGTTGTACACGTAGTCCACCAAGGGATAACCTACGTTGTTGTTCATAGTAAAACTAGCGTCGGCACGCTCAGTTTTGGCAAGTACATGCCATAACCTCAAGGAAGGCGAAGCAACCTGATCGTGACCAAACGTAGCGCAATGATATCCGGCAGCAGCGGATATCGGAGGCGAGGCGGGGCTCTTGCGCCTGCCAGTACTCGAGAAAGTGGGGCTTCTCTATCCAACAAATCAATAAAGCACCTACAAGTCCCGAGCCAGACACCACATCAGTACAAGTAAAGACCCTTCGTGTTGCTTCACCTGAAAATCTGCAAAAATCAACACTTGGCTCAGCGGCCCTACGAGATTTATCGTCTGCAATATGCGAACCTATGGAGAGAACTAGGTTCTCGACTCGCGTCATATTTGTGTTTAGGAATTTGACTCCTATTGTAGAAACACATTTCAAGCCTCCATGTAAACTGTTGTCATGTGTGATATCAATAAAACAAGAGCCATAGATAACCACCTACGTCGATAACAGGATCCGAAACTCCGAGAAACTGGTCAATCGTAAATAAAAAACTCTCTAGTTTGGCCGGGTCATACGGAGAATACTATTCAGTCTCATATTTTTGCACGCATGGATGGAACCAACGCAAACGAGGTTAGTAACGCGCGCCAACAATCGAACCATGGAGCTTCGTACTCAAGGTATAGTAGTCGCAGGAACAGTAAATAAACCCATTCAACACATTCGAAGTACTGGCTGCGACGCAAAGTTTGTTGTGACAATGAAAAAGGGAAAAGTCTCCAACAGTGGTGAATCCTTCTTCTTTGTGAGCGTAAACCAACAGAAGCCAAGCCACACCCATCCGGTCAATACTTCAATTTGGAGTTCTTACGCCGTATAGACGACCCGGAGATCGTGGACATGGCGCAAACTTGTAGCCACTATATTGTCATTATTGCGGATTCACAAGTAGGATTCACAAGTACATCGCAGAGAGCAGCAGTCAGTACTCTCCAACGGCGAAATGTTAATAAGGAACGTTAACACTTTCAAGCGTTTTATTCAGACCCGAAGGAAAAGAAGTAACACCGCAAAATGTCCGCAATATGATTAACAAAATTAAGGGTGGAGTCAAGATTGAAAACGTTGAGGATCGTGTTGAACTGCTTCTGCGTGATTTTTCGGCCAGCGATCCTAGAAATGCTGCAAATAAATTCATTGATGATGCATAAGTTTTCAAACTGCACGCATGAGGAAGCTGTTCCACTTATTTCCAGAAGTGATTCTGGGGGACACTGCACACAAGACCAACGAGTTGAAGTACAATTTGTTTGGCTTTATGCTTCACGACTCGTGGTCATGGCCAATTCGTCCAACACTCGTTTATGGATTCCGAAACCAAACAAAGCATGCAACAAATTATCATTGCTAATAAAAGCACAATTCAATGTGAGCATTGAAGTCATTAATCTATGCGTCACTCTGTGTTAACGATTCCTTCTGTGGTTGAACAACAACAGCTCACATTTAAACTGCTGAAGGTTGACAAGGACTTAAGTTAAGTTAAGGATTTAACTGAAATCGATGAGCTAGAAGCTGGCTTTTTCCCAGCCTGAGTTTTGATATGCCAATTTCAAGTGCTGAAATACTCCAAGACCATTAAAGGTATCTAGTGTATTCTAATTAACACGGCAATTTCAACAACCTCGTTGGGGGCTAACGTAAAAAGTGTCATATATTCCAGGAAACCCGAAATATCATCTTAGTCAGGAATTGCAGCAGCGAATGCTTATGGCGGTCAAGTCAATGACGTGTGCTAAAGATGAAAAAACCTGCGTGACTTCTCGGGAAATGTCACTCGAAGATATTCAAGAGGTGTTCGCGAGCAAACGGACGTAGGGGAAGTTGAATTTATTAAACAGAAAACAGGTCGAAAATTGTGATCGAACACCAGAAGATTCGTCTACAATGGTCAAAGATCATATTAATTCGGTCGGTGGCTTCGAGATGGATGTTGAAGGGGAGACGATACCAATTGTGACCAGAACGAACTGTAAACCGTTGGAGATATGAAATGTGGGGATAACTATTCGCCAGGTGTACATCCTTTTGAGGCGTACTTCCAAAAAAATTGGGATGAGTGCAAGCGTCAGTGGTTTACATGTTATCGTGATGCCTGTCTTCACTTAGCGAACACACGAATAGCCGACTTGAGTCAGGACGGGGTAAACTGATGCCAGGCTTGAACTCGAAAATGCCTCTTGACGAAAGCATTTCGAATGTCCTAACGCTCCAGCTCATGGAGAAGATGGCATTCTACAGATATGTACGTATCTGAAACGAGAGTCCACACATGAAAGTCTTGATTAACCTAACCAAATCTGGGTGTGGCAGGGTATAAGAACCACCATCAACATGAACTACGATGCAGATATGCCAAACGTTTTGTCTGTTGTATTACAGCACGCAGCAGAACGGATTCACAGTACTCACTACGAATGTACGCAGCGAACAAACACGTTATAGTTGCTCGGAGACTGGATGTTCTGGCGAAATTAACTAAGTCATTGGACCTTGTTGAGACAGACAGATTGCGATCAATTATACAAACTATATCTCTATCCGCATTAATGCAGTTCGGGAAAGAGGTAAGCTACGTGTGTTTACAACACAATCGTAGTAACGACGCTAATGATGCATATGCCATTGCCAGGGGTTCGGATTAACCACTGGTACTGTCGAATATGTAGATACTGGAGTACCGAATCCACGTATGAGGATTAGGATTAATGCCATCGGCCCGAAGTATTAGTATCTGTGATACAACAGCGCATGTAGCGAATCCCCAAAGGATGTATAACCTAATACTAAGGATAGTGCGCCAACGTGCTATGCCAGAAAAAGTTTAGCGACGAAGCGTAACTCCGCGCGCTTCTCATAAGCCTGGAACAGTCTGCTAGTGAAGCGTAACTCCCCGTGCTTCTCAAAAGCCTGGAATAGATCGCTAGTGAAGCGTAACTCCTCGCACGCATCTGCTTGCTTCGAACGAGAGGGTTCAAAACTCTTCATTCTGCTGTTTGCTCTCAAGGAGAGAGCCACTACCATGGAAGGGGACGCTGACACTGAAGTTGTAACAGAGTTACACTCACCCGTTCAGAGAGACGTCGACGAAAGTGAGGACGAAGGCGTCGACGAGCACGGCATTCCAGTTTCAGCGAAGCATTTCAACCAAAATATGTTCACGATAGTTTGGCAATTTATCCACAAGCTGGCTGAGCCCATTCAAGACCCGACGAAACCCGATCATCCTTTTACGCATGTGTGTCTTGTCTGTGCCGATGCCTGCGCCAGCTCCGACATGGCCGAGAACGCTTGGAAAACGTGCCTGATGCGTAAAAAAACTCGTCAAACGCACAAAAGCACAAGCTACGACAGCATCCAGAGCACTCATTTAGTGTCGAGGCCGCTAAGCAACGGCAGACTTCAGTACAGAGCCGAATTGAGGAGCACAATGCCAATGTACAAGCTATCCAACCCGGATCTAAGGTGAAAAAGCAGAGGACCATGGAGGAGTCATTAAGTGTGAGCAAAGACGAAATCATAATAATGGCAACGAGGGGGCTATTATCTGCGGGGCTCCCTCCAACTGTTCTAACCAATGAGGAGCTGCAAGTGATGGTTCGACGACTTTCAAACCGGCCTCAGCTAACATTTCCAGCTCGCGAAACCTTCTACACGTTTGCCCAGGGCGAGTTTGACTGTTGCGTTCAGAGAGTTTCACGTGTATTCAACTACGAGTATGAGGCGTTGCTGCGGCTACCGTTCCTTTCTGTGCTACATGACATGTGTACAAACGCTGCCAACGTGAACATTATTGGGGTCACTGCCATATTTATTGATTCCAAGTGGCGGCTTCGTGTCATTTCATTGCTAGCACTACCAAATCAACAAGGGCACGCTGCTGAAACCGTGGCACGTTTGATCTCTTCTAATGTCCAGACACGATACGGCTTCAATATCGACCAATTTGCCCGATTTTTAGTCAGCGATACCACCGGCAGTGCACGCAACGTGTCAGATAATTTTAAAGCACGGACCAAGTGGATTGCTTGATCCACTTGTTGAGTTTGTGTCTTTTGTATGCACTTGGTCCGAAAGAACACACAAAAAAATGATGCCATTGTGACTCCGGGGTGAATTTAGAGATGGGCGTATGGTTATTCAGAAGTTGCGCGATTTGGCAGCGTTTTCGGCACACCTCAGCGTTTGGCAAAGCTGAAACAAATCAAAGAGCTTTATGGTCTTCCTGCTGTAAACACTGCTATCGACGCCAAAACAAGAGTTGGCGACGCCGTCACTCTTATGCGTCGCAGCGTTTACAATCGCTATGCCTTCACTCAATACTTTGAGACAGCTCCACCAAATGAGAAGGAAGTGTGGTTGAACATTACATCAGCTGACTGGAAGTTGATCATCGAGATTGAAGCTGCTACTGATCAACTTGCTCAATTCAGTTTAGGCGAAGTCCAGAAGGAGGGGGTGGCCAGTTCGTACGCGCACTTTTTCGCAAGATATTGTTGTTAGCATTGGAACAGGATTCCATTGAGTGTTTGGTTTTGGAGCGGCCAGACCCAGAAGGGAGTGAGTTTTCACAGCGGTGCGTTTCACGCAAAGTAGATAACCTTTCGCGTTGGGGTAAGCGTTGTCGACAGCGACTGCGTGGTCAACTGGAAGTCCGGTTTCCACAGGAAGACGTCAATGAAACCAAGGCCTTATTGTTAGACCCGCGAATTAAGTCCAAAGCAGTCACAATTGTCAGTGAAGATGCCCTTGCCCGAGCAGAACAGGAACTCCTACTAGAACAAGATGCCGTATTCAAGGCACGGAAGGTTCGTGTATTTACCCCCGAGATGTCATGTGACACTGAAGTTGATGTTGGACAACCAATAACACCGGCACGACATGAACAGAATGATGCTCTCTGTAGACTGCTGCAAACGCTGAAGTGCGTGTCGCGCATGAGGATCTGCTGGTACAATCAAGGAGTGCCTGGAACCTGTGGAAGAATATGTCCGTGAAGTGGTTTTGTCAGTCCAAGGATGGTAAGTACAACGCTCTCGATTTGTATAGAGAGGTCGACGTCCTTGAGTGTTTTAGAGTCCACAGAGAGCAAGAGCATCCCGCCGTCGCAGTACTAGCGAGAATTTACTTGGCAAAGGCACTTTTCCACGGCAGTTCAAGAACGGTTCTTTAGTCTCAGCAGCTACGTCGTCAATGATCTAAGAACGCGTCTTGATGATGATCGGGCAGAGCTTCTGTGCCTAATGAAGGCCAACCGGAGTGAGTACAAGACTCTACTAAAGGAAACGTAGAATTGACATAAGAGAAGGTAGGTATCAAATACACGTATCAAGGTATTAGTATGAGTATTAATATGTCCTGAGTCTGGCATAGGATCATCCGATACCGTAGCAAAACGAATATCTACCTGGATGATTATCAATGATCCTGACCAAATGACCGATGATTCGAACCCCTGGCCATTGCAGGTAGTTCTCTTTCAAGATCTGATGGCATATAGAGATACGTATTGGCTAAACGATACATATATGAAGCTGATTTCGTACTCAATGTGTTGCCACAGGTTTTGTGGACATAAGGTTTTGTTCGAGGCTTGCGAGAACGATACATCTGCCAACGAAGCTTCAAGAATCCCTCTTTTGTTGAATCCTTAAATGGCAAATCACCTACGTCGTGCTGCCAATCAACTTTGATAACCTGCACTGGTGTCTGCTTCTTGTGGATATACATCACCGCGCCATTACAATATCCGATCCATTCCGGAGCATCACGTATTACAAAACGGCTAAATTCGACGTACGATAAGTACTTACGAGACGTTGTTGGTGGAGATTTCAGCGTTACCAAAATGACTTAGGCAATCTAATGGAACAAATGCGGGCTAATTTGTCATGATTTATGCCATGATTTACATCAAGGGTATGCCAGTTCCGGAACTGACAAGTAACAACCTTAAAGATATTCGCTTTACTCTCTTCGTGGAAAGATTGAATGGATGCTTCTCATACTCTTAGCAGTAAACAAGTTTTTACCACTGTACGCCGGCCATTGCCGACGTACCACTTACTGATGAGGACCTAAGAAAATAAGCTAACTATATCTCTACTGTTCTGGTTTAAAGCATACGTACTAGTGCACCAAGTATTCGGCTTATGATAGCTTGCGAGTGTTCTGGTAGCTTGTGGTTCATGATTTTTAACAAACTGTCACACTTTATTTAAGTGGGCGAGTCCATGAGGACGAGTTTGCTTGTGGCAAGCTTGTGGTTCAAAACAGTCACAGGCAATTCGAGGAATTTTACATGAATCAACATCAAACACTGAGATTTAGGAAAACATTAATCATACTGAGTTAGCGCTTTGAAATATTACTGCTTCAGTTACTACCAAGTGACATGCATATTCAAAGTTTTTGTAGTTCTAGTTGTGACTTATTGTGAACGCTAGATCGCAAAACATTACCACTCACTTTCGAATTAGCCATGGCACCAGTAGCGAGAAATCACTCAAAGCGCAAGCCGGGCTGTTCGAAGACACGCAAAACGAAGACTTGCTGAAGGTGCCACTTGATCTTGAGCTCGACCTACAAGTTGAAGGTACATCTCCAGCTCAAGAGTGGATGCGACCCAAAGGCGTTTTCAAAGCAAGCGGTAAAAAGGAAGGAGGACAACCGCCTGTCGAGCAAGGTGCCTAAAAAGCAGCTCGACAAGGTCGACCGGCGGAAAGAGCAGGAGGAAAAGGACGAAGATGACGAAACCATTGAGGTTAGTCTTGTCCGTCATTGCATTTGGTTGACAAACCCACAAAGACTTTGGCCAAGATCGACTGATCCAACGTGGTGGATCTACGCTAGCGTTTTTGGGGTGCAAGAAAGTAAGGTTATAGCAATATCTACAGTACTATTTTTCATCTAACCCTTTCGCGGTGAAAGTGTGCAGTTTTCGCCCATTTTTACATTTTCAACTAAATACGAAATGTATCCATATAAAAAGGCGAATAGTGCGGCCTTTTAGTCTACTTCATTCAAGTACACAACATAAGCGAAAAAGGATTTGAACAAGATTTGTAGTAGTACCTTAGTGTTATTAAAAGGGTGCTTTAACTTGACCTTGTATACTATCGTAACGTAAAGGCAAATACAGCCCCTCGCGAAAGGGTTAATAAACAGTGTTTCGTGCACCAAATTGGCAAAAATGTCTTATATTCGTAATGGCTGCGTTCGTCTGCTTCCCTGTAAGATTTCAGACAAATGTATTTTATTTTGTCCCGACATCGATCAGAAGCAGCTTGAATATTGAATTTCTCCATAAGGCTCCATAGGGGCCCCTTCGTGTGTTAGTTGTACTAATATTGATCTGTGGTTTTTGCGGGATATACATTATTAAGGGTTTTAATATGAAGTGATCTCAAACCCCACGAAATATAACGATTAAAACCCAAATTATCGATATTACCGCATGCTCTCTTGTCCCTTAGTACTGTTTGTTGCTGCTTTCGCTAACAGTTTATTCAGTTGCCGCCCTTGTTTTTTTACGTTTGTGCTTTTGTTTTGGTCCTGGTTTGAGACCACGCTTTCCCAGCTCAGGGTGTGCTGACTGAATGGGCGGAACTCCGATGCTGAAATCTTGATCAAGCGATGCATCAGCCGGCCATGTATGTATCACAGAAGCTGTCGATTGACATTAGTTTGGCATGATACAAAGTGTCGAGAGCCTGGCCTTTCATTATCGCGGCAGATACATGGAAAATCTCGGTCTTGCCAATCCCCACATGTGCATTCTCGAGCTGGAAGGCCTACCAGGCGCCAGGGGTGTATAACCCCGGGTTGATTGGGCTTCATAGGTACATTACGTTGTAAGCACCCTCCATGCATGGTGTTACCTTGCACTTCTCTCCTGCTATAGTCAACTCCTGGCGCTCTGACGCAAGGGTCGGTACAACGGCGTGGAGCTTACTCCACGACTCGAAATCAACCAATTGTCTCGCATCTGTCTCTTGGCCGAAACCAGTTCACTATGTTTCCTGAAGTAGAGTGCAAATGCCTCCATTCGCTTGCACTACGACAATCGTTTCCAATCCAGGTTTTGGCTTGCTCAAAGAGGTTGGATGTAGTCTCGCCGTATGTAGGGAGCTTGATGTGTTCCTCGTACTTGTATTTCACTCAGTGGTTCGTATCGATTCCTTAAAGATGCTCCACCGCCGCTGGATTCGTTTTCGGCAATTCTTTCTCAGAGGAGGTGTAGTCGCTTTCACAGGCGCTACGAGCCATTTCGTTGATAATCCCACGCCCTTTCCCACGCCCTTGCTGTTGATGTTACACTTTATGTTTCGGAGACAGAACCTGTGACCAGCCGGGTGAAACACGTCCACTACAGCGGACAAGATACTTTTTTGTCGATCCGATAGAACCGTGAAGCGTTCAACATCATCGAAGGTTTCTCTGACCACCTTCATAAACCAAACCCAATAGTCGTAATTGTCGATCGAAAAAAGAGAAAATGCAAATGGCAGGATGTGATTGATGAAAGCATTTGCTGTTGCGACGAGGCAAACCTCATAGTTGTTCATCTCGCCCTTGAGGTGCGTCCCGTCAAAGCCATACAGACATCATGTCCTAGTTGCAACGCGTATGGGAGAAAATAGGCTCGTTTGAAAGTCCCAATTTCCTCTTTTTTCAAACCGCCAAACAGAGCCTGGGGTTTCGCCCCCATAAGTTTCAAATAGCTTTCCAACTTTTGATAGCTGACGGGCCGATCCGCAGTACTGCTGTCAACAATGTATCTCTTGATTCGCGAAATTGACGAGGATAACACTTTGAATCCCTTTCCGAGCAAGAACTCTGATATAGCTGCTTCCGTCATACGATCGGTTTTCCCTTCGTTTAAGGGCAACATTTGGATTTCAATCAAACGTGTCAGCTCCTCCACAGACTGGGTAGTGTTCCTTTGACCTTTCGCAGGACGAGGGATAGTACTTTCAGCAACCGGTCGTCCCGACAAACCCACTTGCTTGATATGGTTGTGGCAGAAATTCACGCGATATTTTTTTCAAAACCCGTCGCATCCACTGAGAATGGACAGCATAGATCTTGTGGAGGTGTTGCTTTGTCAAAGAACTGCTGCCCATTCAGCTTCTTACACACACTTGATTTTTTCCTCCCCCTGTCCCTTGACGCTGAAGTGTTTATGACCATTTGAAAACCACAAGCTTGAGCAAAAGCTTTGCACCGAGCCTGAACCACCTTTGAGACCTCAAATCTAATGTTGGCTGGACTGGCACATGCAACACCGTAGGCTTCATTACTTGAGTCAATCTGCAGCACATGAACATTTTCAAGAAGTAGACCCAGCTCTTGGGTCTTTACCAGGTCGTCAGCTTCAAGAACGAACGGGAAATCGTCGTATCACGGCGGGTTTGTAGAAGGTGGACGCTTCATTGGGGTCAGGTTCGCTTGACTGAATTGTCGGAAAATGAAAAGTAAATGCCCCGAAACAGTTTGAGCTGAAATAAATACTTCGTTTCAGGCTGCGGTAGCAAGTTAGGGGTTTCAGTAGTTTCGGGTGGTTTTCAGTAGGATACGAATTATCTAACACAACGACCCATTATGTGTAGAAGGGATGATGGTTTCGTCCAGAACGACCGGTGCTGTCAACGGCAACAACTTAGACAGTAATTTACACTCATATGTCAGTAGTAATCATAGTCACTTAGTACTGGTACTACCAACGAACTCATTTGGTCCGCATTAAGCAATTAACACCGTCCGCATTCTAATATCTCCCTATTTGGGATTTATTTATGGAACATTCCGCCAAGCAACTCACAAACCCGTACTTTTTTGTAAAATGCTTGGGGCCGTAACGTCGCCCAACCCCTTTTGAAAGCGAGAGGTTTATTTCGATGGACAGTTCGTAGCGATGTGGTCGGCCTTCTTGCAGCGATGACAAGTCGCTGTAGCTTGTCAGTTGTCATTTGCCATTCCAGCCCTTTTGCCGGCGTGGTCAAATCGCGTGGCCAGATTGATTGTCTCTTCCAAAGTCCACGTTGATGTTCACGGTTGTGATTTGCCGAGTCCGTCTATAACCCCTGCTATGTCAAGGTTCTGCTGGAGCGGAGAGCGGAGGAGAGGAGACTTGTGTCTTGAAGGTCAAAAGGAATTGCCATTGAGTTACATGTCGGTCGGAGACTAGGACAGCTCTAGTGGCCATCCAAGCATGGATGGATACACTATGTATGTACATAGTTTGTGTTCATGACCTTAATGCTGTAACCAAGGATGTGTGCGGTTTACATGACCAGCTGAAGCCGTTCCCTCTAACAGCCTCTCTGCGACTGGGAGGTCTTGGGCTCTTGACCGCGGGCTTTCAAGCTAGCTGAAGACTGCAGGTCACGCGCTCGCTCCCAAGTTCCAGATGACGCCATTAGGTCCTGTGATCATCCTGTCGTCCCAGAGGTGGCATTAAGCGGCTATACCGCACCACCGTCCCAACGAGGCGGAGCTCTGTCCTTGAAAACACTTGGTTTCAGATACTCTGCATAGGATTTTAAACCTTATAATTCATAATGGGACGTAATTATTGGGACATTTCCCCAGGTATGAAATGTCAAATTGTTTCTGTGAGCTCTTGCGAGTTGTTGTATGGCGTCTGCTGCAGAAACATAGTGTCTTGGTGCGCTCCTCTCTGCCATATTGTGATGGTACGCTTTACCCATACGCTGTGCCATGTTGGTTTGCTACATGCATTTGTAGAAGACATTTAACTCACATACATACATAGTGCATCTGGCTATGCTCTATGTAGATCGAGTAGAGCGGTTTAGTTCTTTATAAGAGGGCTTTATCCATTGCGACTGTGTTCATTTAACATTTTGTCTTCGCTACGGCACTTGCCAAGGTCCAAGTCTCTCAAGTTTCATATTCAGCTATTGCTGCCTTTCCCAACTAAGAAGAAGGTGCGTAAAAGGTTATTGTATTCCTACCGGGCGAGTCAATCTGGCTAGAGGAATTTCGTATAATTCTTAAGGGCCCTGTCCGGCGCCGGAGACTAGCTAGGGGTACAGGTAGCAATGCCTGTTTTCCCCGAAAAGGTCCCCAAGTGTGTAAAGTGTTCTATACTGTTTTGAATGTAACTTTTGGTAATCAGACTGATATTGAGTATGTAACTGACGTTATTATACACTTATCCTGTAGATGCCAGCGAACATCGATTGTCTGCCAGAGCCAGGAGCCAAAGCCGGAACGCTCATCGTTCTGCGGCATGTTATCTATCAACAATGCGCTACAACACCGAGATTTTCTTACTCGTGGAGCCATGAAGCCCATTATTGAGAAACTTAAGCTTCAACTGCCTGAAGAGCACCACGGTAGTGTACGTGATGGTGCGTACACTACACACGCTATGCACCTGGCTCTTCAGAAGCGTGGCAAGCAGCTATTCTACATGAATAAAAAGATCAAGTGTGGTCCCGACAAGCGCATCACACGCATCGTCAATTCTAAGAAGCCTGCCCTCATCATCATTGGGCGACGTCCGGGTCAGTTGGCCGGGACTTTATAACACCTCTTTATTGAGTCGGATAGTTACATGTACTTTCCAAACACTGAAGAGAAGCTTCGCTCCATACTTCGAGACTGTGGACGGCGTGTACGCCATCGAGGACAACTAAGGCATCTAGTGGACTAGTACCCATTAATTGGTACACTACATCTTTTTGTTTGTTTATTGTATATTTTGTAGTCTTTTTTCTGACAAAATTTATTCGATTACTCTGAATTTTCTACCGAAGTTGTTGCTATATTTATGAATTTTACTCTGATTGTTTTTCATTCATTTCTGCTATTCCGCATAGCGTTCTTCGCAGGTGTAAGAACGCTAGTTTTGTTAGTGATTTTGCAAAGATATAGGCAACCATCCTTTGGTGTTACAGTATTTCATTTCAAATTCCTTTCGATCTACTTTTTCTTGTACTATGTGATATCGAATATGAATGTGTTTGCTTCTTCCATGCAGTTCTGGATTATAGGATAGTTTGATGCAGGTTTGGTTGTCTTCAAAGATTGTGATGGCATGTGGGCTTTCATGTTTTGGCTCTACTTGTAGGAGTTTTAAGAATATTATTTCTTGCATGCACTGGCATAAAGCAATGTATTCTGCTTCTTTTGTCAATAGAACTACCGTGTGGTGCTTTCTAGACTGCCATGAGATCATGCTGTCGCACATTTATGTGATGAAGCCGCCGATGGACAGTCTAGTGTCCATGTAGTTAGCATAGTCTGTATCTGAGTATGCTGTGAGGTAGTGTTTTGACGCATATAGCCCTAGATTGTTGATGCCACCTAGTGTGACGCCACGATTGCGAGTGTCGTTTAAGTATTTCAAGCCTTCCTTGGCCCATTCCAGTGCGCTTTCCATGGATTTGCCAGGAATTAGCTTACTTCAAGAAGGATAATACCCATATATTATATGCTAGATCAGGTCGTGTACGCATCACCAAATATATGACGCTACCTACTGCCTCTCTGTACAGGGTCGCGCGCATCTCATTGATGTCTTTTTGGGAGTGTGGGCCCATGGCCTCACTAAGTTTTACACTAGGATCCGGATGTTCCAACATGATACGAGTTGAGATGAGAGAAGCGATCCAGGACTTTGGTAGCGTATTTTTCTTGGTGAATGAATATGGTGCGGTCTGCCGTTGCGGACGATTGATCAACCAAGAAGGTAGTGGGCTTCGCCTAGATCGGACATTCTAAAGCGTTGCTTGAGCTCGTCCTTGACTTTGGTAATGATGGTCACAGCGATGATAAGTAAATATCGAGTTAACGTGGTTCCATCGACGATGCCAACAAAGACGCATTGGTCATTGATAAGCTTGTGAAAATTCATAGCCATGAGAAAAGTGCAGAGGGTAATGTACCATATTCGTGGTGCTTGTTTTAGTCCATAGAGGCTCTTGAGTAGCTTGCATGTCAAGTGTTCTTTTTCACGAACGGCAAACCCTTCTGGTTGCATCATGTAGATTTCTCCATCCAGAAAAACATTGAGGAGCGCTGTTTTCACGTCCATTTGATGAATTTCTAGATCTAAGAGAGCAGCAATTGTGAGCAGGAGTCGTAATACTTCCATGCGAATTACTGGAGAAAAATATCTAATCGTAGTCACTGCCATACTTTTGCAGGAACCCTTAATTACTAGGCGTGCTTTGTAGCGGTCGATGCTTCCATCCGCTTTGTAATTCACTACAAACACCCATCTACATTGAAGAGCACGTCTTCCTTTCTGGTGAGTACCCATATTTTATTGTCCATTAGGGATTTGTATTCAGACTGTGCCGCTGATTTCCACTGGAGTGCTTCGGGGAGCTGCATCGCTTCTGTGTAAGTTCTAGGTTCAGATATGTGTCTGATAGCAAGAAGCGTATATGTTAAGCCACGCCATTGGCTATAACTATAAGCAAAATCAACATATTAACGAATAGGAAAGAAGCTGCACGTCGCAGGCATATTTTCAGCCGAGGGATGTGAACGACTGGTTGAGAGGAAGGACGCAGGCATTGGACATTTCCAATGCGCGTGCCTCCACTCTCTCAGTTCAAAACTGACGGCCTTCTACAAAGTACAACATTTCAAATACGAACACCAAGACTAAACTCCCGCCTCTCACTCAAGATGGCTCAAGATACGAAGGCAAACTCCGCGCTGGGTCTCGAGCGATTCTCTGGGGAACAAGCAAGAGTTCACAATGTGGAAGGATAAGGTGCGAACGCACATCGACAATCTCGACCAAGAATATCAGAGCAAGCTGCTGGAAAAGGACCAGCCAGACGCCACCGTTCTGATGGCTACATTCCTCGACGGTCGACCTGAGAAGTCGGTGGTGCCCGCCGGAGACGATGTGACAGCCTCTAAAGCGCGTGATGGGCGCTGGGAGCTGGCTCACCTGGAACCGCGCACGGGTTGCCATGCAAAACCTGTTCAACCAGGCGCTGCCAAATGGGTTCTTGTCCACGTTGCCGGGCACTGGCTCCAAGATGGACCCATGTGAGGTGTGGGCTCTCTTGGAGCAGGCGTATGGTCTGGTTGATGCTGCAGGACTCATTGAGCTCATGAAGCAGTGGAGCCGTGTTCTAGCTACAATGGTTACAGTAATTAGTCGTAATGAGACTAATTAGAGTGAGGTCATTTTTCGGCGCTGGACATATATTAGTCTAGCATTATTCTGTATAGAGTAATTTTGTGCAGAGGCTAATTATGGTCACCAAAAGTAGTGTGAATTCTAGTATGCACTGACGCCCTAAAATCTAGACAAAGGCCTACTCAATCACCCCCATCTTTTGTTTCGACTGTTTATTCGACAAAACACCATCCACTCGAGCAGCATCAAACTTACTCCAAAATTGCAACAGGACTTTCTTCGCAATGTTGGATCTGGTGCACCACGTCACATATTGTGTATAGTACACAATAACAAGTGTAGCTCCTCGAAGTATTAGTGACCACCCTTCATCGTTCGAATCTAATTCATTTTACGTTTGACACCCTAAGAGAGAGGCAAGTTAGACATTCGGTATTCACAACATGTTGCAACCAGCTCCAAGTTAAAAATATATGCATTTGCCTGAGCAACATCCATTCACGTTCTTAATTACAACCTGAAGTGACCTAGACTAATTCTGAATATAAGTGCTTAGACTAATTTTGAACTTGCTGTAATCTCGGGCTCAGGAATTAGTCTGATTCAGACTATTATTGAACATAGACTATTTTTGAACTCATACTAATTACTGTAACCACTGTACCAACTGGAAGGATGTGAGGTCTCTGTTTGCTCGACCCAAGAAGTTGAGAATCGAGATCAACTGGAAGACTAAGGCACTAGTAGGTCAAGAGATGGTGACCAAGCATGGCTGTGCATTGAGGTTCTGTCGCAGCTACCTAGTGAGCTGTGGGCAAGCTCGGTCGCAATGACGAACGAGAGCTTCACCATCTCCAACGTTAAGACAGGACTGAGGCAAGCGTATTGTGGATTGTAGATACAGGAGCTGGCCACACATTAAGTGCAGACCGAGGTTAGTTCACTGGTCTAAGCAGAGGTACAAGCCATACATTTACCTATGGGAATGGCACCACGTCCAACAGTGGTCTCACTGGATCAATACCGTTTGATGTGTTTTGCCCACAAGGCTCGTTGCGTACTGTTAAGATAAGAGATGTTGCCTTTGACAAACATTGTTGGAGCAATTTGTTGAGTGCATGCTACTTGGTTAAGCATGGCTGCAGTCACATCCAGTCGGAGACAGACGACTTCCTGTTCTTCCTGGGGCGAGGCAATGAGCTGTTGTTTGTTGTTTGCGGCAGTAGAGATCGGTGAGGTGTACAACTTGCCAACCCAGAAAGTCGCAAAAGTCACCCCAATTTTTGCCGTAGCTAGCCAGCCAGACAAAACTGGGATGGAGTTAAAAAATGGCATTTGTGACTAGGCCATATTCGCCGAGATCGATTAATAAGAATACTATCCAATTGGGCAGTTGATAACGCACCATGCTATCCACATAGTGAGCTAAAGGAAGTACCCTTGTTCTGTAAGACCTGCGAGCTGGCAAATCGCAAGCGAATGTCTTATAGAAATAAGAAAGGTTCAAAAGCAGAATACCCATTGCACACTCTGCACATGGATACAACAGGTAAAATGGAGGTTAATGGGCTTCATGGCCTCATTTGGATACAGATATGCTCTGGGCAATGGTTGACGACGCCACGTCATACAAGTGGTACTTTGTCCTAAAGTCGCTTAAAGAAGTGCCCGGAAAGATAGCTACACTACTGACACAACTGAATAGGCAGTTCCGAATAAGGTGAAGCGCATTCGAACTGATGGAGGTGCTGAGTTTGTAAATGTGAGTGTAGCTGCCCTTGTGTGCTAAGAAAGATTTGGTCTTCCAAAAGTCGAATGTGGAGACCCAATAAGAGAATCGTAGTGCTGAGAGAGCTCACCAGACGGTAATGCGTGCCGTTCGCTGTGTACTGTTAGGGGCTCGAATGGCTGCAACATGGAGGTCAGAAGCATTATTGTACGGCACGGCAATTCACACCGACTCCCAACGGCAAAATTAGGCTTGAAAAGTCCGTATGAAGCGCTGTATGGCAAAAAGCCAAACGGGCTGACACTACATATCTGGGGCAGCACTTGTTTTGCATTTCTGCCTAAGACTAAAAGGAAAGACAAAAAGCTGAGTAACCGCTCGCTTGAATGAAGTTGATCGGGCTTTCTGATGACTACAAGGGCTATAAGCTTCTTGATATGAAGAATAATAAGTACTTGGTCGCTCGGGATGTCAAGTTTGATCCTGTCACGATCCAAGCAATGGTAGAGCAATCGTTTCCGCACGAAAAAGTGGTTCAGACTAAATCAGATCAGGACCAAATCCGACCATTAGGTAAGCGCCACCGTAACGACACGGATGACGAACGGGCAGAACCCACAATGAATCAGTCGAAGCGACACCCAGTTTGGGCATAGTGGGCTATGAGTCTCTTCGGCTGATGCTAGCTCTGGCTACCATCTTAGGGTTGGAGTTGCATCAAATGGATGTTTCAACTGCCTTTCTTAATGGTATGCTACTGGATGAAATTTACATGCACCAACCTGCTGGATTCAGGCATCAATCAGGGCACTTGGGTGTGCAAACTTAAGAAAAGTCTGTACGGCCTGAAGCAGGCACCTCGAATATGGTACGGGGTGCTCAACGAGTTTTTGTGCTCATTCGTTTTTTTAGGTGCAAAATGGAATACTGTTTGTACCACAAAAAGTGGGAGGTAAACGGAATGACTCACACGCTCATAGTTTGCGTGTATGTCGACGACCTGACAATTGCTGGGTCTCATTTGACCTCCATAAACGAATTAAAAGCGAAGTTATCAGCACGATTCAAAATGAAAGATTTGGGCGAGATTCACTATCTACTCAAGATGGAGATCCAACGCAATAGAGAGGGAAACCTGTTTAGTCTGTCTCAACATAAGTATATACAGGATCTTTTGAGGAAGTTCAACATGATGGACTGCAATACCGAGCCTACGCCACAACCCAAAAGTGTGGTACTAGAAAAGGAAAGCAAGCTGACGCCAGCACAAATTGCTGCACAGCCATTTGACTATAGAGGGTTAGTGGGCTCACTCATGTACCTAGTACGAGGAACTAGGCCTGATATTGCTAACGCTGTAAGGGAGCTTAGTAAACTCTTGTGATGCTATAATAAAATGCACTGGAGAGCAGCTCAGCGAGTACTAAAGTATTTGAAGGGAACGTCGAAGTATGGTTTACTATATGATGGAAGTATTAGTACTATAGAGGTGGAACTGTACACAGATGCGAGCTTCGCGAATGCTACTGAGGAAAGGAAGTCAGTTACAGGCTACGTATCCATACTCGCTGGTGCGTGCATTACATGGAAGAGTAGTCGCCAGGACGGCATCAGTCTCAACACAGCCCAAGCTGAGTTAATTGCAGCTAGTGAAGGGGTTAGAGAGAGCGAATGCTTACGCCTACTGATAAGCGAGTTAGGCTATATACAGCGGATGCCTATAAGGTGCTTGTGCGATAACCGCAGCAATTAGTATTATTAAGGATCCTTGCAGTCATACGTCAACAAGGCATATTGAAATAAGGCATTTTGTATGCACGAGAAGTGCATGAAGCTGGCAATATTACTATCAGATATTGCGGCACAAATGATATGATAGCAGACGCTTTAACAAAGTCCTGCCGCAGTCGCAATTTGAAAAATTGCGTGAGCTAATGGGCGTTAGAAGATTTGGAGGAGAAGTAATACAAACGCTCTTACTCATTCAAACTTTTACGATCCCAGTATCATAATATGCACGTATGATACGCTACTGTAAAAGTTCAGAACACGAGTCGCAGTACAACCTGAACGTGTGTCATGTTGAAGTTTGTCTCATGTGTCAATAAGTTGAAGTTAAGTTAAGGCAATAATGTCGAATTAAGGCAATGATGTCGGATTAATGCGAATTAATGGCCACACTACGGACTTCAACTTATTGCAGCAGTTGGTCAAAACCTGGACTGAACCGGATGCAAATAATTGCGCCATCGAGCCCCTTCCAGTGCCCACCACGAGCGCACCTAAGGTAGTTACCCGCACAGGGCATCTATGGCCTACGGAACCTAAGCCTCTGCCGGCAAGAATAGAAGGAGCCTGGTCCAGGTCCCCGCCCGAAGGCAGGTTTGCGGTGGGACCACCTGGCAGTGCCAGTGCAAATGAGCAAGTGAGCGCTGCAAAGCACAAAGAGGGATCCCGATTTTGGGCACTCATGAGGCGCCTTGAAGTCTGTATACAAAATTGAAGTTAAAAGGACCTTCTCATAGATCATGAGAAGGCAGGAGTTGTCAAAAAATTTTGTGGTGTACTCGTCTGAGTTTTGCGATACTTGTCCGATCGGTTGGTGTCGCCGACGGTACGTGCGGTGCCATTCCGTTTAAGTAGCGAAGCGAGAGGAGCAAGTACCTGTGGAGCAAGTAGTGTAGGAGGTTGCTCTGTAGCTGGACTGAATACATCCGAGGAAGTGTTGTGTTAAAGGAATTCCAGTTTCGGAAATTCATTTTTACGAAAGTTAACATCCCTGCTGTATATGATACGATCCTCGGTGGTATCAAGTAGTTGATATCCTTTTTTTAGGGTAGCCCCAGGTGCATGCATTTCTTAGTTCGTGCTTCGAGCTTTGAGCGATACAGTTCGATGATATGAGCGTATGGCCATGAATCCGAAAACTTTGATATAGTCTGCGGGTGGCTTCCTATTGAGAAAATTTTCGTAAGGATTCACTTTGACTGTTACGGAGCTTGGTGTAATGGTGAAGTGTTTGATGCTTTCTCCCCATAGAACATGGGGGAACTTACCATCCATCAGAAAAACGCTTGTTCGCTCGAGTAATGTGCGAATGCGCCTCTCTGCCACTCCATTTTGCTATGGTGTATAAGCATTAGTGGACTGGGCGCGGGTGTAGTACTTATGAAAGATTATCCTTCGAAGTTTCTCGTATTCTCGAGCATTTATCGCTCTGGAGATTAATTATCTCTTCATCATGTTTGTTTTCATGATAGTGGAGTTCGTCAACATCGGCACGGAAATCGTTTTGAGCTATCTTTCTGAAGTCCTCCTAGCAATTGTATAAGTTCGATTTACGCTTGATAATGTAGACGAACGAAAAGTCGTCAATGAAGGTTAGGAAATATTGATATCCTGAAAGTGTAGGAAATGGTAGTTGTTCAGCCATGTCAGTATGAACTTTTTGTAAAGGAAATTTTGCACTTTCAACTGCACGTTTATTGAATGGGTTACGGCGAGCCTTAGAGTATGTGCATGAAGAGCAAAAGTAGCCCTTCTTCGGGTCGAAGTTCGACAGGCTCATGTCCGTGACAGTGTTTACCTTAACAAGAACCTGCATAACGCGAAAGTTAGGATGACCCCATTCGTTGGTGCCAAAGCAAAATACTGTCAGGCGTACCTGAGGTGGCCACGTGAGCTTCATGGCTTGTGGTGGACGAATTTGCTTGGAACTGGTACATACGAGTTCCTGTTCAGGTCTTGGCTTCGAACTTGGTTATGAGCGAAGAACAGGACGCATTTCTGTTGGGGAAGTTGGTTTTGAAGTCGTCTTCGCCTGCCTGGCGGGCAGATAGAAGGTTGAAATCCGGCCCGGGTGCGTACAGCACGATGTTCAAGGTAATGACTTGTTCTTTCCCCTTCGTGTCCTTGATCTTCATCTTCACATTGCCTTGTCCCCTTGACTGAGATCTCGGTTTGTTCCAACAGTGATTGCCTTGCCCACAATTTCTCGAACCACTGTGGGTTTGCCGGACGTGGCGATTGCAGCCTGAGTCAACTGTCCACATTGGGTATACGATCGCTTTTTTGGCTGCGAGGCCGACGTCTTCGTAGTCGTGGCTCAGATCAACCGTGGTGATGGCGGTGTTTCCATACTCACCATTGCCGGAGTGGCTATTGTTGTTGTTGTTGTTGTTGTTAGTTGTTGCGGCGACCATGGAACTTGTTTCGATCTTGGTGTCGCTCGTTGTTGTTGTTCCTGTTGTCGTTCCGGTTACCGCTGAAGTTGTTTTGAGGTTGATGGCGAGACCTGCCATCGTAGCTTCCATTATAAGGGTGCTGACGTTGCTGGGCCTGAGAGACCTTCAGCATGAAATTGGTCGGAAGCACAGTGC
Source organism: Phytophthora sansomeana (assembly GCA_032158285.1). Classification (NCBI taxonomy): domain Eukaryota; phylum Oomycota; class Peronosporomycetes; order Peronosporales; family Peronosporaceae; genus Phytophthora; species Phytophthora sansomeana. The sequence continues at coordinate 684,914 of JAPDHH010000202.1, forward strand.
CAGCTTTGACTTGGCCTTGGTGGAGGTATCGTTGCGGTATGTAGAAGTTGACCAACCGTGGCATGATTGTCTCGGAGGCAGTACGTGCGCGTCGTGTTCGAAACTAGTGCTGATTCTCAGCAAGGCCGATTGGCTTCACTAGGAGTAGGTGGCATCGACGAGATTCTTTGGACTCAGGAGTTCCTTGCTTGAGGGTATAGCGGCTCCGAGCAAGATCGTTCTGGACGGTCGCCTCGATATGTCTTTTCAGCTCCTCGTACGGAATGAACTTTTGACTTCCCTTCCACACTGACCGTTGCGGCTTCCACGTGCGTGGTACAGGTAGAGCGACTTCTGCTAATCACTCAGTACACTATTGGTGGCTTTTGCTGCAACCGCCATTGCATACTCGATTTCAATGATGAACGTGGTCACGTCAGAGCCTTCCTCGTACTTCAGAGCCATCAGATACGTCAGGATATGGTACGGGTCAGGGTCACAATGGATGTCGGCTCCTTCGTACTTGCCACGGATCATCTTACAAACCAAAAACGTTGTAAGCTTGTCCTAGACCTAAAGAACGTGCTGGTCGTCGATGGTCTTGATGAAGAAAGTCTTCGCTTTGCTTCATTGAGTCACAATTTCCTCGAGCTCAGCTTCTGGCTCTTAGCCTTCAGCTTCTCAGCTCGCTGAGTCAGTTGAGGAGTCCCCTGTTAAGTGGGGCGCGGCTCCTCGCGAATGGGTAGCCGGCAGAAGTGCCGGGCGGCCCGACAAAAGAGAGAGTGAGGACAGGGAGAGTGCCGAGACCTCTATAAACCTATAGTTATCATAAAGTTCTAGGGGAAGTTCAGATCCCATCTGTGATAGCTGGAAAGGCAGAGAGCATGTCTGCCGTTCATGTAGTGCGATGACGATAAGAGGCGAGGAGCGAGCTGTCGAGGACGCAGTCCGAAGACGAGTTCACTTCCTCTTTTGCCTCAGACCCCGAGCACGAGTCTAGAGATATAGGCATTAGGAATAGAGGAAAAACAATAGAAATACATTGTATTGAGATCATTCATTGTTGTCCAAAACTCACTTTAACATTTCAAGTAAGATGAGTAAGTCCAGCGCCAGCATGACCGACAAACTCGCCTTCCACGGCAAGAAAAGCCTGTTCACGGGGTGGAAGGACAAGATCAAGGTCCACCTGACCGCGCGTAGCGATGCGCTGGTGGTGACGGAGCTGCAAGCTGGGCGTCAAGCCCCTGTCGCAGGTTACGAGGATGCACTGCTGAGGAAGCCGGTTGTGCAAGAACTGGGGTCTAATCCCTCGGCTGAGCCCTGATTGCGCATGAGCTGCAGAAGGCCTGCGTGTGTCAGCAAGCGTACTACATCAAGGACTTATGAATCTGGCGCCCCCAGCTGGATCTGCTGACGAGCAACTCATGCAGCGTCCGGTGTACGAGATTTGGCACGCCGTAGAGAAGCGCTATGGGCTCAACACCGCGTTCGGTGTAGTGGAACTTGTGGAGACGTTCGAGAGGATTGTGAACTCGTACTTAAGAGCGTGGCGCATCTTTTCCAGCAACTCAAGGCTGCAAGAGACCAAGCCAACCGCAACAGCAGCGAAGTGTTGCGAACGGGGTTGATATCTCAGCAGCTGATGCTGGTCAAGGTTCTCGGTGAGCTGCCTGGACATCTGTGGGGATCGGCCATCATATTTACGCCCGAAGAATTCACGCCCGAGCGTGCGGAGACCAAGCTGACGGCCATCTTCGGGGGCAAGAGCCGGGCTGCGATCAACGCCCTGGCAAAGGGCATACAAGTGAATCATGTCGGTGCGGCGCCTGCCAAGCCAAAGTGTGGAGCTTTGGGCAAGCAAAAGGCCGTCCCTGGGCCTAAGATGCACAGCAACGTCGGCCCAATGAGGTGCTACTACTGTGCAGGTGCGCACAACGACATGAATGGGATCGACCCGCACAAGAAACTAGAGTGCCCCAAGCGAGCTCAAGACGAATCTCTCAAGGTGCTCCGACGCAACATCTGGTCGGAGCCGAGTCGGCGGATGAGGTCGGACCCGGTTGAGCCGACGCCGCCTAGGAAAGGCAAGGCCAAGGGAAAGGGCAAGGGAAAGTTTCAAGCGGCACGCAGGGCGATTCCAACAGAGGCCTGTCTGCCCAAGAATGTGCCGTGTAAGGCGGTGCAAGCCAAGCCTCCGGCAAGCCCTGTGCCGTCTCTTACGCCACCAACCGGAACTTTCGATGCCATGAACACGGACGAACCGATGGAACTGTTCGACATAGCCGTGAGCCATCTGAATGCAAGCGGATCGGGCGCGGTTGCCGACCTAACGATGGAGACAGCGGCTCAAGTGCTTGACCGGATTGCCATGGAGCTAGAACACATGGTAAGATCTATGTATCCTTTCCTATTATAGCGTGATGTTTGCCTGACTAGTGAGTCGTGGGTACTTGATTCAGGATGCGGTTTGGCTTGACCAGCGACGCTTCCAAGCTCGTAGAACATAGACCCGACAATGGATACATGTTTACATTTGCAGAAGGGTCTAAACATACAAATACACATGTTGGTACTGTGAAATTGTATTTGTGTGGCCCTAATGGGGTTACCGACTTCCTCCGCTTGTAGAGGACAGGTCATGTTCAGGTACATTGTACCACCCGTCAAAAGTGATGTTCGGATTACGGTACCGTATCGGTATTAATGCCCGTATCAATTTGAAGTCGATGCAAACCAGTCTATTATCAGAATTATCAGAATCTAAAAATAGTCTCATCGCTGTCGATGTCGTCGTCCGAGTCCACCTCGCCTACGGCTGCATCAATAGCACAATGCCGAGCAAGGCTATCAATCAAGTCAGCAGCTGCTAGGTCCGCATCGTCGAGTAGAGTTCCAAAAGCCTTGCGATAATGACCTTACGCACGTTTTGAGCTCCTTCGAGCGCTTTGACAGCGCCCAGCTTGTCACGGGCCGTGAAGGACTCTCTGCGCCGCGGTAGAATGGCCGACGCCATCACCAAAAGGAGAATGAATGGCGAACGCTTAACGGGGTGGACCAGTACCGGTACAATACCGGTAATAATGATTTGAAATGTTTGCAGCAGTACTTATAAGTGGAAGGGAACAGCTCACCTGTATTCAGCGTTTTGATTGGACGCTCTTATATGGGGTTGTCACCTACAAGCGGAGGAAGTCGGTAAACCATTTCTTTTTGAGAATATTGCATTAATATTCAGAAAGGAGATACAAAATTGTCAGTTCTTCAGTTTAAATTTGTACTTTATGAGAACATGTTGGTACAGACAATGACGAAAATATCCGGCATGACTGAATGCCATCCTTGATAGTAAATTGAAATCTCCGTACCCGACAAAAAAATCCGGCAAGGAAAACTAACCAGATATGATTGGTTGTAAAATAACTTGGGTGATCAGTAACGGTACTAAAATTACATAAGACAAAACAAAAAAAGAACTTTTATTCAAACTGACACCTCCGGAAACTCAGGAATTGCCTTCTCAAAGCTACGAATTGTCGTCTCCTTTTAATTAATTCCAGGCTTCAATTGTAGCCTTAATAGCACGAATACGTTTCTGTTTTGCAGACCCACCTGTGCATCTAACAGTGTTTCTAAGTCGAGCTTTTAGTGGCCCCATGACACCGACATTCTAGCGGTTGACAAATCGCTGTGCTGTTCGGTGGCAAAGTGACCACTGTAGCATTAGCCTCTTCGGCTACAAGTCGCTGTCCCTCTTCCGAGACATGACAGTCGAAGTTGTCAAGGAGGAGGATAGTTGGTCCTTCAATTTCAAACTTTAAAAGTTTCTCTACATAGATTCTCCATACCCTTTGGTCCATCCACGCGCTTTCTTGCACGGCGTAGAAATGCCCGGGCGGATAAGAGTCGATTTCGGTACTCTCAATCGTTCCACCCGGTACACCTCGGACGATAAACAGAATGGGCAATTTAACTCCTATTCATAGAGTAAAACAAAATCATAAACAAAAAATATAAGTAAATTAGACACAAATAGCAGTAAAAAAAATACCGTCGTCACGGACTGTAAGGGCAGGAGTCATGCGGCCAGCGTGCTTGTTTGCACCAAAGACACGGGCCGAATCTCGTCGTCCCTTCAACGCCCAGCTCTTTGTCGGAGCCATGTCGAACAAAACGCCTGTTTCGTCGACATTAAAAATACCTCCGCCTTTGTATGCCCCATACTTTGGCCAAAACTCTAAACAAAACTTCGCTCGATCTTCCTCTAGATCTTCGTACGACTTTTTGGCCGCCTGTGGCTTCTGCGAAGCAAAACCATAGCTAAAACAATTATTAGTGTAAATTACAAATAATATTTATACCATTAAAAATTCAGTCAAGTGTTACCGTTTTGCAATACGCTGCACCATGCGCTCAAGAGCAACAAACCTGTTCTTGTATGCGTTCATCCACTCGGGGTTGATACTCCACATGTAATCTATCATGCTAGACGTAGCTAAAATCTAAATGTAGCCATGTAATAAAACAAAAAATATGAGTTTATAACGTACCGATTCATTGCGCCGCGTGTCTTTCATGTACGCCACCAGATCAGGGACGTTTGGAAATCTTTCCTTTCGTCCCTGACCTTTTACCGTCTTGGATCCGGCGTTGCCGGTGAAGCCACGAATCTGGTCGGCTTGTTTCGTCCAGCCGTGAACGGTCCCCCGCGCAATCTTCATCTGTTTCGCCGCTTCTACTAACCTGATGCTTTCTACCAGGTCAAGCCCTTGTCGCTTTCGTTTGATGGAGTAGCTTCGCTCAACTCGCATTGTTTCAGATAATAAGTGTGGCATTTAGCTGTTGTCTCGGGAAGTTTTACGCGAGCCATTCATTGTTGTTCTTCCAGCAATTGGTTAAAAAAATACTTGATTTGATTTGCTGAAAATATGATTTGCAAATCCTATAGTAAATGAAATGTGTCACTCTATCTGCCGGATATTTGTGTTGCCGGACATTTTCGTCGTTGTATGTATTTGTAGCTAAGGCAATTAATGGGACATACTATGTGCAGAACCAAACAGTGAGATATAGACAGAAACTGTGTAATGTAGTCAAACTAGAGCCTTACACGCCCATTAATGCAATAAGAGAGGGGAAATACGAGAAAATCCTCAAAGAATGGCATGTGAAACTTGGTCACATCAATAAGGAGACACTAATCCCGACGCTCAGTGAGGGGTTAGTTAATGGAATGTCCAGGCTGCCTGCATCAGCCCTGAGGCAAATAGCCTTCTTTTGTACACCTTGTGCTGAAATGAAGTAGCGCCGAATGTCCTACCGCAATAAGATGCTCTCGAGAGATTCACAGCCCACAAGCACTATCCACATGGATACGAATGGCCCCATGAAAGCCTTGGGAGCATATGGAAGTATCGGGACTTTTAAATACTTCTTGAGTATCATAGACGACAACACGTCGTGGTGCTGGACCTATGTACTTCGCAATAAGAAAGAGGTCTATGAGAAAGTGTAAAGCCTGCTATTGAGGCTAGAGCGGGAAGGAAAGTTCACCATTCAGCGGATTAGATCTAATGGTGGAACAGAATTTGTGAAAACAGCGTTCAAAACTTTCAGCAAAAAGAAAGGGATTGTTTTTCAAACATCGAACGCTTATAGCCCGGAAGGAAAAGGAGCGGCAGAACGGGACCATCAAAGTAAACTCGATAGATTTCGATTCGCCTTGAAAGATGCTGATAAGGCGCACATATGGAGGCCAGTAGCGCTCGCGTGCATGACGTATGGCAGAATCGCACACCTATGTCCCGGATCACCGCCGAACGACGGTCTGGCCATATTGGCCGAGTGCATCAATAACCTGTGTGCGCCGAGTGACCAGCTCGACGCAGCCTATTGCGTTCACGGCGTAACAGTGGTTTGACGTTGCCGGTTTGATGACCGAGATCAAGGTATCAAGAGCTGACACGAAGTGTCCCCCTGTTGTGAGCGTGTCCGGCCAGTGTGGACGGCACGCGCAAATGCCCTGCGAGAGCTAACTGTGTGGCTTAGCCTTTCGTAGCTAGCTCCAGACGTGAATTTCTTCGTCTTGTCAAAGACATCTACTAAACAAGAATAAACTTTTATTCCTTCTACTTCGCACTACTACCTTCGCACTACTACCTTCCTATCTACAAGTCGGGCCAAGATACTTACGACCCCGACGGAGGAATCTTGCGACATTTGGTGGAGAAGCAGGGTATCGTCTTGCCGAAAGTTAGAGAGGTTAAGTGTGAAAGTCGCACGAGGCGTGTGACAAAAAGGGAGCTTGGTTACGGAACGCAAAGTTGAAGAAGAAGGGGTGTGGGGACTGTAATGAGTACCCACACTCTGTCGGAGAGGGACAAGGCGATGAGACTGGAGATGCAATGCGCGCACCAGGATTCTCATCTTTGTCTTAGCTTGCATTTAGAGTTGCCTGCATGTCGCCTGGCATGGATAGCGTATTTCAGGGGTATTTCAGCACTAGACTTAAACGTTCAACCTAGGTCCTCGATATGGTATTTTTCAAGTTTTTGAGGAACGGCGTTGATATCTATTCCTTGATCCACTGTAAAGTTTCACACTAAACTGCACATGTAGTATTATTGGCAAAGCACTGACTCAGCGATTTCTATTATCCCAATCCCTTAGACAAATCTCAGTGTTTTTCACTGATATATGGAAATTCCTCAATAAATCGGAGTTCCAGAGAGCAAATCGGCACGGTGCATTGGATGAGCAAAAATTGGAAATCTGCCACGTAATCATGGACGTAATCATGGAGTGCCGTGGTCTGACTGAGCACACACAGTCGTCCCCGCAAGTGATACTCGCTGGCTGGTGGCAAAAAGCGCTGGCGCTTGGCGGTTTTGAACGTCTCCCACGTCTTCACCCGACCACTAGCATCGCATGTCGATGAAAACTGGCGATCCAATTCATCGGTGTCACGTCCAGATGAGATGACACCATAGTCACAAACTGAGGTGACTCTTCCGTCATCTGTGGGTGATAGTCAGCATAGGACTGCTCCACAGCAACGAACCACAGCTCGAGATTATCGTCGAGTTTCCCATTGTAGGTCGGAGGTTTATTCTTGTGGGCCCCTGTTGGCCGTGCAGCGAGCGCGTGGATGCGTTCCTCGCTAAACACCATATTGATGTTGCACCATGAATTGAAATCCGCCTGCTGGCGGGCGAAAATTGCAAGGACTTCCGGGTCTGTTCCATCACTGGAAATTCTTGCCTCGATGGTCAGGAACAAGTGCTAGCATGTAAAGAATGGAGGAAGCTCGGCAAAATGAAAAGTGATAGTAGTTGTTATGCTTGCATATAACAGGATGGATGCGTGTCTTGGGGGAGGGCGCGCTAAAGACCAAGTGCCGCCCCCACAGTTCAGGTTGATGGAAGCTTCTAGAAGCTTCTACAGCCGCACTACATCTGCTGTGTCCTTATTTAATAGATACTTACTATACTATACTAGACCACAGTCAATACTAGACCACATCCTATTGGCTATAATAATAGCCACTCAAATTCTTGCTTGATATATTGCGGGGCACTCTTGTCTACATGGGCACGCCGTAAACTATATCGTACTTAACTACTACTACTGTACGTACTAAATGTCCCGTAAGCTATGCCGTAATCTATACTGTAAGCTATACCGTAAGCCGTCTCGTAAACTTCAACGGTAATCTAACGCAGGTGCAGGTGCCGTGCTCGAAGAAAGTTGGAAAGTGAACAGGCCGATCAAGCTCCAAAGTTTTATCCTATGCACTTCCTGCTGACATGGCTGGCACTACGTTTCTGGACGTGGGTTTGGTGTCGGATGGCTCGGTTGGAATGGAAGTTGCAGGTTCTACGACGTAGATGCCGCCACCGAGACCTCCGATGCTCACCATGTGCTCGGATACGACACGAAGCGGGAGGTCCTTGACGGCACCCTTGAAGAGCTTCTTGGACATGACCAGCAGAACTGCAATAGATGGAGATGGGTGTTAATAAGAGAGAAGTGGTTCAGGAATGGAGAAGATGGTGACGCACCTGCTCGTCCGTCAGGTCGCAGCACTCGAAGGAGCTCCTTGAAGACCTTCGGATACAGCTACAACAACAAGAAATATGCGTAGCAAGTGTTAGACTCGGTGAATGATGAGGGACTAGTAAGAAGTAGCATCACTAACGCACCTTGTTGTTCTGGCGCTGGTTGCCGCAGCGAACACCGAACGGCATGTCGATCATGACGCGGTCGATGCTGTGGCTACGCAGAGGCAACCGCGCGCTGTCCCAGCGTGCAATATCCACGGGACGTGGTCGCGTGAGTGCGTTCTGACCAGCCTTACCGGACGGTAGTTCATCCAGCTCCCCACCGAGACCGTACACGCCGTCATTCGTAAAGTCGGCGGCACAGATCGGAAGAGTTCCGATGCCGCACATGGAGTCCAGCACCACGTCGCCGTACTTGTGCTGCGCAAGCTGCAACATCAGATACGCTGTGCTAGGACGCAGCGTCGAAATGTACTGCGAATCTGCCAGTGCACTACGGCTTTCGTTCGCGAGTCGGTTGCGGAACTGAATCTTGCGAGGGTCCGCCAGCGCGATGCCCGCCACCATGAACTTGTAGAAGATGATGACGACCACTTCCAGGTCGAACTCCGTCAGGTTCACGCCCCACCCGAACTTCTCAACCACGCGGGCGCCCACCTCACCCGCCAAAATCTGCGAGTTGTATGCGTGCTTGCCATCGCGCACACAGGAGCCTCGAAACTTGATTTCGCTGTCCTCCACAGGACGCACCGTGTGCTGCTTCCAGAGCTTCACCGCCGAGTCCCAATCCGCCTTCACCACCAATTGCTGCATCACCAAAACGTCAACTCCCCGTCCAAACACTCTCAATCTTCATTGCAATTGCAGACACGCACCCCAATCTGCTTGACTCCTGCGTCGCTCTCCGTGTCAATCTCGTCGCTTTTCGCCAGCAACGCCAGCGTCGCCTGCACCGAGCGCAATTCCTGCACCTCTTTAGCTGACGACCTGGTCTGTAAGATGATCCTCCCCACTGCAGCTTGGCCCTGCATCACCTGCATGTACGGCGGTCGAGGGTTTTCCTGCACGCTGCATATCTCCAAACTCTCCACCTAAACGACGAAAAGACCCACAATAAGCTCCAAATTGCCACCTTTACCAATGCAACACACTGCAATTCTACCTGCAACTTGGCTCGGATCTCTTCCTCCACCAGGAACTCCAGTCCACGCAGCACCAGCAGCAAGTACGTTGCCACGTCCGCCATCGTACCACCACTGCTTTTGAAAAATAAAAGTATACTGAAACCAAGCTAAAAAGCCGTTACAACATTCTCAGATCCCATCTGTCTGAGTCTGCAAAAGTGCGTCACAAGTTTCAGATAAGATGGACCAGTCCAAGCTGCCGCTGTTCGCCCGCGGCAGGAGCATGTTGAGCGAGGCGCTGTCCCCCACTACAAGACGGCGCTTTGCTGGTTTCCTGGAGCCGTCAACGCCCTCAAACGGAGCGGAGACGCACTCTCCGTTCGCGTTTTCCCAGAATTCGAGTTCTGGGCATCCGAATCCGTCGCCTGTGAGACGAGCGCCCTCCATTCGACGCCGATCCGCTCTCTCCGAAGCAGATTTGGACGGAAGCAGTGCGAGGGACAGGAGTCTGGTGAAAATTCGGTGCAATTCGCGACCTTTTCGAGTGCAATTGGCCTTGGAAAGGGGTCAAGTAGTGGTGCACAAGTTCGAACGCAGTGTTGACAAGGGGAAGAGAGGACCCCCGGGAGATGTGGAGAAGTCGGGGCTGGTACAAATTGGAGACGTGCTGATGGGTGTGAATGGAGAGACGAGGAGGTTCGCGACGCTGGAGATGGCGCAGATGACGCTGGCCAGTGTGGAGATTCCGGTGGAGCTGACGTTCCGACGTGTGGTAGCGGTCAAGAAGACTCTCGGAGAGTACTCTGCCAAGAACATTGCTCGGTATTTGGTGTTACAAGACAGTTTGTTGGTGAGTGCACGTGACGTTGAGGATGCGGCGCTGCTCGTTCAAGCATGCATTGAAGTGTTTGGAGAAAGTCAATCCACTGTACCGTTGGAGGACTACATTGTCCACGTTGAGGACGTGGTGCTACCGTCGCTAGGAATTTTGACGGATGGTATGGTGAGTGACAAGAAGGCTCGATTTGATCAGATTAAACAAGTGATGGAGACTGTGCACCAGCGAGTCGACGCTCGGAAGAAGAAGCAGGTCAAGGCGTGGAATGCAGCCAAGAGCTCGAATTACCGGCGGATTGAGATTCTGGCGAGACAACGTGCTAGCATAAAAGAACGACTTGAAAAAATGCGTGAGAATAGCAAGGAACTGCGACCTGAGAACCACACTTTGTGGTCTGAGTACATCGAGCTGCGCCATTTGTTCACGCAGCTAAGTGAGAACGTGGAAAAGTCGAAACAAGAACACTATTTGCCGGGTTTTGAAGGATACTCGCTGCGATTCGGAAGTGACGGAATCTATGTAGGAATTGGAGACGTCTGGATCCCATCTTTTCACGCCAAGTTCTCGATCGAAACGAGATCAACGGCACCACATTTATCCCTGCACATTTCGACGCCATCGACTCACGGCCTCAAGCTCCGCGCGATCAATTTCACGCTAGCTACAGAAGGTCGTTTGCCGAGCTTTCACTGTGATGAGCTTAACGTGGAGGCGCAGCTTGTGGCTGATATTCCGCTTGTTTTTGACTCGATAGCGGGGTGGACTGTGCCTCAAGAGGACCTGGATGTCAAACTCATGAGTTTTGTGTATTATGAGCGAGAGGCCAACAGTACCAAACGTGGCAAAGATCACGATACGATCATGAAAATGTTTATCAACCGCATGCTGCCATCGGTTGTGAGAGGAGCTGCTCAACGATTATTTTGCGTTGAGCTGGGGCCTCTGATCCAGCGTCGCGAAGCTCAAGTTGTGTTGTCCGGAGAAATCAAAATCAGCGGACGAAAGCTTTCGGTTTATGATGCTGCGCTGTACGATTCCCATACTGATACAAAGCGTCCGAAAGATCAGGACCTGTCCGAGATGGCACGCGAAATCATGGCAATCTCAGACGACGAAGCTGAGGTGTTGTACTCTGTCTTCAAGACATTTATCGACACGCACAACAACAACAAAACACTGTTTGGCAAGGTGGAAACTCCGCGAATGTGCATTCGCAACATAATAAGCTACTTTGAACAGTTTAACCAGACACCCCACTTGAAGGTTTTAGCTTGTGAGCTGTGGAGTCAAAGCATTCAACTGCTGTCGTCAACATCCTCGGAGTCACCATCTCGTCGGGAACAAGGAACTTCTTCGCCTCTTGCACCGATCATCAATACCATCGAGCAGATCAAAGAGTACCCTGTCGACGTGTCCATTTCTCTGGTCGATGTTATCTTCCGCCTTGATCTGTGCGAAGGAGCAGCCACGTATTATATGGCGTTGCAACGCATCATTCGCAGAAGTATGGATACAAGCTCGGTTGGTCTTGCGAATTTGGCGGAGCTGCGGGATGGCACTTACCTACAAAACAAATTGACTCGGTTGGATGCCCGGTACGAGAAGGCGACTCAATTACTGTCTTATATCACGACCAACGTCGACGTACTTGGTGTTATTTTCCGTGGTGTACTTCCGAGTGGGTTTATGAGCCGGTTGTTTGTGGAAGCTAAAGACTTTGCATGCAAAGGCCCATGTGCTGGATCCGTGACAATTCCACGTAGCGATTTGTCAGCTTTGAATTCAAGTGATGGTATCGAGATCACTACAAACAACACAAGCGAACCCCCATTATCTATCCTTACAAGAACGCATGAAAACGGATCTCTAGTATTGTCGAAGTTCCTCCGTGAATCTCTTGAGGAGAACGGACAAAACGGTGAAGTGGAACTCCCAAGTGATCGCTTGAAAGTGGCCGTGAAGAACCCATCAGTGCGCGTGCTGTTTGAAGCTCCTTCTGACCTATTGCAGCTGCAACCTGGACAAACACTGACCCCGTTTGCGGTATCAGTAGTCACCGATAACCCGAATGAGCCTCCAAAGCTCAAGGTTGAAACTGGAGATTTTGGCAAGTGTCAGTACAAAGCGGAGAGCGTCACGTTGAGTGGAACAGTGTGGCAGTTCTTGCACCGAACTCAAGAATCAACTGACAGCGTACTACGCGAACAAAACAAGGAATCAGAGGGGTCGGAAAGCACAAGCAGTCCACGCGAAGAAAGCAGCATTTGGGACGAGTATCTGGAGTCTCCGTTTTTCAGTCTTCGGTTCCACTTCTTTGCCTCTTGCCAAGTTACGCGTGACCACATCTTTTTGAGCATCGGCAGTGCGTCGTTGACAGAACCGAAGGTGGCTCAATTGAAACATCGTGTCTGTCTGGGCCAGTTACTGCAAGACCTTGACATGTTGAGCGTCGTCAACCCGGAAGCAAACAAGAGGAAAGCTGGGGCGAGGTTCCAACATGCACTTCACCAAAGAGCTGCAGACTCACAGCGTCACGGGCCAGCCTCCGTTTCCAACTACTCACAAAGACAAACGCTTTTCTCTCAATCAAGTTTCATGTCTTTGGACGACTTCGACGCCAGCAGTGAACCAGCGTCAATGTATGAAGCCGAGACGGCGGATAGTGATGGCGATGTCCCCCGACGAGATCTTCAAACTGAAGTCAACAGCAGCGGATTATCTAGCGAGGCCAGTCAAGTTGATACCGAAGACGAAAGTCAATTGCCGCCTCCACTTCAGCCGAATGTCCGCTCGGTTGGCCCGCAGAAGAGAGCTCTCTTCTTTTAAGACCAAGATTTCAACTGTTGGTACAGATACCAGTACATCGAGTCAAGCATTTCAATGGAGTAAGATACAAGTACGAGAAGTAGTCAACGCTAGTCGAAATGATGAAGCTTAAAGAGATATGCTGTCAAAAAGACATATACTTACATGCAGGAATACTACATGTAGTTATCCATTTTTCTTTGTTGGGCGTACAGTATTACGTGCATTTTTAACTACTGTACATGTAATTTGACCAACGACATCCGAGTTTCATTTTTTTTTCGTGGCTCTACTACGCTTTACCATCCGTGAACTACGTAGCAGATGCAGACTGCCTACCTATCCAGTACTTGCTGTGGGAGAATAGCTGTGTTGAGCATTCTCGCTCACTCCAAACGGGAACGTTTCTTGTCGCTACCCTCGACTTCATCAACGCAGAACTTCTTCAAATGAGCCAATTCCTCCTGGTACTGCTGCAATTCATGCTGGCATTTCGCAAACCATTTGCGTGTCTTGGTAATCGTTACGACTGCATCAGCATTAGAAGAGCTCGCCTCCATCTTGAACGATGCATTCACTTGCTTCTTACGCGTCCATTTCGCTGCATAATTATTCGCATCGTGAAAACTTTTAAACTTACGGACCCCCTTCGACATCTCCATGGTAACCTCCGGTCCTCGAAGAAATACCTGCACTTCGGGATTGTCAGAAAAAGTCGCACGAGGCATTTCCCACGAGAACGGCTTATCCAGCTTTTCCATTTGTGTATTGAGCCACTTGATTCGCTTGGTAACGAGGTTTTGAAACGTGGCATTCTTCTTGTAAGTCTCGTCGCCATCACTCACATCCTCTAGAAACTTTCCAATTGTTGGACCCAGCAGACTTGGATCAATTTCGCCAAATTTGTTCGCCACTTTATCGGCATTCTCGTCGCTGCTCTCGATACTATTTACCCACTTCAGAAGTAGACCCGCAGCCTTTGATAATCTCAACTTTTCAGTACTAAGGCTGGTTGCCTCCTTCATGACCATTTTCAGCAAAGAATCCTGTGCTGGACCCGCGTCCAAACCATTAAGCACCTGTAGTCCCAAATCCATACACGAAAATCCGATCTTGTCCTCCTCCATGTCATACGTATTGATGGCCAGTCCTACTTTGCTTAACAATTCTTCTCCGATATCACTCCACTGGAAAACTTGCAACATTCTCGTAAGAGCAGGAAGAAAACTTTCATTGTCTTCCAAACCACCTAGACGAGGACAAAAGTCCGTGCAAAACAACTTGATCAGTGCTGGATCACCGACATCAGTTGCCAGCTCACAAAATAGTCGGCAAAACTTGATAAGTCAGCACGGCGAGTATACTTTTTTCAGCGTCCAGCCTCGCACCGACAGCATCCAAGAACTTGCGAAGATCAACAGCATTAACAGGTTTCGTATGATAAAGCGCTTCAGCGGCTACCGTCACGGGCATCAATCGTAAGGAAAGTTCGGCTGGTCTAACTTCAGGCCACGCAAAAATTCCGTATCGGGCGTACCTGGTACTTTTCGTAGGGCCTTCATTGCCCATGTATCCCTCTTCCTGGCTAACTCCATGCGGTACCCACAACTGTGAAAGTGTTTCTTGCCCTGGATTCAAGAAGTTGATCGCCGCTTTCACTTTCTTCGCGGTCCCAAGTTCTTCTCCATTGGTGGAGTACCAGTGGATGGACTGCTTTATTTGCTCCGGACACCAACTCTCCTGGCTGTCTTGTCCAAAGTCAATCTTGTGCTTTAGCTCAGCAATAAAAAAATTTGAGTTTCTTGTCTGCACCGACAAATTCGTTTGCTTCTTCCAAAGCGTGAAACCGTGCGGCATCAATTCCTTTCAGCGCATCAACACCCAAATTTTCAATACTTTTTTTCGTGTACTCATGCGACAACAGCAACGCAAAATAATCGTCCTCGGTGGTCATCGTACTGATAGCCTCCTCCAAGTCTTCACTCAAGGAACGTCATGGCATTTTTCCAGGTCACGCATCTGTGCAGGCAAACAAATCGAATACACCAAAGCCAAACGATATCCTTTCGTCACCTTCTCCAAGGCGTGCTCTGCATCTGCATAATTGCACGGCGTAATGTGGTAAGAAAGCCGCCGTACCAGCAGATTTACCAAAGTCGTGACGGTGCTTCACTTGGCCGCCTCGATAGATGACCAAGTCACCTCCTTCGTGAGCACTAGGCAGTTGAATTACCAACGTTGCGACCATCCCGTCTTCCTTTTCAGTGTCCTGGTGCTTCACAAAGTGTCCTCCTTCGCCATATACTAGGAGTTTGTACAGCAAACACTGGAGAGGAACATTCGTGTACCCCAACCGATCCGCTACCATTTGAACGAGATTGTCCATTCCGTTCTGCCACGCCATGTTTTCAAACCGTATTTGGTCCGGTCCGAGTTGCCAGCTCTTACGGACGTTCTCGTCCATCTTGGTATCCATGTTGTGTCCGAACGGAGATTTCTCGCACTTGTCAATCAGCTTTTGGGCTTGGTCTGCAGTCATTGGTACAGGAATTGGTCCAACCCCATCAACGAAAAACCCTGGGGCTGCTGGTAAGGTAGTTGCTTGCCCTCCGAATGAATATTCGCTTGCTTGTTCGTCGGCACGACCAAGTATTTTGCTGATCTGAAGAGCAGCAGCACCCGAAGGCACTAAAACATCTCCAGGTTTCACCCTCACATCCAAATGGCCACTCACCATCTTCAAACTCATCGTCCAACCCAGCATTTCCGCGCGGCGACATTTTTTCAGTTGCGAGAAGAATTGACAATGCGAAAACTTTGCTGTATCAATGGATTGACAGATTGTGACCTCACCCAAACGAATGAAATTTGCTGCCGATCGATCGAAAGGGATTTTGCCGTTGGTTCAAGTGAGTGATTCTCAGATTTGCGAACCGGAAACCGTGAGAAACAGAATAAATCACTGCACGTCAAACTCTCCAGTGGTCTAGGTAGGCTTAAACTAGGAGATGTCTTGAAACCATTGGTGTCACTTAGCTAAATATTTTTTAACAATTTAATTGTATGGCTCGTTGAATGTATTCGATGGGGACAGATACTTGTGTCAGTAGCACCAGCAATACTACTGCTACAAGCCAAATATGTATCCTCACAGACCAAAATGTTTCACTGCAAGCACTTTCAGTCACCCCATTAGTCAAGGCGCGGTCGTTTCGATTCATTCCCATCGGTATCACCACCGTAGCGCTCAGTCAGATCACGAAGTTCATTCTTGAACTTCATCAGCTGATTTGCTGCTTCAAAAACGCATCGAGAGTTTTCGTGATTGTAACAGTAGCACTGCCATTAGTTGCCACGATTTTTATCTCAAAAGAGCAGTTGACTTGGCCCTCACGCATCCAAGTAGCAACAAAATTATGGGCTTCTTGGATAGTTTTAAAGTCCGAGCTTCTTGAACCACCATGGCGACTTCAGAGCTTTATAGAAACTCCAGCACTTTCTCCTCTTGGGGTAACTCAGACTTCTCGCTGTACGTCCAACACGAAGTTTCGGGCTTTGTTGACAACTCCGCGGCGCATCTCCCATGAAAAAGGTTTATCCAGTTGTTCAATTTGAGTCTTGAGCCAGTCAATGCGCTTGCCGACGATGGATGTCAACACTGCAGACTTCTTGTCGTTATCGTTCAAGTACTGGATTAAGTATTGAATGGATGGTTCCAGCAGACCTGGCTCCGCACTTTCCAGTTTGCTGGCAATAGCGAGAAACGGGGTGGTACTACAACGGATAGCTTCTTTCCAGAGCAAACCAATAAACATCGACGAAAACAAATCCTTGGACTACATTTTCTCAGCTTTGTCGACGGCCATTTGAGCAAGAGCGTCATGTGCCGCTCCACAATCGACACCAACAGCCACTCGCAGTGCCATTTCAATTGATCTGACAACGTTTTCACTATCACCGCCCAACACGTTCAGCACTGCCTCACTAATCTCACTCCACTCGAATTTGCGGACCAACTGTATTATCAATTGGAGAACCGTGTCATTGGTGATCGCACCACCAAGTTCACTGCAGAACTCCTTGAAAAACATGATCACCAATTGAGCATCCTCGGCCTTCAGTAACATCTCGCACACCGTACGGCAAAATGCTAGCGAGACGAACTCTTCATCTTTCATGGTAGTATCATCCTCCTCCGCATCTGGCGCATCGTTTTCCGCTTCAAGCCGAGCGATGGCACCATCCAAGAATTTCTTTAGCTCTGCACCGCTAGACGATTTCCCATTACGGTGGACTTCTGCGGCGATTTCAAGTGGCATGAACTTTAACGTATTTTCAGGATGTTTTGTGGCAACCCACGCAACAATGGCGAACCTTCCGTAAGTAGTGATAGCAGTATCCGTCGTTCCCCATGAAACCACCTTTCTTGGTAGTAATTCCGTGTGGCATCCAGAGATCTCCAAACGTTTCTTGTTGAGGATTCAGGAAATTGAGTTTCGTTGCTGTTGTTTTTACCGTTCCGAGTCGTTCTCCTTCCGTCGAGAACCAGATAATCGCTTCATGATGGCCTTCCAGCTCGGACTCATCACCACCGCTCCAACGAAAGACATCATGAATCAACTGAGAAATCGAAAAAATAATCTCTTGTCCGCCGGAACGAGCGCATTTGCCTCCTCCAGAGCATGAAATCTCGCCCTGTCAACTCCTTTCAAAGCGCCAGAACCCAGATCTCGAATACTTTTCTGTGTGACGTATGATCCAGTAGCAATGCAAACGAATTGTTGTCATCATCCATTTTCTCAATCGCTTCAGCTAACGATTCACTCAATGGCTGATCCTGTGACTTTTTCAAGTGCCGCATCGTCTTCGGTAAACAAACCGAGTACACGAGGACAAGTCGAAACCCTTTGGTCACTTCTTCCAGCGAATGCTCATAATCCGCATAATGCACTGCGTAGTGGGGGAAATAGGCAGCCGTCCCACTCGCTTTACCAAAATCGTGTCGGTATGTCACTTTGCCACCTCGATACACCACCAAATCGCCTCCTTCATGCATACTAGGGGGCTGAATAACTAGCGTTGCGATCATTCCGTCCTCTTTTTCTGTGTCTTGATGCTTCACAAAATGACCTCCTTCCCCATACACCAAAAGTTTGTACAAGACGCACTGCAGTGGAATACCCTCGTAGCCTAAACGCTCCGCAACAATTTTGCTGAGTTTCTCCATCCCAGTTTGCCACTGCGGATTCTTCAGCTCGACCAGATCCGGTTGCAATTGCCAACTTTTACGAACCTTCTCGTCCATCTTGGTGGCCAGGATGGAGATTTCTGGCACAGAGCGATCAACTTTTCAGCTTGCTCGGTAGTTAACGGAGTGGAAATGGGTCCCAAACCAGTCACAACCAATCCCGGGGCAGCAGGTAGCGAGTTGGCAAGTCCTCCAAATGAAAATGCTCCTGCTTGTTCGTCTGCTTGACCGAGTAACCTGCTGATCTCACCACAGACGTCACCTCTCGGGATTGGCACATCGTTATAGTGAGCTTTGTCGCCAAAAGGCCACCCATTCACTTCCAAGTCTTGTTCATCGGCCATTTTGCCTTTGTTCACTTGCACTCGAGCCTGCAAATCCGAAAGTATCCTTTTCAATTAAACCACAACAACCTATCAATCAGCAGAAATCAGTCTACAAATTCCTTCAAAAGCACCTTTTGCCATGCTTTTTGACTTGTTTTGACTGGAAAAAACTCATTGATGTACACTTTGCTAAAGTTTAGGTACCAATCAACATACACTTGACGGTACTTGCGCATCACCCGTATAGCTGACATCCCGTATAAAAGTCATCCAATCACCTCTCTCCATTTCAAAACCTCGCGTTTCTATTGGCTCCCGTGGTCCCTCCTCCGCCATCTCTCCCCACTTCCGCATTCATTCCTCTGACGCCATGCACAGCCAGCGGCTACGGCCGGCGCCCGAGTCGACGTACGCGTCCCAGGCGGCGCGATGGAAGCAGGGATTCAAGACGCCGCAGCAGACTCAGACGCCAGCGCACCAAACGGACCTGGAGAACGCGCTCGTGTCGGAGCTCTGCTCGTCCGTGGGCTCGTCGTCCTTCCCGCCGCGCGAAGTGCTGCAGAAACTGATACGCTACTTGCACACGCTGGACCACGACGTACGTGGGGGTCTGTTTAATTTAATAGGTTGGGTCTCTCTGATTTCATATTATTATTTATGACAGTACATCTGCGAGCTGCTAGACGACAAGTTCGAGAGTCCGCTGTGGCAGGTCAAGGCCAAGGCGCTGTCCGTGCTGAGCGCACTGCTGGGCAGTGCAGAGGCACAGTTCTACAAGCAGTACTATAGCGGACGCCTGGACCTACTGGAGGACCTGCGCAATGCCAGGAAGGACATGCTACGCAAACGCGCAGACAAAGTTTACGTGCTGCTGAAAGATTACGTGCCTCCGGACGAGGAGAGTCCGTTGGAGGTGATGCGCAGGATGCAGGAGGAGGAGGAGGAAGAAGCTGCGATGCCGGAGATGCACGCGTTGATGCACACGTCGCCGGTGGTGGCGTCGGCGCAGACGCCGCAGGATTTGATGATGGCGATGAACGACTCCCCGCGGAGTAGCAGTGCGCCGCTGCCTGGTCCTGCGACGCAAGAAGGATCGGCGTTCGGCTTTATGGCACAACCGACCCAGCCAGAGTACCCGCCGGCTCAGATGGCGGCCGAACCGATGACGCCTCCTGTGAGTAACTCGGCTTTTGGTTTCCTGTCTGCGAATGGAGGGGAGATGGATTCACCTCCGCCATCAGACCCAGCTCCTCCGGCCTCTGGTGGCTCGGCGTTTAGCTTCATGGCAACATCGCCTCCGAACGACGTCAGCACGCCAGTCGCTGCGGTAGTGCCAAGCATGCCGGCTCCAAGTGCGCCGCCTCTATCGACGGAGTCTTCGAGCTTCAGTTTCCTGAATCAATCGCCTGCGACGAGTGGCGTTCACGCCATCGAGCATGGTATTCCATCGTCGTCTACAGCCGAAATGCCGTCAGCCTTTGGATTCATGGGTGGTCAG
This sequence comes from Phytophthora sansomeana, assembly GCA_032158285.1. Taxonomy (NCBI): domain Eukaryota; phylum Oomycota; class Peronosporomycetes; order Peronosporales; family Peronosporaceae; genus Phytophthora; species Phytophthora sansomeana. The sequence goes on from JAPDHH010000202.1 coordinate 704,792, forward strand.
CAGCAGCTACCGTCGCACGAACAGCACTCTTTATCGGACGTGACTCCCTCACATGCGGCCCCTGTACCTGTGCTTCAACGCCGCCACACCGTCTTCGACACACTTCCCGTACCGACCAATGTTGCAGCCAACCCACAATATCAATGAGCCTGAGAAGGAGGAGGAGAATGAACCCGAAGTGTCGGATCCCATTCACGATGCCTTTGAAGGCCTGGACGCCAATGACGGCGCCCAAGCACTCGATTCGTTTGACGCGTACAAGCCGTCGTCGGATGCAGTGCATGGCGGGGCTGATGCTGATGTTCCAGATCCTACACAATCCAATGAGCCTCTCCGAGAGGTAATACTGGAAATCGAGGTACCCCCAGGACCTATGGGAGTTATGCTGGACCGTACGATTCCAGATATGACTGTGATCGAGAGGTTTGTTCCTCTGCCTACTGGTGGACGGGGCTACCTTGAGCTTCATCCTGCTATTTGTCCAGGATGCGCTTTGATTAGTATTAACTCTATCTATGTGGAGAACAAAGGGCTCGCCGAGGTTGGGCCCATCCTTGGCTCTCTCAGTAACGCGCCCAAGCTGTTGCGATTCAAGAAGCTCATGAACAATGGTCGCACCGCCAATCCGTCGACGCTTCAAATGCCGTACGTCCCTCCCCCACTGGAAGAAGAGGAAGGCAGTTTAACAGACGGTCAGAGCGTGGACGAGGATCAAGCTCAACCGGAGTCCGAGGACATTCACACATCAGGAAGCTCTTCTGGCGAAGCCTTCATGACTCGTTTGCACGGTTATAGCAGCGGCTTGAGCGAGATTGAGGCAAAATTGAAGGAGCTCATCCGTCAGGAACATGGTGGACAACCCTGTGGTTGACCGTCGCAACCAATTAGCACAGCTACACGGCACAGTGGAGAAGATTCAGACACAAGGCATCGACTCGGTGATTTTCGGAGCTCATCGGCCACCAAATTACGAAGAGGTTAAGCAGTTCCGCTCAACACTTGTTCGCAAGGCTGATGAGCTGGCTCGGCTCATTCAGAGTACCGCTAGCATGGACCCTCCCCCGTCGTACAGCAGCGTCACTGCATCGGACGAGGAAAAACATCCCGTGTCAGCTTTCGCGTTCGTCGGAGGAGATAGCAACAGCACAGTAAACGACCCGCCCCTTGGAATTTCCCAGCTGCAAGGCGACTCCGGTTTCCAGTTTTTGAACGCCAACGCGAATCCCCAGGTTGCTGTGGCTCATGGAGGAAACGTTATGGCGCCACCGCCTGCTCCCGTCCAAGGAGATAACTCGTACGGCTTCAGCTTTCTCCGCAACAACGCCCAGCCTCCGACCGAGGCCGCTGCTGCGCAGCCGCTGACCGTGAGTCAACCACCGACCAGTCCATCTTCCAGTTTCGGCGTTCTGTCAACGGATGGTGCTAACCCTGCCGTGGACGTAGCTACCAACGTGTTCGCCGGACTCAGCTTGAAGGACGACAGTCAACCGCCAGTTAGACCAGCACCGGCACTTGACGAAACTTTCACGAAGAGCAGTCACGGCCGACCCATGGGTCTCAGTGATTTGGAGGCTTCGTTGCGTTCGACAGCATCAGGAAGACCGCCGATGGGTTCCCACCCGGCCGCAATTGCCGAGTCCACGCAGTCATCCTTCGGCTTCATGTCGACCATCAACGCTCGTGACCAGGCCGTGTTCGACGACAGCTCCACCAGCACGGAGCCCACGTCCCCCACCGCGTTTGGCTTTCTACGGAGCAACTCATCGTCCACGACTCCAACTGTGGCGTCGTCATCCGTCTCCCAGCGCAGCGTCTTACAGGAACCCGAGCCGTCCATGTTCTCGTTCATCTCCAACTAACACCTCCGAAAAGGGTCCATTTTCCTAGATAGTCATGTCCTCCTACTGTAGCCATCTTCCAATTGGTTAAAAAGAACTCCCACCAATTTCCTCCAATCACCATCCTCTATTCCCGTCCACTTGCCGTTTGTATCCACTCCAGCCAAACACCAACACACCACCCGTCCCCCACCCGACCATGGAGCTGTCGCCCTCGGAGCGCACGTTCAAGGGCCTGGCGGACGCCAAGACGCGCGTGGACCAGGCGGCGCAGGAGGACGCTTCGTACCCGGACCTGGCGGACCAACTCAACGCGCAGTCCGAGCCGCAGAACTACTTTTTCGAGCCGTACGCGTCGCAATGGACGCCCCAAGTGGCCAAGAAGGGCGCCGTCGTGCCGCTGCCGGGCGTCGTGGCCGCCGCGCTGGACGCCACCAAGACGCTGTCGCTGTCCGGCCTCTTGCCCGACCTGCGCGCGGCCTGGACGTCCGTGGACGCGCGCCTCTTCCTCTGGAGTTACGCGCAGCGCGGCCGCTTCGCCGCCAAAGAGTTCGACCAGGCCGTCGTGGCCGTGGGGCTCGTGACGCGCCCCGCGGCGGGCGTGTTCACCTCTAAAGTACGACACGTGCTCGTGGTAGCCACGACCGTCGAGGTGCTGCTGCTGGCCGTCGTGCCGGACGACAAGCAGCCGGACGGCGCCAGTTTCAAGCTGCAGCGCACCAAACTCAGCGTCAGCACCGACAAGTGCGTGGTCCGCCGGATCGTCACCACGCGCACGGGCCGCGTCTTCTTTGGCGGCTCGGACGGCGCGCTCTACGAGTTCCTGTACGCGCCCGAGCAGAAGGCGGCGGCCGACCGCAACTCACTGCTGGGCGCGGCGCTCACGAATGTGCCGGGCGTGGGCGCGTCGGACGCGTGCCGCAAGGTGGCGCACACGTCCAGTTACGCGCAGTATCTGCCGCGCTTTTTGGCGGGTTTGGCCAGCGCACCAGGAAAAGTGGTGGATCTCTGCGTGGACCATTCGCGACACATTTTGTATGTGCTGCACGACGACGCACAAGTGGGCGTGTTTGATTTGGGAGCGAATGGAGACGAGACCAAGGCTGTGTGTGCTGTGAAATTTACTCGCGGATGGCGCCAAGTACGCGCGCGAGAACCGCCGCACGCGCGTATCGTGTCCGGATGAACGACTTTTTCAGCCGGCAGTGGCGGGGACGCCCAACCCCCTCAAGGTCGTGGCCTTGTCGACGGTCTCTCCGGATGAATCCAAGATGGTCACGCTGGTTGCTGTCATGTCGAACGGCATCCGCTTTTATTTGACAGCGTTTTCGCGCCGTTACGCTTACTCTGGAGCGGGCACGTATGGCAGAGCTAAACGCCCGTCCCGCCTCGAAATTCTTCACATTCGCCTGCCGCCTCCTGCAATTGCACTACGTGATGCGCCGCCGTATCATGCGAAGGAAGGTATGCAGCCGGGTTTCGCGCCAGGCAAGAGTCCGAGTGCAGTGCACGTGGCTTTATATCGCAAGGGTGTATTTTTATGCATTGAAGGCCGACGAGACCAGCAGGACCAGCTCGTGGGGATTGCCCACGACCCTATTAGCACCACAGCGCTTCCCGTGCAGTCAGGTTTGGCTGCCAGAAAGCCCGCCATCCGGGAGGCTGTCTCTCTGGACACTTGCATCGGCAAGGTCGTCGATATTCAGGAACTGGATCCGTACTCAAGCGAGGGACCCGAGAGCGCTTGGATTGCACAAAGTGAAACGGCGGCTGCGAATGCAAGCACAAAAGGATCAAGCAGTGGCAGTAAGCGATCGTTCGATGAGATGTCGACTGGTGTCCAGCCAGGAACTTCCTCGGAGAACGCCCCAGTTGTAGGCGAAATGGCTCTCATGTACTCTCAGCCATCTCGTCATTTTCTGTGTCTTACAAACGCAGGTATCCAGGTTTTTAAGAAGATTCGACCGCTAGATCAGCTTCACCGTGCGCTGTTACTCTCACGTGGTCACGAGCACAAGGCAGCTCTGGCACCTTTCGTGCGCTGCTTCGGAGAAATTCAAGTGGTGTGCATGCTTATCGCGTTGGCATGTGGAGTCCCAACTGATCCCCTTGTCAGCGAGAACTCCACAGCTGCTTCACTTGTCGCTCCGCGACGCGGTTTCACAACAGTGAAGACTGACGATTACATTTACACGACAGCGGTGCAGGGAATCTTCGAAATCGCTCAGGGGCCCCCTGATAACGTTCCCATCGAGCCTGCAGCCTCTACGAGCAATGGTACCTCCACTTCTGTAGGTAGCACACGAATTGTCCTCACGACGGAGTTTGGCATGTCGTACCAGCACGACGGACTTGTGGCGTTTGCGAGCCGAGTACTTCGACCGCTATGGACGTCGAAGACGCTTGGTCGACGTGTTGTTACTCGTGCGTCTGGAAATGCTGCTAACGGTGCGGCTAAGCCTTCCGCCAAGTCACCTGGCTACGTTACCACATTCGAGAACATTCACTCACCGGATAAACTAGACGAGATCCGCGAGATTCTATTCCAGCTTCGTCAACTGATGGAGAGCGCTGGCCCATTTGCTGTGTCGATTAGCGGTGGTGCCGCTCTAGAGAAGAATCCCAGCTTGGACGGTGCACTAAGCGAGAGTGCTGAGGCTGGACTCTCTCGTGTCTCTGAGCTTGTGATGCGTCACCACAAATCGCTTACTGAAGAGCAACTGAAGCGCGAGACGCGATTCAAGGCTGAACAACGCTCGCTGTTTTATCTCTACCAGTTGGTCCTGCGAAGCATCGAAGCAATCTCGCTCCTGCGTGTTGCGCAAGAGTACAAGGTATCCCTTGAGGAACCTCTCGCCCGCCTGAGCTTTAGTGAACTGGTGACCACGACGGATGGCTCGCTGGCTGCAAAAACAATGACGAAGGCTCTGATGCGCGGCCGCAATGAAAACAATCAGTTCCTGATCAAGCAGCTGCGCGAACAGTGCCCCACGTTCTTTTCTGTGTCTGACCTCTGGCACTACCAGGGTTACCGGAGCTTGTCGAATGCCAAGCTAAGCGGATCACCTGTCGCTCGTAAGAATTTCTTGAAGGAATCTCTGGAGCAGTTCCTGAACTCGTGCCACATGTGGGACACGGAGGACTGTTTGGATGTTCTCCAAGGTATTTGTGAAGATTACACGCTGCTGAATTATTACGAGGGTGTGGTGAAGCTGTCGCTTGCATGCGCCAAACACTTTCACGATGCAGCGGCCTCAGATCTTAGCGGTGTGAAGCAAACTTGGAAGCGGCGGTGCTTTGGCGGCATCTTGCTGGCACTTCACCGGCTCCTTGGTAATGAGAGTGGCGATAAGAGCATCTCCACTCGCAGCATAGTGGCAAACGGTGGAAGTCCCCAAGCTGTCGAAGAAATGGTGACGCTCGACGACGACACTCGGAATAAATGTGTGGAAGAGGTGTTCCTTTTCGCCTTGGCATCAGAAGATGATAGCTTCCACAACGTGCTGTACACATGGTTGTACGAGCGCGGACACTCCAATCTTCTGACCTCTATTCGCTCCCCGTACATTGAAGAATTCTTGAAGGAGAAGGATCAAGACCTTCTTGTTAAGCTCTACATGGATCAACACAAGTATCTCGTGGCTGCGAAGGTATGGTGGGCGCGCGCGCATGAGGATGTGATGGGCGAAGACGAGTACGCGGCTTCGTCCGCGTTGGTAGTTTCCAACAACCCGGACATCTCGAAGCGTCAGTATTACGTGTCTAAGGCGCTTGGCTGCCTGAAAAGCTTAGAGGATGTGGGCGAGGCCACGGAGGCGATTAAGGAAGTGCGGGATGTACTGGATGTTCTGCAGTTGCAAGTACGTGTTCTGAAGGCACTTGAGCAGCAGGTAATTGAGCTGGAGGTGTCCTCATCGACCACAGATGATCAGCTGCGGGAGCGCAAGACCGACGTTCAACTACTTACGTTTAAGCTGTTCGACGCGTCAACGCTGTACAACCGATTTGCATCGAAGTATGATATGTGGACGGAGTGTCTGCACATTATCCACGTGTGCAAGTCAGAGGAGGCGGATGTTATCGCTACCCTCTGGCGGAAGATTATCTTCAGCTTGCTGCCGCAGTCTTCAAATAACGCGGCCTTCAATGCGTGGCGGTTGGATCAGTGCGAGAAGGCTGGATTGGTTGCCACGTCAAGTGGCGGGGGCTCCTCCTTTGAAAGTGGAAACTGGATTGGCCAGATGCAATGCAAGTTGCTGCGTATGGGCAAGTCACTCTACTTTGAAGGCGATGATTCACACAGCGGCTCGGCGGCTGGAATCGGTGGATTCGTGTTCCCTGTTGGCTTCCTGGCCGATTTGCTTGAGTGGATTTCTCTTTGGTATATCCGATCAACTGGTGTGGGTGCCTTCACTGGCAGTGTTGCTTCGGCCTCCGCGATTGATGCTACCACGTTCAACTGGGTGCTCAAGCTTTTCCTGGATGTGGGTGTGCCGCACCGGGTACTTCTGAGTTACTACGAGCAGCTTTACCGTGAACAACCTGAGCGGCTCTACCGTGAAGGTTGGACACTGCACTTGTTGCAGTCTATGCTTGCCATTATTACAGTCTGGAAGAAGCACGCAATTTCTCCGCGTGCTGGAAAAGATCTGCTTGCCGAGTTTGCTGCCTGCTGTCCAAACATCGTGGACCTCTGCGATGGCTTTATCACGGATCTACGCGCCACATCACAGGGTAAGTGCATCATTGAATCTTTTTGTCCCTTAGTTGTTCGGTGCCCAGTTTACTAACATTGTCTTCCTATGGTGTTACTGTTGTGCAGACGAGAGCGGAGAAGCATCGACACTGCTGGAGCAATTCCGCCGGGTTAAGAGCGAAATGTTGAACTTCCGAACCCTCATGTAGGCAAATTAGCAGCGCCAGACGAACACAAGATGACAGCAAGAAGGTGAGATAGTAAACCACGAGGCACGACGAAGCAAGACGGCAACAAGGAGAACCAGCACAAGGGGCAAACAAATCCAGTCGACGATGCCAAGGTGAACGAATAAATTACACGTTTTGTCTTCATCGTCATCGTGCAGCCAGACGTCCATTGAAAAAGTGGTGACCACTACGAAAACTTTTGCAGCGACAGCGCAAGCCGCACGGACCCAGCAGCCACGTAGTCCCGACCATCAGGTGAGGAGCTTCCACTTTCACCTTCGCTGCCTGTGCTGTTCGTGCGGTGTTTCTTTCCGACTCCAACCGATAAAGCAGAGTGCTTCACCATGGTGCCGAGACCCTTGATAGGTTGGTAGACTACACCAGCGACGCCTTTGCCGACACCTTTCGCAAAGCCTTCGAGTCCATTTTCGCGAGCTCCTTTGATCGGGTCTTTGAAGACCCCCGTGATGCCTCGATAGATGCCCTTGGTGACGCCTTCAGCTCCAGCAACCATGTGCTCACTGAAGTTGGTAGCCCAGTCGCGCGGCATGATCACCGGGTACCAATCTTCGTAGGGTCCGTCCGTGTCGGTCGCATCAGGAAGCGATGCCAACTCGTGCGCACTGACGGCAAAAGCCCCCATCGGACGATCCGCATTGACCTTGTTGTAGTCGTAGAGCTCGACTTCGAGTGGTGAAGTGCCATCCCACGAAAGCATGAGCTGCTGGTTCCACTGAGGAGCGACGCTGTTGTCCACGCGCTTGCTGCTGATACTTTGCTCTCCAAGTCGGAACGTCACGTACGGATCCGACTTGCCGCTGATGTTCATCCCTGCAAGCTCCTTGGCCTCTTTCAAGTCGATGACCACAACGCCCGTGTACTCCACCATTCCTTGGGTCGTTGTAGTTGTTTTGACGGGACTGCGCTTAGGAGAAGACGGCGACTTGGGAGGCGAATTGTTGACACCTCCAGCGATCAACCGGTCTTGGTATTTGGCTCGGATGAAGAGTTCTCGCTCAGCACGTGACGTCTGCGCTTCGGGTTTCTTGGGCGTCTGCGTGTTGAGCTTCATCTGCAGTGAAAGTGTTCGTTCGAGCTGCTGGTTGAGTTTCTTGTTGCCAATTGTGTCCATGGTGTGAACCTGTTCGTCCGTCCACTTGTCCAGCATGACACTGAGGATGAAGGACACGTGAACTCCCAACGACCGATGAACTCCTGCACATTGCGTGCAGATGAAGCCTCCATGAGTTACACTCGCCCACCTACCACAACGAAACAGGTTTAATGCATTAATGCACCAACTCAGCAGCATCAAGAGGATCATCAACGTACTTGGGAGTGGCCGCTCCACAGTCAGCGCACTGGTCGTTCTCGGGGCGACGCAGCACTGCGAACAGTCGGGACTTGATCGCTTCTTGCTGGGCATCGCTGCTTGGGCTGCTGGGGGTCATTCCTCTCTCCGGTGCTGCCAAGATTTCGTTGTTCATGAGATGTCCCACAGAATCAGACGTACAGGTATCATCGGATCAAGGTCTCACCTCGTAGTTGCAACAGCTAACCTACAGCTACGCGGCTTCTGGCCAAGTCGCTGTCGTGTCTGGATTCAGTATCCGTTTTCTATTTGTTATTAGTGGCATCGGCCTGCACGGCGAGCAGACACATGCGCTCGAAGTCCTGGTACGTCACCTGCATGAGCAAGATGACGAGAGTAAAATGCAGTTCAATGCAACGGATCAACTCCTATAAAATGAACGCCGAACGCACCCGTCCGTCGCCGTCTCGATCGGCTTCTTGGAAGGCACGTAGCATCGTCTCATGGTTGGCAAAAGGCAACGCCGTCGCACACGCCTTGAAGCAGGGACAACGGAGTCGTCAGCGCTGCAGATCTCACGTGAACGCAGCAAAGATGAACCGACCTGCTGGAAGCTGCGCAACGAGATGAATCCTTCGGCACGCAGGTCCAGCGCCTTGAAGAGCCTCCGCACGTCCTCCAGCAAGTCCGTCTTGGCCAGTCTCAATTGCATCACACGCACGAACTCGTCCTGCGTGACGCGCAGCTCGTGCCCCGGAACTTCACACGAGCGGAACATCTGCGCCAAAAGCAGCTTCAAGACAAGAACAACGAAAAACGCGTTAGATGATCTCCGCCAACTTGTCGCCCGTTGAATCAACGATCTCTCACTTTGGACGGACGCACGCCTAACGCTGCTGCCACGCCGCATTTCAAGTCGTGTGCTTGCAAGAATCCTACCACAAATACCAGTCACGAATAATGCAGACCGTCACACAACTCCCAATGCACAATTGCATTTTACCCGCATTCATTGCATTCTACCTTTGGCATTGCAATCCGCATACTCGAAGCACCTGCGCAAAAATGCCAGTTGCGCTCGCTCGCGCTGCATTTGTCAAGTCCGGCGATCTTCCATACTGGAGCCCAGTCACCTCGCTCGTTTCTAGTCAGACTCCTCCTCCCTTTACAACCTGATCCCCTGTCAAATCCAACATGGCTACACCACCCTCTCCTTAACACCCTCTATCCACCCCTCCCTGCCACACCAAATACGGCTTGCCCGCCTCCCATCCGTTTCTTCTCAGTGAGAAACCCGCCACCTCGACGCCACTTCCAGACGCCATGTCCGGCTTGCGCGCCGCCGCCCGCTGCGTGCTGGGCGCCTCCCGCCGCGCGGCCGCTCCCAAGGCCACGCAGCTCGTGACCCGCCGCGCCTTCATGTCGACGCGCGCGCCCGACGCGCTCTTCCAGACGCCGTCGTTCCCCATGCCCGAAGACGCTTCGCTGTGGCAGCACAAGTACGTGCGGGCCGACCCGTCCCATTTGTGGAAGGTGGGGTCCTTCCCGCTGCTTGAGGAGCACCAGGACGAAGAGGACGAGGCCTTGGCGTGCTCTGAAGACCTGTGGGACACGGCCGGCATGCTCAGCGCACTGCAGGACCATCTGCCCCTAAGGGACTCCGATGGCGCGCACGACGTGGCCGAGATCCTGCGCCAGATGGACGGGTACCTGGCCGACAGCGTGGTGAAGAAGCGGCGAAAGAAAATGAACAAGCACAAGCACCGCAAGCGCGAGAAAGCGCTGCGTATGCGCACCAAGAAGAACTAGAAAACGTGGGCGGAGACAGGGATTTAGACACTGGGCACACGTCAGAACGTGTGGGTTGTAGAACTGGAAGAGGGAAATACACGATGCATTTAGTTGGTGCAGAAGGTGAAGGTGAAGGGGTTTCTGGAGGTGCCTCCTCGTGGTTTAATGTCGGAACTGGTTAGGGATATTGCTGTAGAATGCTCAAGAAGTTGGCGTCGCCCAAGAAACGAGCGCAGCCTGGGACGAGGTACGGGAGGGAGTGGATGTAGTAGGTGGATGAGGACTGAGCTGGGTGTGTGATGGTTGAACAGCTTCGACGCGCCGGCTGCTGCTGCTGCGACGTCTCCAGAGAAGGTGAAGGCCAAGTCGAAAGAAAAGGAGAAACCCAAGCCCAAGCCGAAGGAGAAGGTGAAGGAGAAGGCGAAGGTGAAGAAGGAAAAGCCCAAGCCGAAGGAGAAGACGGAGGCGGATACGTTTGGGTTTGGTGACGCAGCAGAAGTTCCCAAGGATGAAGTGAAACGAGAGATCATCGCGGATGCTGCAACTGAAGCCAAGACGCCGTCGCCTCGAAAGTCGATCGCACGAGCGTTCAGGCGTAAAACGCTCTTTGAGCAGGACAATGCACCTGAAGCCAAGTCTCCAACTAACAAGCCTCTCGCTTCGCCAAAGAAAAGGTTCGTACTTGCTGCCAATTCAGTGAGAAGTAATGTCTAAAGTTTGTATTCGTGTGTTGGTGCAGGTTGATGAAGTTACCGAAGCCTGAAAAAAAGCCCAAGCTCGTGGATAAAAAGCGAGAGGCGAAACCTCAAAACGAAGCAACTGATCCCAACGCTGAGTCTGCTGTGGCGGAAAAGGATCCACTTACCCCACCGAAGGCACTTGCAGCAGCTGAATCACCAAAACGTAAAAGCCGCTGGAAGATTCCCGATATAAAACACCACAACAGCTCCAAGGCTGCGAACAACCAAAAGGAGCCGATCCATGAAGAGGAGGAGAAAGACTCGGAACCGAACAAGGCACCGGTATCACCTACCAGCGACAACAATGATAGCCGAGAAAAGTCTCCTTCACCTCGTGTACGTGGGAAACGAGGAAAGCCCGACAAACGTCAATTGCCAGCACCCGAAAGCTCAAGTGATGAGAGCGAGCAAGAGAACCAGACCAACATTTTGTCTCCGATACGTCGGCACAAACCAGACCCTGAAGACCCGTTGCCAATACCAGAGTCTCCATACAACACATACCGTGTCCAGAAACGACTTGCTCAACTTGATGTCCCTCCTGCTTATCAGCCTGAAGTCCATTTGATGGGAGAAATTGTCAGTGGACACGGATTCGGGACTGTTGGGGGCCTCACCTGCAAGTGGCGAGTGGAGTTTGGCAGCCGATGGAGTCATATTGCTGGTGACCAATTCGGCCAGACTCAAGTGGACTATCCCTCGACGGCGCCGTGGACTTCGGATCCTGATGTCGCTGTTTGGTCACACCCGATCGACTTGCATTTTGCGACGTCGGCGTTCCAGGGGTGGCCCAAGCTGCTTTTTCAAGTGTGGCGAGCAGATTCAAGCATGAAACTTCACGTTGTCGGCTATGGTTTTGTACCTGTTCCATTTGCAGCCGGGCAACACAAGCTCTGGGTGTCATTGTGGCGTCCACTTGGCACTACAAAGGAAGAACTGGACGTGCAACTTCTCGGACGCACTCCAGAACTCAAAAATGACGACGTACTCTTCAACGCAGCGTGGTCCGAAAGGTGCCGCTTGCGGACCGTCTCGACTGGAAAAATTCTAGTGCACATCGGGGTACTTCTTAGACACTTCCAAGCTGGAGTAATTGAGGCATGAAATACATGTAACTAAAGGCAGACGAAGAATATTAGCAAAAATTGGCTGCGTGCCATGCAATCGCACGTTACCACGGATATCATGATAGGCACTACTCGTCTGCCACTCCTGGATACCGTGTGCTCCCATTGTCGAAATATAAGCATGCAGGTTGCCTTAATAAAATACAAAGCGAGGGGAAACAACTCCCTAGTTGCTGCTGCCACTGGCCATCTGCGACTCCAGTTCATACACGAGTCGGGAGATTCGAAACGGGTTGCCCTTCGTATTCAGCAAGCGCGCGTCATTGGAAATCGCTTCGATGCTGCTGTTAGGAAAATCTATGAACATGGTAATGTCAGCACTGGCGAAACATGGGCATCATGCTGCTACGTACGCTGTCGGAACTGCCGCGAGGTCAAATGTCCCCGCGCTAGTTTAAAAAATAGTTTCGCGCTGTCCAGTTTGCCGAGTTCCTCGATGTAAATGGTTTCTTCAGGCAATACCGCATCTTCATTTGTGTCGATCTGCAACTTTTCCGTCGATGTAATCAGTATCTGTAGTTCATGCAATGCGTTTGTGAATCAGAAAAGAAGGCAAGAGTCGGCAGAAAATGGGAGCTGACAAATACCTGGACGTCAGGAAATGTGCGAACGATATTCAGCACAACGATCTCGAGAGCTGGTAGGACGACATCGCACCCATCCAGTACCAGCAGTGTCGTGGGGTAGTTTCCAGATGCAGCTCTGTGGTGACACAATCCAATCGTTAATCTCACGGAATCTACGTCAAGATGACACCAGTACACATACTCTGGAAGCGAGCGTAAAAGCGTTTCAATTCCTTCAATCACTTTCGGCAAAGCGTCCTCTCGCTGGTACAACCGAACGCAATCTTGGTCTTGAGAGCCGGGGTCAATGCCATTCTGAATGTGCTCCACCAGCTTGTCCACAGCAAAGTAGTGAACACCATTCCGGTATCCCCTCGTCCGATACGAAGTCTTCGCTACATGAATTGCAATGGAGGACTTGCCAACTCCTCGAGCGCCGTATACGTTGCATACTCGGATTTTTTGTGCCAACACCGCCTTAACCTGAACCATAAAAGCACATAAAATAAGGTAAGCGACCCGATTGTTCTCAACCAGGATCCAGCAATGAGCTACCTTTCGGACAATTGTATCTCTTCCAAGAAAATGTGTTGCAAGCACAGGAATAAATGGAGCATTGAGCAATGCCACCACATTCTTGTCAGTCGCTGCTGCTTCCTTGAGAGGACATCCAATCTGGATGTTGTGATGCTCTGAAGTCGGCAACATTTTGCAGATTTGATCCGCTGGTCTTACGATAGGGAGCAAATCGTTCAACGCCACAAATTCAGCCAAGGTGTAGCTCTTCTCTATAGAAAATCCTTTTAGTAGGCCTGCAAATAGCGCTCTGTTTCAGTGCACAGATTTCGTTAGCAACCAACTTATTCCAGAACTTCCCCAGTTGTCAACCAGTGGTCAAAAACATTGACTGTACCGTATGAATGCTGTAACTCGCAGCGAGTGCTTGCTGGCGGAACTGAGATAACACACATGGGGAGCTCCACTGTCCGCAAGCAAATATGCTAGCAGTGATATCAATACCAAAGTCAGCGTCAGCACTTAAACCTCCAGCATATATGCTTGCATACAGCGTACCTGGTTCTAATGATGGTGATATGGCAACAATAAGCTTGGACTTACTGGTGGCTTTCGCTTTTTTAACATGGTAAGTAAGTAACATCGAGGTACACAATGACAATTCAATTGAGTACTTACCTCCAGAAAGTAGCTTGACCAGCTCGTCTTGTTCCAGTCTTGCCGATAAACCGTTTGGAGCCTCGACGACCAAGTGTTCCTCGTCTCCTCCACCAGTGTAGATTATCACATCGCTGTCGCCTTTTAGGGCTTCTTCAATTGACTCGGTAGTTGCACAGTGATACGACGATGCCTGTAGCGTACACACTTGTCATTAAACGCTGCATTCAATCGTTAGAAGCAGCAAGTACTTACATCAAACGATCGAATCGATGCAAACGCCGACAAAACTTCCGATAACTCTTCGCGATAATCAAAGTTTGCTTCCTGCATATAAGTACACAATCTTGTTAGCGAAGTAGACGTCAATGTAAAAGTACAGCAGTGTCAAACCTCAAGAGGTTGGCTCGATTCCGAAAAGTCCTGAATAGATTGATCAGCGAATAGGACCGTCTGCAAGAATATCCATAACAAGTTAGAACCAGTCTACCGATCATCACAGTATGCCTACTTACACATCGAATTCTTTGCGTCAAAATTGTTTTTGGTTGAACTGGTTCAGTTGTACTCATCTCCGCCTCCTTTTCCATAGTAAACTGAATTTCTGCAGGTAGGAAAGGGCCCGAAGGAATTTGATGCCGCGTTTCATGTGCAATAGTGCGAGCTGGTTCTGCGGGAAGCGGTGCATTGTCGGACGCATGGACTGGAGATAATCCATGGCGATTGCTCACGTCTAGCAGTTCACACGAAAACTTATCCGCTGGGCGTACAAATCGGCCGTCATGCCTGCTTTTCCTGTTCTTTCTTCTCTTTTTGTCTTGTGGTTGGTCTGAACGAACAAGTTTGTACTCGAGCGAAACGTCATCCTAATTCACAGCGCGTGCGGTTAGTCTCGCATAAACTTGCAAGCTAGTCTACTTTAATTTCACGTACCTCATCGCGTCGAATGCGTAATAGCGTAACAATGTCATCCAGCTCTAACTCTTGAGTCTGTCCATTTTTGAGCTGCAGCCCATTCACTCTGATCCCGTTGGTGCTCGTGTCTTCGATGCGCACCTTGACACTCATTTTAGCGGAGTCGTCCTTTGATGGCATATTTTGAACATGAATCAGGCAATGCCGTCGACTCAAGTGAGACAGCATCCCGCCGCGAATATTGTCACCAAACACCTCTTGAAACTGATCTCGTCCCAGCATGATCGGACTTGGTTGCTGAGCAAGCGCTATTGTGTATAAATTGAGTAATTCCATTCGATCACGTTCCACTTTGGTAAGGCTGTTGGCAAGCCCATCGCAGAGCGTTAATACGACTGTTTCTTCCAGGTTGTTTTCAGTGACCGAGAGATCGTTGAGTTTTTCTTGAGAGAATGAAATCTCTGGGTCGGGTATGTCGGGGCCTGGGATACCCATGAGTTCTTCGTCACTGGAGACGTCGTCTGCATCAAAGGATGGCAGCTGCATATTCGACACGCTATTTCGCATCCCACCTGCATCTAACACTGGCGTGCTGATCCCTTTCATCGGTTTGATATTTCTTCGGTGAGGAAATGGGAAAGGCTGTCTCTTGGTCACTTCCTTTGAAGAAGGCGCCTGCAGAGGATGACAAAGCGTATTAGAATGAACTGGGTACAGAGGGTTGGATCATGTCAGACTGCTTACAGTAGTAGACGTGACGGTAGAAACTCGATACGGAGTCGTTAATGACCCAAACGCTGGGCTATTGTTCGAATCCTGATTGCTCGCCCCTAAAAAGTGGGAAATCTGCTACACCAACAGCACAAAACTCGTCAGACTTCAGACAATGTCCCCAACCACTTCACAAACAGCTCAACCGTCGGCAGTCCTCGCTCTGTTCGTGGGTTCTCCCCACTCTTCATCATTGGCTGCATAAC
The DNA here is from genome assembly GCA_032158285.1 of Phytophthora sansomeana. Taxonomy (NCBI): domain Eukaryota; phylum Oomycota; class Peronosporomycetes; order Peronosporales; family Peronosporaceae; genus Phytophthora; species Phytophthora sansomeana. The sequence continues at coordinate 720,157 of JAPDHH010000202.1, forward strand.
TCTCTTCTGCAGCACGGGACTCTTCTGTTCCTGATTGTTCCCAGGCGACACTGCAGCTCTCGCAGCGATTACCCCCTCCAGTCTTCTCAACGGACTGGTTATCTGCTCCGGTACCGTCCCCAATGGCGTCGAAAGCGTCGGTCGTCCCTGCATCTTCCCTCCTAAAGTAAACATGATCCCTCCCGGCGCCTTCTTCATCTCAAAAGGGCTGCTAACGAACGCTCCCGCTCCTGACGGGGTCCTGGCGGCCTCCGAGTCGCTTAGAAACGGCGCCAACACGCGTAAAGCGGGCGACGCGGGGCTCGAAGTGAGCGCCGCGAGCTTGGCCACGAACTGGGCGGGCGATTCGCTCAAGTCCTGGCTCAGACGGCGGCTTTTGACGGCTCCAGTGACGCGTCCGCGCTCGGAACCCGCTCCAGCGATGCCTGCGTGGCCCCCCAGGGGCGTGGGGAGCCCCACTTGGGCGTCCAGCAGCCGCGGACTGATGTTCTCGCTCTCGGAGGCGTCGCGTCGGTCGTCTGCGTCCTCCAGCGCGCGCTTGCGGCGTCCAGGGACAGCGCCGGGTGTCTCCATGTTGCTGTTTCCTTTTGTGATTCTCTTTTTCTCTTTGTTGGAAGTGCAACGTGTGACGGAATGATTGCTGTTATTGGGGTATTGTGAAGAGGTGTGGAGGGTGAGATCTTTTCGAGATGGGGAAGGGAAACTTCAACTTTAGGAGAAAAACCTCGGTGGGTTGAGGTGAATAACCTCGGGGAATTTGAAAGGGCGCCACGTAACCGAGCGCCTTACGACAGCCTCGGTGGCCGACGGATTCGCTTATAACGCATAGCGAGAGGTTCGTTTAGTAACGTACAAAAGGGCTGGATCCATCCATCCAGGGATGGTCGCTGTGGATCCGCGTCCGCAACGAGAAGACTTGCTTGTCGATATAGTGAAGGTAAAATGCGATAAAATGCGTCAAAAGCCGTACCGTACTTCTGATTCCGAGAATACCACTTTGAAGTGGGCCCATCTCCCGTCGGAAGTTACGGCTGATAACCACCAAACAGTTTTGCGACCTGCATTTTTGAGGTTACCATCGCACCACAAAGCGGTGGGTGTTCGAGTCGTACATTTGATAGTGCGATGATAGCGAACGATTGAAGTGATTAACGCCTTGCAGTTAGTACTGTAGCGTCAGTCGCATTTTGCTACGGTACGATTCGGTACAGCAAAACTACCAGTTCCTTTGGTAGCACCTTTTGGCAGCTTTTTGACGGCAATTGAAGGCCTGATTGATAGAAGTTTATATATTTGCTTTCGTTCCTAAGCTGGCATGATCAACACCAATCAATCTGAATAGCAATGCGTGAACTTATTGAATCCTCCATTCCCACATTTATGCTCAAGTCATTGAGTGATCAGTTCAAGATCCTTCGTTCAAATATGTGGACCAATGAAGAATCGATGCTAACACAAAAGTGGCCGTTCGGGGGCAAAGGAGGCTACAACGATGTACCAGTTCTCGTTGGAGAAAAGATCAATGAACTGAATCAAGTCCTAGCAAAGGTAAACGACAGCGAAAGAGAATACTCGTTTGGGGGTCTTGCCGACGATTTACCAGCGATGCCTGGTATGTTTGTCGATGGTGTCGGAGAAATCAATTTTCCGCTGAAAGTCGAACAAGCCGAGAAGGTCATTGAGCAATGTGAAAAATCTTCATTCACGCACCATTTTGACACGAAAGTGGACGAGAGCATTCACAAGAGTTGGCAATTGAATCCGAACCGTGTGGGATGGAAGAATCCGCTTTGGCACCCCGGAATCACGAAGTTGAGTAAAAGGATTTCAGATCGAATGGGTTTCACGGACACGGTGGGAGGAGAACTCTCTGGATTGTGACCTCGACAAGGTGCTGCTTTATGAAAAAGGAAGTCACTTTGCAAGACACGAGGACACAGAGAAAAGGGAAGGAACGGTAGCTACTCTTGTAGTGCAGCTGCCTAGTTTGTACGAAGGTGGTGATTTAGTGGTATATCGTGGAGGCAAGCTGAAGTACCGACACGATTTCGGAAAAAGAGATGGCACTGCAGCATATTGTCCTCAATTTGCTGTATACTATGCCGACGCAGAGTACGCAGTGGAGCCAGTATCGGAAGGCTATTGTTTCATATTGATGTACTCGTTACACATTCGCGTGAATTTGCTTCAATTTGAGAATGACCCCGAGCGCGATTTGGGTGAAGAACTTTGCGGTGTCATTTCCGGGATGTCGCCCAAGGGACAGGTCTTTCGTTCTTCTTCTTTCTCACGTGTATTCCGAAACGTATATCGACAAGTTCGGCAGGATGGAGCTAAAAGGTATTGGTCGTACCCGAGTTCAAGTTCTTGAGGAAGGAAACCTATGGACTTCGGCTGAGAAGAGATTACGGTTTTATTTTGCGAAAGTCTCCTATAAAATGACTTGCGGACAGGCCACTTTGGTTTGGATACAAGAGACTCGTCATGAATTGATTTGCTGGTATTCTATGGACGGGCAAAAGCTTGAGAGTGATGAAAAAGATTCTGGTCATTCCATTCCGCCAATTCCGAAATTGAACTGTTTGAATCCAGGCTTTGAAACTTATGCAAAACTGTGGGTACCACAAAGTAGCTCTTCTGGTGATGCACAAGACATTGAGTGCACATACTTTGCAGTTGTTGTGTGGCCTTTAGAAGAAGATGTGGTTTGTGCACTGGAATGTATTGGTGAGGAGGCCGCGGCTAAAGCCTTATTAAACCAGCAACGTGTCAGTGGTTCAGCCTTGCGTTCATTTCTAAGTGCGGCTCTAACGAAGCTGGAGGCAAGACACCCCATAAACCAGTACTCAAAATTCAGTCTTCACGGGTTTTGCCGAGCCGTTTGTGAATTACTGGTAGATGTTGGAGACTCTGGGCTTGTAAATTTTTCGTGGAAAGGTTTGTTTGCAAACTGTACGATCCTGCGCCGTACCTCATTTACCTCATTCCAATTATTCGCCGGCTAGACTGGAAATGAAATCCGTCCGTCGTTTTTGAATTGGCTCGGTTTAAAAGATGCTGAGCAATCATCTTCCGGCTATAATTTCGAGATGGAGCACGCTTTGCACCTACTCGATGGTCTAGACCACGGTCCTGCGCAGCAAGAGTTGCTGAAAATTGCATTTGATCATGCTGCGAAGCTTCCAATTGATAATTTCGGGTGCTCGGAGGTAGGAGACTTAGTCTGGAAATGGGCGATTCGATGCGAGGACAGAAGTGTTCTGGTGAGCATGTTAAAAAAGTTCAAGACGAGTGCAAGGGACTGGTTTGATTCTGCCATGGAGATGATTGTGATATTCGGAAGAGATGTAGCGCCGTCGGATGATCGTTTCGCAGTACTTGCTTCCTTTGCTGCAGATGGATCTCGATGGCTGAACGAGCAAATTACAGCTCTCGACAAACCTTTTTCGTGGCACATGCCCGACGCTCAATTTACTGACTGCGCAGAAGTTGAAGCGTTTCTACGAGGCCCAGAGATGAGTTTGGTCGATAAACAGCTCTACCATTTTAATTGTCTTCAAACAGTGCAGAACTGTGCGGCAAAGTTCATGCGGAACTACAAAGGGGAGGCTTCGTATGAAATAAGTGCTGTCACGGTGGAGGGCGGGACCTTTACACTGTCAATCAAAAAGACACGCGAGTGGTTTTCAATGAAGCAGAGCAAACTACAGCACTACAAGACGATTGTGAGTCATTTGGAGTATCGCTTTGCTGGAGCTATGGATAAATCTATCTGGAGCTATGGATAAATCTATCTTTTGGACGCCCGAAAAGCGTGCTCGACTCGAATAGTGTTTTGATTGTAATCCTTCCCTGCAGCTGCGTTGGTTGATTTTTTTTAAATGCACCTCCTGTCTTTCGTTTGTTCATGGTGTGTATGTTTTTTAATATCGGTTGCCAAACTACGGGGTACTTACTGGACTCGGAGGAGTGAGTTGTTGCTTAATCAGCTTGTCTGCTGTGTCGCCCCAACAAACCGAACTCTCTTTCAACTCTGTCTCGGGATTCTTCGAAGTGATACCGCGGTGAAGCTTCAAGCAAGTCCACCGCGTCACGACAACTGCAGGTGGATGGTCATTCGTTGCCGGCACAGCTTGCATCATCACGACCGTTGTCGAATCTCTTCGGACACGTTCGTGACTATGGTACGGATACAGTTCGTCGAAGTCGACAAAGTCTTCAGCCATGATGCCGTAGCTGCCGTACTCGTTGTTACTTTCTTCGACCAACTTGGAAAACACAACCGTGTTTGACTCCACCGTTGAGCCCGCCGACGTGGATGAAACTAAGCGTAGCTGGGCAAACTCGGCGCTTTCGAAATCGCTGTCTTCTCGAATCGTGATACTGCCGAACAGTTCCGAGAGATGCATCTCGGAGTTCAAAACAGATCCGAGAACGGAGTTAAACACAGCTTTCAAAGGAGCGCCATGAATCGGTGCTGCTTCAAACCGAATAATGCAGTAGCCACCGTCGGGCGTGTCCATGCGTTCTTCCTGGCAGTATGCTGTCCGAAAATCGAGCCCATGACGTCGGACAGCGATGTAGCGTGCTCCATTGTCAATCATCCGATTCTTCAGCGCCAGCAAGACTTTATTCCGCTCCGCTCGGTCGGAGTCCCAGCTGAATGACACTTTGAAGCGGCTGCAAACTGCTCAAACTGCGTTGCTGTCAACAAGAACAAGTGATCGTCATGTAAGTGTCTACTCACGCATTTGAGCCGACCGAAAGGAACATACCACGTGCCCCGAGAGCGCAGCTTGTGTCGTGGCCAATGTCAACTGCTGGGACTGGATGAACTCGAGTAGAATCGAGTTTTCCGCTAGTGTGCGTTTGGTGGCCTTGTGGACTTCGCCTTGGTTCACGAGCGCCAGAAACTTGAGTCTGTCCAGCTCGCTCTGCATGCGCTCGACTTGCTCCACCAATTGCCGCTTGCGTTCCTTGCGGAGTGCGTATGGGGTTGGCGACTTGGTGTTTTGGGTCTTCTTTGATTTCTTGTCAGACGTGCGGTGCTTGACCGACGTGACGACAGCAGCATCTTGGACTTGCAACATGCAGCTCACGTGGCGTGAGGAGGTACTGGATGACACTGAACACGGCAGAAAGCCAAATGACTATAATAATTCGGGCGGATGAGGTGCCGCGCAGGACAGGCTATGCCGTAACCATAAGGGATCTAAACTACGATCGGGCTCCAGTGCATAACAATCACGACACTTGATTGTCACCGTGACTAATACAGTGTCTTTTGTATTGGCAAATGTATGTTTCCGAATGATGGTGCGGTCCCGATTGAGTCTGATGCTCGTTCGCGTGAGTTGCACGTGATGGGAATTCCATTGGGATGCGGTACAGTAACCTGAAGAGTGAGAGGGGCGAAGTAGCTCAGTGCACGTATTAATGCAGTTATAGGCAACGTGTTTTCTTAGCTATGTATTGTAGACATCAAGTGGTGGCGAGGTGGAGCAACATGTCGATTCATCGTGGTCCGCACAAGGGCATCCTCCAAAGTTGTTTTGCAGCGATTCCGCAGGCCAGTGGAGGTGGTTTTGGCTCGAAAACAGTTAAAACGATCAACTGAATATGGCGGGGTATGGGAAGACACAGGTGTCCCGACCTACGTACACCACACCACTTCCCCCGTTTTACTGCCCCCTGTCAAAAGCGCTGACTACACAAAACCTTCCCAGTCCCAGCCAACAAGAATCGCTGGGACTCTCGCACCATGTCGAAGCGACGACTGGCTGAGGAGGCCGCCGACGAGCGCCACATCATGCGCATCATGCCGCTGGGCGCCGGCAACGAAGTGGGTCGCTCGTGCATCGTGCTCAAGTTCAAGGGCAAGACCATCATGCTGGACTGCGGCGTGCACCCGGGGTACTCTGGCCACGGCAGTCTGCCCTTCTTCGACGGCGTGGAGGCCGAGGAGATCGACCTGCTGCTCATCACGCACTTCCACATTGACCACGTGGCGGCGCTGCCCCATTTCACCGAGAAGACCAACTTCAAAGGGCGCGTGTTCATGACGCACCCCACCAAAGCCGTCATGCAGATGATGCTGCGCGACTTCCTGCGCGTGTCCAACATCTCGGTGGACGACCAGATTTACGATGACAAGGACCTCAACAACTGCGTGGCCAAGGTCGAGATCATCGACTTCCACCAGGAAATGATGCACAACGGCATCAAGTTCACGCCCTACAACGCCGGACACGTGCTGGGCGCGTGCATGTACCTCATTGAGATTGGCGGCGTCAAAGTGCTGTACACGGGCGACTACTCACTCGAGAACGACCGCCATTTGATGGCGGCAGAGCTCCCGGCGTGCTCCCCTGATGTGCTCATTGTCGAGTCGACCTATGGTGTACAAGTGCACCAGTCTGTTGTGGAACGTGAAGGACGCTTTACGGGACAAGTGGAGGCTGTGGTGCGTCGTGGAGGACGCTGTCTCATTCCCGTGTTCGCTCTGGGTCGTACGCAGGAGCTGCTGCTCATTCTGGACGAGCACTGGCGCTCCCACCCGGACTTGCAGGATATCCCCATCTACTTCGCGTCCAAGCTGGCTGCCAAAGCGCTGCGCGTGTACCAGACGTACATCAACATGATGAACGACCGCATTCGCAAGCAGATTGCGATCTCGAATCCGTTCCAGTTCGAGCACATTTCGAACTTGAAGAGCATGGACGACTTCGATGATTCGGGACCGTCCGTTGTGATGGCGAGTCCTGGTATGCTGCAGAGCGGTGTGTCGCGCCAGCTCTTTGAACGCTGGTGCTCGGACAAGCGCAATGCCTGTCTGATTCCTGGTTATGTGGTCGAAGGCACGCTTGCCAAAAAGATTCTGTCGGAGCCGACGGAGATTGCCGCGCTGGATGGACGCATCATCCCCATGAATTGCACTGTGGAGTACATTTCGTTCTCGGCTCACGCAGACTTTGTCGGCACAAGCGGCTTTGTGGAGAAGCTTACACCTCCAAATATTGTACTCGTTCATGGTGAGAAGAACGAGATGATGCGTTTGAAGTCGGCGCTCAACAAGAAGTTTAACGACCCCAAGATCTACCACCCAAGCATCTCTACGCCAGCCAACATGCAGGAGATTGTGCTGGAGTTCAAGGGCGAGAAGATTGCCAAGGCTATCGGAGGTTTGGCGAGCGACCAGCCCAAGAATGGCACGGTGATTTCGGGTCTGCTGGTGGAAGTGGACTCACAGACTCATTTGATGGACAAGAAAGATCTGTCAACATACACCAAGCTCATTTCCGGTAGCATCACGCAGAAGCAGCACGTGGCGTTCGAGTATAACTCGTTTGACGTGCTGATCACCTTCATTCGTCAAATGTACGAGGACGTCGTGCATGTGGAAGCGGAAAATCGCGTTGTGGTGTGTAAGCAGGTGGTTGTGACCCGCTGTGCTGTCACTAAGGGTGCGATGGAGAAGCTAGTTGTTGAATGGACGTCTGCACCGACGGCCGACATGATTGCGGACTCGGTCATTGCACTTGCCATGCATGCGCAGGCAAGTCCTGCTAGCTTTAAACTGAGTCGCCAGCCTACGGCTGCGTGCCCGCATGACCACTCGAAGAAGGCTGACACTGATGAAGCTGCTCCAAATGCTAAGGACGATAGCGTCAAGCCTGAAAAGGAAGAAGCTCCTGTCGTGGAAGCGGAGGTTGCAACGGAAGACCCTACAGCAGAGCAGACTGCTGTCACGAAGGAAAAAGAATCGGATCTGGAGAAGGCAGCGCGAGAGCTTGGAGAGACTGACCAAGATGCACTGAACTTGCTTATAGTGTTCCGCTTGCTGAAGGATCAATATGGCGATGTCGATTTGGACTTCGAAACCAACAAGATTCACGTACGAACACCGAGTGGTATTGATGCTGTAGTCGACCATGCTTCTCAGGAAATCGAGTGCAAGGATGCTGCTTTCAAGTTGAAGCTCCAGACTGCTGTCCGCCGCATTGATGGCGCTCTCAAGCCCATTGCAACGTCGTGAGCAGTGCTTGCCAACTAAATGACTGCTAGCTCAGTGGTTCTTCAAGGAAAACAGTGCGGGCTGTTTGTGATCAAGGTGCAGCTCATCTGGATCTGCTTATATAGTTATCGCCGTTGTCACAAAATATATTCACGATGCTCCTTTGAGGGCCTTCTTCATCATTGCCAACTCCAACAACTTTGTGAGGGTCTGCTGTCTTACTGCTCACCCTCCTTGTTAGCATCGTCCACGCTCAACTCCTGAAGCTTCTTCGTCGCTTCATCCTGGCTGTCATCCTTAGCCCGGACTCTTTCCCTTGCAGCAAACACTTCGTCCATGTTCAGCTCGGTGCCATCGTTTGCAATGACAGGCTCCGTGAGTGTCCGGCGGAAGTAGGTTGAGCCGCGACCATACGAATCGTTCTTTTTCCGAATCTCCATCGCTGGGTCGATTGAAATCAGCAGCTCGGCGCCTTCCTTGCCGGGCTTCACCTGTCGCTTCGGGAGTGTGATCTCCTTGGGGAAGTTTTGCGTCTCCGGGTCATACCCGAATCCACGCAGCGGCAAGTTCGCGGTCTTCAGTATGTACTGGAACTGCTCCTCCGAGTAATGCCGGAACGAGCCTCCAATCTTGCCGCTTCGGGGCTTGTACGGTCCCGCCTTCTCGCCGCTGGTCGCCATGACATCGTGGATCCGCTTTTCCCATTCCGTGCCTTCCAGCGTCGTCAAGTCCGTCAAAAACAGGAACACGCGACGCAGCGTCTCCTCTCGGTGCATCATGAGGTCTTCGTAACGCACGACAATGATGGGGATATCCACCTTGGTGGTCCAGTACCGATGGAACTTCATCCAGATGTCGATCTCGTTACGAAGCAAACCGTCCCATCGGTCAGCGAAGCGCTCGTACTGGGACTCGTGCAAGCTCTTGTTGTGCGTATTGGTGAGCGTCATGTTAAAGTACGAGTCGATGGCGTCCCACGGGTTGCGCACCACAAGGATGGCTTTCTTGACGGGGAACTCCTTGTAGCCCACACGTTCCGGGAAGTGCGTCTTGACGAACCACACAGACTCGTCCACGACGCCCTCGCCCTTCATGCCGTACTGCTGTAGCTCCATACTAAGAGACCTGTCGGGACGGGTATCGCAGCCCGTGTAGACGCCCGTGACCTTCTCCAGCAGCCCGCGCATAAGCGAATTGCCACATCTCGGGTAGCTGACGATGGCCACGCGCTCTCCGTCACGTTCGTTTGGCTGCAACCAGCGCATCCCGTTGTCTTGCTCCATGTTCTCTCCTGTAGCGGCTTTGAGCATGAGGGTTAAAGCTTTTCGAGCGAGGATCACGAAGGGATTCCACGTCAAGTTGAGCTCGAGACTGAGGACAATTGAATGGCAGTGAGACGACAGACATAGACGGACGCTCCTAGCGATTGGGAGAGGGACAGACAGACACAAGCACTCACAGCAGGCGAGGCACGAACAGCAGCAGCTCCAGGTACACGCGCGCCAGCCACACGGCGCCGTCCATGAGCGTCATCAGAAGGAGGAATGCGCTTCAAATGAGATGGCTACATTATGACCAGCTATGCAATTTGTTGTATGTTTTCGGGTGTATTGGTAATTACTTTTGCGATCACAGTTGAAGTGAGTGCGCAATTGTTTGTCAATGGTTCGTTTGCATTGACTAGTTTACATCTATCGACTCACATGACATGCTAAATGGTGAAACACATATGACCACCTTCTCAAAGCTGGAAGTCTAGATCTTCAGCGGCACTATCTGCTCCATCACGCTGCACGTGCCCGAGCCGGAGCCCGTGCGCTTGAGACGGAGGTAGCCGTCCTCGCCCCAGTTCTCGCCCCATGAGTTGCGGATCTTGAGACTCGTCGCGTCGTAGCCCACCGCCACCACGAGGTGGTCGAGGTCGCTCGTGTCACAGCTCGAGAGCACGCCGCCAGTGTACTGCTTCCACGCCTCGTTGCCGGCCGCCACCGTCACGACCGTCGGGCGTTGGTTGATGGCCTCAATGAGTCCGGCCTCGTCACCCACGTCCAGCACGTTGTAGCCCTTGATACCCGGAGAGGTCTTCGTACAGCCAGAGCATCGCGGCAACCTGCCCTCCCCAGACGCGTACGGGTACGATGCCTCCACACAAAATCCGTTCTCCAGAATGAAGTCGAAGGCGTACTGCGGGGCACCACCATTGCAGCCGTGGTTTTGTGTGTTGCAGCTCACGAGATGCTGCTCCGAAAACTTGTTGAGAAACTTCTGACCGCCGGCGATGCACTGCGCAGACTCGACCGCCGAGGTCGTGGCGAACGCCCAGCAGTCTCCACACTGCCCTTGGTTCTGGACTGGCGAGACGCATGGCGACGTGGTCCAGTCCACGGAGTCGCTCTCGCTCACACTCGCTTCTTCGGTTGATGCAGGGGTCTTCGTGGTGGGGGGCGATGTCGTCGGAGCAGGGGCGGTGGTCGTCGGCACCTTGTGCTGCTTCGTGGAGTCGTCTTCGTCGCAGGGTGCAGCGGTGGGAGCGCCATGTCGCCCGAAGCTAGGGCTTCTCGTTGCTGAGGTGTACGACATGGCCGGCGTATGGTCGTGGGCTGCAGCCATGCTGTCTCCAAGAGGGACGGCCTCGCTGCCGCTGCCTTCCGTCTGTGACTCGACTTCACTCGTGAGCTTGTTCAGCATCTTGGCGTTCGAAATGAAGTCGTACTGCGTGCGTAGTGAACGAGAGCGAGAAGGCTGGCGGGTGATCGATCCGTTGCCCTTGGCGTACGAGTTGAGGATCTTGGCAGCGAACTCCTCCTTTGTGAGAATGGAGTAGACCACGTCGATGGAGAAGTTGGCGTCCGGGTTGGCAGCTTGGGCTTTGGCGACGTCGTCTTTGCTCATGAAGATTCGCTGGCGCGCGTCCTCCTCGAAGTCTTCGATGCTGCGGTCCTCGGAAGTCGGCATCAGTCCTCGTGCTTCCGCTTCTGCCCCGTGCTTTGTGTTCCACGATTCCCATTCTGCGTGAGTGACTTCTTTCGTGGTGAGATAGCGCTCGTAGTCGATGCCTGCGTGCATGGAGCGAGCGGCAATTGGTGCAGGAGCGGAGGCGAGCGCGGACAGCGCACAAGCACACGCCGAGATGAATGTGGAGGCCTTCATGGTTTGATCAGATCGGATGCTGTTGATGAGATCAGTGGTAGGCGAATTGAGGAATGAGCTGCAAGTCCGTCCGCGATGGTCGACTCAATGTGACTCTTGCTCTTCGCTGCAGACGGTGGTCGGTGACGGTGGCATTGCTCGTGCAAGGGCGTTGATACCCATCGTGCTTAGATGAAGGCTTCACACAATGTCCTCCACTATGGTAGAGATGCGATTGGCCCACCTGGTACGATTGAATCAGCTTGAACGCCCAACATGCACGTCATATGCGGACACTGAGTTTCTCGGCAGCATGTGGAGAAAGAAGCGTTCCAAGCGACCAGGTGATGTTATGTGTGGGGTCCAGCAGCAATTTGTACGAACAAATCTGCCTGTCGACTGGCAAATTGTCCACTTCTGCGCCTTCAACTACTTCAAGTGCGCTCGACAGAAGAGGGGATCGCTCACGAACAGGAAAACGGGTGATCAAGACAAACTATTGTAGTCTGTAGTCGTAGCCAGATGGTCGCAGGAGTCTCTCAAAGCCATAACACTGCTCTGATACCGTCAATTAGCCGCTGGTGAAGACTTCTAGAGCAACACCCGATGCAACCAGAAGGTGATTTCAGTGTAAATGACATACTTGTACGGCTATAAAGATCGCAATGTACGAACAGCGAGCTTGGCACCACAATACGTTTGGCTGTCAAAATAAAATACCGTCTTCAACCTGTGGTTTACCATCTTCAACATGTGTATCTTTCTGAACCAAAACAAACTTCGAGGCAAAGGAAAACAATTCACACAAACGAAAGTAACACACGTCACTATTTTAGTGTATTAAAGTACACTAAAATAGCCTAGTCACGTATCGTTTGGAATTGCCTGCGTTGGAAAGAATTCTGCATCGTTCAAACACCATATTCTTGCTATTCCTCCCTTCAAGGGAGTCCCTTGTGTGGTGCCGCTGGTCCTCCTGCGTAGCCATGCACCTCTGAATATATTTAGATGTACCGCGTCGTGCGCTGACCGCTTACTGCAGACTACCACCGATCGGTGCTTGCCAGGTCTTCGTTGGCATTTCGTCTACTAAATCGCGCCTGTGGTGTTTTGCGATCGATAAGTGTTGGAGTCTGTTGGAATGTACCCCTTTCCAAGTGTTCTGTGGCTGGCCGGACAGTAGAGACGCCAGGAAGTTCGTGGAGCAGATCGTCGGAAGGGAGTGGGATCACTTGGCGATTTTGAGCATCAACATGCGATACGCCCACCGCAATTCAAGTTACCTTGCACTTTGAAATAGTCGCTCCGACGACTCTTCCGTGTGGCTGCAGCTTCCTGCGGAAGCTATGTCAAGAACAGTAAGGAGTAGTAGAGTTTGCCAGCTTCGTAGACCGTCGAGGAGCGCCTGAAGCATCCGCGTGGATCAAATGTACGAAAGCATGGCCGTAATCCAAAGGCCTGTCTGTAGATTGAAATCCTCGAGAATCGGAGCGTCAAGAAGGTCTTGCCAAGAACCAGCACGAAAGACTGTCGGATTTCAATCGACTCGGCTTCTTTGGACATCGACAGCATGTGCATTCGGGGCGGAGATGCCGGCGAAGTCGGATCACTGCTATAGAAATGGTGCCATCTCGGCGGTACATGTCCGAGCAATCAGCAATCTTGATCGCGCGCACTTGCCCACTTCAACTTGGTACACTCAGCACTCGAGTGCTTCAGACAAATCCCTGCCACAGCAATGGGTGATCGTCTCCTCTGCTCGTTCACTTCAGAATTGACTGCGTGGTCTTCAAGTCTTCGCTGCTCATGTCGGAACCGTCGACCCCCACGACACCCGCCAGTGTGCACTGGGGTGAGACCATGATGGCACAAGGCCCCGAAGCGCTGCACAACTTCATGGCCGAGACGTTCAAAGCTGCTACGGGTGGTGTACTGCCTCAGATGGAGGTGCGATTCAACAACGTGTCCATCTCGGCCGACGTGACGGTGACGCGGGAGGTGACGGCTGCGTCCGAGCTGCCCACGCTTTACAACGTCGTGGCTCGAGCCTTGGCCAACCTCAATCCTATCAAGAAGAAGGTCGTCCGCAAAGAAGTCATCAAGAACGTGAGTGGCGTGCTGCGACCCGGCACCATCACGCTGCTCCTGGGCCAGCCTGGGTCGGGCAAGACGTCGCTCATGCGGATCCTCAGCGGCCAGTTCCCCGTCAAGAAGAACATCACGGTGGAAGGAGAGATGACGTACAACGGACTGCTACAGAAGGAGATCGCCAAGCGGCTGCCCCAGTTCGTCGCCTATGTGACGCAGTACGACCGCCACTTCCACACGCTCTCGGTGCGCGAAACGTTGGAGTTCGCCTACGCTTTTTGCGGTGGTGGCTTGTCGAAACACGGAGAGGAGATGCTGTCGAAAGGCACCCCAAAGGCGAATGCCAGAGCGTTGGCGGCTGCAAAAGCCGTCTTCTCCCGGTTCCCTGACGTGATCATTGAGCAGCTCGGACTGCAGATCTGCCAGGACACGGTCATTGGTAACGCCATGCACCGTGGTGTGTCTGGAGGTGAACGCAAACGCGTGACGACCGGCGAAATGCAGTTTGGCCAGAAGTACATGACGCTCATGGACGAGATCAGTACGGGCTTGGACAGCGCTGCGACGTACGATATCATCAAGACCCAACGCAGTATCGCCAAGAACCTGCATCGAACCATTTTGATCGCATTGCTGCAGCCAGCGCCGGAAGTGTTTGAGCTCTTCGACAACGTGCTCATCATGAACGAAGGTGAGATGATGTACAACGGGCCTCGGCAGAAAGTGATCCCGTACTTTGAGTCGCTGGGGTTCAAGTGCCCGCACGGCCGTGACGTCGCTGACTATTTGCTGGACCTGGGCACCAACCAGCAGTACAAGTACCAAGCTGAACTTCCTCCTGGATTGGCAAAGCACCCGCGTCTGGCGAACGATTTCTCGAAGTTGTTTCGAGACTCGCAACTGTACACCGATATCATGGACGAGTTGGCCTCGCCGATTGACAAGGAGATCGTGGAGCGCGTGGGGGACAACATGGACCCGATGCCAGAGTTCCGTCAAACGTTGTGGGAGAATATCTGCACGCTGACGAAGCGCCAATTGATGATCATTTTGCGAAACGCGGCTTTCATCCGTGTGCGAACGTTCATGGTCGTGGTCATGGGTCTAATCTACGGCAGTACGTTCTACGATGTAGATCCGACAGACGTGCAAGTGATGCTTGGTGTCATTTTCCAAGCAACTCTCTTCCTGTCCCTCGGCCAGGCCTCACAGATCCCGACGTACATGGAGGCTCGATCCATTTTCTACAAGCAGCGCGGTGCTAACTTTTACCGTACCTCTGCGTGGGTGGTTGCAAACTCTATCGCTCTAGTTCCGCAAGCGCTGGGTGAAATTTTGGTGTTCGCGACGTTGGTGTATTGGATGTGCGGCTTCGCAGCTACAGCATCGGCGTACATCATTTACCTCATCTTGCTGTTGCTGACGAACTTGGTGTTCGCGTCGTGGTTCTTCTGCTTATCTGCCATGTCTCCTAACCTGGATATCGCCAAACCAATGTCGACGTTCTCAATCGTGTTCTTCATCCTCTTTGCAGGGTTTGTGATCACAAAGGATCAGACACCGGGGTGGTTCATTTGGGTGTATTGGATCAATCCGATTGCGTGGTGCCTTCGTGGTCTGTCGGTGAACGAGTATCGCTCGAGTGCGTACGATGTGTGTGAGTACGGTGGCATCAACTACTGCACGGACTACGGCATGAACATGGGCGAGTACTATCTCTCTCAGTACGGTGTTCCGTCCGGGAAGTTCTGGATCTGGACGGGCATTTTGTTCATGATTGCGGCGTACATTTTCTTCATGGTACTGGGCTGCTACGTTCTCGAGTATCACCGATTCGAAGCACCTGAGAACGTCCAGCTACTACCGAAAACCGTGGCGGATGAAAAGGAAATGGAGAAACGAGGTGGTGACTACGCACTCGCAGAGACACCAAAGCATTCGTCCGCTAATACCCACGATTCCGGTGAGGTTGCGGTGGACATCCATCGTCGAGAGAAGAACTTTGTGCCATGCACCATCGCGTGGAAGGATTTGTGGTATTCCGTACCATCACCACATGACCGAAAGGAGACTTTGCAGCTTCTCAAGGGCATTAACGGATACGCGGAACCCGGTTCACTGACCGCACTGATGGGGTCGTCGGGCGCAGGAAAAACGACTCTCATGGACGTGATTGCCGGCCGCAAGACTGGCAGCAAGATTGAGGGCAAGATCTACCTGAACGGCTATGAAGCAAATGAGCTCGCCATCCGCCGGTGCACGGGCTACTGCGAACAAATGGATATCCACAGCGAGGGCTCGACCGTCCGCGAAGCCTTGACGTTCAGCGCCTTCCTTCGCCAGGACAGCACGGTTCCGGCTGCCAAAAAATACGATTCGGTTCTCGAATGTTTGGACTTGCTGGACATGCACGACATCGCAGACCAGATCGTTCGCGGTAGTTCACAGGAGCAGATGAAGCGCCTGACAATCGGCGTGGAGCTGGTGGCTCAACCGAGTATTTTGTTCCTGGACGAACCGACAAGTGGTCTCGACGCACACTCCGCCAAACTGATCATGGACGGCGTTCGCAAGGTGGCCGACAGCAAGCGAACGGTGGTGTGTACGATTCACCAACCTTCGTCGGACGTGTTTTTCCTGTTCGACCACTTGCTGCTGCTGAAGCGTGGCGGTGAGTCGGTGTTCGTCGGCGAATTGGGTGAGGAGTGCCAAAATCTCGTTAACTACCTGGAGTCAATCGATGGCGTAACTCCTCTTCCGGACAAGCAAAACCCTGCAACATGGATGCTGGAGGTGATCGGTGCCGGAGTAGGCCACCAGCCGACCGATGCGACGGACTTTGTGCAGCACTTCAAAGAGAGCAAGGAGGCACAGTATCTGATGGAGTACCTGGAGAAACCTGGTTTGACTCACTGCGCGCCGGATCTCCCAGAAATGGTCTTCAAGAAGAAACGTGCTGCGGGTCCATTCACCCAGATGTGGTTTTTGATTCAACGGTTCGTTGTGATGTACTGGCGAACACCGACGTACAACTTGACGCGTTTCGTGATCGCCGTGGGTCTTGCTCTCATTTCGGGCCTTACTTACATCAATTCGGAGTTTGTCTCCTACCAAGGAATCAATGGAGGAGTGGGTATGGTGTTCATGACGGCGTTGTTCATGGGTATTGCCACTTTCACGGGTGCGCTGCCGATCACAGCTTTGGACCGGGCTGCTTTCTACAGGGAACGTGCGTCCCAGACTTACAACTCGTTGTGGTATTTCGTGGCCTCGACGGTGGTGGAGATCCCTTACGTGTTCTTCGCCTGCTTGTTGTTCACAGTGATATTCTACCCGATGGTTGGGTTCCAATCGTTCGCATCGGGCGTGCTGTACTGGATCAACCTGTCGTTTTTCGTGCTCACGCAAGCGTATTTGGCTCAAGTGCTGATCTACGCCTTCCCGAGTATCGAGGTGTCTGCTATTGTGGGCGTGCTCATCAACTCCATCTTCCTACTCTTCGCCGGCTTCAACCCCCCGTCGTCCTCCATTCCAAGCGGCTACAAGTGGTTGTACACGATCACACCCCAGCGCTTCTCGCTCGCGATACTTATGGCGCTGGTGTTCTGCGATTGTCCGGATGAGCCGACGTGGAACGAGACGCTTGGAGTCTACGAGAACGTTGGCTCCAACATCGGCTGCCAACCCGTGACGGACCTACCCGTGACCATCGACCACATCACGGTAAAGGGCTATGTGGAGTCTGTGTTCAAGTACAAGCACGACGAGATGTGGGCGAACTTTGGGTACGTGTTCATTGTGCTGGGTATCTTCCGTTTCTTGGCCATCATCTCTCTGCGCTACGTCAACCACACGCAGAGATAAGTAAGTCTGTCGATGAAGCTTGCAAAATACTACAGTAGTGTATCATGCGTCTGAGCTTTCACGTAATAGGAGCGCGTGTTGCGGTGGCACTAAAGCTGAAAGAACGATGGATTGCAAAATGAATTGAAAGGTAAAGCGCAGTGATAGCGTCTTTCATCGCAACTTGTACGAGACGATCATTCTGGCGAGATTACGAGCTGTTTGCTTCTGTTCGCGAGTGCATATGCCATGCCATCGGTGATGAACGTTCAATTCGCTGCCGAAGTGTTCATCGGGACCTCGGAGAACGACGAATGGCCATGTAGAGCGATTGCGACACCGTGTTCATCGCATCGAGGCGACAGTGATGAACACACCATCAGGGGAGATTTGATGGGGCTTGTGCATGTATCGCTGCAGTGAGCAGAATGAGCTACCATCGGCTACCAAGAAGCTGCCGACCACATTGCGCCTACCTTGGCTGAAAGCGTCTCGACTTGGGCTGCGTGGTGCCGCAAAAAGCGCCATCCCCGCCTCACGGAATAGTGGAGACCGGGTCATCATATGCGGTACCTGATGACTCCCCACTCTGCGACACGCGTCTTTACAAAGTTATGATTTGTTTAAAAAAATAGGTTTGCCTCGTCACATGTGCCGCGCAATCGATTGCGCGCCAAAATGCCCGCCCCGACATGCACTTTTTTCATCGGCCGCAACTTCATCCACGGGACAGAGAGCTCATTCTGCAATTTGCAACGTGTGTGGCACGTCTAACAGGTGTCCACTTGAGAAAGAGGCATTGGCAGGAAGCGATGGGGGACGACACTGCACCAACGCCAGTGGACTTGACCTCTGGCAAGGCCATGATGGCCAACGGACCCAACGCCCTGCACAGCTTCGTGGCCGACAAGTTCGAGGCAGCAATGGGGCGCAAAATGCCGCAGATGGAAGTGCGCTACCACAACTTGAGCGTCACGGCCAACGTTGCGGTGACGGGCGAGATCACGTCGAAGTCGGAGCTGCCCACGGTGTTCAACACCATCAAGCGCAGTCTGGCTCGGTTCGCGTGGAACAAGCGCGTGGTGCAGAAGGAGATCATCAAGAACGTGAGCGGCGTGTTCAAGCCAGGCACCATCACGTTGCTACTAGGACAGCCGGGGTCGGGCAAGACGTCGCTCATGCGCGTGCTGGCTGGTCAGTTCCCCAAGAGCGGCAACGTCGACATCGAGGGCGACGTGACGTACAACGGGGTTCCCCGTGAAGAAATCGTCAAGTTGCTGCCGCAGTTCTCGGCGTACGTGACGCAGTTCGACAAGCACTTCCCCAAGCTTACGGTTCGTGAAACACTCGAGTTCGCCTACGCGGTGTGCGGTGGTGGCATGTCCAAGCACAAAGAGGAGATGCTGAGTCATGGTACACCCGAGCAGAACGCAGCAGCGCTCGAGACTGCGCGCCAGTACTTTGAGCACTTCCCGGATTTGGTCATTGAACAGTTGGGTCTGCACATTTGTCAGGACACGATCATCGGTAGTGGCATGCTTCGTGGTGTGTCTGGTGGAGAGCGGAAGCGCGTGACGACGGGCGAGATGGAGTTTGGCATGAAGTACATGACGCTCATGGATGAGATCAGTACGGGTCTCGACAGTGCGGCCACCTTCGACATCATCACGACGCAGCGCAGTATCGCCAAGTGTCTGCACAAGACGGTGGTGATTGCGTTGCTGCAGCCCGCTCCGGAGGTGTACAACCTCTTTGACAACGTAATGGTGCTGAACCAAGGCGAGATCATCTACCACGGCCCTCGTGATCAAGCAGTGCCGTACTTCGAGACGTTGGGGTTTCAGTGTCCGGAAGGCCGCGACGCTGCCGATTTTCTGCTGGACCTTGGCACGAATATGCAGAAGAAGTACGAAGTGGAGTTGCCTATTGGTATGAACAAGCACCCGCGCCTCGCCAGTGAGTTTTCGGAGCACTGGCGTGAGTCACATCTGTACCATGACTTGGTAAAGGACATTGAGGCCCCTCATGATCCTGAACGCTTGAGGGATGTGGAAGAGCACATGAACAAGATGCCCGAATTTCGTCAAAGCTTCTGGGAAAGCACCAAGACTGTGACTGCGCGTCAGTGGAAGCTCACCAAGCGAAACACGTCCTTCATTTACGTGCGAGCCCTGATGGTCGTGGTTATGGGACTGATCTACGGCAGCACGTTCTACCAGACTGACCCGACGGATGCTCAAATGACGATCGGAATTCTGTTCCAGGCCACAATTTTCATGAGTCTGGGGCAAACAGCCCAAGTTCCCACCTTCTACCAGGCCCGTGACATTTTCTACAAGCAGCGCTCTGCAAATTTCTACCGTTCCGCTTCTTTCGCCACTGCAAACTCGTTGGCATTGATCCCGCAAGCCATTGGCGAGAGTATTGTTTTCGGGTCGCTGCTGTACTGGATGTCGGGACTTGTTCCTCACGCCGGTCACTTCGTGATCTACTTAATTGTTCTAGTCCTGATCAATTTGGTGTATGCGGCGTGGTTCTTCTGCCTAACCGCTATCTGCCCAAGTTTCAACATCGCGAAGCCCATGTCGACGTTCACGATTGTCATCTTTAACCTCTTTGGAGGCTTTGTGATGGCAAAGAATGTTATGCCTGACTGGTTGATCTGGGTTTATTACCTGGTCCCCGATGCGTGGTCGCTACGCGCGTTGTGTGTGAACGAATACCGCTCTGCCAAGTACGACGTGTGCGTGTATGACAGTGTGGACTACTGCAGCGAGTACGACATGACTATGGGTGAATATTTTTTGAAGCAGTACGCGGTGCCGTCGAACCCGAACTGGGCGTGGGTGGGCATCATTTACATGATTGGACTTTATGTTTTCCTAATGGCAACTGGTGCGCTTGTGTTGGAGTACAAACGTTATGACGGCCCGAGCACCGTTTTCCTGAAACCCAAAGACGAGGACGACAACGATACGACTAAAGCAACTGGGGGCTATGTGCTAGCGAAAACACCCAAGAAATCTGGAACATCGTCTGGTTCGGGATCGCCGACGCACGATGTTGTGGTGAATGTTCCTGAGCGCGAGAAAATGTTCGTACCCGTGACAATCGCCTTCCAGGACCTGCGGTACTCCGTCCCAAAGCCTGGCAACCCGAATGAATCTCTCGAGCTGCTTAAGGGCACCAGCGGCTTTGCTGAGCCCGGTTCGTTGACAGCATTGATGGGGTCGTCGGGTGCAGGCAAGACAACACTAATGGACGTGATTGCCGGCCGCAAGACTGGTGGCAAGATCACGGGCAAGATTCTGCTGAACGGCTACGAGGCCAACGACCTCGCCATCCGCCGGTGCACGGGCTACTGCGAGCAAATGGACATCCACAGCGACGCCTCCACCGTCCGCGAGTCGCTCACGTTCAGCACCTTCCTCCGCCAGGACAGCAGCATCCCAGACAGCAAGAAGTACGACACGGTGAACGAGTGTCTGGACCTGCTGGACATGCACGACATCGCAGACAAGATCGTGCGTGGCTGCTCTCAGGAGCAGATGAAGCGCCTCACAATTGGTGTGGAGCTCGCTGCGCAGCCAGGTATTTTGTTCCTGGACGAACCGACCAGTGGCCTCGACGCACACTCCGCCAAACTGATCATGGACGGCGTTCGCAAGGTGGCCGACAGCAAGCGGACCGTGGTGTGCACCATTCACCAACCTTCGTCGGACGTGTTTTTCCTGTTCGACCACTTGCTACTGCTGAAGCGTGGCGGTGAGTCGGTGTTCGTCGGCGAGTTGGGCGACAAGTGCCACAAGTTGGTGGATTACCTCGAGGGCATTCCGGGCACACCTCCATGCCCGAAGGACCAGAATCCTGCGTCGTGGATGCTGGAAGTCATTGGCGCCGGAGTGAGCAGCTCGACGAAAAACACGACGGACTTTGTGAAGTGTTTCCAAGAGAGCGAGGAGAAGCGCGTCTTGGACGCACAACTGGACAGGCCTGGAGTGACCCACCCCAGCCCGGATCTACCAGAAATGGTATTCAACAAGAAGCGTGCTGCAAGTTCATACACCCAGATGCGGTTCCTAGTGAAGCGTTTCAACGATCGCTACTGGCGTACACCGACCTACAACATCACGCGTTTTGCCATCGCTCTCGGCCTGGCCATCTTGTTTGCCATCGTGTTCGCCAACAAGTCGTACCAGAAGTACCAAGAGATCAACGCAGGCGTCGCCACGGTCTTCATGACATCCATGTTCAACGGAGTCATCTCGTTCACGGGCACACTCCCCATATCGTTCGCAGAGCGCGGAGCCTATTACCGCGAACGAGCGTCGCAGACCTACAACTGTTTGTGGTACTTTGTGGGGTCGACGGTGGCCGAGATCCCGTACGTCTTCTTCAGCGGCGCATTGTTCACGATTATTTTCTACCCTTCGGTGGGCTTCACAGACGTTGCATCGGGTTTCATGTTCTGGATTTCGATCTCGCTCTTCGTGTTGATGCAGACGTACTTGGGGCAATTCTTCATTTACGCGATGCCCAGTGTGGAAGTGGCTGCTATCCTGGGTGTGCTCTACAACTCCATTTGTTTACTGTTCGCGGGTTTCAACCCTCCTGCTGCCAACATCCCACAAGGTTACCACTGGCTGTACCTTATCACTCCACAAAAATACTCAATGGGTCTCTTGAATGGGCTTGTCTTCACGGACTGCCCGGAGCTACCGACGTGGAACGATGCAACTGGAGAGTACGAAGGCGGGAGCGGTCTGCTGGCTTGTCAGGAGTTGACGAACGCTCCGAGCTCGCTGGGCCACCTTATTGTGAAGGAGTACGTGGAGTCAAACTTCGGGTTCAAGCACTCGGAGATTTGGAGCAACTTCGGATACATGTTCGTCTTCATCGCTGTGTTTAGAGTCTTCGCGCTGTTGTCACTTCGATTCATCAACCACCAGAAGAGATAGGCAGGCATAGGCAGTACACAACTTGAAACAAAAGTTATCTGTATTCTTGCCATGCAATTGTGCCGCCAGTGTTGAGGAGCGCTGGTATAAGTGGATCGCCAAAAGTTTTGTCAATCATTCGTTTGTATTGAATAGTTCATCTATCGACTCCCATGAAATGCATCTACTCTAAATGGTGGAACACATATGACCACCTTCTCAAAGCTGGAAGTCTAGATCTCCAGCGGCACCACCTGCTCCATCACGCTGCACGTGCCCGAGCCGGAGCCCGTGCGCTTGAGACGGAGGTAGCCGTCCTCGCCCCAGTTCTCGCCCCACGAGTTGCGGATCTTGAGACTCGTCGCGTCGTAGCCCACCGCCACCACGAGGTGGTCGAGGTCGCTCGTGTCACAGCTCGAGAGCACGCCGCCAGTGTACTGCTTCCACGCCTCGTTGCCGGCCGCCACCGTCACGACCGTCGGGCGTTGGTTGATGGCCTCAATGAGTCCGGCCTCGTCACCCACGTTGCTACCCGGAGAGGTCTTCGTACAGCCAGAGCATCGCGGCAACCTGCCCTCCCCAGACGCGTACGGGTACGATGCCTCCACACAAATCCCGTTCTTCAGAATGAAGTCGAAGGCGTACTGCGGGGCACCACCATTGCAGCCGTGGTTTTGTGTGTTGCAGCTCACGAGATGCTGCTCCGAAAACTTGTTGAGGGACTTCTGACCGCCGGCGATGCACTGCGCAGACTCGACCGCCGAGGCCGTGGCGAACGCCCAGCAGTCTCCACACTGCCCTTGGTTCTGGACTGGCGAGACGCATGGCGACGTGGTCCAGTCCACGGAGTCGCTCTCGCTCACACTCGCTTCTTCGGTTGATGCAGGGGTCTTCGTGGTGGGGGTTTTCGTGGTGGGGGCCGATGTCATCGGAGCAGGGGCGGTGGTCGTCGGCACCTTGTGCTGCTTCGTGGAGTCGTCTTCGTCGCAGGGTGCAGCGGTGGGAGCGCCATGTCGCCCGAAGCTAGGGCTTCTCGTTGCTGAAGTGTACGACATGGCCGGCGTATGGTCGTGGGCTGCAGCCATGCTGTCTCCAAGAGGGACGGCCTCGCTGCCGCTGCCTTCCGTCTGTGACTCGACTTCACTCGTGAGCTTGTTCAGCATCTTGGCGTTCGAAATGAAGTCGTACTGCGTGCGTAGTGAACGAGAGCGAGAAGGCTGGCGGGTGATCGATCCGTTGCCCTTGGCGTACGAGTTGAGGATCTTGGCAGCGAACTCCTCCTTTGTGAGAATGGAGTAGACCACGTCGATGGAGAAGTTGGCGTCCGGGTTGGCAGCTTGGGCTTTGGCGACGTCGTCTTTGCTCATGAAGATTCGCTGGCGCGCGTCCTCCTCGAAGTCTTCGATGCTGCGGTCCTCGGAAGTCGGCATCAGTCCTCGTGCTTCCGCTTCTGCCCCGTGCTTTGTGTTCCACGATTCCCATTCTGCGTGAGTGACTTCTTTCGTGGTGAGATAGCGCTCGTAGTCGATGCCTGCGTGCATGGAGCGAGCGGCAATTGGTGCAGGAGCGGAGGCGAGCGCGGACAGCGCACAAGCACACGCCGAGATGAATGTGGAGGCCTTCATGGTTTGATCAGATCGGATGCTGTTGATGAGATCAGTGGTAGGCGAATTGAGGAATGAGCTGCAAGTCCGTCCGCGATGGTCGACTCAATGTGACTCTTGCTCTTCGCTGCAGACGGTGGTCGGTGACGGTGGCATTGCTCGTGCAAGGGCGTTGATACCCATCGTGCTTAGATGAAGGCTTCACACAATGTCCTCCACTATGGTAGAGATGCGATTGGCCCACCTGGTACGATTGAATCAGCTTGAACGCCCAACATGCACGTCATATGCGGACACTGAGTTTCTCGGCAGCATGTGGAGAAAGAAGCGTTCCAAGCGACCAGGTGATGTTATGTGTGGGGTCCAGCAGCAATTTGTACGAACAAATCTGCCTGTCGACTGGCAAATTGTCCACTTCTGCGCCTTCAACTACTTCAAGTGCGCTCGACAGAAGAGGGGATCGCTCACGAACAGGAAAACGGGTGATCAAGACAAACTATTGTAGTCTGTAGTCGTAGCCAGATGGTCGCAGGAGTCTCTCAAAGCCATAACACCGCTCAATTAGCCGCTGGTGGAGATTTTCCAAGGAGCCGAAGGCGAAGAGGAAAATCAGTTTTCCATTGAGTGGAGGTCATCCCAGATCGTGAAGACGAAGGACCTCCGCCGCCAAGTTTGGACATCGTCTTCGGCGGCAGCAAACTGTGTATATTTAGGTGCCTTGGTTTTCCGCCCAACACACGGAGCTGTAGCATGCAGTCTCCGGGCGGGCGGTTTTTCCCAACGCTAGGTAGTATAGTGGGGAACAGCCATTCGGAGGCCACTTGCTCTTTGGCGGCAAACGACAAACAAGCTTCAGCAGCGGCTCGATCGGATACACTCCGCCACGATCGCTTTCGCTTTCAACCCGCCACACCACTCCCTGGGCTGGCCTCTACGATTCATCGCTCAGTCCGACGACACGATGCGCCGTCGCCCCTCACGATGACTCTACGAGTCCTAGACGTAACATGTGAATGGACTGTTCTCTTTGCCCCTGACCGTAACGAAGGAGGAAATGAAGACTTCCAGGACAACACCCGATGCAACCAGAAGATGATTTCAGCGTAAATGACGTACTTGTACGGCTATAAAGATCGTAATGCACGAACAGCGAGCTTGGCACCACAATACATTTAGCATTCAAAATAAAATACCGTCTTCAACATGTGTATCTTTCTGAAGCAAACTTCGAGGCAAAGGAAAACGATTTACACAAACGAGAGTATGCTACTGCTCGTATTGGAGCTTTGTCTGTCTCGAGCAATAACACAACTTGTGCGCCTAAAGTTATAACGTTTTAAATCGCCTGCACTTATTTCTTCTGATGGTTGATGAAGCGGAGCGCCAGTAGTCCGTAAACGTGATACACCGCAATGAAGACGAACATGTACCCGAAGTTGCTCCAAATCTCCGAGTGCTTGTACCCGAAGTTTGACTCCACGTACTCCTTCACAGTAAGGTGGCCCAGCGAGCTCGGAGCGTTCGTCAACTCCTGACAAGCCAGCAGACCGCTCCCGCCTTCGTACTCTCCAGTTGCATCGTTCCACGTCGGTAGCTCCGGGCAGTCCGTGAAGACAAGCCCATTCAAGAGACCCATTGAGTATTTTTGTGGAGTGATAAGGTACAGCCAGTGGTAACCTTGTGGGATGTTGGCAGCAGGAGGGTTGAAACCCGCGAACAGTAAACAAATGGAGTTGTAGAGCACACCCAGGATAGCAGCCACTTCCACACTGGGCATCGCGTAAATGAAGAATTGCCCCAAGTACGTCTGCATCAACACGAAGAGCGAGATCGAAATCCAGAACATGAAACCCGATGCAACGTCTGTGAAGCCCACCGAAGGGTAGAAAATAATCGTGAACAATGCGCCGCTGAAGAAGACGTACGGGATCTCGGCCACCGTCGACCCCACAAAGTACCACAAACAGTTGTAGGTCTGCGACGCTCGTTCGCGGTAATAGGCTCCGCGCTCTGCGAACGATATGGGGAGTGTGCCCGTGAACGAGATGACTCCGTTGAACATGGATGTCATGAAGACCGTGGCGACGCCTGCGTTGATCTCTTGGTACTTCTGGTACGACTTGTTGGCGAACACGATGGCAAACAAGATGGCCAGGCCGAGAGCGATGGCAAAACGCGTGATGTTGTAGGTCGGTGTACGCCAGTAGCGATCGTTGAAACGCTTCACTAGGAACCGCATCTGGGTGTATGAACTTGCAGCACGCTTCTTGTTGAATACCATTTCTGGTAGATCCGGGCTGGGGTGGGTCACTCCAGGCCTGTCCAGTTGTGCGTCCAAGACGCGCTTCTCCTCGCTCTCTTGGAAACACTTCACAAAGTCCGTCGTGTTTTTCGTCGAGCTGCTCACTCCGGCGCCAATGACTTCCAGCATCCACGACGCAGGATTCTGGTCCTTCGGGCATGGAGGTGTGCCCGGAATGCCCTCGAGGTAATCCACCAACTTGTGGCACTTGTCGCCCAACTCGCCGACGAACACCGACTCACCGCCACGCTTCAGCAGTAGCAAGTGGTCGAACAGGAAAAACACGTCCGACGAAGGTTGGTGAATGGTGCACACCACGGTCCGCTTGCTGTCGGCCACCTTGCGAACGCCGTCCATGATCAGTTTGGCGGAGTGTGCGTCGAGGCCACTGGTCGGTTCGTCCAGGAACAAAATACCTGGCTGCGCAGCGAGCTCCACACCAATTGTGAGGCGCTTCATCTGCTCCTGAGAGCAGCCACGCACGATCTTGTCTGCGATGTCGTGCATGTCCAGCAGGTCCAGACACTCGTTCACCGTGTCGTACTTCTTGCTGTCTGGGATGCTGCTGTCCTGGCGGAGGAAGGTGCTGAACGTGAGCGACTCGCGGACGGTGGAGGCGTCGCTGTGGATGTCCATTTGCTCGCAGTAGCCCGTGCACCGGCGGATGGCGAGGTCGTTGGCCTCGTAGCCGTTCAGCAGAATCTTGCCCGTGATCTTGCCACCAGTCTTGCGGCCGGCAATCACGTCCATTAGCGTTGTCTTGCCTGCACCCGACGACCCCATCAATGCTGTCAACGAACCGGGCTCAGCAAAGCCGCTGATGCCCTTAAGCAGCTCGAGAGATTCATTCGGGTTGCCAGGTTTCGGGACAGAGTACCACAAATCCTGGAAAGCAATCGTCATGGGTACGAACATTTTTTCACGCTCTGACGTCCATCACAACTTCACGCGTCGGTGATTCCGATCCTGATAAGGTCCCCAAATGTTTAGGAGTAGTTGCCAATACGTAGTCGCTAGTTTCTTCAGTCTTATCATCATTCACCGCATGCTTCGGCTTCAGGGAGACATTGCAAGGACCGTCGTAGCGCTTGTACTCCAGAATAAAAGCTCCAATTCCCATGAAGAAGACGTAGATGTAGCACAGGTAAATGATATCAATCCAGACCCAGTTGTGTCCGGACGGCACCGCGTACTGCAGGAGCGAGTACTCGCCCATGGTCATGTTGTAGTCGGAGCAGTAATTCACGCCGTCGTACTCGCAAACATCGTATTTTGCTGAGCGATACTCGTTCACACAAAGTGCTCGTAAAGTCCACGAGTCAGGAACAAACCAGTAGACCCAGATCAACCAGTCTGGGATGACGTTCTTCGCCATCACGAAGCCTCCAAAGAGATTGAAAATCGAGAGCGTGAACGTCGACATCGGCTTGGCAATGTTAAAACTTGGTGTTTCATCTCCGGCGTCGACAGGTAGGAAATGCAGTTTGATTGCTTCGTTAGAGGCTGCCCATATCCGATTTCGGCCCCAGCCACGAGGCCTCGTCAGTGAGCTTCCAATTCCACAATGGGCTCGACTACAACTAACACTAGGACCAGGCTCTACTAGCCATTCATCTCTACGACGCTTCACTAAGATCTCTACGACTCTTCACAGGATCTCTCTCAAAGCTCTTCCAATGACACCACGCACGTGGCTGCCACTGGTGTCGAGCATGACAACAACAAGTTGATGCCGCAGGACAGGCACAACTAGCAACACGGATGTAGCCGTCCTCGCCCCAGTTCTCGCCCCACGAGTTGCGGATCTTGAGACTCGTCGCGTCGTAGCCCACCGCCACCACGAGGTGGTCGAGGTCGCTCGTGTCACAGCTCGAGAGCACGCCGCCAGTGTACTGCTTCCACGCCTCGTTGCCGGCCGCCACCGTCACGACCGTCGGGCGTTGGTTGATGGCCTCAATGAGTCCGGCCTCGTCACCCACGTCCAGCACGTTGTAGCCCTTGATACCCGGAGAGGTCTTCGTACAGCCAGAACATCGCGGCACCCTGCCCTCCCCAGACGCATACGGGTACGACGCCTCCATACACAACCCGTTCTTCAGAATGAAGTCGAAGGCGTACTGCGGGGCACCACCATTGCAGCCGTGGTTTTGTGTGTTGCAGCTCACGAGATGCTGCTCCGAAAACTTGTTGAGAAACTTCTGACCGCTGGCGATGCACTGCGCAGATTCGACCGCCGAGGCCGTGGCGAACGCCCAGCAGTCTCCACATTGCCCTTGGTTCTGGACCGGCGAGAGGCATGGCGACGTGGTCCAGTCCACAGCTGCTCTTCGTTACGGTTGCTGCTTCGTTAGTTGCGGGGTTTTTCTTAGTTGTGGCCTTCGTAGCAGTCATGGGCTTTGTCGTCGCAATCTTTCTAGCCGGAGCTTTTGTCGCTGGCACGAACTTATGCTTCTTGGTCTTCCCCTTGGTGCAAGGCGTAGTAGCCGGGGTCCCGTGGCGCACGAAAGTGGGGCTCCGAGTGGCCGAGGTGTACGACATCGCGGTGGTTGGCTCTTTCGCTGCGACGATACTGCTCCCGAGCCCGGTGCCTTTTTGAGACTCTACACTGCTTGTGAAGTCGTATTGTGTGCGAAGCGAGCGAGAACGAGTGATCGTACCATTACCTTTCGCGTACGAGTTGAGGATTTTGGCAGCGAACTCCTCCTTTGTGAGGATAGAGTAGACCACGTCGATGGAAAAGGTGGCGTCCGGGTTGGCAGCTTGGGCTTTGGCGACGTCGTCTTTGCTCATGAAGATTCGCTGGCGCGCGTCCTCCTCGAAGTCTTCGATGCTGCGGTCCTCGGAAGTCGGCATCAGTCCTCGTGCTTCCGCTTCTGCCCCGTGCTTTGTGTTCCACGATTCCCATTCTGCGTGAGTGACTTCTTTCGTGGTGAGATAGCGCTCGTAGTCGATGCCTGCGTGCATGGGGCGAGCGGTAGCTGGTGCAGGCTTGAGTACAAGGGTTGCGACTGCGCAAGCACACACCGAAATCAATGTGGACGTCTTCATACTGGATCGGATCGAGCTTCGTGCTAATGAGATGAGAGTGAGGCCATCAACCAACGCCCGACGGTCGTGACGGTGGCGGCCGGCAACGAGGCGTGGAAGCAGTACACTGGCGGCGTGCTCTCGAGCTGTGACACGAGCGACCTCGACCACCTCGTGGTGGCGGTGGGCTACGACGCGACGAGTCTCAAGATCCGCAACTCATGGGGCGAGAACTGGGGCGAGGACGGCTACCTCCGCTTGAAGCGCACGGGCTCCGGCTCGGGCACGTGCAGCGTGATGGAGCAGATGGTGCCGCTGAAGATCTAGACGGCGGTCGAGGGTATGATAGACAAACTGTACGATATTCGTGTATGTGAACTGTAAATGAATGCACTGAAGTCAAGAACTTAACCAGACCATCTCGGCTTTGTTGTTTTGAAGATCAACGCATTCTTGGCAATACGGTCAGCGTTCCACTGGCCATAGAAACTCTGTTGAATTCTCTCTTCATGCTTTGACCAAACACCACTTCACGTCTTTGGTGTGTGAGATGACGATGGTCCGACCACACGCCTGGATTCTGTCGCCGACTAGCGGCGTGGGTTCACTTCTGACTCTCGAGAGTTCAGCACTTCACCCGATTGAGCAGCTCACAACGATGGATAGGCCACTAACCTACTTGGAATAGTTGCCCTCGGTGCCGTTTGTGCGTGCCCTTGTGCCCACCAATTCGCCATGTAAGCAACCGAACGCCTTCACCACATGGGTCTTTCAGAGAGACACCTTCCATCAAAACCCCAATCGACTGTCCCGTCAATGACCCATTTTGACTTGAGTCCAGTATGCCCCATACCAATTTCAAGACAACCCAGAAGGCCCCGCACTGCTTTCAGTTCCATTTTCACTTTGCGCCACCGTCCCAGCAAGCTCGCAAAAGACCCAGTTCCCCGCCTCAAGGACCCATTTCTGCCGCATGCTGTCTCGCCCCAGCGCGTCCTCGCGGCAGCTCACGCGCCAATGCACGTGCGCGGCCGAGACCGAGTCCGACTCGGACAACGAGAGCGACGTCGGGCGCGGCAGCGTGACGACGACCCGCAGCGTGTCGGCGCCCGACACTTTTGGGTCCGAAAATGGGTCCACTGACCCAAATAAGACCGCACCCGTCCCATTCTTGCCGCCCACGGAATGGGCTTCTTCCCTGTCGCTGCTGGAGCTCACGAGGAACTCACACGACCCGCTCAAGGCCTCGCAGGCACTGCACAACGCCGAGGCGCTGCGGCAGGCGCCAGCGCTGGACAACGTCTTCTGCAGCTGCTACGACGTGGACACAGTGCTTTCCACGGTGCAACGCAGAGAAAGAGGACACTTTTCCCCTGTGCAGAAGCTCCTATTGGAGCCAGAATCGATTAAACAGGTCTTCGCCTACGCCACGAGTTTCAAGGAAATGGACCCAATTTTTGAGTTAAATGAGGAAGATCAGGACCCACATGTACCCAAACAAGAAATGGAACCGCATCCGGATAAATATCGCCAGGCGTACGTGGCCACGGAGATTATCTTGAGGTTTTATCTCAAGGCCATGGCCTGGTATGGAGAACCGAAAGTGGATCCGGATTCGCTGGAAAATGGAGAAAATGCTGCAGATTCTGGTGTGAAAGATGCAGAACAGGACGCAATTGTGAGACAGCCAAGTGTCGAGCTGGAAGGACTGGCCGTGTCGTCCCTGAAAGCTCCTCCGACCAACATGACCACCATGATGGACTTTCGCAGCAACTCGTCGACTAGAAAAATGGCCAGAATTCAGAGATTGCGAGCGAGCATGAGGTTTGAAAGCTCTGGCAGCAGCATTTCGGACTTTAGTCTAAGCGGTGACGAAGACGAGGAGCATCTGGAAGACCCCGCTGCGCGTGGATATTTACTGCGACTTGAGGACTTGACGGCGAACGAGTGGAAACGGATTTTTGGAGGCTTGTTCCGATTTTTGTGGCCGACACCAAAGGGAGATGGGGAGGATAGCGACAACAGTAGCGTTGCTGACGATGAAGTCGAGGTGGACAGTGTATTGGTTGCGAATATGTGCCGCATTACCAAGAATTTTGTGACGTTTCCGGCGGTACACAAGCTTATTTGCGATGAAAATGTGGATGAGGAAAAGGAGTGGCTTCTATCCCGACTCGCAGCACATGCGTACAATCCAGATATCGCGTCGCTGTTGCATGGACTCATTCATTTATCTCTTCGACGCGGTTTTTCGTACTTCCCCATCATACGCTGTCTTGTTGAGCGGATTGTGGAGCAAGTGCCGACCCGCCCAGCGCGGTCGATGTCTTCTGTGTCGTCTACATCCACGGTCTCATCTACTTCTTCCGCGTCTCCACGGTCATCGCTGGGAGGATCACCGACTTTATCGCCTTCGTCATTTTTTTCCTCAAAGCAACCGCCTCTATCATCGTCATTGTTCACCGCTAATTCAATGTCAACTGTTCATGGGAGGTTAAGCGGTTGCGCAGAGATCCTACTGAAGATTACGAAGGAGGAATTTCCGAACACTTTTCGGTACTACATCCAGACAAAAATTCAGCTCTCGTCGTTTGAAAGCGTGGGGCCATTTGAGCGGGAGCTGTTCCCTCCCAGAACAGCCCCCAGTGATCCAGCAATGCACCAAAAGTTGAAGTGTGCGGTGCTAGCTGCTCTCACGGAGACACCCAATATTCTTGTCCGACTGGCAGAGTTTGGAATGGCTGAACTTCGATTTTTGGACGCATACCACGCGAACGGTGCTTGCATTCCTCAAGTCCTCGTGATTGACGTGTTGCGCCACAGTGTCGAGTGTTGCCTGCATGACCCTGACCAGTTGGAGACATTCGTGGCACCATTCCATCTTGTTTTGGACACTATTTGTGCCTCTATCAACTACCACCAACATCTGTCGACTATATCTGAATTTGCTGCACGGGATTGCTTCAGTGACTCGGAAGATGATGACGACGTCGAAAGCATGGATGCGTTCGAGCTGACAATCCCGTTAAAAGGAAACATCAGCCCGACCA
This sequence comes from Phytophthora sansomeana, assembly GCA_032158285.1. Classification (NCBI taxonomy): domain Eukaryota; phylum Oomycota; class Peronosporomycetes; order Peronosporales; family Peronosporaceae; genus Phytophthora; species Phytophthora sansomeana. Next base: position 752,151 of record JAPDHH010000202.1, read on the forward strand.
AGCCTGTCAAGCGTGATGCATCACCTGGACGGAGTACTCTGTACTTGGGGGTTACACCTCCAGCACTGAGTTACTCACCAAGATCCGGGAAGTCGGTGGTTAACCACCGGCCACTTGCATCTACGTTGCTCGTAATGCACGTGGTTGAATTGCTGGATGCTGTTATCCGAATGTCGAATGACCGTATCGACAGCAGGTTAACCCGTCTGGATCTCGCTACCTCTCTGATCGACATTTTTGAAAAGTTTCCCAAGGCTAGCATTTTGCACTGTCGGCTGGTCAAGCTGTATCTAAACTTGTTGAACCGACCTACTTCAAATGGGCGTGTGAATAACCCTCTCCTGCGCAGTGTTTTCCGCTCCCCCGACTCCATTCTGGATTTTATTTTGCACAAGCTTAACAAGAGCAGTTCGGCTCATATCTACGATGCTCATTTAGCAATTATCGGAGTAAAAATAGCGAAGATTTGCAGCTCACCCACGCTTCAGCAGGAATTGATTCGCCAATTTTGCAACAACATGGAGGGATGGAACGACTTTGCTTCATCACTGGTTGCTTCACACTATCAGCAGATGGATGCACTAGATGACTCGCTGCTCGGACTACAAGTTGTCACTGGTGGTACGCGGAATGGGACTCCCCGGCGTCGGAATGCCAGCGAAGATGAGATTGATACAGGATTTCCTCTTGCTCGACCATCCTCATCTGCCAGTGAGTACCTGTCACGAGAATTGGAGCCATTTCGACGGTTACCGATGGAGAAAGAAGGCTTTGGGTCATCGCAGAATTTGGCGAGAGGAAACGAAGCAGTTCATCCAAGTGATATGTTCCAGAGCCGATCACAGAGCAAGTTCCCGGAGTCCATTATCGACATTCTTCGGTCCGACGAAGCCACGCCGTTTGAAGTTGAGGAGAACGACTTTTTTGTTAGTGGGTATGCATACCAAAAGCGCTCGAAGTGGATCAAAGTGCACCTCAAGTTCGAAAAGGCTACGTGCCAGCTTACTTTGCAGGATGCCACAATTGCATCCCCAGGATCACCGCGTAATAACGGGCCAAAAGCGGCTTCTCCGTCCAAGGCATCGATGCTGAAGCAATTTTTGATAGCACAGAAGCAAACATGGACATCTCGGCCCAAGAAATTGGTCGTATGCAACGCGCGAAAATGGATTGCGTTTGGTCGTAGCATGAAAAATCCGGATCGGGGAGCCTTTGGATTCCAAGTTGAGGTCTTCGATGGCCACCGTGAGGAAGACGAAACGCTGACATTCGTTACCCGGTCAGATGCTACAAGAATGCGTTGGTTTGATGCGATGCAGTGCGCAGTCACAAGAACGCGGACTTCACGTAACAGCTTCAGCGATATTGATGAAGCTGCTAATACGACTTTGGTTGAGTGCGTTGCAAAGACCCGAGGTGGCCTCTATCTGGTTGTACCGGATATTAACTTGCTGGGGCCGATGACCTCCGCGAGCTTTTTCATCAAGTCTGAGGTGCCCGAGGAAATGCCCTTCTGGGGAACGTATCATGGCGATTCGGGCATCAGCAAGTATGCATCATTATTTAAGCAGTGCCTAGATGTCGTCTCCGTCGAAGAGAAGAGCATTCAAGCAATCGGCTACTCCGTGATCGTGGAATTCGACGCCACCTTCCGCAGATCTGAAAATATCGCTGACTTCAATGACTCGGAACCACCTTCTGTCAAGTGTGCCTGTACCGACACGTACTTGATCACTGGCAACCAAATCATTGGGTTGACTCGCACGATCGCTGACTCTGAGAAATTGTTGCAGCTCCTCTGTGACGATGAATAAAAGATATACAAGTGATATTGACAATGTATTTGGCGTCGCTGCTGTACACAGTTCATTTGTAGTTTCGCGTCAGCCACGCGATGATTTCTCGACGATCGAGTTGACCATCGCCGCTGGTGTCAAGTTCGCGAAATACCTCCTTGATCTGTTTTGCGGACAATGCCATGCCGAGATCTCCACACAGGCGTGCGAACTCGTCTTGATCTATCTCGCCGGTGCCGTCGCGATCGATGTCTTGGAAAAACAACTCGAATCGCTCTTCGTCCGTTTTGTCGGTGCCGTATCGTTCTCGGAGCTCTTCGTATATACGGCTGAGGAAGGCGGGTGGCTCCCATAACGATTCTCCCGTTGCACTGTTCCAGTAGTACTGTGCCACAACATTTTCACGACTGGTTAGCTTTCAGAGGGAACAGAGGCTGCAGTAAATGTGTTTTACCGTGTTGCCGTTGCCGTCGTCGTAAGGCTTCCAGATGCTTTCTGGGTTTTGAGTGTTGTTGTCAGAGCTATCGGGGTGAACACTGGCTCGGATGCTGTCGTCGGCAGATCTGAGGAACTTGGGCTTTTCCCAAGTCGCTTCTCCTGTTCGCGAATTAACGTAGTATGTGTGCCCAGTAGCAGCATCAACTCTCATTTCAACTAGAGAGTGCAGAAAGTTGCGGAACTTGGTGCGCTCAATGCGAGCACGATAGATGCGCTGGAGTTTTGTAGCAGCAGCGGCACGCTCTGGTCCCGTGGCATTGCTTGCTGTACATTTGATCTGTGGGCGGCCTGCTACTTGGCCAGCGTTTTCGTGCAACTTTTTCAGAGCTGAGTGGGCCATGAACATCTCGGTTTCGGTCATGTCGGCCATCCAGTGGATCAGATTTCCTGTGCGATCGTCGCCGGTGCAGAACCTCACCGATGATATCGCTGATCCAACAAGTTTTCCTGAGTTGGCTTTCAACTGAGTGATTTGGAGTGAGTGGGCGATGTTGTGAGGAAGCGCATTTGCGATCCTAGTGCCGTCCATGTAGCAGTACTTCAGATGAGGCATGGTATAAATTTCCAACGGCAATGAACCACGCAAACTTGGGTTATCTCGCATCTTCAGCGTTGTCAGGAAGCGCAGTCGTGCGATTTCAGCAGGGAATACTCCTGTTAGCCCATTGCCAGACAGGTCGATGGCCACGACATGGTTGCGCTCCCACTTCACACCGAACACTGCTGCGAAGTACGATTGCATCGTGGTAGTCTTTGGAATCGGGTTAGCACTGTTTTCGAGAGCTGCTGCAACATCCAAGATTTTGTCCCATCCAGTTTGTTGTTTCCATGTTGTGGCTCGCCCTCGATCGTTTCTCAATCGACCCCCAGTAGCTCGGAACAGCGTGGTCAGTGTCAAGAGCTCAAGTTGACTCCGAGACAAGTGAACTTCGCTCGCATGCTTGCTGTGGTGGTGCTCGTTTTGATCGGACCCAGGAGGCATTTCGATTGTGCTCGACTGATCTACCTGCGGATGAGATGCCAAATGTACTAGCGATAAGAACGATCGTAAAAATACTCAGCTTTGCTGTGTGAATGGGGCCTTTGGAATTTTCGGGTGCTCACAGTTATCTTTTTGAGTTGGCTAATAACATATAGGCTACACTGCTGCAGACGAAGTTGGTTCGCGACTTGCCTGCGTTTCCAACGACAACTGCATGGTTAACATTTGCCAGCGAAGTAGCGTTAGTGAGGCTGCAACGGAGACAAGCTAGCGAGTAAAGTTCAGTTTACCTTCGACTGCAGACGCTGGCGGCGTCGTTCCAGTGCGCGTTGGAGACGTTGAGCGTGGTCACCAGTTAAAACGTCTTGTTGATTCCCCGCTCGAAAAGCGTCGACAGCGAGTTGCTGGATGCTTGGAGTTGCGCTGGAGATCGTAGTTGTAGCAGACTCGTCGATGAACACGGCGTCTTTATCGTCTCGATACGAGCAAAGCACTACAATTGGGTTGTCGCCACCTGCATCAAGTTAAGATGAAGCCGATTAGTTTTCTTAAACTAGGCAGAGCAAAGATTGATGCTGGTAACTTACCATAAGAGCAGAGTGCAGCTACGTGCGCTGTAGGCGACCAACTGACATCAAGCACAGGAGAACCATGAAATAAATGGGTACCCCACACTCCACGTTGTAGTTGTTGGCCATGAATACTGGCAAATAGCCGAGGAACGCCATCTTCTGAGCCGCTTATCACGAGCTTGCCATCAGGACTGAACGTGCTTTTCACTAGCAATGATTCACACACCACACCAGCGTAGCTTTTGTTGAGCAGGAGATAGGATCGCAGCTCGTACTGGAAAATTGCGTTTGGCTGCGTATGGGCCAGCAAATGAGCCTTGCGAGGGTGTAGCTGAAGAGATGTAATACTCGTTTGCCCAGTGTGAATGGTTTTGATCAGTGTGTACTCGTAAAAGCTCAATGCACTCGACACACGGGACCACACCGTGATATATCCGTTTGCGTCGCCACAGAAAACGCGTCCAGACTTGGAGTCTACACAAATGGTGTGCACTGCAACAGAACTGACATGAACGGATCCGTATTCAGGTTGGCCATTTGGAACCAACGACTCTTTTCGGAAGCGCATGCAGCCATCCGACGCGCCTGTAAGAACGATATCTCCATTGCTACCAGGCAGAAAGATAGCACAATACACGAAACAAGGGAAGTGGTGCCACTGGAACACCAGTGATAGCAATCGAGGATAACGGAAGGCCGATACCCGCGGCGAACCCTGAGGACTTGGGGCATTCGTTGGGATCTCCCACAATCGAACAGTACCATCCGATGAAGCTGAGAGGATTCGAGATTGGCCAGTTGATGTTGTCGTCCATTCCAATGAGTAAATCACTCCTCGATGACCTCGACCAACAGCGAAGAGCTCTGCAGATGCCATTTGGTATACACGGATCACAAATTCTCCCAGGTCAGGACTCACACTGGCAGCTAGATATCGACCGCAAATGCTGAAACTTACAGCAGAGCAACCCCTCTTTCCAGTAGGGAGCGAACACAGCACTCGTTGAGGAATTAAACAGGGCTCGGAAGGGTTCCTTTTGCAAGGTGCAATGAGGTCGAACACGACATTTGGTGTGCCGTTCGTAACGTTGGAAGCAATCTTGCTTTCGACCTCGCGAGCATCAGGCAGCAGAGCGTCTGCAGGTTGTTCTTGGTTATCCCCTCCTCCGCTTTCTGGATCAATACTTGCATTGTTTGATTCCTGCTCATTGTCAGGAGCGACATCAGTAGTTTCTTGTGATTCAGGGATACCAGTTTGGCGTGGAGACGCGAGTGGACTTGCAGCTTTTAGTTGAATGTGCAATGTACTCGGAGCAGGAACACGAGAACGCTTCTGGTATTGCAGGAACACGGCGGGCATAGTTGGGTGATTTTTCCTCCAGCCCCATTGTAATTTCGCCTGGTAGCTGTCCATCCAAGTCACCACTTGATACTGAAACAAGCGAACTCGTAACCCACAGACATCAACGATAGACGGTTTCTTCACCGCCTCGCTCTCCTTTGCATCTGCTACGTGTGGAAGCACGAACGAATTCATGGTTGGTGTACCTTTGTTCGTAATGGCGTGAAAGAATCCCCACGCGATTCGGCGATACTCCGATGCAGATGAAGTCCCAGGTGAATGACGGTACTCGTCGTCGTCGTCGTGAGTGCTCACTGACTCAAACTGTTTGCCCCGACGGAATCTAGTCCCTTTAGAAGGTAGCTTGGTCTCCAATATCTCGAACAGCAATACTGTTCGTGGACTCAAGAGCGCAGGGATATCAACCGAAATACCCAGCGTTTGCTGCCAGTCAAATGCATCTGAGGAAGAAAGGTGTAAGTCGCAAAACAGAGAACTACAAACACTTCGGCATGACTTACTCGTGCAGCTGGTGTTCTTGTCAGACGAAACGCAGAACTTGGCTTCTTTAGTCATCTGGACCGGACAGATTGCTCTTCCTGTGCATCGATCCACTATATGAACGCGAACCTGAGGGTGTGAGTAGGCTCCAAACGGGAGCTCATCGGAGCGTTCAATTGTCACTTCAAGCTGACGTTGCTTGGGTGCAGCCTTCAGTGCATTCAGGCGAGCTTTTGTCTGTTTCGTGAGCAGTGGCAGGTGCATCTCGTTAGTTGTTCCGTTCAGAGATCCGATGAAACAGGACGAAGGCTGGCACGATAGCGGGCGTGGCGCTTCTTCGACTACTGAAGCTGTGGAGTTCCGACTGCGCCACGACATGATACTCGACCGTCGAGCTGTAGTCGTAGGCCTCGGACCGTTCTGGTGAACTTCAGCGCTCGCATTATTGTTGTCACTTTTCCCACGCTTTGGCCACTGAAGAGATGTCAATGCACGCTGACTGGGTTTGTCACCTTTACTGCGGCGCGTAGTCTGTTGCGTATCCTCCTCGTCAGGTTTAAGTAGCGGAGATTCAACTTGTGGACTGTGCGGTTGCTCCGGTGATTCTGCTTCCAGACTTTGTCGTCGATGTTGCCTCATCATAGATTTTCGCGGTCTTCCTTTGGTTCGAGGAGTAGAACTCTTTTTCTTCGCCGATTTTCCATCACTTGGACTGTCGAGCTTCAACGCCTTTTTCCCCATGGTGAGACTTCTCGTCAAAATCTCGAGTGCCCAGCACTTGAGCAAAACCAACACGACGTCGAGCGAAACGTCCCTGGGTCGAACCGTTGGAGAAGTTGCAAGGTGATGCATGGGACAGTGTCCACACCACCCAGGTTCACCGATCAAGCCGCTCATAATTCTTGCGCTCTCCATTTTGCTGGAATGCACCGCAGTCGATTCTAGCTGGGTGTCAGTTGCAAACCATGTTTCATCGTTAAACTTCTCAAAGCTCTAATCCGCCTGGCAGCGACACTAAATCTTATGGCATGGAGTGGCAATGACGGCATGACACAGCGAAGAATGGAAGCGCTGCGGGGAACTCACAACGAAATCAACCTACACAAAAGCAGCAGTTAGCGCATTCATGCAAAATTTCTGTTCTGATAAAGCAGAAAACCAACTTGACAATACCATTTCGTGCACTTTGGGCCGTCGCTCGCTATCCAGGCCTTCCGCGATCAAGAACTCTTTTGCTTCCATAGCACGCTCGACGACCGTTTCCCTATAGGCCAAGCTGCCCGACAACACACAATACAATTAACACCTTTCACCACAAAACCACATCCACGATGCACCAACACGTACTCGAGAGCTGGTGCAAAGCCCGTCTTCTTGCACGCAGGAGCACCAAAAATGTATCGGTACACCCTCAGCAGCAGCTTGATGTCGCTTCGCGTTACTCCAGCACGACGCAAGCCGACGAGGTTCAATCCCGCAAGCTTGGCACGGTTGCCCACCACTAAACCGTACGGCAGCACATCGCCGTCCACTGCACTTTGACCGCCCACCATGGCCAAGGGACCAATGCTAACATGCTGTTTAATGCCAACCTGTCCACCGATGATGGCTCCGTCCCCAATGGACACGTGACCAGCAATGCACACGTTGTTGGAGACCACAACTCGCTTCCCCAATTGGGAATCGTGGGCCACATGAGCCCCACACAACAACCAGCAGTCGTCCCCCACGGACGTCGGATCCTTCGAGTACGAAGTGCTGCCATGCACCGTCACATGCTCTCGAATGACACAATTGCTCCCAATAATGAGCGTCACGTCTCGAGAGTCATCCTGAGCGAACATGCGGTGCTTTTTGTCCTGCGGTTCTCCGCCCAAGCTTGCAAAAGGATGCACCACAGTGCCGTTCCCCACTCGAGTCTTGCCGTCGATCACCACGTGACTCTGCAGGTGAACATCGGCCTCCAGCACCACGTCTGCATTAAACAAAATAACATTAGTGAACAAATATCACAATAACGCATCTTTAAATATGACAATACGGACCTGGTCCAATGACCGAGTACGGTCCTATCAGGGCGTTAGGCCCAAGCTCCGCGTTCGGGTGGACGACAGCCGTCGCGTGAACTTGTGGGACTCTCTTTATGGGAGTTGAAGGTTGAAAATTCTGCAACCGTCGCGAAATTTCACGTTGGCGTCCTGCAGGACGGACATCATGCTGTGTGGCGTGGGCGATCAGCTCCTCCAGTGCTTCTGCGGACGCCGAAGACTGCACAAAAAATCAGGACGTTAAGTTGAAAATCCGAATAATAAATACGACACTAGCATAAATGCAGGATAGGTTCGTACCATGGCTCGACAGGAGCGTCCTGGGGTGCTCAGACCCGACGCCGCTACTGCGAGGCGCTGCCATCGACCGGAGCGCAGCATTATTGCCTAGTATGCAAACCCTCTGAATGTAATAATGCATTCTATTTCTAAGGATTCTGCATTGTGAGGTGCATTTTTGCGAGATTCGAGTTGCATTTTTGTGATTTGTGACCTATAGTTGTCGTTGTTGAACTTGACGCACTAGGTGGCATGAAAAATGATGTCGTTGGGCAAACCACAGCATTTAAAGCCCAGGAAATGCGCCGAGTAGCACAACCCTTCGGTCTCGATGCCATCATACCCTTCGTGGCTCCATTCACTGCCAATAATGTAGTGTGCAGGAAAGACCACACCTTGGCGATGGACGTCTGCACGCACGTAAAGCATCGTTCCTCCCACCGAGTCCAGCGGCACAAAATCTGTGGGTTCGTCTCGCAGTTCGTGCAGGTTCTTGACATGGAATGGTCCAGGCACGAAGCCACCGTCTCGGTCATCCACCGGGCGCACTTTACGCTGCCCCACCCAAGCGTTCAAGTCAAAGTCGTAGTTGTCGTCACTTTCTTCCGTGTACTTACGGAGACACATGGGCTCCACAATGTCTCGACCGGATCATACCATCTTGAGAAGGAGGCCCGGAGGGATGACGTTGATGTCGGCATCGAGCCACAGCACGTGCTGGTGCCACGTCTCCAACGACGACAGCAGCGCGAAATTCCGGTAACGAGCGAGCATTCGACGTCGACCTCCTTGCAGTGAGTCAGCGTGGCGGTTGATACGGTTGAGACCGTTCTGCATGAAATCATTTCGGAAGATCACCGACAAGCGGGGATACTGCTGGATGTAGCGACTGAAGAGTTGCTTGGCCCTGACGAACTCGTCCGCTGATGAAGTGAGCAACGCGATGGAGATTTTCTCCTTCGGGTACTCGAACGACCCAACAAGTGTGGAAAAATCTCGCATGTTGCGGTTGTTGCCCCACGATTCGGCGTGTTAAAGAAGCAAATGAGAAGCACAGAGTTGCTCTCTCGGTTACCCAGTTGGGTGAGCATGCGGGTGTTTTCGATTCGGTAGTGCTGTCCGGGCTCGCGTTTGGCGTTCTGAGGGAACACTTCTTCGTATTCGGCGAACGGATGAGCGGAAGTTTGGATCGAGAACGCGATGTCAGCATTGAGTGGAGGTTGTTCTGGGGTGTCGGGGTGCAGAACACTTGTGACCGGAGGAATCTGAATGTCTTCATCCGTCGGGTTGTCATTTTCGTCGTGTGTGTCATCTTCTCCATTAAATTCTTGTCTGACCTCGTTGCCATCTTCAGTATTCTCGTTATGGATGTGGTTGTCTTCTGGTTCACGGTTCTCTGCTAGGATGTCGCCTTCAATGTGTTCACGAGGATCATCTTCATTTGCAACAACGTTTTGGATAGCAGTAGTATCTTCACTGGTTTTAGTATCCCGTAGCGCAGGAGCGTCGTTTTCTGCAGGAGCACGCTCTGTAGGAGTGATGCCCGTCGCGATTTCATTCGCGATCATCTCTTGCGGCGTTACTTGCACGGAATCGTCATTAGCGGAACGTAAGAACTTGGATCGGGGCGAAATCAGTGGCTGTATCGCCAATACGAACAGCAGTAGCGCCAGAAGCAAGAGTAAAAGAGATCCTTGGTAACTTCGATGCGTTCTTTTCGGCGACCCCAGTCGCCATTGCATGAATCTTGAATGTGTCTGCGGCATTGTTGGTTAAATGGCGTAGTCGCGCTTCAGAGTTCAATTTGGGAAATGAAGCTGCACAACACGAAATACCCACAGCATCCAACTCAAAATTTGGCTCCGTGTCCATGCATCGTAGTACTACATGCAACAACTTTTCGTTGTCCGTGACTATCACTTTGGGTGCGATGTGGGTTCCGATAATCGAACAATGTGGGGGACGGGGCTTTGGGGAATGAAATGTTATACAGGCCCATTGGCCATGGACACTATCGGTGTTAGCTACGTGGAGCAGTCTAGACGTGCTGAATTGCATCTTTGGGCATGCCCCAACACTTGAATCCTAGGAAGTGAGCACTATAACAGAGTCCTTCCGTTTCGATACCATCGTAGCCTTCCCGATCACAAGCACTGACGATGACATAGTGCACTGGGAACACGATACCTTGGCGATGGATATCTGCTCGGACGTAGAGCATGGTTCCTCCCACTGAGTCTAACGGCACAAAAGGTTTGGATTTGTCCGGGAGGTTGTGGAAGTGTCTGGCGTTGAGTGGGCCGGGCACGAACGTATCCTGGTTTTCAGACTCAGACCGAACGTTTCGCTGCCCCACCCACGCGTTGAGGTCGTAGTTCCCCCACTTCTGCTTCAATTTGCGGACGCAAATGGGCTCCACAATGTCGAGACCGGATTGAACCATCTTGACAAGTGGACCCGCCGGAATCGCTGTAATGTCGGCATCTAGCTATATTACATCTTGGTGCCACGATTCAAGGGTTGATAGCAATGCGTAGTTGCGGTACCGAGCCAGCATTCGTCGGCGGCCGGTTTGCAGAGAGACATCGTGGCGGTTCTTGCGAGTGAGTCCGTCCTGCGCGAAATCGTTGCGAAAAATCACCGACAATCGTGGGTAACGCGCGATCTCGCTCTGGAAAAGCTGCTGTACCTTGGAGAACTCGCTTTCTGACGAAGTGAGCAGCGTGATGGAGATCTTTTCGTTCGGGTAGTCAAACGAATCAATGAGCTTGAACAAGTCGGAGGCGTTGCGGTTCACTCCCCAGGATTTACCGTCGTTGAAAACGCAGACGATCAGGACGGGGTCGTTCTCTCGGTTACCCGGTTGCATAAGCAGCTCGGTGTTTTCAAGTCGATAATGTCTTCCAGGCTCGCTTTTGCCATGCTGTGGGAATGATTCAGTGTACTCTTGAAATGTCTGGGTTGTTGACTTGACTGAGAACGCGACGTCTTGATTCAGTGGGGATATCGCGGCTGCGTTGGGATGCAGGACACTGGTAACTGGTAGCGAAAGTTCCTCTTGGAGCTGGAAGAAACCTGTGGTTGGCAAAATGAACCACTGGATGGTAAAGGCAAAGACGCCCAAGCCAAGAAGAACAAGGAAGAGACTTCGACGAGTAGTCTTGCCAGGTCGTAGACGCCATCGAAACTTGTGAGCTGTTAACTTTAAGACCATCGTCAGGACACTGCAAGTGAAAGCGCTGGAGTGCCAATTTCCAAATGAGACCATTTGACGGCCTTGAGAGTGAGAACAAATGGATCACGTTGTGGCCCCTTCTCAGATTGTACGTACATGTGTTACCCTGAATTTCACATCGTGGAAGAAATGGCGCTCAAAAGGATCTCGTCGCAACCCTTTTCATACGCATCCTGATGTAAAATGACGACTACATTCGTTGACTCCCAAGCAATTGCACCTTGGGTTGCCGCCCGAGGTTACTAAGTACATTCAACTTAGCCAGCACGTACCGAAACTTCTTGCTGGCGCAAGGTCTACAAGTACATTGTTTGAAACCATTCAGGACAATTAGCGGTAGCTGATCTGAAGTAACAACACAATTTGTTTAAATTTCGGGCTGGAGTACCAGGAACTTCCGATGACTCGCGGCATTTCCAACACGCTATAATAATAAACACGAAATAAAGTAAATGATCCAACAAAAATGCCAGCGACGAGTATCAAAGTGTTGCTGCCGCGATGTTCCAGGCAAAACTGGCCAGCATAATTCCCATGCAGGCAAAGGCAATCACCACAATTGCCAGAGCTTCAGTTGGGCTGCGCTTCTTCAAAGCCTCCACCACCACTGACAGCAACGCTGCACTCGCCAGACTCAGACTGCTGGCATGCACAATACTGCTGACACCACCATCACTGTTGCCTGCAAGCGCCTCCGTTTCATCCGCGTCATCGTCAACGTCAATAGTGCATGCTTGGGGTTCGGCAGCAGAGTCATCCTCCTCAACACGAGCAGTAGGTTTGCTACTGTCTTGTACGCGATCACGCTGCAATTGAGCCACTTGTTCTTCGAGCTCTTCGATACGTAGGTAAGACTCCAGTTCGCGTGTCTTGGCGATTTCAAGAGCGTCATCTAGTGTTTCACAGGTAGGGCATGCTGCATCTGCCATGAGGAGAGGTGAGCCTGTTGGTGAGCCGAATTGGCTATCAACCTCTGTGCCCTCCTCGTCAGAGAGGTCGATTTCCAGCACTTGGTTGTCTGAGTCCGTAGGCGAGTTCGCTCCTTCCAGTCCGGTAACTTCCGGCTGTCTTTCTTCTCGACTCTTTTCAGGGCTCGAAGATGGAGCAATTACCACTGAAGATGTCCATGCCGGGGCTGCCGCTGCAGCCTCTAGCGACACGATACGCATGCGTAGCCGAACTGCGTGCTCTTCCATGGCATCCATTTCATCACGACTGGCAGACGCCAAGGCTTCGAGTTGCTGGCGCAAAACCTGATTCTCACGCGCAAGCTCCATCAGGGCGCGCGAACGCTGGTCGACGACTTCGTTCACGGATGCATTAACCTTGATCCGCTTGGCGCGGCTAGCGAATTTCAGCGTGCTTCGAGTATCGTCAACGTAAGTAGGTGCAGGAGAGGCACAACAAACGAAGAGCACGCGCGCAGCACCACTGAGTGACGGCTGCAAAATCCGCGTGAGTTTGCTGTCTCTGAAGTTGATGTGATCTTGGTTTGACGTTTTGGTGCTACCAAGCGCAACCACCACTCTCGAGAGTGCTAGAAGACTTCTGTTGATGTTTCCGCTTTCCGTTATCAATCTCTTCCCACCCGAGCTAATAGCACGAGCACTTTCCGAGCCTGCCAAATCCACAAAGTTCAAACAACCGACACACACACGCTCCACTCCTGCATTTTCGTCCGTTGGCACGGGCGATTCCAGTCTCGTTTTGGACTCAATAACAACACGAAAAATTGAGTGCGAGCGACTGCTGCGCTCGTTCATGCGGGTCACCCCCACCGCTCTCTGCTTCTCTCCGTCGCGTAAAGCCTGCAGCACGCCCCGCGCATCCGATACGACTCTCTCCGAGTTGTCCGTGAAAACTCCCGTCACGGGGTGTTCGCGGATGTGCACGGTCGAGTCTCTCCGCTTTCCTGTAGGCGTGGTCCCCGTCACCAACAAGTCCTTGACCGTCTCATTGTACACCTCCAAGTACGACACGCGCACCAAGTACTCGACGTCTGAGCGTCTCGCCATCTCGTCGAAAAGGTCCTTGACCGCCAACTGCACCAACCCGTCGCTCTCTTCGGGTCTCCTGTCCTGCTCCGTCTCCACTGCGTCCTTCACGAGCGTCATCCTCCTGTTCCTCAAGCCTGTGCCCTGCATCGTGTGCGTCTTGCCACTACTCGTCTGTCCGTAGGCGAAAATGGAGCCGTGGATTCCGTCCAACGCCGAGCGAGCGATGGACCTCGCCAGTCCGTCGTAAATGGCTCGTGTCGAGTGCTGCGCGTCGTACACCTCGTCAAAGGCGTAGACGCCTCGACGTCGAGCATTTTGGCCTGGAACGGGGGCGGCCTCCACCGTTCCGGTGTCCGGGTGCACCGTCCAGGCCGAGTGACTGGTCTTCTCCTTGGGCAAAAGCGGTCGGAAGCGGACGGTGACGCGCACAGTCTCGCGTCCTTCTGCGAGCTGCTGCTGCTTCTGTTGCTGCAGCAATTGCAGGTCGTCCACATCCAGCAAGACGGACCCGTCCAAGTCGCTCTCGAAGCTGCCACTACGACTGCGACTGCTGCATTGGCTGTAACTGTAATTGGCACTGCGAGGCGGCCGCATGAGCGACAGCAGGTCGCTATCCCGACGTCGCATGCGTTCGTATGGTGCAGGGCGGACGGTAACTAACGGAGACTTGGGAGTGATGGCGAGTCTCGAGTCAGCGGTTGATAGAGCGAGTCAGCGACGAGATGTGGTTAGGTAATGCACAGCAACGGCCGTAACGGCTTTTTAATATGGAAATAAGTATGGGATTTTTGTGGTACAGCATCGGGGAGTTGTGAAGTTCTATTTTGCATTGTGTCAAATTACAAATAAGGGTGCAGTCTTTAGGGTACAACTTCAACAGCTCCGCGGAGCTCGGGGCGTCTTGTCGCCGGTGCCACGATTGACAGCGGTAGACGAGTCGTCGCTCCAGAAGTGCGGGAGGAAGCGCAATCGGTTGCTGAGTCGCTCCACGCGCGCATTGAAGCGGTCTCCAATTCGGGTGGATACCACTTCGTGCATCGGCAATGCCACGCCGAACTCGGGCTGCTCGAACGCTCTTGGGAACGACTGCACCTTGAACTTGTCCTCGAGACTTCCACTTCCAATAGACAGCAGTTCGTCCTTGTAGACAGCGAGCGCCGACTCACTCAGCACGATCTGTCCACCTTGCCCCATCTCGCTCATTTCGCGCGCCATCATCTCGCTCGGCCCCAAGTACGTCATCTTGCCCGTCGTCGGGTGTCGCGCGCACACCAACCGCTCGTCGCCGTCGTGGATGGCCATGCGTACGCGGAGCCCGTTAAATAGCAACCGCGTCCAGATATCGTACACTCGCGAGGCGTTGTCGTACTTGAGCAGCTCCGCGGGCCACGGCGCCTTCATCAGCTTCTCTTGGACGCTGACGCACCACCCGATCGCGTTGCGCACGCAATGGAACGCGAGCTGGAAGGAGTCGCCCGCGGTTGTGATCTCGTAGCCCCGGAAGCGAAGCAGCTGTTGGCGGAGCAAGTCGTCGTGAATCGACTGCGCCTCGGCCATCGCCTGGGCGTTGCCGGCCCACAGGCGACTGGAGCCTTCAATGTCGGTGACGACGAAAATCGGTCGACGGATAGGCGCCTCGACAATCACGTCTTGGGAGTTGAGTCCTTGTTCATCCTGGAAAAAGCCACCTTCGAGAAGCTGTTCGTACACAGAGGACGGCATCAGTGGACGCAGCGTGCGATAGCAGCAAGTGACGCTGATTCCGATCGCGAACGCGGTGCCAGCACCGGACAGGTAGTAGATGATCTGCGTTAGACCGACCCACTCCATCTTGATGTCGTCGAAAATGCGGGCTAGCACTTCCACCACACAGGATGGGAACACCAGTACGCAGTACACGATCACGAACGTTTTGATCCGCTGGTGCAGCAGCAGCGACGCCGGGTCCACCGCTCGTCGCGTTCGCTTCCGACGCGAGATCCAAATCGTGACGTACAGGGGGTACAGCACCGACGCCCAGATGCAGGCCAACTCGAACCAGAACGCAGCGGTCTGCAAGCTCTCGGACTTTGAAGACGGCAGGAATGCTGACACAATCATCAATATGGCAAACACTACGGCCCCGACGGACGCGCGCACGCAATACCGCCGGATGACGGAGCGCTCGCGCTTGGGTCCACGGTCCATGGACTTGAGAATGAGGCGCTTCATCTCGTACGCCAACGTGGTGATGAAGAACGTCGTGCACAGCAGAGCGCAGTCTCCGATGAGCGTGACGATGACGCCGATGGCTTTGAACTGCGTCCCGTCCGAGTAGACGGCCCTTGCCCCCATGAGTTCGCCATCGTCCAGAGCGTCCAGCGTGTCTCGCAGTCCGTTGAAATTGACGAGCACACCCACGTACAGCAGCAACCGAGCCAAGGAGTAGACAAAGTAGAGACGACACACCGAGTACGTGATGTACTGCACGGCCGAGTCGCCGACCTTAATGTGCTTGAACGAGAGCAGCAGCGTCGTGCCCGTCGTCAAGGTGGCAATTGCCAGCACGACCACGTACGTCAGAGTCCAGTTGTAGTGGGTCGAGTCATCCATCCACGGACCGGAATGACAAAGGCAGCAATGCCAATTGAGACCGATGGACGGACGGTTGTCCGTGCTGGATGGATGTCAATCAGAAATGTATTGTGACTTACACACGTCCCCTTCCCGACTGCACCATCGCCAATTGAGCTCCTGGCTGACGGTGAGTTTGCGCAAGGACGGGGGCTAGGATTCGATACGATACCTATTCAGCGTGTGTTCGTGCCTGTTGCACTCCGTATTTTTCGTTGCCAGTCATTAAAATCCTCGTCGCTCGCAGCCACGAGAATGTGGGTCTCAATTGACAGTCAGCACAGACGGAGCGTTGACCTAGATTTCGGCGAGCACACGTGAAGAATGCCTTGTCGGCGATACAGTTCCCCCAAGTAGTGATATCCAGTGGAAGTCAAACTAAAGTATGTAGGGGATATTATTACTTTGAAGAGGACGTTAACTAAGGGACGTTTGTTTCAATTTCCTCTCGATAGTAATAAACGTATTACTACAAAGAGGGTTGTCTGTTGTTGCCCCGGCACAGCAAAGTTTCAGGTCTAGATGGTTCGACTTTCGTCGAGATGTGCAAGCTACGAGCTGTCCATAGTGCTGAGACCCAGACACTGCTTCAACACGGATAAATTGCGTTGGTCCCGTACGAGCCACGCAAGGTCAAACTTGGACCGCTTTTTGAACTGCTCCAGTTCAACTTGTACGGCCTTCAACAGTTTCTGCCAATCCACCCACTTGCACTGCTTCTTATCTTGCGCAGTACTCGACGACTTGGTTGCATCTCGTTTGACTTGAATCGTGAGCTGAAAGGCAAAAAGTCCTATAGTCCAGACCTGCCCAAGCAGTTAGTTACACACCAGTGATAAGATTTTGTATGGGGAAGTATCGAGTATTGGGTCTGGTACCTGTTGTTTCTGGGCTTCGTACGATGGATTGGGGGGTTGTTTCCCTTCATATGCTGTTCCAGGTTTCATGCCAAGCTGCAGACTGCGATGAATGCTCTTGGTCATTTTTTTCAAAATTTGATGGATGCATTCGTGAAAAAACTGCGTGTCTCGGTTCACGAATGGCAGCATCTCGATGAGAATTGTGAATCGGTGCGCTGCCACGATCAGCATATGAAACATATTGGTGCAGATGGTGTTCTCAGACAGCAACTCCGGGTCAAAATACAACGCGTGCCAGCGCTGACGAATCGCCGACACAACTTTGTTCACGAAAAACTCTCGTGCGGCTTTCGATTCGTTGAAAGGGATCGATGCTTGCAACAACGAGCTACTCAACCTACAGAGAAACGATCTGGTTAGTTATTTCATCTGCATAGCTCAGTAACGTGGTTGCACTTACTTTTCGTAGTTGACGTAGAGCTGAAGATTGGCAGCGTCTACCAGCATACCACACCACGATATGAAACCTGTACCATCAGACTTCAAAGCCTCTTGTTCGCCATGTCCAGCCGAGAAATTTGCTTGGCTCTTGGAAGCGTTTACAAAGCAACCATACTCCTCGTTACCCTCATGCATGATATCGAAGAACCTCTGCGCTCTCTTCAAGTCCGTCGTAATAAACATGAAATCATCGGTGTATCGAAACAGCTCTTCGTGCTGGCAGCAAGACACTGACACAATAGCTGGGTCACACACTTCTGGTAGTCGTTTGCGAAGTACTCGCCGCTCGAAATGGGCGTAATACATGTTACACAACGTTGTGGAGAGCACAGAACCTTGAGGGATTCCGCTCTTCTGAAAGAAGTCCTGGCTGTCGATTTGAACGACGTTCGCAGACAAATGCTCTTTCAGCAACTGGAGCGCTTTGGCTTTGCTCAAGTAGTCGTACAAGACTCCGTCCACAAACATTGCGTTCTCCTTTTTGGTCTGGGCTGCAAGCTCGTCGAATCCCAAGAACTCTCCAGACGGGTATGCTGGACGCTCCAGTTTGAAGAAAAACGAAGACGATAATTGCGATCCGTCGTTATCTGCAGGTGTCGAGGTCGCAGCGACTTGGTGACCAACCCAATGCTTCCGAATGAGATACTCTTCTTCTTGGATAGCCTTTTTGAGCACTTGATACAGTTTCCGTGGGCGAATTGTGTCAAAACACCGCTCCACATCGACAGTCACGCAGTAAGCTTTCGGAGAATCTCCTTCTGTAGTTTGACACTGTGCACATCGAGAGCAAGACGATATCTCTCGAAACAGAGGCTTGAGGCGTTTGTAGATTTCGTCAATGTTTCGGACCGATGCTCCAAGAAACCTCTTGGGCTGACGCTCCATTTCGAAAGTCAGCACGCGATGTACAGCTTCCATTGATCTGTTCACTGAGACTTTGCCTTGGTCTACAGCGGTAGATAAATTCATCAGTGGTCGAATGCCAGTAGATTTCGGGAGCAAGCGTAGTCGAGAGGTAGCTAATTGGCGCTCTTGGTTGGTGACCTGGGTTTGTTCACTTGATGGTTGTAAGATGCCTCCTTGCAAGTCATCCATGGCGAGCGTACTGCAGCATAACATCAGCGTTTAGCCCTTCAGAAACTGCGTACTCGCAACAGGATGCGAGCTCACCTGATCACATTCCAAACTGGACGCTGGTAGTACGAGATCTCATTCGCCATTCCTTCTGCCTCAGTGATGTAAAACAAATTTCGCAGCAAGGGGAAGACCAGCGATGATATCACCCACCGCAGCAGGTCTTCAAAGAGCTGGTGGCGCTTGACCCGTTCATTTGGGGGCTAAGTACAAGTGAGAGACATAAATTAGTTTGCCATATCGTTTGCAGGGCGATAAATGACATCTCGTTACCAGAACTTCGTGTTCGAACTAATGACCATCCATTCCACACTCGTAACCTGAAGCTCTTCGGAGCACTATGGAGCAAAAGTCAATACATTTTCCGCCTTGCATGACAAACTTTTACTTGTAGACTCGTACCTTCTTCAGCGAAAAAATGTCGAACTTCCTGGCAAAGATGAGCTTGCGCAGTATCGACTTCACGTACGTCCAATTCTTCTTTGTATCGCTGCTTCCCCATATCTCTTTAGGCACAATTCCTGCTACAAACTTGCGAACCAGCCGATAAATTTTCTTCTTAGGAGTCACAAATACCAGCATCGCCTTGATATCCTGTTTGTGTTGCTGTAGTTTTGCCAAGTCTGAGAGGGAACGCGTACTGCTGTGATCTCCTGAATCGGTGGACACTGCGCTCTTGGCTTTCTTTTTCATCGGAGCAGACATTTCGAGATCAGTTTTCGACGAGCTCGAAGAAGCGTGAGACAGCATTTCGATTGCGTCTTCCCTTCGTTTGCGTTTATGATCGGAACTTGGAGCTACAGCCTCGCTTTGGCTCATATATCCATCGTCCAAAGCTTTACGAACGATTGGAAGTAGCATGGGTCTCGATGCTGCCTCTGCATCTGAAGCCTTGTCTGCAATAAGTTTCTTGATGGTTGGGTGGTCAGCCATGAACTTCCGAAAACCAGCGTGTACTGGGACCAACTTCTTGGCCAGCTCTTCCACTCTAAATGCCTTGAATCTCGACACCATGTCTTGAATGACAGGAAGGAGGTTGATAAGCCGCTTTGGCAACCTCCTCTGACCTGCAACATCCGGGAATATGACTCCAAGGACTCGTGAGGCCTCCGTCCGACTAATCGGGTCTCCTGTCTTAGACGCTCTCACCAAAGCATGCGAATTCGCAAAGACTCGATCCTTTCGAAAACACCTCGCGTACATCACGTGGTTGATCGAGACTTCACTCTTCAAAGTACCAGAAGTATCACCCGAACGCTTCTGTTGTCGAAAACTTTTCCCAGCGAGCTAGCACACAAAACATCAGCGACTGCCTTCCACTCAACTCTCCTCAACAACGTACCTGCATATACACTAACGGAGACTCTTTCAGCTGTACAAATATCGTGTAGTTCAGCAACAAGTGCGTCATGAGGTCATCACCCATGAGTTGGTGCAGTTGTTCCCACAAAGGTTTCTTCAAAGCAGCCACGAGCGTGTTCGGGTAGTAGCACATGATGCCATTGGACTGCGCCACTCGATGCCCAGCCGCCCCGGGCGTGACTTGCCGATACCCGAGCGTTAACACGTTGGCATCCTCCCAATTCTCCACTCTCTTCCTGGCCAGAAGCCGCTCAATGACATGATGTATCAACTCTCCCTGTCCAAAACCTTCGTCAACCCCGTACCAACTCCATTCAAAAACCAAGAAGTTCCTACATGTGCAATGGACGTCTCGCAGCTCCACGGACGTCGAGGAAAAGCTTCGAACCCCGTGCGGATCACGAACGTGTGGTCCAGAGCGAACGACACGTCCGTGGTCGTCACGTCCGACAAGTTCCGGTCCAAAGACTCATCTCCGAGTTGACAACGTTCCTGAGCCGCACTAGCAACGAAACCAAAGCCCACCGTGTTATTAACCATAGCCCACACTACTTAGGACCTTCACATGCCCGCTCACCTCTGCAGAAACGAGCGTAGCGACTGGGACGACGCCAGCAACGCGTCCATGGTCTCCGCTACGGATAAAAAACAGCCGACAGACTTACAGTCTCGCGGCACTCGGCTCGTCCTCTGCAGTGAACAGTTGGAGCTCCTGCAGACTGTCCACGATCTTCTGCGTCACTTGCACAGGTTTCTCCATGACGAAAGCATGGGACGAGTCCGGCACGGGCTCCGAGATGGAGTAAATGTTTGGCCACTTACTACTGAGCTCCTGGAAGACCGACGGCACGAACATCTTGGTGCGACTTCCGCTGTGGAAGGAGATTTGGCATTGCGGCCGTGCGAGCTGCTCGGCG
The DNA here is from genome assembly GCA_032158285.1 of Phytophthora sansomeana. Lineage (NCBI taxonomy): Eukaryota > Oomycota > Peronosporomycetes > Peronosporales > Peronosporaceae > Phytophthora > Phytophthora sansomeana. The sequence goes on from JAPDHH010000202.1 coordinate 772,788, forward strand.
TTAAAGTTGAGCAACTTGTGGCAGTACAAGGACGCCTCAATGGGCAGACTGCACGCTAGAAGTGTCTTGCCCGTCGACGAGTCCGTCACGAGCGCTCCTTTCATGTAGGCGTCCAGAGACTCACGGTCCCAAGCCGAGAAGTTCTTGAATTGGCGGAGATGGTCCTCTGCGGCAGCTCTCGAGGGCCTGACATGACACTTGCAAGTTAGCAGGACGACAGCAATGCAACTAGAAATGGTGATAGATATCCTACCAAGAAGACTCTCGCTGGAGAGTGATTGACACTAAGAAGTCGGCCACGCTCGAGTTCAGGTCGCCGTACACGGGCTCGAGCAGGATGAGGCCGTCGAATGTGCCTGGGTATTGCACCTCCGTGTTCCACATGGCGGACGCGCCCATGGAGTGGCCGATGCCAATCAACGGAGTGTCGACGCTCCTGCTCTTGAGCATCCGAACTTGGTGCAAAACGTCCGCAGACGTCCACGACGTCATGTCTGCAGCAGGGTGTCGGACTCGCGGAGCTCCGGGTTTGCTCAGGTCGATCTCGGCAGGCACCGACTCGTCCCGATTGCTGCCGTGATACTTGAAGTCGAAGCTCACGAACTCGGTGCTCACTGCGCCTTGCAGCAGTGACGCGTCTTTCAATCGACGCATAATGGGCTCCCAGATCTCTTTGCAGAAACCTCCGCCGTGGGCGAACAGCAACGTCGCTGTCTTGGACATTTTGGAGGTTGGTGTGCGCTCGAAGTTGTCAATTCAGTTGTGATGCTCAAGGACGGACTGACCTCAGCTTGAAGTGGTGTCACGACAGCTTCCTAGAGCGTTGGAAGTGTCGACTAAGCACACATGATGAGCACAACATGAACAATGGTAAACAGACTTCCTGATTGTTCAGTCTTGAAGTGCTAGACGAAGGCGATGCCACGTGGGATGTCAAATGCAAATGGTGCTTCGATTGGTTTGTGAGACTCTGGCGGTTTTTCTACAAGCGTGAGACGCGTGAAGCTCCGTGGAATGGCTCGAGCTCAGCCAAGTTTGCCAGAATACTTTGAGCCACTGCTGCAGGTTTTTCCATAACCAGAGCGTGCGAGCAGCCAGGAATGGGTTCCGCCAAGGAGTAGATGTGCGGCCACTTGTCGTGCATCTCCTGGAAAATCGACGGCTCGAACATCTTGGTGCGACCTCCGCTGTGGAAGAAAACGCTGCACTTGACGCGTGCGAGTTGCTCGTCGCTGCAGAACATGAGTTTGTGGCAGTACAGCGACGCTTCCATGAGCGGACTGCAGGCCAACTTCGTCAAACCTGACGACTTGTCTTCCACCAGTCCGCCTTTCATGTACGCTTCGAGCGACTCGCGGTCCCACGCGGAGAAGTTCTTGTAATTGCGAAGGTGTTCCTCCGCTGCTTCACGCGATGGCCTATTGGAAGATATGAACAATCTATCAGTGCCAGTTTCCAGAGCTTAACAGTCTCTACCTACACCCTCACCACGAAGACTCGCGCTGCAGTGTCGTTAGCACCAGGAAGTCGGAGATGTGGTCGACGTTCATATCGCCATACACTGGTTCGAACAGAATGAGTCCGCTGAACGTGCCCGGGTGGTTCACCTCGGTGTTCCAGAGCGCACACGCCCCCATGGAGTGTCCGATCCCAATAACTGGTCGGTCAGGGTTCTTGCTCTGGAGTTCACGCACTCGCGCGAACATCTCGGCAGTGGTCCACGTGGTTAAATCGCCTGACGAATGGTGCACTCTCGGAGAGTTGGGGTTGCTTCGGTCCAATTGAGGTTCCTCGGACTCGTCTCGGTTGGTACCGTGATACGTAAAGTCGAAGCTCTCGAATTCAATGTTCACGGTTGCACTCTGCAATAACGGAGACTCTCGAAGCCGACGCATGATGGGCTCCCATATTTCTTTGCAGAAACCACCGCCATGAGCAAACAAGAGCGTGATCGTGTTGACCATTTTCAGAGTTCGTAAAGCTGAAAATGATTCCGTTGTGGTGATCTACAGACGAAAGCTGCTTGTTGGCGTTTGTAAACGGAGCTTACGAACGCAAGCAGGAAAGTGGTAAACGGACGATCGGATTGTTCCCACGTCTCGACGTGGTAAACGCCATCTGGGTTTGTTCACACGACTTCAAGTGCAGGTTTTGCATGGTCAGGAGATCGCGTTGAAGGCCAACAATCATGCCAACAATCACCTCCATGTTGATTCACCGATAACCTCACGCACCTTCGCCTTACCACGAAGCGACTCGGATTCACCGCTCAAATTCACGTGAAGCTTTCATGTCATTCTTCAATTTGCTTCGTGGACAACAAACAACCTCCGAGTTCAAGTCTTTCACGATGCAAGAGCTCGACAAGAAGTTTGATCTTCAGTCGGGTGTCGGTCTCATGACCCATGGGCCTCAAGCCCTGCACGACCACGTCTCCACGAGCTTCGAGACTGCAATGGGTCGGTCGCTGCCTCAAACGGAGGTGCGGTTCAGCAACTTGTCCATTTCGGCCGACATCATCGTGGCCGACGACTCGGAGACGCACGAGCTGCCGACGCTGCTGAACTCGCTCAAGAGACGAGTGACCAAGTTTTCGTCCAAGAGAAATGTCGTCCGCAAGGAGATCCTCAAGAACACGAGCGGCGTCTTCAAACCGGGCACCATCACACTGGTGCTGGGCCAACCTGGCTCCGGCAAGTCGTCGCTCATGAGAATCCTCAGTGGCCGCTTCCCCATGGCCAAGAACATCACGGTGGAAGGCAGTGTGACGTACAACGGCGAGGACCTTGGAGCTGTTACCAAGCGCCTGCCTCAGATCGTGTCCTACGTGCCTCAGCGTGACAAGCACTTTCCTCTGCTCTCCGTCAAGGAGACGCTGGGGTTCGCCCATGAGTTCATGGACAGTAAGGTGATCAACGATGCCGAGAAAAAGTTCACGCAGGGTACGCCGGACCAAAACAGAGAAGCTCTGGACGTGGCGAAAGCCCTGTCCGACCACTACCCGGACGTCGTGACCCGTCAACTCGGTCTCACCAACTGTGAGGACACGATTGTCGGAGACGTGATGCACCGCGGTGTGTCTGGAGGAGAACGCAAGCGAGTGACGACCGGGGAGATGGAGTTCGGCTCGCAGACGGTGTCGTTCATGGACGAGATCAGTACCGGTTTGGACAGTGCGGCGACCTTCGACATCATCAGCACCCAGCGCAGTGTGGCCAAGAAGATGAGGAAGACCGTCGTGATCGCACTTCTCCAGCCTGCACCGGAGGTGTTCAACCTGTTCGACGAAGTGATGATCCTGAACGAGGGTGAGGTGATGTATCACGGACCGCGCGAGGAAGTGGAGGGCTACTTCACCTCCATGGGGTTTGTTCGCCCGCCTGGACGAGACTTGGCGGACTTTTTGCTGGATCTCGGCACGAAGCAGCAGCGTCAATATGAACGAGGCCTGCCGGTTGGTATGCATACATTCCCACGCCTACCAGTCGAGTACGGTACGATTTTCCGTCAGTCGAGGATCTACAACAATATGATTCGGGTGCTGGAAGAACCCCTTGACGGGGAGTTGCTGTCCAACAAGGCCGAGGACATTGACTCGATGCCGGCGTTTCAGCAGTCATTGTTGGAAAATACGGCGACGCTGATGCGTAGGCAGGCGATGCTGACAATCAGGAACACCGCCTTCCTCCGTGGTCGAGCGATCATGGTCGTCGTCATGGGTCTGATCAATGCGTCAGCGTTTTGGAACGTCGAACCAACGAACATTCAGGTGGTGCTTGGCGTGCTCTTCCAGTCGATCCTCTTTCTAGCGCTTGGGCAAGCCTCTCAGATCCCAACGTTCATGGCTGCTCGTGACATCTTCTACAAGCAACGTGGTGCCAATTTCTATCGGACATCGGCGTACGTGTTGTCGTGCTCTGTCGCTCAGCTACCACTAGCTGTAGCGGAGAGTTTGGTTTTCGGGTCATTGATCTACTGGATGTGCGGCTTCGTGAGTTCTGCCGAGAACTTCATCATCTTCATCGTCTTGCTGATCCTGGCAAACATGGCATTCGCTGCGTGGTTTTTCTTCATCACCGCGATCGCGCCCGATATTCACATTTCCAAGCCACTTGCAATGATGTCGGTCGTCTTCTTCATCCTGTTTGCCGGCTTTGTCGTCACGAAGGACCAGATTCCTGACTATTTCATTTGGCTCTACTGGTTGGACCCGTTCTCGTGGGCTCTGCGAGCTCTTTCCGTGAATCAGTACCGTTCGTCTACATTTGACGTGTGTGTACGAAGGTGTCGACTACTGCACACAGTTTGGGATGAACATGGGCGAGTATTACCTGTCATTCTTCGCCGTCTCATCGGATAAAGTGTGGGTAGTGGCGGGTGCCATTTTCATGATTGCTGCGTACGTTGTCTTCATGGGTATTAGTTTACTGGTGCTCGAGTACAAACGCTTCGAGGGTCCCGAAAACGTCATGCTCTCGAAGAAGGGTGCGTCTGGTGCAGAAGACAGCTATGCAATGATCACTACGCCCAAGACCGATTCGCACCAAACCAACTTTGAGCACGACTCGACCGTTGTGGATGTCAAGTCGAAAGAGAAGAACTTCGTCCCGGTGACTCTGGCCTTCCAAGACCTCTGGTACTCGGTTCGCTCGCCTTCGAACCCCAACGAATCGCTCGACCTGCTCAAGGGTATCAGTGGCTTTGCGATGCCGGGCTCCATCACGGCTCTCATGGGTTCGTCTGGCGCTGGCAAGACGACGCTGATGGATGTGATTGCCGGCAGGAAGACGGGAGGCACCATCAAGGGCAAGATCCTGCTCAACGGGTACGAGGCCACCGACCTGGCCATCCGTCGGTGCACGGGCTACTGTGAACAAATGGACATCCACAGCGATGCCGCGACGTTCCGCGAGGCGCTCACGTTCAGCTCGTTCCTGCGCCAGGACAGCAGCGTGCCGGCCAGCAAGAAGTACGACTCGGTGAACGAGTGCCTGGACCTGCTGGACATGCATGACATCGCCGACCAGATCATCCGTGGCAGCTCCGTGGAGCAGATGAAGCGCTTGACGATCGGAGTCGAGCTGGCAGCACAGCCGAGCGTGCTCTTCCTGGATGAACCGACGAGTGGTCTGGACGCTAGGTCCGCCAAGATGATCATGGACGGCGTGCGCAAGGTCGCGAATACCGGACGCACGGTGGTTTGCACGATTCACCAGCCCTCGACGGAGGTGTTCCTGCTGTTCGACAGCTTGCTGCTGCTGAAGCGCGGTGGTCAGACCGTCTTCTTCGGCAACCTGGGCGAGAACTGCCAGCACTTGGTCGACTACTTTGGTGGCGTCCCCGGTACTCCGGAACTTCTGGAGGGGTACAACCCAGCCACGTGGATGCTCGAGTGCATTGGCGCCGGTGTGGGCAACAATTCAGGCAACGATGTCGACTTTGTGGAGTATTTCAACGCAAGTGAGGAAAAACGCATGCTGGACGCGAACCTGATGAAGGAGGGCGTCTCGTTCCCGTCGCCCGATACGCCCGAGCTGAAGTTTGGTAAAAAGCGAGCTGCCTCGTCGTGGACGCAAGCCGAGTTCTTGGTGGTCCGCTTCATGCGGATGTACTGGCGCACGCCCTCGTACAACATCACTCGGTTCATCATCGTGTTGATTTTGAGTCTCCTGTTCGGACTTGTGTTCGTCGACTCAGAGTACACGACGTACCAAGGTTTGAACGGTGGTCTGGGCATGGTTTTCACGACAGCAACGTTCAACGGTTTGGTCTCCTTCAACAGCGTTCTACCAATTGCATCCGAAGAACGAGCATCCTTCTATCGGGAGCGTGCTTCGCAGAGTTACAACGCACTTTGGTACTTCGTCGGCTCCACCCTAGCTGAGATCCCGTACTGCTTCATCGGTGGTCTCATCTTCACGGCGATTTGGTTTCCCATGGTGGGCTTCACGGGTTTCGACACGGCCGTCATCTACTGGATCAACATGTCGCTCTTCATGCTGCTGCAGACGTACATGGGTCAACTTTTCGTGTACGCCTTGCCGAGCATTGAGGTGGCAGCTATCATGGGTGTGTTGATTAACTCCATCTTCATCCTTTTCATGGGCTTCAACCCCTGCTAGCGAGCTTCCAAGCGGCTACATTTGGTTGTACGACATCACGTTTCACAAATACTCGATGGGAATCATGGCGGCATTAACATTCGGCGACTGCGACGAACTACCCGAGTGGAATGCCGAAACTCGCCAGTACACGAACATTGGGTCTCAACTGGGTTGCCAGCCTGTGACGAATACTCCAGTGAGTATCGACCACATCACGGTGAAGGAGTACGCCGAATCCGTCTTCAAGCTCAACCACGACAATATTTGGCGTGATTTCGGCATCGTGCTGGTCTTCATTGTCGTTTTCCGTGTACTTGCACTGCTTTCGCTGCGTTTCATCAACCACCAGAAGCGATAAAAGATGAGGGATTGCAGGCAAATTAGTCGCCATCTTAGTGTCCTAATTGAATAAATTCTTTCGTATTGTTCTGCCGTACTGGGAGAGCTTCCATGACAGAAACGCTAGTGTTTGTTGCCCTTAGCTACTACGTATTGCATGATACACTTCTTTATAGTTTCGCCCCACGCCATGGAAATCTCGCGCAGTTCACGCAGACCTTCTTTCGAGATCTCGAGCTCTGACTGTGCGAGTTTCAAGCATGTCCACCGCGTTGCAATGACCACGTCTTGATCGTCGCTGGTTGTGCTAGTTGAAGATAGTGGCTTTATCAAAACAATAGTGATGGTGTTTCGACGCACTCGATCCGAGCGATAGGGATACAATTCGTCGGCGTCTACGAAGTCTGACGCTACGATTCCATAGCTGCCGTCAGGTTTGTCGACAAACTCGGAGAAGATCACCGAGTTGGATTCTGCAACAGCTCCATGTGAAGTAGAGGACACGAGTCGCATCTGGAAACTATCGGACGCATTGAAATCCGTGTCCTCACGGATCGTAATGCTGCCGAAGAGGTCCGAAATCATGATCTCCGCGTTCTGCATGGAGTGGATAACTGCATCAAACACCGCTTTCACGCTGCTTCCACGAACGGGGGCATTGTCGAAGCGAATAACGGAGAACTCGCCGCCAGGTGACTCAAACTGATTTTCCTGTGAGAAGGACGAGCTGGTATCGAGACCTTGGCCCCATGCCGAGATAAACCGTTCGGCTTCGCGTAGCTTGTGGTCTTTCATGGCCATCAGGGTATTGCGGCGCTCGGTGCGATCCATTCCTAGTCGAATGACAGTCTGTGTCGGCTGAGACGTGAGGAGACTTCGTTGCTGACGACAACAGCACCACCTCGTCAGTCTAGAGCCATAAATGCACACACCTCCACCCTTACCATGTGACTGACGAGCATGGAGTGCATGCCAGCGATCGTCACGTGCTGATCTTGTGTGCTTTCCTGCAGAACTGCATTGGACACTTGTGTGCGCTCAATGGTTTTGTCTGCGTCGCCCTGTTCGATCAGCACTCGATGCTTGAGCAACTCGAGTTTTCGCTGTAACCTGGCCACCTCCGTCATGAGCTCGTGCTTCTGCTGTTTGCGGATATCGTACGTGGTTCGGCGTTTCTTGGGGGGTCCCTTGGCTTTCTTCCTCTTGCCGACAGTCTTCTTGACTCTCTTGGGAACCACTTTTTCATTGTCTTCACTACTACTCTCGAACGTATGCGAGTCCATGGTCGACGTGCTTTCCTTCAGCAATTCCACCCACGACATCGTATGAAGCGACGTCTTGGACCTCGTGCTGCGAGATACCGAGGAACTCGTCATGGTCAAACCCGTAACTGGTACTGTACCAACCTCAACCTTATCACTGCAAAGCAGCAATGATGCCATGATTGGTCACGCTTGTTCAGAATGGTAAACAGAAAAGGTGATTGTTCACCTCTTGAAAACGTCGGTGCAATGGGAGCCGATCGATGTCGAAACGCAGCGTGCAATGCTCTACTTGCATTTTTCCTGCATCGTGCACCCACGCTGCATTCTTTCTCATTTACCAACACTCTCCAAGTATTGGTCAACGTTAATAATGCAACGCACCAGGTCTTGAAATGGATTGTGCCAATCTTGAACAACTATCCCTATTCTCGAGCTGTCTCCACCCGTTCGGGGCCTTATCCCTCAGTCACGTAAGCTTAAAGCTTACGAGAGTTTTTGAGTCACCATGGCCTCGCCTTCGACGTGGGAGACCGATCTCCACCTCGTGGATCAATCGGAAGACAGTAGTGAACAGCAGGACCTGTCCGACCCGCAAGACGCTGCGCCTGTGAATCGGAAGCGCACCGCAAAAGAACGACCAAGTGCCGGCAAGAAGCGCAAGACGACGTACGATGTTCGCAGAGAACAAAAGGTGGAGCTCACGATTCAGGTGCAAAAGCTGCAGAAAGAACTCGAAAGTCTCAAGTACCAGGTACTCGTCAATCAGGGAGACGCAGCCAAGTCAAATGAGCACACGGCCGCAGAAAACGCCGTACTGCAGGAGTTTATTCAGGAACAACACGTCAGCCTCGCCAAGACGCAGGCCATGCTGGCGGGCCACTTGGTAATACGAGTTTTGTGGGGAGGTTGTGTTCTAGACCGAGGTCTGACGACTTTTTGTCACTGTTTGCAGCAACAGAGTATTGATAAGCAACATCCTGCACAGACGTTGATTCGACTTGGGACCGACCGGACAGAGCGCCGTAACACGCTACTTGCGTTGAAAGACAGGAAGCTGCAGGAGGGGGAAGCGATTCATTACAGCACGAAGCCAAGGACTCGATCCAAGGTCCGCGTACTTTCAAGAGGAGCGGAACAGCAGTCCAGAAGAAGATTACTGTCTGGTGCTCTTCGAAAATATGATCGTGCAAGGCGCCAGAGCGCGAGACGTGTTTGAAGCCTTCATTGACGTCGCGCAGAATGCCGAGATTATCATTTCCGAGATGTTTGGCAGCGTCACCGTTCGTGAAAACATCGACTCGGACGAGCGCGATATCTCGCAGATGCGTCTCGTGACGTCCACCTCGCTCGGAACGGTGGTGGAGTCGAACACGGTCATGTTTGCCGAGTTCGAGGAAGCCACAAATGACCAGGAAGAATGTTGCGGACTGATCGTGGCCGACTTTGTGGATTCGGATGAACTTTATCCCTACAAGTCGGAAGAGCGAGTACGGATAGACACCACGACGGTGTTCATGATCCGGTCCTTCATGCAGCCAACTTCGTCGGCGCACAATTCTGGCGGCAAAAAGTCGGAAAAGTCCAAGGAAAAAGCAAACGACACTGGCGAGAAAGAGCGCGTGGTTGTGGCGACGCGGTGGACGTGTTCGAAAACTCGTCGCAACAACATGAATCTCTCGGCCGACGCTCTGCGAGAGTTACAAGAAAGCTCTGTTGCTTTTCGTGATACCATGAAGAAGTGCATCCAGCAAAGACTGGGTGTAGAATTGAAGCAGCAGTAGCGAAGACTGCTTCAAGCCCAATCGTCATCCTGTTTTTTAGAACGCATTTTTGTGAGGCATGAACGCTTCGCCAGTGTCAACTTTGTAGCCTACAAATTGTAGGTACATATACCGCACGCCCAGAGCGAGATTGTTACTGTACCGCTTCGTCTTGTCTTTTTGCCTGGAGTGCCACGTGCTGGACCTAAAACAGCAGTCGTAGACACATTAAATGATGATGATCAAGATCATCATAGTAACCCAGGTTTTTGATTACGACTTGAATACCTACCTACACTGGGCCGCTTTATCCCTGTCTGGGCTTCTCACTTTCCAAATCTCGACGGACTGCGAACAAGTGCCCACTACACCGAAATGGTGCAACGCAACAAGAAAAATCGACTGCCAAGCGGCCTGTGACCCAGTACGCAATTCGCAAAGAGCGCAAGCGAGGTTTGGCCGAGCAGGCAAGACAAATGCAAGTTGAACTGGACCGACTCAAGCTCCTGGTGCTGGTGGATAAAGGAGAAATGGACAAGGCCACCCGGCGCACTCAGCTTGAAAACGAGGTGCTTCACGAGTTCGTCCAAGAACAACATCTTCCCTTCGCCCAAACGCAGGCTGCACTTGCCAGTCACGTGGTAAGTTGCAACATTTTTCAGACTACGCACTACTGATGCGTGAAACTGACTTTAGTGTGTTGATTGTTTGTAGCAACGAACCTTAGGGTCGATCCAACCTGGACAAAGCGTCATAAATCTCGGAACCGACCGAGCGGAACGCCAACGAACCTTGAAGGCGATCAAAGACAGCAAGCTGGATTATGGCGAGCGCTACATCGCAGCACGTAGTCTTGGACTCGACCTTACCTCGTCATACTGTCAGGAAGAACGAGTTGATACGCCCGGGAGAGACTACTGCTACACGCGGTTTGAGGTTATGCCCCTCTATGGATTTCGTGTCGCCGAAGTGTTCACCGCTATCACGAACTGCATCGCCAACGCTGAAATGGTACTCTCCGAGATCTTTGGAAGTCTTTCCGTTCGCGAAGACAACGAGTTTGAGAGCCAAGAAGTTCCTCAGATTCGACTAGCGTCGGCGGTCTCCACTGGGTCTATCGTGGAGTCGAACACCGCTGTGTTTTCGAGATTCTACGATGGTGGTGGCAACGAGCGCGACGCCTACGGAACTGTGACTCTTGATTTTGTCGACTTTGACGCGTTGTATCCATACCAAACCGGCAGACGGCTGCGGACAGACACGACTTCTGTTGTTACGGTACGGCCGCTGTATGGCGAGAAGAAGAAAGTTGGGCACGATGGACCGGGCGTAGTGATCACGCGCTGGACGAGTTTGAAATTGCGCCGCGATGGCACGACCGTTATTAAAGACCCCGAAGTTGAGCTGAAAGAGAGCAGCGTGTGCTGGGGAGACACCGCCAAGAAATGCATAGAGCAGCAGTTTGCTCGTGCAATGGCGGTTGAGCTCGAATGAGCCAACACATTTAAGAAGAAAAAGACATTGATAGTCACGTTAGCTATTACTTTGTAGTACTGTTCTGGTTAGTAATTCAGTTCCAGTTTCTCTCTCGTTTGTTTGTGCCACAAGTCGGCGTTGCCTGCACGTAGTGTACCGACACCTGAAAAGCAAAATATGCAACAAACAAGCGCCTGAGATTGTTGTGATTGTTTTCATCGGTGATGTACACTGTACATCTCCAAAGATTTCTTCCTTTTGGTCCCTGAATCCGTCCCCCCGTCTTGTCGGTCGCACGTCAGGTCGAATCCAGTGCTGCCATTCTTAGACTTTCCAAAGCGCGCGAAACTCCATCGGAAAACTTACCATCGTTACACTGACTTTGATTGTTGCATGCTGTAATCAACAAACCCGCATAATCGGCGTTTGGATTGTTCTGTGTAACAAGCATGAGGTGGATTACCATCAGAACTGATGAGCTGGACTCCCCCAGTACCACCAACATGCCGTTAAAAATGTTGGTATAACAATCTCGATGCCGTTTATTCTCGTCATGTATGTCGTCATACAGCATTGTTTCAGCCACTATCAAGCCCCCAACAGGACAAACGATTCCCTCGATGGCATTGTACAATTTGCTCTCAGAGCCCAAGGTCTCCACTCCACAAGCAACTTCGGAACGAGCCTATCAACACGATGGGCGAAAAGAAACCTGATCTTCAGTCGGGTGCCGGTCTCATGACCCATGGGCCTCAAGCCCTGCACGACCACGTCTCCACGAGCTTCGAGACTGCAATGGGTCGGTCGCTGCCTCAAACGGAGGTGCGGTTCAGCAACTTGTCCATTTCGGCCGACATCATCGTGGCCGACGACTCGGAGACGCACGAGCTGCCGACGCTGCTGAACTCGCTCAAGAGACGAGTGACCAAGTTTTCGTCCAAGAGAAATGTCGTCCGCAAGGAGATCCTCAAGAACACGAGCGGCGTCTTCAAACCGGGCACCATCACACTGGTGCTGGGCCAACCTGGCTCCGGCAAGTCGTCGCTCATGAGAATCCTCAGTGGCCGCTTCCCCATGGCCAAGAACATCACGGTGGAAGGCAGTGTGACGTACAACGGCGAGGACCTTGGAGCTGTTACCAAGCGCCTGCCTCAGATCGTGTCCTACGTGCCTCAGCGTGACAAGCACTTTCCTCTGCTCTCCGTCAAGGAGACGCTGGGGTTCGCCCATGAGTTCATGGACAGTAAGGTGATCAACGATGCCGAGAAAAAGTTCACGCAGGGTACGCCGGACCAAAACAGAGAAGCTCTGGACGTGGCGAAAGCCCTGTCCGACCATTACCCGGACGTCGTGACCCGTCAACTCGGTCTCACCAACTGTGAGGACACGATTGTCGGAGACGTGATGCACCGCGGTGTGTCTGGAGGAGAACGCAAGCGAGTGACGACCGGGGAGATGGAGTTCGGCTCGCAGACGGTGTCGTTCATGGACGAGATCAGTACTGGTTTGGACAGTGCGGCGACCTTCGACATCATCAGCACCCAGCGCAGTGTGGCCAAGAAGATGAGGAAGACCGTCGTGATCGCACTTCTCCAGCCTGCACCGGAGGTGTTCAACCTGTTCGACGAAGTGATGATCCTGAACGAGGGTGAGGTGATGTATCACGGACCGCGCGAGGAAGTGGAGGGCTACTTCACCTCCATGGGGTTTGTTCGCCCGCCTGGACGAGACTTGGCGGACTTTTTGCTGGATCTCGGCACGAAGCAGCAGCGTCAGTATGAACGAGGTTTGCCGGTTGGGATGAACTCGTTCCCACGCCTTGTGAGCGAGTACGGTACGATTTTCCGTCAGTCGAGGATCTACCAGAACACAATCCGTGCACTGGAACAACCTCATGACCGAGAGCTGCTAGACAGCAAAATCGAGGACATGGACACTTTGTCGGAGTTCCAGCAAACGTTTTGGGGTAGCACGGCGACGCTAATGCGCAGGCAGGCGATGCTGACAATCCGAGAGAAGGAGTTCCTGATCTCTCGAGTTGTTGTGATCACCGTGATGGGACTTGTCAATGCCTCGACGTTCTGGGACGTCGATCCAACGAATGTCCAAGTGACATTGGGAGTCCTCTTCCAGTGTGTCCTCTTCTTGGCGGTTGGACAGACGTCGCTGATTCCGCTGTTCATGGCTGCTCGCGACATCTTCTACAAGCAACGTGGTGCCAATTTCTATCGGACGACGGCGTACGTGTTGTCGTGTTCTGTCGCTCAGCTGCCACTTGCACTCGGCGAGAGTGTGATCTTCGGCACTCTGATCTATTGGATGTGCGGCTTCGTGAGCAGTGCTGAGCACTTCATCATCTTCATGGTTCTGATCATGCTGACGAACACAGCGTTTGCTGCGTGGTTCTTCTTCATCACTGCGATCGCGCCCGACATCCACATCTCCAAGCCGATTGCCATGATGTCTGTCGTCTACTTCATCTTGTTCGCCGGCTTTGTCGTCTCGAAGGACCAGATCCCCGACTACTTCATTTGGCTCTACTGGATTGATCCTATCGCGTGGGCCCTGCGAGCTCTTTCCGTGAACCAGTACCGTTCGTCTACATTCGACGTGTGCGTGTACGAAGGCATCGACTACTGTTCGCAGTTTGGAATGAACGCGGGTGAGTACTATATGTCGCTCTTTTCCGTTCCGTCGGAGAAGTACTGGATTCCGACCGGCGCCATCTTCATGGTTGGCGCGTACATTCTGTTCATGGGTCTCAGCGTTTTGGTGCTCGAGTACAAGCGCTACGAGGGTCCCGAAAACGTCATGCTCTCAAAGAAGGGTGCGTCTGGTACTGAAGACAGCTACGCAATGATCACGACGCCCAAGACCGATTCGCACCAAACCAACTTTGAGCACGACTCGACCGTTGTGGATGTCAAGTCGAAAGAGAAGAACTTCGTCCCGGTGACTCTGGCCTTCCAAGACCTCTGGTACTCGGTTCGCTCGCCTTCGAACCCCAACGAATCGCTCGACCTGCTCAAGGGTATCAGTGGCTTTGCGATGCCGGGCTCCATCACGGCTCTCATGGGTTCGTCTGGCGCTGGCAAGACGACGCTGATGGATGTGATTGCCGGCAGGAAGACGGAAGGCACCATCAAGGGCAAGATCCTGCTCAACGGGTACGAGGCCACCGACCTGGCCATCCGTCGGTGCACGGGCTACTGTGAACAAATGGACATCCACAGCGATGCCGCGACGTTCCGCGAGGCGCTCACGTTCAGCTCGTTCCTGCGCCAGGACAGCAGCGTGCCGGCCAGCAAGAAGTACGACTCGGTGAACGAGTGCCTGGACCTGCTGGACATGCATGACATCGCCGACCAGATCATCCGTGGCAGCTCCGTGGAGCAGATGAAGCGCTTGACGATCGGAGTCGAGCTGGCAGCACAGCCGAGCGTGCTCTTCCTGGATGAACCGACGAGTGGTCTGGACGCTAGGTCCGCCAAGATGATCATGGACGGCGTGCGCAAGGTCGCGAATACCGGACGCACGGTGGTTTGCACGATTCACCAGCCCTCGACGGAGGTGTTCCTGCTGTTCGACAGCTTGCTGCTGCTGAAGCGCGGTGGTCAGACCGTCTTCTTCGGTAACCTGGGCGAGAACTGCCAGCACTTGGTCGACTACTTTGGTGGCGTCCCCGGTACGCCGGAACTTCTGGAGGGGTACAACCCAGCTACTTGGATGCTCGAGTGCATTGGCGCCGGTGTGGGCAATGGTTCAGGCAACGATGTTGATTTCGTGGAGTACTTCAATGGCAGCGAGGAGAAGCGCATGCTGGACGCGAACCTGATGAAGGAGGGCGTCTCGTTCCCGTCAGCTGACACGCCCGAGATGACGTTCGGCCGCAAGCGTGCTTCTTCGTCTTGGACGCAAGCTCAGTTCCTGGTGGTCCGCTTCATGCGGATGTACTGGCGCACGCCCTCGTACAACATCACTCGGTTTGTGATCTCGTTGTTTCTGAGTCTGCTGTTTGGACTGGTGTTCGCCGACTCGGAGTACACGACGTACCAGGGCTTGAACAGCGGTGTGGGCCAGGTCTTCACGACGTCTCTCTTCAACGGTCTTGTCGCCTTCAGCAGCGTGCTCCCCATTGCGTCTCAAGACAGGGCTTCGTTCTACCGGGAGCGCGCTTCGCAGACGTACAACGCACTGTACTACTTCCTCGGCTCCACTGTCGCAGAGATCCCGTACAGCTTCGTGGGTGGTCTCATCTTCACCGCCGTGTACTACCCGATGGTTGGTTTCACGGGCTTCGGCACGGCCGTTCTGTTCTGGATCAACATGTCGCTCTTCATGCTGATGCAGACGTACATGGGGCAGATGTTCACGTACGCGATGCCGAACCTCGAGGTGGCCGACGTGCTCGGTATGCTGTTCAGCTCCATCTTCATTCTGTTCATGGGCTTCAACCCGCCGGCCGACCAGATCCCGAGCGGCTACAAGTGGCTGTACAACATCACACCCCATAAATACTCCATCTCTATATTAGCTTCCCTCGTGTTCGCGGAGTGCGACGAGCTGCCTACGTGGGATGAGGCAACGCGGCAGTACACGAACGTGAGGTCTCAACTGGGCTGCCAGCCAGTGACGGACACTCCCGTGACCATCGACCACATCACCGTGAAAGAGTACGTCGAGAGCGTGTTCAACGTGCAGCACGACGATATCTGGACCAACTTCGGCATCGTGTTCATCTTCATCCTGTTCTTCCGCGTGATGGGACTTCTTGCGCTGCGGTTCGTCAACCACCAGAAGCGGTAAGCAGCTACTGTACACACCTGCAGGAGGTGTCTGAGGTATCCTAGGTGAAGCTTGCACACACACACTGCATTAAAAATCTTACACATTCATTTTTCATTTTTTTCACTTATGCTCTACACTTTCCAGTTTGGTTTAGCTGATACCGTACACAAGTTTTACCTCAGCTACATGTAACGGTATAATAATCATTTTCTGATTGTTACTGATTGTTATCCCACATGATCACCATCATCAGTAGGAGCCCATATGCAACGGTATAGCCTGAATCAATAACTGTACGTACTGTTGTGCTCATTCTCAAAGACAGCGGATTAAGTCAGTCACTTCGCTTTTTCCGTTCTCGATGACATCCAGACCCTCTCACTCAATGATGCAAGTTCAAGATGCTGCTATCGTCAGGTCGACCAAACGCCGCACGTCCAAGAAGAAAGCAAAGAAGACTCACACCAACTCAGTAACTCCGTACGCAATCCGTAAGGAGCGCAAACGGTCGTTGGTGGAGCAAGTCGAGAGCATGCAGAACGAGCTGGACAGACTCAAGTTTTTGATGCTCGTGAATCAAGGTGAAATCGGCAAAGCCACTCGACGCACACAAGCGGAAAACTCAAAGTTGCTCGGGTTCATTCAAGAACACCATTTGACACTGGCCACAACACAAGCCGCGCTCATGGGGCACGTGGTACGTTCCTTGAGGTTTGCTTGCACGCAGCCAGAAACTCACGTGTGATGCTCTTGTGAACAGCAACACAGTGTGAACACTTTGCTGCCGCTTCAAAGCGTGATCCGACTGGGCTCGGACCAAGCGAAACGAAATGAGGTGTTGCTGGCGCTTAAGGACAGGATGATTGACAATGGAGCACGCTACCTCTCTATCCGACGTCATGGAATGAATCCGTGGGCGCCATACTCCCAGGAAGAACGTTTAGACACCCCTGAGGGCGACTACTGCATTATTCGTTTTGAAACGAGGGTGGTTCCTGGAGCTTCTTTGAAGGATGTATTTGCTGCGATCCTCGGGGTTGCCCTCAACGCCGAAATGTACCTCTCCGAGATGTTCGGGCACATTACGATTCGAGAAGACAACGATTTCGAAAGTACCGAGTTTGCCCAGCAGCGGTTAGTTTCGTCAACTTCAGGCGGCGCAACTGTCGAGTCAAATACGGTCGTGTTTTCCAAGTTGGTGAAAGGAGGTAACAGTGTGTTCAACAACTATGGCATCATGGTGGAAGACTTTGTCGATGCGGACGAGCTGTATCCGTATCAGAGTCACGAGCGTATTCGGAGGGATTGCACCTCAGTGGTTATGGCACAAGAAGTGCCTGCTACAAGTGATCGCCCACCTGCCATTGCCATAACACGGTGGACGAGTTTCAAGATCCACAACGGCAGCTTGAGCATTTCAAAGAGCCCTGAGACAGAGCTGAAGGAGAGTTCGGTTTGCTGGGGCGATACACCTGGGAATATCGTTCAGCAGCAGCTTGCGCAGTGAGTCGTTGGGTTGGTTCGTTGAAGGATATCCCGACACTTTCTAGTTGTAAAGGCGATAGTGCGGACTTCTCCGCCTTGGAGACTTCCGCGAGTGTCGTAAGTGCGTGTTCGTACGAAGGAATGTATTTTTTAAAGTTTGTCTAATGGTGCCCGCTACTGCATGTAGATTGCAATGGGATCATAAAGTACTAAGACGCGATGCAATCAATTCACAACTGTATTTATTCGACTACTTGAGACTCACTTCATCGATGTGTCGGTCGTCCAGCAGCTACTTGTTGGTTGAGAGCAACAAACCCTTCAAATCCGGTTATCCACTTTAAGAGTTGCTGTGACATGCTACGTGAAGGTTGAGCGAAGGTTGTTAGAGAGTGGGGTTACGCTCCTTAAGTACGCACTCCAGAAAAAGTGATGAGACCAAGGGAGGCCTTTTCCAGAAAAGACCAGGACCTCTCTATCCACCCACAGCAGTCAGAGACTCGCCGACACTTGCCAATGATGCAGAGCAACCCCCCATCCCCAAGCGTCTACCGGATACTGTATATGTTGAATCGGAACGATCGGAGTACTTCCGCATGTTAGAACAACCATTTGGTGGATTACCTGCACGAGAAATGTCTTTTGTAACAAGCAACTCTCGGATTATTACCACCAAACGGATAATCCGCATCCCTCCCGTACAGTAGTTCATGTACATGTACCACCACCAGTGGTAAAATGTTGGTATAACAATCTCTGAGTCGTTTACGCTGTTTTCCTGTACATCATCATTCTGTTAAGTTGTAGAGCTGTCGTAGAGCAGCACCCGACCAAGAAACGATTCCCTCGATGGCATTGTACAATTTGCTCTCAGAGCCCAAGGCCTCCACTCCACAAGCAACTTCGGAACGAGCCTATCAACACGATGGGCGAAAAGAAACCTGATCTTCAGTCGGGTGCCGGTCTCATGACCCATGGGCCTCAAGCCCTGCACGACCACGTCTCCACGAGCTTCGAGACTGCAATGGGTCGGTCGCTGCCTCAAACGGAGGTGCGGTTTAGCAACTTGTCCATTTCGGCCGACATCATCGTGGCCGACGACTCGGAGACGCACGAGCTGCCGACGCTGCTGAACTCGCTCAAGAGACGAGTGACCAAGTTTTCGTCCAAGAGAAATGTCGTCCGCAAGGAGATCCTCAAGAACACGAGCGGCGTCTTCAAACCGGGCACCATCACACTGGTGCTGGGCCAACCTGGCTCCGGCAAGTCGTCGCTCATGAGAATCCTCAGTGGCCGCTTCCCCATGGCCAAGAACATCACGGTGGAAGGCAGTGTGACGTACAACGGCGAGGACCTTGGAGCTGTTACCAAGCGCCTGCCTCAGATCGTGTCCTACGTGCCTCAGCGTGACAAGCACTTTCCTCTGCTCTCCGTCAAGGAGACGCTGGGGTTCGCCCATGAGTTCATGGACAGTAAGGTGATCAACGATGCCGAGAAAAAGTTCACGCAGGGTACGCCGGACCAAAACAGAGAAGCTCTGGACGTGGCGAAAGCCCTGTCCGACCACTACCCGGACGTCGTGACCCGTCAACTCGGTCTCACCAACTGTGAGGACACGATTGTCGGAGACGTGATGCACCGCGGTGTGTCTGGAGGAGAACGCAAGCGAGTGACGACCGGGGAGATGGAGTTCGGCTCGCAGACGGTGTCGTTCATGGACGAGATCAGTACCGGTTTGGACAGTGCGGCGACCTTCGACATCATCAGCACCCAGCGCAGTGTGGCCAAGAAGATGAGGAAGACCGTCGTGATCGCACTTCTCCAGCCTGCACCGGAGGTGTTCAACCTGTTCGACGAAGTGATGATCCTGAACGAGGGTGAGGTGATGTATCACGGACCGCGCGAGGAAGTGGAGGGCTACTTCACCTCCATGGGGTTTGTTCGCCCGCCTGGACGAGACTTGGCGGACTTTTTGCTGGATCTCGGCACGAAGCAGCAGCGTCAGTATGAACGAGGTTTGCCGGTTGGGATGAACTCGTTCCCACGCCTTGTGAGTCGAGTACGGTACGATTTTCCGTCAGTCGAGGATCTACCAGAACACAATCCGTGCACTGGAACAACCTCATGACCGAGAGCTGCTAGACAGCAAAATCGAGGACATGGACACTTTGTCGGAGTTCCAGCAAACGTTTTGGGGTAGCACGGCGACGCTAATGCGCAGGCAGGCGATGCTGACAATCCGAGAGAAGGAGTTCCTGATCTCTCGAGTTGTTGTGATCACCGTGATGGGACTTGTCAATGCCTCGACGTTCTGGGACGTCGATCCAACGAATGTCCAAGTGACATTGGGAGTCCTCTTCCAGTGTGTCCTCTTCTTGGCGGTTGGACAGACGTCGCTGATTCCGCTGTTCATGGCTGCTCGCGACATCTTCTACAAGCAACGTGGTGCCAATTTCTATCGGACGACGGCGTACGTGTTGTCGTGTTCTGTCGCTCAGCTGCCACTTGCACTCGGCGAGAGTGTGATCTTCGGCACTCTGATCTATTGGATGTGCGGCTTCGTGAGCAGTGCTGAGCACTTCATCATCTTCATGGTTCTGATCATGCTGACGAACACAGCGTTTGCTGCGTGGTTCTTCTTCATCACTGCGATCGCGCCCGACATCCACATCTCCAAGCCGATTGCCATGATGTCTGTCGTCTACTTCATCTTGTTCGCCGGCTTTGTCGTCTCGAAGGACCAGATCCCCGACTACTTCATTTGGCTCTACTGGATTGATCCTATCGCGTGGGCCCTGCGAGCTCTTTCCGTGAACCAGTACCGTTCGTCTACATTCGACGTGTGCGTGTACGAAGGCATCGACTACTGTTCGCAGTTTGGAATGAACGCGGGTGAGTACTATATGTCGCTCTTTTCCGTTCCGTCGGAGAAAGTACTGGATTCCGACCGGCGCCATCTTCATGGTTGGCGCGTACATTCTGTTCATGGGTCTCAGCGTTTACTGGTGCTCGAGTACAAGCGCTACGAGGGTCCCGAAAACGTCATGCTCTCAAAGAAGGGTGCGTCTGGTACTGAAGACAGCTACGCAATGATCACGACGCCCAAGACCGATTCGCACCAAACCAACTTTGAGCACGACTCGACCGTTGTGGATGTCAAGTCGAAAGAGAAGAACTTCGTCCCGGTGACTCTGGCCTTCCAAGACCTCTGGTACTCGGTTCGCTCGCCTTCGAACCCCAACGAATCGCTCGACCTGCTCAAGGGTATCAGTGGCTTTGCGATGCCGGGCTCCATCACGGCTCTCATGGGTTCGTCTGGCGCTGGCAAGACGACGCTGATGGATGTGATTGCCGGCAGGAAGACGGGAGGCACCATCAAGGGCAAGATCCTGCTCAACGGGTACGAGGCCACCGACCTGGCCATCCGTCGGTGCACGGGCTACTGTGAACAAATGGACATCCACAGCGATGCCGCGACGTTCCGCGAGGCGCTCACGTTCAGCTCGTTCCTGCGCCAGGACAGCAGCGTGCCGGCCAGCAAGAAGTACGACTCGGTGAACGAGTGCCTGGACCTGCTGGACATGCATGACATCGCCGACCAGATCATCCGTGGCAGCTCCGTGGAGCAGATGAAGCGCTTGACGATCGGAGTCGAGCTGGCAGCACAGCCGAGCGTGCTCTTCCTGGATGAACCGACGAGTGGTCTGGACGCTAGGTCCGCCAAGATGATCATGGACGGCGTGCGCAAGGTCGCGAATACCGGACGCACGGTGGTTTGCACGATTCACCAGCCCTCGACGGAGGTGTTCCTGCTGTTCGACAGCTTGCTGCTGCTGAAGCGCGGTGGTCAGACCGTCTTCTTCGGTAACCTGGGCGAGAACTGCCAGCACTTGGTCGACTACTTTGGTGGCGTCCCCGGTACGCCGGAACTTCTGGAGGGGTACAACCCAGCTACTTGGATGCTCGAGTGCATTGGCGCCGGTGTGGGCAATGGTTCAGGCAACGATGTTGATTTCGTGGAGTACTTCAATGGCAGCGAGGAGAAGCGCATGCTGGACGCGAACCTGATGAAGGAGGGCGTCTCGTTCCCGTCAGCTGACACGCCCGAGATGACGTTCGGCCGCAAGCGTGCTTCTTCGTCTTGGACGCAAGCTCAGTTCCTGGTGGTCCGCTTCATGCGGATGTACTGGCGCACGCCCTCGTACAACATCACTCGGTTTGTGATCTCGTTGTTTCTGAGTCTGCTGTTTGGACTGGTGTTCGCCGACTCGGAGTACACGACGTACCAGGGCTTGAACAGCGGTGTGGGCCAGGTCTTCACGACGTCTCTCTTCAACGGTCTTGTCGCCTTCAGCAGCGTGCTCCCCATTGCGTCTCAAGACAGGGCTTCGTTCTACCGGGAGCGCGCTTCGCAGACGTACAACGCACTGTACTACTTCCTCGGCTCCACTGTCGCAGAGATCCCGTACAGCTTCGTGGGTGGTCTCATCTTCACCGCCGTGTACTACCCGATGGTTGGTTTCACGGGCTTCGGCACGGCCGTTCTGTTCTGGATCAACATGTCGCTCTTCATGCTGATGCAGACGTACATGGGGCAGATGTTCACGTACGCGATGCCGAACCTCGAGGTGGCCGACGTGCTCGGTATGCTGTTCAGCTCCATCTTCATTCTGTTCATGGGCTTCAACCCGCCGGCCGACCAGATCCCGAGCGGCTACAAGTGGCTGTACAACATCACACCCCATAAATACTCCATCTCTATATTAGCTTCCCTCGTGTTCGCGGAGTGCGACGAGCTGCCTACGTGGGATGAGGCAACGCGGCAGTACACGAACGTGAGGTCTCAACTGGGCTGCCAGCCAGTGACGGACACTCCCGTGACCATCGACCACATCACCGTGAAAGAGTACGTCGAGAGCGTGTTCAACGTGCAGCACGACGATATCTGGACCAACTTCGGCATCGTGTTCATCTTCATCCTGTTCTTCCGCGTGATGGGACTTCTTGCGCTGCGGTTCGTCAACCACCAGAAGCGGTAAGCAGCTACTGTACACACCTGCAATTTGCATGGAGGTGTCTGAGGTATCCTAGGTGAAGCTTGCACACACACACTGCATTAAAAATACTTACACATTCATTTCTTCATTTTTTTCACTTATGCTCTACACTTTCCAGTTTGGTTTAGCTGATACCGTACACAAGTTTTACCTCAGCTACATGTAACGGTATAATAATCATTTTCTGATTGTTACTGATTGTTATCCCACATGATCACCATCATCAGTAGGAGCCCATATGCAACGGTATAGCCTGAATCAATAACTGTACGTACTGTTGTGCTCATTCTCAAAGACAGCGGATTAAGTCAGTCACTTCGCTTTTTCCGTTCTCGATGACATCCAGACCCTCTCACTCAATGATGCAAGTTCAAGATGCTGCTATCGTCAGGTCGACCAAACGCCGCACGTCCAAGAAGAAAGCAAAGAAGACTCACACCAACTCAGTAACTCCGTACGCAATCCGTAAGGAGCGCAAACGGTCGTTGGTGGAGCAAGTCGAGAGTCTGCAGAGCGAGCTCGACACACTCAAGTATCTGATGCATTTGAATGAAGGCGAACTCGACATGGCCACCCGGCTCACACAAGCCGAAAATTTGATGCTGCTCGATTTCATTCATGAACAGCATTTGGCGCTTGCCACGACCCAAGCAGCTCTGGCTGAGCAAGTGGTACGTTCCTTTTGGTTCACCTAAATGGTGCTAATTCAGCCAGAAACTTACCTAAATGCTACTTTTTGGTTGTCGTTGTGAACAGCAACGCAGTATGAGCACTTTGCTGCCGCTTCAAAACGTGATCCGGCTGGGCTCGAACCAAGCAGAGCGCAGTGAAGTGTTGCTGTCTCTTAAAGACAGGATGCTTGACTATGGAGCACGTTATCTCGCTATCCGACGTCGTGGTCTGGATCTTCGGACATCGTACTGCCACGAAGAACGCATGGACACGCCTGATGGTGATTATTGCGTTGTACGCTTTGAAGCGAGGCTGATGCATGGTGGTCCTCTAGAAGATGTGTTTGACACGATCGTCAAACTGGTTCTCAACTCCGAGATGCACCTTACCGAGAAGTTTGGCAGCATCACGATTCGCGAAGACAGCGATTTCGAAAGTACCGAGGGTTTTCAGCAGCGGTTAGTTTCGTCAACTTCAGCTGGCGCAACTGTCGAGTCAAATACGGTCGTGTTTTCCAAGTTGGTGGAAGGCAGCAGCGAACTCGGCAACTATGGCGTCATGGTGGAAGACTTTGTCGATGTGGACGAGCTGTATCCGTACCAGACTCAGGAGCGTATTCGGAGGGATTGCACTTCAGTGGTTATGGCGCAAGAAGTGCCTGCTACAAGTGACCGCCTACCTGCCATTGCGATAACACGGTGGGCGAGTTTCAAGATCCACAACGGCAACCTGAGCATTTCAAGGAACCCCGAGACAGAGCTGAAGGAGAGTTCGGTCTGCTTTGGCGATACACCCGGGGATATCGTTCAGCAGCAGCTTGCTCAGTGAGTCTTTGAGTTGGTTCGCCCGACAATTTCCAGTTGTAAAGGCGATAATGCGAACTTCTCTACCTTTGAGACTTCATCGAGTGGCGTAATGCGTGATCGTAATATTTTTCTCTTTCAAAGTTTGTTTAACCCCCCAGACACAAATAGGAGTGACTTCATTATAGTGGAGGCTTCGCCCTAATAAACTATCAACTTCAACATCTTATCTTACTGGGATCCTCATAAGACGTGAGCATAAGATAAGAGCCAATCTCCGACACTGTACACACCTGCAAAGTGTAGGAAGATGTCTAGAATATCCTAGCCGGCTTCATGTGTAGCCTGAACACACACTGCATTAAAAATCTTACACATTCATTTTTCATTTTTTTCACTTATGCTCTACACTTTCCAGTTTGGTTTAGCTGATACCGTACACAAGTTTTACCTCAGCTACATGTAACGGTATAATAATCATTTTCTGATTGTTACTGATTGTTATCCCACATGATCACCATCATCAGTAGGAGCCCATATGCAACGGTATAGCCTGAATCAATAACTGTACGTACTGTTGTGCTCATTCTCAAAGACAGCGGATTAAGTCAGTCACTTCGCTTTTTCCGTTCTCGATGACATCCAGACCCTCTCACTCAATGATGCAAGTTCAAGATGCTGCTATCGTCAGGTCGACCAAACGCCGCACGTCCAAGAAGAAAGCAAAGAAGACTCACACCAACTCAGTAACTCCGTACGCAATCCGTAAGGAGCGCAAACGGTCGTTGGTGGAGCAAGTCGAGAGTCTGCAGAGCGAGCTCGACACACTCAAGTATCTGATGCATTTGAATGAAGGCGAACTCGACATGGCCACCCGGCTCACACAAGCCGAAAATTTGATGCTGCTCGATTTCATTCATGAACAGCATTTGGCGCTTGCCACGACCCAAGCAGCTCTGGCTGAGCAAGTGGTACGTTCCTTTTGGTTCACCTAAATGGTGCTAATTCAGCCAGAAACTTACCTAAATGCTACTTTTTGGTTGTCGTTGTGAACAGCAACGCAGTATGAGCACTTTGCTGCCGCTTCAAAACGTGATCCGGCTGGGCTCGAACCAAGCAGAGCGCAGTGAAGTGTTGCTGTCTCTTAAAGACAGGATGCTTGACTATGGAGCACGTTATCTCGCTATCCGACGTCGTGGTCTGGATCTTCGGACATCGTACTGCCACGAAGAACGCATGGACACGCCTGATGGTGATTATTGCGTTGTACGCTTTGAAGCGAGGCTGATGCATGGTGGTCCTCTAGAAGATGTGTTTGACACGATCGTCAAACTGGTTCTCAACTCCGAGATGCACCTTACCGAGAAGTTTGGCAGCATCACGATTCGCGAAGACAGCGATTTCGAAAGTACCGAGGGTTTTCAGCAGCGGTTAGTTTCGTCAACTTCAGCTGGCGCAACTGTCGAGTCAAATACGGTCGTGTTTTCCAAGTTGGTGGAAGGCAGCAGCGAACTCGGCAACTATGGCGTCATGGTGGAAGACTTTGTCGATGTGGACGAGCTGTATCCGTACCAGACTCAGGAGCGTATTCGGAGGGATTGCACTTCAGTGGTTATGGCGCAAGAAGTGCCTGCTACAAGTGACCGCCTACCTGCCATTGCGATAACACGGTGGGCGAGTTTCAAGATCCACAACGGCAACCTGAGCATTTCAAGGAACCCCGAGACAGAGCTGAAGGAGAGTTCGGTCTGCTTTGGCGATACACCCGGGGATATCGTTCAGCAGCAGCTTGCTCAGTGAGTCTTTGAGTTGGTTCGCCCGACAATTTCCAGTTGTAAAGGCGATAATGCGAACTTCTCTACCTTTGAGACTTCATCGAGTGGCGTAATGCGTGATCGTAATATTTTTCTCTTTCAAAGTTTGTTTAACCCACCAGACACAAATAGGAGTGACTTCATTATAGTGGAGGCTTCGCCCTAATAAACTATCAACTTCAACATCTTATCTTACTGGGATCCTCATAAGACGTGAGCATAAGATAAGAGCCAATCTCCGACACTGTACACACCTGCAAAGTGTAGGAAGATGTCTAGAATATCCTAGCCGGCTTCAGGTGTGTAGCCTGAACACACACTGCATTAAAAATCTTACACATTCATTTTTCATTTTTTTCACTTATGCTCTACACTTTCCAGTTTGGTTTAGCTGATACCGTACACAAGTTTTACCTCAGCTACATGTAACGGTATAATAATCATTTTCTGATTGTTACTGATTGTTATCCCACATGATCACCATCATCAGTAGGAGCCCATATGCAACGGTATAGCCTGAATCAATAACTGTACGTACTGTTGTGCTCATTCTCAAAGACAGCGGATTAAGTCAGTCACTTCGCTTTTTCCGTTCTCGATGACATCCAGACCCTCTCACTCAATGATGCAAGTTCAAGATGCTGCTATCGTCAGGTCGACCAAACGCCGCACGTCCAAGAAGAAAGCAAAGAAGACTCACACCAACTCAGTAACTCCGTACGCAATCCGTAAGGAGCGCAAACGGTCGTTGGTGGAGCAAGTCGAGAGTCTGCAGAGCGAGCTCGACACACTCAAGTATCTGATGCATTTGAATGAAGGCGAACTCGACATGGCCACCCGGCTCACACAAGCCGAAAATTTGATGCTGCTCGATTTCATTCATGAACAGCATTTGGCGCTTGCCACGACCCAAGCAGCTCTGGCTGAGCAAGTGGTACGTTCCTTTTGGTTCACCAAAATGATGCTAATTCAGCCAGAAACTTACCTAAAATTTACTTTTTGGTTGTCGTTGTGAACAGCAACGCAGTATGAGCACTTTGCTGCCGCTTCAAAACGTGATCCGGCTGGGCTCGAACCAAGCAGAGCGCAGTGAAGTGTTGCTGTCTCTTAAAGACAGGATGTTTGACTATGGAGCACGTTATCTCGCTATCCGACGTCGTGGTCTGGATCTTCGGACATCGTACTGCCACGAAGAACGCATGGACACGCCTGATGGTGATTATTGCGTTGTACGCTTTGAAGCGAGGCTGATGCATGGTGGTCCTCTAGAAGATGTGTTTGACACGATCGTCAAACTGGTTCTCAACTCCGAGATGCACCTTACCGAGAAGTTTGGCAGCATCACGATTCGCGAAGACAGCGATTTCGAAAGTACCGAGGGTTTTCAGCAGCGGTTAGTTTCGTCAACTTCAGCTGGCGCAACTGTCGAGTCAAATACGGTCGTGTTTTCCAAGTTGGTGGAAGGCAGCAGCGAACTCGGCAACTATGGCGTCATTACGGTGGAAGACTTTGTCGATGTGGACGAGTTGTATCCGTACCAGACTCAGGAGCGTATTCGGAGGGATTGCACTTCAGTGGTTATGGCGCAAGAAGTGCCTGCAACGGATGATCAACCGCCTGCCATTGCGATAACACGGTGGACGAGCTTCAAGATCCACAACGGCAGCCTGAGTATTTCAAAGAATCCCGAAATTGAGCTGAAGGAAAGTTCGGTTTGCTGGGGCGATACGCCCGGGGATATAGTTCAAGAGCAAGTTGAGCAGTGAGTCGAGTTGGTTCTTTTGGTTCTTCATAGTCTTGCATCGATAACTCGACAACTTTCATTTTTAACGACGGTCTATTATATTTTTGTTACTTCACCTTGGGGATTAAAGTACTATGAGGATCGAGTAACACATTGCGTGATGGTTACGGTTCGACGTTTGTGCATCGTGTTGTCTGCCCCAACTGTGTGTTGCGGTGAGAGAACTAAGACACAATACACTTAATAAAATATATTTTTCGTCGACCACACCATCGTGTTGATTGTTTGAATGGCATTCATACAAGTATAATACTTCGGCAGTACTTCAAAGTACTATTTTGTTATATCACGAGGAGGCTGCGGGTCGACATGGACTTTGCTGAAAGCCAAGCGCTGTAGGTTAAGTTTTAAGCTACCAATACTTGAAATACTTCGAAGTACATCTTAATTAATAGCACTTACAGAATTTGGCGCACTTCTGATGTTTATCAACGCCTACATATTGATAAGCCTGCAGGTTTTTGATTTTTACAATACCACCACGACGCAGAATTTGGATTCCGCCGTCATAGCAAGTTATCTGATTGTTTAGATAAAATGTATCTGAAAGCGAAGCGAGATGTCCACTAACTGGTAAATCAACTACTGTTCCTTCCTATCTGTTCAGAGCCAAGAATTTGAAGTGGTGCTTAAGTTTAAGCAAAGAAAGCAGCATCGATCACGAAAAACTTACCACAGATTCTCTCCTGTCCGTGTGATACGCAACAGGGCGGCTCATACGTTAAATTTCCTTTCGGGGGACTCAGAGCAAAGGCAGCGGTTAGTGTCTAATTTATCATTCAACGCATCTACTTGTACCTCAGCGTCAAAAGCAACAACAACTATTAATACATGTACAACTATATTTGCTATCACCATGATAAACCAGGTATGATACGATATTCACGTATTTCGCTCAGAACTACAAGCATTTATCCTCCTAAGTTTTAAACTAGACGCTCTCAAGCTCACAGCGTACTGTAAACCCTAATGAGCTTTACGTATCCAGGATATACAGCAATGATAACCAAAAAAATTGATTGTTATTCTTGCAACTGGACAGCAATCTCCGATCACGGGTTGGTGCCCACATGTTCCTGTCTTCTGCAATACTGTAGCGCGTCCTCGATCACAATCAGTCATTTCGTTTTCTGCCGAGTCCAGTGTCATCCAGTACTTCCTCACGTCAAGTAAACATTGAACCCAATGTTGCCAGTCCAAGATGTTGCCACGCTCAAGCACTGCCAGTCTAAGAAGAAAGCAAAGAAGAGTACTAACTTACCAACTCCGTACGACCTCCGTAAGGAACGCAAGCGATTGTTGGTGGAGCAAGTTGTGAGCATGCAGAGCGAGCTGGACAGCCTCAAGTTTCTGGTGCTCCTGAACCAAAAAAGTCGACAAAGCCACTCGCCGCACACAAGCGGAGAATTCCGTGCTGCTCGAGTTCATTCATGAACAGCATCTGAAAGTGGCCATGACACAAGCAGCTGTCCTTGGACACGTGGTACGTTTTCTTTGGTTGGCTCCAAAGTAGTTAACTTCGCTGTAAAACTCATACGAATATCGTTTTTCACAGCAACGCAATTTGGGCACTTTGCAGCCGCTTCAAAGCGTGATTCGCCTTAGTACGGACCGGGCGGAACGGCGCAACGCTTTGCTGTCTCTCAAAGGCAGGATGCTTGACAATGCAGCACGCTACATCGCTGCCCGACGTCATGGACTTGATCTTCGGAAGGCGTTCTGCCAGGAAGAATTGATGGATACCCCCGACGGTGGCTACTGCATCATGCGGTTCGAAGCTCTGCCGCTGCCCGGAGCTCCTTTGAAAGCCGTGTTTGACGGTCTCCGTGGGGCTATCTTCAACTCCGAGATGCATCTCTCGGAACTGTTTGGAAGTATCACGATTCGCGAAGACGGCGACTTTGAGAGTGCCGAGTTGGCCCAGCTGCGATTTATTTCGTTGACGTCTGCGGGCTCAACCATCGAGTCAAACACTGTCTTGTTTTCAAAGCTGGTGGAAGGAGGTAACAGTGAGTACGGTGACAACGGGATTATGGCTGAAGATTTTGTTGACTTGGACGAGCTGCATCCGTACAAAAGCCACGAGCGTGTTCGAAGGGACAGCACCACGGCTGTAATGATACAAGCTGTACCTGGGACGGATGATGACCCTCCTGCCGTTGTGGTAACGCGGTGGACGTGCTTGAAGCTTCACCGCGGCATCACTTCGAAAACCCCCGAGTCAGATTTGAAGGAGAGTGCGATTTGCTGGGGTGACACAGCAGGAAAGTTACTTTACCAACAACTCATTTGTTCGAGCCCAGATAGTAGTAGTACTCCGTAGAACCTAGAGCTCGGAAAACCTTAGTCAGACAAGGTAGATTTAGAAGGTTGGTCCAGTGTTTGGCTTCCAATTCATGTCCAATGGTGAAAAAAAGTAAAATGAAATGCCACCCTCCACCAGCATGTTGAGCTTGGGAGCCCACACCGGTAGATTTAGTCGCATAGTTCGCAAAATGAAATGCCTAGAACTAGTTAATCGACTGGTTTCTTTTTCAGAAAGGTTTTGTGAACGAGACAACTTCCTGTAAGCTCATGTAGATGGTGCACTGCGTGCCATGCATGCGGCATTTCCATTTCATTTGAAAGCGTGAGCACGCACTTGGTCTCGCAGTAGAATCTCTCCTCAGTATCTGAGGCTCAGATGCTAACGTGTAAGTATGTGTTTAGTTCTGCGCAAACAATAAAGGTCCGCAAGCGACGATTTTCGCGTGTTATTCACGGGAACCACGAGCATGCGGCTACTTTGGTGGTGCCGAACTCATGTACTAAGTACGTACTTGCTGAATTAGATTCAGTGTGCATCGCACTGTACATGTGTAAATGACAGTGCTAACGCGAAAGGAAGGGGTAGATTATGGCCACGCGCCAATTGCCAGATGATTTCATCGCGGGTAGCTAGAAACTAGTACATGCCCAAAGTGAAAAGTAGAGAAATCTATTCGTCTTCCAAACTGCAGTCTCGTGGAGGTATAGTCTGGTCACCAACAAGTGATTGCCGCAACATTCTTATTGGTAAGAAGTCAAATTTATATCGCATACTCTACACTTGCCTGATATTAACGCGCAATATTGCACTAAAGACTACTAAGTACAAATGGGGGAGACCTGAACGATAGTAGTTTAAGATCTCGCATACCAACCTATTAGCGAGGTATTGTGGGCTCTAGATATTATCTCTTCAAACTATTCGACACATTATTAGCCAATACTTAGTATAATCTTGGACTCACACCATCCTGCATTCGTCTTGCCTGGGTTCGCTACCACGCAATCAACGATTGCACCCAAGCTTTGAATATGCCCGATTTTACCAACAGCAACCGTATCAAGCTGTGCGAACG
This sequence comes from Phytophthora sansomeana, assembly GCA_032158285.1. Lineage (NCBI taxonomy): Eukaryota > Oomycota > Peronosporomycetes > Peronosporales > Peronosporaceae > Phytophthora > Phytophthora sansomeana. The sequence continues at coordinate 803,538 of JAPDHH010000202.1, forward strand.
GACGTAATCCATCATCGATCCATGTGTTCACCATAATTGGGTGGTGCATCGTTGCCATCCCAAACTGTAACATGTTCTCGATCATAGCGACTCAAACCAACGGTCAGAGCGCTCGTTGCCTTGAACGCTACTAAATTTTCCACTTCTGTGCTGCTTGCTCTTCATGCTACACACTGCCTTATGTGCGACGCCAAGATCAATCTCGTCAGGAGCACCATCCCTTAGCTATGATGTGTCACAGGCTGAGTCGCATAGTATGCCCGATACGCGCCGCTGTTCACGTGTCCTCTCAGATGGTACCGTCCAAGGGCAACACGATTTACAACCGAATCGGATGCTCCAATCACGAGTTGGATCCCAGATGGTTCCGGGATAATGCCTATCCTCAGAGACGATGACAACAGAATTAGTCATTTCGTTTTTTCTGCGCTCGGTCACACCCACTACCTCCTCACGCCACGTGAGCCCAATGGTGCAAGTCCACAATGCTGCTAACGTTCGGTCGGCTAGACGCCGCACGTCCAAGAAGAACGGAAAGTCGACTTCATGTAAGCTCAGTAATTCACAAACCCCGTACGCACTCCGCAAGGAGCGCAAACGGTTGTTGACCGAGCAAGTCGAGAGCATGCAGAGTGAGCTGGACAGACTCGAGTTCAAGATGCTCGTGGACCAAGGAGAAGTCGAAAAAGCCACTCAACGCACACAAGCGGAGAATTCCGTGCTGCACGAGTTCATCCAGGAACAGCATCTCACACTGGCCACGACACAAGCAGCGCTCGCTGGGCAAGTGGTACGTTCATCTTCATTGGCTCCAAAGTGGTTCAATCTGCTAGAAACTCACATGAACTCGCCACGTCTTTCTTAACAGCAACTCAATTTGGGCACTTTGCAGCCACTTCAAAGCGTGATCTGTCTGGGCTCGGACCGAGAGGAACGTCGCAACGTCTTGCTGTCTCTTAAAGACAGGATGCTTGACAATGGAGCACGCTATCTCGCTGTCCGGCGTCATGGACTTGATCTTCGGACGTCGTACTGCCAGGAAGAACGCTTGAATTCCCCCGACGGAGGCCACTGCATCATGCGGTTCGAAGCGAAGCCGCTGCCTGGAGCGACTTTGAAGGCTGTGTTCGATGCTACCGTCGGTGTTGTCCTCAACTCCGAGATGCATCTCTCCGAGCTGTTTGGCAGTATCACGATCCGGGAAGACAGTGATTTTGACAGCACCGAGTTCGCCCAGCTACGACTAATTTCATCAACTTCTGCGGGCGCAACTGTCGAGTCAAACTCGGTCGTGTTCTCCAAATTGGTGGAAGGAGGTGACAGCGAGTATGGCGACTACGGCATCATGGCTGAAGACTTTGTAGAATTGGACGAGTTGTACCCCTATCGGAGTCACGAACGTGTTCGAAAGGATTGCACTTCAGTCATTATGATGCAAGCTGTGCCTGCAACGGATGCCCATCCGCCTTCAGTTGTGGTCACGCGATGGACGTGCTTGAAGATTCACCGCGGCATCACTTCAATGAACCCCGAGACAGAGTTGAGGGAGAGTTCGGTTTATTGGGGAAACACAGCAGAAACGTTGATTCAACAACAACTCGTTCATTCGAGTCCTATCAGTTCTCCGTAGACTTCCCACCGATAATAATAATGATGATACACGTGAACTGGGCGAATTCAAGAAGAAAACAAATCGATTCGTTGACGTAGTTCAGCATTCAGGTACTTTCATACCCTTCCAAGCGAAAGACAAGAGCAAGTTACCACGAAAGGAAGTCGCAAGCAATGCAGCCACATGATGCGAATACTCGAAGAACTAATTCAGTCGAGCACGCTTTGGGGATTCATTTCCAAGGCAGCCTCGACATACCGGTACCCACCACTACCACTTGTACTTGTCTACGATGCACACACTAGGACATTTTTATCCCCACATCGAGTTGCCCATTTCCAGCTAAAGTCAAGCGTCTCAGAGGGCTCCAAATATTTAGTTGAAGGCTTCACAGTATGGCCAAACGCACTTTTGAATAATTATTGCTGAGCAGGCCCCTAGTTCAGTAAAAAGCATGCTCCATTTCGTAAGCAAAATCGTATAGTTGATCAGTACCCTCCGACTCGAAGTACACCTAACACTTGCTTCAGTTCATTACTTTTTCTCCAAAGAGAACTGGCACATCGTTATAGCCCCCTGTCTCCACCCAACGGCCAATTTCGCGTTAGCGGACTCATCTCTCCTCCTTTGTCGGCACATCCGAACATAGGCGCTTGAACTGATAACAGAATGCCAATCTCGCGGGTTGAGCGTAGATTAAGGAATGACGAGTATCCGCTTGTCGCCCATTTCATTGGCGTCGATCACAAAAGTTAAAGCTTCTTTGATAAAAACAGTTCTTTCAATCGAACCGTCAATTAACCGACCTACTCGTGGCGTGCTCTCTTTCTGGCACCAGTTCCACCAAAGCGTGAAGACAAAATGTTCACCTCGGTCTTGTAGTCCTTCAATTTCTTTTGGTGCTCAGAGAACCACGACCTAGTTTTCGTGATTATCACGTACGCATCTTAGCCTCGTCCAGTGGCTTCTAGGGTGAACGACGCATTAATCTGCTTCTCACGCATCCACTTTGCTGCATAGTTTCTCACATGACTGACCCCGTTAAAGTGTCGAACTCCGCGTGTATCCATCGAACTCTTCGGACTGCGTAGAAATGCTTGCACACGCGAATTATCAGAGAAAATTGCGTCGGGCATTGCCCACGAGAACGGTTGGCCTAGCGACCTAAGCTGGTTATTCAGCCACTCAATTCGCCTGGCGGTGATGGGCTCGAGGACAGCAATTTTGTCAGCCGAAGCACCGGAACTACCGAGATGCTGGGAAAATGCCTCAATTACAGGCTGCAGTAGCTCTGGCTTCGTTTGCGAGAACTTGTTCGACACGGTATCGAATATGATAGTGTCATCACAGCGGATCGCCCACTTCCAAAGCAGGCCGATGGACTTTGACGAGCACAAGTTTTTTACAGCGAGCCGTGACGCTTTTTCTGCAGCAGCAAAGTGAAGTAGCGCTTGCTGAGCAGGCCCAGTCTCCAAACCATCCGCAATTTTTAACGCGATTGCCATGCGAGAATCGTCGGTTTCTTCAACAACTCCGTCGTCCGAATCTGAACCGTAGATGAGATCGTTGTCGCTGTTGTCATCTGTCCTGCGTAGCGTGTCCATTAATGCTTGTCCGATGTTGTCCCACTTAAAATTGTTGGCAAGTGCAGTAAAAGCTGCTGCAAGTTCAATCCTTTTCTTGTAATCGTCCAAATTTCCAATGAACTTGTTGAGGAAATGATTTACCAGTGATGAATCATCAACCTCTACCAGCACGTCACATAAAACTCGACAAAATCCCACAGATATAGCCTCCTTTTCAAGCCACGAGTGAGAGCTGTCTTTTGCGGCAAGTTTTGTCTTGACATCATCCATGAACTGGCGAACTGTTGCAGCATCTGTTGGTCTCTGAATTTGTAGGGCCTCCACAGCAGCATTCACGCCAATAAATTTAAACGCCTTCTCCACACCTTTTGTCGCAGGCCAAGCCACAACAGCGCATCGAGAATATGTCGTGTCCTTCGTGGCACCTTCATTACCAAGGTACTCCTCGAAAGTACTGTTCCCGTGCGGTGTCCACATTTCAGACATGGTTTCTTGGCCAGGATTCAAAAAGTTGAGCTGTAACTTAGTTCTCGTGGATCGCTTAAGTTTTTCTCCATTGAGATTGTACCAAGTGATCGATTCGTCACGGCTAGTCTCTGCCCAAGAGCCACCATCGTCGTAGTATTTGATCTCATGCTTCAGTTGTGCAATATAAAACTGGAGCTTCTTGTCGGCGGGCGCCAATCTGTTCGCTTCTCGCAGCATCAAAAATCTCGCCCGATCGATGCCTTTCAGAGCCCCTGATCCCAAATCTTCTACACTTTTCCCAGTGTATTCATGGGCCAGCAGCAGCGCAAAAGAGTCATCCTCTTTATCGTCTATAGCATTGACAGCAGCTTCCAGTTCCCCACCCAACGCTTCATTAGGGCTGATCATCAAATGTTGCATCGCACGAGGCAAGCAAATTGAGTACACCAACACCAGACGATATCCGCTCGTCACTTTCTCCAAAGCATGTTCGGCATCAGCGTAGTGAACAGCGTAATGAGGCAGATACGCCGCCGTGCCGTCCTTCTTGCCGAAATCATGACGCTGCACCTCCTTCCCGCCTCGATACACCACCAAATCTCCTCCTTCATGCAGACTCGGCAATTGCACCACCAGAGTCGCCACCATTCCGTCCTCCTTTTCCGTGTCCTGATGCTTCACAAAGTGTCCTCCTTCTCCATACACCAACAACTTGTACAGTTTGCACTGCATCGGGACGCCTCTGTACCCGAGTCGTCCAGCGATCACGTCACTCAACTTGTCCATCCCAGAGTGCCACAACGGGTTCTGAATGTCCACTTGGTCGGGGGCCAGTTGCCAGCTCTTGCGGACGTTTTCGTCCATCAAAGTGTCCAACTGCGTCCAAAAGGAGACTTGTCGCACTTGTCCACCAGTTTCTGCGCCTGTTCTGGACACAAAGGGAGCGCAATTGGACCCATTTCCTTCACAAAAAGGCCAGGCGCGACAGGCAGTGTCTCCGCTTGTCCTCCGACGAAAGAGTATTCGCCTGCGTTCTTGTTGTCTTCGGACGCGCCAATAATGTTACTGATCTGCGCGCAAACGGGTCCTTTTGGCACGGGGACGTCCTCCGCCTTGCCCGTGGCGCCGAACGGCCACTCGCCAGACTTGAAGACGTCCGCCTCCTTGGGCTCCGAGTCGTCGTAGTTGGAGTACATGGCCTCTTCATCGTCAAAGAAGAACATGGCTACTTTTGAGGTGATTGGGAAGTGACGGTTGGTTCCGGCGGGATACAGTGCTTGATCTCAAATATGGTACCCCGTCATATCGCTTAATCCTCTTCGTTAAATGGATATTTGTGGAACCTCTTAGAATTAATTTCCCGTTATATCGCATTCAATAGATTTTAAATGCATATAGAAGCGCAGGGATAGATGTGCTTCAACATGGCTACACCTGCATGGAAAAGCACCAACACTAAAGGCGATTTCCGTTGTGTGTTTGAATAAAATCCACGTTGTTAGTGTGTATACATGCCGCTATCAGGAACATCTTCGCGTTTACCATTGAGAACATGCTGCTTGTATCGAAAGTCCTTGTTGACATCAGCTTTTTGATTCCTTTTGCGTCGAAGTTGTCGAAGTTATTTTTCCGGTTGCTGTCTACTGGTCTCTCATGCGTTTGGGATGTTGCTGCTGCTCAATGCTTGTCTTGGATAGCGCTTCATTGGGGTAATACGTTGCCATCAATTTGGACAGTTCCTCCACAAGGTTGGGGTTGTAGTGACTTCCTGGCGCATATTTGTACGAATGCTTCGAAAGAGTTACGGTCATCGTGCCTGGTTTGTACCGGACATCGCCACGGCAATCCATACAAAACATAGATGCACAATTGCTGTCGATGTACTTGGACATGAACACGCGCGCAGCCTTCTTGTCAGCAAAACATGTAAACTCCATTGAGTGTTTTGGGCCACGCAGAAACGCCTCGACCTCTGGTTCTCCTGGCATTCGCGCGTCACGTATCTCCCACACGGCAGGTTTGTGTTGATTTGCTATTACAGTCTTCAGATACTGGACACGAGCTGAGACGAGACTGGAGAAAACATCGCCTTCTCTTGCTAACAAACCTTCTTCGTCCGAGTACTTTTGTAAGCAATTGATGACATTTCTGTAGTGGTCTGGGCCTACACGCTTCAAAAGATTAACCAAGCCGTCAAATACAGTCGTGTTGCTGCAACGACTGGCGATCTCCACAAGAGATCAAACTTGTGATAGTCCCCAACGCAGTACGGGTGCCAGAACTTTGCCTCGTTGAAAAGCACCTCTAGAATATCGGCCTCTTTGTCGTGGCCGTTAAATTCATTTGCCAGATCCACCAACATGTCTAGAAGTTCATAATCGTCGACGTATGAATAGCACAAGAGAAACGGGATCTTGATAGAGCTCCATCCGAATCCACGAATTAGAATTGAAATGCCTGTAGTCAAGTCAACTCGATTGGCCGTGCAGAAAAGGTTTGCAACTTCCTTGAAAAAGAAATCAACAAGTGCCATATCATTCATCTTCACCAGCGAACTGCACACCACTTCGCCATCATCGTCATCGTAGACGTAGTCGCATTTACTAATGAGCGAGCGCAGAGTAGCTGGGTCAAGTGGTGGATACTTCCGCACGTATGCGGTGGCAGCAGCATCTCCGCTGAATTTTCGGATAGTATCCGTAGCGCTCGTGCACGGCAAGATGACAATGGCGTAGCGAGAGAACTGGACACGTTTCGTTGGCAGTGGGCCATCGCAATGATCTTCGTAATAACTTCTCGGGCCTCGACGTTTCGTGTCCTCTTGGTATCGCTTGCAGTCTTCTTTGGAAGGCATCCGTACTGTACTAACAGGTGCTGGCTCAAGCCACATCTCTCGAAGGGTTTTGTCATCAGGATTTAGAAATTCAAGAGTAGGAACACTAAAATCAGATGAATCCTTGCGAAAGCCTCCGCCTTCCTTATCGATCGAATACCATACGAAGCGGCTCGTGCGGTTGTCTTCCTCCCAGTCGTCATCATCATCAAGATCTCCAAGTGTTTGAGATTCGATTTCATGCTCCAGTTTGACGGGAAGGAACTGTAGTTTCATATCAAACGGCAGCATTGCGTTTAGCTTTTCCATAGCTTTGATCCTCACAAGATCCACACCTCATAAACCAGAACCACCCGAGTTGCCCAACTCTTCTCCTTTGTACTCACCGTGGAGCAACAATGCAACAGGCTCAATCTCGTCGGTATTTTTCATCGCCAGGGAAAATATTTCCACGACATCTTGATCTCGTGCGTGAATCGACAATAACCGAAATGACTTCTCAAAGTGCAGACTACAAACCAGCAGTGTGTGGTTTCCACTTGTTGCTCCTTCAATGCGGTAATTCACTTTCCCCGAAATGACCAAAAACTTCAGTGCCTGCAACTTGTATCGTGTTTTGGAGGCGCCACTTCCCTCCACGACTACAAACCCACCATCAGACGACGAGAACGGCACAATTACGACTGCTTCCGCACTAGAATCGCTAGTTTGACATGGTAAACCATCTTTTCCATACACGACCAACTTGTGACTTGGCTCCTCAAACATTTCATCGTGGTCCTCATTGATCCGTTCGAGCCCCAAGTGGCGGGCAGCGACCTCCGTCAACGCAGCCAGAGCTTTTTCCACCACGTGGGCTTCTCAAATTTCACATATTCCCCGTCAATTTCCCAAACTTGCTTCTGCTCTTCAGAGTTTGTACTTGCGTCGTATTCTTTTCTCAACTTTTGTGCTTGGTCTGCATCAAGAGGTAGCAGGATGGACCCAATGCCGTCCACTTGGAGTTTAGGGTTGGCTGAAAAGAGCTCCTTATTACCAGCAAATGGGAGGTCCGGATCCTTTTTTAGGAGGAGTAATCTCAGTAAACCACCCAGACTGGTGGTATCTTCAGGTTGGGGCTTGTCGTCGGCGCCCCCTCACGGTAAAATGGCCACGGCTCGCTTTCGAAGAAACTTTCTTCACGATCGTCTTGCTCCCCACTGTCACTGTTTGAATTATTGAACGCATCATCACCTTCTTCCTCGTCCTCGTCGTCTTGGTCGTGCATCATGTAGTGGTCGCTCCAGTAGCTCTTGTCGTACATTTTGGGGTAAAGTTATAGATCCAAATAACGTTTTCGATGTGGGGTAGGTTACGATTGCATAGTAGAATCAAATGAATGAATTTTTACAGATGGCTACATTTAACTTCATGTTTGGAATTTTACTCCACACGAGCTCGCTTTCGGATGTTTTCAGTGGTATCTGCAACGTATCGTTGCATCAGAAGCTGCAATTCTGCCTGGTACTCGACCAGTTTCTTTTGGTTGGCTGAAAACCACGATCGGGTCTTGGTAATGATCACATAGGCATTCTGGCCTCGCCCTTCCGGCTCCAGTATAAATGAAGCGTTCACTTGTTTCTCTCGCATCCACTTGGCTGCGTAGTTTCTAGCATGACCGATACCGTTGAAATGACGCACTCCAATGGTGTTCATCGAGACGTTAGGACCTCGTAGAAACGCTTGAACGTGAGCGTTGTCGGGGAAAAAAGCATCAGGCATCTCCCACGAAAAGGATTGCTCCATCGACTGAAGTTGGTTATTTAGCCACTCGATTCTCTTGCCAGCGATGAACGCCAACGCAGCAAATCTGTCGTCCGAAGCGTCGATGTAGCCGATGCACTTGGAAAACGCCTCGATCACTGGTTACAGCAGGTTTGGCTGAGTTTGCATGAATTTTCTCGTCACGATGTCGAACATGGTCCTATCTTCGTTTTGAATTGCCCATTTCCACAGCAGATCAATGGTCCCAGACGCGCAAAAAGTCTCATCACGGAGTCCTGCAGCTTTCTCGGCGGCCACTCGAAGCAAACTTTGTTGAGCTGGCCCAGAGTCGAGACCATCCACAATCCGAAGCGCCATCTTTAAACCGGAGTCGTATGCCTCGTGCACGTACAGACCCAAGCCGGTTGGATCGACAGTCCCACCATGAATTCACCAGCGCTTGACCGATATCGTTCCAGTTGAAACTGCGTGCAAGAACAGTGAAGCCGGGAGCGAGAGCGTCCTTGCTTTCGTATTGACTCAAGCTATTCACGAAGTTGATGAAGAACAACTGGACGAGTGCGGGATCTCCGGAATCAACCAACAAGTCGCACATGGATCGGCAGAAGCCAACTGATACTGACGTTGTTTGGCTCCAAGAGTGCGTTTGTCGTGGTTCTGCCAACTTGGCACATACCGCATCCATAAATCCTCGAAGCGTACCCGCATCAACTGGTCTTTGAGCTTGCAGAGCACCAACAGCAGCATTCACGTTTATGAACTTGAAAGCATTCACAACTCCTTTTACCGCAGGCCACGCCACAAGAGCATATCGGGAATACGTGGTACTTCTTGTCGCTCCCGAATTGCCCAGGTACCCCTCAAAGGTGCGATTCGCCCAAAAGCCTAACAGCGTCTCTTTCGCCGGATTAAGGAAGTTGAGCTTCTGGGTAGTTTTCGAGAATCCATTGAGGCTCTCACCGTCTGTAGTGTACCAGCTAATCGATTCGTTACGGTCACTTTCTTCCCAATTGCCGCCATCATCGTAATATTGCACGTCGAGCGCGAGTTTCGCGATGAAGAGCTGCAATTTCTTGTCAGAAGAGAGGACTGCATTCGCTTCTTCGAGCGCTTGAGTCCTCGCGCGGTCAATGCCTTTCAACGCACGAGATCCCAAGTCCTGGATGCTTTTTTCAGTGTACTCATGGGACAACAAGAGTGCGAAGGAATCGTCCTCGTCGGTCATACCATTGATCACAGTACCCAGCTCCTCGCTCAAACTTTGGTCGTGGTTTCTCATCAAATGACGCATCGTCGGGGGCAGACAGATTGAGTAAACCAGCACAAGTCGATAGCCTCTCGTGATTTTCTCCAGTGCATGCTCAGCGTCTGCATAGTGCACTGCATACTGAGGCAGATACGCCGCTGTTCCTTCATCCTTGCCAAAATCATGACGGTGTTTCTCTTCTCCACGTCGGAAGACAACCAAGTCTCCTCCTTCATGGAAACTCGGCAACTGCACCACCAGCGTCGCCACCATCCCGTCCTTCTTCTCAGTATCCTGGTGCTTCACGAAATGTCCTCCTTCTCCATACACCAACAGCTTGTACAGCAAACACTGCATCGGAACTCCCTTGTATCCAAGCCGATCAGCGATGGTCACCGTCAAACGCTCCATCCCTGAATGCCACAAAGGGTTCTTGATGGTCACCTGGTCCGGTGAAAGTTGCCAACTTTTACGGACGTTTTCATCCATGAGCGTGTCCAACCTCCGTCCGAATGGAGACTTGTCACACTTGGCAATCAACTTAGTGGCGTGTTCCTCCGTTAAAGGCAACGGAATGAGTCCCACCTCGTTGACAAATAGTCCAGGGACGGCAGGTAAAGTGTCTGCTTGTCCTCCAAAGGAATATTCCCCTGCATTGTTATCTGCTCTGGCCAGCATTTCACTGATCTGTCTGCACGCAGCTCCCGTTGGGACTGGGACATTGCCGCCGTGGCCTTCACACCCAAACGGCCACTTGTCATCACCAAACACTTCTTCTTCATCGGGTTCTTCCTTGTTGACATCATCGTCACAGTCACGCCGACCCCAGCCCCACGCCATGTCTTGCTAGCTGCCCTGCAAGATTAGAAATGGATCAGATCGACCGACGGCGCTTTCTCGAATGGTTGGTTGTAAGGTCAAGTTGAAGTGAGCCGTGAAGGTATCTGATAAGGTGTGCAGGCAAAAACACGTACTCTTGTTGCTATCGGGTTAGCGTGGTCACCACTGATGAATAATACTAGACACTACCACGACCGGTTTAGTAGCCGTTCGCGTTGAAGTGGTCGGCCGTCATGACCTTGGCCCAGGCCGACGCGAACACCTTCTTGAAAGTGCCTGCGTTCGACGCGAACAGCTCGACCGACTTCTTGAGCTCGGGGACTTCCAGCAGGGCCAGATCCGTGTCCAGCATGTAGAGGTCCTTGCCCTCGGCCTTGAACTCCTTCGCAGACACGGCCGTCCACTTCTCGTTCAGCAGCGTCTTGAAGTAGGCGTTCGACACCGTGTCCGACGAGTTGGAGTACGATCCGCTGAAGCCCAGAGCCTTCTGCTGCGCCACACTGCGCGGACGGCCAGCAAGAGCGACAGCTTCCTGTCCGGACACACCCAAGATCTTGATGTTGTCCTGCACAGCGATGGCCGTCGTGTTGTAGTACTCACGCGGGGCCAGAATATCAACCCCGTCACCGTTCTCGGCGTCCGTGCGCCCACCAAGGAACTTGGTGTTCACGCCGGCATCCTGCAGAGCCACTTGGCCGGCAAGCACAATCAGATCAGCGGTGGACAACGTCGGGTGTGACTTCTTGATGGGCTCCAGCGCAGCGATGATCTTGTCGACACCCGCGTTCACCGGCCAGTCCTTCTGCGGCGCAAAGCGGATCTTGGCGCCGTTGCAACCACCGGCGTAGTCCGTGATACGGAACGTCGACGCGCACTGCCAAGCAGCGTGCACGAACAGAGCTCCGTTGTAGGGCTTGCCGTTCTTGGACGAGTCACTGGTGAGTCCCGTCACCGACTTCTTCAGAAGCTTGCGGATGTCCGAGCGCACAGCATCAAAATTCGGCGACTTACCCGGCGTCGGCGGCAGCGGGTTCTGGAACGGTTGAGCAGGAGGGATGTCGTTGCCACGGCAGCGAGCCACGGGACCAACATCGCGAGACGTCAGCTTGTACCAAGCGTGCGAGAAGGCATCGTCAAGAGCGGCCTGGTTGGAGGCAAACTCGAGCGAGATTTCTTTGTAGCTCGGGTCGTTCAGGAGAGCGATATCGGCCGTCAACATGCGAACCGGAGGGTTCGTGTCGGGCACGGGGCGCCACTGCACGTGACCACCGGGCCCGTCGAACTTCTCCCATTCCAAGCTGGTGAGGCCCTTGAAGTAGCCGTTGCCCCACTTGGTGGGCGTGAACGTCCACGAGCCTTCGAAGCCGCTCGTGAACGTGTTGTTGCCCTTGCCCTTCATGGGGCCCTCGCCACAGGTACCCGGCCACGGGTTCTCCGGGTCCTCGAGCGGACTGGGACCGGCACCGGTCGGGCAAGCACCGTGCGTCTTGCCGAAAGCGTGGCCACCACCGATGAGAGCAACCGTCTCGCGGTCGTCCATGCCCATACGCTTGAACGTATCACGAACGTCGGCCACCGACAGCGCCGGGTCCGGGACGCCCATGGGACCCTCGGGGTTCACGTAAATGAGGCCCATGGTGGTGGGGCCCAACGGCTCCTTGCACTGGCCGTCCACGGCGCACGGCGCCACGGCCTCCTGCTCGGCCGACGGGCCAAGCTGCAAACTGCTCGTGCCGTCGGCGTCGTCGCGGCGACCACCGCAGAAACCGAGCACGGGGCCACCCATGCTCTTTATGGCGACGTTGCCCGACAGCACAATGAGGTCACCCCACGACAGGGCGTCGCCGTACTTCTCCTTGATGGGGTTGAGCAGCTTCAGTGCCTTGTCCAAGTTGGTGTTGTCGGCCCAGCTGTGCTCCGGGTTGAAGCGGATGCGGCCGCCGTCGCAGCCACCACGGCCGTCCGCACGACGATAGGAGCCGTTGCAGTGCCATGCCAGACGGATGAAGAGACCACCGTAGTGGCCGAAGTCGGCCGGCCAGAAGTCCTGTGAGTCCGTCATGAGATCCTCCAGGTCCTTCTTGACGACATCGTAGTCGATCACATCGCAGCTCTTGGCGTCGTACAACTCGGTCGAGATCTGACGGTCTTGCTTGGCCACCGAGGCGACCTTGTCATAGCCGAACGGGCAGCTACCGGCGATGGCACTGCTGGAAAGGCTGGCGAGCGCGGCGACGAAGGCGGCGAGACGGACGTTCATCGTTGGAGTGACTTGGTGCCTCCGAGGTGAATCGAATTGTGATCCAATCGACCCTGGAGTCGTGCTATTGCTACCAGTTGTGGTCCCAGACGATAACAAACGTTTCACGTCTCGCTGTTCGCATGGTGTCGTGAAGCGGAGAGCAAGTTGATCGTACAGGTTTGATGAGTCACTTGAGATTACGTATTGTGCCATGGTCCCCATGGTATCTTTCGTCGTTAAACCATCAGCTCGCCAAGAACCATGCGTTAGGATCAATCCAAAGATTTGACCTGGACCGACGGAACGAGAGAAGAGTGTGATTTCAAATCACACTCTTCTGTGATTTGCTTTGCAAGTTGTAAATTGTAGTCGACCGGGAAAAGCATCACGAACGGACCTTTGGTGAACGCCACTTTGATGGCAACGATTATGATACTTGTAGGTTAGGAGTATAATAAACTTCGCACGTGCCCACAAGTACATGCAGTGCTTCAAGCAGAGCTCGCGTGAAAGGAAGGGAAGGATTATGGCCAAGTGTCCGCTACCACATGAATCCATTGCGGGTAAGTTTAACAAGGGTTAAGCGGCAACTTGTTCCTACAGAATACTTGAATTCAGTGTAAAAAAACTAGATAGCCTTCGTTTCGATTTGCCCTTATGTGTGGCGGCAAATGGCTGGTCAACAACAAGTGCTTTGTCGCGTACATTATTTACTGCAAATTCACCTCGCTTATACTTACATCCTTGAAAAACTACAAATTTGATGGGAATATATCATCCACGATCTGGGTTTGAATCCGGGATCTCTGTTCTACACCAACCCACTTGTACTGCAAAATGCATTATGATAACTTTTGCAGTACCTGTACTGTACTCTCCGTACTTGTTCACACGTCACCTCTCGCCCTCAAAGTGCACTCTGCATTCATCTCGCAATCCAAGATTGCACCATTAATTGTAAAACTGTCAAATCCGTACGCGTACAAGTTGTACGGACGTAATCTAACATGTAAGCACGCGAAAAGTGCTCGACCCATGTGTTCAATGAGTTTGTGGTGTTACCATTGCCATGTGGTGTCTGAAAACTCAACCGTGTACTGTACATGTATTACAGCCACAGATAAAGTCCACAAACACAAACGACAAACCGAACGTGTTGCGAAGGAACTACATTCGCGCTGTTGACGGCAAGTCTCATTCACGCGTAGGACTCATCCTCGACCATGACAGGGAACGTGGGATGAAGTTGGACACTGTTGGCAAATTCTGCGTTTGGCATTTCCCAACTGAAAGAGTTCATCACTGCCTCGAGTTCACTTTCCAGATACTCGATCCGAACAACAACAATGGAAGCTACAGCTTACTCGCCACTGGACGAATTACAGTCGCGCAAGTGCGACGAGAAGGTCGCAAGTGCTTCTGGCAACAAAGCGGGTTTCATCCCCTTGAATTTGATGGCCAGTAGTGTATCTAGAAGGCTCTTCTTCATAACTTTTAAAAACGCGTATCCAAAGCTGGCCAACGGTAGTTGGCGACAAGCCCTGATAGGTCTTTGCGGGTTCGAAAATATTAAAAAGTCTACTTCATCGTTGCATCTTCGTCTTCTTCGCGGGGCCGCTTCTTGCCTAACACACGATCCTCACCTGTAGGATCCTTAAAGCGCATCTGAAGCAGTTCTTCCTTCTCACTTTTTAACTTGGCTACGAGCTTTTGCTGCGATTCATACAAGCGACGTGTCTTCGTGATCGTCACGAACGCGTCCCGGCCAATTCCTTCAGCTTCTAAGTCGAAATGACGCCTTCACCTCAGAGTGGCCCGTCCACTGTTGTGCATGCTTCAGATCTCTGAAATACACGAGGTTCCTTGTGGTCATTGTGCTTTCGGGGCCTCGGAGGAAGGCCTGAACGCGCGCATTGTCGACGAACATAGCCTCTGGCATTTCCCACGTGAAGGGCTTGTCGAGCTTAGCCAGTTTTTGGTTCAGCCATTTCATCCGCAGCTCTGCAAGATATGCTATGGCAATAAACCGCTTGTCTTGCGTATCCAGCGTATCCGTAAATTCCAAAACCGTGTCGATAAGACGGCTCAAGTCATCTGGCTTGACCTTCTTGAAATGGTTCACCAACTTTTCAAGAACGGAGATGTCATCACTGCGAACAGCGCACTTCCAGAGTAGCTTTCGGGATCCGCACCCCACCAGCTTGTCTGGGTCAATACGCGTGGCTTTATCAACCACCCCATTGACTAGAGCCTCACAAGCCTCGCCACACCCCAGAGCGTCAATCACACGTAAAGCTAGCTTCATCTCTTCGTCCGCCCTCCATCTTAACCCTCTAGTTAAACTTGAAGGAGTAAGGTTTAACACCTCCAGGACAGTGTCAGCCACGAATGGGAAGAGGAAAGCTACGAGGACTCAATTACGTTTTTATTTGCTGGATCGAGTGGCCAGTCATTTAGTAAAGACCAAGAGGATGATGACTATTCGGAAAGTGGTCTCGAATATCTGAATCCAGACAACGAATCCCTCCGTGAAATGTGGATGAAAGCAAAATTAACAAGTACGACCACAATGTCCGACGAAAAAGCTATTGAGCTGTACAATGCCAAGGTGGAGAGAGATCTCCCTTCAGCCCGATCACATTCCACTATGAACATTTTTGGCGACAATGACTGCTCTCGATACTTACCAGATCCACCAATGCCGAAGAAAATCATGCAGTATTTCCATTTTGCAATCGTCATCTTGCCTCTTGAAGGCAACGTGAAGCACATTCATATGCTGTGTGGAAGTGAGGGTGCTGTAGCTTACGTTCGTCAATATTCAGGACAAGATCCAAGGAGATTGCGCTCGCTTCTTCAGGGATCTGATGACGATGCCTATCTGGCAATCAATTGGTTTCAAGGCAGTCAAGAGATTTGTGATGCTGTTGTTCAATTGGGAGATATGACACTCGTTGAATCGCTTCTGGAGAAAGCTTCCACGCTGGAGTTATTCTCCAATGCGCTCGTTAGTTCTTTATCCGTACGAGACTTTTGGTTGGACTGCGATTGAGGCCCTGTTTCTTGCATGCTATGGGAACGTGTACATTGAAACGCTTCTAGACGTCATGGTGCGCTTGATTGGAGCTCTTGCAGGTCACACCGCCCAACAATCTGCTCTTAACTCGTTTTTCAACGAGGCTCAATTTTGGGCCCCGCATCGTGTTGGCAACTACACCGAGTTGGAAATTCTCTGGAAAGCGGTCACACATTGTGGGGAAAAGACTGCGCCGGGTAGGTTCATCCATCTTTTCGACCATATTGGACCGCAATACGTTGAAAATATCATCGAGTGCATTGAGAAGTGCTCAGACAACGGTGAGCTGTCGAAACGCGAGCGCAAGGCACTGTCACGTCTTGTGTCGTCTCGGTTGGAGTACTTACGGAACGAGGTTGCAAGTCAAGCGTTTGGGAGATTCCGTATGCTCTTGATCCCGAAGACCCTGCGGTTGAGGTGTTTCTCCGGAGTTCAGAGCGTCACATTACGATTTCAGGGTTTAGTGATGCAAACGATGCCCGTGCCTACATGCTCAAGTACATTGGCAAGCCCTTTGCGTCGTGGTTCAGTATGGAGAGCAGGACAGAAGGCCCCGGTGAATGGACTGTAACGCTTTCCAAATTCCAGTATAAGCACGCACCGGGTGAACCTGGGGTCGACGAGGACATTTCCAACATAGAAACAGTGATTGATAATTGGTGGGGACGCTACTCTGAAAGGTGTAGACGTTGAAACCATGAAATTGATAGAGCGGAAGGAAGGTTGCTGAGGAGAATGGAGACTGTCAATTAAGTACAATGGTGCATTGGTTTTGAAGGCCACTAGCACATTAGCACAGTTCAAGACAGAAGTTAGTAGCAAACGTTTACATGTAATAGTATTCTGCTGTTTACTGTTGATAAGAACTGATGCAAAGAAGCACATGCAATCCACCATCCGTTCGCTCTACTATAATGTAGTGTACATGTACGTGGCCTCGTACTCTCCGTACACATACCACACATAAACAAATCACATGAGTCTCGGTCGTGTATAGTTGTACATTAAGACTTGATGTACCCAGTGAGTGTCCCTGCACAACTCGACTCCCTCCGTGTATCACAAATGGCCCCCACTACGAAGCGCTGCACGCCCCGCGTCTTGTCGTTGTGTGTGCTCCTCTCTCTCGTGTTCATCGTCGTGTATCTCGACTCGAAACTCGCGTGGAATTACCTTCCGTCCTCTAAGCATGCGGTCCGAAGTGTTGAACGGAGGAGCGACTCCCAGCCGAAGAGTAACGAGCAGCAATTGGTGCAGACGCTTCATGCCATTGCACAAAACACTTCAGCGCCAAGAGGAATCGTCATCCCAGTGTACGAGCCAATTGTGCACCTTGCAGTGTCGTTGATCCTGGAACTGCGGACCATGGGCATTGAGGAGCCCATTGAGATGCCTCACTGTGGAGACGTCACCGCTGCATCGCAGCAATTGTTCCAGCAGAAATCGGCTCTGGGGTCCATCAGGTTCTACGATGTTTGTGAATTAGCTGCTAGTACTACAACTATCCATGGGACCTCGACCAGAACCGTGTTCTGTGAAGATCTCGAAGCCTGCCACACCAAGTTCCGGTCCTTTGACATCAAGGTCATCTCCGTCGTGTTTTCCAAGTTTGACGAGATCATGATGATCGACGCCGACACTGCGTTTTTTGTGAGTCCGGCGTTGCTATGGGAGTCTACGAAGTACAAAACTACGGGTACATTGCTCATGAATGACCGGATTGCGCATGAAATTTACTTCATGGCCGAACGCGTTGGTGGGGACCCTAATACTTCTTACCAACATCGGTACATGTCGAGGTTTGACCCCGCACCTTTCCGATCTATCCCTACACTGGAGCGTCCGAAGGCTACACTGCCGAACCCTGCACCAGTGAAACTCAAGTTTGAACCGAGTCATTTCCTGCTCAATAGCCACTCGTGGAATCTCCGCACAGGGCATCAGGTGGACTCGTCACTGATGTTCTGGAACAAGAAGAAGCAACCGCGAGCCACTGCGATCCTAGCATCGTTCAAGACACTTACCAAGATTGGTACACCACCGTCCTACGGAGACAAGGAACTGTATTTCTACGCGGCCGAGTTGGCCGAGACGCAATATGCCTTCTCAGATCATGCCATTGGAGCTGTAGGCACAGTGTATTACGACTACGGCGAGAAGAACTCGACGCTGTGTGGTGACATGGCTCAAGTTTTCCCGATTAAACAGGCTACGGAAGATGACGTGCCTTTGTTTTACCTGAACAGTGATCGCGTGTTGTATTTCAGACCGGAGGTCGAGCCCGTGTACTACATGAAGGCCCGCATGGCAGACGTGTACCCGGGAGCATTTGGTGAGCGCCGAATGGAGTGTCCATTTGACATTACTGGAGCTATGTTTTCTCCTTCGGAAACACAACGCTTAGCGGGGCGTCAGAGACTTCACAAACTTACAATGGAATGGGATCGTGCAACTCACGGAAGTGAAGGCGACCCGGACACTAGAAAAAATCTAGACCGTGCCGCAGATGCTATGGTAGACGAGTTGATGCACGAAATGAGGGAGCAGTACCGACAAGTTGTGCTTCCGAATGTCTAAAGATTAGACGGGTTATAATCTACAACTCACAGAAGCTTCGACACCAACTCGTACCGCAGAGTAATCGAAGGCGATGCTTCTATCACAATGTCTGCGTCTTGCTGTTCCCTGTTCTCCGAGTCTTGCTTGGCCGATGCAACTACAAGCTTGCCAAAAATGAAGAGATGTCGAATACACCAGACACCGATCACGAGAGCGTTGATTCCTATGAAAATGTTGGCAACGTGGAAAAGACCGGAGACGGATAATGTCGATGACGGCAGGAATGCGAAAGCCAACGCCAAGTTGGTGATCTTGAGCGCAGTGACCACGATGGTGACCTTCTTGATACGCTCAGATTGAACCGAAAATGGATTCACCACGAAAATTGACACGAGATACACCATGTGAAGCCCTACAAGCAGCACAAGTATCGTCACACTGTCGTCCAAGATGCCTATGCAGAGACCCATGCATATTTGCTTCGCAACAGCTAACAAAAAGAACAGGCGACCAGCATAGGTGCAATCCGAGTAGAATGCCCCCCAGACTGCGCGTGAGCGAAGTTTCTGCAAGTCGTGCTCGGAGCTGTGCAGAATCGTACGCGCTGCCAGCACAATGACTCCAAAAATGCCCAGCATGACCACTGCGAACGCAATCGCAAGTGGCCACAGCTCGAGCGCTTGTGCCTTGAACTCCATCGAAACTTCAAACGATACCGTCATGGTTAATGGAAGGAGAGAGAAGAACCACACCAAAACGACCAAGCCCACACAGCGCCAGACTACACCGTTGCTCCCCGTCTTTCCAATGCGCTGACGCCACCTGTTGTACAAGCCAGCCCCAAGCACAACTCCGAGAAAGAAACCAATGATACACCCGAAACCAGCACATGTCTGGAACATCAAGTCCATTTCGCTCGTACCAATTCGGTCGCTGTACCCCACCAGACCTCCAAGGATAATTGTCGTTAGGCGACGTCCTGACCCTAACGAAGACATGTCTTCAACACGATAAACGAGGAAATTCGTCCAAGAAAAAAGGTCCGTGAAGTCCCAAAGGAAGTACGGAGTTTTCAGAAGTGTCAGCGCTGAAATGGCAGCGAGTTGCTGGATGTACTGCGCGTACAACAGAAATTCCCAAGTGTTTGGTGCCCACATGGAGCAAGGTGGAAAATGCCTGACAAGTCCATCGTTCAAAGCCTCGAAGTGGAAGAGTACCATCAAAATCACTGAGACCAGGGCGGCAGCGCACACAGCAAAGCGCAAGGCGTTGTGAAGCTTCGTGCTAGCAGCGTACAGTCCAGACTTGGCTTCTGCTTGCCACCCGCGCTTTCGACCTCCGATCACAAGCGGCGAGTTACCATCGCTACCTTCGTCAAAAACGCTGCTCTCACCACCGTCACCAATTGCAACGACCGTCGGATCTCCACGAACGTATTGTTTTGCGTCTTGAGTCGCTGCATCCATGGTCTGAATGGCAAATGTCTGCGTTTTCGTTTTCTGGGTTTGATTGTCATTGGAGCTACCATTGCCGTTTGCCGATTCATTATCCGATGGACCCTTTTCAGAGACTCGAGCAATGGAAGATAATTTCTCCACCGCAGTTTTCGTGGAGGCAACAGTCCCGGTCGCGGTGTCCGACTTGTTCTTGTTGCCGTGCTCGCTGTCACCGTTCTGGCCATTGCCATTGCCATTGCCGTTGCCGTTGCCGTTGCCATTTCCACGGCCATTGCCCGCTCCGTTCGACTTGGGTGGACTCGTCGAGCTGTCGGCCTCGGTGGTGGCCACGGTCTCGGTCGCGGCGTCCGACTTGTTCTTGTTGCCGTGCTCGCTGTCACCGTTCTGGCCATTGCCATTGCCATTGCCGTTGCCGTTGCCATTTCCACGGCCATTGCCCGCTCCGTTCGACTTGGGTGGACTCGTCGAGCTGTCGGCCTCGGTGGTGGCCACGGTCTCGGTCGCGGCGTCCGACTTGTTCTTGTTGCCGTGCTCGCTGTCACCGTTCTGGCCATTGCCATTGCCATTGCCGTTGCCGTTGCCGTTGCCATTTCCACGGCCATTGCCCGCTCCGTTCGACTTGGGTGGACTCGTCGAGCTGTCGGCCTCGGTGGTGGCCACGGTCTCGGTCGCGGCGTCCGACTTGTTCTTGTTGCCGTGCTCGCTGTCACCGTTCTGGCCATTGCCATTGCCATTGCCATTGCCATTGCCGTTGCCGTTGCCATTTCCACGGCCATTGCCCGCTCCGTTCGACTTGGGTGGACTCGTCGAGCTGTCGGCCTCGGTGGTGGCCACGGTCTCGGTCGCGGCGTCCGACTTGTTCTTGTTGCCGTGCTCGCTGTCACCGTTCTGGCCATTGCCATTGCCATTGCCGTTGCCGTTGCCGTTGCCATTTCCACGGCCATTGCCCGCTCCGTTCGACTTGGGTGGACTCGTCGAGCTGTCGGCCTCGGTGGTGGCCACGGTCTCGGTCGCGGCGTCCGACTTGTTCTTGTTGCCGTGCTCGCTGTCACCGTTCTGGCCATTGCCATTGCCATTGCCGTTGCCGTTGCCATTGCCATTTCCACGGCCATTGCCCGCTCCGTTCGACTTGGGTGGACTCGTCGAGCTGTCGGCCTCGGTGGTGGCCACGGTCTCGGTCGCGGCGTCCGACTTGTTCTTGTTGCCGTGCTCGCTGTCACCGTTCTGGCCATTGCCATTGCCATTGCCATTGCCGTTGCCGTTGCCATTTCCACGGCCATTGCCCGCTCCGTTCGACTTGGGTGGACTCGTCGAGCTGTCGGCCTCGGTGGTGGCCACGGTCTCGGTCGCGGCGTCCGACTTGTTCTTGTTGCCGTGCTCGCTGTCACCGTTCTGGCCATTGCCATTGCCATTGCCGTTGCCGTTGCCATTGCCATTTCCACGGCCATTGCCCGCTCCGTTCGACTTGGGTGGACTCGTCGAGCTGTCGGCCTCGGTGGTGGCCACGGTCTCGGTCGCGGCGTCCGACTTGTTCTTGTTGCCGTGCTCGCTGTCACCGTTCTGGCCATTGCCATTGCCATTGCCGTTGCCGTTGCCGTTGCCATTTCCACGGCCATTGCCCGCTCCGTTCGACTTGGGTGGACTCGTCGAGCTGTCGGCCTCGGTGGTGGCCACGGTCTCGGTCGCGGCGTCCGACTTGTTCTTGTTGCCGTGCTCGCTGTCACCGTTCTGGCCATTGCCATTGCCATTGCCGTTGCCGTTGCCGTTGCCATTTCCACGGCCATTGCCCGCTCCGTTCGACTTGGGTGGACTCGTCGAGCTGTCGGCCTCGGTGGTGGCCACGGTCTCGGTCGCGGCGTCCGACTTGTTCTTGTTGCCGTGCTCGCTGTCACCGTTCTGGCCATTGCCATTGCCATTGCCGTTGCCGTTGCCGTTGCCATTTCCACGGCCATTGCCCGCTCCGTTCGACTTGGGTGGACTCGTCGAGCTGTCGGCCTCGGTGGTGGCCACGGTCTCGGTCGCGGCGTCCGACTTGTTCTTGTTGCCGTGCTCGCTGTCACCGTTCTGGCCATTGCCATTGCCATTGCCGTTGCCGTTGCCGTTGCCGTTGCCGTTGCCGTTGCCGTTGCCGTTGCCATTGCCATTTCCACGGCCATTGCCCGCTCCGTTCGACTTGGGTGGACTCGTCGAGCTGTCGGCCTCGGTGGTGGCCACGGTCTCGGTCGCGGCGTCCGACTTGTTCTTGTTGCCGTGCTCGCTGTCACCGTTCTGGCCATTGCCATTGCCATTGCCGTTGCCGTTGCCGTTGCCATTTCCACGGCCATTGCCCGCTCCGTTCGACTTGGGTGGACTCGTCGAGCTGTCGGCCTCGGTGGTGGCCACGGTCTCGGTCGCGGCGTCCGACTTGTTCTTGTTGCCGTGCTCGCTGTCACCGTTCTGGCCATTGCCATTGCCATTGCCGTTGCCGTTGCCGTTGCCATTTCCACGGCCATTGCCCGCTCCGTTCGACTTGGGTGGACTCGTCGAGCTGTCGGCCTCGGTGGTGGCCACGGTCTCGGTCGCGGCGTCCGACTTGTTCTTGTTGCCGTGCTCGCTGTCACCGTTCTGGCCATTGCCATTGCCATTGCCATTGCCGTTGCCGTTGCCGTTGCCATTGCCATTTCCACGGCCATTGCCCGCTCCGTTCGACTTGGGTGGACTCGTCGAGCTGTCGGCCTCGGTGGTGGCCACGGTCTCGGTCGCGGCGTCCGACTTGTTCTTGTTGCCGTGCTCGCTGTCACCGTTCTGGCCATTGCCATTGCCATTGCCATTGCCGTTGCCGTTGCCGTTGCCATTTCCACGGCCATTGCCCGCTCCGTTCGACTTGGGTGGACTCGTCGAGCTGTCGGCCTCGGTGGTGGCCACGGTCTCGGTCGCGGCGTCCGACTTGTTCTTGTTGCCGTGCTCGCTGTCACCGTTCTGGCCATTGCCATTGCCATTGCCGTTGCCGTTGCCGTTGCCGTTGCCATTTCCACGGCCATTGCCCGCTCCGTTCGACTTGGGTGGACTCGTCGAGCTGTCGGCCTCGGTGGTGGCCACGGTCTCGGTCGCGGCGTCCGACTTGTTCTTGTTGCCGTGCTCGCTGTCACTGTTCTGGCCATTGCCATTGCCATTGCCGTTGCCGTTGCCATTTCCACGGCCATTGCCCGCTCCGTTCGACTTGGGTGGACTCGTCGAGCTGTCGGCCTCGGTGGTGGCCACGGTCTCGGTCGCGGCGTCCGACTTGTTCTTGTTGCCGTGCTCGCTGTCACCGTTCTGGCCATTGCCGTTGCCATTGCCGTTGCCGTTGCCGTTGCCATTTCCACGGCCATTGCCCGCTCCGTTCGACTTGGGTGGACTCGTCGAGCTGTCGGCCTCGGTGGTGGCCACGGTCTCGGTCGCGGCGTCCGACTTGTTCTTGTTGCCGTGCTCGCTGTCACCGTTCTGGCCATTGCCATTGCCATTGCCGTTGCCGTTGCCGTTGCCATTTCCACGGCCATTGCCCGCTCCGTTCGACTTGGGTGGACTCGTCGAGCTGTCGGCCTCGGTGGTGGCCACGGTCTCGGTCGCGGCGTCCGACTTGTTCTTGTTGCCGTGCTCGCTGTCACCGTTCTGGCCATTGCCATTGCCATTGCCGTTGCCGTTGCCGTTGCCATTTCCACGGCCATTGCCCGCTCCGTTCGACTTGGGTGGACTCGTCGAGCTGTCGGCCTCGGTGGTGGCCACGGTCTCGGTCGCGGCGTCCGACTTGTTCTTGTTGCCGTGCTCGCTGTCACTGTTCTGGCCATTGCCATTGCCATTGCCGTTGCCGTTGCCGTTGCCGTTGCCATTTCCACGGCCATTGCCCGCTCCGTTCGACTTGGGTGGACTCGTCGAGCTGTCGGCCTCGGTGGTGGCCACGGTCTCGGTCGCGGCGTCCGACTTGTTCTTGTTGCCGTGCTCGCTGTCACTGTTCTGGCCATTGCCATTGCCATTGCCGTTGCCGTTGCCGTTGCCATTTCCACGGCCATTGCCCGCTCCGTTCGACTTGGGTGGACTCGTCGAGCTGTCGGCCTCGGTGGTGGCCACGGTCTCGGTCGCGGCGTCCGACTTGTTCTTGTTGCCGTGCTCGCTGTCACCGTTCTGGCCATTGCCATTGCCATTGCCGTTGCCGTTGCCGTTGCCATTTCCACGGCCATTGCCCGCTCCGTTCGACTTGGGTGGACTCGTCGAGCTGTCGGCCTCGGTGGTGGCCACGGTCTCGGTCGCGGCGTCCGACTTGTTCTTGTTGCCGTGCTCGCTGTCACCGTTCTGGCCATTGCCATTGCCGTTGCCGTTGCCGTTGCCATTTCCACGGCCATTGCCCGCTCCGTTCGACTTGGGTGGACTCGTCGAGCTGTCGGCCTCGGTGGTGGCCACGGTCTCGGTCGCGGCGTCCGACTTGTTCTTGTTGCCGTGCTCGCTGTCACCGTTCTGGCCATTGCCTTTGCCATTGCCGTTGCCGTTGCCGTTGCCATTTCCACGGCCATTGCCCGCTCCGTTCGACTTGGGTGGACTCGTCGAGCTGTCGGCCTCGGTGGTGGCCACGGTCTCGGTCGCGGCGTCCGACTTGTTCTTGTTGCCGTGCTCGCTGTCACCGTTCTGGCCATTGCCATTGCCGTTGCCGTTGCCGTTGCCGTTGCCATTTCCACGGCCATTGCCCGCTCCGTTCGACTTGGGTGGACTCGTCGAGCTGTCGGCCTCGGTGGTGGCCACGGTCTCGGTCGCGGCGTCCGACTTGTTCTTGTTGCCGTGCTCGCTGTCACCGTTCTGGCCATTGCCATTGCCATTGCCGTTGCCGTTGCCGTTGCCATTTCCACGGCCATTGCCCGCTCCGTTCGACTTGGGTGGACTCGTCGAGCTGTCGGCCTCGGTGGTGGCCACGGTCTCGGTCGCGGCGTCCGACTTGTTCTTGTTGCCGTGCTCGCTGTCACCGTTCTGGCCATTGCCTTTGCCATTGCCGTTGCCGTTGCCGTTGCCATTTCCACGGCCATTGCCCGCTCCGTTCGACTTGGGTGGACTCGTCGAGCTGTCGGCCTCGGTGGTGGCCACGGTCTCGGTCGCGGCGTCCGACTTGTTCTTGTTGCCGTGCTCGCTGTCACCGTTCTGGCCATTGCCATTGCCATTGCCGTTGCCGTTGCCATTTCCACGGCCATTGCCCGCTCCGTTCGACTTGGGTGGACTCGTCGAGCTGTCGGCCTCGGTGGTGGCCACGGTCTCGGTCGCGGCGTCCGACTTGTTCTTGTTGCCGTGCTCGCTGTCACCGTTCTGGCCATTGCCTTTGCCGTTGCCGTTGCCGTTGCCGTTGCCATTTCCACGGCCATTGCCCGCTCCGTTCGACTTGGGTGGACTCGTCGAGCTGTCGGCCTCGGTGGTGGCCACGGTCTCGGTCGCGGCGTCCGACTTGTTCTTGTTGCCGTGCTCGCTGTCACCGTTCTGGCCATTGCCGTTGCCATTGCCATTGCCGTTGCCGTTGCCATTTCCACGGCCATTGCCCGCTCCGTTCGACTTGGGTGGACTCGTCGAGCTGTCGGCCTCGGTGGTGGCCACGGTCTCGGTCGCGGCGTCCGACTTGTTCTTGTTGCCGTGCTCGCTGTCACCGTTCTGGCCATTGCCGTTGCCGTTGCCGTTGCCGTTGCCATTTCCACGGCCATTGCCCGCTCCGTTCGACTTGGGTGGACTCGTCGAGCTGTCGGCCTCGGTGGTGGCCACGGTCTCGGTCGCGGCGTCCGACTTGTTCTTGTTGCCGTGCTCGCTGTCACCGTTCTGGCCATTGCCTTTGCCGTTGCCGTTGCCGTTGCCGTTGCCATTTCCACGGCCATTGCCCGCTCCGTTCGACTTGGGTGGACTCGTCGAGCTGTCGGCCTCGGTGGTGGCCACGGTCTCGGTCGCGGCGTCCGACTTGTTCTTGTTGCCGTGCTCGCTGTCACCGTTCTGGCCATTGCCTTTGCCGTTGCCGTTGCCGTTGCCATTGCCGTTGCCATTTCCACGGCCATTGCCCGCTCCGTTCGACTTGGGTGGACTCGTCGAGCTGTCGGCCTCGGTGGTGGCCACGGTCTCGGTCGCGGCGTCCGACTTGTTCTTGTTGCCGTGCTCGCTGTCACCGTTCTGGCCATTGCCATTGCCATTGCCGTTGCCGTTGCCATTTCCACGGCCATTGCCCGCTCCGTTCGACTTGGGTGGACTCGTCGAGCTGTCGGCCTCGGTGGTGGCCACGGTCTCGGTCGCGGCGTCCGACTTGTTCTTGTTGCCGTGCTCGCTGTCACCGTTCTGGCCATTGCCGTTGCCGTTGCCGTTGCCGTTGCCATTTCCACGGCCATTGCCCGCTCCGTTCGACTTGGGTGGACTCGTCGAGCTGTCGGCCTCGGTGTTGGCCACGGTCTCGGTCGCGGCGTCCGACTTGTTCTTGTTGCCGTGCTCGCTGTCACCGTTCTGGCCATTGCCGTTGCCATTGCCGTTGCCGTTGCCATTTCCACGGCCATTGCCCGCTCCGTTCGACTTGGGTGGACTCGTCGAGCTGTCGGCCTCGGTGGTGGCCACGGTCTCGGTCGCGGCGTCCGACTTGTTCTTGTTGCCGTGCTCGCTGTCACCGTTCTGGCCATTGCCTTTGCCGTTGCCGTTGCCGTTGCCGTTGCCATTTCCACGGCCATTGCCCGCTCCGTTCGACTTGGGTGGACTCGTCGAGCTGTCGGCCTCGGTGGTGGCCACGGTCTCGGTCGCGGCGTCCGACTTGTTCTTGTTGCCGTGCTCGCTGTCACCGTTCTGGCCATTGCCTTTGCCGTTGCCGTTGCCGTTGCCGTTGCCATTTCCACGGCCATTGCCCGCTCCGTTCGACTTGGGTGGACTCGTCGAGCTGTCGGCCTCGGTGTCGACCAGAGTCTCGTTGGGATATTCCGGTGCAACTGTATCGGTTAAGTCATTGATGCTGTCATGGGAACTACCAGAGTTCATCTCGTTGTCAGCGCGAGCGTACTGGTCTGTATTGGTAGACGGTGTTAGTGTGCTTTCAACAGAAGTGGGGTTGGTTGGATCGACGTCGCTGTTTACTGTCGCTGGACTCGAGTTGGTATCTGCCACAAAGGACTCTTCCTGCGTAGTATTCCACGACGAATTCCCAGGTTTTACTTTGTCCTTCTTTGAGCCTGAATTGATGTTCTTCGCTGTCGATTCAGGGGTGGAGTCGATTAAGCCCGAGGTCTTATCTAGAACTGCTTCAGGTTTTGTAGTCGCAGGAAACACACTAGTGCTAGCCACGACTTGTTCAGAAGTTGTTCCAGTTCCAAGTTTTTCCTTGTTCACCACAAGTTGGCTTGATGCTGGAGCGCTTGTAGGTGCCATCGTCTCTTGTTCCGCAAGTGCATTCGGCCGTGAACTTTCAGCTGGAACACTTGGCGTGGGGGTTGCTGTCACTGTAACTTCATCCGATTGGTCACTGTTACCGGTGGGCAGAGCTGCAAGTGCAGGCGAATTCTTGCCTTCCGACTGCTGTCCCTTTGCTTCGTTGGTTTTAGCCGATGCTCTTTTCGTTTTGCTATTCGAGTTTGATAATTCACGAGAGCTTGGAATTCTCGAAAGTGTTTTTGGGGCGAGACCTTTACCCACCGATTCATCCACGACGTAGAGCGTATCTGTTGTTTCGACAGCACTGGAGGTGTGCGCGTCGGTATCTCCCCACATATTCATGAAGCAGATAAATGTGGTCACTAGCACGAGGCATTTCACCGAAACTTGCTGTTTTCTTCCTCGTATCAGCATCTTTGATGCTAATAGTTATCTCCACCGTCTCGAGAACTGCAAAATCGAAAGTGGTGGCTCTTGATCGTCACGCGGTGTTTTGGTGTTGAGTAGTGACTCTGCTGACCCCAACTACGTGAGTGTAACTTGCGTCAAGGTGAATCCATTAGTCTACGGTCAAGAGGGGAATAGAGATGCTAGAGAATAGTACGTGGAGCAAGTTTCTTCTACCGATTCTTCCCAGGCGACTACACTGAATTCTAGTCTTGACGTGGTGCCAGTTTGTTCGTCGAGCACGAATATTTAACGAAAGAATTCAAGGGAGCAGACTGTCCAGGCAACAAAACTTCTAAATGACGTGAGTAGAAGTATACATATGGTATTAGTACTGCACTCGACGTTCATGCCATCTCTTTACAAAGGAAGTTAGGATATCGCAGACAGGTCACTAAACATCGACTAAAATCATTTCTTGTGGTGGTTGGTGATTTTCTGGTGATTGATTGTGACTTTGATACCGTTTGTCAAGCCGTGGCCATTTCCGAATTCGCAGACTCGAGTGCAAGTGAAATAACTGGGTTCGAATGAGCTATGGAGAGTTTCTGAAGAGTGGGTGGTCATTTAGTGACAAGGCTGATTACGAGGACGTGCTAGTCCCGAGAGGTGAGAGCTGCATCGAGATCAGTAAATTAATCGCTCGAGCAGACGAACAACCTGGTGAATTTTCATTTGGAGGTTCTGCAAACATGTTACCTGTTGCCCCGGGGTTGTTCGTTACTGGCGCAGGACCCATTTGCACTCCGTTATCTAACGAGCAAGCTGAAAAGTTGATTGCTTTGTGCACAAAGTCTCCGTTTGGGCACAACCACGACACCAAGATGGACGAGAACGTCCGTAAAAGTTGGCAATTGCAGCCTGATTTGACCCAATTCAAACATCCGCTCTGGCAGACTGGGATGGAGAAGTTAAGCAGGATTGTTGCTGAACGTCTGGGCTACCGGGGGGTTCCACTGCAGTGTCTTGTACAAACTTTTGGTGTATGGAGAAGGAGGCCATTTCGTGAAGCACCAAGACACGGAAAAAGAAGACGGAATGATCGCAACCGTGGTTATTCTGCCACCTAGTACGCACGAAGGTGGGGATCTAGTTGTTTATCGAGGTGAAAAAGTGACATACCGCCACGATTTTGGGAAAGCGGATGGGACTGCTGCCTACCTTCCTCACTACGCAGTGCATTATGCAGATTCCGAGCATGCGCTGGAAGAAGTGACCAAAGGTTTTCGACTTGTGCTCGTGTACTCCGTTTGTCTACCGAGGACGATGCGGCACTTGAAAAAGTCCCTGGATCAGCCACTGAGCGAATTGTTGGCTGGCAAGATTGAAAAAATGGACACCGAGAGCGATTCTTTTGCTTTGCTACTGGATCACGCATACACGGAGAAACGTATTCGGGATCTTGGCTCTGACGCATTGAAAGGAGTTGACAAATCGAGATTTCATGTACTAGATGGGGCGAATGCACTTGTAACCGAGGACAAGAAATTGAAGTTGTTTATTGCTCATCTGGCTCATGATATCCATCGGTATGACAACGGTTTTGAGTCCGAGCTTCGAGGACAATTCGAGTCGATTGCTTGGTTCTCTACCGATGGGGAAAGTCATGGATTGGTGGCCACAGCAACAACTAAACTCAATTTCCTGAATCCTCGACGAGAAACCATCGCAGATCTTTGGCTGCCTTACGAAAAGCTTACCAAGAAAGGTGGATACACTGGGAACGAAGGTTCAACTGGTATTACTACGTACGCGAGATTCGCAATTGATGCATGGGTTGCCACAAAACATCCCGAAAATGCCTTAAAGTTTATGCCTCTCGATATTGCCGCTAAAACTTTTCTTACTGGGAAATCGTTGGATGATGTTGAGATTCAAACATTCTTGAACGGGGCCAGTGCCAGGCTTGAAGCTGAAAACACAATACGAAAGAAAATGGATCGTAACTTCGAGAAAAGGGATGGAAACGTCTCGATAGCTTTTTGAAGAAACGCTGTGCAAAATATTGCTTCATGCGGAGGATCCAAAACTGGTGAACACGTTTCTCAAGAAGTTCTGCGATAGACTCGGGTTTGCTGTCGACAACGACGTCCTAATCCAGCCGATCATTAATGGTGAGCAAATTCCAGTGGAACGAGATAAGTGAGGCGGTGCTGTTCACACTGAGTGATTTCGGTGATAGAGGAGAATACTTAGCAGATGACGGATATTCATCAATGGAGCTGTTGTTGCTGGTGGCTGATGGCCTCGATCCTGGAGCTGCTCTGGATGCGCTTGTTCAATTGAGTGCCGACAGAGCTGAAAAAGAGGAGGCGAATGAATTGTTCTTGTCAAACTACATTGGCTTGCTCTGGTAGGGAGCTATTCGTTGTGGCACTGACACCGCGTTCCACGCCATCGCCAAAAAGCTGGAAAATGCTGAACCAGATTTCCTGGGACCAAGTATTGACAACTTGACACAGTATGTGAAGGATCATGGCGACAGGGACAACAAGTTTGATACGTTGTTGCCCTCTATTGTCGGCAAACGAATCGAGTGGCTGAAGACTCGAATTGAAGCTCTGGAGAAACCTTTTTCGTGGGAGATGCCCGACGCGAAGTTACCAACCAAGGATGATCTACCTGAAAAAGAGAAGATGCTAGAGTTTCTGCGAAGCTCCGAAGTCTCCATGCAGGCGCAAGAAACGAAAGCGTTTAAAACAGTTCAAGATGCCAATAACTTTGTGGCCGCTTGGATGCGTGAAGAACAAGTGGACTGCTCGTTTGAGATGGAGGTCATTACGACGGATGTTACAATCACGAAAACTCGCGATATGTTCTTGAAGCAACAGAACCAGCTGATGAAGTTCACTTCATCAGCTTCAAGAAGGAGCTTCGTGATCTAACTGAGCTCTATGAAGCTGATGTTGACAGCAAAGAAGCGAAACGACCGCGGCTTGAGTAATGAATCGACTGAAAGCATGCAGGTATCTGGAAAGTTTCACCAGAGAACTACATTTTTGGCTTGTAGCTGTAGTGTTGCTGGCTAACATAGCATGCTAATCAACATGGAATGCATTTTTAAATGCATAGTTAAAACTAGTAATTGACTCTTTGTTTTAGCTGTTTACTTTGCAGCTATACAAGAAAATATGTTGAGTGAAAGGTACTGACTGACCAGATGCAAAGAAACAGACCATTAGGAGCCCGTTCTCAAGTTTCAGTTCCCCATTTTCCAGTTTCCAACACTGGGAACAAGTGGTTTTCCCTACAAGCTCTCAACGCCCAAATGGTTTCTGTCGAAGACGATTTTGAAGAGTGCATCTGGCCTTTTGGTGGAGAAGGTGACTATGATGAAGTGCTGGTTCCGAAGGGAGAGGCTTGTTCCAAGATCAGCGAAATTTTAGCTTTGGCCGATCAAAAGGCAGGAGAATACTCGTTTGGAGGACTAGCAGACACGTTGCCCGTCGCACCAGGTCTATTCATCAATGATGTAGGGGCGATTTCCGTACCGCTGACTGAAGAACAAGCCGAAAAACTCGTTAACAAGTGCGAAAAATCTCCTTTTGGTCACAATCTCGAGACGAAGACGGATGAGAACGTGCGTAAAAGTTGGCAACTCGCACCCGACCAAGTGACCATTAAGAATACACAATGGAGCTCTAGCATGGACAAGCTGATGGAAATTATTACACGTCGCTTAGGCTACGAAGACGTGCAAATGGAGTGTAAACTGTACAAACTGTTAGTGTATGGAGAAGGAGGTCATTTCCTGAAGCACCAAGATACTGAAAAGGAAGACGGGATGATTGCAACACTGGTGATTCAGCCTCCGAGTCTACATGAAGGAGGTGATTTGGTCGTGTATCGGGGCGGTAAAGAGAGATACCGTCACGATTTTGGACAAGCGGATGGAGCAGCTCCATACTCTCCCCATTTTGCTGTTCACTACGCAGATGCAGAACATTCATTGGAAACAGTGACTAAAGGATATCGCTTGGCTTTAGTGTACTCCATTTGTCTGCCACCAACTATGCGATTCCTCCGACGACAACCCAACGCTCCTATGGCGGACGACTTGGTTGATGAAATCAGCAACATGGTCAATGAATCGGAATCATTCGCACTGCTGCTGACTCATGAATACACGAAAAAGAGTGTCGAGAATTTGGGATCTGGGGCACTGAAAGGTGTCGATAGTGCTCGATTTCGTGCTCTCGAGGAAGCGAATGAAGCCACATTGGCTGACAAGAAACTTCGGTTTTTCATGGCGAAGTTATCCCACAAGATTATTTCATGCCCTCGAGGCTTCTTGGGGAACGACTGGAAAGAAGAAGAGCGCAAACAAGCACTTCACTGGTATTCGATGAATGGAGAAGATTTAGGACGGAGCAGAGATACTAAGATGGAAGTCAAGCTCAATTTTCTGAATCCTGGTGGAGAAACGTTTACACAACTCTGGGAACCACACGGAAGCAGTAGGGAAGAAGCGTATACTGGCAACGAAGGTCCGACGAAAAACACAACGTATTCACGATACGCCATTATTGCGTGGCCTGCTGTGCTTCATCTAGAAAAAGCATTGGAATTGATGTC
The DNA here is from genome assembly GCA_032158285.1 of Phytophthora sansomeana. Taxonomy (NCBI): domain Eukaryota; phylum Oomycota; class Peronosporomycetes; order Peronosporales; family Peronosporaceae; genus Phytophthora; species Phytophthora sansomeana. The sequence continues at coordinate 835,620 of JAPDHH010000202.1, forward strand.
CGTGGAATTGGCAGTGGAAGCGCTATTGGATCACAGACCGGTTGATTCTGCAGCACTCGGAAGATTTCTCGACATTGCTAGTAAGAAGCTTGGGTCCGGGAAAAAGTCGTGGGGCAGTGACGATAAAGCTTCCGTCAGATTTTGCCGGTCATTTTGCGAGCTTCTAGTGGATGCTTGTGACCCTGCACTGGTCAAACTGTTCTTGAGCAAGTATTGCCCTCGACTAGGCGAGCTGTACGAAAACCCTTCTCTCATTCCAGTCATCGCTAAGATTGTTCGTACATTCGAGTGGAATGACATCGGTGAAGTGCTGATAGATGTTCTCTGCAACCAAACAGACGAGTACGATGACGATAACAATTTCGGCGAGACCGACGTGGAAATGACGCTGCAAGTGATTGACGCTTTGGAGGATGGAGACGCTTTGCAAGCCTTACTCAAGAGAGTTGTCGAGAGGGCTATTGAACTCGATGGTGATTACTCGGAGGAGTCCTTGGACTTGAGTTCTTCAAAAGTGCTTGGGATTCTCTGGAAACATATCGTACAGTTCGCAGACAACCAAACGTTCAAGACTTTGGTCAATCATTTTGAGGGAAAAGACCCAAGAGAACTGGGTCCTGCCATCGAGGCATTTTCTCCATATTTCGACGACCTTGAAGAAGAAAGTGACAAGTTCGAAGCTCTGGTATCACTTACTACCAGACGAATGACGTGGTTGAAAGAGGAAATCAACGAACTGGACAAACCTTTCACTTGGAAAATGCCCAGCGCTGTTTTTCCTGAAAACTCGCGGATTGAGCAATTTCTACACGGAAGTAAGACTTCCATGAACACGAAAGGGCTGATCCAGTTCAAAGGTCTACCAGAAGCGCGCAAGTTTGCAGCAATTTGTGTTCGTGAAAATCAAAAAGATGCTTCTTTTCGAATGACTGCGGCTGGAAGAGGTAAAGACGCGTTCGTGACCATCACCAAGACGCGAAAATGGTTCGAAGACAACCAAAAGGCAATTGGTGTGTACCAGAAGGAGTTGGAGAATTTGAAGCACAGCTATGAAGTCACCAGCGAGAGTCCACTCAAGAAAAGTCGTCAGATTTAAGGTTTCGACTAGCATCTGCGTAGTTTTAAGTTTACCATTTTCAAGTCTAGTTGCCTTAGTACCTTAGTACCCATTTTGCTGAAGGAACGACAGTACTTGGTTAATGTATCGACAAGTGCAAGGTCAATCTCTTTCACTTGTCCATACAAATTGCAAAATGATTGAAAAACGTGATTGCCCCTCGTGCCTTTTTTCCACTTCATTTCCGATTTTGCTTCCAAGTGCGCAGGTGACTTGAACTCCCAAGATGTCGAACGACGGCGATTCCAAGCAACTGTACGACCAAGACCCGGACCTGGACGAAGATTTCGGTCGCAAGGCGTGGCCGTTTAGTGATAAAGGAGACCCCACGGACGTCCCCATGCCCACGGGTGACGCCTGTCTTAAGATTAGTGACATCCTAGGAAGAGCTAGTGAACATTCTGGAGATTTTTCCTTTGGGGGGACAAGCACAAGAGCTTCCTCCCGTCCCAGGACTCTTCGTTGAAGGAGTGGGGCCTATCCCCGTTCCGTTATGGGAAGAGAGAGCCGGGAAACTCATTGAGAAGTGCGAGAAATCCCCCTTTGGGCACAATTTCGACACGAAAATGGACGAAAAGGTCCGTAAAAGCTGGCAATTGTCGCCCGAGCAAGTGCAATTCAAGAACCCGTTGTGGGAAAAAGGGATTAAGAAGATGGAAGAGATGATTGCGGATCGACTCGGGTACAAGGGCATTCCACTGCACTGTGTACTGTACAAGTTGCTGGTGTATGGAGAAGGAGGTCACTTTGTTAAACACCAGGACACGGAGAAGGAGGACGGCATGGTTGCCACTCTGGTAGTGCAACCGCCGAGTCTGCATGAAGGAGGAGATCTGTTGGTGTATCGAGATGGAGTAGTGAAACACCGCCATGATTTTGGAAAAGCGGACGGAACTGCGAGTTACCTCCCGCACTTTGCAGTGCATTACGCTGACGCAGAGCATTCCCTTGAAAAAGTGACGAAGGGCTATCGTCTGGCATTGGTGTACTCCGTGTGTTTGCCGCCGACGATGCGTCATCTGGAACGGAACCCAAACCAGCCGATGAGTGCAGATCTGGCTGATGTGATGGCGAGTATGGGACCTGAAGACAATGTTTTTGCACTGCTGTTGGCACATGAGTACACTAAGAAGAGCATCCAAGGCTTGGGCACAGCGGGGCTGAAAGGAGTTGACCGCGCCAGGTTTCAAGCGCTACAGGAAGCGAACGTTGCCGTTGCTGGGGACAAGAAGCTTCATTTCTACCTTGCCAACCTTCACCATGAAATACATTTCTACGGCTCTTACGGAGATATTGGAGACTGGGAGGAAGAACGTCGCGAGGAGTACTTGACGTGGTATACCACGAACGGAAAAGGTCTTGGGCGTGGAGCCCAAACAACGCTCAACTTCCTGAACCCAGGGCATGAAACTCGTGCTCAGATGCGGATGCAGCCATTCGGAAGTAGCGATATGCATGGCTATTTGGGCAATGAAGGTCCGACGAAAGACAGCACCTATTCACGATACGCGATCATCGCGTGGCCTGAAGAGGAGGACGCGATAAATCGCGGAATGTACTTGCGCTAAGGGTAGACGACCACACATTTGGCAGTGCCAAATACCATGCGGCTAAAGTGTCTGTGAAGATCACAAAAACTCGCGAATGGTTTAGCAACTGGCGCGTGAAGAAGTTGGCCGCTCTTGACGAAAGTAACCAGGGTCCTGTGAAGAAACCTCGTCTCAAACCATACAAGGATGAAGCAAACAGTAAGAGTTTGAGGAAGGAAAATTTGGTAGGTGCTTGGCAGCAAACGTTTGAATGAAACGCTTCGTAATTCTTCTTGAAATGAAAACTTACGCAGGAGTATAAACACGAGTGCAATTTGAAAAGGTTGATCTTGGTCGTCTTCAGCTTCGACTTAGAACTCCTCGTTCTGGAAAAACTTGTTGAGCATCTCAAATGATACAGCCGGCTGGTCCATCGGTACCATGTGGCCCGAGTTGAAGACACGAATGAACGCCAAATTCTCAAATGAACGCACGCGACCAGCGTCGGGGGCCTCGGACATGACCAGAGGCCGATTCACCGCACTATTGAACTCGGTCTTGCCGCTCCACTCCAATTCCATGACCCACGCCTGGTTCCCAACCCAGTTGCACATTAAATCCGCATCACCGGCGTAAATTAGCACGCGCACACCCGCGTCCAGCAAGAGCTTGACATCGTCGGCAGAGGACAGCATTTCGTCGTACACGAATCCAGCACCCACCGTCGCATCGCACTCTCGCCACGGCTTGGACTTGTGTACATCGACACCCAGCTCAGCCAACACGGTCGGCGAGTTTAGATACTCGTCAATGTGTTCAAAATGGAAGCACTTCATCACGTTTTCTTCGGCGCACGGTTCACGAATGTCATACGGGTTCCGTCCCGACTGGTAGTACGGTCCTTCCAGCGTTCCGAAGCAAAACTCCATGGCGTCAAAGCACGTCAACCTCTCCTTTTGACACTGCAAAATAAGTTCATGGCACACTGGTTGCGCCTTGCGCATGTCTTCAACCGCCTGCTCATCCAGCAACGACACATTGTACGAGTTGAAAGCCATGTCCACGCTGTGCTCGTACTGCACCGCTGGGTCCGTAAGACCATTTCCAACCGCGATACCCGCCAAATTAATATGAACAGCGTCCGGGTTCAGTTGACGCATCATATTGGCTTTCAAAATGTGGCTGGCCGCAGCAGGGACATAGTGTCCTCCATAGCTCTCCCCCGTCACGAAAAACTCTCTGTCCGCCAGCTCCGGGTGCTTTTTCAGAAACTCTTGCAAGAACCAGTAAATGTTCTCGCTTACATTGAACTCACCGGAGTCGTAGTCCACTTCAGGACCGTAAGAGTATCCCACCCCTGTGGGTTGGTCCAACCAAATTACATTGGCCTGACGGTTCCACGAGTACGGATTGATCTTGGTGGACAGATCCGGTTGGACGTGACATGGACCATTTTCAGCCAATAGCGCCATCATACTGGAACAGCCGGGGCCACCCGTGAGCCAGAGCACCAAAGGGTCCTTCTCCGGCTGGCTGCGGGATTCCACGAACCAATAGAAATAGTGGTCGTCATCCTTGTTGGGCAATTTTATGTACCCTGTTTCATGCCCTGACATGCCGCAGAAGAAGTCGTCTCTCTGAATTGATACGGGATCGTCAAAATTGTTAGTGGCGCCCTTGAGGTTTTTCAAACTTGATATCGTCGCGTCTTCGTGCACTACGAACGCGACTGTGAGCAACAGCGCGACGCCAGCCACCACCAGCAAAGAGGAGCGAGTGGACAAGTGGCGGGGGATGCGGGCAGAGCCAGTGGGGCGCGTGGCGTCCGCGACGAGCGGCGTCAGCTCCGACGTGCGCCGCATCTTGAAGAAATGAGGAAATGACACACTCATATCCAATCGAATTCTCAGATTTTATATATGGAAAATGAATTCTGATTGGCTGAAAATAGGAATAATGGAAATGGACAATTGGAATATTTTTATAGAAGGAACCGCTGAAAACATAGCCAAAACAAGCAGAAAAAGAAGAAATGTATTAAAGAAAACATAAGAAGAAATGAATGAACGTGTTTCTTGTTTCAGCATTTTTTCTCGCTTTTGTTGTGTAGCTGGTGACAAGCAAATACAACTATTGTTTTTTCGTGAACCTCACTCCTCACGACTCTAGCCCAAGTAACTTGCTCGATACGAACTCTTTTCACCAGGCTTTGGTAGACTTTACATTTTGACCTCCACGGCCAATTTGAGCAGATCTTGCTGAACGGTTTTGTTTTCAATTTCGTCCATTTTGCGCAGTGTCATTTCCAGTTTTGACACGCCCTGTGCCTCGAAAAAACTGAGTGCTAGTACATTGGTACGCAAGGCATTCAGCACCCCAGCGATAATTCCACTTCAGTCCAAACCACGTATGATCTTTCCTTAGTACAATCACTAAATTGTGTCCTATAGAATGCAGTCTTCTGGAGACACTGCTAAAGACCTTAAATTAAGTTGGCTAGTGGTTTGCAGCGAATAGCGTCTGTTCTTGAATCTCCCGCGACTCGGTTTCCATGCACTTACTCAGTACGAGCCTTCTTCAGAGGGTTGCGATAAAGTCTCGTCAGGCGCTCCAGCTCGGCATTATACTCGGCCAACTTCACAGATAAATTGTCTAACCAATCTCGAGTTTTCGTGATCTTGACTAACACATTGATCCCCTCTTTGATTGGTTTCATTGTGTACGACGACTTGATCTGATCGCCCTGCATATTGGTATCAACAAACTTGCGAGCATCGTCAATGGCGCGGAAAACCCTCGGCCACCCTTCAATGCTCATGGAATGCTCAGGTCCTCTTAGAAATTCACAGACATCATCACGATCAAGGTCAGGAAATTCTGCGTCTGGCATTTCCCACGAAAAAGGTTGATCTAGTTGCTGAATCTTCTCTTTCAGCCACTCCATCCGCTTTTCAGCTATCGATGCAAGCAGCGAAGCGACTTCGTTATCGGCTCCGAGCTCATTGATATGTTCATAAAACACCTCAACAATCGGTCCCAGACTTTTTGATTCCTGCTTTGTGAGTTTATCAATGACATTCTTGAACGCATGAGTTCCACCTGGAACAATGATGTGCTTCCACAAAAGCTCCACCGTCTCAGGAGTCTGCAAGTCCAAAATTTTCTCCATGACCATTTTGAGTAAATCTTCCTGGGCAGCTTTATCTTCAATACCATCCACAACGTGCAGAGCCATCTCGACTTCTGATTTGCCTTTTTGGGTCTTGTAGAAACTATCACCGTACTCTTTGTAGCCCAGAACATTCAAAACATCCTTGCTTATCTCGCTCCACTCGCACATGGATATGAGTTTGACAAGCTCGGGAAGTAGCGTCTCGTTTTCCGAAAGACATCCAAGACAGTGGCAAACATTAGCGGAAAACATTTTCACCAGTTCCGGGTCACCAACGTCAGCAAGCAACACACACAACGAGCGGCAAAACTGCATTGAGTGGTTTACACCGCCTGCACGGGTGCGACTTGCGCAGTCGAGCAGCGGGCGTAGTTTCGTGGCGTTAACTGGTCCTTGCGACGACAAATCCTTAACAGCGAACTCCATCGTCAGAAACGTCATGGTATAGTCTAAGTGCTTGGTGGCAAACCACGCTACAATTGCGAATCTCGAGTACTGTGTGACTTTTACAGGACCCTCGTTACCAGTGTAAGCATCATCAGCATTCCCATGAGGTTTCCAGAGCTGCAAGAAAGTTTCTTGGCCCGGATTCAGGAACATCAGTTTTGTCTTCATGCCGCGTTCCTCCTTGTAACCTATATCTTCTCCACTTGTGGAATACCAGTGAGTTCCTTGCTCCCTACACCAACTACGCCAGCCCTCTTCGCCAAGTCGGGCATCCACAGAATGATGTAGTTCTGCAATGAAGAACCGAAGCTGCTTATCAGTTGGCAACCTAGCATTTGCTTCCTCCAGCGCTCGAAATCGGGCACTGTCAACTCCTTTCAGAGCTGCAGCTCCCAAATCTCCAATACTCTTTTTCGTGTACTCATGTGACAACAACAACGCGAACGACTCGTCCTCAGGCCCCATCGTGGTCATCACTTCAGCCAAATCGTCTGCGAGCGTTCGATTCGGGTCTAGTTCTAGCTCGAGCATTGTCGACGGTAAACAAACCGAGTACACGAGAGCGAGACGATATCCCTTCGTCACCGTTTCCAGCGCATGCTCTGCATCTGCGTAGTGCACAGCATATTGTGGCAAATACGACGCTGTTCCGTCCACCTTACCAAAATCATAACGATGTTGCTCCTCACCACCCTGGTACACCACCAGATCCCCGCCTTCGTGTACACTTGGCAACTGCACCACCACCGTCGCCACCATTCCGTCTTCCTTTTCCGTGTCTTGGTGTTTCAAAAAGTGACCTCCTTCTCCATACACCAACAACTTGTACAGCTTACACTCCAACGGAACCCCTTTGTAGCACAGTCGACTGGCAATTATCTTGCTCAGCTCCGTGATCCCATTCTCCCACTGCGGGTTCTTGAACTTCACTTGATCAGGCTGAAGTTGCCAGCTCTTGCGAACATTTTCATCCGTCTTGGTCTCCATGTTGAGTCCGAACGGAGAAGTCTCGCACTTGGCGATCAATTTCTCAGCTTGCTCTTGTACCAGCGGAAGCGAAATCATCCCCACTCCATCGACGTAAAGTGCAGGAGTACTCGGCAGCATATCGGCTTGACCCCCAAAGGAATATTCACCTGCATGTTCGTCAGCCAAAGCCAAAATCTCGCTAATTCTCTTGCATGCTGCTCCAGTTGGAATGGGGATGTCGTCCGGTTCTCCTTCACCACCAAATGGCCACAAGCCGCCAGAAAAATCACGCTCGACAGAAACCATCCTCTGTTAAAACTCGTGACAACTTGTTCTCTGAAGCGAGAAAATGAAAACTGGTTAAGAATGTTTTTTCTTGGTAACGTGGTGGGACAGGTAAGGGAACTTTCCAATCAACCAGCGTAAGTCAATTTCGATCAAGTCAATTTGAATCAGTCTTGCTATTCCACGATTGCACTCAAAAAAATAATACAACTTTTTGGGTTGTTTTCGATCTACAGATTTTGCTTTCTGAGAAATCGGTTGATCATCTCAAGTGCTACAGCGGGCTGATCTTTGGGAACCATGTGGCCGGCCTTGAAGACGCGTAGGAATGTAAAGTGGTTTTCATACGAGCGAACCAAACCTGCGTCAATGGATTCGATATCTCCGGCAATAACCAAGTCGTGCTCTTTCACGTCGTTGAACTCTTTCTGGTGCTTCCACTTGAGCTGCTTGGTCCATGCTTGACTGCCATACCAATTGCATACCAAGTCGGCGTCACCGTTGTAGATCAATACACGGATGGCGTTGTCGTTCAGGAGATCCGATACGTATCCATCGATGTTTTTCATCAAGTCGGCTGAAAAGCGATTGAGTGGCGATTGTGGACATGCTTGCCATGTTGGACTTTGGTCGGAGACGTTCAGGTACGCGCGCACAGATTGGGAATTGAGGTACTGAGTGACTGCAGAAATGTTGTAGCATTTCGTTGGATCGCTGGCGCTGCACTCCTCCCGGATATCGTACACATTCCTGTGAGACTTGTTCATAACGTCGAGTAGTGAGCTGGAGCAGTACCGTGCTGAGCCTGTACAAGCGCTGCTGTTGGTCTGGCAAACGTTCAAAAGCTGCTGACAAACTGGCACTGCTTCTTTCGCAGTGGCCAAGTCCTTATGACTGAGCAACGTTATGTTGTACGGGTTCTCGATGGCCATTTCCAGCGTGCGTGGGATTTGGACAACGGGGTTGACGAGTCCATTGCCGATAGCGATACCTTGGAGGTTGACACGAACTGTAGCATTCGCTTTCTCCACGATGCGGTTGTTGCTCCAAATGTAGTGCGCTGCCGCTGGAACGTAGTGGCTTTCGTAACCTTCACCCATCAGGAACAGAGCTCTGCCTTCGAACTCGGGGTGTTTGTCCAAGAACCCCTGCAAGAACCAGTAGACGTTCTCCTGCACGGTCTTCTCGTTGAGTTCGGCGTCCGTCTTGTTGCCATAGGAGAAGCCGACGTTCACGGGTTGGTCCAGCCAGACCACGTTCGCCTCAGCTGTCCATGAGTGCGGATTCAGCGCCGTCGTGGCGTCCTCATTGATCCTACAAGGACCGTTTTCCGTCAGCAACGCCGTGAGACCGGAGCAGCCCGACCCGCCTCCGGTCATCCACAGCACCAACGGGTCCGTGTCCGGGGCCTTGCGAGACTCAAAGAACCAGTAGAAGAGGTGGTTGTCTACGTTGTTGGGCATTGTGATGTAGCCCGACTCGCTGTCCTCGGTGCCGCATTGGAACCAGTTGTCCGACAACGGAGCGGGCGTCAAGTGGTGCCTAGTGCCGTTCAGTGGCGTCGTGTCCGTAGGTTGTGCGACCTTGATCGGGTGTTGTGGAATGGCCTGTGGCTGTGGGTTACAGCCGACGCTGGTGGTGGTCAAGACGGCGATGATCACCAGGACGACGGCCAAGACGACCAAGCCAGCGATGCGTCGCTTGTGGTCGGCGATCGGCGGTGCTCGACGCTCGCCATTGCGTAGTGGAGTGGTCTCTGTTGCCATGGTAACGAAAGCGAATCTACTGCCGAGGATCAAGTCGAGAAATGGCGTGGATCTGTTGGCGTCCAGTGCGATCACGACGGGGTGTACCACAGCGAGATTCTGCAGCCATGTCCATTGCTGTGACGAGAGCGCCAATCTTCAGTTTGGTGCTTGGGTCGCACGTGGGTTTGTCGCATGCTTGTCAAACGAATGACAACTGCGAAGGTATCTGCGAAGGTATCTGCAGCCAGGGTGGGGATAACACTATGGCAAGGTCAGCCAATGCAGGAAAAATGCAGGAGTGCATCGTGCTGCACGCTAGACGAGGGGGGCAATGAGAAAAATTATCGAACGGCAGAAGCAAAAATGGCATTATAGAAGAGGGAAAGGAAGACCATCACGCAGCCGGCACATGCTAGGAACGAGGTCCCACCTTCAAGGGTCCGAGTTGCCAGCGACCTAGGAACATTTACTGAGGCGGCTGCTGGGCAGCGGCATCCGGAGCAGGCTGCGCGTCCTGAGGAGCAGCGTCCTGTGGTGCAGCCTCCTGAGGCGCAGCTTCTTGAGGGGCGGCAGGCTGTTCGGGAGCCGGTTGAGGCTCCGCGACCGGAGCAGGTTCAGCAGCAGGCACGGGTTGGGCCTCACGGACGGGTTGGGCCGCAGGAACAGGCTCCACCGCGGCCGGCTGGTCAACGGGCGCGGGTTGTGCGACGGCTTCCGGGGCCGGAGCGGCAGTGGGTTCCGGTTGAGCCGGAGCTTGGGTCTCCGGAGCAGGAGCCTCCGTGGCCGGAGCTTCCGTGGCTGGGGCCTCCGTAATGGGGGCCTCCGTTCGGAGTGCGGGGGTGGGCTCCGGTGTGGTCTGCACCGTCACTTCGGTGGACTTGGAGCTGTGGCCGCTCAGCGTGAGCCACAGCACGACGATGATGGCCGCGAGCACCACGACGGCGCCCGTGATGCCGACGATGCGCTTGCGCTTCTGGGCGTCCGACGCGTACTGCTCGCCGCGCAACGGGGTGGTTTCGGTGGCCATGATGTCTCGACGGGGCGCTCGACTTGGACGAGTGCTCGACGCGCCGACAATCCAGGAATGAGAGGGAGCCGCGTCCTTGCGCGTCGAGAAGCTCCGGCAGAGGAGTGCGGTCCAGTGGAATATCGAAGGCCGTGTGCATGGATGACCGGCGGCTGGCTGCTTGGTATGCTCCGACGTCGGTGAGAACTGCCCAAGCCACTGGTCCAGCGATCGCTGAATCAGCCAGTCGGAGTTTACAGCACGTTCGGGGAAGACGCAGGTGCCATCATGCGATACCCTCAGCGCACCTGCATGGGTCAAAGGTGTCGAGCTTCACGGCGATGCCTCTAAGCGAGAACCAGGAAGCGTCGCGCCGGAATTTTGCCACTGACCGAGGACAGCGCTCCTCTGCCATTGCAAAGCTGCAATGTGCTCTACATGCTGCTAGGAGAGCGTCGGGCAGGACGAGTGCGAGTCCTGCGAGGCCAGCAATGCATGCATTAATGCCATTCTACGCATCCTGCCCCTGATTCGCCACGTCAGTGGCTCAGAAACGAGCCAAAGTATCCGCTGTAATCAGGTTCAGAACCACTTCAACGTGAGCACCAATTCGGGTGAGTCATTTGCATTAGAATGCACGTTACGTGCATGTATTGCCGGTCTACAGCGCCTCGTTGCGCAGGAACCGGTTGATCATCTCGAGCGCCACTTCCGGTTGGTCCATGGGCGCCATGTGCCCGGCATTGGACACCCTCAGGAAGGTGAGCAGACCCGCGTACGTCCAGACCGACCCGGCGTCTCTGGCATCCACCTCGAACGCGTGCTCCTCGGCGCTCTGGAACTCGCGCTGGTGCGGCCACTGCAACGCCCTCGTCCAGGCCAAACCTCCGTACCAATTGCACACCAGGTCGGCGTCGCCGTGGTAGATCAGCACGCGGACGGAGCTCTCTTGCAGCAGCACCGCCACGTCCTGCTCGAACGTCTTCATCATGTCGAACGCGAACGCCATCTCGACATCTGCCGACATCGACTGCCAAGGTGCCGGGTGTACGTCCGAGACGTTCAGGTACGCGCGCACGGCGTCCGAGTTCAAGTAGCGCGTGAGGCGCTGGATCAAGTCGCCGTAGCAGTAGATCGGGTCCAATTCGGTGCACGCTTGACGAATGTCCATCATGTTGCGACCCGAGGCGACATACGCGCCCATGACGTCGGACTGGCAGAACTGCGCGGCGTCGATGCACGCGCTTGCGTTGGTCTGGCACGCAATCACGAGCGCAGTGCACTGCGTCGCTGCTACTTGCGCCTTCGCCAGCGTCTCGTCGTCCATGAGCTTGATGTTGTACGAGTTGTTGACCATGTCAAGTCCATACTCACTCTGCAGCAACATCATTCCAGTGAGTTCAAGGCACTTTACACAGCTGCAAACACAAGTTTTCCTACCTGCACGATGGTGTTGGTCAAGCCGTTGCCGATAGCGATACCTTTCAAGTTGAGTCGCCTCGTCTTGGCCGCTTTGTTCTCGCGATGGATCTTGTGCGCCGCTGCTGGAATGTAGTGTCCTGCGTAGCTCTCGCCAGTGAGGAACAGCGGGCGGTCTCTCAATTCCGGGTGTTTGTCCAAGAAACCTTGCAAGAACCAGAAGACGTTGTCCTGGACGTCGTTTTCATCGTGGTCTTCATCTGCCGGACTGCCGTACGAGTACCCGACGTTCGTCGGTTGGTCCAGCCAAATCACGTTGGCCTCGGAGTTCCACGAGTTGGGATTGAGCTCCGTGGACAAGTCCTCATTGACGAAACAAGGTCCGTTCTCGCTCAGGAGCGTCATTAGGCTGGAGGCTCCAGGACCGCCACTCACCCAGAGCACCAGTGGGTCCGTCTTCGGAGACTTGCGAGACTCGAAGAACCAATAGAAGAAATGGTCGTCCTGCTTGTTGGGCAGCTTGATGTAGCCCGCTTCGTTGGCCGCAATGCCGCACGTCGTGGAGTGACCAGCCTCGGAGATCGCAGATATCGGTTGGGAATTGTTCTCGATCGCTGCAAACCCGAAGACCACGACCACCACAAGTGCCAATGTTCCAAGTGCCACCATCTTGGCAATGCGCTTCTGGCGGTGAATCTGCTTGGCATTCATCTCCCAACGCAACGGAGTCGACTCGCTGGCCATGACGACGATTGAACTATTGCGATCTTGAGCACGCGTCGAGCAGTGCATAGATTCGTCGTTGAAGGTGCAAAACGAATGGTGCTGCTGGCCTTGCATCGTACGTTGAGATGCCACAAATCCGGTCACTTGAAAGTTCAGGATGCAAGTGCTACGTGTCGAGGACGAATGTTGGAAACAACTCTTGTGTGTTATCTGTTCATCGTTAACTACTTGGATCAACTCGTCGCAATGCTCTACAGCTCTTTGTTGGTGAAGAATCTGTTGATGAGGTCTAGTGAGACCGCAGGCTGATTCATCGGCACCATGTGCCCAGCATCGTACACGCGGACGAACGCGAAGTTTTCAAACGAGCGAACCACTCCCGCAACCACCGCGTTGCTTTCGTCGGATATCAATGGATCGTGAGAAATGAAGGATCGATCCGCGGCCACATTGTAGCCTTCCTTGCCGTCCCATTCGAGGTCCAGCGTCCAAGCTCGGTTTCCGACCCAATTGCACATTAGGTCGGCATCACCCGCGTAAATGAGGACTCGGAGGCCGTCGTTCAGCATATCGGAGACATATTGGTGGAATGGCATGGACCAGTCTCCGTCGGAAGTGAATGTTTTCTCCACTTCATCACTGTCTTCGTGCCATGCTGGAGCCCGTTCATCGACGTTCAAGTACTTCCGTACAACAGCGGAGTTGAGGTATTCTGCTATGGGGGCGCTCTCGTCACAAGCTGAATTGGGGTCGCTGTTGTTGCACGGTTGACGGATATCGTATTTGTCGCGGTTCGCGCTGTTGAACGGAGCAATCAACTTTTCATTCCAGCACTCTTGCGCTACCTTGCAAATGGTTCCGTTGCGAGGTGCCAATTGACACTCGCGGGTCAACCGAATGCACTCAACACTGTCCGTCTTCATTTGTTTCTCAGCGGCGTCAGAGAGCAGCGTGATGTTGTATCGGTTGTGGTTCATGTCTTTGTAGTACGCGTACTGTATCAAAAGTTGCAAGCTGCTGTTAGCAACAGATAATACCACATATCACTCCTAGCTACGCACCTGAACCACCGGGTTCGTGAGTCCATTGCCGACTGCGAAGCCCTGCAAGTTGATCCTGGACACCTCGTCATCCACCTTGTCTGCCTTGTTCACAGACCAAATGTAGTGTGCTGCAGCTGGAACGTAGTGTCCACCGTAGCTTTCACCCGTCACGAAGAACTCGCGGCCTTGAAACTTGGGGTGTTTCTCCAGAAATCCCTGTAGGAACCAGAAAATGTTCTCACCGACATTGGTTTCGTTGTAGTCCTTGTCTGCAGGTGAACCGAACGAGAACCCCACACCGGTAGGTTGGTCGAGCCAAATCACATTGGCGTTGCTGTTCCACGCGTACGGATTGAATTTGGTGCTCAAGTCTTGTTGAATTGTACATGGCCCATTCTCAGTCAACAATGCAAACATGCTAGAAGACCCGGGTCCTCCAGTTAGCCACAACACCAGCGGATCGGTCTCAGGACTGCTACGTGATTCATAGAACCAGTAGAAATAATGGTCGTCTTTCTTGTTGGCCAACTTGATGTGTCCTGCTGAACTGTTGGTCACCCCGCAGACGAATGAACCAGTAATTGAGGTCTCCGATGTCGAGTGTCCATGGTCCTGCACCAACCATAACGCCAATGCCAACAAAGCTCCACCAAACACAATCTTTAGCACGAACGCTTTCTTGCTCCGGTCATGAACTCGCTCGGGGTCATGACCCACCAACGGCGACAATTCACCGCTTGCCATCTTGCACTCGGATCCGGAATTGATGAACGGATACCAAGCAAGTTGATGAATGATGCTGGCATTTGCGCAAACCTGATCGGAGGAAGGGTGATTGGCAATCAGGATGGTCAAGCAACGACGTGTTCAAAAAGTACATCTACGCTCGCTGTACGTGGTGTCATCTACGCCAGCGGTTCGGCCTTAAAGAACCTGGTAATGAGCTCCAACGAGACTGCAGGTTGATGAGTGGGCACCATGTGACCGGCATTGAAAACGCGGACCAGTGCGAGGTTGTCGAAAACCCTTGCAGTGCCTGCATCGGTCACCGCAGCATTGGGGTTGAGTGAGTCTTGAGCCAGGAAAGGCTTCTCTTCTGCAGCGTTGAAGGCTGTTTTGCCATTCCACTCGAGCGCATCAATCCAGGCTTTGTTGCCTGCCCAATTGCACATGGCGTCTGCATCGCCCACGTAGAGAAGCACGCGAATACCATCGTTGAGCAGATCTGCGACGTACGAGTCGAATGACTGCAGATAGTCCACGATGAAGTTTTCACCGACTTCATCGCTTCCACCGACCCAGTCGCGGTCAACGTTGAGATACTTGTGCACTTTGTCTTGAGCGAGGAACTCTTCGATCAGCGGGATGCCGTGACAAAAGCCAAAGTCCACCCAGTCGCAGCTCTCTCTGATGTCGTACGGGTTCCGCCCAGTGGAGTTGGCGGACAGAGGAGCGAGGATGTGGTCGCCACTGAACTCGTACGTCTTGGTGCAAGACTCAATGGTAGGAGTCTCCTGGCATTGCGCAGTCATTTCGGAGCATTTGGCAGCGTCGATCTTCAGTTGCTCAGCAGCTGAAGCATCCAGCAGGGTGATGTTGTACGAGTTATCAATCATGTCTGGGGCGTGCAAATGCTGTCAGCGATATACAAACAGTTAGTTAGCTATCGGTCGATCCACCATGAAAAGTAAAATGCAACAAACCTGCACCAGCGGGTTCGTCCACCCATTTCCGATCGCGATTCCCTGCAGATTGATGATCCCCGAATCGTTCTTCTTGTTCTGCTGCCAAATGTAGTGTGCCGCGCCAGGAACGTAGTGTCCCCCATAACTTTCCCCCGTCAAGAAGAACTCTCGACCGTCAAACTCGGGGTGCTTCTCAATGAACCCTTGCAGGAACCAGTACAAATTCTCGCCCACATCTTGTTCATTGTAGTCGTGGTCGCCTCCGGAACTGTACGAGAACCCGACACTGGTCGGTTGGTCCAGCCAAATCATATTGGCCTCATGAGTCCACGCGTACGGATGCACTTTCGTGTTTAAATTCGGTTGGATACGACACGGTCCGTTCTCGCTGAAAAGTGCCAGTAAACTCGAACCCCCGGGGCCCCCAGTCAGCCAAATGACCAACGGAGCTGTGCTCGCATTGTGTTTGGCTTCAAAGTACCAGTAGAAGTAGTGGTCGTCCACTTTGTTGGGTAGTTTGATATACCCCGCCTCGTTCTTCGTGTCGCCGCAGATACTCGTAGAAGTATCAACTGGAACCTCCTCGAAAAAGAGCCACCACACACTCAATCCAGACAGCACCACAGCCGTGACAATGCCCAGGAGGATGATACAGCGCTTGATCTTGAGCTCGTTGCTGGTGGAGCCGTAAATGGCTTGCACGGCAGGCAGCAGCTGCGTCTTCTCGCTCATCCGAGTCATGCTTGGCACAGGTCGAAATCTGAAATGAACATCATCATTCCTGACTCACGAATGATTACCAAGCAAAAACTATTCCATGATTACCTGGTTTAAACGTCCTTATTGTAAAGTATGGTAAAAGTGGTTTAATCAAAGCCCAATATTATCTAGGAATGTAACAACGCGCCAGCGTCATGGCCCTCGTTGGCCATGACACTGTGATGCCAAGTGCGTCATTGAAAGCATTTGGAGCGCTCTGCCTGACCGGCACGCGCCAGGCAGGGAGCAATCAAGTTGGCCTTGGGGCGCAATCCCCAAAGGCAACTTCAACACAATCATTCCTTTATATTTGATTTCACTATGCATTTCATGAACCGGTCCCGACGGACCGCGGTTCAATCAAAAACTATCCTACGCCAAGATTCAAGACAACTAAGAGTAGGAATCTTCTATAGTTAACTACATATAGTAATGAGGACTGGAGTAGCCCACCTCAAGGTCCGTAGTGAACCAGGATCCTCAGAGCTCTAACCAATTCAATCTCACTTTCCAATTTACCTACTTCGAGAACAACCGTTCTCTCAAGCCTCCCTCCGACTCCTCGCCCTCACGACTCTTCGAGCTCCTGCTGGGATCATCGCTCTAGTCGTTCTTCTTCTGTGTCAATGTAAGGGCCGTTTGGAGCGGAGATGAAGAGAGCTTTGGTCGAAAGGAGGTAGAATCGATTGTGATTGAGAGAGTTAGTAGTCGGAAGCTAGAGATTCTGGTGGCCATCCAAACATCCAAGAACTCGCATATGGATACATTTGTGTATGACACATAGTACACCATTGTATATCATATAATTCTATAAGACGGTTGTGATGTGGTCTACACAGACCAGCCTCAGTCGCCACAAACTCCAACAGCCTCTCTGCGGCTGAGGGGTCATGGGACTGACCACGGCCGTGGAGGGGGCCCTGCGAGTTGCAAATACCCCCCTGCAAGACACAACGTCCCGTGCAAGACTTCACGCAACCCCCGGTCGATACCTGTGTCGTCCCAGAGGTGGAAATAGAGCGTCGATAACGTCTCCACGGTCCCAAAGGGGCGACCCCTTCAATTTTTCTTTTTAAATGGAGCAATCATTTGAATACAACTACATATAGTAGTGGAGTTGTGTAGTTGCAGCAGTGCAACGGATGAAGTGGGGGTTGCCTGCGATTGAGTAACTTGTAGTTTCATAATATGAGATGAGGTGCATCTGCTATTTATGTAGGTCGTGAAGGTGCTGCAACGAGCCTTCTTAAACTCACTTTTCAAACTGCAAGCAGCTTCTCCAGTGAGTTCTTAAGCCTATATGGGTTCGTGGTGGTTCGCTAACTTTGAGGATCTTATGTGCTTTGTGCAGGTGGCGTTCGTGTATCGACTTGCTTCAACTTAGAATTTCCACGTTCAGCCAGATCTCAGCCATCTTTTCTAGTCAAGGTACGGGCACTTTGATTCACTGTTTGCTGTGTGCTAGTTACAGAGGCCCTAAGTGCGAGCACGATCAATCCCAATAGGACTTCGGTCACGAAAAGATCGTCGTGCTCGAATGCTTGGGGCTTGTTGTTGGCAAGCATCCTTTTAACTCAAGGGCTGTGCTGCAATAAGTTATTGACTCTCTCTCCGTTTTGTATTATATAGATGCTGCGTAGTACACGGGTTAAGGTCAAATATCAAACACAAGAGCGATTACCAGCAAAGTACTCCTACTGCGGCCTTTACAGCGTGAACAACGCTTTGCAGATTATCGACTTTTTGACCCCGGTTGTGATGCGAAAATTGCTGGCGCGGCTAGCAAAAGTTGAACCGGAGGTTGACCATGGCCATCCAGTGTATGGAGCTTATACGACCCAAGTGTTGCATCTCGCCCTCCAGAAACGAGGTAAACAGCTTCGATACCTGAACCGCGTGCTCCCTGGGTTTAAGTGCAAGGCTCTCCGTTCTGAGCTCATTGTGTCGAGCAGTGAGGCCTCCGTGCTGATCATTGGCCGTCGTCCCGGTCAACTCAAGGGCACTTGGAACTGTGTTGCTCGAGCTAAGGTGGGTGATAAGTATGTGTTCATCGATCCTGATGAATACATAACCTTTCCTAACCGCAAGGACGTGCTTGATGGATATTTCGAGCACATTGACGGTGTCTACTGTATTGAGGACATTGTGTCTCACCGAGTTAAGGCACCGAAGTCAAAGTAGGTTACCGAACAGACATTTGAAATAACTGGTATATTCCAATTTTCTTCTTTTTCTTCATTTTCTGCTTGTAAAGTTCATTGTTATTAATATATTAGAATTATTATGTTAATTATTTTTTTTGAAAAAGGTTGTAAGTTGAAAATTCGGTAAAATTTGGGTGTATTGTAAGTTAATGTTATTATTATTTTTCATTTCGAGTAAAAAGAAATTCTTTCCCAGAATTATTTGATTGAATTTGTTACTGAAGTGTCTGCATTATTTCCGATTATTTCTATGGTTGTTTCTTGTTTGTTTCTGCAATTGCGCACAGTGCTTTTCGTAGGTGGGAGAATGCTGGTTTTGTTAGTGATTTTGTGAAGATGTCTGCGACCATCTCTTTTGTGTTACAGTATTTCACTTCAAATTCCTTTCGGTCTACTTTTTCTTGTACAAAATGATATCGAATATCAATGTGTTTGCTCCTTCCATGTAATTCTGGATTATAGGATAGTTTGATGCAACTCTGATTGTCTTCAAAAAGTGTGATGGCATGTGGACTTTCATGCTTTAGCTCTATTAGTAAGAGCTTTAAGAATATGACCTCTTGCATGCAGTGGCATAAGGCAATGTATTCTGCTTCTGTTGTGGAGAGAACTACCGTATGGTGCTTTCTGGACTGCCATGAGATTGGGCTGCCACACATGTATGTGATAAAACCACCGACCGAGCGTCAGGTGTCAGTGCAGTTACCATAGTCTGCGTCTGAGTAGGCAGTAAGATAGTGTTTAGACTCGTATTGCTCTAGGTTTTTGGTGCCGCCTAGTGTGATGCCAAGGCTGCGAGTGCCGTTGAGGTACTTCAAGCCTCTCTTGACCGCGTTCCAGTGAGCTTTCCCGGGGTTCGCCAGGAATTGGCTGACTTCGCGAAGGAAGTATGCTAGATCAGGTCGTGTACCCATCATCAAATACATGAAGCTACCGACTGCCTCTCTGTACGGGATCGCATTCATCTCATCGATGTCTTCTTGAGGTTGTGGGCACATGGCCTCACTGAGTTTGGTACTAGGATCCGTGGGTGTGCCAACAGGATACGAGTTGAGATGAGAGAAGCGATCCAGGACCTTGGTAGCGTATTTTTCTTGGTGAATGAATATGGTGCGATCCGCTCTGTTGCGGACAATCGACCACCCATGAACCCATGAAGGTAGTGGGCTTCGCCCAAATCGGACATTTTGAAGCGTTGCTTCAGCGCGTCCTTGATTTTGGTGATGATGGTTACAGTAGGAGCGATAATAAGTAAATCATCGACGTATACCAGAATGTAGCACGTGGTTCATCTACGATTCCAACAAAGACGCATTGGTCTTTTATAAGTTTGTGGAAATTCATGGTCATGAGAAAAGTGCAGAGGGTAATGTACCAGATTCGTGGTGCTTGTTTGAGTCCATAAAGGCTCTTGAGTAGTTTGCATACCAAGTGTTCTTTACCACGAACGGCAAACCCTTCTGGCTGCATCATGTAGATTTCTTCTTCAAGAAAACCATTGAGGAACGCCGTTTTCACGTCCATTTGGTGAATTTCTAGATCTTATAGTGCGGCAATCGTGAGCAGAAGTCGTAATACTTCCATGCGAATTACAGGAGAAAAAATCTCGTCATAGTCAATCCCATACTTTTGCAAGAATCCCTTAATTACTAGGCGTGCTTTGTAGCGGTCGATACTTCCATCCCCTTTGTATTTTACTACAAACACCCATCGACATTGGAGTGCACGTCGTCCTTTTGGTAGTTTGGTGAGAACCCATGTTTCGTTGTCCATTAGTGACTTGTATTCGGATTGTGCAGCTGATTTCCACTGAAGTGCTTCAGGCAGTTTGATTGCTTCCGTGTACGTTTTAGGCTCAGAGATGTGTCTGATGGCGAGAAGCGAATAGATGCGATTCCGGTCTTCGTTCCGTTCTTTGATATCTAGGGAATCATTGAGGACACATGAAGTATCAGGAGTAGGGGAAGTACTCGTCTGAGTTTTGTGTTTCTTGTCCGACCGAGTGGTATCGTCGGCGGCAAGTACGGTGGCATTCCGTTTGAGTATCGAGGCAAGTGGAGGAAGCACTTGTGGTGTAGGTAGTGCAGGAGGTGTTTCTGTAGTTGGACTGAATACGTCCGAAGAAGTGTTTTGCTCCAGAAAATCCAGTTGAGGGAATTCATTTTCACGAAATGTAACATCTCTGCTGTAAACAATTCGATTTTCAGTCGTATCAAGGAGTCGATAGCCTTTTTTATTGGTGGGTAGACCAAGATACATGCATTTCTTAGCTCGTACTTCGAGTTTCGTGCGGTAGAGCTTGGGGATATGAGCGTATGCCGTGCATCCAAAAACTTTGATATAGTTTGCGGATGGCTTCCGATTTAACCACTTCTCGTGAGGAGGCACTCTGTCGGTGACGGAGCTTGGTGTAATGTTTAGAAGATCCGCTACATGTTTGATGCATTCTCCCCATAGCACATGGGGAAGTTTGCCATCGATCAGAAATGCTCTTGTCCGCTCGAGTAATGTGCGCATGCGCCTCTCTGCTACTCCATTTTGTTGCGGTGTGTATGCATTGGTGAGCTGTGCGTGAGTGTTGTACTTCTGGAAAATTATCCTCCCCAGTTTCTCGTATTCTCGAGCATTATCGCTCTGGAGATTAATTATTTCTGCATCATGCTTGTTTTCTTGATAGAGCAGTTCGCCAACATCAGCACGGAAGATGTTTTGGGCTTTCTTTCTGAAGTCCTCATAGCAGTCGTATAAGTCCGACTTACGTTTGATAATATAGATGAACATGTATCGGGAATAGTCGTCAATGAAGGTTAGGAAATATTGACATCCTGATAGTGTAGGAACCGGTAGTGGTCCAGCCATGTCAGTATGAACCTTTCGTAAAGGAAATTTGGCCATTTCAACTGTACGTTTATTGAATGGGTTACGGTGAGCCTTAGCGTATGTGCATGAGGAGCAGAAGTAGTCCTTCTTGGGGTCGAAGTTCGACAGGCTCATGTCCGTGACGGTGTTTACCCTAGCCAGATCCTGCATAATGCGAAAGTTAGGATGACCCATTCTTTTCTGCCAAAGCAAAATATTGTCAGGCGTACCTGAGGTGGCCACGTGGGCCTCTTGGCTTGTGGTGGCCGGACTCGCTTGGAACTGGTACAGGCGGGTTCCTGTTCCGGTCTTGGCTTCGAACTTGGTTCTATGAGCGAAGAACAGGACGCATTTCTTGGCGTTGGGGAAGGTGATTTTGAAGTCGTCTTCGACTGCCTGGCGGACAGATAGGAGATTGAATTCCAGTCCGGGTGCGTAGAGCACGTTGTTTAAGGTGATGATTTGTTCATTTCCCTTCGTGTCCTTGATCTTCATCTTCACATCATCTGTTCCCTTGATTGAGATCTGGTGGTTTCCTCCAACAGTGATTGACTTGCCCACAGTTGGGGTCAGATTTTCGAACCACTGCGAGTTTGCCGTGACGTGGCGAGTACAGCCTGAATTGACTGTCCACACTGGGTCTTCGATCGCTTCTTTGGCTGTCAGACCCACTTCTTCTTGGTCGTGGCTGAGATCCAGTGTGGTAATTGCGGTGATTCCATACTCACCGTTACCGGAGTCGCTGCTGTTGTTGTTATTGTAGTTGTTGTTGGGGCGACCATGAAACTTGTTGCGATCTTGGCTTCGCTCGTTGTTGTTCCGGTTGTCGTTTCGGTTGCCTCTGAAGTTGTTTCGAGGTTGGTGGCGGGGCCTACCATTGTAGCTTCCTTTATAAGGGTGCTGGCGGTGCTGCGTCTGGGGGACCTTCAGCTTGAAATTGGCCGGAAGCACAGTACCAGCTTTGACTTGGCCCTGGTGGAGGTGTCGTTGCAGTATGTAGCAGTCGACCGTGGCATGATTGTCGAGGTGACAGTACGTGCACATCGTGTTCGAAACTAGCGCCGATTTCCCGCAGGGCCGATTGGCTTCACTAGTTGGAGGTGGCATCGACGTTGTCGCTTGGAGGGCCCGCTCACTCCGAGTTTCTTTTGACTCTGGAGTTCCTTGCTTGAGGGTATAGCGGTTTCGAGCAAGTTCGTTTTGGACGGTTGCCTCGATATGTCGCTTCAGTTCCTCGTACGGGATGAATTTGCGACTTCCCTTCCACACTGACAGTTACGACTTCCACTCACTGGGAAGTGCGTGGTACAGGTAGAGTGACTTCTGTTCATCACTCAGCACACTGTTAGTGGTCTCTGCTGCAACCCCTCATTGCCGACACGATTTCAATGATGAACGTAGTCAGGTCAGAGCCTTCCTCGTACTTCAGAGCCATCAGATACGCTAGGATGTGGTACGGGTCGCCATGGATATCAGCTCCCTCGTACTTGCTACAGATCGTCTGAAATATTTCGAACGCAGTAGTCTTGTCCTTGACTAGTAGTACGTGTTGGTCGTCGATGGTCTTGATGACGAAAGCCTTCGCTTTTGCCTCATTGAGTCGCAATTTCCTCGAGCTCAGCTTCTGGCTCTTAGCCTTCAGCCTCTCAGCTCGCTTCAGTTCACCACGCCTTTTAGCGGTGAATGACTGGATTATCGGAGAAGATTCTTGCCCCATTTCCACATCACAGTCGTCTCCTGCGGTGGCAGCATCCGAATTTGCGGAGCTTGAGTCTGAGGAGGACTCACTCGATAAGGAGTCCCCCAATTCCTCGGCCTTGGGAGCGCCAGCGGCGTCCAGAGCGTCAGACATGTCTGTCATGTCCGCCATGCCGGAGAGCGCGGGATTCAGTTCTTCATCCGCGTCGAAGTCGAAGTCGTAGTCGTCGCCCGCATAGTCGACTTGAGTGACGAAGACGAGCAGGTTATTGCCTTCGAGCGCAGCAGTGACTCGGGTCTTCCAAATAATGAAATTCCGGCCATTCAGGCGCCGAAAATCACGGTCGGCGGCGGCGGAGGTTTGCGTTGGGCTCACAACCTGTCAATGTAAGGGCCGTTTGGAGCGGAGATGAAGAGAGCTTTGGTCGAAAGGAGGTAGAATCGATTGTGATTGAGAGAGTTAGTAGTCGGAAGCTAGAGATTCTGGTGGCCATCCAAACATCCAAGAACTCGCATATGGATACATTTGTGTATGACACATAGTACACCATTGTATATCATATAATTCTATAAGACGATTGTGATGTGGTCTACACAGACCAGCCTCAGTCGCCACAAACTCGAACACTCTGTGCTCTCTCACCATTCATCACATCTGGTAGCACTACTTCAAATCCGGGAGGATCCCGTATCTATCGCTAGTCGACACGTGGAAAGCGAGGAAATTGCAGAAACACTGAAAAAAACACCTGCCAGCACTGCAATCGTGCTGACAGCACCAAGTGCATAAAAACATCCACTTTTTTACCCCAACCCGCCCGCCACGAGCGCCACGCGCCACTCGTTCATTTCGGATTCCGCTCGAGCGCAGCGTGGAGTACCGTGGAAGCCGTGGTGACCACTGCGTGGAGCGTCTGAAGAGCCCGCCGCCTGCCGTCTGCCGCCGCGCCTGTGAAGCGCCTTCCGTCTGCCCCTGAGCACTGCGTGGAGCGTCTGAGGAGCCCGCCGCCTGCCGTCTGCCCCTGAGCCTGTGGAGCGCCGCGACTGCCACGCTTGTGAAGTGCCTGCCGCTGCGCTTTGAAGCGTCCGCGCTTGCCGTCCGCCGCTGCGCCTTTTGGAGCGTCTGCCGTCTGCCGTGGCCGCTGCGTTCGTGGAGCTTGTGAAGCTCGGGAAGCTCCTGCTGCCTGCCGCCACCGCTGCGCTTGTGGTGTAACTGTGGAGTGTGGTTTCGTGGAGTTCTATCTCGTGGAGTGCCTGTGTGTGGGGGCGTGCTTGTTTGAGGAGTGAAGTTACTAGCAGATTAATGGATGTTGATTTTGGCGAATTGGAAGAGCTGTGTGTTAGTGGAGACTTTGGCCGTTCGATTTCAAACCGGAGTTGATAACAAGACTGTGGCGAGGACGCGATCGCTACATTCTAAACGCATAGGGTTTTCTTGGCAATGTGCTATAGAGTCAGAAGCTGCTGCCTTGGTTTTCCAAGGCGCAGTGAACGATGTGTACGGGTATGCTTCGGCTCGCAAACTCCCGGACGAACCCGGGCACCTACAAGAGCTATTCAATGAGCCATCAATAATTGATTTCATTGAGAGAGCAGCACTTACTGCGCCACATGATCAGATTTCAGTGGATTTACCTGGTTATTTTCGAAAGATGAGCTTGCCTTCTAATGAAGCATACATTTACGGTGATGAAACATGGATTCAGAAAGGGAACAAAGAGACCCCAATTCACATGGATCACGGTCGTGTACTCGCCTACATCCCGCCCTGCGCGACGAAGTCTTTCAAGTTGTGGGTCGTTTTTGATTCTCCCGGTGACGCTACCAACTTTAACGTAAAGAATAAAGTGGATTCAATAAATCGCATGCTGCAGCATCCAAGGTCACGCGTGCTCATTCAACGCCCGGGAGATGTGGTGTACATGAAATCAATAGTCTACCATTCTGTCCGAGTGGGATTTCGTGAAAACACACCTATGAGAGTGAGAAGTGGAGTGCTATATCTGGATGCGTTATCATTTGCCAGGAGGACAAGTATGCGTCGTACCAGTACGCTGACACAGTTGGAGGCGGCTCGAGAAAAAGGTTCAGGACAAGCGTGGCGGTCCGTCCTCTCAGCGTACTGCGCTATGGATAGTAGAGACTGGGATGACGAGAAATTTGATGACGAACGGAAACAATTCTTGGCGACACTTCCACGACCTACGTTGTCTTCTGCTACAAGTGCTTCCGCTCATGCTAAGTGGACCAAGAAGAGAAAGAGAAAGGAGTTAATGAAGGAGGCGAGGGCTCAGAAACTGAACAAGGGAAAATCAGGAAAATCAGGAGCTGAATAAACTTTTTCGATCTGTTTTTGTTCTCTTCTTATAATAATCGCAGCCCGGCCGCCATAACGTACAACAACGCGCCTCAGTTTTGCTAATGGACGCATTAATGGGTTTGTCCACGAAGTAGACAAAGCGATTTTCACTCGTTTGTTGTGTACAGAGTCTATTGATGATATATACTATATATACTATAGACGAAGCTGCCAAACTATTTTCACTTCGAACTCTACAACAATATGTACATCGCAGCCCAACCTACCAATGACACGCAACTAAGGTCAATTGATGCATTATCTGTCTATCACGATTACTACAACCGTTTGCACAACGTAACTTGCACGGATAATGACATGAAGGTACTATTGAAACATCCAGACGACTGCAGATTAAAAAATTCTGCAATAAAAAACGCAGCCCAGCTTTCCCATTTGCTTTCTAGAAGCTTTTCAGCTCTAAACTTACTTGACCAGACTGCAACGAAGGCGAGCTACAACACAAAAAATGCATGGATAAAGAAGAACAGGCTAATGAGTAAGAAATGTGTTACCCATTTTCGACACTTCCTACAATTCGCAGCCCAAGCATCAAAAACCGAGTTTTGTCAAACACGCCTAGGTATGGTGCTTTTTGCATTGTGTAGCACATTTCGAACAGGCGGAGTCTGGCTCAATATCATTTTGGTAAAATCCAAACAGTGGGGTGAATGACAACTTCGACATGATTGACTTTAGAAAATGCAGCCCTCGATTTAAAATTTTATTTTCACGCTGATGACAAATGTGCCAACGCTAGTAGCGGTGAACTAAGTATTTTCTACAGAGCGGATTGACATGCAGATGGTCCGCCGATCAAATCTTCATACGTTGGATGACATTTGGAGTACCATCATACCACACACAAATACCCCATAAGTTTAGAGCTTTAAACGCCACACATCATCGGTCTCTCCTGCGTGCTGTCTTGAAGAAGGTAGTTAGACCTCACTAATGCTGTATTGGTGTTGCACAGCATTAGTTGAGCAGGAAGTGCATTTTCATGAAACGCAGCCCTGGCATGGCAACCCGAATTTCGAAATAACTCGTTTGCTTAGCGTGGTCGTGGAGACATGGTACTTTAAACGTGCAGACCAGTTGAACATAGATCATTACACGCTTTATGCTTCGGCGGGTGCATTCAAAATCGCAGCCCTCACTAAGCGAGGTAGAAGTTTCTTTATGTTGTCAACGCCGGACAACCAACCTTCAGGAGCTTGTCCTCGGCTAACGCATTTGCTCTACGGACGATGTTGTCTGGCACAGAGGCATCATCACTGAAACTTCTGCTACTGACACTTTCGCTTCAGCAGTGAACCAGTAACTGGTCGATGTGAGCGCCCATCTTGAGTCTACCACGCAACGTAGTGTCACGCTTGATAGCTGCGTTGAAGGTCTCACAGAATTTGTTTGTGGCAGCAAAGCCACTAGGAGTGTGGTAACACTGCCAGCGCCACACGCGATCGTTCAACCACACCTCCGAAAAATAGGCCGAAAACGTCCTCAAAGATGTCGACCGTGCCCATTTCGCTTGAATATCTGCCAGCTTGCTCCGAAACTCTAACTCACTAACGGTGAAGTGCAGTTCGTTGAGATCGGCGAGCACAGAGGCCGCCTCTCCAGGGGCCAACGTTCGTGTCTTCTCGTAAACTTTTTTGGCTACGTGGAAGTAGCACATCAGGAAGTGGAACGAGTTGTCTGGGCCAAATACGTTCTGAAGCGCATTCCACTGGGCACGATCAGCATCCCCCATCGCATAACGGATGCGCATTGGTTTGCCGGTCACTCGCGCGTACGTCCTCCTTAGCAACGACAAGACCTCAACATGATGTGGCTCCTGGAGCTGCGACACGATGAAGAGCCCGAGCAAGTGGAACTGGCGAGCTCTGTCCGATATTCCGACAACTATCACGGGATAGCCAACTTGGGACAACTTGTAAGTAGCGTCCACATGGAGGATGAAGGTGCTAGGATCGCGGTCGGCTTGGCGCAGTAGACTCTTCGTTGTCATCCCTACGATGAAAGGATCCATGTCACTGCCGTTACCCGCAACAGGGTTTCTGCTCCTATCCGCACGCCAAGTGCACGTGAATGGCGTAGTTTCTTCCTCATCCCCGCTAAAGGTTTTTTCTTCTAACCTTATCGACACAACACTGCGAAGGTCGCTGCCACCCAGACGAGAGTTGACATGGTAGTTAACGACCCGTTGCACAACCTTGAGCTCGGGCATGTTGTTCTTGGTGAGATTAAAACGCTCCATCAAACCCATCCAGATCCTCTTAGGCTTCAGACCCTGGCTGGCCCATTCCCGAGCGAGCGTCTTCATCGCAGGGGTCAGGGAGGGCTTAGGGGGCGGGGCAACGGGTGTTGTATGGCGATAGGCGACCTCCACGGTGACTTGATTCAGCACAAGGCACGTTTGGACTCGAGCGCGCCACGGACACTTGAGGTACGGAGATGTCTCCACGCAGCAGGTGCACGCGCACTCTAGGCGGCGAGTGCGCATTGGGTGCGGCGAAGCAAGCATACAAACGCGGCACTGGCTTTTATCGCTCTTGACAACATGGTAGCTCTTGAACTCTGCCAAGACCAGGCTGGCCGACTCTTCGGGCATCGCCGAGGCAAGAATCTCCCATGGGTGTGAGCACTTCATCGCGAGGCGGCGGGCGTGGGGAGGAAGGGGCGGGGGGGGGGCGGTGCTGGAGTGAGGGCTTCGTAATTGCGAAATGATAGCCACTCACTCGTAGGATTTCTCTGGCAAATTGGTTGGCTAAAATGTCCAAGAGTGCCAGAAAATACTCTTTTGGTGGCAGGCAGGATTTGATTGGTGGGGACGATTCGAAATAAGTGGTATGCATTCAGTTGCCGGTGACAACCAACATCTTACGGTACTGGTACAACACACTGGGTGTTTGCAAGTCATTTGTGAGTGCTGGCAGATCGTTCTCGTGGAAAGCCGCTCGCTGAGCGTGTGTCGTCTCTACCCCTCCGTCTCTCTCCGGCTGTCCAACGTCATCGTTGATTGCGTGAGTGCTCTCTAAGCGTCTGGTTTTTTAGAACCGGATCAAGTGAGCACCTGCACCCCCGTCGCTGCCCGTGAATGCCCAAGCGCAAGGAGCGTGACTATCCATTCCGTCACTCCATTGCTGAGCTTTTCGATAAGCCCGAGCACGCCCAAGCTGCTGACTCTTTACGCACGACATTTGCGTTCAGTATCGACCGTCACTTTCGATACGTCATGGCCCTCCGAAACCTGATTCCGGACGCTGCAGATCATCGTACACGGAACGTTCTACAGAAGTTGTCAGAGCTTATTCTCGTGCCACTCCTCGACCAATCGTAGTTTCTTTGCACGTACCTGGACCGTAAAATCCTGGAATACGTGTCCGCTCGTACTGAGCGAGAGACCAAGCGCCGTCGACTCCATTAGTGGATGCACAAGCGCAGTTTCGAGGAAGCATTTGATTACCTCGACAGAGAAGCGACGTGTCTTCTTCCAGAGAGTGCTGTCAACGAATACTGTGGTTTCTTTCGTGACAACCTCCGTGAACTCTACGACACGCACGAAAACTTCTTCGCTCCGCTGCTAGACGCAGTTGAGGACCCGGATCTGTTTGAGCGCCTACAGAAGAATTTCTACGGAGTGCTTGACGCTTTGGCTACGCTTCAGCAACAGATCCACCAAGTCAAGATCACTGAGCGTGAAACTAAAAGACCTCGTTTTAACAACTGAGTAAAACCCTTTTGTTGACCAATCATGACTTCCTTAAATCCACAAGGATGGTCTACTGACACCATCACCCAAAAGCTTATAGAAATGGTGGACAAGCAACAACAGCTGCTTGAAGCCATGAATAAGCGCGAAGTGAAAGTGGAAGGCATCCGCCTGCCACAATTTTATGGCAAAATGGGAGAATCAGTGGACCTATATTTTGAGCAACTTGCCCAATATTTTGAGGCCAAGAACATTGATTGGCAGAACGAGGAACAAAGCTCTCGGATTTTGGCAATTACTACTGCGAATTTCAAAGGGAATGCTGCCGCTTGGTACAAACTCAACAAGAAAGAGATCAAGAACATGCAGGACCTTATGGCCAAGTTGACCGATGAGTTTGCGCCTCCAGATTTGCAAGAGCGCCTGCATGATCACTGTACGCGCTCAAGCAAAAGAACTGTTCCAGTTTGGAGGATTATATATATCGCTTCCGTGAAGCTATCATGCAAGTTACGGACATGAGCGAGTTGGACAAGATCACTTACTTCACGCGTGGAGTCGTGAGTCCTACGCGCGAGGAAGTTCAATATCGTCGCTGTACCACCGTGTCACAAGCAATGAAAGTTGCTTTGGAGTATGATCGATCTCACCACGTCCGCGGAAAGAATTATTGTCCTCCGGTGTTGTCGCAGGACCGATCACGCCCGCATTCGAACGGTAATCAGCACCAGCAGTCCGCACCTGCCTGTGTTCAGGAGAACGAACCCGAGCCATTGGAAATTGACTCTGGGAGTACGATAAAACGTCGTTCCTCTCCTTCAGCCTCTTCTTCTCGCAAGAAGTGTCGCTACTGCAAGAAGCCTGGTCATGCCATTGAACAGTGCTTCAAGCTTAAGAACAAGGAGAAGTACGCTCGGCAGAATCGCCATGAGCATTCTGCTGCAAACTTTGTTTCTTCTTCTCCTGGTACCATGGCTGCTGCTATTTCAAATTCTACTGCACCTTCAAATGATGAGGATGAGGTTGTTGAAGTAGAAGAGATTTCCACGTCCACCTTGTCACCCGTGCACCGCGAGAACGAGCTTATTCGTAAACAAGGGACTTGTGATGGAAAACCTGTCGTCATCATGTTCGACAGTGGTGCTACATGCAATGTCGTTCGCCCGGGGTTAGTGACTAAAACTGCTACCTCTAGTGTCTCACAAGTCACTCGGTTCGATGGAACTTCCACGAAAGCTCGTCCTGTGAAGAAAGGTTTTGTGACTATCGCATTTGGTCGCTACAGATTCCGCAAGCTTCAAGCTTCAAGTCATGGAATGGCCATTGGGATCAGTCCATGACGTTATTTTGGGAAAACCTTGGTTTACCACGTTTCAACCAAGCATTGATTGGCGTTCACATGACATATCATTTCCGGCTATGCCTCGAGAAGTGTCTCCACCTCCAGCTCCTGTCCAAGCTGCTGTGGAAATTGCACCTGCAGAATTCAAACGCAAGGTTAAGAAGCACATGTACGAATAAGTGTACCGTGTGAAGATTTGTGCCATCCCACAAGTAAGCGATTCGGTTCCCGTACCGATCACTGTGCTACTGAAAGAGTTTACAGATGTCTTCCCAGACAGTCTGCCTGATGGACTTCCACCTTCGCGTCGTGTTGATTTCGAATTCAATATGAAACCTGATGCTGTTCCCAGCAATCGTGCTCCTTTCCGCCTGTCCAAAGTAGAACAGGATGCACTCGACCAATTTGTAGCTGAAAAGTTAAAGAAATGTTGGATTGAAGTTTCTGATTCTCCTTGTGTGTCCAATATCTTTGGTATTCCCAAGAAAGACCCAGTCTCCGGCAATCATTTGTCTCGTTCCGAGTGGGTACGCTCTGGAAACTCGACTTTGCCAATCCGTTGGGTCATCGACTATCGTTACGTAAATTCTCAGTCGATTGTTCCGAAGATTGCACTTCCTCGCATCGATGAACTTTTTGATCAGATGCATGGCTGTTTTGGATCTGGCTCAAGGCTATCACCAGATGCGTATTGCATTCAAAAGTTGCAAGTATACAGCCTTCCGCACACACGCTGAGACCTATCAATGGTGTGTATCACCTATGGGTTTGGCTGGTATGCCTGGTGTCTGGTCTCGCCTCATGAGAGTGCTCTTCGCAAAATACAGCTTCATTGTTGTCTATCTCGACGACATTTGTGTCTTTTCCACCAGTTTGGAAGAACACATTGAGCATCTTCGTACGCTCTTAGAAGTTCTCCGCCGTGAGAAACTATTCTGTCATTTGTCGAAGTGTCACTTTGGCCAGTCCGAAGTCAAATTCCTTGGTCATACGATTTCGGCCAAATGACGTGCAGTCGACAACCGCAAGACTGAAGCCATTGCGAAGTGGCCAATTCCGTTGAATCAAAAGCAATTGCAAAGCTTTTTGGGTCTTGCAGGCTACTATTGCCGCTTCATCCGTGACTACGCCAAGCTAGCGTTGCCACTTGGTCCTCTCGTCAAGAAGGAACATGTCTGGAACTGGGGTTCAGAACAGACTCGTTCATTTGAGGAAATCAAGACCGCTCTTCAAGAAGCACCTGTGTTAAGGTTACCTGACCATGAGAAACGCTTCATCGTGACAACAGATGCCTCTGGCTACTGTGTTGGTGGCGTTCTCTCACAAGTGCATTCTGGTCAAGATCATCCTATTGCCTACTTCTCCAAGAAATTGGGACCTCATGAGATCAACTGGCTGACGCATGAAAAGGAACTTCACGCTTTCAAGTTAGCGTTGGAAAAACGGCGTCATTATCTGTATGGTCGTGAATTTGACATCTTCACGGACAACAGTGCTTGTAAACAGTTTTTACACCACCCGAAAGTATCGCCTAAGCTGGCTCGCTTTCTAACATTCTTCGCACAGTTCACGTTTCAACCACATCACGTCAAAGGTCATTTGAATGTTGTTGCTGACGCTCTACCGCGCCAACCTTCGGACGTATCGATGAATAACGTGACATTGCACAACTGTACAACTCGTTGCCAAGAACGCGCAGTCCGCAACTTGTCCAATCGACGTGTTGTCCACGATTATCGCTGGAGCAACCAATATTTGCAGCAACCGCCCTTACGCACTCAAGCAACCGCCCTTACGCACTCAATATCGCAGGGAGGATCTGCCTGTTGACTTTCAGATTCGTCAACATCCAAGCGTAGCTCACGCGTATATGCAAATACCTATGGACGATCCGCGTACAGTTGCAGCCACCGACACCGTTGTTGTCGCCACTAACGTGACACAGCAGACTCAAAATTGGAGTTCGCTCGGTTGGTCTGATTCAATTCGGAAAGAGTTTGCGTAAGGATATCGCAGATGTCCCGATTACGAAGAAAAGTTCAAGAAACCAACAGAACCTTTTGTCAAGCAAGAAGGTATTCTTTTCCGAAAAACAGACTCGATGATGCGTGTATGTGTTCCGTACACTCGCGGAAATCACCTTCGAACATCGATCATCTCTTGTTTTCATGATTCGAACATTTCTGCGCATCCTGGAGCTCATCGAACGTAGCTTCGCATTTCGCAATGGTACCACTTGCCCACATTGGACCAAGATGTACGTGACTACGTGCAGAGCTGTGAAACATGCACTCGATGGAAACACAGCAATACACGCAAGAATGGAAAAACGATTCCCATTCCTATTCCAGATGAATGCTGGTCGGTCGTTTCAATGGACTTTATCACTGGGTTACCGAGTTCCAACGGTTTTGATGCTATCATGACTGTTGTTGATAAGCTATCCAAGCGTCCAAAGTATCGCGCATGCAACGTTACCGATGATGCCCAAAAATCGGCGTATCACTTTTTCGATTGCGTTGTTCGCCACCACGGTTTACCATCGATCATCATCAGCGATCGAGATTCCAAGTTCGTCTCAAAGTTCTGGTCATCCTTGGCTAAGTTGATGGGAATTCGTCTGCATATGACAACTTCCTATCGTGCTCAAGCTGACGGACAAACCGAACGCCAGAATTTGATTCTGGAAGACGCTCTACGCTGCATGATATCGTACCACGGACGTGACTGGTCGGACAACCTGGAAACGATTGAGTATGCCCATTCAACTCTCGTTAGCGCGTCTACAGGTATGTCGCCCTTCGAAGTTGATACCAGTCGCAAGGAACGCAACCCATTGAATCCATTCGACAATCACCGTATCATGGCCCAAGTGGAAAACGGTATTGTCGAATATGCTAAGCAGTTTCAAGACAAACGTCAACAGATCATTGACTTAGCTAAAGAACGTCTTCTTCAAGCCCAAGAACGTCAAAAGAAATACTATGACAAGAAGAGATCATATGTGACGTTCAAGCTTGGAGACCTCGTGATGCTGGATACTCGTCGCATTCCGTCAGGACACGTGACCAAAGACGTTGAAGGCAAACGAGCTAAACTCGCTGCTCGCAAGTGGACCATACGAAATCATCAAAATGGTCAACCCCAATGTGGCAAAACTGAAACTCCCGCAAAGTATGAAGCGTCTCAATCCTACGTTCAACGTAGATGTTCTGAGCCACTATGTCGAGAATCCGACTCGATTCCAGACGCGTCCAATTCCAAAGGCTTCCAGACTCATTGTTGACGACGACACTGGTGAAACTCTTCAAATTGTAGAGAAACTCCTTCGCAAGCGCCAATTCAATCGCAAACCCGAATGGCTCATCAAGTGGCATGGCTTGCCAGAACATGAAGCTACATGGGAACGCGAGAAGGACATCAACCACGTGTCACACTGGACGGTTCTCGTCGACGATTTCAAAAAGCGTCAACGAGAAGTCAAGTCCGGGAGGATGTAACAACGCGCCAGCGTCATGGCCCTCGTTGGCCATGACACTGTGATGCCAAGTGCGTCATTGAAAGCATTTGGAGCGCTCTGCCTGACCGGCACGTGCCAGGTAGGGAGCAATCAAGTTGGCCTTGGGGCGCAATCCCCAAAGGCAACTTCAACACAATCATTCCTTTATATTTGATTTCACTATGCATTTCATGAACCGGTCCCGACGGACCGCGGTTCAATCAAAAACTATCCTACGCCAAGATTCAAGACAACTAAGAGTAGGAATCTTCTATAGTTAACTACATATAGTAATGAGGACTGGAGTAGCCCACCTCAAGGTCCGTAGTGAACCAGGATCCTCAGAGCTCTAACCAATTCAATCTCACTTTCCAATTTACCTACTTCGAGAACAACCGTTCTCTCAAGCCTCCCTCCGACTCCTCGCCCTCACGACTCTTCGAGCTCCTGCTGGGATCATCGCTCTAGTCGTTCTTCCTCTGTGCTCTCTCACCAGTCGTCACAAGGAACCTGTTGATCAAGTGGAAGGTTGGTCCATCGGTACCATGTGCCCAGCATTGAAAACACGCACAAAAGCAAAGTTCGCAAAGGACCGCACCACTCCAGCGTCGATATCGGCGCTTTGTTCGAGAAGTATCGGGTCGTGGGTAATGAAAATATGTTCGTCGACTTCATTGTAGCCATCTTTGCCTTGCCAGTCGAGCGCCAACGTCCAGGCTCGATTGCCAAGCCAATTGCACATGAGATCGGCGTCTCCAGCGTAAACGAGAACGCGGAGACCGTCGATCAGTAGATCTGCAACGGCCGAGTCATACGACATGGACCAGTCACCGTCCGACACGAAGGTTTCGAAGACGTTGTTGTTGATCTCGAGCCACGGTCCAAGTTTTGAGGCCACGTGAAGCATCCGCCGGACTTGAGCAGAGTCCAGGTATGTGTGGATGTCAGAGAAGTTGTAGCATAGTGGGAAGTCCGGATGGCATGGCTGACGAATGTCGTAGCGGTTGCGTTGGGTAGCTTCGAACGGCGCGATGAGCTTCTGCTTCCAGCAGCCTTGCGCATTTGAACACAGTGTCTGGTTTGTAAGGTGTTGCTGGCACTGTTGAGTTAGCGCAACACACTCGACGGCATCCGACCGCATTTGTTGAGTTTCCACCGGTGACAACAACGAGATGTTGTACACATTGTCCGCCATATCGGCATTGTACGGATACTAAAAACACGCAAACAAGTACGTTAGCTCGGTTGCTAGTTTTCACAATAAAGAAGACGTACCTGGACGATGGGGTTTGTCAGTCCGTTGCCTATGGCGATTCCCTACAGGTTGAGCTTGACGACATCGGGGGTTTATCTTGCTTTTTCTCCACAGGTAGTGCGCCGCGACGGGAACATATTGGCCACCGTAGCTCTCACCTGTGACGAAAAACTTGCGGCCTTCTAGCTCGGGGTGCTTTGCAAGGAAACCTTGCAAGAACCAGAAAATGTTTTCTCCGACGTTCGTCTCATTGAAGTCATTGTCCTGCGCTCTACCGTACGAAAAGCCCACCGAAGTAGGCTGATCGAGCCACACCACAATCGCATGCGCTGTCATGGAGTACGGATTCGTCTCCGTCGCGATACCAGGCAGGATCTTGCATGGACCATTCTCAGCTAGCATGGCATGACGCTCGAGCCTCCAGGACCTCCCGTCAGCCAAAGCACTGGCGGGTCCCTGGCAGGAGAGCGACGCGACTCAAAGTACCAATAGAAGTAATGGTCATCAACCTTGTTCGCCAGCTTGACGTAGCCTGCGTCTTGCTTCCTGGCTGGGTCGCACAAGTAGCTCTGATCAATGTTTAATGACTCAAGAGGATCGAACACGTCAACGAGAGCAACAGCTAGCACAATGGCAATCAATAGTAAGAAAACGATCACTATCTTCCCATTGGCGACGGTGTTGCGGCGTGTTGATGGAGAGTCGGCACCAACAAGCGGCGTCAATTCCTGCTGCGACGTCATGGTTTTCAATGTGAATTCAGCACCTACAGCACGTCAAAGCACTTGGTGCCTCATCATGTTTCTCTCCACAATACACTGGGTGCTAATTAATATCTGTTGCTCAAATGCTGAACGCCTATTGACTGTGTAATCTGCTTAACTTCTGTTGCCCGACTCTGAAAACCTGTTGCCAGGATTTGAAGGCAGACAGCAACAGAACTTCAGCGCTGAAAGTCGACAACAGGATTTTAAGCACACAGAATCGGAAAGGTGATTTACATATTTTTAGATGTGGCTTTGCGATGCTGCACGTGTCCGTTGAGTGGTTTCAGTCAGCATTGGTTTCGCTTTTCCAGCCCCCAAATCCCACTGCGCGCACAAACAAATATTCAGCTTGGAGTGCAATACCATGGCAGATGCCGCAGACTCATCCGGCAACGAGAGCGACGCAACGGTTGTGCTCGAGTACGCGGTAGGCAACGACAACGACTTGGGTGAAGTCAATCAATCCGAAAGCCGTCAGAGTGTCACGAACAGCGCGGATGGCCATGACGATTCGGACAGCTCGTTAGACTTTGGAAGCGATCCAGACTAACTTCCTGCACAGATCGATATGTTTCTCGAAGCAAAGGCCAAGTACAAAAGCATCGCATTTTACGATACTTTGCGCGACGCAGAACAAGCCCTACATGGGGTCAATGCTTTCGTCTACACGTATGGCACTAGGTACTTGTCTCCATTTGTGATTGGCAAGGTGTACCACTGCCGCTCGCACATCGGCTGTCAACACCGACTAAACCTTTCAACGCACCGCGTAAAGGAAAGCACATTTCACTTTCAGCTTCTACAGCGCGGTCAGCATTGCGGATCCACCGTACGACTACCTGAGCGAGGTATATCACCTGTATTGAAGCCGGAAATCGACGCGTTGCTCAAGCTAGGGATGTCGGCAGGCCGTGCTCGCAACATGCTGCTGTTCAAATACATGAAAGAGTCGACCATGCTTGCTCATGTTCCTGCCGATCGTAAGATGGAGAACCGCAAGATGTACCTGAAGAAAAAAACGGCGGGGGGATGGGAGATTAACATTTGTCACGCTGCGCAACTGGTCGTCTCACAAGTTGTGTCAGAGTCCCGCTAAGTTTCATGATGTCGATGAGAACAACGTAGCCGATATGAACTCAATGATTGTGTTGGATGACTTTGAGCATACGTTTACGGAAGATGGCAAACAGGTCACATCAACAGCCATAATTGTTACTACGAGGGCTCTGTTCCGCAACGTGCGTCAAGCTGTTCAAGACCAAGGTGCCGAGTTGGTGATGTCAACGGATAGCACGTATCGTCTCTATTTTGGAGGATGGACTTTAGTGGATTGTGGAGGGGTCTCTGTAGAAATGACTAGCTCGGGATACGTGCAGCGCTTTCGTCCGTGGTTGTATTAGATGTATCCTTTACAGCAAACAAACAGTGTTATTGCGTTAGTGTATTGCCGCAGCCATGCAAATTTACACGGGCTCTTACCGAGGCCCAATTTGGGGCAGCAACACGAGGCAGCTATCTCCACGCAGCTTCCAGGATGTTTGTGCCTACTTAGCTTCGACCTGAAGCGTCACAGCGCAACAACAAACGTTGAGGGTTAGTACTAGTACTTGATGCGTGTGGCGCGAGTGTGCTGCTGTCTGCTTACCTTTGCCGCGCCTTCTTCCTTCCTCCTTTCCCTTTCTCGGTCGTTTCGTTTGTGGTTGGCTCGTGAATAACGGGTTGGTGGTGATCGGATTTGAGAGGTTTTAAATGGCACTTTGCTTGGCAGGTACGGCCACAATTACGAGCTAAGAAGTCTGAGATAAGTGTTGACTCTGGCTTTGATCAAGGCTATCTTAGAGTGAGGAGAAGTCTGGTTTAGCTAGCTAAATATATGGGCAAAATGCTTGCAAAGCACAATACATGTTCGTTAGAACGGAGTGCAAGCAGGCATACGAGTCGATGTTTCGAGCCTTAGTCAACTACGCCTTCGACTTTTACGGCATCACGGTTACTCTGCACGGTTGCAGCATTGATCACTCCAACGCTATTGCCTCAGCTTTGGTCACCGTATGGTCTCGCGTGGATATTCTCACGTGTTGGGAGCACTTGCTAAGGCAATCGCGCAAACAGTCGGCACTTACGGTAGGAAAAGATTTGATTAAAGACACGGCTCAACCACATCTACGCTGGTTGCATTCATCACGCACGCTCAAACAATTTCGTGCACTGTCCAAACGCGTTGTGAAATCATGGCAATCCGATGGAGAATCAGCTCTCGCCAAGTGGCTACAATCTGTGTATTTGACCCACCGCTGGGAACGATGGAGTGTTGGGAGTTCCTCAGTTCCAGGATTCTTGCCAACACAACAGCCCATTGAAAGTCACCACCGAGTGATCAAAGTGATTCTCCAAAAAGGCACCTACGATCTCGATATTGAACTCAGTCCTGCCTCGCGTTCTCTTATACAATGCTACCAACCTGTCATCCGGTCCACAAGCACACTACGCAGAAGGTATATTTTTTTACGTTCAGTCATCCATACAATCAAAACTAACACCATGTTGTATTCCTGCGCTAGGACCACTTCCTGTTGATGCCGTTGCGAAGGCAAAAACGTTACTGGTGGAACCCCAAAACCATCGTATTGTCAATAGCAAAAGCACAACGCGTCCAGCCCGAATTTTTTTCAACAGCAAGAAAGCCATAGTAGAGCCCAAGAATCTTGCTGGGTCCGTTGTATCCGCCCTTCGAACGGAGAGGTAAGCAGCAAATGCGTTGAAGGATGAACTAAAGATATGAACTCACGCATTTCGGTTCAGGTTTCAACGATCTTTGCGCGGTTGGCTCGGGGACGACAAGTATATAGCAGACACCCAGTTTACGTTCTTGTCGCTTCAGCAAGTTACTCTAAACGATAGATTGCTTCGGCAAATGGGAGATCTTCCTCGACGTTCCAAGTGGCAGCTGGAAGAGGTAAGAACTATTCCATTCTGTGTTATCACTGGAATTGGTATTAAATTGAGACGATGTGTTAATGTAGATTAAAGCGGTTCGTGGAGCATTAAGCTGCACATGCAAGAAATTCAAACACTCAGGGTGGGTTTGCTCCCACGTCGTTGCCTCGGTGCATCTGCTCGACAAGATTAACATCGATAGAGCAATGGACTCCATTCCAATGCGCGGTCAGCGTGGGCGACCGAGAACAATTGTTGGTGGGCTACGTCTGATGTTGCCACGGATGCTCATGATATAGACCGCCTCATCGGCATCTTCACCCAGTCCCCAGGGCGGCCCATGAAATGGCCCGTTACGCACGAGTTCGAGATCAACGACGGCGACGAGGCAATCACAGATCGCAGAGTTGTTCAGGTCGCTGGCGTTCATTTGTGCCCAAAGGAGGGTGTCTACATTTGGACAGCAACATTTGTTGACGGGAACGATGCAGTATAAGACTGAGGAGCTAGCTCACGCAATTCGCCTCGCTCACGGCATGGAGGCGACGAGCTAGACGCTGGGGATGTCGTCTGGTTCTCGACATGGAGGTGGTGACAAACAGACATGGATGCGGTGACAAACAAGGTGCAGGAAACGTATTCGTACGTCTTGCCTACGTCTAACTACATATAGTTTCCATTTGCATTAACTTGAGTCTGTGGCTCAACAGGTTGTAATGATCATGGCTCTGAATAATGTGTTGTCACCATTCAGCAATGAATTTCTGTTGCCTTAAGTTCGCAACAGGCATTCAGCCGTGGGCAACAGATATTCAGCATTTTAGGGCGTTCAGCATCTGAACAACAGATATTAATATTATTCCCAATACACTCATACGATGGGGATCTGGTCGGGGATCAAAGCGTTTGATTCTGGTAAAACTTGTTGATCATTTCGAGCGCAACGGCAGGCTGGTCTTGAGGCACCATGTGCCCCGCGTTGAACACGCGGATGAACGTGAAGTTTGTCAGATGCAATCACTGACCCAGCAGCTTCGCCATCCACGATCATCTCGTGCGCCTCGGCAGCGTTAAAACTCGAAGACCCACTCCATTCCAGAGCTTGCAACCACGCCAGATTGCCAGACCAATTGCACTCGAGGTCAGCATCACCTGCATATATTAGCACTCGCACTGCGTCGTCCAGAAGATCAGCAACAAATGAACTGGTCGACAGCATCACATCGAACGAACTTGTGAACGCGTAATTCACTTGGAAGTTGCACATTTTATTGCGCCGTACCTCAACTCGATGAACCTGCGCGAGTTGTCTTCACGTGGACAACGTGGACTCGCGCAGGTTCATCGAGTTGAGGTACGGCGCAATAAAATCATTGGCGATGCACTGGAGGACGTCCGTGTCACTTGTTTCGCACGGCTTGCGGATGTCGTACGGGTTGCGCTTGGCAGTCATGAAGACGCCGTTAATGTTATCTTGGCAGTACGACTCGGCATCAAAACACAACGACGGCTGTGTCTGACAGGCATCCATTTTCTGACCGCACAGCCTGGCTTCGTCTTCGAGAGCTGCCATTTCATCAGGATCGACGAACGAGATATTGTACGCGTTCGTGGCCATGTCGATGAAGTGCGGGTTCTGGATGACCGGGTTCGTGCATCCGTTTCCAACGGAGATGCCTTGGAGGTTTATATGCATCGCTTGTCGAAGATTGGGGCGATTTTGCTGCACGATAAAGTGTGCAGCTGCAGGGACGTAGTGTCCCCCGTAGCTCTCACCGGAGATGAAGAACTCACGGCCTTGCAGCTCTGGATGGCGCTCTAGAAATCCCTGCTGAAACCAGTAAATGTTTTCCGCAACATTGTCCTCATTATCGTCAGCGACTTGAGGATCCGGTCCAAACGAGAAGCCGACGTTGTGGGTTGGTCCAGCCACACGACGTTCGCTTCGTTGGTCCATGAGTACGGGTTGGTCTCCGTGGACAAGTCTGGTCGAACGTGGCACGGTCCGTTCTCCGTCAAGAGAGCCAACATGCTCGATCCTCCAGGTCCACCGGTCAACCAAAGCACCAATGGGGCAGTCCTCAGGACTGCGACGAGCTTCAAAGTACCAGAAGAAGTAGTGGTCGTCCACCTTGTTGGGCAGTTTGATGTACCCCGAGTCCTGCTTCGTGTCGCCGCAGAAATGGTCTTCTTGGGCTCCATTGAAAGTGGTGACTCGACTGGGTTTGGCTTGCATTTTGCTCATTGGCGCCGTCTGCAATCCTCCTCGCCACAGACTCACGCCGAGCAGCAGACAAATGGCTCACGGAGGAACTGGCAGCTTGTGGACGCGTGCGTAGCTCCTAATGGACGTGTCCGACTCGAAACTCTCTCGCTGGGGCAAAAGCGGTTGGCCATTTATTAGTGGCGTGATCTCCGACGTCATGATGCGAAGCGAGTGGTGCGTTCGAAGGCGCAAATGGAGGAATGAGGACTGGCACCGCAGCGCGTATCTTGCCTTTTTTACCATCATTCTTGGCTCACAAAGGAATAAAAGAGCCAGAAATTGGTCCTTCCTGAGTGTCACCAGCTTGAGCTATCTACACGACAAGAACTGATACAATTCAGGCATGGTTAGTCCTCTATAGCACTGCAGTAGTGCATGTAGAGACTCTGGTGAGGGGTCCGTTAGGAAAGAGTCTCCATGCAGTATACGCTGAATCAGCCAAGCCCAATGTCCAACACGCACCATGCCACGTGCCAGCTAGTCCGCCATTGCGGCGTCCTCCAAATCGCAATTGCTTGGCGTCGTGCAGTCGATCCTCGCTCCAGACGGAGAGATCGGCACTGGTCGCGACAGCCAGCCACTGCACTGCAACCGGTTGAAGTTGTATCCATGTTCCGTTTCTACCACCTCCCTGCGATCCCTTATATCTTCAGCTTACGTGTCCACACCAACTCTCCTCCACTATCTCCATCACCCTCCACAATCATACAACCTATCCAACCGCCTTGCCCATCGTCATTGCGCAATCGGTTAAACTGACGTCGGTAATCCACAGCCGCATCCAATCACGGCATCGAGTGGCGGGGGCCGCCACCTCAGTAACGTATCGGAGCTCCTTGCCCCACATCCGCCATGTCGTCGACGCTCGTGAACCTGGACGCGCCTCGCTGGGACCAGAGCACGTACGGCGGCCGCGCCAAGCACTTCCTGGCAACCACGAACCCGCTCAATGTGCTGGCCAGCGACGCCGAGCTGGACGCCGCCAAGCAGCTCGTGGAGGAGTACAAGGCCGGACTGCACCCGGACATGCTCGAGGACGACATCTGGCGCGCCAAGCAGCTCGTGGACAGCGCGTTCCACCCAGACACGGGCGAGAAGAACTTCTTGGCGGGACGCATGGCCTTCCAGGTGCCTGGCAACATGGTCATCACTGGCTGCATGATGACGTTCTACCGCTCCACGCCCGCCGTCGTCTTCTGGCAGTTCATGAACCAGACGTTCAACTCGATCGTCAACTACACGAACCGCAACGCCAGCACGGGCGTGAGTCAGGAGCAGCTACTGCAGGCGTACGGTGCAGCCAGTACGGCTTCTGTGGCCACCGCTTTGGGGCTCAACCGGTGGGTGTCCAAGCGGCCCAAGCTCAGCAACGGCATCGTGGGACGTCTCGTGCCCCTCGTGGCCGTGGCGGCGGCCAACTGCGTCAACATCCCGCTCATGCGTCAGCGCGAACTGCTCGGCGGCATTGAAGTGGAGACGGCGGACGGACACAAGGTCGGCAAGAGCAAGCGCGCTGCTGTGGAGGCCGTGGCGCAGGTTGTGCCCTCGCGCATCCTCATGGCGGCGCCCGCCATGTTCATCCCGCCCGTCATTATGAACGGGCTGGAGAAGCGCCCGCTGTTCCGCAACAACAAGGTCGTGAACGCACTCACCATGGTGGGACTCACCGGCGTGTGCTTGAGCGTCTCCACGCCGCTGTGCTGCGCGCTCTTCCCGCAGCGCAGCTCCATGGCCGTGTCCTCGCTCGAGCCGGAGCTGCAGGAGGCCGTCCGTCAGCGCTCGTTCAAGCAGGACCCGGTCACGCACGTCTTCTACAACAAGGGTCTCTGAACGCAGGGACGGAATCTTAAAAGTAGCGCAGGTGCTAAGAGCCAAGTCTATCTCACGGGCCACTCACCGTGCCCCCCGAACGTATATTCCACGAGCAGCATCCGCCTACGCAGAATACAACCCATATATACCAATACAACCGCTCGATAGCATACTCTTCACCTTGAAATGGGCTTAAAATTGTAGCAACTCGAAGCAGTAGGCATCGACAGGCAACTGAACACTCGTTCTACGACGTTCAGCAAGAGCTGCAGCCTCCGACGCGGTCGCGAGGGATCAGACGCAGCTCTGAGCCGTGCTTTAGAAACACGTTGCCAGCACTCTGCGACGGGTTGATGCCAATGCCATCTACAC
The DNA here is from genome assembly GCA_032158285.1 of Phytophthora sansomeana. Lineage (NCBI taxonomy): Eukaryota > Oomycota > Peronosporomycetes > Peronosporales > Peronosporaceae > Phytophthora > Phytophthora sansomeana. The sequence continues at coordinate 878,610 of JAPDHH010000202.1, forward strand.
CAAAATCCACAGCAGCATCGTTAGTCATTGGACAGCAACACTAAATCTCTCTGTAGCACTCTACCGTTGGTGATAATGGCGCTGGTGGCCGCCGGCACATGGAACTGTAGCAAAAACACCGAAATGGTCATAACGAAGTCAATATGGCTCCGATTCACGTCGTTTTGAGGTGCGTGTGCAGCGCGTTTACCTCTTCAGCAACATACTTGAGCACAGCCGTGAAAGGAGCCTGTTCCGGGACGTTCACACTATTGAAAACCAATAGAAACTGATTAGAAACGAAGAGGAGGAGATGAAGAGAAGAATTAAGACGCTCGACTCACACGCGGTACGGCAGCTTGGGGTCCGACGTGAGCGTGACCTTGAACGTGACTTTGGCGGCCCTGTGCACAGACAAGAAGCAGCGTGAGGCGAGAGCTACAGCAGTAGAGAGAGCGACGACGCCACGTACATATCGATCGAGTTTCTTAAGCAGGAACGGAAATGAAAGGGAGCGAGTCCCAATTTCTAATGCTGTTTAGAAGGAACTACGTTATGGCATAAAGGCAACTTGCCTTCAACACTCTGAGAGACTTTAGCTTTTCATTACAGTGGCCGAGTGTACTCGCTACTTCCGAAGACAAACATTGATTTACCTTGAATGTATTGTGTTGATGCTGGTCGTGTACTCATTTGATCCTTGATTTTAGTAGGTCTCAGCAAGTCGAGCTTGAAGTTGTTCAGCCACCGCAATCTCGATCTCGTTTCCACATCATCATGTCTTCCCTGTCCTCGTCAGCTTTTTAATTTGCGGCATCAATTGGAGGGTCGACCGCCCCGCAGTCGCCACACACCTGGAGCTCGAATGGCATGAAGGATGATCGCCAACATGAGAAACCCTCCCAGCCAGAGGACGAAGCTGCGCGTCCGCCAGCCTTCCGACCGCTTCTTGCGGTTGTGCTGGTGCAGATGCCGGTCGTGTGACCTCAATGGCGTGCTTTCGTTCACGGCTGCCATTTGTCCTTGCTGTTGCTTGACGGCGTTTCCAGAAATGGCACCTTGGAGGTCTGCACAATCCCCACACATGGGCCCAAGCAACAAATTTCAGCCGTGCCTTCAACATGAGCCTGAATCCGTTGGAAGACCAGTTCAAGCAGCGTCAGCATTGTAATTTATGAACCGAGACGAGTGAGGTCGAAGGGTAGACAACGGAGAGACAAGGAAGTTCACTTTGATTCGTATTTGGTTGAGGAGAGCGGACTTGCGAAGCTCAGGTTGGAAGCGTGTCAAATGTTGACAGCTTGTGCATTTGCACTGCAGCACTCTGTCATCTTCAGAACGCTTGGTTGTTGAGGAACTTGTTCAGCATGTCGAGAGCCACAGCCGGTTGGTCTTGCGGCACCATGTGACCCGAGTTGAACACGCGAAGGAACGTGAACTGGTTGTTGAACGACCGCACAACGCCCGCATTCGTGCCGTCGGCCGCGACGAACGCGTTTTCGGGCGCTGCATTGAATCCGTCCTTGCCCTTCCAGTCCAGAGCCAACGTCCATGCTTGGTTGCCGTACCAGTTGCACATGAGGTCGGCGTCACCCGCGTAAATGAGCACGCGAATGTCATCGTTCAACAGGTCGGCCACGTACGTGTTGAACGGCTTGGCCATGTCGGCCGTCATGTAGAAAGCCACGTTCACCTGCATGTTGCATTCCTGCCAAGCGCCCACTCGCTCCGAGTCCACACCGAGTGATTCACGGACATTCGAGGCGTCAAGGTACTTGGAGACGTACGACATGTCGTAGCACTTGGTTGGATCGTCCATCCTGTCGCACGGCATGCGGATATCGTACGGGTTGCGATTGGCAGACAGCAGCGGCAGGAACAGCTTCTCAGTGCAAAACTCGGTGCCATCGAAGCACGCCGTAATGTTCTGCGGGCACTGCTCAAGGATCTCACCGCAAATGGGAGCCTCAGCTTTCATTTCATCGAGCTGAGCTGCGTCCACAAGCGGAATATCGTACGCATTCTTCTCCGCCATGTCGATGTAGTGAGGCATCTGAATGGCAGCCTGGGTCAGTCCATTGCCGATAGCGATGCCCTTCAGATTGATGTAACTCGGAGTTCCGACGTTCACTTTGTTCTTCTCCCACACATAGTGCGCTGCCACAGGAACGTAGTGGCCGCCGTAACTCTCGCCCGTGATGTAGAAGTCTCGACCCGCCAGCTCCGGGTGCTTCTCGAAGAAACCCTGCAGGAAGTAGTAAATGTTCTCGCCCACATTGATCTCACTGTCGTCTGCATCCTTCTCGTCTCCGTACGTGAAGCCCACCGTCGTAGGCTGGTCCAGCCACACGACGTTGCTCTCGTTCGTCCACGAGTACGGGTTGAGTTTCGTGGACAGGTCTGGCTGCACATGGCACGGTCCGTTCTCCGTGAGCAGCGCCATCATGCTGGAGCAACCAGGTCCACCCGTGAGCCAGAGCACGAGCGGGTCAGTGCTGGGCTGGCTGCGGGATTCGAAGTACCAGTAGAAGTAGTGGTCGTCCACCTTGTTGGGCAGCTTGATGTACCCCGAGTCCTGCGTGGTGAGGCCGCAGAAAGCTTCGTCATCTCCATCCCCCGTGGCCACTGGAACCCCTTCCGCTACAGCGTCTTCCTGCTTCTTGAAGAACAGCGGCTCCCCAACGTACACCACGAGGAGACATACGCCAATGAGCGACACAACAGCGATGAGAGCACGACGAACGTTGCGGTTGCGCGCCTCCTGCCGCGCATAGTACTGCAAGCTGGGGTCCAGCGTCAACGGGGTCGTCTCAGAGGCCATTGCGATCCAAGGCGCCAATTCACAAGTGGATGAGTGTGTCAACCGCCACGCACGCCAAAAGATCCGTAACGGTTCTCAGACCATAGTGAAACCCAGTGACTTATATTGAAATGATTGCAGACGCAGCTGCTGGCTTGCCAATCAAACGCGCCAGCTGTTACACCAAAGTGTCCTCCGGAGGACACTCTCCATTGCAATGCCTCTCCATTTCTCTTGCACATTACACGTGCCGGCGCTCCACAGCACGATGCGACGAACTCACTCCGACTCAACTCATTTCACCGACTGCAGACGGCCAGCAACGAACAGCTCCGGGAACTCTCATGGCGTCCGAGTCGACTCCGTTGCGGCTGCGGACCACGTCGCTGCAGTACAATTTGCGCATATGGAGACGCGAGGCAGCTCGGAAGAGAGACCTCAAGCGCGGCGGCGTCTTCATCGTCGCGCTGTGCACCATCAGCCTCATGGTCATGTACGTGGCTGAACCTCTGGTGGAGAGCGACGGCGCTGCACCACAAGTGCAGACACACGCAGCGACGGAAGGTCTGCCAGTGAACATGACGAGCGGAGACGATGAGGTCTTCTGCGGCCTCACCACCCAGGACTCGGGGTACATCAAGCTGCCCAACAAGGTGGACGACCACTACTTCTACTGGTACTTCGAATCCCGCAGCCAGCCCAGCACTGACCCACTCGTGCTCTGGCTCACGGGTGGACCTGGTTGCTCCAGTATGATGGCGCTGCTCACGGAGAACGGACCGTGCCATGTGCAGCCAGACCTGTCCACGAAACTCAACCCGTACTCGTGGACGAACGAGAGCAACGTCGTGTGGCTGGACCAGCCTACGACGGTGGGCTTCACGTACGGAGACGAGAAGGATGCAGACGACAGTGAGATCAATGTGGGCGAGAACATTTACTACTTCCTGCAGGGTTTCTTCGAGAAGCACCCGGAGCTGGCGGGTCGAGACTTCTACATCACGGGCGAGAGTTACGGCGGCCACTACGTTCCTGTGGCAGCGCACTATGTGTGGGAGAAGAACAAAGTGAACGTCGGAACTCCGAGTTACATCAATCTGAAGGGCATCGCTATCGGCAATGGACTGACCCAGGCTGCCATTCAGATGCCTCACTACATCGACATGGCGATTGAAAATGCGTACAACATTTCGCTCGTGGGTGTGAAGGAGTTGGACGAGATGAAGGCCGCAGTGCCAACGTGCATTGCGTTACTGGAGCAATGTCCGCAGAATGCGACAGCTTGCGTTGATGGTGAGAGCTTCTGCATGGAGAAACTCTTCGAGCCGCTGCTGTCTGCTGGTCGTAACCCGTACGACATTCGTTTGTCTTGCAAGAACCCGGACCACGTCACGAGTTACTATGACATTTCGTACGTCTCCAAGTACCTGGATGCCCCAAATGTTCGTGAAGCGCTGGGCGTGGACTCGAAGCGCGTCGGCGCCTGGCAGGAGTGTAATACTCAGGTGTACGAAACTTTCGACAAGACTGCAGACCCAGCCAAGCCCTACAACTCGTATGTGGCTGAGCTGCTGAATAATGGTGTGCGCGTGTTGATCTACGCGGGTGATGCTGATCTTGTGTGCAATTGGTATGGCAATGAGGCCTGGACCCGCGCGCTGCAGTGGAATGGCAGGGACGGGTTTAATGCAGCACCCGAGACCGCTTTTATCACGACCAACAGTACGAACGCCGGTGTAGCTCGGTCCTACAACAATCAGTTCACGTTCCTTCGCGTGTTCAACTCGGGTCACATGGTCCCGCAGGACCAGCCAGCGGTTGCACTCGAGATGCTCAACAAGTTCTTAAAGAACGAGGCCTTCTGACAACGTCGTAAGAACACAAGTTAGCATCCGAATTGTGTAGATAGACGCAACACTGTCAAATAGCGCTTCCACCTTATATTTCCTGTGTTTCCAGCACTGTTCAGGTTTGTTTTGCATCTTGCTGCGAAGAACGCCGACAAAACGAGTAGCTCTTGCCTCCAGCAGCCCCACACTACTAAAGCTTGACAGCTTAGACGGCTAGCAACTTCCTGGCGTTGTCGCGCAGCATCGCACTTTGAACTTCCGTGCTCATGTTGGCCATGATCTCGTAATTGGACAGCGTTGACACCCAGTCCAGAGTGCTCAAGTCTTCGAGGTCACCCTCCTCTGCAGCTTTGCCCGTGTTGTCCTTCGCAGGTGGGAAGAACGGGTGATCCGTGCCATATACGATTTTGTCCGATCCGACAAAGTCGATCAGGCACCGCAACGCAGGCTCATGGTACGCCACAGCATCGTAGTAGAACCTCTTGAGGTACACACTCGGTGCATGTTGCAGATTCTGTGCGATGGCCTCGTCGTGCGCCACGCAGCTATCCAGTCTCCCCGCCAAGAACGGTAAAGTGCCTCCTGAATGAGCCAGGAGGAGTCTCAGCGTGTCCGGCACTTGGTCCAGAAGTCCCGACAGCACAAGTTGCGACACTGCCACGGTCGTCTCGAACGTGAAGCCCAAGGCCAAGAAGAGCGCGTGTCCGTACTTGCCGTAGTGTTCATTGCCCACTCCGTAGTGTGGATGCAGGAAGATGGTCAAGCCTGCACGATCCATCTCCCTGTAAAACTCCAGCATCTCCGGGTCGTCCAGTCCGTTGCCATTGAGTCCCGCCGTGCTGAGAATGACTCCACGGACATGAGGCAGCTCCTTTGCCACCCGTTGGACCTCGTTCACTGCCGTCGTGGAATCCTGCGGCACGACGCCAAAGGCCAGGAAGCGTCCGTCCGAGTCTTGACACAGCGTCTCCATGTCGTCATTAAGCAGCGTGGCCTGTCGAATCTGCTCGACCAGGGGCAGGAAGTCGAGCCACGGGTTGGCTAGACTCAGTACGGACGTGCGGATCCCGTGGCGATCCATGTACCGGATCTTGTTGGCCGCGTCCCAATACTCCCCGCCAATGGGGCGTCCGGCGCTGATACCTGCTGCATTGGGACCTGTGGATGGCTGCTGCTCTTCCATTTGCTGCTGCTCCGCCGGGAGGATGATGAGTCGTTCGCCACCGCCGATTCCGGACCGCACGAACGGGACGTCCTTCCGACCACGTAAGATTTCCATGTAGCGAGGCAGATACACGTGCGTGTGCAGGTCCACCGCTTCCAGATCACGAACGCTGGCTTTGCCTTGACTGGCGACGAGTTTGCTGAGAGCTCGGGACATGGCGTCGGCCAAGAGGTCGAAGCGGGAATGATCAGCGGAGACCTTTGAGCCGGTGGTCTCTGGGTAAGTATCGACTCGAGCGTGCTACCCATCCTTAGTCGAAGTTGAAGTGAACCTGTATACCTGAGCAAGTACTTGCGGCGAAATGCTTGTGGCAGTGACTGTACCGGGCAAGATGATGACTCAAGTTGGTGGGGCTACGCTGTCGTGCGTGGGAGCTCTCGCGTGCCTGGAATAACAACTGGTGCTTCCTGCTATAGCTCCGGATCAAGTTGGTGCAGCTCCGGACAATGGGCGACTCGTCTACTGCCATTTCGGTGCAAATGATAAACTGCTGACAAGGTTGTGCTTCGTGTCTACAGATCGAACGCTTGACAAGTTGCGGATTGCGGTAGTCTCCACTTGGCCTTCGAACAAACGCAAGCTGCCATAGAGGAACATACGCACATCAAAGTGGCCAAGACGCTCGTTCGCTGAACGCTCGGCAGCTCCCGATGTGGCTTTTGAATTGACCGCCGCCAGATTTCCCAGAGCGATCGCGTGCCCCACGGTGGAGGAGCTGCAGCTGCGAGTGACTTGATCGAGTTAGGTTTTCCGTCTACGCCTTCGCACGATGGACGCCCTTGGTCATCGGAGACGCAAGCAACAAGTTCACTCCTCAATTTCCAGTGCCGTGCACAGTTGTTCATCTTCTCGACTACCAAGATGCCACCTCGAGCCTCCGCCGACATATTCACTGCAACGCAAGAGCCTGTTTTGGACCAGCAGCATTTGCATGGGATGCTGCTCACGTGGGACTCCAATCTCCTCGTTGCATTCGTCGATGCAGCAAACAGTGACGAGTTCCCCAACCTGGACCAACCACCTTGGTTGACTGAGCAACGGGGCAAGCTCACCACACAAGGATTCGTTCGAGATACCATGGCGTACCTTGCACAGTCAGCAGGGGGTTTACCAACCCACGGCACGACCTTGTCGCCGTTGACACCAATGCAGTCGAACCACCTCTCCAGAACCATGGGGCAGATCGAAATGCACCCTTTCATCCAAGCTTGTGCACGAAAACTACCCGACGGTGGCTGCCTTGTGTCGGGGACCCTCTTTTTCCAAGACACCGCCACGGATGGGGTACCGACGAACCTTCCCAGTCCACCACCGCCCCACCGACAAATTTTCATCTAGTCCAGACAAACGTGAGGTTGAGATCATGTCGAACGCAGACAAAACATCAAATCACGTAGTCGAAGTAGGTTAGTTTACACCGTGCTGTTGACACAAGAGCTGCATTTTTTGAGAACCGAAAAATACGCATAGGAACAGCGGAGCTCCTAATAAATGTAAGCCTTACATGGAAAACGCCGTACTCAGACGAATGGCATTTACACTTCCGTGTGGACATGCGCTGCCGTTGAACTGCCACCCAGCAATGGCTCAGCAAGGAAATTGTCATCGTCCAGCGTTCCAGCGGCATAAAATAATCCGTTGGACCCATCACTGTCCTCCAATTCATCATCGTCGTCATCAGTCTCGAAGTACATGGAGGTTGGGGATTCCCCGTACGTGGGCGAAAGCAGTGGGGCAGGAACAGCGACGCTTTTACTTGGTGGAGTTCTTCGGACTGGTAACGACAGCGCCACACCAATTCCAACGAAATAAAGGAACGAGGCGACCACGTACGGGAGTGCTTGAGACCACTTGGATTCACGTGTCATGGAAGCATACAGTGAAGCAAAGATGACGGGGCCGATAGCTTCAAATACTGATCGAGCGCCGTAAATTGCGCCTTGTAGACGTCCTTGTTCCTGTTAATGAAATCAGTGATGAGTGCGTACACCTTCAAAGCGGATCAATTTAGCACAAGTACCTTGTCGGAAGCGTTGATAGACTTGAGCGCTGAAATAGCTGGGAAGGATAAATCGCTGATGCACGAGGGTATGCTCAACGCGTAGACTAGCCACTTGTGTGGGTAGTACGCTGTGGCAGCAATACAGCATGTACCCGCCATGCTTGCAACCAAGGCGATAACAATCACACCTTTTTCTTTGAAGCATCTCACCAGTGGCTTGAGCAGCAAAGCTTGCCCTAAAACCGCCGAGACTCCCCCCAGTAGCATTAGGTTGCCGAAATCTTTCACGTCGAACCCTACGATAGTCTGCAAGGTAGAAAGTGTTAGCATCAAAAGTTAGTTTGTCACCTTCAAATGAAATTGTGACCCCACAACCATTACTCGAAACGTACATTGAGGTAAAACGATTGGATCTGGTAAACACCGTTCACGACAAAGGCTGTCAGCGCTATCAAGCACGTGAGCCGCATAAACAACTCATCCCGGAAGAGAATAGTCATGGAGCTGATGGGGTTCTCCGCTACCCATCTGGCCTTGTTCATGCGCGTTCGAATGGGCAGCGTCTCGGGCAAAATGAAGATTGCCCACAGAACGCGTGTAACGAACAGGCCCGCAGCAATCTGCAAACTATGCTCCTGTAAAATTGCCGATGTGAGAATCCGATAATCATTTCTATTGCCGTAGACCATAGCGGTACGAACCCGAGAGAAGAAGGGTGCAGCGAAAGCGCTTGCACAATAACCCACGGTGAGGCTGGCAAACAGAAGTCCAAAGGCAGCAGCACGATCTTCCGCAGCAATGACATCAGCGACCGCGGCATTCATGACTCCCGCCACCCTAAAACAGTGTAAGATTAAGCATAAAAAACTGAACCACACACGCTTCGGCCAGCGTACCCAAAGCCCGAATCCACCAGCCTTAGCACAAAATATGGAGTGATGGATCCATGTGGTTGCATGAAGTACATGATCGAGAACGGGACGCCAACCCTCAAAACTTGACTCAACACTAGAAAAGGCTGGAAGCACGAAAGAATACAAAATCTCATCAGCTCGTGTCATTTTCAGTCCGCCTTCATACCAAACGAACCTTGCGTCCATGGACGTCTGACGCTTGTCCAAGCATCGGTGACAGGATGAAGTTGCCCACACACCCCACAGCCGAGAAAATGCTGCAAAAAATACCAAAAAATATACATCAGAGAGTAAAAAGTTTGTGCATCTCCTGGTCGCCATACCTAGACAGCCACGCAGCCTGCCTCGACCCCGCAGTACACGCCTACGTGAAAACAAACATTAGAATATCACCCCAACCTGAAAATGTATTGTCATTTTCACAATACCTCATCGTGCGGATTGGCTCCACAGTCAATGGGTACTCCGTCTCGTTGCAATCTGGCAAAATACTGCACAATAACTATGTAAATCTACAGTTTATGAGATAGTTTAGGACAGTTTTAAAGACGGTGGACCTCCGTCATGACGATCGACAGGATAGGGCTCATGATACCGAACGCTGCGGCGCTCAGGAATTGCAGCCCAATGATTGCACCCACAGAGCACTTGGAGCCCCGTGGTGCATGCGACTTCGAGGGCGCTGGGGAAGTGTCGACGCTGCTATTGGCCATTTCGATCAGATACTCGACTGAGAACGCGAATCCTGTCGAATGCGATCGTTACGATCAGCAAAATGCATACAAACTTCAAGTGAAGTTGGAAATGGGTACATTAGACAGTTTTGAAAAATAGTTTTTGACAACTGAAAGGTGTGTATTTTATCTATGAAAGTGGTTTTACACTTCTGAATTGCCTCGCAGTAATGGTTCAGCTAGTGATTGGTCCTCATCGAGCATTGGATTGCTATCGAAGATCATGGAGTTGTTGGCTTCAATGTCTTGTGTGTCGTTATCGGACTCGAAGTACATGGACGAGGAAGCTGGAGACTCGCCATTTGTTGGAGACGGCAATGGAGCTGGCATGGCAGCAATTTTACTTGGCGACGACACTTTGGCAACTGGTAACGAGGCAGCCACTGCGACGCCAACGAAGTAGATGCAAGCAGCGACGACGAACGGGAGAGCTTGAGACCAAACGGATTGCCGAGTCATTGCAGAATACAGCGAAGAGAAGACGACGGGGCCCAAGGCGTCGAAAACGGACCGTGCACCGTATATGGCGCCTTGCAGACGCCCTTGTTCCTGCAGTTTGTTGAATTTTGAATGTCAGACTTTCACCGTGAGCATTGATGCTTGACGTACATACCTTTTCCGACACATTGTTAGACTTGAGAGCGGAAATTGCCGTGAACGACAGGTCACAAAAGGTTCCAGGTAGATTGACAACGTAGGCTACCCATTTGTGTGGGTAGAACGCTGTGCCCGCCAGGCCACTCATTTTCATGACGCACGCGGTCAATGCAATGATGATCACACCTTTCTCCTTGAAACAGCTCACCAGAGGCTTGAGTAATATTCCTTGACCAAGCAAAGATAAAACGCCCCCAAGCAGCATCAAGTTACCAAAATCCTTTACGTCGAACCCCACGATAGTCTAAACCATCAGAATATCACAAAACCAATTAGTTAGTCCTCGCCACCATCAGGAAAAACACCAAGGGCGTGCTTACATTCAAGTAGAACGATTGGATTTGGAAAATCCCAGTCTTGGCGAAACTCGTCAGTGCGATGATACACGTGAGTCGCATAAACAACTTGTTACGAAAGAGGATCGACATGGCGCTGACAGGGCTCTCCACGACCCATCGAGTCTTAATAGCATGTTTTCGGACAGGAAATGTTTCGGGCAATACGAATACTGTCCACAGGACTCGCGTCACAAAGAGAGCAGCAGTGATCTGCAAAATACGATCCTGTTGCGCATGAAATGCATGAAAGAAAGAGTTAGTAAAGTTCATGCACTGAAGATCCACAGTGATGAGCCAAAATACTGACTCGGGGGAAGAAGGGTGCAACGAATGCACTCATGCAATAACCGACGGAGATGCTTGCGAAAAGAATCCCAAATGCTGCTGCTCGATGCTCTGGAGCGACAATATCAGCGACCGCCGCACTCATGACGCCAGCGGTCCTACACCGAAACAAAACCATAATCTAAAGTGTCGTATCTTCGCCATTCACAAGCACCAATGCAACAAAAACTTACCCAAACCCATAGTCGATCAATCGTAGCGCTAAGTACGGAGCAATTATTCCTCCCGGTTGCATGAAGTACATGATGGAGAATGGCGTGCCAACTCTTGCAAGCTGGCTAAGCACCAGAAATGGCTGGTGGCAACACAAGAAATGTATCTCAGCACACCAGCCAGCCATATTCAACCTTTATCACCACCTAACCTTGCGTCCATACACATCTGAAGCTTGACCCAGCATCGGTGCTAGAATAAAGTTAAACACAGACCCCAACGACGCGAACAAGCTGCCACAAAAAAGTCAAAAACTTAAAAGCAGTCCCCCTCGTGATCATTTCTCATTGCTGATAAAGCAATGCGTAAAGTTCCTTACCTGTATAACCAAGCAGCCTCTCTCGATCCTTGGGTACACGCCTGTAGCAAAACAAAATTGAATCCACACTTGCCTAAAGTATATAAACTAAACATGATAATACCTCGTCGTGTGGGTGTGCTCCACAGTCAATTGGCAATCCGTCTCGATGTTGTCTGGCAAAATACTGCACATACAGTACACCGTACGAGTGAATACTGTTGCTCTTATACTGAAAAAGGCAACTGTATCACCACCTCCGTCATGAGGATGGAGATGATGGGACTCATGAAGCCGAACGCCGCCTCTGTCAAGAACTGGAGCCCCACAATCGAGCCAAATCGCCATGAGAGACCTCCTTTCCGCTGCGGCTTGCAGGGCGTCGTAGTGGTGGCATCCGAGCTGTCCATCTCGAGGGTCACTGAATCTGATGGGCCCGATCACCGAAAAGCATACAAAACGCAAGTGATTGTTTGCGCATTCATCGACTAATCTGAAAACTGAAGCTGAAGGCACTTTCAGGGATTGCTGGCAAAAGTATTTTTGTATTTACACTTCTGTGTGCGTTGCCGTTAAACTGGTGCCCAGCAATGGTTCAGCAAAGATGTTGTCGTCGTCGACCATTCTGGAGGCATAAAGAACTCCGTCGGATTCATCATTCTCTTCAGTTTCATCATCGTCGTCATCGGTCTCGAAGTACATGGAAGTTGGTGATTTGCCATACGTGGGCGAAAGTAGCGGGGCAGGAACAGTGACGACTTTTCTTGGTGGTGACGAGTTTTTCTCGATTGGCAGCGATACAGCGACACCGATCCCGATGAAGTAGATGCAAGACGCAGCAAGGAGAGGGAGCGCTTGAGACCACTTTGATTGTCTTGTCATGCATGGACGCATACAACGAAGAAAACACGACGGGGCCCACAGCGTCAAAGACGGATCGGGCGCCGTAAATGGCTCCTTGAAGCCGCCCTTGTTCCTGAAATTCCAGGATCACAGTTAGATTTCTCCACACACCACAAGGAGTAAGCGCTCATACCTTTTCAGACACGTTGTTTGATTGCAGAGCCGACATTGCAGGAGAGGACAGATCACTAAAGGTTCCAGGAAGACACGCCACATACACTACCCATTTGTGTGGGTAAAACGCAGTTCCAGCGAGCCAACACGTTCCGCAAAGCTGGCGATCAATGCAATGACAATTACACCTTTTTCCTTGAAACAGCCCACCAATGGCTTGAGTAAAAGTCCTTGGCCTACCAACGATAAAACGCCTCCCAGCAGCATCAAATTACCAAAAAATCCTTCACGTCGAACCCCACGATGGTCTGCAACTTAATTAAAGCAGATAGTTTTGTTAAGACGGAATATGGTTAGGAAGCACAACTGGGGCTTACGTTCAAGTAGAATGATTGGATTTGGAAAGCTCCATTCATGACGAAACTCGTCAGCACGATCAGGCACGTCAGTCGCATGAACAACTTGCTTTGATACAGGATCGACATGGCACGAATGGGATTTTCTACTACCCAACGGGTTTTGTTCGCACACACTCGGACAGGTAACGTTTCGGGCAGAATAAACATTGCCCATAAGACTCGTGCCACGAACAGAGCCGGAGTAATCTGCAAAATCTGGTCCTGCCGACAGAAAACTAGGGCTACGCGAAGGCCGAGATAGGAATTTGTAAATATACCGCGAGAACATTGGTAATGTTGGGACTGTCGTCAACATACTGAAACATTTTAGCTTGTGAAATTGCCGACAAAAACTCCTATCAAGTTGTCAAGTCTAGAAGCGATAATCTTGATACATGCTCAAGCACAAGTTAGATTTGTCCATTTCACTGTACACCAACATTGTGATAAAAAAAGTGAACTTATGTTGGAGCGCGCCCCGGAATGGATTAGCGAACACCTTCTTGCACATTTTACATTTGATCAATGCCAGATAATGCTGCTAATGGCAACTTGGATGTCCTCTCCCACCTTGATTGTCTCGAGCAGAAAGAACTCTAATTATTCAGCCGACGACGTTTGCCCCAACCAAAAGTCTTTACATGCGTCCTCGTCCAGCTCAACTTATCTTTTCCAACATACGGAAGAGCTTGAAAATCTACGACCAAAGGCGTAAGAGTCAGCAATATTATCTCAAAGTACTCGTCGTCATCGGGTTTCCGCCTTGAATTCGTCCGAGCGATGCCTTGCCAGTGTTCATTTCCACTGATAACCGGAATTTCTGCTTGAGAGTGACTCAGCCGCACGCCATTCTACGTTTTTGCAATATGAAGCTGTGGACTCGTGACAGAGTTCGTTTCGTTGATCGCGTTCTTCAAGCTGGACTCTTAATTGTCTCCATCGACCCTCGCACTTCAGCTCAAGCCCCACAGCACGGAGGACATGTGAACCATTCGTGTACGATATGTTCTACACCACAGCGCATCGGGTCTGGTCAATTCCTTCGTGTTTTAGTTTTGCACCAAAAGTACTGCATAGAGGAATTATGGCCTCGTTGTCAAAATTGTCGCCCCTCCCCGAATTGACAGTCCTAATGCATACAGTACCCGTCTTGGTGGGTGAGCCCAGCCAAGCAAGACAGAGAGAGGATCCGCTGTAACGGGTCTGGTACACCCCACCATAGGCAAGATGCGGAGGTAAGAGACCATGTACGAGTGATAACGAAGACAGGGTAGACAATGGGGAAAATCCTGGTGAAAATCCTAAAAAAACGAAATAGAAAAAAAGCCGATCCAACTAACTCTCTCTCGTTCCAACATGAAACTTGAAAATCGGTCAATACTTCACGCGTACCCGCTTCACTTGAGCATCAGTTGCGTTAACAGCTCACAAAATTTGTGACGCATCATGCTTTAGCGGATCCTGGGCCGCTTTGTGTCCAGCTGCTTATTCTCTTGAAATTCTTCGTAGGATAACCCTACGACTTCAACGCCAGCAAAGGTTTCTGTGGCTGACAAGCTGGCAGGTTCCAGGACGTTCCCTTGGACATGTTTTACGTTCGTTTGAAGCCTGAATTTGGGCAAAATTCGGAGGGGAACTGCAAAATACACCCCCACGAACTCAAACCAGGCGTCTGGTAAGGCCAAGGTCAATCTGGTCAATAGGCTAGAGAAGTACTCAGCCTTGAACGTATGCGTTTCTGCACGCGTCACTTGCACGAATCGAACTCGTACTACCATTTTCGTTTCCACAGTGCTGATTTCCACGTTAACCGCGTCGTAGCCGCCTTGGTTCCATTGCGTCGGGGCTAGCCACTGAGTGGATGTATCTATCGGGATCGAACCGTTTGGATCAAAATACTGAACCTTGGACGTCCACCATTTATCTTGAGAAACGTGAATAGAAACTCCATCCTCTGCTCTCACGTGATACTCAATACCATGCACAAGTTTTGCGAAGAACCACAGCTCGAACAAATCTCCATCAAAAGAGGGATTCGATGCAAGAGAACAGGAAATGTTTTGCACAAAATCCGGTCCTAGTTTTTGTGCGAGCTGTCGACCCACGAATCTACTCAGAAGAAAAGTTGTGGTAGCATCACTATCACCCACACGACGCCAAGCATACAGTCGGTTCACTACACCGGAAGACGATATGCCACGTTTGTTTAGGACATATCCTTCAATGTTATCCGTCGCTTCGATTGCGTCATTCAGGTCACCCATGGCCTTCTCGACAGGACCATCAAACATGTATCGCGCACTCCCTCCAGCAACGAAAAACTTGTTTTTCAGTAATTGCATCCGGTCTTCAATGGATACAGCCTCTTCCGTATCTGTAAACATGGGCTTCACGTACTCGAAGAATTCATCATTAGCCATCGCCTGCTCGTAGTCCTCTACGGTCCATGACGTAAGCTTAAACCGTTCCTCTTCACTCAACGCAGAGGGAGTGGGCATGTCGAAAGTAGCGCTGCTCGTAATCCTTGCCTCAACTTGCGTCGGGATTAATTCATTTTCGTATGGGTGGCTATCCTTCCCACGTGTCACCATGGAACTTACCCACACGAGACGATGGTCAGCCTCCTTTTTGTTGTGCCAAGACAAACACACCTGCTGAATCGCGTATCCTGGGTCCTTCTCAAAGGTGTATCCATCAATGAAAACCAGAGTTCTCCCCTGTAGTGAATCCAAAAGGTGTCGTAGAGCTTTGGTCTCGCAACCGATTTCACAAATCCACTTGTCTTGTCCTCGAAAGAGAATGCAACGCAAGTTGGGGTTACCCAGACGCTTCCGGAAATTAATCCACACAATGTCCCAGTCGGTTCGATCCAAAGAACAAGCAAACGCGAATGCGGCGCAGGATTTACCCGTTCCCGGTGGTCCCACAATCCAAAGCTCAGCATACGAAACGCCAATGCACCTGTGAAGACTTTGCCACTCGTTCAAGAGTTCGGGACGGCGAAACAAGAGAAGATTTCTGTTCTTGCCAAAAAGTCCACTGTGACGTATGTACGCGACCGGGATTTGGACGATTGGGTTCTCTCCGAGAACCAAAGGCGGGAACTGTCCGTCAACCTTTGACCACTTGACACTGGAAATCTTCACTAGTAGATGAATCACATTTTTGTCTGGAGCCTTGCGAAACACGTCTTTGACTACAGCAGCTGGATTAATTGCATCGCCACGTGTGACCAATTCTTTCTCCAGCTCAAATCGTCTCGCCGTATCATCAAGGTGAAGCCACCCGTTGGCCGTACCAGCGACACCGGTGGGAAAGAGATCGAGCTCGACGGGCTTGAAGGTTTCGACTAGCGCGGGGACAATTGCTTCTTTGATTGCACGCACTCGACTCTTTGAACTCACGCTCACATCAAGAGTATCCACGCCCGGCAAACTACACACAAGTGTTGGCATTGTTGGTCAATTGGTCGAATGAGAAAGAAAACAGTCACTGAGCGATTGAAGAAGAGTCGTGTGGGTCACCTCAGACAATAGCAATTCACAAAAGTGAACATGTTATTATGAAAATCAATCAATCTGGACCAAGGTCCAGATTGATTGATTTTACCCGCACAAGATCCGCACTCAAAACAACCGGTAAACCGGTGAAACTCTTCGCGCACGCATTAATTCTGTTTGGTTTGATAAAGTACATGACCGAGAATGGCGTGCCAACCTTCACGAGTTGGCTAAGCACAAGAAATGGCTAGTAGTATCAACAATTGCAATTTCCAGTCAGCACATCAGAACATACCAGTACGATTTAAGAAGCAACTAACCTTGCGTCCATACACATCTGAAGCTTCGCCCAAGCATTGGGGCCGGGATAAAGTTGAATACGGACCCCAACGAAGAGAAAAGGCTGGTAGAGTTACAAGTACATTCAGTCACCAATCCCCTTCATGGTTACGCAATAGTCCTCCACACCTCGAGATCCAAGCAGCCTCCCGGGATCCTTCAGTGCACGCCTAAAACAAAATTTGAAAGAAAGGATTCATTCAGCAGGAATTCCGCTACTAAATGTATATTGTGCATGCAATGATACCTCGTCATGTGGGCGCAGTCCACAGTTAATGGGCAATCCATCTCGATGCAACCTGGCAAAGTACTGCACGTGATAAAACAAAACAAAATGAACAACTTAAAATCTGAAAAATGACACATGATGAGTGTATCATCACCTCGGTCATGAGGATGGAGATGATGGGACTCATGAAGCCGAACGCCGCCTCCATCAATATCTGGAGCCCGACAATCGAGCCGAATCTCCAAGAGAGACCTCCCTTCCGCTGCTGGGGCAGCTTCACACCTTCGATGTTAGTGGCAGTGCTATCCATTTCGCTGACTTGATACTGGATACCCTCCGTCGCGCATCGAATTCGATCACCGAAAAGCATACAAAAGTCAAGTGACGTGGGCAAGTACCTAGCATTGGATAGGAATGTCGAGCACTACAGGCGCATGGCGAGGTTTCGACAGCAAAGTGTTGCTGGCAGCATTGACAAAAACCGTTTTCCCCACTTGCGTCGCTCCATACGCTTCGTGGATGTGTCCAAAGACGTGAAAACGCGGTCGGATCCGAGACATGGTCTCCTTCAACAGCGTCTCGCTGCCCACATGCAGCCCCGTGAACGTCGTGTCCAGAATCCCATGCGGAGGACCGTGCGTGACCAACACGTCCACGTCAGCAGGCGCTTTGGTCCAATGTTGTTGGTCGGCAAACCCTCGCGCCACATTGAACGCCCCCTGTCGTCCCGGAATGGGCGGCGTCATGGGGGATCCGTAGATCTTCACACCGTCAATCACCACCGAGCGGTTCTCCAAGTACGTGCAGTTGGTCAGCAGCGCTCTGGCCGCGCTGGGGTCGTTGTACTGCTTGTGTCGGAACGCCTTGTCCCAGTGCTGGTCGTACTCGACGGCGTCCATGCAGACGTCGTGGTTGCCTGCAATCACCAGTTTGTGTTTGTGCGGCAACGTGCCGATCCAGACATTAAAGTCTCGGATCTCGTCGTGGGTTCCTCGGTTCGTAAAGTCTCCACAATGCAGCAGGACGTCTCCGTTGGGGATGTTCTTCAGGTTCCGGTGCTTGTTGTGTGTATCGGAGATGCAGACGACGCGTAGAGTCCCTTTCTGCTGCGGATTACTGGACAATGACGCAATCACGGCGTCCGAATTGCGCAGATACTTGCTCGTCCAGCCCAAGACGCCCACTGCGTTCCGGTGGAGATATCGGAGACCGAGAAATAGCAGCACAAGGGCAACAAAAACAGCAACCCATGGGTCGTAGAGGTAATAGACGAGTGACAAAAGCAGTAGCAGTAAAATCGCAATTGCAGAGGCCGCCACCGCCGCGAGCTGCTCCACGGACGCGTCGTGGGGGATGCGCTTGAGCACTTGGTTCAGGATTGACATTTCCCCAGTATGAAACATTCAGTTTAATCGAGGCAAAACGTCTGTGAGATTTAATATTGTTTTGTAGGACGAAATCCTGTCCCGCTTTGAATATGATACAGTACACGGTATGAATAGTTTGAAACGGACACTTGTTGTAGTCTGTCGATGGAGACGCAGCGAGCAAGTGCTTCAATTGCCATGGCGTCGAATGAATCGAGTTCGTTGCCGCCCATTGCGACGCCGCCAGCGCGACTTTCGTCGGCCAAAACCCAACCACCGACCAGTAAACCGTTTGGAAATGGAACCAGTGTCAATTGCTCAAGTCCAGCGGCGTGTGACAACGATCAATTGCCTGAAAGCGATGCAATGCAATTAGAAGTCGCGGTGGAATCTACTGGAACTGCAGACTCCTTGTCGGTCTCGCAACAGGAGAAAATGCAGCTTTTCGCGGCGAATCCGGACCTCGAACTTTTGTGCCGGGAAAACGGACTCTCGGCGACGCAATTCGCTCGAAACAGCGAGAGTGTGACGTCGCTCGACTTGTTTCTGGGCTTTTGGACGTCCATGAAGAGCGTCATGTATTTTCCGGCGTTGAAAGAGCTCTCGATCATCAACCAACCGACCGTCTGCGAACTTGAAGGAGTGAACAACTGCACCAACTTGGAGAAGTTGTGTATTACGGAGTGTGGCCTGACGCGGATCGTGAACCTGACGAATTGTACCAAATTGAAGGAGTTAAACCTGAGCTCAAACAAGATCCGAAGGCTTGAAGACTTGGACGCGCTTGTGAACTTGGAGAGGTTGTGGGTGAACCAGAATCAGCTCGAGAGGCTGGACGGGCTGTGGAGACTCACGAATTTGACGCAGCTTTGGGCGTGTCGGAATCGGATTGACCGTATTGATACATCGCTCAATTGTTGTGTAAATCTCACCGAATTGAATCTCGCAGACAATAGGCTGTCGAATTTCAAGGGGCTGTTATCACTTACAAACTTGGATCTACTTTCGGTTCTTGTCCTGAACGACCCGCATTTTGGAGACAACCCTGTTTGTAGGTTGTGTAATTACCAAACGTATTTGATGTGTCAACTTCCTCGTTTGAGTTTCCTGGATACTGTCGAGCTATCAGCGCGTAACAAGCAAATTGCCGAGGCTACTATGATCAAGAAGAAAATGTACTATAACATGCGAATTAAAGCCATTAAGCGTGACGTTCATGGTCGAATCCGACACGCCGAGAACATTCGTAACCAGGCTGAGCATCATATGGAAATGAGCGTGTCCGCTTTGGTGCGACACAAGAAAGAAATCGAGCGCTTTTTGATTGAAAATCGGTCTGAGCCGCATTCAAATGCATCTCAAGATATGTTGGACAAATTGGAAAAGAAACTAGAGTGCGTGGACTCTTGTCTGCGTGGCCGGTACTCTTCAGTCTATCGTATGAACCAGGATTTCGACCGATTAAGGACAAGTTTGAGGTGTACGTCTGAAATGAATATTGCACGTTTGATGTTAGAGCTGGAGACTGGAGGTAATATTCGTCTAGAGGATGGCAAGCCTACCGATACGTGGTTCGGATCCTGTGTGGAGCTTGTGCGCTCGAGATTATTTCTCCCTGAATTACAAAAGTTTGGCATCAATGATATACGGATCAATCGTGTTACGAGAATTAACAACAGATACTTACGAAATCGTTTCCAGTCTCGAATGGAAGAAGTGCTCATCGCTCCCGATAAAAAGGTGAAGGATAATGTATCGAAGAAAGGAGTGACAGTTCCCAACGATGATAACGATGGAGACCGAGAAGGTGAAAAATTCGGTGACCGGACTGGTATTCAACAGGAGAAGAGTAACCAGCCTCAGAATCCTAGTCCTGGGTCAACTTTAGAGACTTCGCTGGAGTATTTGTTCTATACGCAATCATCGTTGCTCGAAGACCAGCAAATGCGTAGTCCTGCAGACACTGAGCAATTATTTATCGCAGAGAACGGTTTTCGTGGGTTTTCGGGCCTTGGTTCAACTGACTTTGGCGCTGCAATCAAATTATCTAACTCCATCGCGCTGCTGGATGTTCCCCGTGTCACCGCAACTCTTTCTGCTAAAGGTCAACAAGTCCAATGCAATGCTGAGGTCCAGCCACCTCAGAAGCAAATATTGCAACAAGGTTTGACTCAAAACATGAAGAGAGCACTGCAACTGAGTGCGTCAGGTGAATGGGATTTACCTTGTGGTTTACTTCTTGTCGCCAAGGTATTCCCAGGATACACAAAATGTATCAGCAGCGCAGACGTTGCCCTTGCAAAAGCAACATCCAGTTCCGTTCTTGGCAAAGCTCAGGACTTCTCAGGAGTTCAGAGTCTGCAAGTGATGCACGGAGATGCAGCAACTTGTACTGCAGGTGGAGAAATGGCAGCGAACAAGCAAAAGCTGTATTATGTGTTTGATAGTGCGCTGGTTCTTCCTGAATACTTTGTGGAGTACCAGTACACGCTGGATAATGTTATCCGTGGTTCGTCGCGTGTAAGTAGTCCTTCGTCAGATCCCGTTCGATCAGCAAAATCTCCTCGTGTTGTGCATTCTAACGATGAAGATGCTGTTAATCTTGGCATTGCCGCTAAACAAGTGGATGATTTCGAGCGCAAGTATCGTGTTCGTCGCTCTCAAAGTCCACATGCCCCTGGCAGTAATGCGTATTCAAGCACTGATGAAAGTATTGTGCGTTTGCTTCAAATGGAACCTCTTTTACCTGGATCTGTCACCTTAAGTGAAAGTACGACTACGCCGAATGCCCGTCTGCAGATGGCTGCAACAAGCCGTATCAAGTATTTAAGCTTGCTTGGTTGTGAGTTGGAGACGATACCAGACTTGTCGCCGCTGAAAGATCATCTCGAAGTGCTAATGCTGAGCTACAACAAGATTCAAGGACTTGGCAACAACCTTGAAAGTCTTTCTCGTCTGCGTGCCCTGGACTTGTCGTACAATCATATTGCTCGTATGGAACACCTTGCGCACCTTTCAAGGTTGGAGACACTGGAAGTAACTCACAACTTGATTCGGTCTTTTAGTGATGTGGAGTGTATTGGCCAAGCTTTGGGAAAACGCGCTTTGAAGCATCTTGATCTGCGGAAGAATGGTATTTGTGATTCAAAGCGCTACAGGTTTCA
Organism: Phytophthora sansomeana; assembly: GCA_032158285.1. Lineage (NCBI taxonomy): Eukaryota > Oomycota > Peronosporomycetes > Peronosporales > Peronosporaceae > Phytophthora > Phytophthora sansomeana. The sequence continues at coordinate 899,979 of JAPDHH010000202.1, forward strand.
TGTACTTCAGTATTTACCAAAACTTGCACAGCTAGATCAACAAACTGTATCACAAGAGGAAATTATTACGGCTCAACGACTAATCACCCAGCTATCACCAGCAAAAGTGTGGGCACTTCATTGTCAAAAGACTCGATGTACTGTTCTGCTCGCTACAAGTGACGTAGAAAATGCTCCGTCGTACGATCACCATCCAGAGTCTGACGATGAAGGAGACAATACGTCTAAAGCCGAGTGGGGTGCTGTGGAAGAACTTGTTCTGAATCATGAATTACTCGAAGGGATAGAGGGTTTGAGTAAGGCGGTGAACCTGCGTGTAGTTTCATTTTCCGATAACGCCATCAAGAAGCTTGACGGCTTGCAAGCGTGCACACGACTGGAAGAGCTGTGCTTGGATGATAACGAAATCACTCAAATTGAAAACCTGGAGCAGCTCTGTTTTCTCAAAAAGCTGCATCTTGGTCGCAATCGCCTAGCTACTATCCAGCATCTTGACTCGTTGGAAAACCTCATTCAGCTTTCGCTGGAAGAGAACCAGATTTCAAGCTTAAGAGGTCTCGGATCGGCCTTAAAACTCATGGAGCTTTACTTGGGTAACAACCAAATCGAGAACCTGAAAGAAATCCAACACTTGAAGTCGCTGCCAAAGCTAACAATCCTCGATTTATCCGGCAACGAGATCACTCGTCTACCTGACTATCGCCTCTACAGTGTGTATTATCTGCGGCGTGTCAAAGTACTGGATGGAGTTAGCGTTTCCACTCAAGATCAAAGCAACGCGAAGCAAAAGTACAGTGGGAAATTAACGTTCGAGTTCATTCTGGAGAAGTGCGGAGGTGGTGGTGCCATCACACCGAGTTGGTCTGGAGGAGATAACCAATTCAACCGCATCCTTGACATGGACATATCTTCCTGTCGAATCCGTGAAATCGGGCGGATTCCGGGTGACGTTTTCTCAAACGTTCGAGAGATCAACCTCGAAAACAACCAGATCAGCGATATATCGGGTTTGGAAGCGCTACCCCGACTGAAAGTCCTCAACCTCAACCGCAATCGAATTGAGCGACTCATGCCTTCGAACGTGTCGGTAGATTACACATTGCCCGACTCGTGTGATGGCGGAGGAAAGGGAATTCTGGGCTGCCTCAATCTCGAGCAATTGCATGTAGCATACAACCAAATCACGGACATGACGACACTAGGACTGCAGTTCTTAGACTCGCTAAAGGTACGGTCAAGACTATGGTACGCATTGCTCGTGAGCCTAATATGTGTTACCGGATGCGTGTTTCAGGTTCTCCATTTGCAAGGCAATGCGATTGTGTACTTTGCAGGTCTGGAATGCAACACTGAGTTGGTGGACATCCGCTTGGACAAGAATCGTATTCGACAGCTAGATCCACACTCAACTTTGGCGCTACGGCAGCTCAAGTTCCTCAATCTCGAAGACAATGGGCTCAAGTCCCTGTCAAACTTTAACAACATGCTTAGCCTAGAGGTATTTCTTCCCTGCTTGTCGAATTGTAGGTTTTACAGATGACTAACAGACTTATTGTTTGTAGACACTTGAGCTATCCAACAACCGCCTAACGGATTTAGAGGAGGTGGAGAAGCTGGCTGCACTACCATCGATGACAGACTTGAGGATGAACAACAATCCTCTGACAAAGAAACATCTTTATCGACAACATGTGCTCTACAAACTCAACTCGCTCAAAGTTTTAGACGGAAAAGATGTCTACAGCGACGAGAAAGAACGAATTGATATCCTGTTTCTTCATGAGCGTGCTGCCGCTGCAGCATCTGGAGGAACCACGATTGCTCAAGAACGGATAATGGAAACTCGTGCTGTTTACCCAACTCAACTCGTCTTGACCCCTTCGAGTATCCCAACTAAAGGTGTATCGTCAGGAGCAATTTCTCAAGCTCTAGGACTCCCACACACAGAAGTGTTGACTGGTTCACTGCTTCGAAAGACGCCCACCACACCGTTGGCATACCCTACGCCACCAATGTTGTCCCCACCAACATTTCCACTACCAGAATATGAAGTGGATCTCTCTATTGCGATCGCTCCGTCCAACACGACCACGCGTTCATTGCTAGCACCCGCACAAAATTCCTATCGCAACGTCACATCAGTAGGAAGTCAATCCAGTTGGCAAGTAAGCTCATCCACAGGTGGAAATGCTTCGACTGCTACTGTTGCGTCCGCTTTCGGTGCGAATCTGGCCAAAAACGTCGGTGAGCAGCTTTACGTTGGAAGCGGTTTGCGACGGCGATTGTCAAGTGTTCACTACGATCAACAGCAAAATGGTGCGTACAAGTGTCGATTGAAGTCGAGAACTAGCTATGCCTGACCAAAAATTATTAGTCTCTCCTTCGTTTCAGGTAAATGGCCATTTTAACGGAGCTCCTGATAGCAAACTCCCTGTTGGTATTGTGTCATCTAAAGCAGTCGTACGTGGTCCTGGTGTAGCGATCAGAAGAGGTGCGTGTATGTTTCTCAGTTGCTTCAAAAGTTGTGCATTAAGACATTGGAGTTGAATGTTTCGGTAGGTTTCAACATGCAGCCTTCATCGATCGAACCACAGCCAAAGTCAACTCTACCAGTGCCAGACCACGGACTCCCAGCAAGTAGCATCCCAACCAGTGATGCTGCAAGAAATTTTTCCGGTTATGTGGTGACGTTCGGCAACCAAAAGCGAAACGCAAGCTACCCGAGTGCCCAGCAGGAAACAACAATTCCTTATCTCTCGACAAAACTCCAGCAGCAGACACGAAGAAACAGCGAGAGGCGATGACCAAGACGCAAACCGCAACTTGTAAAGTAAGAAGTGAATGTTCTAAACAAACCCAAGTGTATTCATGTATCGAATTTCTACCTCCTCTTGTCTGTTTGCCTCAGTAGGATCAATTGGAATTATAAAAAGTTTTCATCAACCTTGATCAGGAGAGAACTGGTCATCATCGGCAAACCAACAAGCAACTAACTACACATGCAACATACCAGCTACAAACCAACCTTCAAGTTGAACTGGAAGACAAATGGTGCTGGAGATCGGAGTGCCTCAGACTGACGTGCAAATTATCAGAAAGAGATTTTCTCCACCATTGAATCGTTGGACTTTGCGAGTTTTGCTTCACCGGCCTCTCCGTCTTCAGCACCTTTTTGTCTTCCAACTTGATCTACAAGGACATAAGACAAGTGAAACTTCACATTATAACAGCAGATTAGTTCTTCCAAGGTTAGAAGAGTGTATTACAATGGCTCAACCCCAAAAAGGGAGCAGCAGACAAGACACCTCAAGAGACGTCCCCTCACTTGCATGGCACCTCGATTCAAACGCTCTACTTGAGCGGGATGAAGCGGGCAGCGCTCGTGGCACCGATACCGGGGCGACCGTGGGTCACCGGCTTGTACGTGATGGCGAACTCACCAAGGTAGTGGCCGATCATCTCGGGCTGTCATAGCACAAAACGGTCATATGTGAGTCGGTCATACCTCGCTCGGAGGCGTCATATCATAACAAAATATGAAGATCTCTCTGGGTTGCCCCGTACACAGAACGTCGTCAAAAGGATGCGCAGATGCGGCCACGTATAAAATATGACAGGTCCGCGCATCCCCCGAGAGCCGCGAACAGTTCTGGAGACATACCTTGATTTCAATGCCGTTGAACTCCTTGCCGTTGTAGACACCGACCACCGAGCCGATCATCTCGGGCACGATGATCATGTTACGCAGGTGCGTCTTGATGCCCTCGGGGCGCTCCATGGGCTTGGCGGCGGCCTTGGCCTTGCGCAGACGCTTGATCAGAGCCATCGGCTTGCGCTTGAGGCCGCGCGAGAAGCGACGGCGGGCGCGGGCGTTCACCAGGTCCATGAGCTCCTCATGGTTCAGGTCCAAGAGCTTGTCCAGGTCCACGCCACGGTAGCTGAACTTGCGGAAGGCGCGCTTCTTGCGCAGGGCAGCGAGCTCCAGGTTCTTCTCTTCCACGGATTGGTCAGCCATTGTTTCCAGTAATACGCGGTTGGGATGGAAGAGCTGGGAAGGCGAAGACTCGCCCGCAGCCATCGATCGCCGCGACCGATATCAGCCAATCAACGGGCATCGTAAAAACTCTGGGGTTTTTTTGCGTAAGAAGTTTAGAAACGTTTAGAAAAGGTTTTTTACGAAGGTTAAGCGTTTAGAAATCTTTAGGAACGTTTAGAAAAGGAAAAATGTGGTGCACACAATAACTAGGTGACACACACAATTTCTGTGTGTGTTCACATGTTTTATGCCATTCAACAGGCTCGATGGTGTATGTGGACTTGAGCGTGCGCGCGACGGCGAGAGTGGCGGCGGGCGAGCTGCAGCGATGTAAGGCCGTCGGTTGCAGCTTTGGGTAGTGGTTGCTGACTGATTGCGTTGCTGCTGTCAGTGGGGTACGCGACTGTGTGTGTCAATGTGGACTGCGAAGGCAACGAGAAGCCCAAGCCAGCGAGCGCGCTGCAGGATTTGCCGCAGTCAGCGCAGAAGGACAAGCGCAGCAAGGCCATGAAGAAGGCCAAACTATACACGGTTGCATTGGGCAACGGTCTGCAGTTGAAGGATGGAGCGGACAAGGAGCTGCCGAAGCAGCGCAAACGCATCACACTCAAGCTGGAGGAAGTGGCGGACGCGCAGAGGCTGGTGGGTACTTTGGTGGTGGCTAGAAGATAGCTGTGTGTAGGAGCTTAATTGTCTGCGTGTGTCTTGGTTAGACGGCATCCGAGGTGGTGAAGAGCTACGACGTTGTGGCAGCCGAAGCGGCGACGCCCAAGGTGTTCCAGTACCTGTGCGAGCAGGCTGACATCGACCTGATCACATTTGATGTGACCAACCGACTGCCATTCCAACTGAAGCGGCCCTGGGTGCGTATTGCTACTGGCTGACGGTTGATATCTTGTTGTCGCCGATGCTCACACATGAATGCTTTCGTTGTCTTCTGATGCAGATCGCGGCGGCCATCAAGCGCGACATCCACTTTGAGATCACCTACACGCCGTGTCTGGGTGATACAGCAGGCCGGCGGTATTTCTTCTCGAATGCAAGCAACTTGGTCCGCCTCACGGGTGGAAAGAACCTAGTGTTCTCGAGCGGTGCCACGCGCGACATCCTGCTGCGCTCTCCCTACGACGTCATCAACATTGGACTGCTGTCCGGCCTCAAGTACGGCCAGGCGCTCGACGCCATCTCCACTTCATGTTTAGCTGTGCTGGAGCACGCAGACAAGCGTAGAGGGATCATAGGAGGCGTGCAGGTGGAAGCCACTGAGGACGTAGCCATGGAATAAACTTTATCTTGATCGGCCTGCATCAGCGTTCATAGATCTATGCGGCGGTCTCTTCCATCGCCTCGTCCGAGTCATTATCCTCCGTCTTCCGTTCCCGACTGTCAGGTTCCCGCTCTGTCTTGTCTTCATCCTGCATCGTATCATCCTTCTCCTCCGCATTTTCCTGCTCGTCTTCGTCCGACGGTTCGTCGATCGCCGCCATGTCCTCGTCCTCGCCATCCTCCTCGTTCGTGTCAATCGCCACTTCATCCAGCCGCTCTTCGACTTCAGCAGTAGTTACAGTCCCTTCCTCCTCCTCTGCAGCGGCCTTTTGGCTCTTTTTGCGACTTGCATTGGCCTTCGCCTCTGTATCAACAGCAACAAGCAACAGTCAGCACAAAACACCTACCAACGCCTTAATCCAAGCATAGCTGACCCTGTAGACACGCCTCAATGGGCTCAATAAAGTGCTCAAAGTCCGCGTCGCGCAGCGTCTGCAGCACGTCCTTCAGCGTGATTGTACTGCGCTTGTTGGCCACCGACGTCTCGTGTGCGCTGCAAAAGGATCAAAATCCATGAGCTCAATAGGTCGATGCCCCTCTAGTAGCCGATAAATACACGTACATGGACGCCAGATACAGCGTGAACATGCTGGCCGCAGAGTTGAGCGTCTGGCGCGCATCCTTGGTCAGAATCGCCCGCTCCGGAAGCGCCTTCTTCACGGCACGCGCCGTCAAACTCGCCGCATGCTCGAGCTCCATTTCCAGCTTTAAATTGTGACGAAAGTGCACAATTACGGACTAAAGACTAAATACCTAAATACCAAAAGACTATTTAGTGTAGCCATCTGCGGAATTGCTGGCGACGAGATGAGCGAGGCCGAGGTGACGGACGCCGAGCTGGCGGCGTGCGTCGCCACGCTGCAGAAGCTGCACGGAGAGGAGGCGCACGAGCTCTTCCAGTCCTCGCCGCGCTTCAAGCCGCTGCGCACGGCGCTGCTGCCGCTCATGACGGACCTGCGCGCCAAGTTCTTCCACGGGAACTCGACGGCCAGCGACAACTCGCGGCAGGAGCGCAAGAGAGCGCGCAAAGTGGAGCGTGCGAGGCAGAAGGCGCTGGACCAGCAGTACGTGAACAACACCAAGCTGCGTGCCGAGCGGCTCGCGCGACTGGCGGCGCTGCAGACGCAGAACCCGCTGCTGGCCAACGTTCCGGACGGAGTCGCGGCGGCGGACGAACCGATGCTGATAAAGGAGAACGGAGAGGCTGCGGAAACGCAGCAGGAAGAGGATACGACGCAGCAATTGCACTACCATCGGGCGTGCTACACGTGCAAGGTCAAGTTCAGGAAGCTGCACCACTTCTACGACCGCATGTGTCCGTCGTGTGCAGAGCTCAACTACAGGAAGAGGCTGCAGAATGCGGATCTGCGCGGACATATTGCTGTGGTTACAGGTGCGAGAGTGAAGATCGGCTACGAGATCACGTTGAAGCTGCTTCGTAGTGGCGCCATGGTGGTCGCGACCACGCGGTTCCCGAAGGATGCGGCGTTCAGGTACGCCAAGGAGAAGGACTTTGAGGTCTGGAAGGACAGACTGCAGATCTACGGCATGGACTTCCGTGATCTAGGCGTGATCGACAAGTTTATGGACCATATCGAGACGACCTTCGGGAGCTTGGACATTTTGATCAACAACGCAACGCAGACGATTCGCCGTCCCGTGCACTACTACAAACACCTTATCGAGTGCGAGGTGGCCCCGGTCCCGGACAACATGGCTCAGGTTAATCAAATTCTGCGAGGCAATGCAAACCTCCTTGGGAGCTCTGCTGCTGCTAACGTTGCGAGTGAGAATGTCTCTGTTAATGGAGCTGCCATCATTAGCAAGAACGAGGGCTCTGCTGCATCCGCGCCTGCGTCGGTCCATCTATCGCAGATGCCCCTTGTCGCCGAGGATCAGCATTCCAAGGAGACAGAGGCTCTGTTTCCGAAGGGCCAAGTGGACAATAACAAGCAGCAGGTGGATCTACGCACTTCAAACTCGTGGGTCCAGAAGATCAACCAGATCGAAACCATGGGTGCGTTCGCTGGTGCTTTGTCTTGTTCATCTGCTGATACTAACCACTGCTTTAATGCGAATGTAGAACTGGTGGAAGTATTTGCAATCAACACGATGGCACCGTTCATCCTCAACAAGCGTGCCATTCCCCTCCTTGAAGAGGTACAGATAACGATGCTGAAGTGTTCTTGAATGCACGACCTCACATGTTATTTGATGTGCGATAGAGCTCGAACGCTAGACGTTTCATCGTCAATGTCAGTGCGATGGAGGGCAAGTTCTATCGTACCAAGACACCGAACCACCCGCACACCAACATGGCCAAGGCAGCAGCCAACATGATGACACGGACGTGCGCTGAAGACCTCGCGCGCAAGGGCATCTACATGAACTCGGTTGACACGGTACGGAGCTCTCAAGTAATTGCCGATGCAGAAGTAGGTTCTGACGTTGCTGTGTTTCATATGGCAGGGCTGGATCAACGATGAGAACCCTCGTGACGTCGCGGTTCGCATTGCAGACACCCACAACTTCCAGACTCCGCTGGACGAAATCGATGCTGCAGCTCGTGTACTGGATCCGATTTTCTCTCTCTTTCAGGAGGGCAACACGGACAAACCTCTCGTTGGACAGTTCCTCAAGGACTACACTGTGTCGGAATGGTAAACACCATGAGCAATCAGGGTGCTGCATGTAACGAGAAGAATAGAGTTGATACGGTGCATTGTGAACAGTTTATCTGCATTCCTACATGTGCTAATCTCACAGGTCAATAGAAGACTTGTCGGTATGGCAGCGGTGGCGGGTTGAAGCACGCTGGCTGGATAGCAAACCCAGGACACTCACAACGCACGAGAACGGAAGCAAGGTATGCAGTAGGTGGAAGTCTCGTCATACAGGCCTGCACGAACGGGTCGTTCTCGACGTAGGCGAGTTGTTTGATGATGTGCATCTTTTGCTGCATCGTGTTCGGCGCCAAGTCGTTCTCCCGAGCCAAGCCGCCAGCGACCAGCGCCAAATAGGCCATCACATCAGTTTGGAGCGCCTGTTCCGTGAGGCATCCGTGAGGCTGCGTCATCCACACGGGGATCGGGACATTGATGTCCTTTGAATTGGCCACTTGCACAAACTCGTGGACGCTGTTGGCGTTCCAGAGCAACGTGACTCCGAACACGATCGAGTCGATCGTCAAGCCCTGCAAACAAGTGCACATCGGTCAGTTGTTGAGAGGATTAATGTCGAAGGAGGAGTTTAGTACCGAAAGCAATGGAGAGTCCTTAATGATACCGCGTTCGAAGCCTGTGGGCGCGTCGCCGGGTCTCCGCATGGGCTCCATCTTGAGTGTCGTGAGGTGAGCAGGAGTTTGCGAGTTTGAAAGTGAGAGATCGCATTGAGGTATACGCGCCCAATGCTTCCTCGTTAGAGATACACCTTGAAGCTGTGGCATCGACGGGATGGACACAAGCAGTCATCCCGTAAAGGCTGTCAGCAGCACTAAGACTCGGGCTGCTTACGTCGCTAGGAACCGCCGCATTGAGCGCGAGGAACGTCGTTGATTCATGTTATGATTTGAATGGAGACCACTGTGAGTGGACGCGCAACGGGAATGGAGCTATTGCCACCCTGCACGATTGGCTTACATGGCGTCGCTAACAGAGCTCTCGACGGGTGGCAAAATAGGCGCAGAGGTCTCTCGCACCTCGTCGTCGGCCTTCGCTGCCGTCTGCGGTGGCAGCGTTTCCTCCTGCGCTTCTGCCTTGGTGGTCACAACCGCTTGCTCTCCGTCGTTCACGATGGCTGCTTCTTCCCTTGTATCTGCCGCGTCCGATTGCTGCGCTTCACATGAAACAGTCGCGACGTCGACGGGGGATGCTGCCCCTGCAACGGGGTTGTCCTCAACGACAGTCACCTCACTCACAACGTCGTCTTCAAGCTTTCTATCCTGCTTCTCTTCCTCCTCCACCTCTCCCTCCTCTGCAGCGTCCTCCTCCTCCTCGACCCGAACGATCTTGTCCAGGATGACCGTGCGGCCGCTCCAGACCCACGTCTCCCTCACTTTCAGAGTCGCGCCGCCATCTTCCGGCGTCGCGCAAGTCAGCACTTGGCGGTCTCGGAGCCACCACTTGCCGCGCCGAGCCCCCACAGCCGCGTGTTGCACGTAGATGCGAGGCTCTTTCGGTGCAGCAGCAGCAGCTTTCGCGTCGCCACTTCGTCGCTTGGGCTTGGTGCTCTCGTCACGGGGAGGTGATCGCTCGATTGTCTGCTTTGAACTGTCGGCTTCGCTCTGGACAACGGAGTTCTTCTTGCGCTCCTGCTCCAGCTGCAGCTTCAGCTCCTCCAGCTCGCGCTTGAGTGTCTGCACCTCGTCCGCCATGGCCGACACCGCCGTTGCGTTGTAAGATGTAGCCATGTGCGAAGCGACGTTGAAGGAGACCATCACTCTGCTCAACTTCAACCTGAGTGAAGAGCCTGTTCACGTAGAGCATGGCAGCAGGATGCAGCTTGTGCTCGCGGCTCCCAGATGGAGAGGGTCCTTTCATGAACGCATGAACCGCGCGTGCAACTCGCCTTTCGGTTGTCTCGCCATGAAACACGGCGATGCGCTCGTCCGACCTGCGACTGTTTGCCCAAATGCATCTTTCTGCGTGGGTGCGCCGCGAGAACGAGCATCGAAAGCTGCTCACAAGATCGTTCCGCCGTAGAAGCTGCAACAAGCTACGAGAGGGGCTATATGGTTATCGGAGCCCAGGCCCCGCATCGAGACGCCTCATGTCGTCAACGTGCGCAATAAAGGACCTGCTCCTGTGCTCTCTAGACTAGAGACTCCAGTACGTCTGCAACGAATCGTTGCCAACGAATCAATGATGGCTCCGCTCCCTCGTGTCGGGATGTCTGACGCGAGGCCAGCCGAGCTGCTGATCGCACGCCGCGTCACACAGTGAACTGGTGCATAACTTACAACAGATTGGCCATCGATCCACAACAGTCGGCAGCATCAAACGTTTGCCGAGATCAAATGCCTTGAGACCCCATCGCTCATTCGCAACAAATGCAGCAAGACAAGGTGGACAAGTTGTCTCCCAGCACCAGAGCAAAAAACAAAAAGATCGTGTGTGGCAGCCGGGCCAACGTTTCGAAAAAGGTTGCGCGAAGGTAGCTTCAAGGGGATCGCAGTCGCCAGGCGCCATAACGGAATCTGCGACGCCGTGTTCACTCGTCTAAAGCTCAGCGAGCGAGATTCACCATGGGGGCAGCACAGTCCTGGTGCTGCGGCGCTAAAGGGCGAGACGAGAACCTGCTGCTGCCTGGAAAGCGGCGGCCCAACGGCTTCACGCACGACCGAGAGGTGCACGCCGTCGGCTCGCGGCCCGTGACGTCAGCGCCGCAGGTAACAAGCGCTGCATCATAAGAGCACAGTTGCTTGCATTGCTGACGAGACGCTTTCATGTTGGTCTGTTGATCCACAGCCGATCAAGTTGCAGGGCCCAGCGTACAGCAGCGGCAGGATGGAGGCCAAGTACGAGATGCTGGACGAGATCGGTGCGTTGTAGTAGGCGGAACGGAGCAGTACGAGGTTTCTGACGGTGTGACGCACTGCAGGACATGGCGGCACTTCGGTGGTGTACAAGTGTCGGGAACGACGCTCAGGACTGTTACGAGCCTGCAAGATCATTGATCGGCGCGCTGTTGAGCGGGAACACAACGTGGTGATGGAGCAATTCCAGGTAAATCGGCAGTTGTAGTACTGGTGATGGATGCTACGTGGTTGCTGGTAGGCTAACTAACTCTGCGTTTTTTGTATGGGCTGGTGGCTGCAGGTTGAGGTTCAAGTGCTGCAGTCGTTGAAGCACCCGAACATCATCCATATTGAAGACGTGTTCTTGTCGGACTCGAAGATTTGCATGGTGGGTAGAGAAGCTGAGTGCATGTTGATATCTTGTTGCTCCTCGCTAATTAGACTTCCGGTGCTGAGCGCAGATCACGGAGTACATGGGCGGCGGCGAGCTGTTTGATTATGTTGTCAATAAGGGGACGCTGTCCGAGGTTGAAGCAAGCACGATCGTTCGACAGATCACGTCGGCTGTTGCCTATTTGCACGCACGAGGAATTATTCACCGTGATCTTAAGCCAGGTGGGAATATGGTTTGTTTGATGTCCTATTACTGCGACTCTAACCTTGTTTGGCAATAGAAAACCTCATGCTGACGAGCAAATCGCGCGGCGCAGACGTAAAGATCATCGATTTCGGACTAGCAAAGCTACTGGACGCAGATGACAAGACTGCATCGTTCCTGGGAACAAGAGGTTATTTGGCGCCTGAAATGCTGCAGCGCCAGGCGTATTCCATGTCCGTGGATATGTGGGCACTAGGCATCATCGTCTACGTCCTGCTCTGCGGCTGCCTGCCCTTCGACGACGATGGAGGCAAGATCGCCAACGATAAGGCAGCTCGGGTACGTGCATCCTGTGCAATGCGAATAGTTGCGTTGATGGCGACTTACGGACGATGATATCATGTTCATCCAGGCAAAGTTCGGTCTCCGCTTCCCGCGTTGGGCCAGCGGTTTATCCGAGAGTGCGAAGGATCTACTCCGACATTTGCTAGGTGAGACCAACTGTCAAATTGTCTTTTGCGTTCGTCATGACACTCACATCGTCTGATTGTTTTCTGACAGAGGTGGACTCAGGTGACCGGTACACGGCCGAGCAAGCGCTGGCCCACCCGTGGGTCACGGGTGCACGCACGCCCAACAAGTTCCTCAAGTCGCCCAACTATCTTCGGTCCATCAAACAGGAGCAAGTGAGTCAGAAGATGAACGGCCGCGTGAACGGGATGCAAGTCGCCAATGGCAACGGCGTCGAAGTCTGCAACGGCAATGGCCTTACAATCAGCGTCCGGAGACAGTCTCGCTAAAAGTCTCTGCAACCGCCAACCGCGCAATCCGATGTATGTAGATTTTGTATTGAAGACGATTTTGCGAATGTTACGTGAAGGTGTACCCAACGTGAATGTGACGCAAAGCTTAGGAGATCAGCCCCGCCCGCACGGGCCGCGAGGCTCATTTGCTCATTTGCGTCGTCGAGTCCGCGCCGTCCAAGAAGAAGCAGCCCGCCTCCGTCCGCGCAAGACACCGCGTCTGGTAGAGGAGATCTGTGCGCTGAATCTCGCGCTGGTTCTGTATCCATCGGCGCTCTGTGAGACGCGGAAGCCCTCGGAGAAACAGAGGCTCCGACCGATCCGTCTGTAGCCTTTCTTTGCTTATTGTGCACGCAACGCGGCGCCCAGATGCGACGCTCGACGCGCCTCGGAGCTGCTGCGGGCGGCCGCGGCCAGCGGATGTCCAAATTGATCGCGCAACACGCGCAGCTCGTGCGTCAGGTCCGTCCTTTTAGCCTTTAGACGGTCTTTTAGACGCTTTGTAGACCGTAGAGAGGAGATCGCTGATCTTTTTGGCCCCTTGCTCTTTCATTTATTGGCCTTAGGGTGCAGAGTCTGAGGAGGAGTGGAAACCTGATGGAGAGGAGCAAGTCTCTGCTAGTGAAGAGGAGGCGGCGTTCTCGGACTCGGCCTCTTCGGAGGAAGAGATGGCCAAGCAACGAGCCACAGTCCGGAGCAACAAGAGGAAGGTCATTGACAGTGACGACTCGGACCAGGACAAGCCGCCCAGAGGACCGCGCGCCAAGATGAAGATGCAGAAGGTCAAACGCACGACCAAAATCCTGCCGACGCCGCCGCCCATGAAGACGAAGCAGACGGCCGCGGCGGCAGTGAAACGCGTGGCGGCGGCAGTGAAGAAGGAAGCGAAACGGACTGGAGCTAACGTGGCACATCCAGTCAAGGACGAGGTGCCCGATGCGCACCGACGACCGGTGAAGCAGCAGAAACGCGCCACGATGCAGGCGAATGGGGATCGCAAACCGATGCAGACGTTGATCTCGTATGGAGCGCCGTCGAACCACACGCTGGATAACTTTTTTGATGAAATTCTTGAGTGGAAGTTTTACGACGCGTTGAGGCGAGAGTCGCAGAGTAACCACTCCTACTCCACCGCAAACGATGGGTCTGAAGAAGGAGAGGTCGAGGTCGAGGTCGAAAAGGTACCGAGCAAGTTCCGCTCGTATGAACACTACTTTTCGGTGTGGAAGCCGCTGGCGCTGGAAGAAGTACAGGCGCAAACGATCAATGCGGTGACGACAGATCACCCCAAACCAATCCCGATATCTGCAAAAGGGTTTGGAGCAACGTTCATATCCAAAAGCTGTAAGATTCGCGTGGACCCAAAGAAGCAAACCACGTCCGGAATGAGGCGCAAGGGTGACTGGGGACGTCTCTCCGATCTGTTTGTCAACGATTTAGTGCTTGTTACTCCCGATCAAGATTATTTTCACAAGGGTTTGTCAACGAAGTCTTCCCATGGCGTACAAAGCGATGGAAGTGGTGATACGACGGACACAACCCCCGTTGGGTTCTTGGCGATTGTGGCCAGCCAAAAAGGATCGAAAGAAGGATTGACCATGTCCATACTGAGGTCCGGATGGGGCGCATTAGAGAAGGAGGAAAACATCTACCTTTTCAAGCTGAACAACCTCATCACAAGCGTCCGTGAGTTCCGTGCTCTGTGCGACTGTAGTCATTACAAGTTGATGCCCCTACTCTTGTCAGGTGACCACAAGCAAGGGACCATGCAGCTTGATTCACTGGGGCTCAAGTACGTTCAGTGGCTTTCAAGAACTTTTAATGATTCACAGCGGGAAGCAATCACAGCCGCAGCAACTTCAGAAGGTTTCACGCTGATTAAGGGCCCTCCTGGTACGGGCAAGACCACCACATTGAAGGGACTACTAAACTCATTGCATTTACGCGAGTATAACCGCTACTACAATGCTGTTCTGGACGTGGCACGCCGGCCAGACAACGAAACAGCTAAAGCTTGGGCTCAGGTGGGAAATGAGAAACCTCATATCTTAGTTACGGCACCATCAAATGCAGCTGTCGATAACATCGTGAGCAAGGTGATTGAAGAGGGATTCTGCGATGGAGAGGGGCGACGGTACTTTCCTAAGATCGTTCGTGTTGGCCGAGGCCTCAATGCAAACGTTCAAAGCGTTGGTTTGGAAAACCAAGTGGACCAAATCTGCAGTCAGCCGTTGGACGTTCTTGAGGGTCACATTGGTCGATTGCGGCATGAACTGTTGGTGGTACGTACATACTTACGTTTCTTCATACCCAATCTAAGCGCTCACTGAACTATGTTGTCACGACCTGCAACTCTATAGGTGGAGAGAGATTCACTAATCTTGCGAGATCAACTTCGAAGTATCGTCACGTGGATCGAGCAAGATCCCGTGAAGGCACTGGAGGAGATTGTCCAAGCTGAAGCACAACAGAACCAACGTGCAGTCCCGGCTGCCCCAACGGTGGAATCGCCCCCACCCCCACCCCCAACTCATCCGCCGCTAGAATTGCCTTCGTCATCTTCGAATGAAACGTTACCTCCCTCGCCACCGCCACCAGCTTATCCTGAATCCCCACCACCCCTTCTCCTCCCGCTCCTGAACTTCCTGGTGAAATTCCGACACCAACAAACTCTTCGTACACTTACAACAACGCTGCGCCTGAAGAGAATGCGGACATGCCTGAGGAGGAGGAGGAAGACGAGGAGTTTCCTGAATCGTTTGGTGCCCCACCACCAGCATGGGATGAACAGGCGGATTCGTTTAATGCTGAAGCAAGCGGAAAAGCTCTTAACGCATTCTTGGATGATGGGAGCAACTCGGAAGAAGACGAACCGCTACCTGGTGGAGTTGACGCCACAAAAAGTGAGGATCAAGAAGAACGTGACGAGCCGTTTCCTGTCACATCTCAACCCCAGACAAGTGCGCAAGAACTTTCCAGTATGAATGGTATAACAGGCAACAGCAGAGACAGTACCGGATCTGTAAGTGAGCCGATTGATGTCGATAGCGGCGACGATACACCTGAGCAAGACGAACCACTACCTAGTCAACTGTCTAGCAGCGCGGTTCAAGATCATGTTCAAAGCCTGTCGTTGACACCGGTACTACCGGGTCAGACCATATCGTTCGACGGCAGCAACGTTAACTCGCCTCATGGTTCGTTCCCGATGTCACCCCCGCCTCCGCCACCCCCGCTATCGCCCCCGCCTCCACCACCTCCGTTATCGCCCCCACCGAATGAGATTCCGGACAGCCATCATCGGCCGTCATCTCCGACAATTGTTTTGCCACAGTCTCCGCGATTACCTCCACCAGTATCGCTTGACGCTACCAATGAAGCAAAAACCCGGGGAGCTATCGATTATTCAAGGTATCACCCATACGTGGCCATGGCCCAGCGGATCAATGGCTGCTTGGAAAAACTCGCGGAGGTACGATATAGTTGTTACTGCACTACTGAAAATCGTCTAACAGTTTCTGCTTGCTCAGGTGAAGCTAGAGTTGCAACGATATGAATTCGCTCGAAAAGCTGTCAGTGAGATGGGGGGACAACGCTCTCAATCCACACGGCAATCGCTTGAGGTATCATTCCTAGATACAGCGCATATCGTATTTACTACATTGAGT
This sequence comes from Phytophthora sansomeana, assembly GCA_032158285.1. Lineage (NCBI taxonomy): Eukaryota > Oomycota > Peronosporomycetes > Peronosporales > Peronosporaceae > Phytophthora > Phytophthora sansomeana. The sequence goes on from JAPDHH010000202.1 coordinate 915,925, forward strand.
AGTGCTGGTGTTGCGGCACTCGATGCTAGTGCTCGGTACGATGTGTTGGTAGTGGATGAAGCTGCCCAAGCCGTAGAACTGTCTACGATTATCCCCATGAAGTACGTGGAGTAAAGCTGCCTGGTGAGGTCATGTCTTTCTGTCTGACCTATAATGATGCTTGTTTGCGCTACCAGATTTGGGAGCAAACAATGCGTACTCGTCGGTGACCCACAGCAACTATCAGCTACGGTGTTCTCCCGTAACAGCGGCCAGTCATTGTACGAACGAAGTTTATTCGAGCGATTGGAAAGTTGTGAACATCCTGTGCATATGCTGCGTACGCAATACCGAAGGTAGGTCTTCGTCGCTACCAACACAAGCGTGATCATGGTTAGTATCTTAACATGTGTGTGATGCATTTGTGACCGTATAGCCACCCGAAAATTTCCGATTTCCCAAGAAACTACTTTTACGATGGCAAGCTCCAAGATGGAGAGAACGTCAAGGGCGATGACTACACAAAGCCGTATCACAGTTTAGGGGCGGCATTCATGCCTTTGGTGTTTTGGAATCTGCTCAGCAGTCGTGAGAAGGCAACTAAATCAGTGTCGCGCATGAACATTGGCGAGGCCGAGCTAGCGGTGAATTTATATCTCACCCTGAAGAACTCGTGCCCTCCGGATGCCATTGCTGGGAAGGTTGGTATGATTACACCGTACAGCCAGCAAATGGAAGAGCTGAGAAAACGATTTCGACGTGCTCTTGGTGACCGCTATGAACAAGAAGTCGAGATCAATACTGTGGATGGTTTTCAAGGACGTGAGAAGGATATCATTATTCGTAAGTTTTGGCGGTGTTCTCTGCTTTGCGTGATTTGTCTCTAACAATGTGTTTATGTGTTTAAATCTCAACAGTATCCACCGTCCGAGCTGACCCAAAAGCTGGTGTTGGATTCTTAAACGACATCAGACGCATGAACGTGGCATTAACGCGCGCCAAGTTTGCATGCTATGTTATCGGCAAGGAAAACACGCTGCGGTCATCGAAGCCTTGGTCTGCTCTTTTGGACCACTCGTACAACCGGCACTGCATTGTTCATGTAGAGAACCCACAATGCAACTTGCTGACGTTGAAGCCGATGGAGCGACCTGAAAGGAACAATTCTTCCCAAACAAGGAATTCGCACTATCAACACCAAGGAAAACCGCAGCAGTATCCTCCTGAACCAACTTTGATGGCTGGCCCTCAATCATCATATGCGCCTCGAGCGATTCAGATGAATAGGAACGGTTGGAGAGGTAGAGGGCGAGGAAATGATGGAATTCGTGGTGGACGTCGCAGTGGAGCTCAACGTGGAGGCCGCGGTGGTCGTGGTAAAGGACGGGAACGAGGAGCGCCTATGCAGCAATTTGCACCGCCGCAGCCATTTCCACCAGGACTACAGTATCCTGCTGGATACGGACAGCCTCCAGGTATGCCAATCCAACGTGGTGCACGACCTGTAGCATTGAACGCACCACCACAGCCTGGTCCGGGATATTTTGCTCCTCGCGGACCAGCCCCAGCCGCCTTCCGACCTCCACCAATGCGTCAAGCACCGCAAGCTGCTGGGCCATACGCAGGAAATGCACCTCCTACTTTCCCTAGGCCAATGAATGGTGCCCCGGGACGTGGAAATCCTCGAGATCCTCGCCAGCGGGGAAGAGGAGCTGGGCCATAGGCTATGGCTGAACATGACAATTGTTATGGAAAGTGATAAAACACCAAGGTTATCGAGCACTCTAATTGTGAGCAAGTGATGATAAGGGCTAGTGATCCTCGACTCTGGTCTGCGGCTGTAAATAGATGCTGAGTGCGTGGCTGCGCTTGATGGACTGGCGCGCTTCTGGATGGAAGAGATATTTTGCCTGACAGATATCCGCGGTGAGGTTGCCCAGGCAAACGAAGACGTTGGAGTGATACCATGCCGATCCTGCAAAAGTTTGTGTTCCCGATGAGGGAGACCATGCCTTTCTTCGTGAGCTCGCTGCGTGCTGTGGATGATTGGAAGCGGATCCATGCAAAGCGTGCAGATGCCATCACACAAGCGGAACTTGAGGCAAATGCGAAGTTTGTTAAAAGCCCATTCGCTCGGTCCATGAATGTTGAGGACTTGCTGCGCTTCTTAGACGATACTGTACTGGATATTAATTTCATGGTACAGCTTCCCTCGATCGAAAAATGCCTTGACAAATGGTGGAGGCTGTACGCCCGAGACAAACACGCGATCGACCAAGACCTCGTATGGCTCTCGTACTTGTGATGCCTTCTTCTCCATCTCATGCTTACTTACTGTACACTTTGCTTCGTGTTCCCACTAGCTTCGCAGCGTATACTATGACCTGGCTTTTGTGTTAGTGGAAGCAAAGACGGAAACGATTCACAAGAACTCGGTGTCCATGATCATGCGTTCCAGTTGGACAAAATGGAGCTCGAAGGAGCCACCACTCGGAAAAAGCGAATTCTACCGATTACTCTTTATTCTCGCACACTTGGTATGATAGTGTGATGTTGTACATTGCTGCATGCATTTACTAACTTCTCGATTGCTTCATATTAGATGACGGCAACGGACCGACTAGGTGACTACGTTGTTTTCTTTCAAGAAACTATGGGTAAGATATCGCGCAACCTCCGCCAGAAGCAGATTCGAACAGAGCAACACAGTCGTCGACCGAGAATGCGACGGAAGTCTACACTAGACGAAATATTCACGAATATGAACTCGCCGTCGCCAAAGTTGGTCTCCGAGCGAGACCGAGCGTATCTTGCTACACTGTCACAATCAAGTGCATCCCCGAACCAAGTGCTGAATGTTCAAATGGGCCGAGTACCAATGCAAAGTGAAGGTAACGAAGCGGCCTGCTTCAGGGACTTGCATTGCGGAGCCTCACATGTTCTCGATTGTATGATTCAGCAAATTTATCCGAGGATGAAGATCAAGCAGGGGATTGCTTTGTAGAGCTACTGGAACGAAACTCGCGCTATCACCGCGTGGTAGTTGACCCTTTACTGAATGACCGACGATTTCAAGAAAAATTTAGACAACCTGGTGGTGGGGTGAATAGCAACACGACCTCGATGAACGACATGCTCGTCGCTTTGAACCCAACGAGCAACAAATACTGCCCTCCCTTGATGGCATCCCGGTTGAGAACGAAGACATCTCCGAGCCCTTCACGTTTACGTCACTGGACTCCGAAAACTACAGATACTCGAGGACTGGACCTCACCCTGACAACGTCTTCAACTAACCAAGCAGCAAGCTCTTCAACAAGCACTACACAGCCCGGTGGTGAAAAGCACAACATAGTCAAGGGGTCCGTGGCGAAGGACCAATCTCTCCATTCTTCCAAAAGCACACCGATTATCACGGACAAGCACCGACCAAACGCGATTAATGGAGTTTGGATCAACTCGTCGATGTCGAATGACGTATCAATTACGCCTCGCGAAGAAGAGCTGATGCGGCGTAGCCTGAGCAGAGTTACGCTGAAACCTCGCGTTGATCGAAACAAAGCTGTTGGAGAAGAAAGACTCAAGAAGAGAGGACATGAAGGCGTGGACTACTCGCCAAGGAGTAAGCAAGTCGAAAAGAAAGACATTTACCTGGCCATATCAACGTGAACGATTCCTGAATGGAATATTCTCTCTTCATAGCTTGAAGAGCTGAGCGAGATGTCGAATGACAGCAGCGCGGCCTTGCTTGGTGGATCGATACACGATGCGAGCACCAGCAGCATCTACAATGCATTCGTTCTTTGCTGGGCGGTTTTGCAGTCGATATGTCGTTGTGGGAAGCATAACATTCACGTCTTCTCGGGTTTCTGGTTGTCTTGAGGTCTCGACACTTTTTGGACCCGAAATATGAAGAGCCTTTTCAATGTGACTGGTATATGCCGACAAATTCAGCTCCAGCGTTCCCACTTCTACTTCAAACGTTGATGAGCGCAACAGCAACGCGTGCAGCATTCGGGTCCTTTTCGCACTTTTTTCGAGCTTTTGTTGGTCGGCTGGCGTGGGGTTGACTTGTGCGACCACATTAGATGCACTGGGTCTCTTTATGGCACGTGGACTGGATGCATGTCCTTTTCGGGACCCCTTTCGTTTAGGAAGATGAGCAACCAGACTAACGAAACTATGGTAAGCGTCTTGTAGCACTGAAAAATGCGTTGAAGCCGATACATCGATGCCTGACGAGCAAGTGAAACAAGAACGCTGTTAGGATAAAAGTACAAAACATACAAGGCAACACAAGTGGTACGTACTTGGCGTTCGCAGCTCATGAGCGACAGTCTGACCCATCGCTTTCCTCATCGCTGCCTCGTTGCAGTCAATCTTAATGGGGCCAATGCATATTCTCCCCTTTAACCCCAGCTCCTCTTCAAGGTTGCCTGCGAACATGACTCTTCCGGTTGTGTTCGCTACCTCCTGCGCGGAATACTTCAGACCAATGTAGAAGAACCCGTCTTCTGGTGAGCGGATGTAGTCACTCGAAATCCATTTGTACTCTGTGACCATGCTTTCCGTGTTGACATCGCTTAGTCCATTGTGAAAATGCGGTTGTCGTACCAGCGTCACATGAAACAACCCCACACGAACTTCCACTAGCGTACGCAAGAAGGGCGTTCGAGTGAGCAACATTGCACCGCTACAACTCTCGATCCCGACTTCGATACCAATGCCGCGTTTGGTTGTCTGAGCGTGGTCAGAAGTGCCCTCAGACAAGCGTAGTGTCATGGGCCCAATTTGCCAATTCAGTAGAGGGGCAACCTTGGACGGATTCAGAAGCGAGGCAGGAAAAAACTGCTTCTCAAACCACGATGTTGTGTTAAGCCCTAATTTCCGCTGCTTGTAGATCCAAGCACGAAGTGGATCCAAGTCCATTGCGTTCTCGTGTTTAGTTGGACTCGGCAGAACGCTGGTCGAGGCTGCGTGAGGTCGTGATATAAGCGGCAATGTATGATGAACAGAGAGCTCGGCGGCTCCAAATGCGATTGTTTGTCCACGCTTGAGACGGCGTTCATCAGTGGTGAAGTCTACGACTGGAGTGGCATCAACTGAATGACTTCGGCTATGTCGGGACAGTGAATCCGTGGGCGCTACAGAAAACTCCATTGCAGACGAAACCTTCCGCGTTGGCGAAGGAGGTGCAGCCGTAAAATTTAAACGGAGCTCTCTTTCAGCAAGAGCTCGGCATACCCGTTGTTCATACACTGACATGGTTGCGATGAAGTCCGAGAGTTCCCATAGTTCTTCTTGAGTGAGCGGGTCAAATTCAGGAAGAGGGCGTCGACGCGGTGACGATGAAGGGGAGTGACTTTTGTTAGCATCGGACACAGCACCAACCTGAGCTTTCAGGCCCAAAAGAGCCTTTCCTCTTCCATACAAAGCAACTTCCATGGCCTCTGGGCTCAGATTGCGCGCGTATAAGTGCATATAGCGTTGGCGTCGTATTTCTTGCATCTCTTTGTTATCAAATTCGTTATACTGCCACCAGCATCTTGGGTCAGGTTCTCGACCAGTACGCCTCTCTTCCCAGGCTTCTTTTCCCAACCGCTGCAGTTGATCTATAATGCAGCGGAATGCGTATCTCCACATCGCACGAAACCATTGTTTCGACTTGCGCTGTTTATCCATCGAAAAAGTCGTCGATGCAAGGTCTTCATCGCTAACAGGCGGCAATGGAAGTAAGAAGTTGGGCAATATCTTAACACTCGGTGGTGCATGATGCTCTCGATCAATGCATGAAGGGCGCCATTGCCACGAGCGAGTTCGTTTAAAATAATCCGCCACGTGCTCGAGCTCTTCCAGTATCATAGCAATTTGATCAAAGTCAAGATTCAGTTCGATTTCTTCCGTTGCGATGTCGACTGCTGCGAGAACTGGATTGGGCAGCCCTCCACTCGCGGTTTCATTTTGTTGCCCACGTCCGAAATCGAGCTTGACCCAAATAACTCGAATAAACACCAAGTCACGTCGCTTGTCGCGAGCGAAGGGCTTCAAAGCGCACTCCTTAAAGCGCTGAAGAGCGTCTGCGTATGTAAATTGGCGCGGTGGAGCGTCAGCTTCGGAGGAGGTAATTAGTAAACTCCCTACGGGGTGTTCCGCCATAGAAGATGTCGCCTCGGGCACGTTCCAGTACGCTTCGGCGTCCAGATCCGTGTAGAATGACGTGTTTTCAATTGTGAGTAGCTTGGACATGAGTATTTCCGATGCTTTCGGGTATGTGACTCCAGGTTGTTGCCGTCGGTATAAAATCTGCTCCTCTAACTCTCGAGAGGCTACGCGAATCAACTACAACACATTCAATATTAGCAGCGCAGTTGCTGTCACAATAAACCGTTCATGACACGATACACACCGGCATATAAAAACCATAGGCCACAAGTTTTTCACTCCGGTCACTCTGTCGATCGAGTTGATCAGTAGATTAGCAAGAAAAGACGCAATAATTCCAACAGCAGAATAGAATGACTCGTTGAACGACGTACCTCAACGCGAATGTGAATGCGTTCCAGCTGTACAATCATATCAGCGCCCATTGCTTGGACTCGACTCTGTGTCCAGAGCAGAGTCAACAAAGATATCGTCACTTCCATAACGACTTAATAACGTACCGCGATCCATTTCGCCGGAGAAATGAGCGACGCGTTGTCCTTTTTGGCTTCCGACGGCACCCCGAAGCTTTGGCAGATGGCGACGATCAGCTCTTTGGCATAGCGAATGAGCAGCTCATTCTCCCACGGCACTTTGTTCGGTCGTAGAACGAGGCAGATATCACTGATACTGACTTCGAGCGGCCATCCAGCCACCGCCCCCAGCAGTCCCTCCACTTTGAAATCCCCAATGTACCCAGCCGACAACTCGAACGGCAGCTGCAACGCGTTAATGAGCTGCACCAACCACAATAAAATATTAAAATATAATATAATAAAATATGTGAATAAGAATAACAACACGTACGGAAGTTTTTAAGAAGACGTCCGAGAGTTTAAAGTGACTGGACTCTGCAGAATCCGAACAACAGGACGAGACTATGAGCGTTTGCATCCATTTACAGAGAGTTGCGTCTGCCTCTCGCACCGAAGAGATCGCCAGTGTAGAAGGACACATTGTCCTCCTGGACGTCCTCGAAGAACTCGCCCAGGAGCTGCTGCAGCACCTCGAAGATCATCTTACGGGACTTTATGCCGCTTCAAGATATAAAAAAAACGATCCTGGTGAGGCGCACATGAAATTGTAATATGGTGTGCGCCACTTCATCTTCTTATTTTCCCAAACGACAGCCACGTTGTTAACGTCGCGTCGAGCAGCTCCCAAGACTTCGCCCTCCTCCCTCCCCACACGCCGCCGAGATGATCAAGTTCGTACTTATGGTGAACAAGCAGGGCCAGACGCGGCTGGCGCAGTACTACGACTTCCTGTCCATCCAGGAGCGCGTGGCCCTCGAGGCTGAGATCATCCGCAAGTGTTTGGGGCGTAACGAGACGCAGGTGCCGAGTGGTCCCCCCTCCCCCCAATTGATTGCAACTGAAGAAGAGACTGATCATTGTGTGGTTCTGTGTGGTGCAGTGCTCATTCGTGGAGTACCGTGGCTACAAGGTCATTTACAGAAGATACGCGTCGCTCTTCTTCATTGTGGGCGTCAAGGACGACGACTCGGAGGTGCGTGGATGTAGAGCAGTACGGTACATGATGGGGAGTAGAGTACTGATTGGTGTTATTGTGTAATTCGTTGCAGAATGAGCTGGGCATTTTGGAGTTCATCCACGCGCTCGTGGAGACGATGGACAAGTACTTTGAGAGTGTGGTACGTGGACGCAGAATAGAAGACTTTTGTTGCTCAAGAGACAGTGAACTGACATTTGGTTGTGTGTGGCTGCTGGTTGGTGGTGACTCTTTTAGTGCGAGCTCGACGTAAGTGAAAAGGAGTTTGCTCTGTTCGAGTTTTGTGGGGCAATTTGACTAATTCGTTGTTTTGCATTGCTGTTGCTGGTTGTGTCGTCTACAGATCATGTTCAACCTGGAGAAGGCGCACTTTATCCTGGACGAGATGGTCATGAACGGGTACATCGTGGAAACAAACAAGATCTCCATCCTCAAGCCAATCCATTTGATGGAGAAGGCTTCGTAAATGGGTTGGAGCTTCCAAGACGCCAGCTCTGCCAGACCATTGTCACCTCGGAAGTTTATCCGATCGAACCTCACACGAGAGAGTAACAAAAAGTGCGGTAGCTACCAAACTATTAGTTGAGACTCTCGTTGCCTACAGCAACTTCGTTGAAGTGGCCTGGTGTGCGCCACATCGCGGGTGGGCCGGGTGGGAGCCAGTGGAACCCGTTTACCCTTGTACATACAAAATTGCCGTCTTTTGTTTCGTCCAATGGGCTCGTTGGACCCGTCAGGGAGCCGCCACCCGTGAGTAGCAAACCTGCCGTCAGCTCACTGGTGAATTGCTCGCTTGGTCGTCCCAAGTGTCGTGTGCGTCGCTGCCTCTGTGTTGCATGTGCAATGATTGATCCGTCCTCTAATTGTGTGCGTCCTCTCCGCGGCTCTCTCGCCGTGCCGGCCATGTAATTTCCACCTTGCAATGCAGCGAATTCGAGTCGGGAGCAAGCGGCGAAGAGGGGCCACGACGGCGGCGCCAATTCCACGGTGGAGGACAGCTGGGCGAGCGTCGAGATCCCCGCGCGGGACGCAGCGGCCGCCAGGATCGAGCCAATCACGGAGCTGTCGGTGGCCAAGCGCGCGGGCGCCATGCCGTTCGAGGAGGAGCCGACGCGCAAGAAGAAGCTCACGAGCGTCGTGTGGGAGACCTTCACGCCGCTCTCCAGCAGCGGCTCACGGGACGGACTCATTGACTCGGCCCGATGTTCCATTTGCAACAAGGTTTTCAGTACGAGACACGGCACGTCGTCTATGATGCGGCATGCCAAGAGGCATAACGAGTTCCCGAACGGCACGCCCACGGGCAAGAAGGGGAAGAAAGCTGCCAATGGAGCAGTGGCCAATGGAGCAACTGCAGTGGTGACGGTGGGCACTGCCGGGAAGAAAGCGGCCAAGAAGGAGACGGCCGTGGTCGTGCAGATGGACGAACACGCAGCAGGTAATGGGTGGCGTGTATGGGCTTTCGAAGCGACGACGAGTTGAGTGATTTTTTTCTGACGTGGTGATTTGCGATTGGGAACTGTGGTAGGCTTGAAGCGCCAGCGGCTGCGGAATTTAAGTAGTGCGCTCATTGAATGGATCGTAGAAGACCAACAGGATCTCGGGGTCGTGCTGCATGAAAAGTTTTTGGACGTGCTGACTGCGTCGGGGATTAAGCCAGTGATACCGCCTGTGGATGCGCTGCAGAAGGCGATGGAGAGGAAATATTACGCGCTGTTCACGCGCGTGGGTGAGTACATTAATCGATCGGCGGTGGGCCGCATCACGTTTTCGTGTGATACGTGGTCGGGGTCGGTGTACAAAGGGTATATGGCCATTCATCTGCATTGGATCAATGCGGAGTGGGAGTATAAAACTATCCAAGTTGGTCTGGAAGGCTGTCCGCCGGAGTTCAACGCGTATTTTATGTCGGACTTGCTGTTCAACGTGCTTCAGAACAACTGGGGTCTGGGCAACAGATTACTTTGTGGTGTCACGCCTCTGGGTAACGAGTCCGCCGTGGGAATGGGATTTCTTCGCGAAAAGATCAAGGGTATTATAGGATTAGATAATATTTCTCCGGAGTGGAATGTGACGTGTTTGGGCCATCTCATTCATGCGGGTGTGCTCGCGGCACTCAAGGAGATTCGCCACGAGACCGTGAAGCTGCGCTCGCTGTTGTCGCTGCTGAAGTCTACAACTGAAAGTCAAGAGCATTTTGCGCTGCGGACGACCGAGATGGGACTGCAGTTTCCAGATCAGCTGCCGAATATGGACTCGCCCAAGAACTGGAGGACAACAATCACGATGATTTTGGAAAGCGCGAAGATCAAGGACACCATCAACTCTCAGTACGGCGATGCCTCGAACGGCATGAATGGTTTGCTGCTCGAGGAGACCGAGTGGGATTTATTAGTGTGGGTGGCCACCTTTTTAAACAAGTGCATGCAGATGGCTACGTGCCAGAGCGACCAGAAGCACATTTCGCTGAGCACCTCCATCAACGTCTGCAAGGCGATCGTCGGGCTATGCGAGAGCACCGCTGCGTCAGCATCAGACTTCCCCGTGAGTGCTTTCACCAAGGTTCAGACCGTGTGCTTGAAGGTGAAAGCAAGCCTGGAGTCGTATCATACGGAGCACTCGTCTCCGTACTTCCGGCTGGCGAAAATCCTGGACCCGCGGTTTTCCAACGAGTCAGTGGACAAGGCTGCCAAGAAGACATTTCTTCGGGACATGCTGCGCACGAACGTTTACGACGCGCTGTCGGACGCCCCGCGGTTGGAAGACGAGCAAGCTCGGCATGACGCCTCGGCTGCGTACACAACGTTCGAGAAGCTGCTCGATATCGGTGAGGGAATGCCCGATTACGCGATTGACGGGGACGAAGTCGATCGGTTCTTCGACGCGACGCTCATTCGCGACAAGCGGTCAGACCCGTTCCTGTGGTGGAAGTCGAACGAAACGCGCTTCCCGTCCCTGGCAAAGCTGGCTCGGGACATTCTGTCCATCCCCGCCACGGCCGTGCCCAGTGGTGCCGTGTTCACGCAGGCCGTCTACGCTCGCGCCCTCAACGCAGAAGTGATGGAGACCAACAAGCTCTTCAAATTCAACGAGCTCGCACGTGCATGGCAGATTGGGCGCCAGAACTTCGGGCGCAAGCGGCGTCGCGACTCTTTTGACTACTTGGACCCCCCGCTGGAACCCCCCGCCAAATTGGCGTCATATGAAGAAAGTATTTAGGTAAACGACGGCAACAACCGATCGAATCTCAAAGCATTCCATCCCGTCCACAACCGTTTTCCTCAGGTGGACATGATGTCCACCTTGGTTGAAGTGTCACCACACCACAATCCCCTTCTGACACCTCTATAAACGTATATTTATTCATAGCAAACTCAAGTACAAACATACCTTAGTATATGATACCCTTCGTTATCGTTTACTGACCCATTCAGCGTAAAGTGAAATGCACCAGTGTATTCTAAAACGTTCACGTCAGCATCACTTCAATCTTCAACTACGTCAGCGGTCTCTCGTTGGGCATTCCCCAATCTTCCGCGTCAGTGTCAAGAGCTCCCCCGCCTCCTCGTAATGTCCTTTAAGAACGTGTACATTGTGGCCGCCAAGCGCACGCCCTTCGGCAACTTCGGGGGCAAGCTCAAGGACATCACGGCCACGGATCTGTGCGCCCACGCGGCCAAGGCGACGCTCGCGGCCGCCAAACTGGACCCGGCGCTCGTGGACATGGTGCAGGTGGGCAACGTGGCGCCCACGTCTCCGGACGGCGCGTACATTGCGCGCCACGTGCAGCTGAAGGCCGGCATCCCTCTGGAGAAGCCGGCGCTCACCATCAACCGCCTGTGCGGCAGCGGATTCCAGTCGGTCGTGGGCGGCATGCACGAGATCCTCCTGGGCGACGCCGAGATCGCGCTCTGTGGCGGCGCAGAGAACATGTCGCAGTCTCCATTGGCAGTGTACGGCCACCACGCGCGCTTCGGCGTGGGCCTGGGCGCCGGTCTGAACCTGCAGGACACGCTGTGGTCGGCGCTCACCGACTCGTACGCCAAGACGCCCATGGGCATGACGGCCGAGAACTTGGCGGACAAGCACAACATCACTCGCGAAGAGTGCGACGCCTTCGGGCTTCGTAGCCAGACCCGCTGGGCCGAGGCCCAAGCTGCCGGGTGGTTCGATGCTGAGCTAGCCCCGATCGAGGTCAAGGCTGGACGCAAGACGGAGGAATTCGCTGTGGACGAGTCCCCCCGCGTGGTGGACATGGCCAAACTGGCCAAACTCAAGCCTGTGTTCAAGAAGGACGGTGTGGTCACGGCTGGCAACGCGTCCGGCATCTCGGACGGAGCGGGAACTGTGCTGCTGGCCAGCGAAGATGCCGTGAAGAAGCACAACCTAAAGCCTTTGGCACGTGTAGTGAGCTACCAGGTGTCGGGAGTGGACCCGACGATCATGGGCATTGGCCCCGTGCCGGCTATCAACGGTGCACTGAAGCGCGCGGGTCTGAAGAAGTCGGACATTGACATTTACGACATTAACGAGGCCTTTGCAGCCCAGTGGCTGGCGTGCGTGAAGGAGCTGGAGATCGACCCGGAACTTGTCAACCAGTGCGGCGGAGCGATTGCTCTAGGACACCCTCTCGGTGCGTCGGGAAGCCGGATCACGGCCCACCTGACGCACACTCTGCAACGCACGGGAAAGAAGTACGCGGTGGGATCGGCCTGCATTGGTGGCGGACAGGGAATTGCGCTCGTGCTGGAGAACGTGGCATAACTGAAAATGAACCGAGAAGAAGTTTTGGCTGAGAAACATACTCGCCAAGAAGTAACAACTCAATAAACAAGACGAACACATTAATGACCGGCGTTTATTCAATGCAGGTTTAACTACAGTTACCCAAAAGCAAAGGTGTGTCGATGTGTAGAAAGCTCGCATAAGATCAACAAAAGCCGAGTGGTTATCTATCTGGAAACAAACCTCATATCCTTACCACAAAAGCCGATGATCTCTGCTACCAAAACACTTGTGTTGCCCAGCTATTAGGCTCCCCAGTTCGGATTGAAAAGAGGTCCACCTTCGTCGTTCTTGTTGTAACCAAACCCATATTCTGTCTCTGGTGCAGGTGTGTTGGGCGCCGCTATTGGACTCACGAAGAGCCAATCCCACAAACTCAGTTGACGCTCGGCGTCTCCAGTTCCAGGACTCTGGGGTGGCAGCACAACATTGGTCTCGGAACGTAGTTTCGTCGCAGGAACGGGAGTCGTAGCCTCAATCTGCGATTGTATGGCTGAAGTTGTGTTGACCAACGCCAGTGAACAGAAAGCAGCAGCTGAAGCGATTCGCATACTTGTGTGCTTCGAAAGCTTTTACAAGAGCTTGATTGACGATTAGTGTGGTAATTTGAAAGTGAGTTTCAACCTTTCGTGTCGGGTGGAATGTGCAGATTTTGAATTGCTCGTTTACGATACACCGCGATATCGTAAACGGACACGGCTGTCCAGTGTTTGTATTGTACGGCAAATAATACATGTACCGGCCAACGATGCAGGAAGCGGAAAGAAAGCTTACGGTCCCATCTGTCCACTTTCAATTCCCTGCTGGGGATCGCAATCAAGTGTTAGGCTGTGCGCGTCTTCATTTATTGTTTGGGATAGTTCTGCAGAACAGTTTTTCACGTGGGGTCATCCTAAAGTCGTAGAGATCAAAGAAGTTTGATAGGTTATTTGCCAGTTTTGCTTCGTCGTGGTTTGCTGCCGTTGTTCTCGACCAGCAGATCATCACTTATAAAATAAAGAACGGGGTCACAGCTTTTTGGGATATCATTCATTCACTGCCACACTTCTGTAGCCTAAAATGTTGAGTCTTGGCCCCCGAAAAGTCCAAAATCGACATCCTTATCCCCGAAGCCGGACGTGGGCGTTGGCGCTGGTGCTGTATCGCCAAACAACCAGTCCCAAAATCCCAGTCGACGTTCAATGGCCCCATTCCCTTGCATATGGGGTGGCGGCATCACGTTGGTATCGGAACGCAGCTTCGTCTCAGGAATTGGAGTCGTGACTTCATTTTGCACCGCAATGGCGGAGGAAGTGTCGATCAGTGCGAGTGAGCAGAAACCAAGAACTGGAGCGAAACTCATGTTTGCTTGCGTGCTCTTTTGAGGGCTTGATTGTCGTTGCTGAGCGTTGCTGAGTAAGTTGGAAACTGTGGTCCAACCAGCACTCTTGGATGCATTTTTGCCTGGTGCTTTGCTAAATAGGGTGTTTCAGTTCAAACTCTTAGAGTTGGTGCCATCCGTCCTCCATCTTAAGCTGGGAGCTGCACTACGCTCAGTGTATGCTTCCATGAAAGCACTCTAAAGGTATTCTGAATAGTGTTGTGTGTATCGTGAGTGTTGGATGTAGTCAATCATTCTTCACCAAAATCTTAGGATGCCACAGTGTTAACCTCAGAATGCAGCAATGTAGCTGGAATCAAAATTGCATTCAACACTATGAACGACGAAGGAGAGTTCTCGAGCGAAAGCGCTGACTGTTTAAGCTCAAACAGGATTATTGCGTGCGCAAGGAGTTTGTTTGCGCTGTGTACGGGTCGTGTGCAGGTTGACGAGAAGGATGCAAAGTGACCTTGGTCCAGATTGACTACATGTAGGAAAGAAAGATCGAGCAGGAGATGCGAAATATATTAGCCTTCGCGTACCGCTAAGGGGTTAACTTGGCTATCACAACACTTTTCATGAATCAATTTTTCCGCTGATTCAAAACATATATCGGCAGTTTAGTTCCCCTGCTGGAATCGTTTGATAGGGATCATGTTCCCCAAAACGGATTAAACAGCGGCCCGTTTCCGTTGTCATCGTTATCATCGTTACCAAAGTCGAACGCGGGCGCAGCCGTGTCAGGTCCTGCGGTTGGACTCTCGACCAACCAGTCCCAGAAACCCAATTTACGATCACCACCCTCTTCTGCTCCAGGCTCACGGGCTACTGGTGGGCGCACAGGAATCATCACCGTCGCTTCTTTCTGTGTACTTGCAGCCAAAGTCGTGTCGATCAACACGAGCGAGACGAACAAGAGAGATGAAGTGATATTCATGCTTGGACTCGACGATGTTTTGCTTGGTAAGTGTTGACGGAGAGGCGATTGCAAAGTGATCAAACCTCTCGGCTGTAATGAACTGACGGGCGTTATTAACAGAGGTTGAACGGTTGAAAAGGTTGTAAATATACAACCTGATCGGGAAAGTTTGCGTAATAGTAGTGCGCATAGATGCTGCCAAGGTTGAGCATTACAACCACCCCAGGCTCGGTTGAGCGCTCGCAAAACCGAATATTTGCAATTACATCGACAAACACTGAATCTCGCTCTCGTGATCTAGCCACAAGTAACTATCTTGGCAAGAACGCTAACGCGCGGCAGCTTTCGCTCCCGCCATTATAATGAAAATCTTCTTCCGATCCAGTTAGCAGCAGCCTGAGCACGGCGGTGGGCTACCCGCCCCCATCGGATTCGGCTCGTTCACGACGGTCCCCTCCGCCATCTAATTTCTTCTTGTGCAAATCAAAATATATGGTGAACGACGCACGTTTGTTGTCATCAACGAGGTTGAATGGTTGAGATATTCTCGTCTCTGGCACACTTGGACCTTGGTTGAATATTCAACCGCTCAACCTCTGTTAATAACGCGCCTGAAGTAAGTAAGGTTGTACGCTGTTTACGATACGTTGCACAGTTTTGGGCTTCCTAGCCTTTAGCAACATGAGAGAGGATGATTTCTGAACCAAAGTACTGTAAAAATGTACCGTCCTTCTATTTGGAGCAGTATATAGTGGTTAGGGTCGCTTCGCTCCTCAATTGCACGGCGTTTGCACCGCCAACTTCGCTTCGCTCGTGGCGGGCAAGGATCCCGCGCGGATTAGATGGAACCTACTACTTAGACATATTCCTCCGGCCTACGCGCCGTCCCCTGACAGACCTCCGCTGCGCTCCGGTTGTCAAGGCGCCTCTCTAAGGCCTCAACGGGCCTCTATTGGGGTCACCTAACCGCGATTTTAGTTCAGAAGTAAGTATGCGAGTTTATTTTTAAGGTTTTCTCTTAGCAACATAAGCGTTTGAGTTTCGAGTACAGCGTGACTCATCCTTTTGTCGCAGGCTGGGAAATCATCAACAGGTATTGGTTCGTACCAGTGCTCGCACTATAATGTCAGGCGTGGCAGTATGCAACGGACCCCTCGTCGACAACAAACCATTGGGAACACAAAACATCGTAGCGATGCACATAAAAATCATGAGTGGAGTCGATAGCTGCATGCATACATTAATTTCGGTGATCCACTACCGATAATTTTCTCAGATCGCCCCACTGCTGTAAAATGTTGAATTTTAAACTCTGTTCATGGGTCTCGGTGAAGGATATACTTTAATAAATGGCGGTCGTTCTCACATTTCTTTTTGGCTTTTTATTGACCTTTATCGTTGTTGGTGATGTGGGGGAATATTACGTCTCCATGCAACTTGAAACGTTTATTTGAAGACTCTTAGCTGCAAAGAAATTAGTCCTTTGTCTGAAAAACTAGTTGACTAGAAGGAGGCGTACAAATTCCACCTGTTTCCAATACTTGTAGCAGATCGGAATACTACCCTTGGAAACAGCAAAGTATGGGTTTATCTCCAAAAAGGCCCACGACGCCTCCATGGTCCATCGTCGTCATCACCGTCCCAAAAGTTGTCACAAGAATCATCATCATCATCATCATCATCGTCGTCGCCGCCGCCTAAAAAGCGCTCGGGCACCGATTCCGTTTTGCCTGGGAGAGAACTTGACCCCTCCGATAGATGAACCATAATTGTTGGGTTTGGCAGGCCTCTTTGATCCGCGATCGCGTGGTTTGCCTCTGTTAGTGCCAGTACCAATAAACCAAATGCATGTATAAACCCTTGAGCTCGAGTCATCTCACGGTTGTCGAGGAAGACCAGTAATTCGAGAATGACTATGAAGTACATGTATGCAAAGGATCCTCGAATAATGCTACTAAATATTTTCTTGGTCTTTTTTGATTCTGCGCTCAGAAATCAAGAGCTCTCATTCCCCAATTCACAGAAATCTCGACTAAGAAATACTCGAACCAGTGCAGGACTCAAACGTAATTTTTGTTGTTGGTTTCTTGCAGATATTTCATGGCACTTGGTCATTAACTAACAATGACACTTGATGATGGTGACAACAACGAGTCAAGTTAGTTCGAATACTACCGCTCTTGCTTGGTTTCCCTCGAAACAAACTTGACTTCATATTTTTTAAGTTATAGAATCATGTTTATCCGTTATTTTACAACTTAGTACTGCGCAAGAGCTCATCGGCAATTGCTTACAGCATTCGAAATCCATTACAGGTCACAAGTGCAGGGAAAAAAAGATGTAGATTCATCCCATCAGCACAACTGGCATTCACGGTTTGAAAACAGAACTCTTCATGAAGGTTTTTGAGGTTACAAGTTTTCACTACATGAACAACAATTCAGCAGTCTAAAACAGCGCGTTTGAGTCCCCAAACAGTATATCGTCGTCATTATTTCCGAAGCTGAACGCTGGTGCTGGCGTGTCAGGCCCCGCTGTAGGACTTACAAACAGCCAATCCCACAAACCCAGTTGACGTTCAGCGTCTTCAGCTCCGTGCATTTGGGGTGGCGGCATGACGTTGGTCTCGGTACGTAGTTTCGTCGCAGGAATCGGGGTCGTGACATCATTCTGCGTCTCTGTAGCGGAGACCATGTTGGTCAACAAGAATACGCAGAAACCTAGAGCAGAGGCGAAGCGCATACTTGAGTGACTGAACGGATTTTGAGGCGTGCTTGTCGTTGGTGAGGTGATTGGAAAGTGAGGTCCAACCTATCGTCTCTCGTGGAATGAGTTACACATTGCTGCTGTTCGGTACGAATCGACGATGATCACTACTAAGCTGTGCAAGGTGGTTCGCCGGACGGGGTGTTTCGGCTGACGGATGCCACTGCATTTCGAGCCTTCCACCCTCTATCCTATGCTGGGAGCTCGTAATCAGCCTACATTACTGCGCTTGAAGATAGTTTTGAAGATAATTGCCTGGTAGGCACAACGATGTTTGATTAGTTTTTTTAATTTAGGTTTCTTGCTCACCTTTGTCATGATGCATAATGAAAACCCAATGAACAACAGAATACTGACAGAGAAGACGCTCTGTACGCTGTAAACGATGTCGAATAGGAACAATGTGCTGGATTCTATAAGGCTGATCCAGAAACAAGAGGACAGGTGGATCTTCCTTTCATGTTGTTGTTCAACTTGCAGGTTAGGTTCAATCCGTTACAGCAACAAGAAGGTAGAGCTTTATGTTGGCATGCGATCCTTGGTGTTATTATCAGAGATGGACCAGTACTATATCGAAACGTTATTCCCGATTCGGCCGCTCGTGTAAGACCTGTAGTTATCATTTCGTGCTATCTGCAACACAGTCGACACAACCATGCCCCACAACGCTCAATGGCCCTCTCTACACCGAGCTGAGGTCATGAATCTGTCTTTCTGTGGGTTTGCTTCTTGGTGGCTTATCATCCTCAGTGTACATCTTGTCACGGGCGCGTACAATCTGGCGTACGCGAAAATGTACTGGGAGTTCGAGCTCACCACGTTCAGTTTCATCCTCATGTATCACGACATTGGAATCTCTTCTCGGTACGATCATAACATTGCGTACGTTTTCGTGGCCCTGGCTTCGCTGCATGGGATATGTGCACTGTTGATGATTGCTGGTTCACTTTGGCAACGCAAATTGGTTTTCGTGTTGAGAAGGAGGAGGCATCCAAGTTCGAGCAAGACCTTTCAAGGAACGAACTCTACAGACCCAAATTTACGCCAGCAAGAAGCAGAAGTATCAACAAGGTCAGCTCGAGTCGTACGATTCCTTTCCACTGTGTACCACAGAGCTGCAAGTCAGCACGGAATTTTTGGCGTGAAAGGGAGACACTTTCATATCGTTCTCATGTGTCGAGAGGTTGTTGAGGTGGTGCTGCAATCGGTTCAAGCCATCCGCATGAGCAAATACTTGCCGCGGTTATTGCTGAATCGCTTCTATGTGAGCTTGTTGGCGGTCAATTGTTGCTCGTCTGTATTTGTTTACTCGCGATGGTTCTCGCACAACGAAGCTCGCCGCCGTTTTGCAGCTCTCCTTTCCGACTGCATTCTGAACCTGATGACCACGATTGGTGTCTCCATCATTATAATGCTCCATTATGCTGACACGTATGAACTCGCAAACTTCAAAATGGACCTAATTGATGACGACGAATGGATTGCTCAAACGTTAAATGAAGCACGAGTGGTGTTGGTGATGTCGTGGCTGGACCTTGCGACCCGGGTCATTTTCTCATTGGGCCTAGTTGCTACAACTACCGATATGAAGGCATTGCTGCGTTATTCTACCAAGCGTAATAAACACACTGTGAACGCTGCTGGGTCGAGTCTGACCTTAACAGGAAATCTAGGAGTGGTCCCAGAACAAAACAACTCGTCAACCGCAGTCAAAACTACGTCTCATACGAACATTCAACTCGTGGTGAGCAGCTCGACGTACAAAGGCACTGGTCTGCAAAGCCGGAAAAGTCGAGTCATGCTTCAAGGAGTACACATACTATTTGCTGTTTGGGGCGTCGTGATATTGGCGCTACATCTCCATGCTTCAAAGCAAACACCACTCCGTGAGTGTGCACCAAAAGTACTTCCTATGGCAGGAGCACTACCGTCATGTTACGCGGTGGAATTCAATTGTCATAACCTCGGTCTTTCAGCTACGAAAAAGGAAGTGAAAGCTGAATGGAAAAGGTTTGATCGCACTACAGCCATAAAACTTCGTATCTTCCATTGCCAGTCGCTCGAGGTGCCTGACAGTTTTCAGGACTTTAGTGTCCTCCAAGAAATCACAGTCTACAACTCAACTATATTGGACTGGGGCGATTCGGCCGCAATTACCAACACCCGTCATCCAAAGTTACGTCAAATATATGTCGTTCGGGTGAATATGACTGATGGTTTGCTTCCACTGGGGTTTCAATCACGAGATTTTCCCGTCATCATTATCCAGATCTGTTTTTGTGAAACAAACTTGGCGGCAATACCCGATGATCTCAAATGGCCCGTGGGACTCGTTTACTTCGAGAACAGCAAGTTGACGAATATACCATCGGCTTTTATTCAACATCCGCCATTTTATATTGCGCTTACAGGGAATCCGCTGACATACCTCCAACCAGAAATGTTCGAAGCTGGTGTATCGTTCCTCTACATCGGGAACACTTTTATCGACGAACTGCCTCAAAATTTATCACCAACGCTTCTGTCAATCCTAGATATTACGAACTCCAACATTTCGTTTTTCCCGATGTGGATGGATTCTCTCATCGATCTCACGCTGGAGAAGTGGCCGATAATAATTGCGGGAGGTTCTACCTACTGTTTTGATCTCGACAATATCATGAATGGAGTTTCCACGAGTTTTAGCGCTTCATTTGATCTCGACTACTCGTCGATATTGATGAATGCATCAGAGGAAAACTGGGAGCTCCTGAGTCAGATTGTCGATTGCTCCCCACCACAGTGGTCTACGCAATACCCACTGGGTTACGATGATGCGGTGTATGGTCTAGGAAGTGACGAGGAAACGGAACTATAGTATAGTAAATTACTTTGAAGCACTTGACTCACACAGGCCCCATTTGGCGAATCCTGGAGATTAAATTCTACTGCGGTAGTCGACAAACTCTGGAGGCAGCAAGATAATGATGTTGAGCAGAGGGACCAGTAGTATTATAACTTAGGAACCTATGGTAAAACTGTTGTCAGAAACATTCTCGGTGAAACGATTTTTTTCAATTATCAAACAAGTAGTGTTCATGCAATGGACGAATGCATGCGAGAAAACAGTTACTGCACTACTTCTCTTCGTCTCTCGTGTTGTCGCCACCCAGGGTCCAGTCGAATCCTTGGAACCCCTTGTCGTCGTTGTCGTTGTCGTAGGTGTTTGTGATGGGCGCTGGGGTAGCGGGTCCCGCCGTAGGGCTCTCGAACAGCCAGTCAAACAGTCCCAATTGACGCTCTCCGTCCTGCTTTTGGGGGGAGGCAAGTCGAATTTGTCAACACGCAGTTTTTTCGCTGGCACCGGAGTCGTCTGAGTCTCAGCAGCCGAAATGACGCCGAACAGGGCCAAAGAACTGATAACCAGCACGGAAGTGAAGCGCATGATGAATTCCCGAGCGGAGTCGGCTGAAGGCACTTGTCGGTTGTGAGCAGTGACGCGCAAAATGAAAAGTGAGCTCGCAGCGCAGTTCCGACCTGTCCACAGCACAGCACGTGATAGGATCCCCACAGTTTTCTCCTGCTGGGAAGCTGCCTGTGATGGTGATTGTACCGATAACATCACTGGATGTTATCTTCGCACTGTGAAGTTCGCAGCGCTTGCAGAAATTGCCAGAAGACGATTTCCTCTGAGCATGCTATACCGGTAGCACATATAGGTACTCTGAGTGAGACGTTCTCACACGCGAGCAAGTGGCTCCCAAGCACTACTGTACTACATGTAGACATACCAGTATACTTCCACCACTCAGTGAAAATACCGCCTTTACATTCTCCAAGATAACGCAGAGCAACGAACAGCGAATCGAGCTTCAACGTGCCTGTGACCCACAAACAATGAGGACGCATCATTGTATGCTGTCAGTTGCGATCACACGTATTTCGAGAACTGTATTCAAGTTTTGGGAAGCGGCAAAGTACTACAATAATGTTGGTCGCTTTAAGTAACTACATGAACTTCCTGCTTTTGATAAGACGACACCAACCCGCCAGAGATTGCGATACTTTAATCGCCTGTTGCCAGTCATTGTCACCCCGAATAACGTGCATCACATCATTGATTCGCCGCTTCTTCACTTCTGAAACGCCCCGGTCCTAAACGAAGTGTTGCTAACTTTTCGATAGTTGCTATCTGCTGTCGCTATGAAAGTATAATACGAAAGTGCATTGCTGTACAAACGTTGGGGTTTGGAAACCCCCAAGGAAGACGCGAGTTACAAAGGAATCAACAACTACATACAAAATTTGTTCAAATTTGCTTTTATACGAACGTAATGTAGTGCATGCATTGGAGCTAGCAGCTTGAATCATCGTTGTCGTCATTCGAGTCGTCGTTATCATCGTCCGAGTCATCATTATCATCGTTTGAGTCGTCGTCGTCGTCGTCTTTATCGTCGTCGGAGTCATCGTCAGAGTCGCTTTGAATTTTTAACGATCTTTTGGACACCTCATTCCTTGGCTTATCTTGAAGACTACCAATTCTGTTTGTGTTGACTTGCAATTCCTCCTCCATGACGACAACTCCAGTCCTAGGCACCGACTCGAGCATTTCCACTGGAAGTGCTTCCACAGTGCCAAACACCGCCAGTAGTAGAAAAACTAGCTGGGTGCGCATGTTGTTTGGAGTGTCGAGACTCTTGTGAATTGGGCAATGGGAGTTCGTATCCATGCTATTCAATCTTGATTAATGGAAACGTATTAGATTGAGATTTCAACCTCGACATCCATCCTTCATCTAGCACTCAACCTCACTTTGGACGACGCATTTCCAACGTACTTACACTGATTCGAAAGAAACGCAAGTGGCGTAGTATATGCTGTCATTATTGTCGTGTCTGGCAGAAACAAGTCTCAGCCCCAAGCAGATAAAGCAGAGATCCCTTACCTCAGCAGCTTACGTGCTAATACAATGTACCTTATCTCTTGAAGATGCAATCTTCCTGTGTCCTCTCGACCTCGCCAACCCAGCACAAACGACCCATGCCGAAGTAGATTAATATCTACGGGAGTAGTCACGAGAATCTCTGCGGCTTCGGCGGTCACGGTCTCGGCTACGGTCCCCACCACGATCGCGACGGCGGTCCCGCGACCTCGACCTCGAACGACGTCGTTCACGGCGATCGCCGCCACGTCCTCGGCTCCTACTGCGATCACGCGCAGGCTCACGCGCTCCAAATCGATCTGGCCTTGCTCCTGCTCCTTCGTCACGTTGGGCACCCACCTGGAAATGGCCGATCGCTTCGCGTCCCGAATACTTAACGTTGACATCGGCGCCACCTTTTCGCGTCTCCCCGATGCCGCCTCCGAACTTCCGAGGCAACCAGTCACGCACTGTGCGTCCTCGCTCCACATCCACCACCACTCGACGGCCGTCGATCTTCTTGCCGTCCGCGTACTTGTAGGCCGACTTCATGTCCGCCTCCTTCTCGTACTCGACGAAGCCGTAGCCACGGGACTTGCCCTCGGGATCTTCCACTAGCCGCACGCTCTTGACAGGTCCGTACTGCTCGAACTCGTGTCGCAGCTGCTGCTCCGTGGTCTCGTAGCTGATGCGGCCTACAAAGAGCGTCTTGTACGCGTCCTCGGTCTTCCTCGAGTCTTCAGCGTTTGGGTCCCACTTGGCTCGGTCCTCCTGCATCTTTGCATCATTGGCCGCCATCTTCTCCTTCCTCTGGCGCTCGCGTCGCTCCTTGGGCGTCTCTTGCACCTCTCGGGGCGGGGGTTTCTCCGTCTCGAAGGCGTCCACGAAGCTCGCGAGGCCCGTGTACGGCGGCATCTTGCGCTTCACCAGTCGCGGCAGATGGTCCAGCGGCACGTTGGGCTCGAAAAGGACCTTGAGGTGTGGGGGCAGGTGCATAATGGCGGGCCCCATGCCGCTGGAGCTCATCTGGCCCTTGGGCGTCATCTTGCGGTGCGCGTTCGGGTTGCTCATGGCGGTTGTGGGCGCTTGTAGACGGGGAAAAGGGTATAGTCAGAGAGAGGAGACGCAGAGGAACACGATGCACTGCTCACGAGGGCTGGAAGACGCCTGTAGCCACCGGGAGGGCGCGTGCACGACGAGCAAGAGCGGCCGATCTACGTGCCTAAACCGACGGCGACTCGAGTGGCTCGCTAATGGAGACTTATGCTGGTAGATGGGTTTATATTATTTTATGCTGGATGATAGTTCCACTTGGCTACATTTTGTCCACGTGGATCAATTCGAGTCAAAGATGCGGCCGACGACGTGGCTGAGCGCGGGCTTGGCGGCGCTGCTGGCGGCGACGCAGCCCTCGGCAACGGCCGCTCGAGGCGTGCACGTGAACTTGACGGCCAGTTGGCCCAGCTCCCCGTTCTTCCCGCTGCTGGAGGCCAGGTAGAGGCTGTGAAATGATTATTTCTTTATATTTTTATTATTTTTAACTATTTCTTATTTGATTACTGTAGTGAATTTCTAGCGGAAGAAAACCCGCTGTATTTCTGGAAGTTCCTGGAGGAACTGGGGACGCGCACGTCGTATGTGGAGCTCATGGGAGGCGACGTGGACGCGCTGGGAACGCTCGCTGTGACGGTGGCCGAGAGCATCGCGCCCGAGTCCAAGAACGTAAGTTGAAGATATTTTTTTACTATATTTTTTTATTATTATTACATTTATTTATTAAAATTGTATATTTATTATGTGGTGAAAATACAGATCTTGGAGCTGATGCTGGCGACGCGCACGTACTCCGTCAAAGTGGAGATGTTCCGTCAATTGGCACTGGACTCAGGCGTTCGTCCGTGTGGTGCAGACGCCACAACGTGGGCCGTGTTTTACCGTGAACCGCACTGTGTAGAGTCGGTGGCGTGCTCTGTGGACGAGTTGGAAGATATTCTTGAAGGCAAGAAGCAGCAGAACAGTGGTCAGGCGTGTGTGGCTGCTGGCGTGAATGACGTCGAGCTGCAGGTGGACCACAAGTACCCGCACTTGGCGTCCGACTCGGAGAAGACGCCGATGTCGGGCATTTTGTACGGTCTTGTGGGGACGGAGAAGTTCGATGCTTTCCACACGAAGCTTGTGAAGCAAGCGCAGAAGAACAAGATTCAGTACATGGTTCGTCACTACCCACATGACTCTCCGCTGGATACCTTGCTGCAGGGATATGGTGTGGCTTTGGACATCAAAAATATGGAGTATAAGACCATTGACGACTCGAAAAAGGCCGAAGATGATGCCGCTGTGGTTGACGAGGAGGATGGTGAAGAGGACGACGAAGAGGAAGAGGAAATTGACGAGGAGGAGGTGGAAGGCTTCCTTTTCAAACCTCTCATGGCTCGTCACGGTGTCATTGCCGATGATTTGAAACAATACTATGATGTTCTGGTTAGAAAGGCAGATAGTGAGCAAGACCAGGAACTCAAGGCCTGGCATTTGAAGGATTTGGGTGCAAGTGCAGTGCGTGCAGTAGTAGATGCCAAAAACCCGCTCAAGAGACTGGAAACGCTGTCGCAAGACTTTCCGGTTCAAGCGAAAAAGCTGGCATTCTCGCGAAAATCGATTTCTACTGAACTCCGTGAAGAAATTACTTCCTCGCGCATGCACGTCACCAACCGGAGACTAAAAAACAAGTTCATCCTGAACGGTATCGCTGTTGACCCATTGGAACGCTCTTTCAACGTTTTTGACTTCATGAAGACTCTAAAAGAAGAGTGGTCTGTGGCGAAGCAGCTTGGAGGATTGCCGCTAAATCAGTCGGAGTTGGAAGACATGTTGACCCATGTGCGCGAGACGAATCAAGAGCAACCTGCAGTCCGTATTAACATGCGTGGCTCGTTTGGTGGGTCGACCCCGTTGTATCTGAACAACATTGAAACAGACCCAAACTCGGCCAACTGGTCCCCTGAAGTGGATACTCTAAGGCGTCCAGCCTGGAACCTCATATTTGTCCGCAAGAACATGTATGAATGTGTGCTTGTCTTTGATCCGCTGTCGGGTACCGGACGTGCAGCTCTTAGCCACATTGGTTTCATGCGTATGCGTGGTGCCCCTGTCCAGTGGGCGCTCCTCGTGTCTTCAAAGGAGCTTATGGCAAGCAAAACGCCTGATGATCGTCGGACACTGCTGGAGACGTATAAGACCAACACGCCTACCGACAAGGCATCACCGTGGCACTTCGCTAAGCTCTTGATGTTGGCTCAAGCAAAGGATGCTACCGAAGCAGGAATTACCGATGATGCAAGTAAGGCATCTGACAGTGATGCTGATGAGACTAGTGAAACTGCAGAAGAAACGGAGCGAATTATCCCAACGAGAATTGCATCGGCATTCATTCAGCGTATCGGAGAAGATTCAAGCTCAGACGTTCTTGTTGGCACCTTGATCGACGCTTACAGCGATGCTGCTGAAAGTGTTGGGTCGCTTAAAGA
The DNA here is from genome assembly GCA_032158285.1 of Phytophthora sansomeana. Taxonomy (NCBI): domain Eukaryota; phylum Oomycota; class Peronosporomycetes; order Peronosporales; family Peronosporaceae; genus Phytophthora; species Phytophthora sansomeana. Next base: position 941,871 of record JAPDHH010000202.1, read on the forward strand.
AAATGGCGAGGAAGCATTAGCGTGCCTCAAAAGTGATCGATTTGACGAAGAAGTGCTGGCCATGACAGATTACATTCATCTGAAGCACGTACCGTTGGGTTCGTTTGTATTCAATGGTGTGCTGCAAAAGAACCTGGACATTCAGCGGTCAATGATGGCCAATTTCGGACGCGATCAGCCCCTATACATCAGCATGGCCCACCGAGGCATGCTGAACGACGACATGGATCTTATTGAAGAACTCATGACGGAACAGAATGCGTACCCAGCTTATTTGTCAATTTTTGAAAACTCCGAGAGCAAGATACCAGGAGACATCGAAGTGGATTCTCCTAAACATCTCTTTGCTGATGATGTGGACGGTCGCCTCGAAGCTGCAGCAAAGCCTGCAATTTCGTATTTGCATGCTCCTGGTTCGAGAGCTCTGGCTAAAAAGCAGACGGTGATTTTCCCAGTGGACCTTAATGACCCTCGCGATGCCAGTCATGCCTATCATGTTGTGAAAGCTGTGCTAGAAGACTCGGAACAATCTTTGCGCGTTGGAATTGTCCCTCAGCTGGTAATTGACGCCGCGAGCAAAACGAGTGTGGGTGAGCTTGCAGCAGCGATTTTTGCCGCAGTGGGTGATTCAGACAACGAGATACATATGAAATTTTTGTTGGAAACCCTGAGCTGCGTTATCAAGGGAAAGACTGTTGACGACACCAAGTTTAAGCTTACTGGTATCTGGAAGAAGGCGAAAAGCGACGAGCACAGCAAAGATCCCGCTTTTAAAAAGATTCTAGCACTTCTGAAGGCCAAGCCAGGTAAATGGTTGACCCCCAAGCAGCGCAAGGTTCTCACACAGTTCAATACTCTCCTCCGCTCTCGGTTCCCACCAGCGTTTGCTGAGGAAGCTGAGGATGATTCTGCCAAAATTGCTTTACCACACCTGTTTATTAACGGACGGCAGGTAAGCCTTCCGTCCCAGTCACTGTCAGACGAAGATGTATCAACGATCGTGAGTTTTGACCTCAAATATCGCAGCCAGCCCGTGGCCAAGGCGCTCATCAAGCGCAGTGCCACTCTGAGCATCAAGGAGGCCGACAGCTTAAGTTTCGGTATTATGAAGACGACTGGCATCGTCGACAAATATGTGAAAACGGATCGCACGTCTCGCTTGGATATGGATGAGAAATCCCTGAACATTGTTCGCTTGACGGGTGATCCGTCTCTTCAGGTTGCTGCGTATGTGGACCCATTGTCGGAGGCAGCTCAAGTGACCAGCTCGATGCTTCGGATGCTACACTCGCAGCTGAACGCTACCGTCGAGTTGGTGTTGATCCCAGCTGATGAGTACACTGAATTCCCGCTACAACGTTTCTATCGATACCTCTTTGAGAAGAAGCCGTCTCTTGCCGCCACAAGTGTCGAATTCCGTAAATTGCCCGTGCAGCCAATTTTGACCATGAAAATCGAGACACCCGAAGCCTGGAATGTACAGACTCTCCACGCAGGTGATGATCTGGACAATTTGAGAGTGGACCCTGATAGTCCCGCGGAGGCTAAGTCTACGACCAGCGCTGTGTTCAGATTGGAGAGTTTGCTCGTGTACGGCCAATGTCGCGATACGACTTTTAACATGTACTCACCTCCGAATGGTCTGCAACTGGTGCTTGAGCGTGAGGTTGGCGCTCAATTGCTACACCGTGACACCCTAGTGATGAAAAATCTTGGGTACTTCCAACTCCAGGCTACTCCTGGCGTGTGGTCTCTTCACTTAGCAAGGGGGCGAGCGGCTGACATTTTCAACATCATTGACCCTGATACAGAACAACCACTGGAGACCCACCCTGTGGTCGTTTACGACTTCGGCTCGCACATTTCTCAGCTATTTGTCCGTAAGAAAGATGGAATGGAGTATGAAGAGCTGCTGCAGTCGGTTGATGATGCAGCGTCGAGTGATAAGTCGAAGGTATCGGCCGAGGGGAAATCGACTGCTAAGGATGATGGAGCTCTCCGTTCTTACTGGAGCTCAATGCTTAGCATGATGGGTAAGCACGACGATGAGGCAGATAAAAAGCGTCACGATGCAATTGCCGACTCCGACAAAAATGGGTCTGCCGATGAGGATAGCGCGCTTGTACAGAAGAAGGTTCGTACTGGTGAAACCATTCACGTATTTTCAGTTGCATCTGGTTACCTGTATGAGCGCTTCATCAAGATCATGATGTCAAGCATACTCAAACGTACAAACAACCCAGTGACGTTCTGGCTGCTGGAGAACTTTTGTCGCCCGATTTCAAAAGATCCATTCCGGTTCTGCGCGAACAGTTTGGCATGGACATTCGTCTCGTTACGTACAAGTGGCCGAACTGGCTGCGTCAACAGACCGAGAAGCAGCGCATTATCTGGGGCTACAAGATCCTTTTCTTGGACGTGCTCTTCCCGCTCGGTGTACAAAAGATCATTTACGTGGATGCGGATCAAGTTGTCCGCGCTGACCTGAAGGAGCTTTGGGAGCTCGACATGGAAGGAAAGCCATACGGCTACACGCCGTTCTGTGACTCTCGTAACGTGGGCTTCCAGTTCTGGCGCCAGGGCTATTGGAAGGACCACCTTCGTGGAAAGCCGTACCACATCAGTGCCCTGTACGTGGTTGACTTGGCGCTCTTTCGTCAGATGGCAGCGGGTGACATGCTGCGTGCAGTGTACAGCCAACTGAGTGCTGACCCCAACTCGTTGGCGAACCTGGACCAGGACCTGCCAAACTACGCGCAGCACCAGATTCCAATTTTCTCGTTGCCGCAGGAATGGCTCTGGTGTGAATCCTGGTGCAGTGACGAAACCAAGGCTACGGCAAAGACCATTGACTTGTGCAACAACCCCAAGCACAAGGAGCCCAAGCTGGACATGGCCAAACGCGTCATTGCTGGCGAGCTTTTCAACGAATCCTGGATTGAACTTGACCAAGAAATCAAGGAAGTTGAGGCAAATTACGTCGAGCAGGATGCGGCTGAAGTGTGAGTCTGTCGAGTGTGTCCTCGATCCAGCAAAGGGATGAATTCATTCGCTTCAATAGAAAGGGAATTCATAACCACATCATGTTTCTATTCTTCCTCCTGCTGTTGTTTTAACAGGACCTGACGCAGCAACAGGCGAGATCGGTCGTGCGGTGTAGCGAATCGCGTGCAACTCAGCACGCGGATGCATTCTTCCAGTGTCGTAAACTCGATCTGTACATTGTCAAAACGGCACTGGAACTGCTGGGTTTCAGCAGCTTGTCCGCGTCCCTGATGTACACTTCGGATATCCAACACCAGCATCTGCTCGATCGCAGTCTTCAGGTCGTCCACATTCGAGTAGAAGGACGACAACTTAGCGTCCACCAGCTCTGTCAACGACGTCAAAGCTTCCTGCGAGAACTCCACGGGTCTCGTAACAACGTCCGTCTCCGCAGCCACCCAGTCCGGGACAACGTACCCTGGCACATAGTCCGCAGGTACGTACGGCTTGACATCCAGCACGGGTGTGCCGTTCACCAGGTCATGGCCACTAATCTCAATGCACCTGTCGTGCACAGCCTCAATCTTGACGACCGAGAGTCCAACCGAATTGGGTCGATGCGGCGTCCGCGTGGAGAAGAGTCCGACCTTCTTGCCTCCGAGTCTCGGAGGAGCAATCTTGGCTGGAAATGTGGTCTTGGGAGCTCCTTTGGCCAAGTTGGTGTTCTCATGGAAGACGAAGAGCACCCACAAGTGGCTGAACTGCTCCAGACACTCGAGAGACGCCGGTGGGATGCTCGTCTTGAACGTGATGCGAGCTCGTGCGTTCTGCACGAGTCCTCCTTGTCTCGGAGTGCCGCGGCGGTCAGCGAAGCACGACTGCACGTGACCCACAGCTTCCAAATTGTATCCTGCCGCCTCCTGTTGCCTCTGCAGAGCTTCGCGCGCCTCTCGCTCGGCGTTCGTGCGGCCAGCGCGTTCCTGGGCCCGCAGCTGCTTCTGGCGCTCGATTTCCTGCTCCAGCTCCTTCACCAGCGAGTCGTCACTGCGCAGACGTCCGCGCCAGCCTCTGGCCAGCAAGTAGCGCCCCAGCCACGCGCCCAAGGAGGCGCAGAGCGCCCCCGACGCCACCAAGGACGCCGCCGTCCACCGGCTACTGGTCAACATGAAGCGGATATGCGTGTCTCGTGCAGCAACGATGACCGGAAAAAGAGGTGTGGGCCACCTCAATTATCGTTTGGATTTAATCCACTCCAACTTCATCCTCGGATTTTATCCCATGCACGGATGCGATCTGATCTTGTCAAAGTGGAGAGGAACGTGGGAGACTCACTCAGTTGAACGTAAAGGCGATCAAGGGTGCATCGGAGAAGCACGGACAGCGTAACTACACTGGCCTTTCAGCAATTCAGACACAGGCTGGTCGGCGGTTTGAGTCACTCACTGGTAATTCAGACCCCGACATACATTCGCGTGGTGCAGATGTTGCGCCTGCGAGATGTGGTGGTTGAGTCAAACAGAGGTCTTTGACCATCCGAGCTAAAAGGGACTGGCCGTTGGAGTTACTGTAGTGCTATTTTGCTACTTTAACACGGGCCATCGCCTTCAGAGCGAGGTTGCGTACATTTTTCGCGGGTCTTTCGATGCACGAGTATCCGGTGCTACGTGGCCACTGCAGATCGCAGTGCTTTCCTGAGGAAGCTTCCTCAGTGTCATGGCGTGGCTGGCACTGAACCTGCCGCCGACCAACTCTTGGCCATACCAGCAACCTCTTTGAAAAAAGCACTGGGAAGCCTCTAACTTGTGCCATGGCAACAAACTCCAGCCTCCATTTGCATTATCCCACCACTTTCAACTCCATCGTTCCGCCCTTCAAATCCGATCGTTTTCGCGTCAGCCGAAGAATTGGCCACCAAAAAATGTAAAGGATCATCCGAGCACGAAATGCACGGGCCTATGCCTGTCCACATACAAACGCCAAGTACAAAATATCTCATCCAACGTGGCTTGTCCATTTCGAGAGAAGCGGCCATGAGTCGAAGGTCCGCGCTGCTGCTGCTGCTGCTGCTGCTGCTGCAGACGCCGCTGGTGCTCGCCAGCGAGCGCTTCGTGCTCTCCCGCGTGGGCAACGCCAGCGCCTCGTCCGGGCAGTCGCTCGTGCCCATGGAGCTCTCGTCCGCGGCGCTCACGGAGCTGCTGACGATGCCCCAGAGCCTCTCACCCGTCACTTTCGATACGTTCGTGGCCGGTACCGAGTGGACGCTGAGCAATTGGAGCGCGCCCGTGAAGGAGATGCTGACACAGACCAGTGGCAGCGACCAGACGGTGCTAATAGACGTCCAGCTCCAGGACGAGATGGACGTGACCGTGTCCCAGTTGTTGGTGCAGGCGGACGCTTCGCCCTTGGAGGACGTGGACGTCACGCTCGTGTTCAGTGCGGACGCTCTGGCGGGGCTCAAGGGACTGGTGCAGGTCCATGTGGACGGCATGAAGACGACGTTCGAGGACGCCTGGCTGCCTGATGGAGTGGACCTGAACCAGTTGTAAGAAGAGAAGAGTTGATTGTAGTGGGGGGGTTGTGGACTGATGAGAGCTCTGGATGGCAGGATTTTTGATGCTGCAACGGTGGACAATTTGGAGCTGGAGACGACGGCTGCGATCGAGCAGGTGGTGGTTCGGAAGAGCAACTTGTCGTTCCCCACGGCGGTGCTGGGGCTCGAGACGGCGGTCACGACGCTGTACGTTGCTGGTGGTTTGAATTGTTGTGGACAAGTTGCTGACGGTTTGAATGGTGTGCAGCATCTTGGAGTATAATACGATCTCGGGACCGATCGAGCTGACGGAGAACGAATACGCGCAGCTATCGAACATTTCAGACTTTCGAGCGACGGGTAACACCGTCGATACCTCGGGCAGTGGGTCGTCGACGTGTATTAAGGAAGAAACGATTGGCGAGCTGGCCTTCTGCATTGTGAACGATGTGCAGACCAGCGCGACGTCGTTCAAGGGCACGGGAAGCAGCGAAAGCGACAGCAGTACGCAAACGAGTGGGTCTCTAGAGACGCAGTCGGCTAACAGCTCGAACCCTCCGTCGGCTACGTCGATAACGGCCATTGTGCTGGCAAGTGTCTGCACAGTGGTGATCGTCGTAGTGCTTTCCTTCTTCCGTCGGTTTAAGAGGAAGGCAAGCAAATTCGTGGATGAACGACTGACATTCACCCCCAATCACGAAGTTGAATTACTTCCAGGTCGCGGGAGTGAAACGGAGTCCGAACGGCCGACAGGCGATGACAAAATTATAGCAGACATGGATCTCGGCAAGGACCAAGTGACAATTCACAAGAAGCTAAACGTTCAAGGCTTGTGGCTTGGCGAGTTTAACGGCACAAAGGTTGTCGCGCTGAAGTTTTTGCCACGTGAGCTCAAGATTACTCGCAACGACCTGAACGCGATTCGACTGTCATATGTTCCGCTCCAACACGCGAATGTCGTGCGTTTCCTGGGTTCTACCTGGACCGATCGTGAGGAGGTGCTTCTCGTAGTTGAGCACATGCCCAAAGGCAGTCTCAGATCGGTTCTGGCAGACGAGAAAATTGAGCTTGACTGGCCTCAGCGGATTCAAATGAGCAGAGAAATTTGCGGCGGATTGAATTTCGTGCGCTCGATTGAGGGAATGAAGTTGTCACGAAATTTGACAGCAAAGAGTGTGCTCGTTGACGCAGAGCTCACCTGCAAGCTGGACATTTTCGACTATGCCTTAAGTCTTCGAACAGACTTAGTACCTGTGCGCTCCTTCGGGCAGGGAGATATTGCAGCACGCGCCCCAGAACTGCTCAAGGGCGACGATATTACGGCTGCGGCCGAGGTGTATGCGCTTGGTGTGATTTTGTGCGAGATCTCGCTGCGCAGCAAGCTCTTCAAGGATGTATCAGTGGAGCGCGGGCACACCATGGCCGACATTTTTATTGCGACTGAAGTGGTCGCACAGAGGCTGAAGCCATCCCCAGCGGAGGATGCTCCTGCTGATTTCCGAGAGTTGGCGTTGCGGTGCGTGGCTTACGAGCCCTCAGATCGACCAAATGTGAGCGAGATTCTTAGCATGATTTCCAAGTAATTTGTATAAGAAGAACATGCTACTCCTTCTTCACAAGACACTGCTGTGGTTCGTTTGGGTATGGAGTCCACGGAATTTGGTGAAGGCGCTCCGCCAACTGTTGGTAAGGCAGTGTGCGTTGCACCGTTGTCATGGCCGCTCGACCGCTGGAACTTGGCAAGACCCAAACTTCCGTATCTGTGCGGAGCTCTTGCGGCCACCCTGGGGGAAGTCTAGTTTGCTTGCCGTAACTCTCAATCTTGGACAGAGGCGGTGAGAACAACCAGCTGAATTGCCGCTTGCCAGAAAACGCGATGAGCATCGGGGCGTGGGCAAGTGGGCACTTTGTTTGAGTGGACTTCTCATCCACATCAGCATCGTGACCATGGTCGGCAAGACAGACTTGAGCTGCGTGACGACGTAAGCGCCGGAAGAAGCTGTCTCGCCAGGCTTCCACTAGCAAACAACAGAAGCCAATATGATAATCACACTATTGCTAGCTCAGTACAAAAGCAAGGATTGCTCCAGAAACTTACTCGTTGTCTTGCCGTGTTTTGAAGCATCATTTCCTGGCTGATGCACGACAACGATCAAAGTGTTAGTTGAGATTCTCAGCATTGCTCAGTTCCTACCAACGAACCAACCTCCAAACCGATGGACGTGAACCCAACGCCATAAATGTGAGGCAAAATGTTCTGCTCCTTGATGCTCGCCGTCGCTGGGATGATCCCCTCCCACGAATGAGGCGCCAAGGTTCCAGTAACCAACATCCACATCCGATTCGTGGGGTTGCTGCATTCACACCACCACTCACTCAATCATTATCTAGTTCCAGCACCACTAAACCCCACGTACAACAACAGCAACATCATTCACCTGTAGGAGTAACCTGTCTTCCACGCGTGGTCTGATGGATTGTGGCCAACGATTAAAAGACGGAGACGATGCTCTGGGTAGTGCACACAAGGCTGAACGTGCTCAAAGCAGTCGTCGCAGATGGCATGCCAACGTTCCTGCCATTTGCCCCTCTCCAGAGTCTTCTCACTCTCAGGCTCCGGTGTTTTGAACTTGCTCCTCTTGGCTGAAATGGCTGCGGACGTCTCCTCTGTATCCTCGACACTTGGGGAGACTTGTTCTGTGTCTTCGTCTCGCTCGCGCTTGGGTCCGAAGCGGAATCGGTCAAAGATTCCTGCCATCCTCAAGCTCAAACAGCAAATAGATGGGACGCTACGATACTTCTGCCTACTTCTAAGTATATAATTGCTGATAGACTGTACTTAAGCACCCATTAATTCATATTTGTATAATTCTGCTAGTTGTATATCTGCTACATCATGTAGCCTACATGACGCCCCAAAAACTAAGCCCAAAAACTTACAGGAATTCTCGATTCACTTCTTCAGTAGCTTGGCTCGCCTCGAAAAATGGGAAATCACGGTATCGACCACGTCGGCCGGCCGATTGTCGTCGATCTGACCCGTGAATTGAAGGTAGCTCTTGGAAGCGCCGTATCTGTCGCAAAGAGCTTTGGCGTGCTCTGGCATGAAGAAATCCTTTCTTGGAAGCACTGATGAAGAGACAGGGAAGCGTGAAATGTGGAGCTGCGTCAAGCAATCGCACGTCATGGAAGTTGAATTTCCCAGCTTTGCCGATGGAGTTGGCCAGAATCTTTTGCACCGCTGTCACCATTGCTGACGGGAAGAACAAACTGCGTCGCTCCGCACTTTTGGTGATCATCTGCAGCATATCCCAAATGACCTGCTCCATGTCTCCGTAGGCGCTGTCTGCCGTCAGAGCAAAAATGAATTTATCGTTTCCATTGCTGCTAGAGGAGCGCTTGAATCCCTGCAATCGCGCTTTGCCGCCATTGGTTTCACAACTGCGTCGAATAAGCCGATAGCATGCCGCCGTACTCAATCCTTGGATAGGCAAGTTGTCAATAGCCAGCAGAACGAAATCTCCGTGTGCTGCACTGTACTTGCTGAACCGGAAGTGCAGCCCTGCTAGCGGAGAGATGCACAGAATGTGATGGTTCTCTTTATCCTCCACAACCTCCAATTTCCTTGCATCTCTCCTTGATATCGTTATGGTCTCGTATCTGTACGGCATGCGCTCCTTCACGTGCAGCAGCGCTGCGGCTGAGCCAATATCCCGTCCCCAGATGCCCACAGCCGAGGCTCGACTTGTAGCGTACAAGTAATCCACAACCGTCCTCACATCTTCATGTTCGAAGTAGCCGAAAGATACATGGTCACCACCTGACAGTCCGGACCCCGACAAGTCCACTGCGAACAACGAAAACCCTGCTTCTAGCACTCTGCGGTGCAGATAAACACACTCTTTGCGCGAGCTGGACATACCGTGCAGGTAAATAATGCACGGGTCCACATCCGAACCCGGAGTCGTCTGCTCAGTGCTCCAACTGGAATTGCTGCTGTCCGTGCTGGCGTTGTCTACTTCTGGTTCTTCTACTCCACACGCAACCGAAGCCTTATCTTCTTCACTAGCCAGCGATGACGACGAAGAGGAGCTCGCCAATTCTGCAATAGGGTCTGCATCTCGCAGCGTTTTGCGTCTCCAAAAGCTGCAGGCCAAGCGTTCTCTTCGCTTGTTCTGCAGATGGAAATCCTCTCGCACAAACTCCTGCTTCTCCTCGTGCACAGTGTCGAGTGAGAACTGTCGATCGCCCAATTCCTGCACGGAATACTCAGCTCGCACGGGGCTGGCAATGGACTGCACCAGTTCCTCGTACGTCTCGGAGAAGAGATGCCACCAGCTTCCGACGCTATTGGCGTGCAGCTCTCGCTTGTGCATCTGTTATCAGATTCCGAGGGAGGGAGCGTTCGTTAGTCATGGAGCGAGGTGAGCCTTTCAACACTACAGAGGATATATGTAGGGTACATGCAGGAAGGACTCACCTCGGCCTCCAGCTCTCCGTCCTGGAAGATCTCCATGCTGCTGAGCGGGGCTGCGTCTTGTGTGGTGCTTTCGGTATTGGACGCCGCTTGAGACGCCGTTCAGTGAACGGCAGCGAGTGTACCAATTGTATCTGAGTAAGTTGCGATAGGAGGATAGGTTGCTGATACCGAACGGCTCACGACATGAGACTATCAAGTTTAACGAGAGTTAGTAGTATCGTTTCTGCGCAATTGAGCATATACATGGCCAATGTAAACGGACCAAAACGCAAATGGATGATGCTTCAGCTTGAGCTCTGCCACGGCTGCGAGATGTCCAAGCAGCCGTGAGATCTCACCGCAAGAACATGGAGAAGCAATTTAACCCTTGAGGCCTCTGTGGCATTGGCAATGGAACTGCTTCAAAGCAAACAGAGACGACAATTGTGGCGTTTGAACAGGATGTTCGTAGCTCCGTATCTATCACCACTACGACGACCCACCACCGCCCACCATCAATCATGTTTGCAATGTCAGAAGCGTATTCATTTGCACGCACTTCACCTCACTTTGGTTGCGTTTTGCTGTCGTTGGCCCATTCGTTAGGCCTTGACAGAACCTTGCTGGACGGATCGTACCGATTACGTGAGGAAGCCAACGTGAGCGCGAGCATCGTGGACGAAGGCTCATCAGTGTTACGTGGAAATCGCGAGACGTTGTTCCTTCGGTACTGGCTTCGTCTCGCTGGATCATTGGTAAGGGCCGGCCTTAATCGGAGTCGCAGCCGCCTGTCCCCTCCTGGTGAATAAATACACTGGTGCGGTTTCAAGAAAGTCAGCTCGATGAAGCAGCACCGAATTCTAGCTGACGTGCAGTTGGGGCTGGGAGTACAAGGTAAGACTTGTATCCACCTAACGAACTTCCACTCATCGTTGGCGTTGGGGAAGCAGTGCCAGCATTGCAAGGCGAAACGCTCTTCTTTTTCCAAGAATCTCGCACCCCGTCGTCCTGTTTGTTTGCCATTGCTCAACTCGTCACCAAGCGCACCATTCAACGGACTTGTCAACTTTAGCTGCTATGATAGAAGAGTCGAGATTAACGTCCACTGTGGAGCGTCTTCTTGGCGATCCAACGTCTAATCTGACGGCGTCGGCGTCTGGAGACCACGAGTCTCTGGACAAAGGAGCTCAGAGGATGCGCGTGACTCTGGTGTTTATCTTGGCCGGCTTTGTGACTATTTGGTTGTTGTGTGTGGGGTTGATTTGGCACATGAGAGTGAATCGAGCTGGAGCTTTGAAAGGGGATGCAACAGCGGCGAGGAAGGTGATTCTTCCGGCATTTGAACCGGTCCTCCTTGTGCTCAGCGTTATAAATGGAGGCTATATCATCTTCTTGTCGGTGACGCTGGCAACGGGCTTCTTCGAAGTTTTCATTTCTCCTCTCGTGCTGGAAACATTTTACTCGGGAAACCAATTCATGTTCGTGATCGTGTTGGTACTCATGTTTCAAAAAAGTTTATCTTTCCCCGCTGTCAAGCGATCGGTGATAATTTCGCTGGTCTTGTCGTACTACACGCTATTCTACGTCTGGGTGGCGACAAGATACGGGAAGCCGAACCAGCAGAAAGAAATTACTATTGGCCTCCAATTTGTGCGCAGTTTGCTGATGCTTCCGTTTGCCTATGCTTTCGTAAAACCTCCAAGTAGAGCAACGAAGCGCATCATTCGGGAATTGTGCTTTGTCACAATCGTGTACTTCCTGCTTACTGTGTTGCTTATGGTTTTCATCATGAACCCGAAGACAGTTAATGCGAGCCACTATGTCGTGTACGTGATGCTGACTTGGGTTGCATTCTGCCCACTTGTTGTCTGGCGAGTATTGAAGGCGGATACGGAGTATTGGAGAGGTATTGGCCAGCGAGCTTGTGCTCTACAGGACCTGTTCCAACGCGAAAATGGGCTTAGCGAACGCGTTTCCGCTGAGGGCCTACACTTGTTGATTGAGATGAACCGGAACTGCGTAATCGATTTCGCTTACTTGGAACTTGTTCGCCAGCTTGGAGTGGGCAATACTTCAACTGTGTTTCAAGGCACGCTAAAAACAAAAACTCATGTTGCCGTGAAGACGTACTCACCGACAAGCTGTTCGGAGGAGATCGTAGCAGCATTTTCACATGAAGCGGCCATGTGCAGAGTCTTGAACCACCCTAACATTGTGCAATTCCACGGCTTATGCGTCGCTCCGCCTACGATCTGCCTTGTGTTCCAGCTCTGTCAATGCAGTTTGGCCGACATGCTGAGTGATCAAGCTCGTCGCCAAAATGCTCACCCGGCACGTCAACAAATGCTTATTAATGTCGGATACATGCTCGATGCGGCTCGTGCAGTGGCTTATCTCCACAGTTTTTCACCCCCGTTCGTTCACCGCGATATTCAGCCGTCAAACTTTCTGGTAGACGCTGAGTGCAATGTGCAGTTGTCAGACTTTGGCGAGTCCAGATGCGTGACCAAGCTAGAAGGAAGAACGTTGGCACCAAAAACAAAGGTTGCCATTCTGGAAGATAAACAATATGCTATTAAGACTGCAGCCGATTCTCCACTAGGTACAACGTTATCTCACGTTGATTCTCCCTGGAGTCCTCGAGTACAAGTAGAATTGAAGTTTGCCGAGTATGCAGCACCTGAGATTATTGACGGTAAAAAAGAGTTCGTGTTCGGTGAAGCTGCTGATGTCTACTCGCTTGCTGTCACGATGTGGGATATTCTGCACAGCGGCGAAAAATTCCCACAAGCAAATGGAGAACATGCACAAGTTCTCGAGATGGTCTTGCACGGCGTGCGTCCCAAGGTGGACAGCACCACACCTCCAAGACTTCGTGGAATCATTGAGCGTTCCTGGCAGCATGACCCTGGTCTCCGTCCTTCTGCAGAGCAAATCGTCTTAGCCCTTGAAGATGTCCAGGAAGAACTTAGTGCTCGGTTAGTTCTCGATCTGATGAATGATATAAGCGAACACCCATCAGCTGTGAGTGGATCCAGCTCAAGATCAGCTCAAACTCATCGCATGCCCACCTTACCAGGGGCTTTTATCGTAGATCGAATGATCGACCATCGATTCGTACGATGTCCAGCAGAAGCAATTCGCATGGGCAACACATTGATGGATGCTAATGTTCTTCACCACGTTAACCATTCTCGGAGTTTCGAGAACAGCGCCACGGCACGTTATTACTTTGACCTGGACGAGGTTCAGCTTTGTCTACCGAGTGGCATTGACAGATCTCTCGATCAGCGCAACTCAATCAGCCAGAACGAGTCAAGTATCCCAATGCTTATGCGCGGTTCTAATGGAGGCCAACTCCGCACGTCTTTCAGCTTCGTTCGAACTCGAAACAACGATATATGCAAGTGTCGACAACTAGCTCAACGCCTGCTTAGTGGAAAGTCTTCGCGCTTCAATCGACGAAAAGCTGCCCCGGAACCTTCAGTTGAGAGCAACATTCTTACGGCTGCGTTGCTGGTTGATGAAGATGACCATGTTGACATCATATCCAGCACTGCTGCCTCAATGGCCTAAACGCAAAACCAACGAGCACCGGTGAACCCTGCAAGCGATCAGTCTACTTCCAGTGGGTTGGATTGCTGACAGAATTGTTTCTTGGCAACATGACTTAGGCGCATAGTAAGCTATCAAAATCTACTTCCATTGAGTTTGGTATTACTATTCGCTAGACGCACAAAACTGGCTAGCACCCTCCGCTTAGTCACGATCGATCACGCCACGGCTGTTGGCAATAGCAAAAGACATTTGCTTCGCTAGCACGGCCTTGCTCGAGTAGGCTGGCAAGTGGAGCGTGTTTGTGCATGTACGTGCAAACGGCAACGCACGATCCACATCCAAATTATCGACGACTCGGCGGACTACCTCGAAGGGAGGCTTAAGCGCTTGAAAACCTCCAGGCGGTAGATTCGGGCAGCCCGTCGCGTACAGCAAGAAAGCTCGGCGCTCTGGCCCTGACATCTCCTCCAGGACCTCGAAGAAAAACTGCACAGGCTGACTATCTTTTGTGTATCCGTGAGCAAGCTTTGTATCCTTCAGCAACGAGTCCACATCCCACTTAATGTCATCCTCGCCGCAAAGCAAAGCAAGCAGCTCAGGGACAAACAGCAGCTTCAACTTTCCAAACGGAAGAACTTCACTAATGCCTTCACGGAATGCCAGCACCTGTGCGCGAATTCCAGAGTCGAGCCACAATTCCAGCACAGAACGAACATATAACTGCAAATTGTTTGCAGTCACGGCGATCTCCTCGCCATTAACAACCAACGGCTCTTGCGTAAGTGGGTCGATGAACGTGAACCCCACAGCATCCAACCAGTCTTGGACGTCCATATTGTCAATCTGAACACCTTGCTCTCCTGCAGTGAGCTTCTTTGAAGCCTTATACATCGAAAACAAAATACGTCCATGGCTCAGATAGATGTCACGTAGCTCTTCCAACCCGAAACTTTCACCAACTACAAGCTTCATAAACTGAGAAGACAGCGGCAACGGGATTAAACGATCATCCATCAGCGCCTTGCCTGCCAGTCTACCCATCATGCGGAAACGCTCAATGAGCTTTGTGTTTGGAATGCGGTGGGAAAACGGGAACAGCCCGTTTGAGTGGCGAATTACAGCACTGTCGTCTGCAATATCATCGCTGTCGATCCGTGTTTTCAGAATTGCTGCTTCATCACCTTCGCCAGGAATCCAGTAACGATTTTTCTGGTTCTCACTCACAGTCTGCAGCGCATGCGCCGTCGTTGAATAAAATGCGGCCGTAACACCTGAGCCATATCCCTTTTCACCCACAAACACTACGTCCAGAATAGCCTTGCGCTTCGCATGCATTTTCATCACTGCCTCCGCGGATTGTAGAATGTTATCACGATGCACCTTGACACGCTCTTTTGGGATACGTGATATCGAGATTTCTTGGTTGTAAATTCCGGCCCCCACCACTGGAAACGACGATGAATCGGCTGAGCCCTCCTCGATGTTCAGCTGATTACGGAACCAATGAAGTGACCGAGTGCAACCAAATGACGTTGAGCGGAACAATTTCTCTCGAAGCTCTCGCGGGAAAAAGAATTTGCAGCGAGTGACTAGCGCATCGCACCATGGCGGATAAATACCACTACACATGGAGAGCACATCTTGCAACTGCGTCTCCAACTTATTATACAAGCGCGGGTTGGTCCATAGATCTTCATCCAGCGATTCAATATCCGCGCGAAATTGGAATAAATAGTGAAGCAAGCGAACCGCACTTGCCACCGAGTCAGGCACGACAATCCCGTCACGCGTATCACTACCCGCCTGAGAGGCAGCGATCCGGTGTAGCCAACGAGAAGCTTCTGTTGACCCGTCCGCATCCGAATCATTAATTGTAACGATTCCATGGGACAACATTCGTGTCAATGGTCTCGCCTCTATTGCTGTCAAAGGAACAATTGATCCCACCCCGAAGCCTGCATCAATGTTGCAGTTAGAGGGCGACCGAGTCTCCCACTCCACCTGGAAATCACAGTAGAGCTTGTAGTTCACCTTCCATGGCGGTAGACCTACATTCCCAGAAGGTAAGATTGTGTCTTTGCCGGTAACGCTGCTTCCGGTTCGAGATTCGTACTCTTGACGCAGGTCCTCGACACATTTCAAAACATTCTGGTCTGCTGGGAAGCCACGAAGAACCACGGGCTGTCGCAGCATTTTTCTCTTCGGTATTTTTGAACAATCCGCATTGCCTTCACCGCTTTCAGCTCCTATGGGTGAAGCCTTCTCTTCTTCATCTCCACTGCTGCTCTGAGAGGCACTAGTTGTCAATGATTTTTCAGAGTATCCGCGAGACCTCAAGAACTTGAGTAGCTGCTTGGATTTGGCAGCATCCTTACATTCGTGTACCAAAAGCGAAATAAATCCCTCAGGTCGTAGAAGTCTCCGATTCGTATCGGGGTCTGCGAACTTGGAAAAGATAACACAACATTTGGCGTTTGATCTGGAATTGCAAAAATTTGCCGGACCACGTACTGCTTGCATGAACGCAGTAAACTTCTCGATATCCCAAGGAGCTCCATCCGCTGCAGTCTTCTGGTGAGGTTTTGGGGACAGTTTTCTCTTTTTCTTCTTTTGGGATACCCCTGGTCCTGACACTCCGCTGAATGAATTGAAGATGTCTAGCCAGACCTTGCGTGCACCATGTTTCGCCTCGAACCGCTGCGTAGATGTATTCGGCTGAATGAAAAGCGATGTTGTTTTGTCGTTCTCGGATGTTGAGCCCTTGTTGACACGCTGCAGACCGAAATCAGATGACACGATAATCCGATCTTGGGCTGTAGCGGTAGCATCACACTTTCGAAATCCTACTACTAAATTCACTTTGGGCAGCTGCGAACAAGTCATCTTAGGTTTGGCGCCTTCGGGCTTCACGAGGTCTTGAATAAGTGACAAAGTTCCGTTCGTTTTTCCTCTCGCGGACGATTTGCGTTGTCTGGTTGACTTAACGCTAGAGGATGAAGACACAGAAGTTTCTTCTTCAGCTATCATCTCGCCTCCGATTAGCTCGTTTGGCGGAGAGCTGGATTCAGGAGCATGAGTATTAGTCGGAAACTGTTCAGCTGCCTCGACTTCGCGCGGTGCATTAGACCCACTAAATGTGGAGTTCCGCGATATCAATTTACGAAGTTGGTCCATTGCTGTGCCTGAAGATCCTACCGGTAGGCCGCTTCCAAATCGATGTCGGTGTAAAGAACCTGCCACCCTCTCAAACGCTCGATGGATGACAGAAGTGCCGCTATCTTGACCACCGTGTCCACCGCTGAGTAGTCGACTTGCTCCGCTACGCCCTGACGCCATCTGCAGTGCCGCCAGTAGACGAGAGGGACCACGACCAGATGAAACTCGACCTTCACCAGAAAAATTAATCACCCGGTCTTGCTTCACTTTTACTGTAACCGGTGGTTGGGTTGAACCAAACGATATTTCGACAAGAACAGACGCAGAATCGTGGATGGAGTCCAACCCCGAAGGAAAGCTCTTGATATATCCCGCCACGCACAAGTCTTTAACACGCGATCCGGTCGGAGGTAAAATCCATACCCGATCACCAACACTACCAGCCATCAATGAACTCTCCCGAGCCGGGAATAATCGCCGAAGACTCATCGCCTCAATTCGATCACGTTCGTCTCCAGATTTGGGAGTGGTTGTTTGATGTGGTGGAAAGCGTACCCGGTCTTTTTTCACGCGACTTTTCTCGACACCGGCACTAACTTTCACATCCAGCAGCCTGTTATCAGCGTTCCCTTTTGGCGATTTAGAGGACCGGTCATTGCTGTGGACACGAACGACTTCTCCCAAAGCACCATCGACCTCAACTACACTCCCAACTTGAGGTTCTAGCATTCGAGGACGTATTAATTTCACTGGTATCTTGCGGATGACACGACTGTCCGCTAGAATCTTCACTGAGTGTGCATCTTGAGCTGCGAGAATTTCTTCGCTTGTCTTTTGCTTTTCTTCACTCATTTTGCGGATATCGCCGGACTCGTGAACAAGTACAGCAGCAAACCAAGCTCCTGGTAACCATGGCATCTTCAGAATCCCTTCGTTTTTCACCTCCACCTGGTATGCAACGTCAGTTTCAAGTTGCTGCAACTGCTTCTGGGCTGATGTTTTTCGCTTGCGTTTATTGGTTTTGCGCTTCTTTTTTCCATCGGAACTGCCACCACTGGTGGAGACGTCGGTTGATCCGAAAAGTGCTAGGTCCAACGAGATATTTTCGTATACGTCAACGCTCCCGATTAACTTGCATTGAGAGTCATGAAGCACTATCTCCGCTAGATCATCATTTGTACCGCCAATAGGCTTAACCAGGTGGTGAGACCGAATGTCATCGTATCCCACAATCAAGAACTTTCTCCATTTTCCCTCCACAACCTTTTGTATGGAGTGCCCGACTAAGTTCAGATACAAGAGCGACAAATCTGAATCAATAACAGGCATGCATCGTGACACAGTCCTCTCAAAAGACTGAAAGTGAGTTAGCGGCGATGCGTGGATCGATTTACCCTTCAAACGACCAAGAGTACCTCCATGCTGTTCATCGCCTGCATTTCTATCGCCAGGCCTCGTAAAAGAAATCCGCAGCTGTCTGGTAAGCGGGTAAAGCTCTCTTCCTTTACCAGTGCTAAAAGACATCAACGGAAAAATCTCTTCTTGCGTAATGATACTCTGCAGCCGAAAAATCAAGTGCTTTAGCGCTGAAGGGTAGCGCTCAAACGCTCGCATCAGCGCTATTGCTCGAGCCTCATCAAGCTCGCCTTCCGGGGATAAATACTTGAAGAACTGCCGGCAAAAGATCTGACTGCTTGAACTCGTATGTTGTGATAGAGTTTGGCTGCTCAAAAAGATCAACCAGGTCTACCAGTATCAGGTCTTTCTCACGTGATGGGGGCACATCAGTAAATTCCTTCAAGCGTCGCGCCAAATTCCGGAGTTTGTGGAGGTGAAGCATACCGCTTTCGAACATGTCAGCGCGAAGCGACTTCAACAGATCAAGCCCTCTCCCAAAAAGAGTGTCACGAGAACTCCGTGTAAAACTTCCATCGCTCGCAGTATTAACCCAGCAAGCCGATTCAGCATTTAGCTGCTCGATCTGCTCACTGATACCTCTTCTCTCGATCTGATGAAAAATAGATGACTCCTTGGCCGACTTCCGCACCATAGCTTGCAAAATACGAACAGCTAAAATGAATGACGACAAGTTTGAATTGTGCGCGGCTGCTGCAGCTCCAAGTGGATTTTTGTCCAAAGATATGGACAGAGGTGCTGCCGCAGGATTGGCTTCTCCATTAGTCGCATTTGATCTCGCTTGGTGATGTTTTTCCCCTTGCAACAAGAAGTGAACTGTATCTAATATGAGTACGACATCCACTTCTTTTAACGTGTGAATAAGCCGTGATGGTGCCATTTCCAGAACGCATGCCACCGTAGAAATGACAGAACGGTCTACGTTTTGGATGTCCATATCGTGCAGCACAGCTAGCAAGCATTCTAGAATAGCGCGACTGAATCCATAAATATCGTCAGCTGTGGCGCTGAAAGCCTTCAGCGCCACTACTTGCTCCAAGCCTTCTTTACTGCTACCATTTGATTCACGACTGCCCCCCATGGTAATGTTGCCAAAAGTATCTTCACGGCTTTCCTCAGTTTTCATCTCCGATTCAGATGCAATTGAATCAAGGTGACGTTTGCTTGACGACATTACCTCAGTTGGCATTTCTTCCTCATAATCCAGCATATCTTGGTCGCTAGGATTATCTTCATCATCCATCGCCTCACCACGCTGATGAGCCCCATCGAAGCCTTCTCCATCGTCTTCATCTTCGTCATAATCCATATAGTAGCCTTCATCGCCATCGATTTCATCGTCATCAATGTCATCATCCTCATCCCCGTACTCATCGTCATGGTCTGATGGATAAAACCACGGCCGACCTCTTCCCGCGGACATCTCATCGCTCTCTGATAAATCGCTGTCATTATCACCCATTCCAGCACTTTGTTGGTGAAGCTCTAACAGCTTTTTCATAGGAGATGGGGGTACCACAACTGAGCTATCCACACTAGCGGTGTTGTCTGCCAAATTAAGTGCATCCATGACGGTTCTCTTGTCTCGATCTTTCGCATGTACTCGCGCGCCACATTGCAACAAAAAGGAAGCAACGTCACAGCGACCTGTCTTAGCCGCAACGTGCAAGGCAGTACCGCCGATTCCTACTTGGTGAATATCAGCGCCGCGCTTTAAAAGGAGTCGTATCATGCCGAGCGACGCACACTCTACAGCGACATTGAGTGGTTTATCGATTTCTTGCCCTTGAACGTCGAACATTTGGGGGAAATTTAAGTCTGCACCATCCTTCAAAAGGACATTAACAGCAGCAATCGAATCTGCTCGAACAAAGTCTAGCAACAGCGACGATAGCACATCCGGATCTGGTAACGAATTTTCTCGCTTGCGATTGGGACGGTTTCGAAGGGACGGTGATGCAGAACCACTGCTTGTAGAAGTAGAAGTAATTGGCTCGCTTGAGGCAGATCCATTCATCAAGTGGCGACCCGAGCTGTTTGCGGATCTTACTGAATGCTTTCTGCAGACAACCCGTGTTAGCACTGCCGTCAATTTTAAAGCGTTGCTTCGTAAAGCTGTTGACGAGGATTGCAGCAAGGACAGCATGCCACCCAAAAGTTCCGTGTAAATCCTTTCTCGCACGAACATGCTGACAAGCTGGGGCCGACTGTCAAATAAATGAAGCAGAAGCGATACCATCGAAAGTCGCGAATCTTCCGATTCTTCACCACTGGCATTTATCACCACTGCAACAAACTTGCGTAGAACGTCGGGGGTTACCAAATTAATGATAACCTCTGGTTGGTCATAAGGAGTCCGATGAAATACAACTCGTAAACATTTCGCTGCCTTGACGTGTAACGGGATATGCTTGTGCTGTAAAACATGACGCAAAAAATCGACTAACTTCACGGCAAGATCAAGTGTGAGTTGACCATTTCGTGCCGTTTTCTTGGTAGACGTCCATGAGACCGTTACTCTATGAGAAATTCCTTGTCCGGGTGAGCGTTGTCTTTTACTAGACTTCCCACTCCATCTCAGTCGCACGCAACATTTTTGTAAAATGCCAAGTGCTGTCATCACGATACTTGGATGAAAACCACCATCGTTTTCTTGCTCGCCATCCACGAGAATAAGTAAGAAATCCAGGTAACGGACAAAGTTTTCAGGCGCAAGCAGCTCGCGCAAAGCAAACGTCTCAGTGCTACACATACTTGACAAACCATTCAAACACTCCTCCACGATCAATTGTGCACTCTTCGTATCGCCAGCGTTTGGCGTAGATGAGCTGCTCTTTTCCTTCCAACCTAAAAGATCAGCGATATACAGTCCAACAATCTCCACCATCTTCGCCCGTGCGAACGTGTGCTGGTCCAACTTCATCAGGTAATTAATTGACTGGACCGCTAAAAGTCTGACTTCAACCGGATACGCCCGCTCCTGACCACGGAAAATATCTGCTAAAACGGTCAGTAACTCCGGGTCTTTTGCTGTCTCCGAGGATGACGGCATCCCGCCACCAAAGCTGCGAATCAAAAACGACGGTCCATCCGCCCACTCATTATCCGCTGACGCATCCATCATTGCTAGCGTGTGCGTTAACGTCTGAAGTGTATCAACCAAGCGACTGCTCGCTGGCTCCAGCACCAATTTCTTCAGCTCGTACATCGACACGCCATAGGCCATCTTGGCTCTCTCCTGCATCTTCTTCTCGCGTTTCCGTCTCTTCCGGCTCTTCAGAAGCGCTTGCTTCTTCTCCTCTTTACTTTTCTTGTCGTCCGCCGCTGCTTTTCCATTTTTGCGGGCGACTTTCGTCCGTTGGGCGAAACAGTCCGGACACGCGCGTCCAGCCGCAAGGGTGTCACAATTCTGGCAGACCCACACCCCGTCCGAGTCCTCCTCTTCGTCGTCGCTGTCTCCTTCCTCACTGTCGTCCTCATCTAAACTGTCGTCACTCGAGGACGAAGGCGAGTCATCCGCGTCTCTCCCCGAGAGTCTCGCAATAGAAAGACCCGGCAGCGACGGCCGCGGGTTCAGCGTCCCGCACATGGCGCACACGCGCATGGCCGCCGGGTTGACCATCGTGCAGGCCGCGCAGTTCCACTCCCTGGGGGCTCCTGCGAGCGCGTGGGCGCTGGCTGCAGGAGGCGAAGGGTTGGGGGTCTCGCACATCTCGCAGAAGCAGCGCGCGGCCTCGTTGAGGAACGTGCAGGCGGGACAGCTCCACTGTTTGGGGGTCTTGTCTTGGTCTTTCTCCTTCTCTTCTTCTTGGGGCTTGGGCGTCTCCTGCGTCTTGCGCTCCTCCTCCTCGCTGTTGCGACTGGCGCTGCGCTTGCGTTTGCCGCCGCGGCGCTTGCGGCCGCTTCCACTGGGCGCGTCCGTCTCCATCCACGTGCGTCCTTCCTCGGTTTCTTCCAGAGTGAATGGTTGAAAGTCAGCCTCGCTATCCCGAAAAGACCAAAAGTCAGCCTGTTGGCGGCCGAAATTAACGTTAGGTGCGAATAACGTTAGGTGCGAATGCACTAAGTACGATATGGTCACTTCAACGAGCATCATCAGAAGGCGAGTGCGTTCTACCGGAGGCTATTGTTGTGGATGGAGGGGTCGGATTTAGAGTTGGTGCTTGGGCGTTTCCCCTCTGTGCACTGCTGACGCAAGCGTCGACACTCGGCACTCGGAAGCTCGTCAGCTTTGATGGCGTCTTCCGTGCGGCGAGGCAGCGTGGGCTTGGACGGCGCCGAGTCCCAATACTGCGATCTCTCTGTACGACCAGAAACTTGCACCTTTAAAGCTCCCATACGGATGAAAACTGACCGCTTTTGATTTGCAGGGACGAGGCCTGACATCGGGGCAGATTGATCGCACACTCCGAGTGTTTGCGACGGCCGACACTATCGACTTGTCCAACAACGAGATCGACAAAGTCCCGACGTCGATCCCGGCGCAAGTCGTGACGCTCGACATCTCGTTCAACGTCATCGCAAACATCCACGGCATTGAGCGCTTGAAGTTTGTGCAGGAATTGCACATTGCGTTCAACCGCCTGGACGATGTGAGCGCGCTTGAGTTTTGTCCACGTTTGGTTCGCCTTAATCTTAGTGGCAACAGGTACAGCTTCAAGTCACTTTTGCTGGATAGTATCCTAGTATGAACGCTCTAACGTTGACTATGTGCAGGCTAATGAGCACGAAAGGACTCGAGACGCTTGAATACCTGGAAACCCTTGATGTATCTGACAACCTCATTGAATCGTAAGAGCAAGGCACACTCGAGATTGACGCTCGCTTAATTCGCTCTGCTGACAATCTGTGGTATTCTGTTGTCTACCAGTCCCGAAGCGCTGCGACCTCTTTCGATGAACCAGAACCTCACGCATCTCACGATTCGAGGGAACCCTCTGAGCCAAAAGGCTGGATACCACGTCCCCATGCTAGATATGATCCCAAGTCTAATCATGCTGGACGATAGAAAGATGCGGAGTTCGACCAAATACAAGACGAAAGAAGTCACGGCGACCAAGTCCCTATCATACTGTAAGGTAGCAGCCCTCACAAATTTGGTTGCCTGCGTTCTACCGATGCTAACGAAGCGAATTACTTGTTGACCGTGCACAGCGCGGATCTACGACGATAAAAAACAATTCGTGATTCACACGCAGACCCGCCCCCGTCCGGCCACTAACATTCGCCCACTGCTTCCTGGTGATCCAGCATCGAAATATGACGCCACCATGTTTCTGCCTCCCCCCATCGAGCCTGCGCACGAGCGAGCTCGAGCTGGGATTCAGAAGTACCAAGAGGTATCGCCAATGTCGCCGCCACCAGCTCCATTTTCTCCCGTCATGTGTAAAGCTCAGTCACCCCCGAAGTACCGTGCTGCACCTTACTTGAGCATGTATGATCGACTCGCCCAGTCGAATGGTATTCCCGTTAACAGACCCATCGCCCCGTCTGTTAAACCAATCTTGGACCCCAACCTAGCACCAGTCAAGCGCGAGACTTCAGTTTTGCTGCGACAACCAAGTGAAGACCAGCTTGTCACCACTCGTTCACAGAGATCAACTACGAAGCCTTCAAGCGAAGGTGCAAGGGGTAAGTGATGATACTATTGGCCATTCCCGCCTGCATTGTTTGCTGACAATAACTACTGTCATGCTTACCAGGGGCAACTACACCAACGAATCACCCTGCTCCTCGAAACGCAGTTCATCACGACCACTGGCAGGACCCAAACCAGCGTCCACGACGTACGCCACCAAGCGTGTCCCGATCGTCACTCAAAAGCTCGTCGAAACTG
This sequence comes from Phytophthora sansomeana, assembly GCA_032158285.1. Lineage (NCBI taxonomy): Eukaryota > Oomycota > Peronosporomycetes > Peronosporales > Peronosporaceae > Phytophthora > Phytophthora sansomeana. Next base: position 965,811 of record JAPDHH010000202.1, read on the forward strand.
AGAGCCGACACCCCGCCCTCTGTGCATACCCTGGATGACAAGCAAAGGAATGTGTTGAGCGTTATTCAGAACCTCATTCAGCACAAAAGGCAGACACTAGCAACCCTTGGTGCACCAAAGGTAGGATCAGAGGCTCCAACTCGATCGCGTGAGTACAACCTAGCAGGCCAAATAGTGCGGTAATTGATGCCGCGCAGTAATAGAGCTCGTGTAGTTGAAGTAGAAACAAGTCAAATAAATATCGGATTAAGATGCTTCTACCCCAACAACTCGATAGGACAGTCCGAGCGCCATTCTCACCCAAGATCTGCATCACACGCCTCTGATCCCAGGAGCTCCATACAGTTGACTGACGGGAAATAATGAAGGCGATCTCGGGAAAAATTAACGTATCGCAACTCGCCAGGGGATACTGACACGAGTTTGGCATCTTGAATTGCACGAGTAGCTGGCAGACCAAAAATGTTTGCGGCTGGAGGCTGTGAATCGCGATGCACTCGAGCGTAAACTACCCCATCGGTCATTAGCTCTTCCAGCAGCGACCGCATGTCCTGGAGACTGACAATTTTACGCATGTTCTTATGAAGAGCAGTGTCTTGAATTCCGGGGCAGCACATGACGATATTCACAACCTTGCGCTTCAGCACGAGAGCAGTCCTCGTGTTGACACTCCCATCCAAGTGAATCCATGGCCGCGACACGACTGTGTTTTCTTTTTCAAAAGGAAATGCACCTTTTCAGCAGTCGACTCGCTTGAAATGTGGTAAGGGTGGAGTGTCCAGATATCTGCAAACTCTTGGAGTACAAACCGGACATGATCATAGCCATTTACTTCGAGCACACTTCCCTTTCGTATCATAGAATCCAACTCGCACTGGATTAAGACGCTCGGAGAAGACTTGCTGTTGCCACTACTCGCAATTCCAGATAAAGCGTATTTTTCGCACAGTTCGTTGAGTGCCAAGCCCGTTCCGGTAGCTTCGGCTAGAGTAGCAGACAACCATGACGACAAAGAGCGCTGCGACGATTGAGTTCTTCGCTTGGGTCTCGCTTTCCATGGAAGAGCTGAGCGAATATCCACACTGTCTGAAAAGGCCTCCATGTCCTTAATGTTTTCAGCTTGTGTTAGTCTGTCCGACAACCCAAACACAGATCTCACAGTCCAGTATCCCTTCAAGAAATCCTCAGGGAATACCCCGCCCCATTGTCGAGATAAATGACCCGTCAGGCCGCTCACAGCCATTGATCGGTGGCTATTGTTCGTTTCTGAAGAGTGCTTACTCGGTGTCACAAATGACGGAACAAGAAGCGAGAATCCGGAAATCATTGAAGATAAAACCACCACAGCCTGTCCTGTCGATATGTTAGCTTCAATATCGTGCTCAAAGTAGCGTTCACTGTCTTCCGCGACGATTGTAGCTTCGTCCACATTTTCGTTAACAAACGACAAATACTTGGCAGCCTCGCAGAACGTCCCCATCAAGTAGTGAGGGATCTTCAAGCTTTTCATTTCGTATATCTTCGAGTGAAGCTGATACCCGCGCTGCTTTGGATCTTTCTTTTCATTCGCTTTATATGTCCGCGTAATGATTCCAGCTAACCATAAATACCTCCACACCAATTTCACCTCACTTTCTGTCCAGTTACTCATCAGCATGTCGGCCAGGACGGAGTGATAATTGGATCGTTCGTGCATAATCACTTGCAATGCTCGGGAGAGGAGTGCTGCCAATCTCGGTTTCTGCATAATTGTAACTTCCTCGTGAAAATGTCCACCGGGATTTTTCATTTCTGTGATAGCCATTTTTGCTCGCTCCACCCTCGCTTGAATAGCCGGTGCTTCGAGCAGATCATTTACACGCAGCATACATTCAATCGGCTTCTTCTTAAAAAACAGTCCGAGCTCCTTCCACGAAATCAGCGCACGGGATAGATTTGTCGTTCGAAACGCGACTCGCTCTTCTCTTCGTTGTAATGCTAGCGGCACTTCAATAAAACACCTGCAGGTCATTTGTTCAAGGTACATATCAATCAGCTTGAGATCCTCTTCAAGGCTCCATGTCAGTGTCCGGCGTGTTTTCTTCACGCCAACATGCTCGCGGAATTTGTTGACACCAGCTTCACTCGTATCAACCGGTGTCATCAATGCCGATATTGCGCCATAGCTGGTTTTGGTAACCTTGAGCTTCTTGTGTGAAGAGTGCTCCCTTGCCGATATTTCGGATTGAAGACGTTTCCGCTTCAGCATCTGGATTGGTCCCGCGGCCGCTTTAGCTCTCGCAGTGCTGTTTCTCGTGTTGGTCGTCGAGTGTGGCACCCACGCTTTTAGGGTGTAAATGTTATGGTCCGGCAAAGGTGCTGATTGAATGAGCGCACCATCACGATGGGTACTCACGCTGTTTGGCTCGTGTGATTGGATGCCTAGCCGGGCACCTTCAACGCTCAAAAAGCGCAGAGACTTCCAATATGCCAGCACATCATCCAGTCTGTTGAAATCAAATTCGAGAGGTACACGTCCGGCAAAATGCTCACTCTTGCTTTTGCACGAGAATCCTGGTGCATACGCGTATGTGCAGTCGGATGGAAGCCTATGAAGCACACTTGTGCCTCGCTTGATACTGATGAACACATGACGCTTGATCTTGAACAAACCTCCTGATAGTGTTGCAAATGCTACCCTGGAGACGACTGAGTCGAAATCATCCGTTGCGTTAAAAAGACCACTCAAAGAGCTATCTTGCATTACGTGCAGAAGCCTCAACTCGAGCAGAACGCGTACGATCTTGGAAAACCGGTCTGCTTCGCATCCCCGAAGCTTTTCTGCAATTGCTTGGGGCAACGAGTCCCACATTCCACCTTTACTAGTAGCCGACCTAACGGTTGCTTCCTCCTGTTCTGAAAGCAGTTCCGGGACACCAACAAGCTGAATGTACTCTTTCACCGTCAAGCGGTCCAAAACATCCTTCAGCGCAAATATCGTCTCTTTCGAACCGTCAGGAGATGAAGCAGCACGCACATCATCTTCAGCACCAAACGCCTTCTTCTCACAACAATTGGCTGTCTCACCGCCCACTGTAGCATCTTGATCTCGTAAAATGGCAGCTCGATTCCATATCAAGAGGTGAAATGCTCGACACTTATACATAATGCCAAAGAACATTCCAAGCCTGCGACTTTGCTTCTGGAGTTTGACTAATCCAACTCGTGCTAGCTTGTAAGACGCTGCGCTGTACTTAATAACTTCCTGGCCGTAAGTCTCATCAGCAGGAATTTGCTTCATCACGCTACCGACGCGATGCTTTTGCCGGTTAGTCACCACAACGTAGTCGTCGTTATCGTGATCAACAATTGTAGCCTGATATTTTTTCTGCTGCTCTTCCGCATAGGTTTTCATGAATTCGCGGATTGCCTCCCGACTGTGTTGGTATCCAAGCAGCACAGCACATTTCACCTTCCGGTTTGCCTTCTGAAGAACTTGTTTTGGTGGCAAAGTAATATCCATCGTAGTTATTTTCTTCTCCTCGACAAGTTCGTGAATAATACGTTGAACTGAGCGAATGTCCATAATGCTCACATCCGTATCTCTCTCCATGTCGACCAGACCAGTACGCAATTGATGCAGCGACACAATCTTCTCCATCTGCACGCGTTTCACGATGTAATTCCTCCGTCTATCAATTGTAGATGCCCTCACTATCCCCTTTGATGCCTGCATCATTGAGGCAGCTTGAGGTTGCCCACCAGTATCGTCAGTGTCGTTCACTCCTTTAGGTGTGCTATATTTGTCTGACGAACGAGTAATGCGCACACCAACACTATTGCCAGCAGAGCTCGTGCAAGTGTCAGTTGATCCATGCTGGCTGCTTTTATTATGATTCCCAATCCCAGGAACAAACATTCGATACATGGTGCTCTTGCCTAGCACCACTTGTTCCACGGAAATATTGTAGTTCGAGATCAAACCCTGCGCCAGCTTATATGGGAGCTTGAATGTTGGAACACCCAACATATCCCGAAGCTCGGGTACTGTTGCACCAACCGCCTCTCGGTCTTCAATAGCAACAAACATTTGCTCCATAATCCCACGCTCGATAACAGGACGACCTGTACTTATTGCATCAGGCCCAACTTCCTCAAATATGACAGGAGTGTCTCGCCGCCGACCGGATACATCGGAGGATTCAGGTAAATCATTTCTTAGACGGAGACACCACAGTTTCCGGCCAATATATTCATGTCCTGTTTTGCATCGTGCCATAAACAATTGCAACGGAAAACTAGGTTTTACGCGCATCTGCTGCATGAAGTAGTTGCGCAGTTGCTCCTGGTGGCGTTTACCATAGCCTAGTTCGCGACCGATATCAGCGAATACACAAGTTCGTTCTCCTCGTGCTTTCATCATGCCTACGATCACCTGTGCCAGAACTTCTTTTGGAAACACTTGCCCTGATATTGTTGCCGACGGCGACACCATGGATGCGCGGAATTTGCTGGCAAACCGCCGCAAGTGCACCATGTTGAATCGTCTCTGATCAGCGGTGACAATGTTTTTCACAACGTAGTTTGATCCGATCAACATATCCAGGAGGTAGTGAAGTTTACGAGAATCCCCAAAGAGGCGTGAGTTCGTCAGCTCCGCAGCATTCTCCCCACGCTCTTTCGCACGGCCAATGATCTCCAACAAATCGAATTGCGGTGATATAGTATCCATAGAACTTGAATCCTGCACACCCAGGTACTTTAATCGTAGGTCCTCGCAAGCCACAACGCCCAGCACACCATCCTGATTACTCGTCACAGCATCGTCATAGCTCAGTCCACCAACATCCACCTCTTCTCCGAGGCGGAATCCCCGTGGACTTCGTAATACCCACTGTGTCTCATCCGCAGCGTCTTCGACTTCTATCTTAACATGAGCGATTGCCTCTTCAGCCTGCCGCTGGTCAGCCTGAACCTGCCCTTCTATCTTTTTGTCCGGATCTTCTTTCACCACCACATCATCGTCTACAGCGTCACCTTCTTCCACAACTACCACATCCATGTCCTTGCTCCCATCGCTACTGCTCTGCCGCCGCCGCCGCAATCGACTAGCGCTACCACTTTTGTCTAGTCGATTCTCACAGTCTGCATCCGAAAGTCTCCTCCGCTGCTTCCGTGCTGCAATGCGTCTCATGGATGGCAACACGGGCTGCAAATGCTGGTTCTTGTGGCGCTTGGGCGTCCTGTCTGCATCGTCGCGAGTCTTCACTGCGGGCGAGTCACCGTTCGGACTGTCGAGCAGCGTGGTCTTCCACTTGCGCTTCCTCCTGGGCGTCGAACCTTCTTCTGTACCAATCAGTGGCTTCCTATTGACCTGCCTGTCCGCTGAATTGCTTGCATTCCCCTTATGGTCCTGCAGCGGCCGCATCACGTGGAAACTCAGCTGAGTCTCCATGCCTCGCAGCACATTCCACGCATAGCGGCGGTAGGAAACGTCCTTCTTGGGGTCCACAGCGTCGAACAAGTCGCGTAGAGGCATCCCACAGCGTCCTTCGAGGCCGATTTCCTCCAGGCAACGCGCGACAAACTGCGGCATCGTGTACGTCTTTGTCTCTGAACTCGGGTGAACTGCAGCGTCGGAGCTCCTCTGGGCCATGTTCAGGCGCGACTCGAGGACCGGTGGTGGACGCCTGAGTGCGTGAGAGGGCCACGATGGTGCACTAGAGTGAGTGCTTGGTTCTCTTCCAGTGCGTCAGAAACGTTTCTATTGGACGAAAATAAACCGCAATATTTGCGTTTAAAAAGGGGGAAAATTCGATTTCGGGCTCGTAATTTTAACATGGCGCATCTCTCTCAAGCGGGGTTTTGGTACCAATTTGGTGCTGAATATGAAGCTAACGGACGCGCCCTATTACAGTCCGGCCTTTATTTCAGAGTGCAGACTCGAAATGGTGGACCGGCTTATATTTGGGAAAAGACTCTATTAGAGGAAAGTTATTCATCTACCAGGTTGATGTCGTCCAGGGCGTCATCCAGGGTCGAAAGATTCAGCGGGTCTGCATTCTCGTCGTCCTTCGATTCCTCCGCCCACTTGTCGCGGAATCTGGCGCCGTAGACGTCGTGCTTGGAGATGAACCAGACGCTCGGGTCTCGTGCAAAGCCTGCCGCTTTAATGCTGCGCATCACAGTCGATTCTTCAGTATCACGCCAAGCGCGGAGAACCCCCACACACAGTGTCAACGCTTGGCATCCGGGGGTTACCAAAGCGGGTGTACTCCACTTGGTCTGACTCCTTCCAGGCGTTGACCTCTGCATAGAGCATGTCCTTGAAGCTCTTGTATATGCCAATATCCCCAGCCTGTAAGTAGGGCCTCAGGCCACCAGGCACAACACACATATCGATCTTCCTGGAAGCGCACTTCGCTTTGACCAACTTCGAAATATGGGCTCTCATACTGTCTCACACCAGACACTTGCCTTCGCCTTGCGCCACGAGAGGAAAAGCGATATCAATCCACTTCTTGAGCAGCTCGCTATCCACCCATACACGAGGCTGTTGAGCCACGTAAAGAGGACCCGGTTTCTTCTCAAAAGTGGGTGTGGATTTACCTTTCCACACCAAAAGCGGAGGAAGTTTTCTTCCAGTTGCGCTGACAGCGAGCACAACCGTAATTCGCATAGAGGAGAACCCTGTAGAGCGGACCACGACGTGCCGAGCACCGACAAAGTCCAGCGTGGTCTGTCGAGTGTCCTCAAAATAGACAGCCGTCTCATCCATGAGAACGGTCTGCTCTAAGTCGATGGACGGTAGTTGGGTTGTAGAAATACCATATAGCGGACGGCTCGGTCCACAAGGGTGCCATCGTCAAGGACTGTCAGGTTTGTCCGGTAGCGCAGCAAAATCTCGAAGCGACGCATGAAGTTCGAGACCCAGTGGTCGGATGCTGTAAACGGTGGCGGCGCCTCTCGTCCTTCGGCTTCGCCTGCGTAGAGAACAAGTGCCATATTGGCCAGCCAGCTGCGCGTTACCTTCTCCTTCTTGGTGCGCTTGGTCATAAATTCCTCATAGAGCAGCTCTTCCAGCGTCTTCGACAACGGCTTGCGACCTCCACCAGCTACACCAGCTTGGTGTGGCGCGCATCTTCTCGCGCAGTCGCCACCAACGGCGCACTAAGCCACCATCCACACTCCACCCCAGAGACCGAAAGTGCGCAACGGCTCGGGTGGGGACGCCTTCCCCCACCGTCTCGATCCACTGGATCACCTCCTACTTTCGTCCAATGCTCACCGCTTGTCGCTGCCGACCATTTCCGATAATGAAGACGCCACTGATGCGCAGCGGCGAGACTGACAAGTATGACTGGACTGCGATCTGCGTCGTTGTATTCGGGAGGGGATTCAATTTTTTAGAGCAGCACGATAGGACAAAAGAGGGTTTTATTCGGGAGGGAGCTTTTGTTCGGGCGAGTCCGTTAGTTGAGAAATGAAAGGTACTGGTAATTGATCTTAAACGCATTCATAGTAAAGTAGTTTAGGCGATTACCTCGTTAATAGTTGACAACCGATCGCTACGATTAATTGTTTGGCTCTGTCATCTCAGCCAAAAAGTGAGCTGTGTTCGCATTTGACACGGGGTCCGATTTATTTAACTCGGACCTGAAATATGCAACTATGATTCTAAAGGAGGGCATTTTTGGATTTGCTCATAGTGAAACCAAGTGGTTTGAACATTAGGAGTATCCACCATGCCTAGGATGGATACAAAAGTTATCTACAGTGCTGCTACAAACTATAGACGCACTCAAGTTTCGGTTGTTAGATGGGCAAAATGTAAAGTCAGCGAGCGCTGCTTGGCCATAAAGCCCTCGATACTAAGCCAAATCGATGCCAACAGAGCGTTTTTGGATAGTGTCGGTATTGCAAGCAGGAACGAAAAAATTACGTTGGGGGAGTGTTCTAAACTATAGACGCACTTTTTTAAAAATCGTTTTCTGCTTCGTGTACTTGCTCTTATTGGCTAAAATTGGGTCCCATGAAAAGCGCGCCAAAATCGACGGCGAAGGGCGCAATTTGAAAACCGACGCAACTCAAAACGATGCCTCGGGGAACCAAACTAACCCCAGAAGAGATCGGCAAGGTCAAGGCGCTCCATTCGGAAGGAAGGAGTTACCGCTACATCGCGAGGTCCATCGGGCGCAGTGACCATGCTGTTCGCAGCCTCCTGAGCCCCCCAAAGAAGTCGTCACCCTCGAAGAAGGTCGGCAGGCCGGCAAAAGTCACCCAACGGATCGCTAGACGGGTTTTTCGGCTTGTTACAGTCAAACGATTCACGTCCATACGGATTGCTGAGGGGCTCGACAACGTTCTCAAGCCAAGTACGGTGCACAGGCTGTTGAGCTCGTCTCGTGCCGCAAAGTGGATCAAGAGGAAACCCTCTCCGGCCATCAAGCCTCACCACAAGGTCGCACGTGCAGCATTTGCTGCAAAATATTTGAGCAAGACGCGCATGTGGGAGCGTGTCATCTTTAGTGATGAAAAGAAGTTTAATTTGGATGACCCTGACGGCTACCAGTACTACTGGCACGACGTCAGGGCTGACACCGAGTTGTACTCCAAGCGGGCGAGTGGGGGAGGTAGCGTGATGGTGTGGGCTGGCATGAGCGCACACGGCAAAACGGACATCGCGTTTCTGGAGGGGAGACAGGACTCTGCGTGCTACACGCGCACGCTTGACAACCACCTGGTTCCGTTTATCGAAAACCTCCGTCAAAATCATGGTATCCGTAAACCTATTTTTCAACAGGATAACGCTTCAATTCATGAATCAAGGTTTACTAAGGCCCATATTGAAGCTTTGGGCATCAAGAAACTCAAGTGGCCTGCCAAGAGTCCCGATTTGAACCCTATCGAGAACGTGTGGGGGCAATTGGCGTGGTCTGTGTATCAAGGCGGGCGCCAGTACGACTCCAAGGCGGAATTGAAGGCTCAAATCATCCGTAGCTGGCAGGAAATTCAACAAAGCTACCTACGTGACCTGGTTGACAACATGCCAACACGTATGGCCCAAGTTGTACTGAAAAACGGTGGCCCCATCGACAAGTAGCGGATTTAAAAAGTGCGTCTATAGTTTAGAACACTCCCCCAACGTAATTTTTTCGTTCCTGCTTGCAATACCGACACTATCCAAAAACGCTCTGTTGGCATCGATTTGGCTTAGTATCGAGGTCTTTATGGCCAAGCAGCGCTCGCTGACTTTACATTTTGCCCATCTAACAACCGAAACTTGAGTGCGTCTATAGTTTGTAGCAGCACTGTACAACGCCCTTCATAATGACAATTAGCGCTTCATACTTGCCACACTTCTTAATATGTGTACATATCAAGGTGGGATCGATCCAGGCGACTACAGATCAGCGGTTATTGAAAAACCTCGGAACCTCGGATCTGGCGTCAGAATCCGGGGGGATCGCCGCTCAGCTGTGACCTGGATGACGAAGGGTAAGGAACGATAGCTAAAGATAGGCTAGGGATACTGCAGAATCTCACTTTCCATTCTCCTCTGAATCGTGCACTTCTAACAGGTTTTGAGCCCAATGCAAGCGGAACCAGGTCGCTCAAGGACCGCTTCCGACGGTGGAGAAGAGAGCACCGCTGTCGCCCGCGAAAGGGGTGACAGCAACCCGGGCGGCGCTGCGGCGGCGACCACGGAGGGCGACCAGACGACGGAGATGCTGCAGCCGCTCCGTGGTGTCGTCGGGCGTCTGGACAAGCTGGAGAAGTCCCAGGCCAAGCTCGAACAGCGCCTGGAAACGCCCAAGAAGGACCCCAAGACCCTGACGGATACGACCCTGTTCGCGTCGGCTCTGGGCCGCGGGTCCAGGATGCACAGCGACTCGTTAGGTGGCACGCCGCACACGCAGACCCCTCGCAGGACGACAGCACCCCCGCAGTACTTCGTGCTGCGCCACGCAGACGTCGGGGTTCAGGAGTCGGGCTACGGCATGTCGGAGCTGCAAAGGCTCTACGCAGCAGATCACGCCGCCCAAGCTGGCCAAGGAGCGCAGCAGCCACCAGCGGCGCCGGTGCCAGCACCCCGACAACCCGAAGCTTAGCCACCACCCGCTCCTACGCCGCACCAATACCAGCCGCAGAACTAGGGCGGGGCATTCCGATACCCGGACGCCCGTCAGAAGAAGCTGGCGATCCGTCCGTTCGACGGCAAGGACCTGTACGTCGGGCTGGGATCCGGCTTCCTGGACTGGTGCAGAAGATTTGACCGGCAGGTGGCGCTCGAGGAGTCGGCGTGCGGCTTCCCGTGGTCGGAGGACGTGAAGGTAGACCTTCTCGGTCACTACCTCTCGGCCGTACGGCCGAGATGTACTACAACAAGCGGACGCGGAGGGCGCCATCGAGCGACTTAAGGCACACCTCGTCGCCTGCGGCAACGAGCAGCAGTTCGAGATCGACTACAGTGTAAACTTCTCGGCGGTCATTGAGATGACCAGCGTGAAGCTGATCTTCGCGCTCGCGCGCAAGTACCGCGTTCCCGCCAAGCATGGCGACGTGCCCAACGTGTACGTCAAGGACGAAAAGGAGGCGGAGTTGGACATCTTCCTGCGCCTGCCACACGGAATGGTGATTCCAGCGGACGTGCGCAAACAACTGGGCGTGACAAACGACAGCGAGTTGGTGCTGGAGTTGAAGAAGGCCCTGTACGGCCTCAAGCAGGCCGGTCGGCTCTGGAACCAGCTCTTACACAAGACCCTGATCAACTTGGGCTTCGTGCAAAGCCTGACCGACATGTGCGTCTACCACAGGCGCCGCGAGGGCGTGCTGTTGGTCGTTGGCGTGTACGTCGACGACCTGCTGGTCACTGGCACGCAACAGCAGGCGGTCGACGCGTTCTTCGGCGAGCTGAAGGAGCTCTCGATCAAGGATCTTGGGCCTGCGAGCAAGTTCCTTGGCTCGAGAGTCGTGTACGACGATCAAGAGGGCTACGACTTTGACCAGGAGCTGGCCATCGAGGAGATGCTGCGCGAGCACAGAATGGCGTCAGTGCACAGCGTGCGCACCCCGATTGGCATCGAGTCGAACGAGGTCGACGAGGCGTCAAACGAGTTGCTGCCCACGTCTGGAGGAGACGGCGTGGTTACAGTGCGCAAGTTTCAGTCGCTCGTGGGGAGCCTGATGTGGGTGGCACGGTGCACGCGACCCGACATCGCGTTCGCGGTGCACAAGGCGTCGCGACGCACCCACAGCCCTACCATGTCCGACTGAAAGCTCGGCAAGCGCATTGCGCGCTACTTGGCGGAGTCCAAGGGTCTGCGGCTGAGTATGAAGGGTCAAGGCGTTTTGGAGGAGCCGCTGAAGGTCATCGCGTTCAGCGACGCGGACTTCGCAGCCGACAAGGCGGACAAGAAGTCGGTGACCGGTGGCCTGCTCACGAACGACGGGATGCCTGTGTCGTGGGTCTGCAAGAAGCAGACCGGCGTCAGTCTCTCCACCATGGAGGCCTGAGTACACTGCGGCCTCGGTTATGGCTGCGGAGTTGCTGGCCGTGCGCGAGTTGCTTGGTGAGCTGGGCATCGCGCATGCCAGCCCGATGTCGCTGCGCGTCGATAATCAAGCGGCTCTCGAGCAGCTCGACGGTGAAGGCTCATCGAGTAGGGTGAAGCACATTGATGTGCGAATCAAGTTCGTGGGGGTGCTCGCGAAGCGCGGGGTACTCAAGGCCGAGTACCTCGAGAGCGAGAAGATGCCAGCTGACGTCCTTACCAAGGCGTTCGAGGCGCCGAGACTGGCTGACTTGCGGGTCATCGTAGGTCTCCATTGAGACGAGAAGGAGGTCGCCGCTGCCGGCGCGGAGGACTGTTTAAAACCTCGGATCTGGCGCCAGGATCCGGGGGGGGGCGCTGCTCAGTTGTGACCTGGATGACGAAGGGTAAGGAACGATAGCTAAAGATAGGCTAGAGATACTGCAGAATCTCACTTTCCATTCTCCTCTGAATCGTGCACTTCTAACAGCGGTAGCCAGCATCAGGCTTGTATGCATGATAAATAGCACCATTAGCCGTCCATTTTGCCGACGAAAAGCGGCAAATCGGATGGATGCATATTATATCGGGGTCCGATATCTCCAAATCGGACCAGATATACAAATCGGGCCATTTTTATCGGATCTCTGAGGATCTGTTTTGCCAAAATAGTTGAAAGCCACAACAAGTAAAACTTAATAGGGGGCAAAATTAGATATTTGTTGTCAGTTTTTGGGTCAAACGACGATTTTTTACGACCGGCAGACATTACCTTTTCCGAAATGGTCCAAATCAACAGGTGGACCACTTTGAAAATGTCCGACCAATTCTGAAATGGTTTGCCATTTCTGCTGGATCAACTTGACCATCACTCTACTTATATAGACATTAGTATGCATGACGATAATTCATCTTGAGCGACGGACTCAAGCGCGCTACCACCGCTCTGCACGCGGCGGCGAGTGTATTTCTTTGTGAGGCCCTGCACCACTCAGCGCCGATTCTAATAGGAGGTAAGGCACACCTAAAACGATCTGGCATTGCGCGATGGGCATATGTATTGTAGGCGCCAGTCTGGACTCCGAAAAGCGCAGCAAAAAGTGCTTTACTGGTGCTGTGAGTACTACGGGGCTAGCTATATTGGCCCTGCAAGTGTCAATGGTGCACGAAGTGCATGTGGGCTGTAATGATAACATGCAGTGCAGGCGTAGCACCGGTCATCTTAGCACGCATTTAGAGTAATCTTATTCAGTGGCGAGGTCTTTGTTACTCTGATGAAGAACTCTCATCGCTGGACGTAGGCTTGTGTCTCTTCTCGCAAGAGTGTTCATTATACAGTTGGCGGCCTCCTGAGCAGTGCTTCCACACACGCGACGACGTAGGTCGATTGAGGTGGAGTGCAGCACATGCTCATTCTAAGAGGGAATGTCGCACGTATGGGTGAATTATCCGCTGGATACTCAATCAAAAATCGTAAGTACCTGTCACTCTGCCTTTATGGCGTGCTCGCATTTTGACTTCCTTTGTAGTGTGCTTCGCATGTTTTGAATGTAGATTTTCTGTTCTTCTCCAATAATACAAGCAGTTTGACTCATACCACTTTGCCTATTGATTGTTTTCTTATGGTGATGTCGCGTCCTATCATTTGCGTTGCGAGCTGACGGTGAAGGCTGCGGGAGACCACTGGAGTGATGAGGTGATAAAGGCGTTGCTTTGACGTTCGACGTTGGTGTATCTGAAGGGTACGGCTAAGGGCAAAAGTCAAGCCGGCGTTTGCTATAAATTAGTGTCTATGCCGGTACGGTGATCTCTACGTGCACACTAAACCCACCGAGAATGCACCACAAAATGTCGTCGTAAAACTAGACCAAGATGGCTTCTGCCTTCCTTGCCAGCAGCGTGGCGCAAAGCTCGGCTACGTCCTGGTGGGCAGATTGGTTTTGTGCTGGATCTCTTTGCATATGTAGCCAAACTGAAGATGACGCCGACAACTACGTTTTATCGTGCGACCGAAAACCGGGTGCAACAAGTGATCCCACGCGTACAAAAACCTTTACTAATAGCTAACGTTCCCTCCGGCCCTGCTACCCTACGCTACGCTGCTATGGCTCAAGCCAGATTGCTGGACGATGAAGAAGTCCGTGTACCAAATAACACAACATTCCGCCAGCTTCAGCTTATCGACAGCCTGGGGCAATAAACGACTAATTCAACAAGGAATGCTGGCGAGTTAGCTCCAATACAAGTTAGAATTAACGACTCTACGGTGACACTACGCATGCGAGTTCAGGACATCCGCCAGGCGCTCGGCTTGACAATGTACCCATTGTGCCCTCCATTTCGGCAAGCACCAGGATTTGTGCAGCTATCCGCAAGCGGCGTGGAAGACGATAATCATGTGCAAAACGATGATGAAAACGAAAGAGACATTGCAGAACTTGCTATATAGAATTACATACATTAGTTAGTGCGCAATATTCAATGCAAATTCTAGATAACTGCAGTGTCGATATAATCCGTAGTCAACTTGGTCATTTGCCTTGGTGCATTCACGCAACGCAGCACTTAGAACTGGAACTGGTGCTCTGGTGCTTCCTTGAATACAAGACTAGCGTGCTTGATAATCCAGAGTTTCAAAAGAGAAACCCCCGCCTCAGTTGGGTTTAAGTCGGAGGGGGGGTAAGGTGACAAAAACCATCGCAGAGCTCCTGTCGAATGCACCAAGTCTTGTAGCTTTGTTTACGTATGAATCTTGGCATTGTCAAGTGTCACAATTGACCGTGGAAACGGCCACGGATTCAGCGATTTTTGTTGCAAATACATGATGAAATTCGTTCCGGCTAAAAGTGTTAAACGTGGGACCCCCATTGCTGCCAGCACGGAGACCCGCTGACCACGTGACGGCGGTTAACCGGCGTGTCGTTTTTTTATTTTACGAAAGCGCTCCTGCACAATATTCAAAACTGAGTTAGCAACCAATAAATATTAAGCAACGACTCGTAGTACTATAGAGTTGGCGTTGTAAGGCAACATGTATCCACTATTGTGTTTTCCAGTTTGCATAGGTTACTCGTCAACTAGTGAAGGAAATTCGCTCAGCTCTCCTCTGCTCACCACGAACGTCTCCAACGTCGAGGTGCGTTGGTGGTGTAAACACCAAGACCAACGCGTCCCGTGTCGAACAATATCAGAGTTTCCAAAGTGCGAGGTGCATTGGTGCAGTTCGCAGCAAGAGATCAGCAGTCTGGAGTGCAGTACGCATCAGACGCAAAGTTAGCGCATGTGTCCACGAAACAGTCGCCGATGCGCTGACACGCATCAAACTTTCCGATATCGGGAAACGAAACGCCATTCGTTTTGCACTCTGCAATACGCTCGACATCATGTGGACAAGGGGCTTCTTTGAGATGCGGACGTGCCTCGGATGGTACATGCGTTTTAAACATGGGGCGTCTGGTGTGCATTTTTTTGGCGACTTCGCACACCTTTCAATCTCAGTGGGCTCTTGATTCGCGTCGCTTTGACCACCCTAGCATGTTGGATCTGGCTGCCGCTTCTGGTAAGCATGCACTTCGCCTGGTACTGCCGTTTCCTCGAGCAATAAACACTCCATCGTGCCGGCCTCTCCTTCTCTTGGTGGAGGGTTTTGGAGCGCTCGTGGCGAGTAGGGACGGAGCGGACTACTTCACAGACTCCTCGATTTCTTGCTCTGTTGGTAATTACGTGTTCTCGTTGCTGTTGTCCGCAATATCACTCGATAGTGCCGCTGCCGCACTTAACCGACGGACGATCGAATTTCACTACCATCATCTGACACTATGTCAATTGCCACGTTAGTGGTGAGTTCTTCAGTGTTTTGTTCGTTCGGACGAGGATACGTGCTGCATTCTTGTGCACATTGATGACCTCCTCATCACTGCACCCACAAACCGCATCGTGCAACAGATCAAGGACGCGCCTAAACGGCAATTTAAAACGTCCGACCTGGGCGAAGCCCAATTTCTTTTTGGGTGGTATATCCTTCGCAATCGTAAAAATCGGTCCATTTTTATCCACCAAGGAAAATACACTACTAAAGCCCTGGACCGCTTATCTCATCTCAATTCTTATCCAGTTGGAACACCAACGGATCCGAGTGTCAAACTCTCTGTCGGAGCACGGTGAGAGGATGGCGATACCATACAGAGAGGCAGTCGGTAGCTTCATATACTTGATGATGGGAACCATACCCAATCTTGCATATTTCTTACGAGACGTAGGCCAGTTCCTCGCCAATCCAGACAAGCAACACTGGAATGCGATTAAGAAAGACCTTAGATACCTAAATGGTACACGCAACCTGGGTATTAATTACCCTGGGAGAGACACACACCAGAGGAATACAACACACAGCACTATGTTACAGCGTTCATAGACGCTGATCATGCCAATTACCCAGACACGAGCGATCCGTTGGAGGATATATCATCTCTATGTGTGGAAGTCCAATTTCTTGGCAGTCCAGGAAATATCACACAGTGGCGCTATCCACAACAGAATCCGAATACATTGCTTTATACCACTGCATCTTCCTTAACCTACTACTCGTAGAATTAAACCCGAAAGCCGACATGCAATTAAAACCTATGAAGTCATTCAGAGCTGCATAAAGCTAGCAAACAAAACTACTCCAGGATTGAAGTAAACATATTCACATTCGACCTGCTTTCGCTTGAGAAAAGGCTGAACGGAACGAATCCGAAATGGCATACTGTAATACACAGGAATTGGTAGCAGATATCTTTACAAAATCGCTAGCAAAGTCAACCTTCATAAAGCTTCGAAATGCATCCTGCACTGTAGCAGCAATAACCGAGAAGTGACTTTCGGAAAACAAGAGCACAGTCGCTAAAACCTCGAAACAACATCAAATTTGTTGGCTTTATGTAACACACATATAATTTACCAATTATTGACTCTAGAGACGAAACAATTCAAATCTCACGTGATATCGAGGAAAGGGGCGAAATATATTGTACCGAGTGTTGAGAACTCTTCTTGCAACCACGCCTACGCCTACGAGGTTCCTTCACTGTGAACGGAATGCCTTCAATGGAGTAGACTCCGTCGATGTACTGGAAGTAGGATATCAGCTTGGTCACATCGTTCGGGGCGACAATGAAGTTATCTGACTCAATGAACAAATGCTACTTTCCCTCTGTCGCCCTAGCAATACAATATCAATTACCTTCTTGTTGGCCAGGCCGCCGACCGATGACGATGAGGGCAGGTTTATGCCTTTGCACAATACTCAGCACAACTGTCCTCGCCACCTGCGAACTTCTTGTCGATGTAGATAAGCCGCTTCTTGAAGCGCTTCAGAGCATCATGCATGACATGAGCCGAATAGACCCCAACACGGGGATGGTCGTGGTCCTCTTCAGAACGCTTTTTCTTGGACTTGAGAAGAACCTCCTTTATCGCAGTGGCAGTCAGCAGATCGCATTACTTCAGCGCGTTGTAAACTAAGAACAATCCACAAAAGGACACTCGCTCTGGCAGCCCTCCCTGGTTTTGGCAAATGACTATCTGTCGAAGAGAACGAGACAGCTAAAACACAGTTGCAATTAAAAGTTAGCATTATTTAAACCAAGCCATGATTACATATGTAGCAATCATATCGATACAAACCTATTCGAGCGGTGAGGCCTTTCCAAGCTGCAATCCTCTCGGTCTACAACTCTAGCTCAGCTGTGACGCCGTGCAGGGGATATCACGATGCTCAAAGACGGCTAATGCACTACATGATAGCCAAAATAGGCAAAGCGTCATGCATACATGTAACCCGATACAAGTCGGCTACGGTAGTGTGGTACACATCTCGTTGGTGCGTCCACACCTGCGTCCCGAAAACAGTACTCAGTACAGAACAGTGAACAAGTACTCAGTAGATGGCTTCAGAGCCACTAGTTATGCATTTGACTATGCTTGACTATGCTATATTGCAAAGGCGGCTCTGCCGCGCATAAGAAAGAGAAATGAAACTTACATTTTAAGAAAAGAGTCCCATTGCCTTATATTGAGGTTATCGTTTCTCTTGCGAGTCCGTAGGTAGTTGTCCTACGGTTTCGTACTGTTTCTCGGTGTAGAATGATGGTTACTAACCTTAAATGAGAGACTCGCTGAGTCTGTGTCTTCCTCTGATGCGAAAGCTACGGCAGCCCCGCTGCAATATACGTTCGGCAGATAATGTGGCCAGGACTTGGTCTTGGCCCTGGTTGTTAACGGGAGGATGCAGAATGAGAGATGACAAAGCCAACCTCACATGTCGCAATTTGCGCTCACACAGAGCAGTACCATCGCACATGGGCTGCCCCGATAATGTAGGCTGTAGAATCCGAGCTCTAAGTACGGAAATTGCAACGCGAAGTGCGACGATACCGGAAACCAACGGACAGTTGCCTTTATCACTTGAACATGAACTTCGTCCATTACTTTGTCCCCTTTTGATTAAAACTCTGAGCCAAACAAACTCTGTCCAAAGAATAATATTCCCCAGAAAATGAAAATGACAGTATTTCGCCTCGTTGGGAGACGAACCCTTCCCATGTAGGAAGGGTATGGCGCGTTTTCAACACTACCTATGCCAACAGGAATACGACATCACCCAAGAAGTCATGCCGCTTCGGATGAAGTCTTGTCCACGTCGCGACATCCGAGCGCCAAACCAGGAAGGGATGTCAATGGACAGTTTTGGCCTCCCTGGTGGACCACACTAGACCTGTCACTCTGAGTTGATGCCCACCTGCAAGTTATTAGTATATATACATACTGTATATACATAGTTATTGTAACGGGCTTTGGGCAACCCGTTACCTTTCGCTAAGCTGATTGGCCGCCGCCATGTGTGACGAGGGCCCGTCACACCATTCCCCACTTGAGAATGAGAACACGCGCCATTCTGCGATCCGGCCGGGACAGGTGAAGACTGAGATGTCGACCGAGGGCAACGACGACAGCACCACGTTCGAGGGGACGCTCGAGAGGTTGGCGCTACACGACTGCAGGGATTTTGAGAACCCGCGCGGCGACGACGAGATGAAGAACTTGTTCACGCGGTTTCGAGCGACCCGTGGCAATTCCGCCACGACAACCAGGACGGTGACCAACAGGTCCTTGGACAAGGCGTGTACGGCTTTCGTGCTTCACTGGAACAACGAGGGTCGCGAGGCCTTCGAACGCATGGTTAATGAGCGTGAGGCCGCTCACGATCGGCTGTCGGACGGTGCGCCGGAAGTACAAGTCTGCCAGCTGTCTCGTGATCAAGATCGCCAATGTTGCTTCGTGCACCGAGAAAAAGGGTGCATGCGCTGTCGTGGGAGAGACGCCGTACGACCCGGAGTCGAGGAGTGGTGCCACATAACTGATGCGGTGTCCATTACTGAAGTGGAGCGAGGAGTGATTGGACGTTACGAGCGGACCCTGAACGAAGCTAGGGGCGGACGACGGCCGCGCCCACGTTATTCTCCGCTGCCAGAGCGAGTCTGGCCTCGTACGCCGCCACGCAGTCCGGACGTCGGCCAAGAGGACCGCGCGCGGCTCCCAGCTATCTGGCATGGGGCCCAGCCAGCGTACCAAGTAATGGCGCTGAGTGGGGATCGCAGCGTCGCGGTGACGAGCGCCGCGACCCGTACGTGAGGCTGTGGGTACAGCAGGAGGGTCTTCATGCGCTAAGATCTGGTCGACGATATGACGGAGATTACCCGCACTATCGACGAGAGGAGCGGGGCCTTCGCGCTGGAATCGAAGAGCGTCGGCGCTGATGGGCGCTGAGATGGCTCAGCGTCTGGATCGGCTGATTCAGCGTGTGGAACATCTGGAGCGGGAGAACCAAGAGCTCTGCCACCGCGTACGTCGTCAGGATGAGCCTCGGGTCTGCACGCCTGGCACAGCAGCCGCGGCGCCGTGTCGGGTGGTAACAGCATTCAAGATTGCAGAGGAGGCGTCGTGAGCATGCTCACGACTATCTTGAGCGTGGATCGCTGGTGTGGCGACTGCGGCGTCGTCTGTCACGTTCGGCAGGGGAGCTGGCGCGGGCGTGCCCGCGTCCGTCTCGTCATGTAGTGCCAAGGAGGGCGGGAACACGGGGGTGCCGCCCGTAGTTCACGTAGAATGGAGTGAGCCCCGTTGATGCGTGGACCGAATTATTGGTCGCGAACTCGACCATAGGCAGGAACGAGCTCCAGGACTGTTCGATGTGGCGAAGCTCCGGAACACGTCTTCGCCGACTCTGTTTGTACGCTACGTCTGGCCGCCCGGATGTGACGCGGCTGACAGCCTCTACCGCGCCCCGGCAAGCTGGAAGACCCCCGACCAGAAAGCTGAAGTGAAACGGGGATTGAGAGCCGAGACGATCGACGTTGGTAAACCGTGATGGCGATACACAAGGCGAGAAATGTCGCCACGGACTGCTTTGCGGTGAACGTAGCAGCGTCGGGAGCGAGATGATCATCTTGCAGAAGCGATCGACGAAGACGAGGATACCGGTGCGACCTTGGGCGTCGCGGGGAATGCCGAAAACGAAGTCCATCCTAACGGAGGACCACGGCTCCGAAGCCACTGGGAGAGGTCGAAGCAGGGCTCGCTTCGACGGGACAGGCTTCACGCGCTGGCACGCTTCTCAGGAGTGGACACACTTCCGCACCAACTTCAACATATGCGGCCAATAGATATTGCGAGAGAGCGACGCGAAGGTCTTTTCACGTCCGAGGTGACCACCGCTGGGGGAATCATGAAACTCGTGAATCAATCGGGCGCGAAGGTCGTCGTCCAGCGGGACGACGACACGTGGTGAGTCCTGTTGGTCGATACGGTATGTCAGCAAAGTCGTCGTGTAGGCTGAATCGGCCCACTCGAGCACGGCCACGCGGAGATAGTCGGCGCCGTGCCGACTCGGATGGGTTCTGCAGGAACGTGATCAGTTCGGAGCACGCCGCGTCCGACGCGTACGCGGCCGAGATTGAGTCGCGCCGCGAACTGGTCGCTGCGACTTCCACCGCAGCGACATATTCAGCAGAGCACACGGCGCACTCGTCGTCGTCCTCGTCGCCAACCGCGTGGCGACCGAGTTGTACGTAGTCTGGCCGACGCGAGAGTGCGTCGGCAAGAATGTTCGTCTTGCCTGGCTTGTAGTGAACGACAAAGTTGTATTCGGAGAAAAGGGAGAGCCAGCGCGCCATGCGCTGGGACACGTGCGGTCTCTTCGTTGCGGTTCGCAACGACGCATTGTCGGTGTTCTCGACGAAGGTCTGTTCTCCCACGAGGTAGACCCGAAACTTGATGAACGCATAACGCGTGGCCAGTAGTTCCCAGGGCACCCGATAATGGCATTAATCGCATGGTAGATTTCGAGGCCCCCATACATTATGCATTTACAAACTAAAGAAGGCGTCCATACATAATGGCCATTAATTGCATTAATGGGAAATGGTTCTTGTCTAATCGATACACTCGTGAACTGTTTGTGCATCCCAGTACTTCTCGTTAATCCTGAGGAATAGTATCATCTCCAATGAAACTGGCAACAAAGAGTGGCGATCAATTTCGTAGGTAGTTCGCGCAACACTAAACAACCGTTCGGCGATGTTCGAAGTCGGCGGAATTGTCTTGATAAGGTCGTACGAGTTCTTCTCGCTTTCTAAGCGAGATTTTTCAGGACTGACGCAGCAAAGTTTTCCTTCTTTGATCCTGGCGAGGGCGCCACAGCGGTGTCCACAGTTTGCTTAATAAAAGGCTGGACAGCCTTCTTTTCCTGGCGGCTCAGGAGGTGCTGTCCTTTGTCGAGCTGAATTATGACAGAAGCCGACTCAAAGTCAGGGTAAGCTATAATTGACCCCGCAGCACCTAGTCACCATCAACTACGTTAGTAACTACGAAATTGTTGGCACAGAATCGATTTGGCTGGCTCGAGTGGACAATATTCGGCAACCTGCCTTTCAGCTTCTGCGAGCAAAAGAGGACACGTCGGTACGTTGATGCATTTAAAATTCTCAAACTGAAGAAACTAATTGTTTTTTTTGTAGATACACAAATCTGCCAGACATTTGTTCTGAAACTGTAACGGACGTCATGCACAAAGTTACGGTGGCTGTAGAACACAAAATTGCTGCTGAGATGCCAGGGTCATTTGGCCTACTATTCGACGGCTGGACTCACGACTCGAAGCATTTTCTAGGCGTTTTCGCGTGCTACGACATTGATGGGGTGCCGCACCGTCCATTACTGGCCATGGCACCCGTGCTGGAGCCACCAGAGGACGACGCTGATGACGCAGTGATAGCTCACAATGCTGAAGCGCATCGTGACGTCATTGTGCTAATATTGTGCGTTTTCGGCAAGACAATCGAGCAAGTTGTTTTTCTGGTAAGTGACAATTGCGCTCTTAACAAAACGCTCGCTCGTCTTCTCGATGCGCCTTTGGTGGGGTGTGCGAGCCACCGCCTGAATTTGGCGGTTGCGCTTGCAACCGAATCGTTGGAAAGTGTGTTGGGGAAAATTTAGAAGCTGATGGTCAGACTTCGCACGCTGAATCGTTCAGCCAAACTGCGGTAAGAAAATTTCTGCACAAATTTAATGTTTTTTTTACTATAATGTGTTTGTATGCTGTATAGATTCAAGACACCACTTCGGCCAATACTGCGTCAAGATACTAGATGGGGGTCCACATTCAAAATGTTGGGCCGCTATTTTGAGCTGCTCGAATTTATTGATCGAGACGATGAGAGTCTCTCCGAGCTCATACCTTCTGTCAGTGAAAACAAGAAGCTGAAGGTGTTGCAGACGACGCTGGAGCGCGTTCAGTCGGTGTCCATGCAGTTACAGTCTAATGGCGTGATGCTATGGGAGGTTCGGGCCCTCTTCGACGCGTTACTCAAAGATAAACCCGCTTTGAAGCGGTACCTGGGTACGTTTGCATTTTGTTGCTTTTCGACTGATCCATGGTAAGAGAGAGTCGACCTTACCAGGACCAGCCGCAAGCATTTCGGTCTCAAAGCTGGGGTGCTTTAGCCGAATGTGCTGATTTAGATTCGTCGTTCCTCTTCCTTCCGCCTGCTTGTGGATTGTCTTGCACACCTTGCACTTGTAAAAGCACGTCGGTTCACCGTTGTCATCTAGACACGGAGAAAAGTAAAAGAAGGCGATTTGCTTCAGCGAAAAGCTAGAAGCTGGTGGTGGGCTCATGAAAGAGACTCCTGCCATGGTTGGCAAATTGATAATGGGACGCTTAGGAAAGAATGTGATCCTGAAAGGGCGCCATCGAACGGTTTGGAGCTACCTTCAAAACCCATCTTCAACTCCATCTTCTGCTGTCATCGTCTACAACACAACCGGGTTCAAAGTTAGAGAACTACTTTCATTTGTAACATGTAAACACCGGCATCAACTCACCCTACTCGTCCTGGAGTCCTTGCTTTCGTCGCTAAGCCTCACAACGTTACGGGTCAGCTTGGTCTTGAATGCTTCGGTGGTGGCACTCCGTCGATCGGCATCGGCATACGAACCCGAGATCGTCACCATAGTCTGCCGTGATCTCTTCTCCTCGCTGAATATCTTCGGTGGTGGCTACGACGACTGTAGTCCTGTGGCCGTTAGACACCTCCACGAAGGACGTCACTGGGTCACATGAGTGGTTCACAAACCGCATTAGGCCACCGAGGCGCTCCGCGTTGATGGCAACCCGAACCGGCCGGTTTGGTCTTTCTGGGCGCTGGGTCATCACCAAGCGGAACCCTCCATTGCGCGGGCGGTTGGCGCGTGACACGCTGACGTGCTCCATTTCGCCCAAATATTGGCCGATCACCTCCCCAGCAGGAATGTCCTCGCCGGCAACCACACAAAGAGCTCGAGTGCGCACGTTCCTCCCCAAATAAATCTTGTCTGACTCGCGCAGTCCGTTTCCGCACTGACCTCCGTACGGGCACGAGTTCACGTTGCAGTATATGTGCATGAGCGCATTTCGACACGAACCGACTCGGCATGGCTCAAAGCAGGTGCACCAGCCCCTCGTGGGGCACGTTGGGGAAGACAGTACCCAGCGGGTTGTACATCTCACGGAACCACACCACGTTGCTCGGCCAGTTAACCGGAATGAACTCGTCGTGTTCTCGCGGAACACGACGCTGCTGTCGCACTCCAACATCGGGACTGGTCCGTATGAGGCCCCTCGGACACACAGTAGGAGGCGGTGTGTGGCTCCTCCCCTCATGGGACTGACGTGGCCTTGCGTACGGCAACGTAGCTGCTCGTCGATCACGCTGAGAGCGGAGCCGAGCGCGGGGCAGATCTCGTGTAGATGGCGTAGTGGTCCCTGCTGATGGTGGACTTGGTGCCGACTCCAACAACACAGGCGACGACGTCGTCGGACTGCCTATGATACGAATGGGCTGCACCTTCGGATCACATCCTTGGGGATGTGGCTGGCTTGTTGAGGGCTCGACGCATGCGCTGCGCTGGGGTGTCAACCACGGAGGCATCATGGTCCCCGATGAACTGGGGGCCAACCACGGAGGCGTCATTGTCCCCGATGAACTCGGAGTCAATGGCCAGTCGGACGTCGATGATCCATCGACGTCAAACGCGTTGTCTTCAGTATAGTGGTGCGAGGCAGCAGCCTTGCTGGTCTTGCTGCGGGCGCTGGTCTCGCTGGTCTTGCTGCGGGCGGAGGCCTTGCTGGTCTCGCTGCGGGTGCTGGTCTCGCTGGTCTTGCTGCGGGCGGAGGCCATGCCGGTCTTGCTACGTGGCTCCCACCGCCCATTCAGCACGTTGGGTGGAGTGTTCTCCTCGTCGCTGTTCGTATCCGCGAAGCAGCGCAGCCGCCAGTATGACTCGGAGTGAGCACCACGTCTCATGAGTCCTGCATACGCACGTTTCGTTAGCCTAGAACCACCACGATTTTCCGCGCCAAAGCGTACCTGTGTCTGGAATAGTGTCTTCGCAGTTTGTCGGTGGGTTTGAATGTGAAAAGTGGAAACCCACGAAAGATATATGTCGCCTGGAGTGTAGGTGTCACCTACAGAATGTTGGCCGCCTTAAAACATACAAATTCCAAGATATTCAGTTAAGATGGGTTCGCGTCATAAACGCATGACTGCGGAGACGATATCTGTGTCCTGCGTGTTCTGTGCCTCGGCATATGATCAGCATATCTGCTGCAGGTACGCCACCTGCATAGGCCATTTTTGGTAGACGTCCACTCGTGGATGGCGATATCAGTATCATATCATATAGAGTGATATTATATTCGCATATCAAGTATTAGCTATTGTGTTGAACTACGCTTCGCTATTCTCACTAGTCAGCTGGGATCGATACTCCGAATAATTAGCTTTCATATATTATGAAACATAATGCACAGCATCTCTGACTGGGCTTCATCTAGACTGGTCCGCAACTCGTCCACAACGTAGCCTTAGATACTAAAAAGCGCTCTTGCGCTGCAGTAGGGATAGGTTCGCTAAGAAAAATCTTGCGAGCATAATAACTCCAGGAAATGAGCTCTCGTTATCTCTGAACCAGTGGAGATGCCAATTTCGTGATACAGTTGCCGAAGGTCTGCTAAGATGTCCAGTGAAGATGTCAATTTCGTGATACAGTCGCCGAAAGGTCTGCTTACCAGATGAATATTTTTGGTACGGCCAATTCACCCGCAAAGGTTTTCCACTGGTTCCAGGAGTTCCCCGCATTTTGAGGACCGTGTTTTACTGAGGGCGGTACCCCGTTCACGTCAATACCACGCCCCAAAAGCTTCGACCGCACCCATCGACCTAAGTCAGCCCCCACTTCTGGAATTTGAGGTCAGCAGAAGACGACACATATGCAGTTCACCAAAGATTTGATGCAACCTGAACTGGCTCTCGTTACCCAATCCAACACGTGGTGACTCCCAGATGATGATCCCAGATCCCAGGTCTTGCTGCCTCTGCAGCGGGGCTGCCGTAGCTCTTTGCTTAGAGGAAGCGTTAAGGTCCACGACATTCGTTCTTAGACCAAGAACAGGTGCGAGCCGAGGGTAATCCGTACCCGGCTCCTAGAGTCTTATAGGAACCTTAAGCAAGGTATATAAACTCTACTGTGTGTTTTCCAAACTGAATGTATTAGTCTTAAGGGCGGCAGGGCCGACTTGGCGCGAATGTCCTACCCTAACTATCGACCATACTAATACCTAATCAAATGCATACTCGTGGCTCTGAAGCCACGTACTGACTCTTGTTATCTATCGAGTACTGAGAACTCCTTTCTGTTATCATGTGGTCACACCACTTAGTGTGACACACACCAATGTAGCCAGGTTACGTGTAACTCCGTTACAGCCTCAGAATCGCAACTCATGGATGATCCCGGATCCCAGTGTTGTATCCGAATCTCAGAGAATGGTCCCAGATACGAGTCAGGTGGTGGTGTGTGCGATGCGGATGTCTCTGACCCCAGATCTAAGTTCCCGATGGACATCCCAGACTAAGAAAGAGAGGATGCTGAGACTCTGCGTGGAGGCTGGTCGCTGAGATCTTCGTTACAAAATATTGTGCAACTGCCCCGGAAGGGTTGCCTCGGAAGAGTCGCCAAAAATTTTCGTGAAGCGACGCCGCCACCGGATACCTAGGTACAAATCAAGTCAGTGGCGGGAGTCAACATCGGATTGCTTACCCTCGTTGGCCAATCGCAAGTCCGGATTTCAGGGATGCTGGTGAGCCCCGGATTTTTATTCTGGATTGACCAATCGAAGGTCGTCATTTTATTCAAGTCGCACATAAGTCAATCTCTGTCGTCAGTCTCACCTCGAAGATGTACCCAAGAGAAAGAGGGAGTAATGAAGCGCGCCCTATGCTTAGTGTCCTTGCATTTGCATGTGTTTTGATTCAAGCAGAGTTCAATTTTCGTGGGGTTTCAGACAGAGCGATACCCGGGATAGTGGTTCTCGATTTGTTGGTTTGTCTGTGTGGCAGTGGCAATCCGATATAGTGGTTCTCAGGTTTTCGCCTAAATCGGCGTGGTGCGCGGAAGTTCTTCCTGAGAGTCTTGGGTTTTGTAAGCTCATCAAATACCGTTGTGTCTGTCGCCCCACCCGTGTCACTTGGTACATTGCAGTCTACGTAGATGACATTCCCATTGCTGCACCCACACCAGCCCTCGTAGTGAGCTAAAAAATATCAGCTCTAAAGGATAGGTTCTCCATGACAGATTTACGGAAGGCGACGTACCTACTCGGCTGGTCCATTCAACGTGACCGCAAGAACCGAACGATCTTCACAATACCAGTACGCTACTAATGTCCTTGACCGTTTCAGCGACAACATACCGTACCCAATTGCAGCTCCAGCAGACAGGAACATAAAAATCTCCTTGTAGCAGCGATGCCGAGAAAGATATGATGGAGGATAGTCCGTATCGTGAAGCCCTAGGAAGTGTCATGCTCATGGTAGGCACTCGACCTGATCTGGAATTCTACTTACGTGAGATAAGCCATTTTCTAGCTAATCCAGGAATGGAGCACTGGAGCCCTGTCGTTCGAGGTCTCAAGTACCTGTCTGGTACTAGAGACTATGGACTTCTCCTTAGTGGATCAACTGATATCGCACCACAGAACCTAGCAAACAGCTTGACAGCGTACAGAGACTCGAATTATGCTAACTGTTTCGGCACCAGAAGATCTGTCGGTGGATATGTCGCTATGATAGCAACTCCCCAATCCCATGCCTTCACGCAAGCACCACACCGTGGTACTCTCAACAACAGAGGCAGAATATATTGCCCTATGTCATTGCATGCAAGAGATGATATTCCTCAAACTCCTTCTCAAAGAATTAGGCTTTACCACAACGGAAGTCAACACTATCCACGAGGACAATCGGAGCTGCATCATAATCTTCTACAAACCAGAACTGCATGGAAGATCTAAGCATGCACACACGAGATACTGATTTGTATAGGAAAAGGTAGAATGGCACGAATTCGCCATCACCTACTGCAACACAAAACCGATGGTTGCTGATATATTTACTAAAACTTTAGATAAGCATCAGTTCAGAGATCTAAGGACCAAGATCAGAATACAATCTCTGAAAGCTTCCTTCGGTCACTCATGATAATAATACCTAAATTTGCTATGCGTAATGCGTGCCATTCATGTTTCCTTTTTCCCACTGGGGTTTGGTTTTTGTTCGCTCAAGGTTCCCCCTCGTTTATGTTTCCCTGGTATTGTACCGAGTTACAACAGACATATGAATATATAATATCCATGCACAATGACAACAAATTGCTGGGAAATGTTCATTATCGATAAGGCCAACCCGCAGAAATCCCTACCGAATCCTACCATGCCAAAATAGGCAAAACACACGTCCGCGTGCACCCAGCACACACACTCTATGTATGCCACATAGAAAAGAAGGCGAGGACGTGGCCAGGCGACGGCCAGCAAATCATTTCTTCCCCGTGGCCTGGCCACGCTAACCCGCCCCGCCCGCCACATCCCCCACTTCCATATCCGCGGCCAAGGACACACACGACAAAAAAGGGCGTGGCGTACCACGGACGCTGCATGGATGGCTCGGCGGCGCACTCCACCCTTCAAGCGCTTCACGCGGCGGACACACACGGCAACGCAGGGCTCCGTGGGTACTGGCACCAGGCTTCGTTGTTGTCGAGCGGCTAGTGCGGGACGTGTTGAAGGGTTTACACTGTACCGTCCTAGCTGATGACCGCATGGCAATAATGGCGCTTGTGGAGTGACCACGGTACCAACAAACCGGACAACCCTACCGTAAAACACGGATCCAATGCTACACACGGATCGAGTGCAACAAAAGCGTAAAAATGTAGATCTCATGATGTGCAAAAATAAACAAGGCGATGCGTTAGAGGTTTCACCCCTCCTACTCAATGTATCCATTTTATTGCTCTTGATTTTCCTCTAGAACCGGTGCTTCTTCATCTACACAAGTTGGTACTCTGAAGCGATCTTCTTTATCTCGAGGCCCAGTAGGTAGTATCCCGCTCTTTGATAGAAAGCCTGTTACGTTTGAGAAAGCGGCGCAAAAATGCGACTCGCAAAGAGCTCCCGATCAAACCTAGAATGCATTAGAAGTAGACATTGCATCGAAATACACAGAGAACGATTCTTGCGCATTTCTGTAATCCACGACAACAGACTAAAGCATACACTATTAGAAACAATGGCACGTATTTAGGGTTTAACGCCAAAAACAAAAACTACCTTTGCTCGAGATCCCGGTGTTTAACGTAGAGATTTTGGCGGCTAGGTGCTGAGATGTAGTACTTGTTTGGGGGGGCACTGGCAAGGGCGTTTTTTTGCCGTTTCTAGCGGTACATGGTGGTTCGGTGAACGTCGAGCTCACCTGCCACGGCGACGACTGAGCTGGCCTCTCCGAGGCGTAAAAGCCCCCGCAGCTTGGCTTTATTTTTGTTCTTTGGCCGCCGTGTCATTTGCACGAATGGGGGCGGGGGTCATTTTGGCGTGGAGGTGAGATTGTTGGCGCGCAGTGAACACAAGTATTTACGAGTGTAAGAAGTGCGCACCCATTTATGCAATTAATACTAGAATTGAACTTTTTACCAGTGTAGCATTGGATCCGTGTTTTACGGTATCAAGAATAAGAAGAGTGTTTATCCTAGTATTAAAGTATATCTAATCCAACTTCACGAATTCACAGAGGATATTGCAAAAGAATTATTGCAAATGCTGAAATGGGAAATCAACCAATTACCAAAACACTCGGCTATTACCAAATGGATGTCTCTGACGACGATCCAGATCATGGGAGGCTAATCCATGTCTTTAGGTCATGTACTTTATGGCTTTACTGCGAAGTGACGCAGTTTGTACGAGTCTAGAAATAAACATTTAGGAATGGGTGTATGCAGTGGTCTAAAGTACCACATACTAGAACTACAAGAGCATGTGTTTCAAATTGTGCGTGTTCTATGTAGCTTTAACTATGATGCCACAGTCCCACTTTTGGGGTCTCGTACAAATTAGCCCCACAATTTAATATGTTCTGGGGTTATTGATCGCAGCTACATGTACAGTAAGGCCACAGGAGACCTGAGAAACTGTATCATTTATCTGAATAGATTCTACGAGTTTTATACTTCAACAATCTATACTTCACCTTTTCTAAATGTAGACGTTCTAAAAAGTGGGCGTGCTTTGCTCATTTTCCTATATGTTCTTCCCTAAGCGCAAGAGTGCCTTGCAACACAAATAATGATAAGATTAAGAAAGGGTAATGGGCACCAAAAATGACTACATGTTGAGACTTGCATTGCATTGCTATATTTTTACTGCAACTTTTAAGCCTTACTGCTATATTTCATTATTTCAAGCCAAAATATCACATTGAATTTAATGATAAATCGCACTTACCTGAACTGTATATTTCGTACTTAAACATGTCGATCGCACTTAACCGACCCGTGATTTTTCAGGTACCGCAAATTTATCTGCAACCAGTCATAATCCAATCGCCAAGCCCATGGACGTTCTCGAGGCGGCGTGCGTGGCGCTGCATGCCCCACCCACGGGTCCCGAGGCCGAGCGCCGTCGCGCTGAGGCCGAATCCGTCCTGGAGCACTTCAAGCGCAGCCCCAGCGCGCTGTCCGACGCCATGACGCTGCTGCGTGGCGCGCAGACGCCGCCCGTCGTCCAGTTCCACTGCGTTGCCACCATTCGCGAGGTTACACTGCAGCGCTGGCCGCTTCTGGGGCTCTCAGACAAGTCCCAAGCTCTGGATTTCCTCATGCAATTGCTACTGAAACGTGGTGCTTTGCTGCCCAGATTTGTGGCCTCCTCAGCTCTACAGACAGCAGTTCTATTGGTCAAGAGAGGGTGGCTCGACCGTCTCGAGTCGGAGCGAGCGGCGGTGCTGCAGCAGATGGGCACCATGTTGCAGCCTGGTAACGCTATTGCTCACCGCCTATTGGCTGCTAAATGGTTATTGGCGTTCGTCACAGAGTTCTCGTCGGCGTCGCGGGCCAGCAACATGAATCAGCCGGTCGAGTTCCATACCAAATCACGGCGTACGCTGGAGAAAAGTGGAGGACTAAAGGATATCGTTGCACTAGCTGTGCCGTTACTTGAGGACTCAATTCGGAGCACGACAACGGCGTGTGGAGACGCTGGTGCGGCGGGAGATGTTCCGCCCGAACAATTGGAACTACTGGATTCAGCGTTTAGACTTTGTGTGGAGCTCCTGAACTGGCACTTCGAAGACCCACGCGCTGGAAATCTGACGTGGAGCCTTACTGTGTCGGCGAACGATGGCGACGCGGGCAACCGACCTGTGCTGACACCACAAGCTTCCTGGAGACCGATTCTTGTACGACCGGATTTGATTCACTCTGCTTTTAACACGTACGCATTCTTCCGCAACGTTGCTGCCAAGAACGAGACGCTGCTTCACTTAGCACGACAGTTCCTTATCCAGCTAGCATCACTGCAAGGACCAATTTTTGAGCGTAAGGCGGAGCAGGTACAGTTCCTGGGTGAAATCTTCCGCGGTGTTGTTACCGTTGTGCACAATCCTTTCCTGGACCTACTTGCCCAAAGTGATATCACAGGGTACGAGTTGGCCACACGCGAACTGATCGATTGCTGCCAGTTGCTCTTCCGACTGGTGAACAATATTGGTCTTGAGGCGCTTCTACAGGCTAACTCGGGACAGCTCTTTTCTTTGTTCGTCGAGGAGCTAGCCTCGCTTATCAGCAAGCTTCTTCATTCCGCGCTTGAACGTATTCAGCGGCATCTGCGTGAAAGCCCCAACGAGGCTATTGACGAGCTCTGGGAGCTCGAAGGCGTCGACATTCTTTTGGATGCTTGGGTAGCACTTGTAAATGACCCGCAGCTGTTAGAAGCTGGAGTGTCCGGCTCATCCAAACCAGAGGCAGAGCAAGCAGTGGCGATTTTGAGCAAGGCGTCAGCCCCCGTTGTAGAACTTTACCTTCACTTCCAGCTCGAGTTGTGCGCAGTGGAGGTGTTGGCTGACCAGGATGAAGATGAGGATGTAGAAGATAACGCAGCTAGCAGTGCGCGCGAGCAGTATGAGCTGGCTGCTGCACTTGCAAGGCTGAATTCATCAGCATCAGCATCCTTGCTAGTGTCGCTTGTGCAGTCGTTGATGGCTAGTGTGCAGCAGGAACTAGCCGCGCTGCAAGGTCGTGACGAGATCACTCCACAACTCTCACAACTCTTCGAGAAGCTCCACTTCGTTATCCTCTTTGTGGGTCTCTTCCTTGCGGATGATTTTGAAGGCGAACGACCCGGTATCCCGACCCGAATCCACGATACTCTTCGTGGTGTCGCCTCGGCGGAAGCTTCTCCAGTGGTGAACCTTATTATGCTGATTATGAGCCACGTGCTGGAGTTCGAGACGTCACGCCTGGCACAAAACCCAACGAGTGACTGTGTCAGTCCTTTTGTATCAGAAAAGTTGCTGAAGACAATCACGCGGCTGTGCGCAACGTACCTCGCTCCTGATGTTCTTGTTGTATCCGGTGAGGTAGCGCCAGCGCTACTACAAGTGTTCGGCTTTCAAAATGGAGGACGTGCGGGCGACCTACTGAACTTCCTGGTTGAAAAGGCCACAGTGTATCTGCTTCATTGGCCTACGCAACCTGTGGTCATGGAAAATCTAATTGAGTTTTTGCTCGTTCTAGCGAATGCTAGAGCAATAAACGCTGTGCTGGGCTCTCAAATGTGGCAATCGCTGGTTCAAGCCAATGCGTCGGCTGGGTCATTCATAACTGCGTCTGGAGCAGGAAACGAATCTGCGCTGAATGTTGCCGTTGCCAGAATTCCAGCCAGTCTTCGAGGTCAACTTACAGAAGCAGTGTGTCGAGCAGGAATGGCGTCAACGGATCAAACTATGCGAACAGCCCACTTTCTGGCCGTTAGCCACCCCGTTGGACAGCGTTTGCAACACCTCATTGCGATTCCGAACTTTGAGTCCAAGCAGACGGCAAATGATGTGCGCGTCCAGGAAGAGCTCAAGTTGATTATCGAGATGTACTCGGGTATTGCGCGGTCAGCAGAATCAACTAGCCATGCCCCCATCACAGCATTCTGTCTCCCTGCTCTACCAGTTATTATCAAGATCTTTCAGATCTTCCAGGGCGACTCACAGATTGTGCATCTCACACTCAACTTCTTCTGTTTGATGGTAGAGGCACAATTGTGCTACCTCTCTCCTCGTGATGCGCTTCAGGTGTACACGGCAAGTGATGACCTCATCCGTGCATACTGCCGCCACAATCTGGGCAAGAAGAGCATGCTTGGTGATTCCGAGGAGGAAAGCTACGTGGATTTATTGGCGCTTCTTACGCTTCTATCACATCTGGTGTCGAAGGACTTTATTGATTTCTCAGAGGACGCGACGACTGAGCAAGAACAAGCTGATGCCACTCGTGCTTCAAGTGTTGTGGCTGACGTTGTATTTTCGGGCTTACGTCAGGTGATCCCGCTCATGACAGAGCAGTTGTTGGCTTACCCGAGCTTGAGCAAACAATACTTTACGTTGGTGTCGTACATGGTTGAAGTTTACGCGGAAAAGCTTGCTTCTTTGCCGGGCGAGCTGTTCCAAATGCTGCTCCAGTCCTTACTCGTTGGAATGCGTCACGTTTCGATGGACGTGGTGCGCAATAGCTTCCAAGCTCTTGGTGAATTGGCTAGCTACCACTGGAAAGCCCAACAGAGCCAGCGACCAGGACTCGAGGCTCATCGCCAACAACACCCCGATATGTTCATGGCTTTCCTTCGCGTTATCTTCCGTATGGCTCTTTTTGAGGATTTCAACCCGATGATCCTGGATGCGTGCTCGGGCACCCTCTACCCGCTTATTTTGATCGAGCAAGCGCGATATTCAGCGCTGGCGGAGGAAATTAGCCATGAACAGGCTAGTCTGGATACCTCTACTCAACAGCGGTTGGTTGCAGCGTTTGCAGAGCTGATCAGTTTTTTGTCACCCGCGGACATCGCCATGGGCACAGCAACTACACGCAAGATGCGTATGCAGTTCAAGACAAGCCTGTACGCCTTTGTGGCTGAGGTGCGGGGCTTCCTTCAGGTCAAGTAATACAGATAATTAGATTGTTGCCCTGGAGTTTCTATGTTGTGGAATATGTAAAGTGTTCGCGTCTGCACTACGCTGCTCGAACTACAAAGTCGAAATCGTCCATTGTGTGAATCATCTCAAACTGATTTGGTGTCCCCAATGTATCGTCGCCCTCTAGAAGCCTCGCTGTGAGAACACTGTTGTCTACTATTGCAGCTTTGAATTTTTGCCGTAGCCTTCGTTTGCGAGTTGCACTGGACGTCTCAAGTCTTTGGCCTAACTTTCGACAACTACACCCGTTGCTTCCACACACGCTAGTGCCACCACTGGTACTGGGGCGTACAACTGCTTCCGAGATGCTGTATGGCTTGGATCCTGTTGGGTTGTTCTGAACGCTGCTGTGATCTTCCGAAAATGAACACGTTGATGACTCTCGATGGTGGATTCTCGATGACGAACCAAAGTGCTCCTTTTGCAGTTCAAGGTCGTTATTAAAAGCGCATTGTTCGTCCGTCACGTCAATTATCGCGGGCTGAGTACGATTTTCTAGTGGCTGGCACAAGCGAATGTTTTCTTCATCGAAGAAGTATTTCAGAGAAGTATTCTCGAAGCAGTACGCGTGCTTTTTGTGATGCAACAGTCCAGCGTCCATAAAAGCATTTCCCACTCTAACGGCTTCACATGGAGTATGCAAGAACTTCATGTCCTGCAGCCGTGCAACAATTAGCTCACCAGAAAACACATCGGCAGTTCCTTGGTTGGTCTTTGAAACAGACAAGCTGATGTCGTTGGACAGTTCGGGGAGGAGTTCAGTCACAAAGACTGAAAGAAGTTCTTCTTGAACGCTTTCCACGACTTTCACAATATCTTGAGCGCTTGGACGTAACCGAGCATTAGGTTGCCAAGCTGCTTCAATAATATCCCGAAGACTTGGGTGGAGCTTTCCATTCCCAGCCTCTAATTCCAGTTCTGGTCGTCTGCCTTCTACAACAGAAGCAAAAACCTGTAAATGGTTGTTTCGGAGTTCTGGGAACTTCTCAGTACACGGATGAAGAACATCCCACATCGTCATGGCTAGTGAGTAAACGTCAGCAGCCTCAGCATAGGCAGCGAGACCTGCCTTTCCGTTAATAATCTCTGGTGCCATATAGTCCACGGTTCCTTTCACCGTCATTTTTGGAAAAGACATCATCATCGACTGTATTTCCGTTGCCATGGGAGAACTTGCAAACGCTGCGTAGTCGGTCAAAATGTCAGGTACAGTAGTGTCTTGTGGGTTACCCACGGAAGTGGTCTTATAGGATCGTGCAAGACTACGAGATTCGCCGAAATCGGTGAGCTTCACAGATCCATGGACGTCAACGAGAAAGTTGTCTGGCTTGATGTCTCGGTGGAGGAATGGAGGCGAAAAGCTGTGCAAATAAGCAACAGCACGAGCAGCATCTAGCATGTAGCACACGTTCAAGATCATCTGCTGTCGGTTGTGAAATTGCGGACATGTAGTTGCAAACCGTGCTCGAGCCGCACATGTAACATCACTGAGTGTGCCTTGACACAGTTCTGATACCAAACAAATTGTTGGAGGATACACGCACATACCGTGGAATTTGACAATGTTCGGGTGCTTCAAGGCGCCACACAGAGCAGCTTCTTGTGAGAACTCGGCCACCGTTTC
The DNA here is from genome assembly GCA_032158285.1 of Phytophthora sansomeana. Lineage (NCBI taxonomy): Eukaryota > Oomycota > Peronosporomycetes > Peronosporales > Peronosporaceae > Phytophthora > Phytophthora sansomeana. The sequence goes on from JAPDHH010000202.1 coordinate 1,001,102, forward strand.
TTCGCTGAAGAGTGTTGGCGTGTAAACTTTGACGGCTACCGGTGTGACTGCGTCTAACAATCCACTGAAAACAACAGCACTAGCTCCTGTGCCAATTCTTTTCTCGAGCTTTAGTTGGGCGAAGTCGATGATTAGTTTGCGGTGCATTTCGATTAGCACGTGCAAGCCCTGAGAAGATATCCGCTCATCGATACTGTGTCTGTGCCGGAAAAAAGTTTGAAGCTCCACTGCACGCTGTCCCAAGCCTCGCCAAAATTCAGTATCAGCTTTTAGTATGCGCCAAATAACTATGGGAGATACGATAACCCATAACACTGTAGCATACGTCAGGACAAAACCAATCTCGCTTTCCCCAAGATGAAAGAAGAGTTCGCTGCCAAAGTGTAAAGCCGAGTATGTGCAAACAAAAAGGCAGTATTCTCGCAGCGTACGTTTGCTAGCTCGAGCAGGAGGTTTCACGAAAATGTAGACGAAAAAGAGCAGCATTAGCGCGCGCATGCCCGACATCACAACAAAAGCGAGATCTGGAGAGCTTGGCTCCACGTATGCAGTCAGAAGAATTTCTACTGGGATTGTGTACAGAGCTAAAACAATCGTGATCAGTACAGACCGACGAAGTGCTGGAACGGATACACTCTTTTGCATCAGGAATACCATCACGAGCCCGAACACGAACAATCTCATGCTGTAAAAAATCCCCAGCAGCTCGTTTGAGTAATTTCCTTGGAACAATTTGAGAGTCACGAAAAGTAGCATAACTATCGAGTACAGCCCAACCGTACACCCAAGCAGCCACAGGAGGGGTGCAAAAGCGGGTAGCAGGATTTTTCTCGCAGCTCTGGAATCGCCTGTGAGCGCGATGTGGCGGTTCCGCCGCAGATAGAGCGCCAACGCAAAACACATGACAAACATGAAGAGGTACTCGACCAAGATTAAAATCTGCACGACCTCAAATCTGTCGATGAACCATTGAGACTGTTCCCCGTTTTCCTCTTCTGCCAATGTTGAAACCATTGCGAATAGTTAATCAGGCACTCGTTCAGGACGTTTGTTGCACACACCAGTTCACCAATAGTCCTTCAAGATGGATCTTGTTTCGATGCCAATGATATCAGTTCACGTCCTGGCAGATTTCAGACTGGGAGGAATTCGGCGATGCCACCGCAGCACGCTGTAAGTTCAGGGGAGTACCAACGACAAAAGAAAACCAACTCCACCACCAGTTCCTAGAAAATAAGTTGGCGAAAAGCCACATTCGGTTTCTACAGTTTTCAAACGCGCCGAGCACGACCTTGTAAAGTGCGCGTAGTGAAATGTTGTGCATCAGGAAATTCCTCAACATCCCGCATCTCGATCTGTCTCGTCTTCTTTGAAAAAGTCGGTGCCAACCAACTCGTCCGGCAAATATGTCTGGTCCTTGAGTTCTTCAGCCGTGTACATAGGGTTGTACTTGTACTCCTTGCCGTAGCCCAGCTCTTTCATTAGTTTCGTTGGAGCGTTTCGCAAGTGAAGCGGAACATCCGGTAACGCACCATTATCCCATTCCTTGATCGACTGTTTGGCTCGCTTGTAAGCAGCATACACTTCAATAGACTTGGGTGCACGGGCCAGCATTGTGGCGACATGTGCAAGAACGACATCGCACTCTGGCATACCCACGAAATGGGCTGCTTGGTACGCTGCAACCGCCATGGGAAGTAGTTCCGGTGCTGCGAGACCCACATCTTCACTTGCAATCCGGATGAGCCGTCGGGCCACGTAGAGTGGGTTTTCTCCACCTTCGAGCATGCGTGCCAACCAATAGAGTGTAGCATTTTCGTCGCTTCCTCGGACAGACTTGTGAAGTGCACTGATACAATCATAGTGCATATCGGCATTGCGATCGTAGAAAAGTGTTTGCCGATGCGCGAAGCAATGTTGAACATGTGTAGCAGATACCCGCAACACATTATTTTCTCTATCGAGAGGGGCAGTTTGAAGTGCCATCTCCAGACAGTTCAAGGCGATTCTCGCGTCTCCAGCACACTGTTTTGCCAGGTATTCGACGGCTGCATCCTCAGCCTCAATGGTGAGCTCACCCGAATTTTCTTCTTGGTTGACAGCGTCACCATTCGCTTGAGAGTCATCTTCGTTCTTTTGTGTCAACGACTGCACGCCTCCAGCACTGTGATCCCGCACGGCGCGTCGAAGAATCTTCTCGATAGACTCTGGAGTATGTTTCTTGAGGGTGTACACCCTGCATCGACTCAGTAGTGCGTTGTTCACTTCAAACGATGGGTTCTCCGTTGTAGCCCCAATCAGCGTAATCGTTCCATCTTCCACAGGTGGCAAAAAAAAATCCTAGCATCCCAAGACACACACCAATCATCAGTCAGTACCAAGTCTCCACCAGTGCCCAAACTCACGAACATGCCTGTTGGCTCTTGTTGAAGCGATGAATCTCGTCAACGAACACAATCGTGCGACGCCGAAACATTTTGCGTTCACCTCTGGCTCTATCCACTGCGTCTTTCATATCCCCCGCCTTGGACGTGGCGCCCGACAAACTGATAAATTTGCACCCGGTCTTCTTGGAAATGACGTGCGCCAACGTGGTTTTGCCACATCCTGGGGGTCTACAGCCACAAAACACACACTCTCAGTATCAATTTCTCCATTAAAAGTTCCCTCCGCAGCTCGTACCCCCACAAAATCATATTAGGCACTCGGTCGGCCTGAATCAACGTGGCCAGCAGCTTCCCGGGACCCAAAAGGTCCTCCTGGCCCACCAAATCGTCCAGTTCTTTGGGTCTCATCCGCTCGGCCAATGGCACGGCGGGAACATCTTCCGCAGTCGCGCGTTTGCGCTTTTTAAGGGCAGCAGACGCCGAATTCGGACTTAAGCTTGGACTTGGTTGGCTTCTGGCGGCTGTACTGGAGCTCAGCGGCGACTTGTACTTGGACGCAGGGGAGGGGGAACGGAACGACGTCTTGGGCTGCTCCTGCTTGGTCAGACAGGCCTCTACGTGCAGCGGGAGGTTCTCAGGACGCACATGACGGGAGCAGATCGGGCACTCGGACGCCATGGGCTCCAATTGGTAAATGAACGCAAATCAGCCAATAAGCGAATTTTAAGTCGAGTTTTTGAACCAATCACATGCATTGGCGGGAACGGGACTATTTCCCGCCACAAAAAAATACAAACTGACTCAGTTTTGGTGCAGCAGGATGCTGGCGGGGCCGGCGTTGTCGAACTCGTCCAGCAAGTGGCGGTCCTGAGTGGACGTCATGTCCTCTTCTTGCAACAAATTGGCCGTCAAGATGTTGTCTTCCGGGATGGCTCGGTATTTGCGGCGGAACCGGTGTCGAGTCGGTTTGCGGATGGTCGGCCGCTCGCCAAGCTTCCTGCAGGCGCATTCCTCCGTCTCGGACGTTCCGTTGCTAGCAGCGTCCACAAACGCCGTCTCACTGTCGTTCTGAGGCGACTCGGACGCAGTGTTGGCGTCCCATTCGGAGCTTTTGGCATCTTTGCCGGAAGTTGAAGTTGAAGTTGTAGCCTGTGGAGGAGTCGGGTCCGACGGCTGGTGTTGGCGCTGTAAGCTCTTGAACCAACCCGGGGACTGCACGAGTTGAGATGGAAGAGGAGCGCCCAATGTGGACCCGGCACGTCGAGAGGCACTGATGCTGCCAATGCCACTTCGACTTGTGTGGTTTTCGAGCACCACGAACGGTTGACAGAAGTTGATGTTGTCTTCGTCAAAGTAGAACAGATCATCGCTGCTCTTGAACGGCTGCGCGTGCTTGAGGTGGTGCAGGAATCCAGCGTTCATGAACATGTTACCTAGTCGGATACCTTCGCCCACGGACGCAACAGCTTCAATCTCCTGCATCTTCCGAGTCGCTTGCTCTCCTGAAAAGCTTTTCGGGCTGTTCCCAGGCCCTCCGCTCTTGATCATGGTGGTGTCGTGCTCCATCTCTTCGCATAACTCAAGTGCGAAGACGGAGCAAACTTCTTCCTGGATGCGTTCCAGAGCTAGCACGATTTTCTGCGCAGAAGGACGCATGCGAGCGTCCACGTGCCATGAACTCGTTATGAGTTCGGACAGACCGGTATGCAACTGCGTGTCCAGCTCTGGTCGGATTCCGGCCATGACGGACTCAAGCACGCGAAGGTGGTTATTGTTCGTGCCCGGGTACTTCTCAGAGCCAGGGTTTAGGATATCCCACATCGTGATGGCCAGCGAGTAGACATCTGCAGATTCACCGTACGAGGCCAGACCAGCTCGTCCATTGATTATCTCCGGTGCCATGTAGTCAACGGTTCCCTTCACAGTCATCTCCGGTGTAGCTTTGCGGGTAGCTGGAGGTGGCAGCATCGGCGCAGTTCTAGTACCTTCGTCAGGAGTATCGGGCGGTGTCAATGGGATGGCATTTCCACCATGTACGCTGGGATTGGCGTTTGAGGTCGAGTTCGGATACTCGTGGTAATGTTCTTGATCAGTTGAAGAACTGCTTGTAGTGCCTGTAGTAGTTGCGATTTGTGAGGCGGAGGAAGTAACATTCGTGGTGGCGTTCTTGGTATCTTTGAGGCTACTCACATCCCAGGTAATGTTGGCTTTGGGCAAACTGCGCGACTCGCCGAAGTCTGTAAGCTTGACATTTCCTTCTACATCCACAAGAAAGTTGCTTGGTTTGATATCGCGATGAACAAATGCCGGAGAAAAGCTGTGCAGATATGCCACAGCTCGCGCTGCATCGATCATGTAGCCCAAATTCAGTAGAAATTGTTGGCGTCGAGGCTGTTGCTGTCGTCGCGCCAACGCGAGTGCGACCACATCAAGACTTCCTACACACAGCTCGGAGACCAAGCAAATCGTTGGAGGCGACACACACATTCCAAAGAACTTGACAATATTCGGGTGGTTGAGTGCGCCGCAAAGTGCAGCTTCGTGGGAAAATTCGGCAACTGTGTCTTCAGTCACGCTGCTAGGCGTGTATACCTTGATAGCAACCGGCGTCTTGAAATGTAAAAGACCATTGTACACCACAGCAGTAGAACCCACACCGATACGCTGCTTGATATCGAGAACTGAGAAGTCAATGATGTACTTCCTGTGCATTTCGATCAGCACATGAAGTCCCTGCGAAGAAACACGTTCGTGGATTTTACCTTTCCGGAAAAGCGCTTGCAAACCCACTGCACGCTGTCCGAGACCGCGCCAATGTTCCGTGTCGGCCTTTAGCAGTCGCCAAACGAAAAATGGGCAGAGTGATCCCCACAACACGTGCACGTAAATCAACACGAACCCGAGGCGCACACTCTGGCTGTTGAATGCGGTGTGATACGCGAATTCAAGCGTCGAATATACCATTGCGAAAGCGCAATACTCTCGTAATGTGCGTTTGCTGGCGCGGGCTGGTGGGCGTGCGATCACGTAAATGTACAACGGGAAAATGAGCAGCCGAACGATAGCTACAAGCCAGTAGTTGGTACTCGAATTTTCATCCTGTCCGTTGGTCGTTGTAAACCAGACGAAGGGGGATTGCATAGCACGCGAGAACGATAGTGATGGCAATCGATCGCACCAACGCTGGCATGGAAACACTCTTCTGCAGCATGAAAATCAACGCCAACTCCAGCACAAAATGGCGTCCAGCACTTTGTGCCTCCGTAGCAACGTTACCCGTACTCGGAGAGTAGAACTTCGTGATCAGTGCAATCATGAAGTACATGGCATAAGTACCCGTTGCAGAGCACAAAAGCCACAGCAATGGCTCGAACGCTGGCAATAGCGTCTTTCGCGAAGCTTCCGTGTCACCCTTGAGCGCAATATGACGGTTGTGGCGCATGTAGACAATCAACGCGCCCGAAAGCACGCACATGGTGCCATAGCTGACCAACAACACGATCATGAGGACCACGACCTGCCGTTTTGCATAGTCAGAGAGTTCATTGTCAGCAGAAACAACTACTGGATCCGTAGTACTCGAGCCTTGATCCACCGACCCTGCCAGAGCAACGAGAAAGCGGGGAACCACCTCCCGTAAGCTCGGTGTTACTTGCTCGGGATGAACAACCATCAAGTGAGCCTTTGCTGTATTTTTCGCTTCCAATGATCTATCCCCAAGCAGGAAAAAATGGTTGTGGGGGTCCGGAGAAGAAAGGGACTCGTGGTCACAGGCAACTCGAGCATGGAGTATTGCATCGAAGAGAGGAACAATAGGAACACTCGCGCAGTTAGAGACGGTTGACAGGCAAGTAACGGAGGAAAAACAGAAATGAATAGAAACCAAGTTTTCCGTGGTGTTAGTCCATACTGACAGTTTCCACGCGCAAGTAACGCAGAAGAAACCAAAATGTAGCTCTCGTGATATCGGCTGTCGTGCAGATACATGTACCGAATGACCCCTTCGCGTCGCAATGAGGCCGGTTAGCGTCAGAATGCTTGACAACTTCATGCTTCCGGACCCGGTTACTTACGAGGAGAGTCCGTAGTTGAAATTGAAATTTCTGGAGTGTTCAAGCTGGTCGGTGAGCTATACTGCAAGTCATGCCAAAGTCTTCACCAAAGCACAACTTCCACGCTGCCACACTCTCGGAAAACAAAATTTACCTGACCCGAAGCGTACTTTTCGAAACTCAAGGAAGGGAAGAAGACCCACGTGTTTGCCCAAGCGACTTACTTAATCTCATGAATCGGTGGTCTATCTTCCCTAGAACGGTGCAGGCTTTTGCTGAAACACGTGCAGAGATGAATCCTCTCATAATATAAGCACGCCGAGCAAGATAAGTTAGAGAACCTGTGCGAACACTTCTTGCCTATGCAAACACTCTCAAGAAATAAATATCCTCGTGCATCGACGTCCGTGATGAACAGTGGAGGCGATATTTTGTTTCTTAAAACTCGGGTGGTGGAGTCAGGATTCAGGTTTTATGACCCGAACAAACAACAAGAGAAACCAGGGGTCCACAATGTTGATATCTTTCGGGATTTTGGAGTTCACCCTCCTTCAACTGCTTTATAGCGCCGTCAAAAATACGGAAAGCCAATGCACCCCGAATTCCTGTATGTGAGTTCCCCATCATTTCTCCTTCATTTCAAATCATTCACATAACTATTTGTCTTTCTCTTGGGCGAATCCATGCTCTTCCCATGGCAATGTCTCCAATCGTCTTCATTCATTCTAAGCATCATACTTTGAAGTAGTACATCTGCCCGAATTTTCACTGAGAGAATAAGAGCAGCATATTCTGCGTCTACAGCAAATTCCCCGTATTGTGGGGTGAAAACATGTTCAATAGCCCTCTCGCTTTTCACGAATGTATAGCGTAAACGATCGTCTTGTAAATGGTGTTCATACTTGCTTTGCGCAAGTCTTCGCCCACTGCACCGAGCGCAGTATCTATTGTAACACCGCTCAATGTACTTCAAAGATCGAGTATAATCCTACACTTCCACAAGAATAGCGAACTTGCTCTAGCCTCTCGTTCTGAAAAATTGCTTTCTCCAACTCGAATACACGCAACGACTCACATGATCCAATCCATGCGGCTCACTGCAGCATGCTTTGGATTATCTTGGTGTCAATCCCCCAAAGAAGCGAAACGTTCGAAATACTCTGCGTCTTGTCAATGGCACTTTGGTTTTGCAGCTCTTGCCTCTGAATTGTGGATGCATTCATTACCGTTGTGGACGAAGTGCATAATTCTCAGTTCGTCAAACACTATTCTACAAACAAATCTTTTCAGTGTCAACATCAAAAACAACTGTCGCGTTCATTCACATCAGTGTCGATTCACCGATACCCCATGCTCATTGGTGCTAATCGGGAAAATACTTCCATCCAGCAGCACCTTACATTCACCAATTCGATTGATACTGTTGGTACCCTTATCACAGTTGCTCATAAAATCCGAGGTAAATCTTGTACACGACACCACCATCCAATTCTGTCATTCTTCATCAAATTCCCGTCGTTCAGTGGAAGCAAACTTACAATTATGGCCAATGGGACTGATGGCGGAACCACACTGCTCCGCGTCGCTTTCCCAATCAGTACTTCCTGCAAATCCACGTCCTTCCACGACCTACTTAAGTAAGTAAGTCCTCTTTCACGTAGACTGTGAGGCTGGCTGCACTCATCGCTTCTTTTGGCAAGACCAGAGAATCGTCCAGGGAACGTGTCACTTGCGCTCCATTCATCCACCAAAACGATGAGAATCTATCCCGCAGATTCTCCACTTGTGCTGTAGGTTTCTTCGGATCGAGGATTTTATCCCGCGTTCTTGTGATGTATCGGATACTTTACTAAAGGAGTTCAAGCTTCGCGTTTTACTTCCGCTGGCTTGTGCAGGACGCCCATTCCAATGCCGCCGCATCCGGCAGGGGCAAGTGCTGTACTCTGCCGCTCGACTTCTTGTGGGCATCTCGCAGCCGTGGCAGAGCTCAAGCTGAAGCATCATCCATTTGCGTTTTTGGTCCGTTTACATTGGCCATGTATATGCTCAATTGCGCAGAAACGATACTACTAACTCTCGTTAAACTTGATAGTCTCATGTCGTGAGCCGTTCGGTATCAGCAACCTATCCTCCTATCGCAACTTACTCAGATACAATTGGTACACTCGCTGCCGTTCACTGAACGGCGTTCAGTAACGTCTCAAGCGGCGTCCAATACCGAAAGCACCACACAAGACGCAGCCCCGCTCAGCAGCATGGAGATCTTCCAGGACGGAGAGCTGGAGGCCGAGGTGAGTCCTTCCTGCATGTACCCTACATATATCCTCTGTAGTGTTGAAAGGCTCACCTCGCTCCATGACTAACGAACGCTCCCTCCCTCGGAATCTGATAACAGATGCACAAGCGAGAGCTGCACGCCAATAGCGTCGGAAGCTGGTGGCATCTCTTCTCCGAGACGTACGAGGAGCTGGTGCAGTCTATTGCCAGCCCCGTGCGAGCTGAGTATTCCGTGCAGGAATTGGGCGATCGACAGTTCTCACTCGACACTGTGCACGAGGAGAAGCAGGAGTTTGTGCGAGAGGATTTCCATCTGCAGAACAAGCGAGGAGAACGCTTGGCCTGCAGCTTTTGGAGACGCAAAACGCTGCGAGATGCAGACCCTATTGCAGAATTGGCGAGCTCCTCTTCGTCGTCATCGCTGGCTAGTGAAGAAGATAAGGCTTCGGTTGCGTGTGGAGTAGAAGAACCAGAAGTAGACAACGCCAGCACGGACAGCAGCAATTCCAGTTGGAGCACTGAGCAGACGACTCCGGGTTCGGATGTGGACCCGTGCATTATTTACCTGCACGGTATGTCCAGCTCGCGCAAAGAGTGTGTTTATCTGCACCGCAGAGTGCTAGAAGCAGGGTTTTCGTTGTTCGCAGTGGACTTGTCGGGGTCCGGACTGTCAGGTGGTGACCATGTATCTTTCGGCTACTTCGAACATGAAGATGTGAGGACGGTTGTGGATTACTTGTACGCTACAAGTCGAGCCTCGGCTGTGGGCATCTGGGGACGGGATATTGGCTCAGCCGCAGCGCTGCTGCACGTGAAGGAGCGCATGCCGTACAGATACGAGACCATGACGGTATCAAGGAGAGATGCAAGAAAGTTGGAGGTCGTGGAGGATAAAGAGAATCATCACATTCTGTGCATCCCTCCGCTAACAGGGCTGCAATTCCGGTTCAGCAAGTACAGTGCAGCACACGGAGATTTCGTTCTGCTGGCTATTGACAACTTGCCTATCCAAGGATTGAGTACGGCGGCATGCTATCGGCTTATTCGACGCAGTTGTGAAACCAATGGCGGCAAAGCGCGATTGCAGGGATTCAAGCGCTCCTCTAGCAGCAATGGAAACGATAAGTTCATTTTTGCGCTGACAGCAGACAGCGCGTACGGAGACATGGAGCAGGTCATTTGGGATATGCTGCAGATGATCACCAAAAGTGCGGAGCGACGCAGTTTGTTCTTCCCGTCAGCAATGGTGACAGCAGTGCAAAAGATTCTGGCCAACTCCATCGGCAAAGCTGGGAAATTCAACTTCCATGACGTGCGATTGCTTGACGCAGCTCCACATTTCACGCTTCCCTGTCTCTTCATAAGTGCTTCCAAGAAAGATTTCTTCATGCCAGAGCATGCCAAAGCTCTTTGCGACAGATACGGCGGTTCCAAGAGCTACCTTCAATTCACGGGTCAGATCGACGACAACCGGCCGGCATACGTGGTCGATACCGTGATTTCCCATTTTTCGAGGCGAGCCAAGCTACTGAAGAAGTGAAAGGTGAATTCCTGTAAGTTTTTGGGCTTAGTTTTTGGGGCGTCGTGTTGGTTACATGATGCAGCAGATATACAAGTATCGTAGCGTCCCATCTATTTGCTGTTTCAGCTTGAGGATGGCAGGAATCTTTGACCGATTCCGCTTTGGACCCAAGCGCGAGCGCGACGAAGACACAGAACAAGTCTTCGCAAGTGTCGAGGATAGAAAGGAGACGTCCACTGCCATTTCAGTCAAGAGGAGCAAGTACAAAACACCGGAGCCTGAGAGTGAGAAGACTCTGGAGAGGGGCAAATGGCAGGAACGTTGGCATGCCATCTGCGACGACTGCTTTGAGCACGTTCAGCCTTGAGTGCACTACCCGGAGCATCGTCTCTGTCTTTTGATTGCTGGCCACAATCCATCAGACCACGCGTGGAAGACAGGTTACTCCTACAGGTGAATGTTGTTGCTGTTGTTGTACGTGGGGTTTAGTGGTGCTGGAACTAGATAATGATTGAGTGAGTGGTGGTGTGAATGCAGCAACCCCACGAATCGGATGTGGATGTTGGTTACTGGAACCTTGGCGCCTCATTCGTGGGAGGGGATCATCCCAGCGACGGCGAGCATCAAGGAGCAGAACATTTTGCCTCACATTTATGGCGTTGGGTTCACGTCCATCGGTTTGGAGGTTGGTTCGTTGGTAGGAACTGAGCAATGCTGAGAATCTCAACTAACACTTTGATCGTTGTCGTGCATCAGCCAGGAAATGATGCTTCAAAACACGGCAAGACAACGAGTAAGTTTCTGGAGCAATCCTTGCTTTTGTACTGAGCTAGCAATAGTGTGATTATCATATTGGCTTCTGTTGTTTGCTAGTGGAAGCCTGGCGAGACAGCTTCTTCCGGCGCTTACGTCGTCACGCAGCTCAAGTCTGTCTTGCCGACCATGGTCACGATGCTGATGTGGATGAGAAGTCCACTCAAACAAAGTGCCCACTTGCCCACGCCCCGATGCTCATCGCGTTTTCTGGCAAGCGGCAATTCAGCTGGTTGTTCTCACCGCCTCTGTCCAAGATTGAGAGTTACGGCAAGCAAACTAGACTTCCCCCAGGGTGGCCACAAGAGCTCCGCGCTGATACGGAAGTTTGGGTGCTGCCAAGTTCCAGCGGTCGAGCAGCTATGACAACGGTGCAACGCACACTGCCTTACCAACAGTTGGCGGAGCGCCTTCACCAAATTCCGTGGACTCCATACCCAAACGAACCACAGCAGTATCTTGTAAAAAAAGAGTTCTAGTAGCTCGTGTTTCTTGTACAACTTACATTCTAACCTTGTAAGGTTTTGACCACAATCTACACTCCACTTCGGAAACCAGTGGTTCGAACTTCCTACTTTAATGGTTTCGTCGGAGTCGTTCTTGCTTTCACCGCTTGTTTCTTCGCATCTGTAGCAGAAGAAGCTTTCGACGCCTTTGTTGGAGGTGCAGCACTTGCACCTGATCCAGCTTTTTTGGTGGTCTTCCCTATAAGCTTCTTTGGACTTCCTTTTCCAGCCTTACTTGAAGGTGGCTGCTCTAATGGTGTGGTCACAGGGACCACCGCTGGTCGGTGAGCGTTCTCCCAGTCAATTAAAACCTGACGAATCTAGCACAAGCAACGTCACTAATTATTTCCTCGCTCTTCAGTCCACGTAGCTCCAAGCACACTTACCTCTGATCTGGATTTGACGATGTTGTTCGCAGCATCAAGATCGTCTTTGGCAAAGAAGTATGCATTCTTGTTGTACTGGTTTTTGAGGCTCGGGTCAGCTCCATTATCCAGTAAAACCCGTAAGCTTTTCTTCGCTTCGTGAAACACTGCAATGGCAACTGGTGTCCACCCCCGGCAGTCCCTGGAGTTCACGTTGACTTTCCACACGCGCGCTAGCATCGCTGTTCGTGTTGCGGCTTCCTGTTGTGCCGCAGACGAACTAGCTGCGGCCATATCACGTGCTTGCATCTCAAAAGCTTTCCCCTTCGAGACCAATAAATTCACCATTTCTACATGATCAAACTGAGCTGCGAGTGCAAGCAGCGCGCTACCCTTTTCGTCTCGAATATCTGCGCTTGCGCGGGGTCGCTCTCCAGTTTCTTCTGCTTCATCAGCAAGCTGTTCGAGCCTCTTCTCAAGTTCGACCACATTTCCTTCGCGAGCAATCTCTAACAACTCGGCGTGAATCTGCATCAAAGCAAATTGCTCACGCTCCACATGATTCGTGATGCGCTCTTGCCACTTCGCCTCAATCACCTTCCGGCGCTCTTCAACCAGCTTGTCGGTCTTTGATAGATCCCATTGTGCCAGTAACGCTTGCGCTTCAGCATTTTTGGCGACGTCGTATGCTGTTTCTCCCTGCTTTGAGCGAAGTCGCGGGTCCCCTCCGCTTTCTAGGAGCAGCTGGATCGTGTCGAGATGGCCGTTGTAGGCTGCACGATACAACGGTGATCGGTTCTCATCATTACATTTGTTCGGGTCGGCTCCACGCTCAAGAAGCAGACTTACGATGTCTTCGTGGCCTTGACAGGCAGCTTCCGACAGTGCCGTATGCCCATGTCCATCTTCACTTTCAACGTCGTAGTTCTTATCAAGACTGCTCACCACCGTCTCCAGTTCATTATCGAAAGCAGCTTCCACCAGTTCAGTGCTGTTGCGCTTCGTCTCCTTGGCAACGCCAAGCATCTTTGCAAAGTCTGCACTATCACCAGCGTCTGCCTTGCCTCCCTCTGTCTGCAAATGCACATGAATGACACACATCTCCTTCGCCGTCGCAGGTGGGGGCGTCTCCGCTCGACAGAGCACCACGAGCTTGAAGTGGTCATTGATGACGAAGTCTGCAGCTTCCGGGTCGCCTTCACTCGGTCGCAGCAGTTTGCCGACCACTTCAGGGGAGAAAAGCTGCTGACGATTGAAAACTTCGCGTGGGAAGCTCTCGGGGGCGAAGAATTGCTCCAGTTCCAGCGTCGCCAACGTGTCAAAGTTGATTATAAGCAAAGTTCCGTGTTTTAAGGCGCCTACGAGATGGCGACGCAGCGATTCCGACGCCATATCGGTCGGATTGGCGGCCATGAGTATCGTCCCTCGCTGGTACTTGAGGAAGCGCGTGGCTTGGCCCGATGGGTCCATCACCAACGGGAACTTCTCGGCCACATACACGGCCGTGTCCATCGCGTCCGTCAGCTCCTTGATCGACACACGCAGCGTGGAGATCTCTGTATCCTGAACGTGGCAGTTTGCCATATTGGAGACCGGAGCCATATTGGCGACTGCTATTGTTGAAGTGGCACGTGATTAGTGACATGGATGTCACTACGTCGAGGGAACGTGCCATCAGAAGCGATTATGTCGTTCTTCGGGTACCGGAGCTCTTCCTCAAACCGGTCGTCGCAGCAGGAGACGCATCTGAGCGAGCTGGAACGACTGTGCGTTGACTGCCTCCTCCTTCCCCCGTCTTGTGCTCTATCTGTTGTGTCATTTCTCACGTTCTTAACTGCAGGAGAGGCCGACAACTCGCGAGTCTCGTGCGCGCAGGAGGTCGAGCCAAGAACCAGCAGCAAACGACGTTCGAAGTGGCGGTGGCTGATACACCGCGAGGGCCGCTGGCGTTGCAGCTGTAAGAGGAGATTCGAACTGCAAAATGGAGAGGAAAATGCTGCAGAGGAAGTGAAAATTCACTTGACTTTGTGTCTGTTGTAGACAATTGCCCACGGAGTTCCCTGTGAAGGTTCCTAGACTCAAGGTGGGAGGTTTGCAGAAAATTAGCAAAGGTTCTAGAGTATTTGCACTGATGCAAGAGATACTTGCAGGCGTCGATCCCGGTGCAGCATCGATGGCTGGATGCGGCGGGAAATGTACAGGGTCATCCGGATCTGAACAAGTGGACGGCGCACTCGGATCTCGGGCGAATTGTGACGGAGATTGTGACGGAGCTTCGGGTTGTGGCGCATACTGCAACATCAAGCAAGCCGCCAGCATCTCCAGCGCGCAGCAGCTCTCCTGGACCGGCGGGGTTACTGTCGCCGTATCCGGGATCGCGAGGAAGTTATATCTCTCCGAGTCGTCAGTCCCCACAAGCTCAGATCCAGCAGCCAAAGCAACAGCAGAAAATGCCGGATACTAGCAAAATGCAACGGACCCAGATGCCGGTGATCCCTGCGATTTTCCCGGAGCTGGAAGAACTACCGTACGCTTGAAGACCAGTGGTGTGCACTGCAATGAACAACGTACTAACTTTATGTTGTTTGAACGTGTGCAGCCTCTCACAGCTTGAGAAGTTGAACTCGGACAAGCGAGCGCTTAAGAAGTTTGTCAAGCAGTTGACATCTGTCGTCGAGTTCACGCAATTAAGAGACGAGGTCTTGCACAGCAACATGGGCATCGCGAAAACGACGCTCGGCTATGAGACGGAGCTGCGGGAGCTTCAAGGGGTGGTTGAAGCGCAACGAGCAGAACTACGAGCGGCTCAGCAGGCTCTAGCAGAGAAGCAGGCGCAACAGCAGCGCATAGTCGCCGTACGTAACCTTCGAGGACGCACCTATCAATGCTCTCTGAATCCCATTAACAATTGTGTCTCTGTTACAGCGCCACCGGCCAGACGCCTTCCTGGAGCAGCTCGCAGCGGCCGCAAAAGACGTGGACAACGAGACGGACGAGGTGGCCACGCAGTTTGCTCACGGCGACATCGACGTGGCCCAGTTCATCTCCACTTACCTGCCGCAGCGCAACTTGTACCACGAACGAACACTGAAACTCGCGCGAGTGCACCAGCACTAAGGACGTAACCTAGCCAACGAAAGTCATGTGAAGGACACTTGAAGCTGAAGGAAGGAAGCAATAGATATTTTGTTGTGTTTAGGCTCTCGAGTGGGTCGTTCTTCATCACCAGCCAATTGATCGTCGCTCTTCAGTTGCGGAACTTCCAGTCCTGACGACACATGGGGCAGTGCTGACGCATGGACTGCAGCGACTCGAGCCACTTCATGAGGCAGTGCATATGGAAAGCGTGATTGCACGCGCCCCACACGGGCGGACAGCCGTCGCCCGGCATGGTGCAGTCCGGACAGCACGCCTCGAACGCGTACCGACAGATGCCGCAGCACTCCTCGTCCACGCCCCACTTCCACGTCGCCACGCCATGCCACCGCTTGATCGTCACCTTCATCTCAACCGAAAATGTATCCATCTTCAGTTACTTTGTCCACCACATCAACTGACGTAGTTCACACTATTCGGTGACAGTAGCTCCTTGCGTACCTAGTGCCACACTCGCCACGTGCCCATTATCCAACATGGCTCCTCGAGTGCTGCTGCCCTTGCTGGCGCTGCTGAGCGTGGCGCTCACGGGCGTCTACGTGGCCGACATGATGTCCACCAAGAAGTACGAGTCCACCTGCGAGATGACGTGGTCCTGGCCCGTGTACACGCCCGTGACGTGGCGCTCCGTGCCCTCCCACGCCAAGTACCAACTCTTCCGTGTGGATATGAAACAGGCGCGCTCCTCTTTGTCTGGCGTCCCCGTGCTCTTCGTTCCTGGCCACTTGGGCAGCTACAAACAGGCGCGTTCTCTGTCCCGTCACCTCTGGGACGCGGACGAGTCGCTCTTCGACTTGTTCGCGCTGGAATTCAACGAGGAACCCACGGGACTCAACGGGAACTTCGTGACGGAGCAGGCGACGTACCTCAATGACGTGGTGCGCGTCATATTGAGGGAATACAAGCGACAGAACAAGAAGAACAAGAGCAAAATGGTCATCCCCGAGAGTGTCGTCGTTGTGGCACATTCCATGGGGGGAATTGTGGCTCGGACAGCGGAACTTTTGCCCAATTACAAGAAGAGATCTATTCAACATGTGGTGGCGTTGGGCGTCCCGTACGAGAACCCGTCGTTCCCGTTTGATGCAGAGATGAACGCGCTGTATGAAAAGATACACGCGGTGAATAGGAGAGAGGAGGAGGACGTGGTGTATGTGGCTGTGGCGGGAGGACACAAGGATACGCTGGTGCAGACGCCGTTTACGAGTGTGGGTTCGGTCGCGAAACCCTCGAGAGCGTTTGTGGCATTGGCGTCTGCTATCCCGACGGTGGAGACGCCAGTGGATCATTTTTGCTTGTTGTGGTGTCATCAGTTGCTGAAGGTGGTTGCCGAGAGTTTGTACAAGGCGGTGGATCTGGAGACGAGGGAGCTGATAAGCAGCCCCACTGTCCGACTTGCAATTGCGAAGGAAGCATTGATTGGTGGGGCAATTGGTGAGGACGGGGAGATTGAGACTGCGTTGAATGTCTCGCTCCACCGTTCGTACGTGCAGGATGGATACTACCCAGGCGAGTACGCTGGATATTCTCTGCTACTTCCGCAGTTCTTGGCCAATCTACTTCGCACAAAATTTTTGACGATTCTTGTCATTATGTATGTTCTGGCACTGCAAATTTTCTACGCGCAAGTGGCACAGTGGCAAACCCGGTTCAACCTGCAGTCCTCGGCATCGCCTCAAGATCTCAGCCAGGAGAATTTCCCATCGTTTACGTCAATGCTTCACCCTACGGCACATGCCCCTGTATTCCTGAAAAACGCTACGACTGCCGTGTCAAATGTCTTTTTGCGACAAGCGAACTTTGGGACGAGTATGATGATGACGGTTGCGACTGCAGTACTTGCTCTCGTTGTGGCAGCTGTAGCAGGCTACACGGGATATGAAAAGTTGCTGTCTGATGGGCAGAGTGCTACCAGTGTGGTCGTGTTGGTTGCTGAGGTTGCCATTCTTTACGCTCACGCACTTGGATTGCTGTACACGTTCACGAATTTGTTTTCCTTGTTGCAAC
Organism: Phytophthora sansomeana; assembly: GCA_032158285.1. Taxonomy (NCBI): domain Eukaryota; phylum Oomycota; class Peronosporomycetes; order Peronosporales; family Peronosporaceae; genus Phytophthora; species Phytophthora sansomeana. Next base: position 1,018,187 of record JAPDHH010000202.1, read on the forward strand.
GTTTTCTCGTAGCACCGATCGTATCAGTACTGAACAACGTGACAGATCGACTTCATCTGCGTCGTTGGATGATTATTTTCATCATTTACGCAGTTGTGCAAGTTGTCGGACAGAGTAAAAGTTTGTTCTCGAGCTCGTCTAAAGGACTGGGGCTCGTTGTGATGGCGGCATTTGGCGTATTTGTTCTGTATCTGCTGGCACTCGGTGGAAATAATGACGGAACATCGGACCAACAGCGTATGAAGCGCTCACTATTCGCCGTGCTGTCACTGTCAATTTTCCCCTGGGTAGGAAAAATTGCGTACTTTGTCAGTGTCGTGCAATGGCCGCCATCGGAGCTGTCGAATGATCTACTGATTGAAGGAGTATCATACGTTACCATTCTGAGCATGTTCACGTACGCTATCAGTTTATCGCTTGACTACATGATTCCACTTCCCCCGACAGCTTTCTTCGGAGCCTCGTCAGGCCAGGACGCAGCGTCGGTATACGGGAAATCTTCCAGCAGCAGCGTTAAGATTACGGCTGAGAACTGCCCGAAGTGCGTCTTTGAAGATGGTGGCCCAGGGGCCATTCTTGAAGAGTACAGTGACCGTACAACTCGCCGTATTGTAGCGGGCAAGACTGGTGAGGTGGTCTATGTGGGCCCAACCTTCCGTGTTGTTTCGTGCGACTGTGTGTACCGGTTCAAGAACTCGCGGGACTTTTGCGACTTTTGCGTTCGATCGTGCCGTCTATGTGGAGGTGGAAATGGTAATTTCCAGGAGGCTGCCAAGTACAAGGACTTCCTGGAAGAAAGCAAGACGGACTTAACCATGCATGCTCTTGTGCCAATGACTTTCCAGATTTGCGCAGCGGTCCAGGCCACTTACGGCTTGTACAGAGCGCACCTGTCGTTTTCTCTCACACCACCGTGCATTGTGGCGCTCATTATCTACCACATCGTGCTCCGCCATCCGATCGAAGTTCGACGGATTGTGAACAAGCAACGCAAGAAAACCACGAAGAAGAAAAAGTCATCAAGTAAGACCAAGAACAAGTCGGAGCAAAGCTCTACAACAACGTCGACCACGACCTCCACGACCTCCAGCGAGGCCACCACCTCTCGCAACAAGAAAAAAAGAAACGCAAATCGGGAACGTCTTCTACTACTTCCTCTGCATCACCGCTGATAGAAGAGGTGTCTACCTCGTCCTAAAACGTCTCCTATCCATTTAGAGTTAGACTTCACCACTAACCTGTTTTAATGTACTCATTCGTACGCCCATCAGCTTATTTCTTCTTCTTGGCCTTGACATCCTTGCCGTACGTCACGCTGCAATACTTCACATTGATTTGGTACTTGGTGCTCAGGTATTCCAATATCTCGTTGACCAATTTGGCCATGAACCTGGATTTCCTCACCCTTACTCTTGTCTTCTGACGCTTGCACAGCTGCACTACAACCCCATTTCTTTTGCGCTTCCTTTGCAAACACAGCACCGTCGATACCAAATTGCTGGTAGAAAGCGACGCACGTCACTGTTGTGTTGTTTCGGCGCTTTAGTTTTTCAGCATAAATCGAGATGGGGCGTAAATTGCCACCATGAAATTTCGCGGCATGAGTCGGGAAGAGCTTGATCCGATGGTAGCGCGTGCATTTGGAAAGCAATTGGGTTAGCACTTCCGGTCTTGAAAGACGATCGGGATACCCGCCCGCAGGCGCCTTCTTGCCATAAAGTGCATCTGTGAGAGGACCATTGAGTCGGATAAACTTTTTGTTTCCTGCGTCCACCAGTCCTTGGCTCTCAACGTATTGGTTTACCAGGTCGCGAATCTCCACAGATGACCAATACTTTTGCAGCAGCTGGCTCGCTACAGAACTCGGCATAATAGTGGGAAGAAGCGACTTGAGCGCGGGCGAAAGACCAATACTCTCCTCCACTTCAGGAGCATATTGTCCAGGAACGAAAGCAGGAAGGCCTGCAGCTTTGTTGGCAGCAGCCAATTCTTCTTGCTGTGCTTCTTCGGCAGTCTGATACGGCTCGTGTGATAACACATCTCTGTATTAACACACACGAAGCATGAGTCAGACGGGTAACACTAATATGAACAGAGCGGGTTGTCCACGTACGGGTGGCGCCTGGCAATGGCTGTGATCGACTGCACTCCGTCTTGGTCAGCAACAGCAAGTAATCCGTGTGCCCCCATAGCCTTCAGAAACACCGACAGCTTCTTGAACGAGCTGTGCTTGATATTCAACGACACACCAGCCCGGCGGCATGGCAGTAGCACATTCGCATGGAATGAGCTGGCCAGCATGGGCAAGTCCTTCTCACGAATACGCGAGATCCTCAGCGCTTGCAGTAGAGCTGCCACGTAGTAGCTGTCCATCTGCTCCTTGGTCACCTCTTCGTCTTCCTCCTGCTTGCTCTCCTTGCTCTCCTCTGCTTCCTCAAGTTGTACACCAGTCAGACTCACCCCCACCTCCTCATCCTCTTCGTCTCCCAGTGGCACCACTCGATCGCCCACAAATCCCTCGTTCGGCAGCGTCTGCGGCCCCATTTGCCACAATGAGTCTCCTACAACATGCCAGAGCTTGAGAGCTCTTCCTTTCTTGCCACTTCTCTCCACTTCTGCTGCATCCACGAGCATTTCACCCACCCCGATGGCACAAGGATTGCCTCGAGCGTACACAGCTCTCAACTCTCCTTTGCGGAGCGACTCCAGCTGCTCACTAGACGTAAATACCACACCCGGCAGCATCACATCAGCTCCACGGAGCACAAATTCACTCACAGGAGCGTGCACCACCAGTGGAGGAAGCAATGATGGGGATCGCCATAACGCGTATACTGTAAAGCACAGGTCGCCCTTGCCCGATACATCGAAGAGCAGCGGCTCCTTGGTCTCCTCTGCAGCGTACACTACGATACGGGACGGCGCCTGGAAGCTAATCTTCTTTACGGATGTCTGGATACGTAAATACGTAAATTGGTTAGTAAAATACATTTTTAGGTTTCCATATACGTAAATAACTGAATCTTTGTGTACCTTGGAGGCCAGGAGCTCCTTGATCTTGGCGTCGTCAGGTCCGTCGCACGTGCCCTTGAAGCGGTCAGCAGCATCGCGGCGCAGCTTCTTGGCGTCCTTGTTCTTCAGCAGCACGTTGCCGCTCACCTTGGCAGGCTTGGCGAACATGATGCGGCACTTGTGCTTGGCTGTGGGCGAAGATTGATTAGTGACGGATTTTCAGCCAATGAGAAGCAAGTTGAAATGATCTTGCCTTTTTCATTCGTTTCATTGATTTCATCTAACTTGTACTACCGTCTTACCTCGTACCAGACGCCTAGGCGTTATAATAAAATTGTACGCCTACTGGGCGTTGTATTCAAACACAACGCGTAGGCGTAATATTCAAGAGAAACATCAAACCTTTGAAGAATGAGAAGATACCAAGTCATTATACACATTATTAGGAGCTGTCTACTTGCGCAGTGAAGAGTGGTCCGAGTCGTGCAATGCATATTTCTCGCGTGGTGTTTGAAACACTGTACGTATAAGTCTCGATCACTTTGCAGTCTTCGTTGAGAGTTTTCAGTGTGATGTCGCAGTTATGCAGACGTGATGCAGCAAATAGTTCCAGCTCGCCAAGTGACGTCTTACCTGCCCTGACTGCTGTCATGTACTCGTCATCTAGAAGGCCTTCCAAGTCGTCTAGATCTGCCATGAACCCCGTCAAGATCTCCATGTAGTCGGCACTTCTACTGGCAAACTTGAAGCGTAGACAGAGGAACAGACTGGCACTTATTTCTTCGGGTATGTACCAGGACGGTGGAGCAATGCAGACCTCCTCACGATCATCTTCCTCGTTAATTAGAGACTCATACTTTTTGTACCACGTGTCCATGTCAATGCTCGAGTCCAGGAGGTCACGCAAAGGGGGTGGAGATCCTTCGCCGAGAAATGCTGGTGTGCAATCAGGCCGCACACACGAAACGCTTTGCGTATAGCTGCTGCATCCTGCGTCTCAATCCAATCAAGGACCCACTGCGAAACGACATTATAGTGAAGGACCTTTGGGTTTCCACTTTTTGTTTGCAGCTTTGGGTCTTTCAGCGCCTTTGCAATGTAGCCATCGAATTTGTCACCGTAGAAAGACTGAAAGCTTCTGTTCACTGCTACGTCCAAGGGTTGAAGCAGATTCGTAAGATTTGGAGGCACCAACAACACGAAAATGTTGTACCGCTGCAGGAGGTTCTCGTTGAACAGGTTTACGTGGCATCCGTAAGAATCAATGAGGTACAGTACTGGTTTTCGATAAAAACGCGTCGCGGGCCGGCTGCAGATGACTTCTTTGGCATGTTCCAGCAGAATACTGTCGTTCCACATCCCCGTCGGATTCACGTCCACCATGACATCTTTCGCCAGTTCTCCAAGGTTTGGTTTGTTTTTCAACTTTGAAAACAGTACGTGTGGTTTCAAAATTTCTCCCTCAGCTGTGATAGAGAACGTAGCTGTGAAGCGTTTGTGACTGTTACCACCCTTCCGAAGAATAACTTCTCGGAGCCCACGTGTAGCAATTGTCGATTTCGGTTCTGTTTCGAAGTAGCGGGGGACTTGATCCATATTTATGATGTTTGATGGATCAATTTGGTGCTTCTCGATGAGCTTTTGGGCCTTCTCGATGAACTCCAGACACACGCTCTTGGCATTCGGTGGAAGCGTTCTAGTGGTAGTATGTCGCCTTGAGACGAGGTTGTACCGGGCCTTAAACTTTTCCAGCCAGCCAGCAGACGCTTTGAAGTTCTTGCCCGGCATGGTAGCATTTGCACTCGGGTCGCAACTTAAATTCAGAGCTTGAAGCTGGATATACTTGTCTTTCACTATCAGGTCTTTCTCATTTCGGGCGACAACCCACGCATGCAGTTGCTGTTCCATGGCCTGGAACTGCGGCTTACGTCCTCCCCCGGAAATCGTCGTATCGTCCTGGTGGAGAGACTGCGATCCTTGGTAGCTGCCCTTAATGCGACTTCAGCCTTGTGCCACTGGCGGATTATAGAAGTTGAGGTGATCTTGTGCTTTTTAGCGAGGGCAGCGAACCCACAGCAGGGCACGTTGACCTTGTACTCGTCGAGAACAGAGCGCTTGAAAGCAAGGGTGTAACTCGACCTCTTCTTTCTGGGTGACATTGTAGGCAGTGGCGGCTGTTTGTAAAATGACACTTTGGAGCCGAACGCACACGAGCACTCTAGCTCGAAATGGTTGGCGAGCAACGCCTGCAATTAGAGTGTTGGCGAAGTATAGGGCGATAGTAAGTTTGGCGCCAACACGTTTGGCGACAATGGATTCCACGACGTATGTTGGAGCACATGTTCGGGTAGGCGTTCTATAAATCTAAGCTTTCTAATCGAGGTTCTGTTGGGGATGGTTTTATTGCTCAACCTTGAACATAACGCCTAGTCGTCTGGTACGAGGTAAGACGGTAGTATTTACTTTCAACTAAACTAACGCTTGGATTAAATATTTGCGACGCATTCTATCTAAATGATGACCACGGAGGACCGAGAAGAGCCCCAGCCGCTCTCGAAAGTCACATTGGCGGTGCTCTCGCTGTCGTCAAGATCGAATTCCAAGTCCTCGTCCACACTAACGACGGACGCATTCATGTTGGTCGTGAGTCCGGACTCCATGTCTTCCCAGTTGCCACTGGTGGCGTAGTCTTCGAACTCGTCCGTCTCGGCTAAGGAAGGCTGCGAGTCCACATCGTGTGAGAGCAGTTTCCCTGTTGAGATGCCTTCCTCCATGATGGCGAACCACTTCTTGTTACGTCGGAATCGCCGCTTTTGAGTGCGCTGCTGGGTACCAAAGCCACGTCCGAGCTTTCGACAATCACAAGCAGGTACCTCAGCACTCGCTCGATGGCATGCTGTTGTAGAGCTTCGTTTCTTCTCGGCAGGGGAGAAGCAGCGCGTGGCGATTGGCGAGTCCGTTGCCCGTCGACCGGGCTTCTTTGAGTAATGGCGATGCCGACTGCTGCTAGAAGTGAGTGGCATTCTTTCATCGGTAAAATCTGCGCTGAGAGAGCTCATGGGTGTTAGGAGATCACTGTCTGGAGTGGCTGGAGCGTACAAGTCCAGCACATCGGAGTCGAAGTTGAACAGCTCAGAGGTTTTGCGAAATGACGCCTGGTGCTGAGCGTGGTGTAGGAACCCAGCACTCATGAGTGAGTTACCCATTCGATAAGCCTCAGATGCAGAGTCCACGAATTCGAGCTCCAGCATCCGCTGCATCAAAACCTGCCCGTTCACCAAGGATGGAGCCTCCGAGCGTTCAAGGGCTGTAGCAAGACCCAGTGCAGCTTGCGCACTAACTTCTTGCTGTAGAGTCTCGAGCGCAGTGAGAATGTAGGTTGCAGATGGTCGACGCTCCGGTTGCTGGTGCCAAGCATCAGTGAGCAATCGGCGCAGTTCAGGATGCAGTGACGGACTAAGCGGTGGACGCTCGCCATTGAGGACACTATCAAAAACCTGAAGGTGGCTCCGTGTTGCCTCCGGGTACTTGGAGCCGAGGGGGTGAGCGATATCCCACAATGTGATGGCCAGTGAATAAATATCTGCAGCCTCGCCATATACAGCAGTGCCGGCCTTGCCCTCGATTAGCTCTGGAGCCATATAGTCCGCCGTGCCGCGTACAGTCATAGCGCTTCGTCCACGATCACGCATCGACGGTCTCAAATGAAGCGGCGGTGGTAAGAACTGAGCCGCTGTTGTCGGTGTGGTGACTCCCATGTACGACTCCCCGAAGAACACCGTTGCAGATGCAGCTGTAGCTGCCGTTGTTGAACAATCCTCAGACACACTATTTAGCTTGTCATTCTTCTGACCTGTAGGAACGCTGCGTGACTCGCCAAAGTCGGTCAGCTTACAGGTACCATAGTCGTCAACAAGGAAGTTGGACGGCTTCAGATCCCGATGAAGAAAAGCTGGCGTGAAACTGTGCATATACACAACAGCACGTGTGGCATCAATCATGTAGTTGAGATCAATCAGCAATTGTTGTCGCTGTCGTTGCCGGTCTTGCGGGATAATTCCTTCTTCACGGTCTTCTTCGTCACTTTTCCGATGCAGCAAACGAAGCCTAGCGCTGGCACGCGTGACGTCTTCGAGAGATCCTCGGCAGAGTTCGGAAACGAGGCAAACCGTCGGTGGACACACGCACATGCCGTAGAATCGGACGACGTTCGGGTGATGCAGTGCCCCACACAGCGCTGCTTCGTGTGAGAACTCGGCCACGACATCTTCGGTGAGTACTCGTGGCGTGTACACCTTAACAGCAACCGGTATCTTCGAATGGAGCTCACCCCGAAACACCACTGCACTAGCGCCTGCGCCGATCTTCTGCTGCAGTGCCAGGTACGCAAAATCGATGATCTGCTTGCGGTGCATCTCAATGAGAACATGAAGTCCTCGGGACGACACGCGCTCGTGGAGGTAATGGTGTTTCTGTCGAAACAAGGATTGCAGGTGCACCGCGCGTCTTCCCAGTCCTCTCCAGTGTGCCGTGTCCGCTTTCAAGACTCGCCAAATCACCACAGGCACCAACGATCCCCAGAAAACTCCAGCAAGACACAACGTAAACGACACATCCGCAAAGTCCGAGCCCAAGTAAAACAGTTCCGTGTACGTCAACCTCAAGACGTAGTATACCCCGACGAACACGGCATACTCGCGCAGAGCCTTCCGACTAGATCTCTCCGACGGCCGCAGACAGACCCATCCAAAGACCAGCAACGGCAAGGCCCCCGTGACCATTGTCACGTAGTGAGCAGTGTCAGAAAACCCCGATACCCACACAATGGGAATGTTATACGTCGCTAGCAGCAACGACAGCACCGAAGCTCTCACCAACGCTCTCGTCGTCACTGCTCGTTGCTGAAGATACAGTACCGGTAGCGCGATGACGAACAACCTGCCGCTGTAGTAAGCTTCATTCTTCACACGTCCACCGTCTCGAAGTCCCAGTGTCAGCATCAGCGTCAAACACACTGTGTATGCGAATGAGACTGCAGTGAGCAGCCACAGCAACGGCTGGAAAGCAGGTAACAGCACTCGTCGAGCCGCTCTCGTGTCGCCTCGCAAAGCTCCTGATCGATGGTGTCGCATGTACACAACGAGCCACGCACAGAGCAGGAAGATGGCCCCGTAGCCCAGCGCCATGGCCCCCAGCACCAGCCGCACCCGCAGCATGACGGAGCTCATGCGTCGAAACGCGTTGTGCGTTTCGATGGCCTGGAGCTTGAGCTGGGCACACGAGAATCTCTGCGGCGCTGGCCTGTCCTCTCAACTTTCTCCGGCCTCGAGCCCGCGCTCTCTTGGCCGACGCTTCGTTCCAGACGCACACGCCTCATGTTCCGCTGACCACAACAGCCGAAACCTCCAGCGGTAATGCTTCTATTATCATTTTAGCTAGTTCGCAGTGGGTGGGGGTGGTGGCAAGTTCTGAGCTCATAGTAGTGGATCGACTCCGTTCCAGTCGACGGACGCTTGAGGCCACTTGGTTCGAAGCACCAAGTCGAGAGGAGGGATGAGGTCGTCGTGGCTCGCAATTGCGTTCTTCTCAACTGCTAGAGCCATCGTGCCGACGGTCAGTCGGATCTCCTCATCTTGGTTAGCGAGACCGTCGTAGTAGAGCAAGTCGACACGACGTCGCGTCTCCCAGGAACGATCTTTCAGTGCAACGGGGTCGGCCGCGAACAGCACCGAGTAGTGCGACTCACTGCAGACCACCCAGATATTCACTCGAGGTTGCTTGAGATGAGAGCCCACCACCAAGTTCTGGTACGCTTCGAACAGTGAGAGAAACCCGATGACGGATTGGGACGAGATACCGCGAAGCACGAGCACGTCCGGGTCCGATGCACTTGTGCCTTCCAGCACTTGATCACCGTTGAACACGTTGCTGCGCGCAACTCCACAGAGCAACAGGTTGACGATCTCCTGCGTGCAGTAGTCGTGGGCTCCGATGAGTTGACACCCCGAGTCGCTTCCGAGCTGATCCATTTCACTTTTGATGGTGTCAACTCCTTTGGTGAGCAGTACCGACAGCACAAACTGCACGAGACCGGAACCTTTCGAGTCCATGAACTGCTGCAAGTGCGTTGTGAGAATTTGACGTGCTTGCTCTTCCGAGGCAGCAACGTGCAGCTTCAAACCGGCCATGAACCTGCGTTGGCTAGGTGCGTGGTCATATTTCACAGCAACGACACACTCGATAGCTGCATTGCTACTTCCTTGAGAAGCCCGCGCGGCCTGCCACAAAATATGGGCTAGCGCCTGCACCAAAGCTCGTTCTTGGCAAGGAATTCCAGGCTGATCACAGCACAACAAGCCTCGAACTTTAGTTTTCTGGTTTCGGTAGTAGCTTCGAGAGATGCACTTACATTCTTCCAGTCGGCAGGAGCATGTTGTAAAAGGAAGCGCAAGACGTATCCCTGCACCACTGCCAAGATACCGCATGGCCCACCTTGGTGCTGAACCAACCCGTACTGGAGATCGTGCACCGTCGAGAATACAAAGCCCTGCAAAAGTGTCATACGAATGGTGTCAGTCATGAAAAGTTCACGCGTGTACGCAGCAAAACTCACCTGTTCTTCCCAGTGACTGCTGAACGCTTTCTTGGTTGCGCCGAAAAGTAGCTGCTGCACTGCTGCGACGTCTGATGTCGTCGGAATTCGCGTGCCTGCGCCGAACCCTGAGCTGAGATTGCTACTTGGTCGACTGGATTGAGGTCTACTTGTTGCAGGTTGATCGAGAAGCATACCCAAATCCTCACAGTCCTCCACTTCCAAGGCATCAACTGAAGCACGAACACTTTTCGTCTCGTGGGCTGCAGCTCGTCGTGACACAACAAATGCCGCCGGTGCTTGTTCTTCAGACGAACTTGCTTTTGCATTTGAATCGTCGGCATCAGGCTTGGCATCGTCCGTTGCATCACTTTTGTCGCCCTTAGCATCCGAGTTAGCACCCGCAGGTTCAGCCTTCTCGGTGTCTTGCTCGTTCTTGTTCTTACTCGAACGCTTCCGCCGCGGTGATGACTTTTTAGCCGCGGCAGTGGTCTGCTCCTGTTTGAGCTCTTTGTACTTGAGGTAGCAGTGCTTTTTCGTTTTACCATTCCCCACGAGAGCTGCGATCTGCTTCCAGCGTGCCTTCTTGTCTTCCACAGTGCTCGTCTTCTTGATCGCTTTCTTCAAGGCACTCACTTCATCCTTGGTCCATTCCAATGCAGCATCGGGTTCGGCATCCGTAGCAGTGGAATTAGGTCGTCGTCGACTGCTAGAACTCGGAGTTTCCTTAATCTCGTTGGTTGTGCTCAGCATGTACTCCAGTAGGCTGATGCGTTCATCGGTAGCTTTCTTCTTGGCCTTCACGTCGTCTGAAAAGCGCTCACTTGCAATCGCAGACACTCGAGAAGCAGAAGTTTTCTCCATGAACGCGTCTAATGCACGGGGGCAGTTCCAATTCTTCAAGCAATCCATTACAACCAGCTCAGCCTGGCGAGTGACATCTGTACCAGCATCTTCCGTATCAATAGCGCTCTTGGGCATCTTCGACCCCACCGGGTAAGCTTAACAATGACAGCAGTACCAGTGGACGCCTCAGCAGGCATGAACTCAATACAACCGACAGCCCAGTCGCGTCTGCTTTCTCAAACACCCCCAAGAGATCATTGACAACTATTTTTGAGGGAATAACGTGAAGTAGCTGTGCTGGCCTCGACAACAACCGACAAAGAGCGCGATCCCAATTGAGAAACAACAACCACCGCAGTTTCGAAACAACATGCAGCATATACAAGCACATACTTCATTTAAAATATCGCCAGCATCCTTTCTCCAACCAGACTTCGTCACGCTCGTTTGAACCTCGTCTTCTAATATACGAGCTTGTTGCTTCGTGTTGTCAAGGGAGTCCGTCCATTTTACGCCAGCAATCCAAGCGTAGCTGGTCGATATCACACATTAGAACAGATAAACACAAACCACAATCTCAGGATACCAATAATGTGAGCGCACTTACCACCCACTCTCGCAGCCCCGACAATGAAGCCAAAACATACCAATCTGGAGTCCAACAAGAGGTGCACGACTGCGAAGTCGAAGAATGATTGGCAGCGCCTTACCGGATGCTCATGACGCTCGACAGCGACGAACTGCTGAGCTCAGCAGTGCTTGAGCCAGCCTTTCGTGCCTTGCGGTTGGGACCGAACACCTTCCAAAATCGTAGTGTTTCATCAGCAGCTCCAGAAACAACCGTCTCTCCGTCAGGGGATGCTGCTAAGTGCAAGACACGCGACGTGTGGCCTGTGAGCTCCTTCACCTTCGTCATACTGGGGTACTTCCACAGACACAATTCATTCTGCGAGTATCCATGAGACGACAGCAGCTCCTTCTCTGTGGTCGACCACAGCAGTGAACACACCTGCGATCCTGTGTCGACAGAGTTCAGCATCGCGCCGTTAGTTGTGTTCCAAAACTTAATCGTACGGTCAGCAGTACCACCGCCAGTGGCAAGTAGGTTACGTTCCCACGGGCACCACGCAATTGCTTTCACTGCTGCCGTGTGTTGTTCCAGACGGTGAGCGGGTGTCTGCATGCTGCGACTAGTGCCAATGCTGCCAGCTTTCCACAAGCAAAGTGCGTTATCATTACCGCCCGATGCTAGCATAGTACCATCAGGAGACCATTGCAGTCCGCAAACTTCTTGCTCGTGACTAGAAAGCGTCGATAGCTGGTGCTGCCGCGCTCGCACATCGTGGTGGACAATAGTGCTATCTCGAGAGCCTGACGACAGCACGTAGCTGTTCCAGGCCAATGCGCCTACACGTGACGAATGTCCATCCATCGTTCGCACTTGGCGAGAGGCTGTAACATCCCAAAGTTGGACCACCGATTCGCTCGTTCCAATCGCCAAATGTGCCGATCCACCGGCGGCATCGCTCCACTGCACGGAGCTCACGTACTCATCTCCCTCCAGACCCATGAGCTCATTGATATCACCTGTCACAGCATTCCAGAGGTAGACACACTGACCCAGTGCCACCGCCAAGATATTGTTGGCCCCCACGACAGCAAGTTGAGATAGTAATCGTTCATCAACTCCGGTGCATCCAACACCTTGATCGGGGCTGAGGGCACGTGGCGGTTTAGCTTCTTCGCCGCCGCCGCGGGCACAACACTGACCTTGTTGTGGGAGAATCTGGCCTGCAGAGTCGATTTAAACGAATCTGGCGGGGCGATGGCCGGCTTGGCCTTTGTGAACTTGAGGATTTTGTGGTTGGAGTCGTCCTCCTTGCCCAATAGAGCGCTGGCCAGTCTTTTCTTGTAGATCTGCTTCTCCTCGTCTTCAGCTGCTGTACTGGAGCTGGAGGCGCCTCCTGAGCCTCCTGGAGTGCTCTTGTTCCTATTGGTAGCAGCCTCAATGGCCGCTGCAGTGTCTGGCGAGTTGCACTGCACCAGGTCGAGGTTCATCGCGCTCCTCGTGGGGATGAAGCGGTCGGACGCCTACAAACGCGTAAAAACATCAAAACAAGAGCAATTAGCCTCCTTTTTCAGCGGGGAAAGCGGCAGTCTGCTGCTACGCACGCTCTTGTTGCTGTTGGTGCAGGTGACAGCCTCCGTCCTGCTCTTCTTGGCGCTGGAGACCCCCAGAACAGTACTCTTGTGACTGCTCGAGACCTTATTCACATCCGACTCCGACGCGTTGTGCGAGCGCTTGCGAGAGTTGCTGCGACTTGGGGGAGGACTCACGAGCAGCGAGGACGTCGACACGCGCACGTCGGCGCTGGGACTCGCCATGCTGCTGTCCGTCCAAGTGTCGAACTGTAGACTGGGCGAATACGGACTGGCTGTTGGAAGGAGATACGCGGAAAACGTTGGGTTTAAGGAACATGGAGGTCACTATCCTGCATACCCTACCTGTCAACACGAACAATTTGAATTTTTGAATACGTCATGTGCACCACGTAGATAGAATGTACAGTAGTTAGTCGTAGAAGTACGACGACTACCGTGGTTCTAGAACCCAACCCGAGTCGAGTCGGGTACGTCGTCGGACAGCCGCAAGCGACACTTTGATACTTGCCCTGGACCCGTCACTTGCTTGGAGCCAATGGAGAACACCGCAACGGCCGCCGACGACATCTCGGCGTTGCAGTCCAACATCAAGACCAAGGGCACCAACAGTTACTACTACGCACACAAGAAGCGCGACAACGTCGAGGTGCACGAATGGGACGGCAAGGCGGCGCCTCGACTGCTCAAGACGCAGTCGCTGGCCTCTGCGCAGCCCTCGGAAGTGACGGAAACCATCACCAATTACGCGTGGGCGGACGGCAAGAAGCGCGTGTCCGTGTACCTCAAACTACCGGGCATTGGCGCGCACAGTGAAGAGGACGAGGTCATTGACTGGACGGCCACGAGTCTCACGGTCAAGATCAAGAACTACGAAGGCAAGACGCGTCTGCTGTCGGTGCCCAAGCTCTACGACGAGATCTCGGACGTCAAAACCACACGCAAGAATGACCAGCTCGTGCTACAGCTCGTCAAGGCCAAGGAGTTCAGCTGGGCCTCCCTCAAGAAGGACGCGTAAAGCGTTAGCGCTCTTCATCACCCGCCCGCTGTAGGTCAAGAGAGAGTTCTCTTAATGTAACTAGAACAGACGATGAGTGGCGTAGTTGGCAGCGGACACAGCACACAATCTGGAAACACGTACTCGTTTTATCTATCTCCGCGTTAGTGTGTCGGAAGTTAATCGTATCGCACGTCCGTGGTGTACATGATCTCGCCAGCATCGTTCACAAGCTGAACACGGAAGTGCGTCCTCGTCATGTGCACGGACATGAAGCCATGTATCAACGCTGCGTGCACAAGATCTGGATTTGCGCGTGCATTCGGCTGCAACTCGTGGATTCGATAGCCACCAGCGCCGGAGATGAAGTAGTTGCGGACCGAACCGTCAGCGTCCACCTTACGGACATGCTGCATGCTGTGGTCGTGGCCGTTGAAGTATGCGTGCACCTTGTACTTCTTGAGCATCGGGTCCAGCATGTCGATGAGCTCGGGCGTGTCGGCATTACCGGCGAAACTGTACACGCCCCAGTGGCCCATTACAATTGTCCACATTTGCTCCACACCTGCCGGCTTGCCAGCACTCAACGTCTGCTCGATCCAATCGTACTGCGACTGTCTGGTCTCCACTGAGGACTGTTCGTTCATCCGGTCCGTGCAGCGAAAGTCTCGAGGTTCACGACCGCAGACCAGATCACAGGCGTCAATCACAACAAGCCGCATAATTGTTTTGGGCGCAACAGGGCGATCGATCGAGTAGTATCGGCGCGGCATATACCACAGCGAATCCTTCTTGTCCGCGTACTGAAGCATCGCGTCGATCGATCCTTCGCAGTCGTGGTTTCCAATTCTGTAGATGAACCAACAAACAATCAGCACCTCATACGCTCCGGATCATGCAGATAGCGATGCATTAACGTACGTGACATACCACGGCACTTGCAGCTTGGGGTGCGTGTACATCTGCTCGAAGTTCGTTGTGAGCAACGGGTCCTCTGCCGACTCAATCCTACACACACCAAATAACACTCAGCATTCCTCATCAACCAGCATCACCACTTCTACTCACCCGTGATCGTAAATCTGGTCTCCTGTAGCCAGCACAAACACCGGAGGTGGATCCATCGTCGCCATGAAGTTCTCAAGTGCCAGCGCCACTTTGCGTTGGCTCTCATCTCCCGTGCCAAAGTCTCCGAACGCAATGAAGTTGGTCTCCTCCGGGAATCCGTCGAGGATCGAGGGCTGCACATTGAAATCCTTCACTTTGTTCGTCGTCTGCTTGGTCGTTGACGTCGATGCAACGGCTCCCGTGTGCCAGAAGAAGAGCACGAAGATCATCCAGACGCCCAGCGACCCCAGCGCAATGAGCTTCACCCAGCGCTCGTAGTTGTGGGCACCATGGAACGCCGTGCTCCAGCCGCTATTACCTCGACGCACAGCCGAGTGGCGGTCCTTGCCGTCGTCGTGCTCCTCTCGCTTCCGAAGTCCTGCTTCGAGCTGCATCTTGCTACAAAGTGACGATTGTGTAACGGTTGTGTATGTGGCACAGTACCAACCAGAGACTGTCAGGATGAAGGCATTGGGGGTCATCCCGGCGCGATTGGGCTCCACGCGCTTCCCTGGGAAGCCGCTGGCCGAGTTCTTCGGCAAGACAATGATCGAGCACACGTACGCGGCTGCAGTGGGCTCGAAATTGCTGACGAAAGTGGTGGTGGCAAGTGATAGCGAGCGAGTCCTGCGTCTCATTCAAGGTGTGGGAGGCCACACGGTGCTCACTGGCGCCTGCAACACGGGCACGGACCGCATCGTACAGGCGCTGCATCTGATGGAACCCAAGGAATTGAGTGAGTACGACGTTGTGGTGAACATCCAAGGCGACGAACCGGGTGTGAACCCGAGACACATCGACTCGTGCATCAAGGCACTGCGTGCAGCTGGACCCGACAGCGTCATGAGCACACTGGCCACCCCGATCTTTGACGAGCGAGACGCCCGCAGCCGAGATATCGTCAAGTGCGTCGCTGACCGCAACAGGTAATTTGCAGCAGTTGAGAAAAAGAGGAGAACTGCTGTGTTTAACAGGATAGTTACGCGTCTTCACTGCAGCAACGCGCTCTACTTCTCTCGAGCGATGATCCCACACTCCAAGAGCGGCGAGTTCTCACCCGAGACGACGTCGTATCTCCGCCACGTTGGGTTGTACGCCTTCCGAAAGGATTTCTTGCTCGAGTTCCCATCGCTGCCTAGGTCGGACCTGGAGGAATGCGAAGACCTCGAGCAATTGCGTGTGCTTTCAGCAGGTTACAGGATCCGACTCGTGCAAGTCGATTCAACACTCCCAGGCGTCGACACGCGCGCCGATCTCGAGGACCTCAAGGCGCGATGGCCAGCAGCACCTCAATAGAAAACCTCATGGTAGATCGTGTCCCTTCAGTGCAAAAGGGACACTTTGGTGGAAACTGTACCCATATCTATAAGATCGCACCAGTCTTTACAAACATCAAGTTCTACAGATCGTACTTAGCATTAGTAGGTATAGTGTCCCGTCCTATGTGTCCCATGCACTACGCAGTCTGATCCTGGAGCCTCATTCGCTATTCGGACGACTAGAGAAGCAATGGGAGACGACTGGGAGCCGGACTTTGCAGGGTCAGCCACGGGCAACGCCGTGCTGGACGCGGCGCGAGGCGTCACGGGTTCAGGAGCCGCGTCCAAGCAGGAACAGGGCGGCACCGAGTGGACGCGGATGGAGTTGTGCGTCATCGCCAGTCTGCAGCTTGTGCTCGTGCTCGTAGCGTACCGTCTGGACCGGTCGCAGCATCCGGTGCTCATCTCCGAGTCTGCTGTAGCCATTTTCTTCGGAGTGTTGGTGGGTCCTTTAGACGACAGAAGACGAGAGAGGAGCTGAACTGACCTAATTGGTGGATTTGGTTGTGTAGTTTGGAGTCGCCGTGCTGATCTTCTATCCTATGGTACGAGGTGTGAGAGCTACTACAGGGTGGACTATGGACTGATGAAGGTGTTTGCTGTAGGAATCGCTGAACAATGGCATGGACCCGGAAGTGCTCTTCTACGCGTACGTTTTGAGAAGTTAATGGGGTGGTTGTGGGGGGTTATATGCTGACAGGTTGAGACTTTTTGCTGTAGGTTGTTGCCACCGATTATCTTGGAGGCTGGATTCAACATGAAGAAGAGGGTACGGATCGAGCTGTGTGGAGTTGGTTGAGGGGAACAGAATGGTGGCTCATCAGGATGTGTGTTGGTTTTATACTTTCGATAACGTCAGGGATTCTTCTCCAACTTCAACGCAATTATGCTGCTGGCTATCGTTGGAACACTGATCGCCACGTTTATTACGGGTGGCGTGCTGATTTGGCTGGGAGATATGGGACTGATCACGAAATTGACAGCGGCGGAAGCGTATCTCTACGGTGCTCTCATTTCGGCTGTGGACCCTGTGGCTACACTGTCAGTGTTCAAGAAAAATGGCGTGCCTCCTCTGTTGTTTAACCTCGTGTTCGGAGAAAGCATGCTGAATGACGGCGTCGGTAAGATACTGCACTTTTAGGTTTTCTGGAGGGCTTGTCGTAAGCTGACGAATTTTGCTGGGTTTTATTGTAGCCATCGTGTCGTTCACGCTGTTCCAAGGTCTAATTCGAGATGGCATAGCTGATGTCACCTTGAACAATGCGGGTCTTATTATCATCAAGGTGTTTGGCATCGGCTTTGGATCAGTGGGTCTGGCTGCAGTCGTGTGCTTTACGTCGGCGTTTCTACTCAAGCAGGCTGACCCGGTGCTTCAGCAGTACCCGTCCTATGAGATTTCTATCGTGCTGCTTTCGGCGTACTTGAGTTACGTGATTGCCGACCTCGTTGGAATGAGTGGCATCGTAGCCTTGTTCTTTTCGGGCGTGTTGATGAGCCACTACCATCTGTACAACATCGCAGATGAGAGTGCGACTGCACTACGGCACCTATTGACAACTTCTTCGTTCATGGCGGAGAACTTTGTCTTTATCTACATGGGCATGAGCGTGGTGGCGTATTCTGGCTACTTCACGTGGGACTGGGGATTTATCCTCGCGAACATGATTGCCTGCCTCTTGGGGCGCATGCTGAATACGTTTCCTATGTGCATGCTGGCGAACCTCTGCCGAGCGGAAGACAGCAAGATCCCGTGGAGTCACATGGTGGTTATCTGGTTTGCTGGTCTTCGTGGCGCGATTGCCTTTGCGCTTGCACTCAACGTGTATACACCCAACCGCATCCACGCTAGTGTGATTCAGAGCACCACCCTTTTCACCGTCATGTTCACCACCCTGGTAAGTTTGTGAGAGAATATACTACGAATGCACGAACACTAACAATTCGCGGTTGTGTGTGTTCTGCAGGTTTTCGGAATGGGCACGAGTCCCGTGCTTCGCTACTTTGGGTTAACTGCAACGCAAGAACAAGAACGCGAGTTCGACGAGTATGTGCAAACTTCTCTTGATTGGACTGGATGTTCATTGTGCACTAACTAAAGTGGATGTCTGCATTTTCTGTTACAGTGAGGGTGCACACGAGCGTCTGCTTTCGGATGACGAGGAGCACGACGCAGATAGTTCATTCCGTCCAATTGACCGCTCGATCGCTCGTCGCAATATCAGCGGCATCCACGGCGTGTGGGAGCGTATCGATGAAAAGTATCTGAAGCCGATGTTCGGTGGCCGTCCGCGAGACCAGCAGCATCAGGCGGAATTGTCAACGGCCGAGCTTAAATGCAGAGCCAACAACTCTTCCACTTCCAGTCCCAGGAATCGCGGCCGACATCAACAAGACAAGCAGAGCCCCATCCAGTCATCACCCAAACCACAATCTTCCCCGTTGCCGCACATGTCATTAGCGGATATCGCAGAAAACCACGATGCCGCCGAGAACGTGTAGGTCAAGTGTAGCCATGTCAATCTGGAATTTCAAAGTGCATCATAATTCTAGAGCAGTGTTCTAAATCTGCACCTATCATTCTGCATATGAAGCAACACCCCCAAACCGCATACATGAAAAATATGACGACCGGAAGCGGTGTGTCCGACGAGATGATGGCGCTGTACGAGGCGCAGCGTCGCGCCCACGAGACCGTTCTGACTCTCCAGGCGCAGATAGAGGAGGAGGAAGCTGTGTACTTGGAGGAGACGCCACACGGCAACATCATCCGCGGCTGGGAAGGCTTCATCGACTCGAAACAGTCGCGTAAGGACGCCAACCCCAAGAAGATCAAGCCATACACTGAGTCGGAGCATCTCTTCTCCAATTGCTGCTTTTATTCCAGTATGGCGAGCGAACCAAGTCTGGACCAGGTGGATATCTACAACACGAGCAAAGACGAGAGCTCCAGTCGACGCAAACTTACTGTCACGTTGTCGGTGGGGAAGGGGGCGGCCAGTAGCATCAGCGGCGTGGTGGACAGCGCTGCAACACACAACAGTCATGCTGTCTATAGAGCAGGCAAAGGGTCCAAGCTGGCTTCCGTGCAGAAGACGGTGAAGATTTCGACACATGCAGCGACTGGAAAAGGAGCCTCGGCCAGCTACCAACACAGCAAAGCGTCGAAGCTCAAGAAGAGGAAAAGAGAAGGAGATGCGGCGACGACTGCAATGGCGCATGAGACGGTGGCGGGAGGACCGCAAGCTGCTGTTGCGGCGACGATAGCGCAGCCTCCCGCGAGTGATTTTCTTGATGTACTGTAACCTGGCGATGCCAAAAGTTGTTGGGCTGCAAAGATACCCCAGGCGGTCATAGACAAGCAATGTGAACACACACCGTAGTGTGGAGTCTTATAATAAACAGCGGAATCGGTAAACAGGTACTAGTGGGACGTACGACAGACATCGCACCTGCACTCGCAGGTTGACCTGTAGCTTGATGCTAGTGAGCTGCGTGGCACCTGCCAAGCAAGAGATCAGATAGGTGGCGCAAGCTCACTTGGATGTGTCGAAGGAAGCAAGCAACACCTCCAAGTCTCTCGTCGTCTGGCGGAAGAATCCGTCGTAGTTGAACTGATGTTACAACAAAATTCACAACCACAAGTTAGCAATTACGGTCCCCCATAGTATCAGTGAGCAACAAGCGCAGTCTTACCTCAAAAATGTAATCCAGCTGCTGCGGTGGCACGGTGATGTCTGGGAACTTGGTGTAGCCCTGCGTACAAACCAAGATAGGATCAACGTTAGTCAAATATCTACAATAAGCCCGCGAGCACCTCACTATACGCACCCTCAAGCGGTCATCGACGGTGGCTACGGCCTCCACGGTACCCTGAAGGCTCTGGAAGAGGTGTGAGATACTGTTCCAATGCAGATCCAACTGCGACCTCAACTGCGTCATGTACTCGCCGTGCGACAGGATGGCCTCCGAAGGCACGGGCGCTGCGCCAAAACTGGTGGCAAGAGCATTGATGGAGTTGTACGCGTAAGCACCCATTCCAATAACGTCGTTCGACTCCCGTTGCTGCGACAACGGCATTGCAAGAATGCCAGCCTTCATCTTGGAGCACTCCACCATCACCTGTTTGAAATTCACAAGCAGCGTGTCCATTTCACTTTCAAAATCGGACAAATTCGCTTTCAAACGACGATACACCAGAGTCATGCCTGGAATGCTCTTCTCCTCGTCAACAATACGACGCTGAAGAACCACAACGCAGCTCAGAATCGACCGAATGTGTTTCTTCAGGAGCTGGGATAGACGTGTGCGGTTGCAACCGCACACGGAGCAGCAAGTCACTCGAGCACGGAACGCCAGTGGTTTCGTAGATGGAGCACAACACGATGAACGCATCGAAGTCGCCCTCATCGATCGATGAAGTATGGTATGATGTCCGCACACCCCATGAGAGCTGGCCAATACGCTGAATCGACTGACGCACGAGTAGCAGCGTATCTAGCACACCGCCCTGCGCGGCAGCGATGTCTGCAGCTTCTCTTGCTGACGACGACGACGACGGACCCTTTTCAATGTCATCATCTTCGTCCGTTTCGGAATTCACTGGGCTCGTTTCTCCCTCCATCGAAGTCGGTGGTGTCTTCGCACCCACACCCCACGACACCAGACTCGAAAAAACGATCCGCTGTCCGAGCTCGATTGCTTCTTGGGAGCTGAAACCATAGCGCGGTTCGCCACCACGAGCTGGTTTTCCGCGTTGGCATCATTTTCTGGACTACCATCCTCAAGAAGTACGATGCGGTCTTCCTTGTCGTTATTCGAGGCTGACACCTTCTGCGTGTTACTACTCCTACGCGCCGAGCTTGAGCCTGCCACTACAAGCGCGTTGCTCATATCTGACGGAGAATCATCCTCGAGCAATTCAATCTTCGCCTGGCCCTCGGGCTCTTCCTCGCCATTTTCTATCATTTTGTGCTTCTGTCCATCCTCAATAAATCCGCCACCAAGTGCAGCCGTGACATACCTGCAAATGGAATTGTTTTCCTCCACCCACAAGCCTGTGGCTTGTTTGAATTGTTTGTACATCTTTTGCACGTGTAGTGGGTCAGCACTCGCATACATGCGCTGAATAGGCTCCACACACGCACCAAAATCACGAGCAAGGTAACCTTCAAGCGGCAATACCTTGCTAAAACTCCAACGCCAAGCTTTTTCCTGATTCGGCTTCAGGCGGTCAAGCTCACGAACACCAATGCGCGTAAGTTGGCTCACCTCCTTGCTAATTTCGGTCTGCACCGCCTCCAGTGACTGCATCAAACGGCGGACTTCTTCTCCACCAGGTCCGTAAACAAGCAAGTCGCCGCCAGGCCCAGCGAGCTGCCGCGCTTTACGGCACGACACCAATAAATCCGCCAGCAGCTTCAACAAGCCATGCAGCTTCGTAAACGCATCAAAAGTCTCCTCTCGGACCTCTTTGCGCAGAGCGACAACACCCGAGTTACTTTGTTGAAGGAAATCGGATGGAGTAATTTTAGCCACTTCGTTCGGGTTCGAGTTGCGTCTGAGCTGGCGCGTCAGCACCGTCGGCACCTGTGGATTCGCCTCTGTATCGCAAAACACCGCAGTGCGAGTCATCTCTTCCTCCTCTTCATTCGTCAAAAGCAGCGACGGCAACGCGTCCTGGGGCGAGATGGCGGACTGATTCTGTGGGAATAATTCTCTGTCAAACACACAACCACGTCAACAACCGTCAGCATCAAGTCCTCCTTCCTAACCGAACATCATACACATACTTGAACGACGGCGTGGTCAGCAGCACTTCCAGCATTTGTCCCGACTTGCTCCCCATGGCGTCCTTCATGCCTGCATGTTGCTGAGACTGCAGGTTACTGATCGTACAGTCCGCCGGTGTGTTGGGCGTGTTGCGCAGCACGTAGAACAGGAATTGCACGCCATGCATGAGTCCGTCCGTGCCTCGCGCCTCCAGCGTGTGCAGTTGCTCTCTCGCGGACGAGTGGGCGCGCTCCGTCTCAATGGTGGGGAGCACGCGCGTCTCGATCACGTTCCGCACGTCCTTGAGCGTCCCAAGCAGCGACCGCTCGCCCGATCCCGAGTGAAACAGTCCTTGCTGTCCGTGCTGCAGCCTCAACACGTAGCTGTGTCTGCGTCGCACCTCAATAAGGATGGACTCGGTGGTGCACGAGGCCGGCGCGAGCGTGCGCATGGCCCAGTCCTTGAACTCCTCGAGCAGCAGCGTGCGTGGGTCGTTCAAGTAGCCCGAGAACGTGAAGGTGCGGTCGTATCGCTCCCTCTGGTAGGCGCAAATGCTCGAGATGATGGCCTCTGCAGGGTTCCGCAGCAGCCCCACGACGTCCTGCATCTTGCGTAAGTACGAATTCTCGTCAAAGTCCGAGATGGTGGGGTTGTGCAGCGGGTAGAAGTTGTCGTCCATCTTGAGCGCCGTCGGGAGGTCCTCCTCGCTCACTTCCATGGCCTCGCAATAGGCCTGATGCACGTACCGCATCTGGTCCATCTCGAGCTGCGAGTAGCTCTTGCTGAACGGGTTGAGGCGCAGGCCCCAGTTCGACATGGTGGAGACTTAGAGAGTGCGGATTTCTTGCGCGTCTGCGATGGCGTCGGCCGTTCCTTCCTTCTCGTCGCCTTCTCGAGCGCTTCTGAGCCCAAATCTCAGTGTTTGTATGAGGGCTGCGAGACATGATATTGGAATAGGAAGATAGAGGATGGGAGGATAACAGGTATGCGAATATAGGGGTTGAACGGAGTGAACGAAAGTTGTGGTGCAGATCGGATGGCGCCGTGGAAGAGGCGGGTACAGTATGAGATGTTTATTGAGGCGGGTACAGCATGAGATGTTTATTGAGATGTCTATTGTGGCCAGGGGATGCGAAGAAGCCGATGGTGTTGTAGTGGTCGAAACTTGGGTCTGAAATGTCGTACAGACACGTCCGGATAAATGCAGCCATTTTTCAGTAGAACGCCGGATGAGTACTTAGTAAGCACCTTTGTGCAAACAATTCGGCTGCATTATTGCTCTGCTGCGATCGACGACGCTATTGATCGTGAACAATGCGGCAATAATACCTGGCGACGCGCCAGTCATTACACCGATTGAGACTGTGCATGACCTCATCTACCGCGTTAAAAACGCCATTAGTCCCAGAAGGGCGAGTATCACTGTAAAGAGGGCAGGGCTGATATGAAACGTATCAGTTTAGCGGAGTTCAACGTCGCACCAAAGGCGCAAGTTCGATCGTGCGACTGAACGCGACACGCTCGCGGGAGTGCGAACGATTTGAGCGAGACGCAGCGATCCGATCACCGGGAAGACGTCGTGTCGATCGACAGGAGAAACGCGAGGCTTCCTAACACAAGATTCCACGCAAAGAAGCGGTAGAGACAGCTGACTGCCATCTCTGCAACTGTAGCCATTTTATTTGAACCTGTAGCCATCTTGTTGTCTGCTTGTTGAAGCTATCTTTGGCCATGGAGCTCTGACTCAAGAGCTCCATGGTCAGATCACTCAGAGCCTCAGAGGGGAGGTGATATCGGCCTAACCCCTTTTGTTATCCGCCTTACCCCTCCTAAGTTTTAACTGCTGCGTAGGAGCAGGCGACGATTGATTGCCGACTCCATGCTTGCACTGAAAGCCTTCTGCAGCACGAGAAGTTTGTCGACTTGTGTGGAATCCGCGGGGCTGCCGTATTGCCGCTAACAGCTCGTTAGATTCAGCATGGATATAAGCACTTCGCTTTTGAGTGTACTAGAAATAAGCAAGATTTTGTTCTAGCTGTCAGTAGTTCTAACACAGTCCAAAACTACATTTCACAGAGTGCATTGCAATATGCAAGGCTATCTCTTACGCGTGACGCACATTCGTGTTGCTGCACGCTCGACCTCCTGACTGAGTAGCCCGTCGTTCAGACCGCAGGCATTCACAGTATGTTTTAGGTAAGCTGCATCTGGAGATTCGAAAGAGGACCTTGAAGAACTCGAAGCTACCAGATTCATGTAGAACTACATAGTAGGCAGGCAGATCATACATATTTGACACGTTTGTACAGTAGCAGGGGTCTGAATAAAAAATTCCGTATCCGTAAATTCAGTTTCTCACAATAAAAAAGCGGATTATTTCAACTTTCGCAAAAAATATAATATCATACTGGACCAATTTTCACAATATAATTTACAAAAGTAAGCTCATAGAAATTTCAGGTCATAACTCGAATTGGTGGACAACAGAGCTTCGCTCACCAGCATATCTTGTCGAATTCATACGCCATACTTACTTGTTGATGTTAAAACGACTGGTTACAGTAGTAGGTGAAGTCGAGAAGCCTCTCGTACCTCGCTCGCTCACTTTTTAAAGTATCCTCCCGCCTCAAACATGCTGACGAACAACAAGGACATCTGCGCGTACTTTTACGAGGCCCTCGATCAAGGCCATTATCGCTGCAAGCAGTGCGGTAACGAGCGAAAGCAACTTGCCAATACTGGCTACTCGAACCTGATCGCCCACCTCGCCCACAAGCACCCCGATTTCAAGACTCAGCATGCAGCCTCCCTTTCTACAACATCTAGAAGGCTCCAGGACTTTGGGTTTGTCTCCGAAGAGACGACGCATCGTTTCCAGTGGATGCAATGGGTCATCGAGCGCAACATGCCGCTCTCAGAAGTTGACAACGAGCTGACACGCTCGATGTCGAAATGGACATCCATGTCTTCGCGCGTGCTTCTCAACGCAATGCACGACGTGGCCAAGAAAGTGGGCAAGACGATCGAGTCGATGCTGGGCAGCTGTTTTGGAATAATGTTCGATGGATGGTCGAGTGGCTCCATGCACTACGTCGCCGTTTACGGCGCTTTTGATACAGATGGGGATCTGCGCCTGCAGCTGCTCGCCGTGTCTCCCCTTGATGACGGATCGCAGGATGCAGATGTGCACATCAAGCTCTTTGACGGTGTGTTGGATGTCTACAACAAGACGCTCGACATGGTGGCGTTCATTGTTGACGATAACTGCAGCACCAACCAGTCGATCGCCACCAAGCTTGGTGTTCCGCTTGTTAGTTGTGCCAGTCACCGGTTTAACTTGGCGGTTAACAAGTATCTCGCCGATTATGAACCGTTACTAGCGCAAGTTATCACGCTGATGTCAAAATTATGTCAAGTTAATAACTTTGCCGAACTTTCAAAAGTGACCAGCCTCCATCCCATCAAACGGAATATGACGAGATGGAGTTCCAGTTTTGAGATGCTTCAGCGCTACATTCGAATTCGCCCTCAGATCAAGACAGTGGAAGCCGTGGAGGAGCTGATCCCGGCCGGTGCGTCGCATCGGAAGCTGGTCGCTCTTCTTGAGCACATGAAGAAGTTTCAAAGCGTGACGAAGAAGCTGCAGACTGAAGATATTGACTTGGCGGACGTGCGCCTTCTCTTTGACTCTGTGGTCGCTGAGTACCCATGCATGCGTGGTCACCTGAAGGCAAACGCTAACATCGTGCATTCTCCTGTGTTCGAGTCGGCCGTCGTCAAGGTCATCAACGGCATCAGTCTTTCCAACGCAGAGTCGCAAGCAGTCAAGCGTTTTGAAGGGCCGGTATGTGGCAGCAAGAGGAAGGTTCGTGCCGAAGACTACGCGACTCAGATCCTTCGTGCTGGGCCAGGCAAGCGGTCCAAGCAGGACAAAGGTGTCATCTACAAT
Source organism: Phytophthora sansomeana (assembly GCA_032158285.1). NCBI lineage: Eukaryota > Oomycota > Peronosporomycetes > Peronosporales > Peronosporaceae > Phytophthora > Phytophthora sansomeana. Next base: position 1,043,938 of record JAPDHH010000202.1, read on the forward strand.
TCTCTTTTAAAGCAGCTTCCACCGACATCAAACACGTGTGAGAGACTTTTCTCGCAATGTAAGCTGGTATTAATTCCACAGCGCACGTCCATGCTACCCGCCAATTTCGAACTACTAATGTTTCTTCGGGCAAACAGGAGCATGTGGGACGTGACTACATTGGCATCCGTTCGAAGTGAGTCAGAGTCATGATAATACATTGCAGTATTTGCGGTCGTTTTTATTATTGCTTCTTGCGGTATTGGATCATTATTACTGCTGTAGTCAGCAGGAAATTCCGTATAATACTGAATTGGAGTAGCCCTGGTTTGTAGATGAGTAGCGGCACCTTACAGCCCGACTCAAGCTCTTGAGGGAACTTTTGGTTTGCTGAAAATGCGAAAGGATGTTTGTAGTACACTCACAGAAATAAGTTTGGGGAACCAAGCGTGCACTTGTTGCAAGCATAATTGTGCTACCGTGCCGACTATGAGGAAGCCCAGTCGTTGGTGGGGCTTGCTTCCTTGCCTGGACCATCGACATTGTTGGCAATTTGCTAATGGCAACAGGTGAGGCGAGGCGACGCTTGGGGATGAAATAATTTTTGGGGTAAGGCGGATAACAAAAGGGGTAAGGTCGATATCACCTCCCCCTCTGAGTGATCTAGTACATGAGCACTTCGTCCGGTATGGGTGGGGCTGTCGGTGTATTGCTCCCGTCTGAGCGGGTGGACACAATTCGACGCGCCTCTCATGCAGCTTTCCAACATGGGAGGGTGGCGGCCGTGGTAGCGCACGTCGGACTCGTTCGCGTCATTCGAGGGGCTGAAAGACAGTACGCTGTCGTGGACTAACGCGTGATCTCGTGCGTGCATCGACTCGATGCCATCGAGTGGTGGGGAAGTAGGACCTGCAGTGAAACACAAAGAGGTGTGTCAGTAATATAATATCGATTTTCGCATTTGTCCTAAAAATTAGGACGAAAAGTATTGTAAATTACGTCCAAATTTGTCCAATACAATTTTTCAAGTCAATTGGCAATCGACCTGACAGCACCGTAGAACTCCGAATAAGTGCGCAATCGCACTTATAACGCAAAATAGTGAGATCAAGATAGTTTGTATTTTGGCGATTTGCCGACGATTTGTGCTCGGTCGATTCAAACAATCGACCTCGGAAACATCGAGAAGAACGCACTATACAGTAATGTGCCTGGTGAGTGGACACCTGATATGCATAGGAAAAAAGGTATATTAATTGTTAAAGGGCCGCCTCGTCACACGAAATCATCAAGACTACTGAATTTAGCTACTACGCCCATTCCGCGAGTTCGTTCAGCGTAGCGGAAGGGAAAGAGTGACGACGATCACAGATAAGTAGCACTGAAGCTTGGTCAGTCGTGTCCTCTTCTGGAATGGTCTTGACGGACAGGTCGCCATGATCGATCTAGACAGCTTGGAAGAAATTGAGAAATGAAGGTCGAGGATGGCGCTGTCGGTCAAGCGATGCATGGTCATCGACTTCACGCGCGCCCTTGGGCGGCTTTTGGATTCGCCAGACGGCTCGAATACGTTGTGCTGATTGGTGGATGTCGTTAGCAGCGACGTCTGATTGGTGGAATCTTACGAGGTAGGCGACGATTGGTGGAACAATTGCGTTAAATCAGTATGATGGGAAGATATGGGTACAAATTGCAGGGATAGCTTCCTCGGTGTCCACTCACCAGGCACATTACTGTACTATGTCTAACAATAGAACACGGGACGATGTGTTATAGTAGACGATATGATATTTAACCGACCTATCGTAACATTGGCGCTCAATACAAATATCAGGTGATGTTTGTTCTCTGAAATTTATTTCAGAGCTAAAGATGGATGCGATTCGAGGTACTACTTTGCTGAATACAATACCCTGGCAAATTCGATCATAGCGATTGGTGACTCACATTTGTGGATCTCCTATGAAACTAAATACCCACCAAAGACAATAAATTCCGTGAATGTTGCTTGTGTCGTCCGGGTTCCCTGGGTACGTAATCTGTAGACCAATTCGCTCGTGCGATGTTGCACGAATGATAATCTATCAACGGTGGGTTGTTACTTGAATATGGCGCTTCAACTTGAGCGAGTAGTGCAACACATATGCCCTGAATTTGCACTGGTGCGCGGCGCGAATGCGGCGCGCGCCAAAGTGCAATACAGTACCGAGCTATTGGTCATGTCTGATAAACGGCTACACAATTACCGCCATTGTAGCTTCTAGTTCATCGGCTACCGTTCAAATTTCAGAGCTTCCTCGGTCCTTGGCACGACTTTGTCCTTACCATCGGGTGTAAGGACAAAACAACCGTGACTTTTTTTGCCTCTGCTAACTAATGTTGGTCCTTTTACAAGGACAACATTTGTTAAGGCTAAGGTGGTGGAGGGTTTGCACCAATATCATGCAACTATTCACAACAGTTGCACTATAGCGGTCAAGTTAGAGTCCCAAAATGGGACTAAAAAATGAAAGGGATGTTCATTACTAAGAACACGTGCTTGCAAGCGTTCGGTGATAGTATATATGGTCAATCGCGTTCCATCATTAGAAGCCTCTCAGGGCCTCTCAGCATCCGCTTCCAAAGGATAAACGTGGTCACCGTACCTGGTTTGTTTTTAGGATCTCATGAAAATTCTGTACGCCGCGAGAGAGCGTTGTTACGGTGCAGGAGCTCCTGTATCTCATGCAAGGTACACCCCTGCTATTCACTACGTGACAGACACTTTCGCTTTGGTCGCTCAGCAATCATGGTCGACAATGCAATTGAGCAGGCGATGCTGGGCCCGGAGCGACTGAAGAGATGGGCTTCAGCAGCTCGGCAGACACCAACTCATGCGGTTGGATAAATGGTGGCGACACCGATAGACCGAAGAGCAGCCTTCGGAAACGCTTTGGAAGTGGGGCTGGAAAACGTCCCTGGCGTTGGAAATTGTTTGTTTCACACCGTATGAGTGGCTGCCTCTATCCAGGACGATAACGCTCCGTTTGGGTTAGCTGCAACTGAATCAGTGTTGGAATTACGCCGTCTTACTGCAAGGACTCAAGCAAAGTTCGAAATCAATCTATTTATACTGACGTGCAACTGGTGGACTTTGTCGCTCAACCAGGCCAGCGGCTAGAGTCAAGTGGTGAAGATACACTGGATGCACTTTCATTTGTATTGCGGTGCACCATTGTGGTGCCCAACTCCGATGGAATTGCTTTCGTGGCACCACTCGATTTCACCTACATTCATGGGTGAACAGGAGAATCGTCCGCCAATTTCAATTTACAATTGCAACGCCGGAAATATATATATTGTACGGCGTCTGAACACAATCACTACGCCGCAGTAATTTGGAAGCCCCAACTTGCCAAGATTGTCGATCAGTTTCGGTTGGACCTTGGCGTTGTCAGTTACGATCTCCAGGTGTTAGTGAACCAACCAGCACCCGAACCGGTGTGTTTTGATATTTCTCCTGGTGACGACAATATACCGGAACCAATGCACTTTTCTCACAACGATATTCCAGCGAATTTGGATCCTTGTCGTAGGCTACAACCAAAGCGATATCGGCACCTTCCGATTTCTCTTTTGATGAAGCTGTGGATAAAGAGCGCCTGCAGCGCTGGTTCAATGATGCTGGCTGCCAACAATTCGAAAGTGTCTCTGCTGTAACGTCGGGTGTTATGCAAAGACCACCATGCAGAAGCCAATTTGACTCCCGTGTTATCAATGTTCCGCCTCACGGAAACTGTTCGTTTCATGCTGTTTGGACCTCAGCTGTAAATCATGGAAGTTACCAGCCATTTCGTATTGAGAGTCCGTTACAGTGTTTGCTTTACGTATTCTAGCTGCAATAACAATCCCGTCGTTGCTTTCAATTGGGAAGTTGCGCAAATTACAAGGCGTTGATGACCTTGAATTGGCCGATTTGGTAGCCAAACCTGGTCAATACAGAAATTGCAGTGGCGTTGATGTCATCAAAACGCTGGCATTCCTGCTGCGTCGCACTATTGTGACACTGTGCTCGAACGGAATTCACGACGTGACTCCAGCGAGCTACAATGAATTCATGGGGGAAGCGGAGGTACACAATCCAAATATTATTTATCACTGCCGCTCGAATAATATTTATTCGTCAACGTTATTTGAGCACCGCGACCACTATATCGCGGTTGTGGACACAGACACTGGTTTTGATCGTGCGGTAGAAGAGTATCGAACTCGACGAAACCGAGTGGTTGATTTAACACAACGACAACGGAATTGCAAACAGGCAGGTCAACTATGACGAAACAAATAATACAAGAAAAAGCACGGGGATTGTTGCAGACGACGATACAGTTCTTCAATTTTTAGGATAGGATCGAACTTCCCGCCGGAGGACGGTGTGGAAACGGTATTCTCAGCTTTCTGTAGACACATCTACGCCGTTGCACGGTGGGAGACCTCCGGGTCATGATGAAGGCCATCAAAACGTAGCGGCCGATTTATCTTTTACACTAGTCGGCGTACCTTTGGATGACAACAGCTTGTTTCGTGCTGCATAGGTTTCCACTTTAAAACGAGATATCACGCAGCCATTTGGGTACGCAGCAAAGATCAGTACTCGATTTACGAATTGATTCTGCGATGGCACTTGTGCGACTGGCACTTAGCGACCAATTAAGACACGATGCCGACCGTGACTTACTCCAATTCGCGAATTCTATCGCCGCGCCAAACCAATCTCGTTGTGTTTGTGACACAGAAGCTCTTGCGGCACTATCAGTTTTTGCTGGAACGAACAATTGTTACGTTGAGCGCGGACGGGGTGGGCAATGTCACTCCGTCGAGTTGTGGGAATCCGGCGGGCTGTGCAATTGCGAATGGAACGCACAAAATCGCTACACTGCTGTCGTATTCCCTGAACACGAAGGGGTTGTTCAAATGCTGCGGATTATCGACATGTTCACGAACGCAAGCCTTCCAACCAGAACATTGTGCTGCTCCGCTTTAAAGCGTATTGAGCAAGAACCCGAAAGAAGTCCCGCGCGTGTCGCTAAACAAGTCCGGGCTATATGAATTATTAGTGGGTCCAGTAACTCACGAAGTGGTCAAGACTCGCAAATGCAACATCACGCGAAAAATTAGTGAGAAATTGGTTTTGGAGTGCACTGAGCTGGGGAAATGGTTCAAGTTACCTCGTCCAGCGGATGTGGAGGAATGGTGAGGGTACATCGGGAAGTACGGTTACATAACTGTAAATTTTGGGTCCCGCTTCGTTGGTGTAAAAATCAACCTAAAATTATGCGGTTTCCCAATGGCCTCTACGTTTCTTGAGTTTGGGTTGGCAATTATTGGACTTCCAAGGAACAAGACCGAATTGCATCAATTGGAACATGCCTTAAGAAATCGACTACAAGACGTTCGTGTACGGTACAACGCTGAAGGGTACGATTCTGTTGTCAACATCAAGATCACGAAAAGGACAGAACAATTTGCTGGAGATGCCACTATATATTCCGAAAAAAATGAGTTTATCGCGGCCAAGCGTGATAAAGGAAAGTCGGACAGGACTTACATAATTTATGAGGCTTGCACAGCTGAACTTGGACAAGACTAGCCGGAGCCGCCGCTTCGCGGCGGTGGGTCAGTGTTTTGTCCCAGATGAGTGGGCCTCCGCCTCCGCTTCGCTCCGGCGGGTTGGTTTGTGTTTTCAACATATATCACGTGTTAAATCATATACAACGTATACCTACCTCAAAAGTAACACTTAGTTAACAATTTATTTATCACTGCTGGGTCCTATCAAGTGGGTCTCCCGCCTCCGTTTCGCTCCAGCGGGTTGATTTTTCTTCCTTTCAACATGTAGCAAATACCCCACGCTACAGCAAATAATTTCGTGGGCCCATGTTAGGTCCCAGTTGTGTAAGCCTCCCGCCTCCGCTTCGCTCCGGCGGGATGATTCCTCGCAATATTTAAATATTCAATCAAATGCAAAAGGGTTATCAAGTTATTGCTGCCTACCCTCAACGATCTGCCTGTACACAATGTTTTGCGTGTACACTCCATCCTCTTAGTCCAACTCGGGGTACTCGATCAACGCCTTGAATCTCGATCGCGCTGTAACTCTCGACATGGCGACGTATAGCTGTCCGTGCGAGAAGCACGGTGTCACCAGATACAGTCCCAAGTACTGAACAGTCTGCCCTTGCGCCTTGTTGATGGTCATGGCGAAAGCAGGTTGAACTGGGAACTGTCTGCGTCGCAACTGAAACGGAAAATCACCAACGTCGCCGTCACTGATGAACACAATCCTCGGAATCAGCACGTTTTTGTCCTTGACGGTCGCCCGTCATGATGGTTGCGTGGATGACATGGTCCTTAAGCTTTACGATGCGTAGCCGCGTCCCGTTGCACAATCCAAGGTCAGCGTTTAAGTTCCGCATCATCATAACAGGCATCCCTTCCTTGAGTTTCAGCTTGTGGGGCGGAATTCCACTGATATTGAGCGAGTGGAGTACCTCGCGTTCGAATAAGCTGCCATCCTCGTCATTCGTCGCCGAGTCCGCAGAAATGTATTCCCTGGCGTGTCCTGACAATCTATCAGCCACCGCCTCGTTAATGCGGTGCACCACCGCATTCGTTGTCGTCAGAATCGTGCGGTTAGCGAAGTACTCATCCGTTGCAACCTCTGGGTTGTTAATATCCGCGTACATCTCGTCGATCATCCGTGCCATGCCTCTGGGGATCGCACCTGGGCGTATTTCTTCGTCTTCATCAGCGTTTCCTGTAGGGGGCGGGTTATCGATCAGCATATCTCGCGGAATCTTCATGTAACTACCGCCGAGTTCTTCGTTCACTTCGTGACGACCCTCCCCGACCCGAAGAAGGAAGTCCGAAAATGCAGCCATCTCTTTCGCACTTTCGGAATTCCCGGCAGATCGCACGCGCATGTTCTCGGTAAGCCTCACTTGCTGGAACAGGGGCCATAGCGACGACGACATGAGACAGGCGTCAATTGTTTCCGCTGGCGTTCCCCTCTTCACGACAGGAAGAATTTGGCGAAAATCCCCCGACAGGACGAATATCTTGCCTCCAAAGGGTTCCTCGTTCTTGAGCACATCACGTAGCGTTCGGTCGACTGCTTCAAACGCATGGCGGTGGGCCATAGGAGCTTCGTCCAAAATGATCAAACTGGCCTGCTCGATCAATGCCTTCACGTGTGACTGGCCCTTAATGTTGCACGTTGAGTCGGCATCCAGCTTTAATGGGATCTTGAACGTCGAATGCGCTGTACGGCCTCCCATGAGTAATAACGACGCGATTCCACTGGAAGCCACCGCGATAGCTATCATGCCTTCAAGCCGAACGCTTGCCAGTATGTTGCGAAGCAACGTCGACTTCCCAGTACCCCCCGGCCCATCAATGAAGAATAGTTTCTTGCCCACTTCAGGGTGTGTGAACGTGACACGTGGCGTCTGTCCATTTTTGACCGGACCGCCGTCTCCCAGCATCCACCGGATGCACTGGCCCAGATTGGTCAGGGGACGTGGACAAGACTAGACTTCTCACATGGAGGCATCAGGATTACCTCAAGATTCCTGATGCCGAGCATCAGATCCTGATCACCGATCACGTTGTGAATTCCCTGAAGACCAAGTGGCATCAGGATCTCATACCCGGTGGTTGAGTCTCAGGTTCTCAAGATGGAATCAGGATCTGATGGCACCTGATTTATACCCACTATCGTCGTTCCAAGTTTCAAGTATAATCCAGACAATATGTTAACGACCGGCCAGGACGACCGACCGGATCTGCTCTGCACCAGAGCATCCCGCGTAATCACCTGATGCGTGACCTTCGCCGCGCTGTGCGCGCTTCCAACCCATAGTGAAACCAAGTAGTTATGCATATGTCAGACTAGGAGAGGAACTTCTAGCAGCTATATTCAACAGAGAGTTCGTTTTGCCAGCAGGCCCACAAGTGACCCACGGGGCGTTGTGTTGTGCTTTGCATTGGACGCGTCGTGACAGCGTAGACCGCCGCGGGACTTCTCAAGAAGAGTCGAGACCAAGTTAGGCGGTGATCGGGTGGCGCGCATCCGGAGTGATCTGTCCTATTTCATATTCTAGTTGGGGCAGTCCATCTGGATTCCCTATTTCATATTAATTACAGTTTGAGGTGGTTAGTCAGTAGTTCCCCTTGAATTTGATTGAATACTCTACTGTGTGATTTGATTGTGTGATTGAGATCCTGATCCCTTGTGGTAATCAGGATCTGATATTGACATCCGGAAGCCGGGTGTTCAGGATTTGATTGAGTCTTCAGGAAAGCGTTTTATAGCGTGGTTCCTGAAGTGGTGCGCGAGGTGCATCTGGAAGTGACCAGTCTTCCAGGTGAAACCAAGTCGACTGGTGTACGGACCCCCGCTCAAGGGTCCTAAAGAATAAGAAGCGGCTGTATATTTGTGTATAACTCTCTGTATTGATAAGGTTAGCTGTTGGGGAGACCTTTCTCGTGGTCTAACTCCAGCGTAGCTGCGGATTCCTGAAGGAAACGTACGCACTTGTGTCTCTTTATATTAGTTGAGTGTACAGGAAGCAACTCACCAGGTGAAGTCGGATCTGCCGAAGACAAACGGGCCCAGAGGGATTTCACAAGGTCACACGCCAACCTGCATCAGGACCTCATTGGGATTCCTGAAGCAGTCTGACCCCAGATTATCTGGACGCGCTCGCACGCGTGCTATACACCTGGGCGGCAAAAGGCGTTCACCCGCCTCGCCACACTTGGAGTCTCCTGAAGCCCGCTTGCGCTTGGACGATCCACTGGACGACTTCATCGTCCGGCTGAGGAGAATCCGGAATTCGATCCTCAGTCGAGGCTCAACCTTCACGACGTCTCCCACAGATGCCTCATCGGGACCACTGGATTCGCTCGAACTGCTCGAACCCGCTTCGGACCCGGTCCCCTCGGAGTCATCTTCGTCGGCTTCCTCATCCTGATGCCCAGCATCCTGATGCGCATCGCTGGCATCCTGAACACCAGGTTCAGATTCAGACTCCTGAACAGACGACTCCTTCGCTTCGTGGGCTGCCTTGCGCCTCGCAGCGCTTGCCCTCCGAGCGTTCCGATTCACTTCATCCAGATCCGGATGCTCCTCAGGCGGCAGCCCTTGAACTCGACGCGAGATCCTGGTTGCCGTACCGCTTCCTGAATCCTCACGTCCCTCTTCGCGCGTGCTTCCACTTCCAGCCATAGTAACCACAGTTAGAAGGTTAGTTAGCACTCAGTTCCCTCGAACTAATCGAATATATACAGTAACAACTCGGTGAAATCTCTACACGGCCAAATCCGGGCACGCGCACCAGCTGTGGCGAGGCGGGTGAACGCCTTTTGCCGCCCAGGTGTATAGCACGCGTGCGAGCGCGTCCAGATAATCTGGGGTCAGACTGCTTCAGGAATCCCAATGAGGTCCTGATGCAGGTTGGCGTGTGACCTTGTGAAATCCCTCTGGGCCCGTGTGTCTTCGGCAGATCCGACTTCACCTGGTGAGTTGCTTCCTGTACACTCAACTAATATAAAGAGACACCCCAAGTGCGTACGTTTCCTTCAGGAATCCGCAGCTACGCTGGAGTTAGACCACGAGAAAGGTCTCCCAACAGCTAATCTTATCAATACAGAGAGTTATACACAAATATACAGCCGCTTCTTATTCTTTAGGACCCTTGAGCGGGGGGTCCGTACACCAGTCGACTTGGTTTCACCTGGAAGACTGGTCGCTGAATGCACCTCGCGCACCACTTCGGGAACCACGCTGAAACGCTTTCCTGAAGACTCAATCAAATCCTGAACACCCGGCTTCCGGATGTCAGCAATATCAGATCCTGATTACCACAAGGGATCAGGATCTCAATCACACAATCAAATCACACAGTGGATTATTCAATCAAATTCAAGGGGAACTACTGACTAACCACCTCAAACTGTAATTAATACTGAAATAGGGAATCCAGAAGGACTGCCTAACTAGAATATGAAATACTCCGGATGCGCGCCACCCACTCACCGCTTAACTTGAGTGTCGACTCTTCTTGAGAAGTCCGCGGCGGTCTACGCTGTCACGACGCGTCCGTGCAAAGCACAACACAACGCCCCGTGGGTCACTTGTGGGCTTGCTGGCAAAACGAACTCTGACCCGAATATAGCTGCTAGAAGTTCCTCTCCTAGTCGACATATGCGCGCTACTTGGTTTCACTATGGGGTTGGAAGCGCGCACAGCACGGCGAAGGTCACGCATCAGGTGATTACGCGGGATGCTCTGGTGCGACGATCCGATCGGTCATTGGCCGGTCGTTAACATCTTGCCTGGATTATACTTGAAACTTGGAACGACGATAGTGGGTATAAATCAGGTGCCATCAGATCCTGATTCCAATTTGGGAACCTGGAATTCACCCATGGGGTATGAGATCCTGATGCTGCTTCGTCTTCTGGGAGCTCACAACGTGATCAGCGATCAGGATCTGATACTTGGCATCAGGAATTCCAAGATAATCCTAAAGCTTCGGCATCAGGAATACTGAAGATAATCCTGATGCTCCCACGTGAGAAGTCTAGTCTTGTCCACGTCCCCCTGGCGCCAATCTGGGCCAGTGCATCCGGTGGATGCTGGGAGACAGCGGTCCGGTCAAAAATGGACAGACGCCACGTGTCAACCGTCCCTCTCACTCATGGACTCTCATAGAGGAATCTGCAACTGAGCTGATAGGCCGTGATGAGAAAACACGTGGGTTCTCATCCAACCATCCACCCGGAGCACGCATCAGGATGACAGGTTGTTTCTCCAGTTAGCCGAGATCGCATCCTTTCTGCGCCCGGTCCCAATTCATCCAATCAGATCTTCGAACGGCGATCGAGAATCGACGGCACCCAAACGCGATCAAATCGCAATATCCAGTCTCCTGAACGGAAACATGGCACCTCACGGGAACGCGGCATCATCAAGCGGACCTCATGCACCTGCTGGAGTGCCTCGCACGGGCGACACCTCGACTGAGGGCAACACTGGCGACGGCGGCTCGCAGGGAGAGCCTGACTCTCGGCGCAGTTCAAGCGACAGCAGCGAGGAAGAGGAGGTCGAGGCGGAAAGTCCCGACGATCAGGATGCTGACGCAGATCAAGATCCTGATTACACGGCTGAGAACCATCCAGAAAACAAAGCACCAACGCCTCCAAGTCCTGAAACGCAGGCCTCGCCCAAAGTTTCTCCGAGATTCCTGAATCAGGATCTCGCGCTGGATCTGCAAGGCCGCGGCGCTTTGGCATCTGGGTCGGGTTCTCGGAACCGCTTCAAGATTCCAGCGCCCACGCATCTCGATGTCCAATGACATCCTGAACACTCGAAACTCCACAATTCATGGTCACATCATTTGTCACGATTCGGTCTGTCAACAATCACGATCTCATTTTAAACCTGGTCATCCGGAAATCTGCACCCGGAGAGGTGCATCCAGAAAACTAGACATGAGGATGATCGTCTCCAGCCTGTATCGACTGAAAACGAGCGCGAGCGCGTGCTCCCTGATTGAATTCATAGAGTAAGGCGCCGCAGCTCAGCTGAGACACAGGTATCCACTCTCATCATAATCTTTCCACTTGATCAGGTATTCCCGAATCCTTTTCGACGTCCTTGTTCGCTTAGTCCACCTGAGATCCAGAATCTTTTTCAACATCATACTCATCACGTCCTGAATCCGGTTCCCAACTGTCTTCTGGTAACAATGCTGCATCAAAATCATCATCATCGTCTACCTGAATCTCTGTGGTGGGTCGCTTCGGAAAACAGCACGAGGCTTCAGGCGACTCACATGGACCCAGGGGTCAACACGGTACCCGGTATCCTGAATCTTGAGCTTCACCCTGAAGTCATCGTGGATTTCCTCAATCCTGAAGGCCGTGCCACATGTGAGCCAATTTCCGACTTAATCCAGGTTGCACCTTCGGGATATATAACCAAACCGAGTCACCCCTTCTCGAATCCTGATTTCAATCGCTCGGACAAATCCTTCCACTTCTGGGTCTGAGCCTCAGAACGCTTTCGCTTGGCTTTCTTTCTGAGGTCCTCAGCTCATGCTTGTGCGAAACTGTACTCTCTCTGGATCTTACGCCTCCAATGCCGCGTTGTTCAGGCCATAATGTGTTGGACCAAGCACCACTCGCAAGTCCCGGAGATGTATACCCTGACGCAAAACCCAATCGGACAGGAGTCGTCCCAGACCAGACCGTGTTCTGTGTCGTCACTTGCGATTCACGTTCCCCAAACAGAGCAAGTGCGTTGCCCTCGAGTTGGCTACCGTAATTAATCACAGCAGTTGGCTCCGGGCTAATACTTGCAGTCGGAGAAACACCTATTTTCGCCAACAAACCCTGTCCAGGACTCAGATCCCAGATCTCATTCCGCGGTTGTCGATCTTCTTTTTCTTCATCACGCACACTTGGTTGCCCATCCGCGATGTTACTCGACCCTGGCTCGGACTTCTTTTCACAAGAACCCGACAGCATATCTGCATCATCGGACGCGGACGGTGCTTCCGGTTCCATACTCAGATCATCGTCGCCTGACGGAGCAGCATCTAGACTGCCACCAACCGAAACTGGGACTCCTTGGGTCGGGTGTACCGGTGGCGGATTCTCAGCTTCCGTGGTAGCAGGTTCAGGAGGCAAACCTGCTTGTTGTAGACTTCGCCGAAGCGAAGACCTCATATCACCTCTTGTCTTGGAGACACTTGAATCGGGAACAGTCGACATGACTGTCACACGTCCGTCCAAAGTCGTTTCCGATCCGGGCACGCGCACCAGTTGTGGTGAGGTGCCTTACAGAATCGCAGAATTACCTTGAACTAGGAACACTCGAATCCCAGATTGGAACTCGGATGGGCGTGAGTGTACCCGCTTGTGATCCATTGCCTTGGGTTTTTCCTAAGGCTACGCTGTGGCCTTGCCACCCCACGGGGCAGTTTTTCCACACCCAATGCGTGCAATCAAGGGAGCCGAACATTCCAGGGAACCCGCGCAGCTCATTGACTGTTATATGGCGCCGAATGTCATCTGCTGTAGGCTCACGGCGATACTCATCATTAAATTTGGCTATGACAGCTGCTGTAAAGCGTCGAAAGGCCTCCGCCGCCGTGCTTTCCCCCAAGCGGACATACTCGTCCGTGGCGTCTGCCGCAACACCGTAGCAGTACATGCGCAGCGCCGCTGTCACCTTCTGAAGCGGCGAGAGTCCCGCGTTTCCAGCAGCATCGGGGCGCTGTCGAAAGTAATCATCCATCTGCAGAACTCCGTCCAGCAAGCGATGGAACACTCGGGGTGGCATGCGAAATCGGCGGCGGAACTGGTCTCCACTGTACACCGGATGCGGGGCAAAGTAGTCGAGGTACAATCGCCGGTGTCCGAGCGCATGGTCACGTTTGATGTTCGCCGTTCGACCAGGTCGCGAGCCTCCTCGCTTTTTGGGCGGCTCATCTATCATCAACGAGTCCGAGCACGCACTGATGGCAGCCACCAAGGCCATCTCTGCTGCATCTTCATCCTCTGCGTCGCCGTGGGCTTCGCGTAGACGCTTCAATCGTTCTCTCCAGTCGGCACTTCCCCTCATGCGTGTTGGAGAAGGATTTTGTGTTTGCCGTGCTGTTTTACCGGGCACCAGTGGGAGGAAATTTCCCGTGAGGAGAAATTTATGTGCCGTGGCTGCTTAACTCATTTCAAGAGACTCTTTGCCGTTACCGTTTACAGTGGACGGCTGGAGATGCTCTTAGCGTCACAGTGTCCAGGCCCGCGAATATACCTTGGCGTAGCTGTCCACGACGTTGCATGTCCGGGCCCATGATGTACATCTGCGCGAACTTCGGCTCGGTTGTCCATCCCGTGCGCGGGTCGATGTAAGGCAACAGAGATCTTAAATAGTGTCACACGGTACCTTGAACCCAATACGCGTACACGCCGAGCTGACCCGCTACGTCTGTATCCTGCTCCACCTCCCGTACAATACAATACAATATTGCGGAATGAGATTGGTCGAAATTAAGCTGCAATTTTGAGTGCCTACGGTGCAGTAGCATTTGTTGGTGAAGTCGCTTTTGCATGCGCTTCCCGTACAAGACTTACTATATTAGTTATAGAGAGCTCTTCAAAACGATGGTTATAGGTCGGTGGGGCCAGCTTGAAATTCTCCATTCTGGTACGGAACACTTGAGCCGCTTGCTTCTCGAGCATGTTCGTTGGAATCGGTGCACCAGTAAATACAACAGCTTTCGTAATGTGCACTACGCTCCGAAATTTTTTTGTGCAAAGTTCAATTCGGGACAGCATGGCCGTGAGTGTTTTCTTTTTTAATTAAGTGGCGGAAAGTTTTGGTGTTTGTCATAATGTCTGAGCTCCAAATAGTGTAGGTTTCGGGAACACAGAAAAAAAATCCCGTCGTAAACGTGGACAACATTAATTTCGCTAGCCTGGGTGTTCTGTTGAGACGACGATATTCGCGGTTTTGGCAATGTTACCGACAGCAACTCATTTTTGCTTAAGCAGCTCACTAATTTCTTGCATAAGAACGGGTGGTCGATTATCGATAGAGTTTGGCATGGTCTGTAGTTGACTATACAATTCGACATGAGAGAAGATTCCGTCCATGGAGATGTAGTGTGAGCCAGAGTTGAGCTCAGCTTGTTCGTGAGTTCATCATGTTTACACAAGTAGGTCGAATTGAGTGGGTGTGTCGCCGAAGTGTCTCCCTTATACAGTGTTCGTGCTGAACAAGAGAAGCTAGTGTATTTGAGGGTTGGAAAAATCTCTTCAACACAATCTTGTACGTCAGCATTATGATCGTTTAGAAAATAAGGGGCCGTCATCGTCTTGCTCATAATAAAATCAAACAAGTCTTGGCGTGCATCCATCGTCGCCTTCGTAGATGCACTCAGAAAGCCGCGTTCAGATTCAGTTGCAACAAAAGCGTCTCTGACTCCAGAACACTCTCGAAACACACCAGAATGAACCCCCACCTTGTATCGCATGGCATGGCTAGGTCTGGCAGGACCTTGTCGTCATCTGAAACTGCATCTCGCTGAAAAGGCTTAAGCTGATACCACAACTTGTGGGTTTTCTTGAAGAACACGACGACGCTTCTGCAGTCGATCAGCAACTTGTCTAGCCCCTTCACGGAAGCCACCACGACTTTGACGAGAAATTGACGGCGTTGGCATGGAAATACATTTTTGAGTGGGAATTTTGCAAAATCGACCACGCGTTTGGGTTGGCTACTGTATTGTCCGTCACGACTGCAACAAAGCTGATAAAATCATACTTGCTAAGAACACGTTGGAAATCCCCAGCGGGAAACGCAGCAGGGCAGCGGCCCCATATACACTGACTCCAAAAGAAAGTGTGTTGTCTGCTAATTGCAAGATAGTTGACAACACAAAGCCGTTAATATCCGTCCAACCGTCAGTGACAAGAGAACAGAAGCGCATTGCTAGTGTCGCGTGCATCTTGTCGATCGAATCGTCGCAGCACTCATCAAGACGTTGTCCTCGTAGACGATGATGACTTGGAATAGTAACTGTAGGATGGAGCAGCTGGAATACCACGCCACAAGCAGTACGATGCGCATTGTAGAATGACATGCCGGTAGAAAAGAACCGCAAGGAAAACAACTTGTCGAACATGTTCTGGGTAGCCGTATCGATCATGGAGGGCGGGGGTACGTCGTAACGACTTTTTCAAAACGACGTTTCGCGCATTTATTTTTCAGCTGACATTTTCTGCGATATACACCAGTTTATGCACCAAGACTTTACACCGAATACAGTAGCCGTAGCTGTCTGCGTCCATGTGGACTTCCTCCCACGCCGCGTCGCGTTTTCTTCCAGGGCGGTTTGCTGCCTCCATGAGTTATTTCGAAATCAGTTTAAGCGAAGTGAATCTGTGAGCCAAGGAGTTCCCAGTTATCGCAAAACCAACCATTTTTCGTAACTGAAAGTGATTATCAGTATAGAATCACGAAATAACAAATACCTGCTAGACATGTTAGCCCAAACTCTATCTTTTTTTACAATGTAGACGTCGGCTTTGCTGAAATTCATCTCATGGGATAGCTAACAGCGGCTCTGTCGCTCATACTATATTATTAGAAGTGGGTTAAATGGGTTAGTAAAATATAATGTGGCAATCGTGGCGAGGACACGAATAGATTTTCAAGAGCAGATCCTACCAGGCCGTTCAGAAACCCCTCAGAACCTGGCGCCAGGAATGGAATGACCGCCGTGCTAGAAGTGCGGGGCGCTGCCTGCTCAGAGCGGAGAAGTCGGTCACTCAGCTAATCACCTTGAAATGGGCCCTCCCCAATTACATAAGTAGGTAGGTCTTATATACAAAAGTAGGTACAAAAGCGCGCGGCTAGCGCGTGCTGTGTTGTCGCTCTCTGATTAGCTAAAAAGGCAAACATTATAGCCAATCAGGAGTCGACCTGCATATGAGTGGTTCTCAGAGGTCTAGGGCTCCCGCCCTGTTCCTAAATTAAATCAGAGTCTATTTTACTAAGAGTTAAGTCTATCTTGCTTGTGAGCTTCCTCACCGCTACGTGTACGCTAGTGACGGTAAAGGCATAGCCCGTTACATACCTTGTTTCAAGTAAGTCCAGCGCAACCTCGTATGACCAAGCCCCGCTTTACCATCGTACCTCTCGCCATGCAGCCCTCCAGCTTGTCGCCTGCTTCGATCTCCTCTGATACTCCTCAGATGCAAACCGGAGCTTCACCTGCTGATTCAACCACTCCTGACGCACTGACGACAACGACGGTGACGATGGCCGAACCTACCAGGGCAGATACGGTCTCATCGAGCAACCCAGCCCTCAAGTGCTACAACGCCTCGCTCAAGCAGCCGCCCGCAGAAGCGCAAGGCCGATGCTGCGGCACGCTCCAGCGAACGGAAGAAGAAAGCTCCGCCCAGCCAACTCCACCAGCGTTCGAGCCTTTACAATGGCTGTGATGCTTTTCGTACCCGCGGCCAAGACTGCCGCTAAACGCAAAGCGGGTTCGGTAGCCCGAGCTGCTCCCCTAGCATCTGTGATTGCGCTGATAAACTCCGGGTCGGCGGTCGGTAAAACTGCACCAACCCCGAAATCGGCCGATGGGCCGTCTGGACGCCACTCGACAATCTTCCTGGATAGTCCACCCCCTCGGAGGATGGTGCATCAGAGCATCACCACAACCACTTGACACCTGCGGATTCATCTACGGAGCGCTCCCACCGGCGCTCCACCAGCTCGGCAGCGAGGACGATAGCCCTGCCTTCGACTTAGAATCCTCGAACAACAACCTCCTCTACCGGAACCAGCAGTGACAGTCAGTGCTGATCAACCTTCACGGGCAGCGGCGGCGACGGACGACGTAATGGCCCGTCTGGCCGCCCAGATGGGGCCCTTGCGCTCCATGGTGCTAGCCCTGCATGATCAACTGGTGGCGCCAAACCCTCTCCGGCCCACGCCAGATGCTGATGTTGGTTGGCAGCCTTACCATGGTTTGCCACCGATACTGGTCGACTCGACGTCATGGTCATCATGGACTTTAGAAGCAGACAATGGGCACTATATCTCCAACACTCAGCAACGCCCGCCCAACCTGCCTGCGCTTAATACGACGCAATCATACCCACAATCAGCAGCTTAAGCCCCGCGCACTAATTTAGCCCTTAGTTAGTCGGAGCGATTTTTTATAGGTCAAATTTGGGTCAACACACTTTTTGGATCAAATTTGGGCTCAATTTGATCAGTTAGTTGACCCAACAACATATGAATTTCAGTCATAGCTGATTACCTCTATGAATAGATAATAATCAATCCGAGTTTTAATATTGATTATTAAAGTTTAAGCCACGTATATGAATATTGCTGATTCTTTTTCTTAGTATGCCCTTGGAGTCGCGTTTGATCGTCGAGCGTACGTCGTGAATTCCGTTGATATCTCGACGACGAATGAGGGTCAGTGTGTCGATACACCCGTCACGCATCGCCAAATCCACCTCAATCTTAGTGATCTGCAGCTTCAGCATCTTGCGGCGAAGGGCTTGCTTGAAATGGAAGAGGCAACCTATAATTCTGGATTCTGGAAACTGATCCTGGACAGCCTTGATCACTGTGAATTCAAAGTCACATACGACGAATCCTGGATCCAATTTCTTCTTGGATGTCACGTAAAATGTTGTGAAATACGTGTTCGTATACCTGAGAAGTCTTCCCGGCAGTCAGTACGTACCAAACCGGAAGATAGAGGTCCGAAATAAAGTCGTAGACCATCAGCATAATCAGCTGATAAAACGGCAGCTACACACATTTGTAAGTGGCGTCAACGAATAACGAACCTCTCCGCTGTTTCGTTCTATCCAGAAGGTGACGGTGGGCCCAACCAGTGCTCGGAAAATACCATAACATATTCGATTGCCTGCTCGCAAACGCCATAATAAATGATTCCATACTAACATCCACAATAGATAATCATTGTTAATAGTCAATGTATTGCAGGCACTGAGCTGGGGTACCTACATCTGCAAGTACACTTCATCCACCGTGATTACATCCCAGTAACTGCGGTTAGCACGCAAAAACACCAGCATTTCGAAGTTTACCGGAAACAGTGACGACCGCTGAGGGGACAACACCAACTTGGCTTGCGAAAAGAGTCGCTCGCACCGGTTGCTCGTCGGTGGCAGCTTGAACAAGAGCTTCGAGTACAGGGAAGCCGCCGACTGAGCCGTGCTCTCCTTCTTCGCCTTGAGAATCGACGAGGCAAAGTCCACCTTCTCCTCCTCCTCTTGCTCCTGCTCGCCTCCAGCGCGCTCCTTGCGCTTCCTTCCAGCTACTGGTGTCTCCGCAGCTATCTCGAATGGCTTGATGGCTTTGCGCTCATTGGCGGAGAGGCGATCGCCGTTAATAACCTAGTGAATAGCACACCATGTATTAGTATTAGTACTATCAAAAGAGACACCAAATATTAATAGCATACCTTAACCACACCAGACCCGAAGTGGGGAGAGGACACGATATCTGCCGTAGCACTGAGCTTCGGATTCAACGACGGGAAACGCTGCGCCACTGAGTCGAACAGTAGGCGTACATCCGCCACCGTTAGGTCTTCATCTTGCAGCTGGATGGTGACGCTGCTGAAGACGCGGAGGTCTTCGAGAAGAGCCTCGACGCGCCGATGCGCTGCGGCCTTGGGGATGGGGTCAAATACGGCCTCGACTTTCTTTATCTGGTCCCGGATGCGTACGTAGCGGGCCAGCATCTCGAACGTCGAGCTCCACCAATTAACGTTGGGTCGCAATGGCGCCAGCGGCGCAACGGTGGCCTGCATCAGCGCGCGCTAGGTCGCTCCCAGAGCGCAGCCAATCAGCGGGACGTCAGTTGTGTCGCAGCAGCACGGTTGGTGGCGCAATTGTCACCAATCAAGAATGAGAGGCTGGCCAGTGATTGGTCGGAAAGCTGAATGATCTTTTTCATGAAATCGCAATGCGATTGGGCGGTCAGGTCGCCTTCCTCCATAGGTGCGATTGCCAACAAAAGTTGCTTGCGCTCGCCAGCGTGCAAGAAAACGGCAATTAGAGCAACATAGTGCTCTAAGTTGCAGGACCAGCCGTCAAACATCACCCCAAAATGGGCCAGAGGCTGTCATCTCGGCGCTGACCTTCTTCTCGACGGCAGCAACGGTCGCAGCCAGGTACAGCTTCAACGTCTTGGAGCAGACGGGCTTCAGCTTCGACATGGCCCTCGTGAGAGGATCGTCGACCTCACAGAACGGCATGTTGCGGTCGACGACCCACTCCATCCAGCGGACCATGTTGGCGGCCGCTGGATTGGCGAATCCATGTTTTGAGAGCGTCCCCGCATGCTGGCGCTGGTGGGCCTCATAGTCGTGAGCGTAGCCGGGGTGCTTGTCCTTGAGGTGGCTAATGAGGTTAGCGTAGCCGCTCGAAGGCAACGGCTTACGCCTCGTCTCGCACGACTTGCAGACGTAGTAGTGGTCGGCTTCTTCGGCGAAGAAGAACCGACAGATGTCTCGATTGACAATGGAGGTCATGGTATAGCTGGAAGAACCGTAAATGAACTCCAAGTGCTGTACCGTTTAGTACGCTTGGCTAGCAGGAGCCGAATGCGTTTGGGCAGCTCTAGACCAGTCAAATAAATCTGGGTTCTGTTGATACGGTTCATTGCCGAACCGGTCCTGCCGAATATATTATAGTAGTATCAGTAATGTTCCTGTGTTGGAATCTCCAACAGTTAATAATTCCCTATAATAAATATGAATACTAGTGATACGGAATAATTTTCTTCCGAGCACTGGGCCCAACCAATGGCACGATGTTGAACCTCCCCCTCATAGTACGTCAGATGAAAGCGAAAGAACTTGAGGCCAGGACTATTCTTCACGTCACAAAGCGGCTCTTTCTCGAGTCGACCAAGTTCTGGCTCGATAGAGACGATTTGCTTCTTGGTTGCTCGTTGTACGCCTACGTTAGGATTACCGTAGAATTGGTCTCGTAGGCGTCTCCAGACTTGGTTTGGAGTTAGAGTCACGTCTTGAACACGTCTTGAACGCAAATCTCATCCGTAGCTAGCAACATTTGCTCCTTCAGGTTGACGAAATCTGGTCGTGGTCCGGCGGAAATTCGACTAATATCTGGAATACAATCAGGCTTATGCTCTCCTGAAATCACGGCCCCTAAATCGGACCAGTGCAGTTTGACCTTGCACTTCGTTCTTCTGTAGGCACCGCACCGATAGTGCCGCGTGTCTTCCCCGTAGTACCAAAATACGCATAGGAATATCCATTGAATCGCACTGTCTTCGATCCCGCCGTTGCAACCGGTTGACTGGTATCTTCGAGGTGATCGTCGGCTTCAACTTGGTGATCTTCAACCCCAGCTGACTCAGCACTTGACGAACGGTCCGAGAGGATGATGGTTTGTTCCTACGATGTGACACACATCAGAACCGTCGTAGTCGAACGAGCTGGACACCGAGTTGTAAAAGGCATGCTTCCATGGTGGTCGACCTTGAAACGATGGTTGAACTAGAGTAGGTGGTTGGGAGGGCAGTATTTGAAAATGAGGCACAGACCGTCGCCCAAGGTGATAGAAAGAGATAAGACTGGCTCCGTATGCGATTGGGTATTCTATTTGAGTGCGCACATAGATCAACTGGGAATGTTCGTTCCAAAAGTGGTTGCTATTGAGCTGGAACATTCACTGCACAGTGCAAACATAAACGTTCGTAGAGTGAAAAACTAAATTCACATCGAAACCTCTCACTACTGATAAGTGTTGACCCATTGTTGACCCCCAAGCAGAATGTGGATCCTAATTTGACCTAAAAAGAGGTTGACCCAAATTTGACCTGCGCCGCGGTTGGTCCCAAAAAATGTTATCAGTTAGTCACATTCCATACCGGCAACTTCATCACACCCAATCCACACTTTCTGTGCCCACCATGGTCCTCACAAACAGCCAAACATGCGACTTGCTGTTTGTTGAAGTTGGCGACGGCTTCAACAACTGCATCACCTGCACCAAACCATACAAGAAAGGCAACGGGTATACGAACCTACTGAACCACCTGAGGCGCAACCACAAGGACTTCCAACAAGTCGCCGAAGAGGCCGTACGTCGCCACAACCCCCTCAATCTTTGGCTAGTGGACCAGCGCACCCGTGATCTGTATCGCTGGAAGTGGGTTGTCTGCGACCGCCTTTCCACGTTTGTGGAGCGCCGGCTCACACGACTGATCTCGACGCACTCTACTGTGTCCGTATGACATGTTAGTGCGGTACATTGTGCAGCTGTTTGAGGCTGTGGAAGCGCGCGTGGAACGGACTCCTTTGGGCTAGTTTTGGACCAAGCAGCCAGGCATTACCTCACCATATTCGCTGTCTTTGACATGGTACCGCTAAAAGCGGTACACGTGAGTCAGGCGAGTACCTCGACGATTTAGAATGCAAATCACGCAGCTTTCTGCTGCTGTCGTTCTCGACCGTGGAGACTGAAGAGGATCTTAGCACCCAAAGCCAGTATGGCCTAATCGCTGACACGTTGTCGCGATACAACAGGCCGTGGAGCACGGCAAAGTTCATGGTGGGCGATAACTACTCCGTGAATCAATACATCAGCCGAAAGGATGGAGCTATCCCGTTGGTCGGGTGTGCTAGAAACAGGTTCAATCTAGCGGTCGAAGATTTCCTCAAGAACGAAGATGGCATCACATCCAAGGTCGACGCCTTGATGTCCACACTTCGCACGATTAATAGCCGAGCTATTCTTCGCCGAGTTTCCCATCTGTCGCCTCTGCTGCGAAACGAGGCTAGTTGGTCGAGTACATACGAAATGGTAGCACGCTACGTCAAGATTCAGCTGGACCTAGTGAAGTTGGGTCATGGCGTTCTCGTTGAGTATGAGGTGCAGCCTCTTTTGCTCCGAAGTGCTGAGCACGAGCACGTCAAGGTGCTGCTCAAGGACCTCGCTGCTTCTGAGGCAGTTACCAAGGAACTGCAAAAGTCTGCACTAACTCTATCTGCTGTGAGACATCTGTTTTACCAAGTGATCAAGGAGTATCCGGCCCTCAAGGGCCGACTGTCTCCGACGGCCACTATTATGAACAATCCAAATTTTGATCGGGGGCTGGTCAAGCTACAGCGCGGAGACTCGCTGAATGCAGCCGAAAAGTTGGCATACGCCGGATTAAGGGAGCGCGACACTGAACGGGCACAGTCGCGTGACGACGAGGAGTGCTCTATCGTGAAGGCAGCTTTCAAGAAACGGAACGTGGCGAAGCGCTCGAACTACGTTGATGTCGCGTACAGTCCACCGACATCAAACGAGTGTGAGCGCTTTTTTCGCTGACGAAGCACGTACTTTCGGACCTGTGTAAGCGGATGTCTCCTGCGAGACTGGAAATGATCATGACCCTGCACTACAATCGGGACTTGTGGGACCTGAATACGGTGGACGAGGTATGCTCGAGAATGGGAAGGAATAATGTGAATAATTGAATTATTAATTGTTCTTAGCCAGCACGGATGTATTAATCTGAGAATTGCATTTTCGGGAACCCTGGCCAGAAGTCATGCAAGTCACTGGGTTATTAGATCTCACCATTCAGACACATCGTCCTACAAGTAGAAGATAAGACCGCGAAATCGACAAGATGGTGTACTTTTCGCATGGCCTACTGCCACGTATATGCCAAGAAGTATAGTACAAGCACCGCGAGACCCTCAATCATGCCATCACGGTTGCCATGGACTATAAACGATCTCACTTCGGCGGTTTATCTCGTGCACCTCGCCAAGACAGGGACCGAGACCACTCTCACTTTTGCAACACCCATAGCCACTGAGAGGTTGCACGTTTGGACGAATGTGAAGTCTGACGCTCGCCCGAATGCGTACCACATGATGTAAAGGAGTGCTGTGTCTTGGTACTCCTTGATACTTCGCTGAATTCGCGTCCGAGTTCCGCCATAATCCACTCGGATTCGTTGATGACTTCACTGGCAACTAGTATATCATCGACGTAGAGCCCTAGGACAGATAACTGACCCTTTTCATTTTGGCGGAAGTACAAACATGCATCCAGCTTGTTGCATTGGTATCCGCTTGATATAAACATTATTCATGGGCTAATTCCAAAGCTTCCTGCTATGTTCGAGGTCATGCATGCCCTTCTTCATGAGGAACACCTAGTTTTGAGGACTGAATGAGGACGCATGAAAATTGCGTTCAATCCAGCTCGTAAATATGCGTTTGGCACATCGCCTTGACGGATAATTGCGTGCCAAATTGTAGCGAGGAGTACGGGGTCGAGACGATCAATATTTTGAACGCTTCCACTTACTTTGCACTTTTTCGTACGAGGGATATGCCCATTTCTCCGGGCTGGTGTCTATCACAAATGCTCGTACCGCGTTTTTCGCAGTGATG
Organism: Phytophthora sansomeana; assembly: GCA_032158285.1. NCBI lineage: Eukaryota > Oomycota > Peronosporomycetes > Peronosporales > Peronosporaceae > Phytophthora > Phytophthora sansomeana. The sequence goes on from JAPDHH010000202.1 coordinate 1,067,955, forward strand.
TGCTCGTCTCGTGCGGAGTATGCATGTTACATGCGGGTCAGAAACAAGAACGTGATTTACTGACGGAGCCTTGCCCGTGGGCGTTTCCTGAGGCGATTTGTGCTAAGCGTTTGCTCGTGTAGGAAGCCGATTTCGGATGTAGCTGGTGTAGACTATCACATCCCCCCGAAGCCGTTACATTAAGTTTGATGCCCACAGCATTGCTTTTGATATGTCCACCAATGCTCGGTAGAGTCGCTCTGATTTGCCGTTCGACGCAGCGGTGTCTGCTTCCATTTCTCGGCAACGAATTTCTCAATTATGGAGAAAGCGGTGGAGACAGGGCTGCCAAATTCTTCCCCTCTATCCGAGCGCAAGACTTTCACTGACTTGGCGATTGCTTTTCAAACTCGCATATTTAAACTTCAATTCACACAGCGGCGTCCTTCTTCCTTCTCAGCAAGTAAGCCTTGATAGTAGGTCGATGCATGGTCGATAATTGACAAAAATGAATGTTGCCACGACGGTCTGGTTGCAAGTCTGTTTTCAAATCTATAGACACTGTTGCTCCAATCTTGTCAGTGGAAGCCAATGCTGATGTATCTTCTTGTGGTTGATGCGGATTAGTTCGCTTTGCCTTAAACCAACAATACAAAAGTGAGCACGTCGGTTCACCAGCTTGCTGTTATTCGTGAGTTCCTTGTCTTTTTTTACCATTCTAAGGAGATCTTGGAAGTTCAGATGTCCGAGCCTCTCGTGACAGCTTTGCAAGGTTCCAGTCGGAACATGAGCATATAAAGCTTCGGGCGTGTCCTCCACGGGTCTCAACTCCACTAGCCTCTTAGCTGTTTTACCGAATCCGACATCTAGCCCTTTGCGGTCAGTGATGAAGCAATCACGCTGAAATCGACACAAGTGACCTTGCTTTGATAGAACTGAAACAAAGTTACGATAGAGGTTTTTGACGTAGTAAACGCCGGTGAGTTGACATAATTCTCCTTTGACTAAAGTTGTAATAACACAGTTTCCTTTCTCTGTGCAGTCATGAAATTAGCGTCTGCGACACAGAATGTTCAGGTGAGCATGGTTAACACAAAAAAGAGTCCTCGGTTACCAGACAGGTGGTGCGTTCTGCCAGCGTCTATCAGCCATTTTTTGCCAGACGTGGGGGATACTAACAGTTCCGGATTGACCCTCTCTGTTCCCGCAGATCCATCGGCAACCCGCACATGTCTATCGTGGTCAACGTTAGTACTTTGATCGTCACTATCGTCTCCATCCAGGTCTTGCCCACTTTCAGCCAACCATAAGTACCCATCTCTTGGGGTTGCTGAGGTACTCTTTTCGGTGTTTTCGGCGACATTCATAGAGGCTGTTTTGGCAATATCATTGGCTTTTGCCATCTACGGACACGCGGACCTGGTATCTACAGAGAACTACGAAAACTGGCACCGGATCTTCGGAAATGTGAAGAATGCAGCCGGTGTTAAGAAGTTTACAGCAGTCTTGGGTCGTCAAAAAGGTTTACTGGCTGCCCGAGGTTTCCCTCGTGCGGGGTACATATTCCGTACACGACACATTGTGGACAATATAAAACCGTGCTGGCGCTAAACTTTCAAACGAAGACCGACGCATCATTTGCTGTATGGCGTGCAGTGACTGTAAAATGACTACAAACTCTTTAGAAACGGATTGGCAGCTTCTAAACCGAGTGTGACCGAATATCTTGATAGCATTGACAAGGAACACTGAGTTAAGTACTATTTTCGTTGAGAATTTGACTTGCCAACATTCGACAAGATAACATCAAACGTAGCCGAACACGCAAACAACTGGATGGGGCATCGATTGAGGAGCTCCAACCCCCTGGGTGTATTTCACATGTACTTTACACGGTTGAGTGAGTTGACGTCGTCAAATTGCTGCCAAATGGATCAGAGCGGGTTCAGATTCAGATCTGGTTCCAGTTCTCAAGCAAAAACTTCTTCAATGTGGGTAATCACGCCTTTAATTGAGGGTGCATACTCGGTTCAGCATTTAGGCCCTTACAACAAGCAAGGTCACATTCATACTGAGCGTCTCGTAAATCTTCCTGCTTCTGAGTGCACATGTGGAAATTGGTCATACGAAAGTTTCCATGCATTCATGCACTTTTCACAGCTTCACACGATGGAAGCAGTATTCGAGGATTTGGACGAGGAAAACCTTGTGTCGATTGCACATTTCAAGGCCACTTACACTTTTGCGTTCAAGCCATGACCGACAATTTACAGCAGCACTCATAACTTTTTAATACATACTCTTTCATTGCATTCGTACAGTGACGCACAAACATTATTATTCATTAATCTAGTCCGATAGAATTGTAACAGCGCGCGCGATAAACGACCTCATATAAAAGCACTAGAATTGGAGTAAAAATGGCGAAATTATTCGCCCTCTGCTGAGGTGCATAGTAGAATTAATTGCAATTTTTCTTTGGAACCCGCAATTTAAAGATGGACTCAGTCTTTAGGCCATTCTATTCTTTTTTTCTTGTCCAAAAATATTTATTTGTGGCAGTCCTTGTCCTATTATAACAACGAGCGAACCAAACTATTATTCCATAGCTGTCAATAGTTGTCCTATTATAGCAGTGATCGCAGCAAGGTATTACTAGAATGGAAGCCCAGATCGGCTTGCTCATTACCATTGCAAATTTGACCCGAAGCCTCTCCTCAACAAACGCAAAAAGCACTCTCGCAACTTTCAGCGCCGGCTAGATGGGTCCTTCTGGAGGCTAAAACTTAACAAGAATCTCACAGCTCGTGCGGCAATCAGCACAGTAACACAGAGTAATATTATTCAACAGCGGCAGAGCGGTGTACGAATAATAAGCGGAAATCAGACCCACAGAGGGCAGAGAACAAGTATACGAGGTTGAACGTGCGTACGCAAAGCGATTGGTACGTACGCTGGAGTTCTACCTCGTCCAGTGGGTGGGACATCGAGACCTTACGTGGGAGCCAAATTGCCATGGCAGCTGAAGGTTGACTTTAAAAATGAGACCATTGGCTTGTTTGGCTGTACCAAGCAACAAGAGGGGCGCGCGTCATCCTGCAGCCATCCTGCAGCCGGAGCACGGCTCTCATGCACACGTCGTGCAAACTGACAAGTAGCAAGTAGTACTAACCAAAAGGCGTATTAGAAACAGATCGACTTATCTTGGTAGTGCAATGGGGTTACACATTGTACGGACAGCCATACAGGGATTAATTCGGCAATATGTTGACCACCCAACTCGTATGTATCGATTCCTTACAAATTTCAAGCCCACGAACCATATAAATATTCGCTTTTGCATTCCTTTTGCACGCCTACAATGTGTTTACAGTATACAAGTTTGAAGAGGTTCGCTGGGGTACGGGGGTTATGTTTGCGTATGTGTATCACTCAGATCATAGTTAGACAAAACTTCTAAATCGGATTAAAAGTTTTTGAATCAGATTTAGACTTTAATTGAGAGAACCCCACAGATGCTGAGATGCTTCTACATATAGCAAATATGCTTAACGCAAGACCTATGCATACTCTTTTACTACTTCGTACCATTTTGTTTAGATAACATTAGTCCAAGTTTCATAAATATAATAATGAACTCTAAGTTTGATAGTCGGTGCACTACCAGCCCAATCCTCTAGTTGCATACTGTCAGCAGTACATCCGTATTGAAAGTCGTGTTTGGGACAACACAATACATCTGTACGGTATTCTGGAAACCTTTCGTGCAGTTGCCCTTCCACTTGCTTTTCTTGTGGCCACAATTATTGCATAGTGGGACACCTTCTGTCTCCCTTGATGTTGTATAAGAGTGTTATCACTCAGTCAGTTTCCGCGCAGCAGTCACGGTTTTGTGGGTCGATTCTGGAGAGTAGGGTAGCAGCCAGTTCAGAGCATGCCTTCTGGCAGATGATGCCGAGCACCAAGATGCTATGTCTTTGGGGGTGTAGACTACCGACAGCAAGCGCAGCTTAAGTTCAGCTACCACTAGAAGGCAACACAGCCAGGCAAATAAGCAAGAGAGATCCGAACTACCTAATTCATTCTGCATTTTTTCCTTTAAGCAGCAAGCTCCTCTTGTACTGTGCTCTTCAGATTAAGAGGCTTGCTCTACCTACCAAGCTAGCTATGATACCAAATCGGCCGCCCCCCCCCCTCATGTCCACTCCCTCAAGACAGTAGATTGAACCGAACACCTCGTTCGGTTCCCTCGCGTCCCATATCGGCATCGACCCCAGCGTCTCGACAGTCAAGACACAGCGCCCAGCGACGACAGACCCCCGGCGCGCAACTGGATCACACGGGCACTGTCGTTGGAAGCACAGCCTCGCCAACTAACGCCACCGTTACCATCACTTTGATCGCAGAAGCGGCTCAAGTGGAGGTGCCGGGAGCGACGCCCCATCTATACCCAGTTCAAGACACGCCATGGTTCCCATGGACGACTCGATGATTTCCGGAATTCAGGGGAACTCTCGCAATGCCCCACGACAGACGTCGGTCTTCACGATGGGCAATTAGCGCGGGTTCTCAGCAGAAGAGTAGACGCCTGGGAGAAACGCTTCGATCTTCCGGTTTCTCCAGACGCCAACTGCACCGCCACTATCGGAGGTGCTATCTCTTCTAATCTGTGGAAAAAAATCAGCCGCAATAACACAACTCAGGAACTGTTCAATGGGGCCGTAACTCCAGGAGAATTCGACTCGGTCGTGAGAAGGTGGTGAAAAAAGATTTTGGACCAATTGACTGATTCGCGATCATTGGCGGTCATCAGTAGGGCGATCTTCGGCGCCGGAGCATCTTTGCGGCATCGCGTTGCTAGAGATGCTGCCAACTGGTACCCTGATCTACGCGCACTGCCTCCGATCTGAGTCTCAACTTCGTCGGAGAACGCCTCATCGAGAAGTCTCCCCAAATAAGACTTGAGCTCGTTCGAATACTTGTAGTTAGCACTCTTGAAGAAAGTGTACATCGTGTGACCAGAGTTGAGCTCTAAGGGGACACCCCCGGGCAAAGCGTCAGTCATGTTTGAGTAGCCAATGCACATACACCTGGTGCGTCTCATGCCGCCGGTTCTGCTCTGCCATGAGCCTGGTCATTGGCTCTTGCTCAGGAAGCTTTATCTTGTGCTTCCGTCCTCCGTACCTGCAGTGCATAACTTACAGCAGTTGGTGGGCCGCTTGGCGTACATGGCGGAGAGTGATGACCCACTGCCACCCCGGTATACCCCATCCGAGCGCATTGCCAGTAGCACCAAGCGAAGCAACCTGGAAAAACGTGAGCAGGCTGTAGGATCAACAATGACTAGGTCCACCATCGTCGAGCAGAAACGCAAGAAACCCTTTAACTCGGGGCGCTCCCGCAACGTCAGCTCGGACTCCACCCCGGAGCCGATGGTTCCGACACTAACTGTTTTGTGTGCAAGCAACTCGGCCATATTGCTCGCAACTGTCTGGACTGAAAAGGCAAACGAAATCTTGATCGCGCATTCAAGGAAGTGCAGCCACCACATTGCGCGAATATAGCGCACGAAGGGACGGCGTCACGCGGAAACGGGGCTTATTTGATATTTGACACAGGCGCGTCCTTCGACATGACGGCCCATTTATTTGACGCACTTGCGAGTGCTCGACCCGCCAATTAGCTTTACGGTGGCGGATAGTCGGGCTATTTGCATCAATGTCGTCGGCCCATTTTCTGGGTGACACTGCTGTCCGTTTCGCAGTTGGTCCACTCAAGACACATCGTTCGGTTCGACAAAAACAAGCGGATCGTCTCTCAAGTGAGCAAGAAGCCAGAACTCTTTGTACACGGTCCAACATCAATTGGACATGTGTATGCGATTGTTTGGGTGAATTGGCTCCGGGTGGAGAGGTCCGAGCGGAGGATTCGGTGCGAATCCTTCGTGGAGGGCGATGCATATTTCCTACATATTTTTCATATTTTACATTTCTTTTGACACGTGGTGAATCCAATCATTTGGATGCACATCATTTGACGCCATCACCAGGGTCGACCGCTTGTGTTGGCTCTCGGTGGTGGCCAAGCGTACGTAACCGAAGTTTATTCTTTGTGGTAACTTTCCGTACTGGAAGTTCCACAAGTGACTATGTCACATGTGGTGCGCGTGCCGGATTGTATGCTCACTTGGTGTGTGTCCAGGGATTTCACCGCGTGTTATTGTATATTAACTGGGATTATTGTTTACTGTCCGATCTAGTTCAAGATGGCTTCGCAGCACGACGAACACGCTCTTCACGAAGACGAATTTCTCGACGACCGGGACGACGTGGTGATGGGATCATCGGAACAAGCCGGACATGATGTTGATGAAGAAGAAGATGTGAAGAACACTTGGCGGATGATGCCGCGGAAGCCTTGGCGGAGACGAAAAGTACTGTGGAGAGCGCGACGCTTGCTGCTGGTTACGGGATGCAAGCGCTGGGACGACCACTTGACTTGGGAATCGAAGAGGAAACGAAATTCGGGATGGAAACAGCGCGATAGTTCTTGCCAGAAGACTCTATGGGAACATCGCGCGCCTCGAAGATCAATCTTGCAACTGCTGCGGCGACTGGAGTTGGAACGGTGACGGCTCCGACCGGACCAAATGAAGACTTCGCCGACTACTTGAGTGCTTCGCGTTGGTCGTACGACTTGAACGAGTATCAAGCTGATGCTCAAGTTTTCGGTCAAGCCTTCACGAAGAACGTCAAAGATCGCAAGGTTCAGTTTGCTGCGCCGGCGAACTCGAAGAAGGGTTGTGAACATCCGCATTGGCTACATGCTCAAGTCATCCAAGTCGTGGTTGTCGATGTACGGTGTTCGGGCCGAGCGCGACCCCGCCATCCTCGAAGTCGCCAACCTTGATCGAGCTTTCGGTGACCCAAAGACAAACGAGGATTTGCTGCGGATGGCGCGAACGATTCTGCACTTCTTGGGCTACGCAGTGACGCATGAAGTGACGATGGAAGACATCCAGGGTTTGTCGTTGTTGGAGCTCGTGCAGGTGTACAAGACATTCTTGAAATACGTCCGGATCTCGGCTCGGCTTGATACGTTGAAAGAAGCAGTGGCGACCGCGAACCGTCGAGCGACTACCGCTGCGGTGACAAAGGAAAGTTTTGATCCTGATGTTCTGCAAGCTCTGGCGCCAGACTGGTCCATGAAAACAGCCGCGGATGTGCAGCGGGAATCCCCATCTCCGTTGATAGGTGCAGAAAAAGGAAGCCTGAGGTCTGCTCTATTTCCACATGGAATTCCTCCGTTCGGACAACTAAGCCGTAACGGTAGCCAACGCCAAGACCGACTCCATGACCACGACCAAGACTATGAAGATCCTGATGATGATGACGAAGATGAATATGGTCGTGGTGTGATGGAGAATGTAATTCGGGTATGTGTTCCTGTGCCGTTGGAGTCAATCCCTCTCTTTGAAGGAAGACAAGATCGCCCAGATGAAGCACGTCGCTGGCTGAGACAGTTCATATATACCGCGGAACAGTCTCAGCTGACAAGCAGGCAAAGGTATGATGCCTTCTCGATGCGTATGGCATTGGGTGCGGGACATTGGGTGAAGTCACTACCAAGGAAGGCAATGCCTCACTGGCCCACACTTAAATTGGAGTTTCAAAGGGCGTATTGCAACATTCGTCTGAAGTCCCACCTGCCCACCTACTTCAAGGCTGTTTGTCAAGAAAACGAACGTCCATCTGATTACCTGCTTTGACTGAATCACTACGCGAAACGAGCTGACAGGAGCTTTGATGCTGACGGCGATCATGCTGCAGAACACGTGAATCACTTCCTAGCAACGGTTCGCGATGAAGACTTATCCAAACGATTCTTCGGAACGCCCAACGCAGCCATTCTCGCAGAGAAGATGCAGATGTTTCGCATTTTACAGCGGAGTATGGTTGGCCGCAAAGGGAGAGAGCCTACGGACCGTTCTGGCAACCGGTCGGGAGAGTGGAAACCCGTTACCACTGGCTATCGAAAGCTCGGTTATGCTAACAACGGTGCAGCCAATGCACGTTATCGACCAAGTACGTCCTTCCCGCCTCGAAATCCTCCGACCGGAGGATATTCTAACGTACGTCCCAGTCAGGAGAAACCTCGAATCACGTACGCTGACACCGAAGAGTACTACGATGAAGACGAAGACTACGAGTACGATGAAGATGAAGGCTTTGACGACTTCTTCGGAGATGCAGACACTAGCTTGGATGGCAGTGCGTACGCGAGTGCTGCTCATCAGCAACAGCTCCGCTCAGATACGATTCCTCCTATCTGTCCAAAGTGCAACCGGGGACGTCATTCTGAGGAGAAGTGCTATTTGAACCGCGTCTGCACGTTGTGCAACCGACCTGGACATACACGTGAAGTGTGTTGGTATGTCTGCAAGGCTTGCATCTTGATGCATCCAGTTGGAGACTGCCCGCACATCAAGTACCTGAACATGCTGGTGAAATGGGTCAACAGCGAGGAAAAGGCCGACAACATGCCAACCGAGCTTCGAGATCTCCACAAACACTTAAACCTGTAGGCCCGCCAGTTGTGACAGGATTGGAGTCGGACGGGCCGACACTGTTGGAAGAGAGAGCGAAGGAGGCGGCGTGTGTGTATGTGCATGTCGGTTTTGCAGGTGATGAAGAAATGCCAAGGATTACATCTATAGCGTCGAATGTGGCTGAAATGACGATGGAGGACACAGCGATCGAAGATGTGTTGAAGAGTAAACGAAGTGCCCAGTGTGTTCCTGGCCCGAGTGAAGCCGAAATGGAGGCTTACGCGGTAGCAGCACGAGCTTTGCCAAACCCACTCTCCGCCCGGACGATACAACTGAATCCGGGAGAGAAACTTGGGTGGTGGAGTGAGAAGACGTCGAGCCAACGAGTTCGGGCGCGAGCTATGGTGCAAGGAGCCGTTGATGATACGAAATGCCTAATTTTTCTTGACTCTGGGGCGAACATGAGCATGATGAGCACTAAGCTAGCAAAACAGGTTGGGGGCGGAACATGTCCGGTCCGACCAGACTCTCAAAGTCAAGGGAGTTGGAGGCAAGATTACGGCATCCGAGAAGGCGCTAGTCAAGGTCACGCTGGGGTGGCAGATCGCGATATTGAAGACACGTGTGATGGTTGTCAAGATGACCTAGGGTTGACACGGCCGCCAGCCAAGCCTCCTGATCATCGTGACGAAGAAACATGCTCTGATGACCAAGTTAACTGGTTCATTTCATCTACGGTGGGAGAGCACCGACAGCGGAGGTTGCTGGTGGTGGGGATTGATCGCGTGGAGGTGAAGGAGAGATTTCGGCGACAATTGACCAGTCTACGTTCAATCACGACGGAACAGAACTGCAGTTCGAAGATGTTGCAGACGAACTAGTGATGCTACCTGATTTCTTCAGTGAAGAAGAAGCACCATTAGATGTTGAAAACATCGCATTTGGAACAGACGAAAACACTCCGAGCGAACGATCTAAGATGAAACAAATCGTCATCAAGAATCTTCGAATATTCAAGGACGGAGGTAATGCTGCACCGCCTCTAGCTAATGGAGTGCTGTGTGACATCGATGTCGGTGATGCCAAACCAATTGCGCAGCGTGCAAGACCAGTCCGTCCCCAATACCTTGAGAAGCTTCACGAGTTACTGAAAGTCCTCCTGGCGAACAAGCTGATTAAGTTCTCGAATTCACCATGGGCGAGCCCAATTGTGATTGTGATCAAGAAGAATGGTGTTGACATTCGGCTATGCATTGACTATCGCCTGGTGAACTCGTTGATCAAGCTGATGGTAGCTTCTATGCCCAACATCGATGATCTCTTAGCGAATTTTGAAGCGGTCATGTGGTATTGATCGTTTTGATGCGTGCAGTGGCTTCTGGTCCGTTGGAATGACTGCTCGTGCTAGTGACATCTCAGCGTTTATATGCCCAATCGGTCATTTCCAGTGGCTTCGTATGGCGCAAGGACTGAAAAATGCCCCACAAATCTATCAGCGTATGTTGGACAATGCACTCTGGGGGTTTGTTCGTCCGACCGGAGGATGGAACAAGAAGATGTCCGCCGTCACGGAAGAAGGCATCGAAGCTGACATGTTCACGCATGGAGAGCCAGACACTGAATCCAAGCCTGTTTTTCTCCGGAGGTCTTACATTGATGACATCTCGTTCGGAGCTGCTACGTGGGATGAGTGCTGTGAAATGCTGGATATCTTCCTGCAGCGAATGATACAGTGTGGCATTAGTCTGAGTCTTCCCAAGAGTCAGTTCGGCCAGAAACGTGTCGACTTCTTGTCTCATGTCATCTCTGGAGATGGTATCGAAGCCAAGCCCAAGGGCTTGACTTCTTTGGAATTGTTGGCATTCCCAACGACGAAGAAAGGTATCCAGTCGTTCCTTGGTACGCTGAACTATTACAATAAGTTCCTGCAAGATTACTCAGCCCAAGCTGCGATACTGTACGAGTTCCGTGAAGACGACTTTCAAAACAAGGAGAAATTCGTCCGAGCGGAAACAGCCTTTGCCATGTTGAAGGAACGTCTATGTGCAGCCCTTATACTTCGACACTTCGATCGCATGCTGCCCGCAGTGGTGATTGTCTTCGCGAATAAGTGGGCCATTGGCGCTACTATCGCTCAGGAATTCGGTGGGAAACTGCACCCTGTTCGATTCACGTCTCGAGTACTCAAGGAGACCGAGATGCGGTATCATATCGCAGAAAAGGAAGCGTTACCCCTACTTCGTGTGCTCAAAACGCACTTCTATATGCTGCGGGGTCAACGCATCCGCGTATACACTCGATTCACGACGCCCCGATGGCTATTCACATTTAAATCTCTACCGAACAGAGCACTTCAGTTCGCGGTCATGTTGTCGCCATGGGAGTTGGAGATACAGAAGGTCAAAGATGATGAATGTGCCTGGACCAGTCTACTAGCGGCTTCTATTACACCACCGCACGTGATAGATCAGGCAGTATCCAGTATCTATCCAGACAAAGTGTCCCAGAAACGTCTCGTGCATATCCCTTATCTGATCCCGAGGAGCTACTCTGGGATCGTTATGAGCACAGATGGTTCTGCGAAACCACTTGATAAAGGTGCTGATGGGAGCTTTGCTTATGTGATCAGATGGTTCTGCGAAACCACCTGATAAAGGTGCTGATGGGAGCTTTGCTTATGTGATCTGGCAGCTGCCTGAATGGCGGGTTGTCTGCGCGGAGAATGTGTTCCGAGCGAATATCACGGTGAACGAAGCAGAATATTGGTGCATCCTCACTGGAATCGAGTTGGTAGTCGCGAGTGGCTACACTGACTTGGTGGTTATTGGTAACTCGCGCATTGCCTTACAACAGTTGACTGGGGCGATACAGTGTCACAAGTCGAACCTACAAGCTCTATTGCTCAAAGTGGAGAACGTCGCTGCCAAACTCAAGAGTGTCCGGTACATACATGTACTCCGAGAGTTCAATCAATCGGCAGATTACCTCGCTACAGCCGGGTGATTGCCAACGATGCCGAACTTCAAACCGTTAAAGATCTCAACAGGTTGACTGAAATTGTGTACGAAGATCCAGTTGGGATTCCAATTGATATTTCTCCGACCGGAGAGTCTCCTGCTGACGACGAGAAGCCGACTATATCTGCTGCTTACTCACGAAGACCTGTAGACATCGTTGCTGCTCAAGATGAACGATTGAGTCGTATTTGCCGTGCGCAAGACGAAGAAACTAGATGGATGAATCTGAAGTCCTTCCTTCGTCAAGATCTGGAGAAGCTCACCACTGATGAAGCTCAAAGTTGCTCGAAGATCGCAGACATGTTCGTCTTCACTATTTCTGGGTTGTTGTACTACTCTGGTCCTCCGACTGCGCGACGACAAAAGCGTGGGGAAGATCCAGATAACCGGAACGATGTGGCTTTACGATTGGTGATACCTTCCACACTGAGACCGGACCTTCTACGGAGTGTCCACTCGGAGATGCAAGGTGGTCATCAAGGTATTACCAGAACATACAAACGCCTGACGACGGAGTATTACTGGCCGAACATGTTCGCGGATGTACAGCAGTTCATTTCTGAATGTGAGGACTGCTCATCTGGAAAAGGAAAACCGCGTCTTCGAGGGCGGTCACCAGGCAACATCCTAGCGAACAGACCTTTTCAGACCGTGTCGATGGATTTTGTTATTTCACTCCCAGAAACACCCCGTGGAAACGTGGCATTGCTGTTGTTTCAGTGCGCCTTTAGTGGGTTCATTATGTGCAAACCTATGAGTAGCACTACCGCTGAGGAGGTCGCTAAGGTGTATATGGAGTGTGTGTTCCAACGCTTTGGAGCCAGCGAGATGGTTAGGCACGACAGGGACCCCAGATTCATGAGTGACGTATTCGTGGAGTTCAATCGCATGCTTGGACAGCGTCAACGCGCAACTCTGTCATACCGACCACAAGCAAATGGTCAACAAGAACGCTCTGTCAAGACGGTGACATCTACTATCCGAGCGTACATTTCGGACATGAGCAACGTGATTGGGATCTGATCGTGAATGACTTGATGTTTGCACTCAACACTTCGTTTGACTACGTTCGGCATGAGACTCCATTTTTCTTAGTTCATGGATGGGATGCAAGAAACACCATCTCTGCAATGGTTCCTTCAGTTCCGGTATCAGCGACGGTTTCGTCTGTGGAATGGCGAAGAGCAGCAATACGAAAGCATGAGTACGCTCAGCGTCGAGCATGGAAACTGCAAGCCGAGTGGAAGGAGAAACGTGCTCGTAAACACAACGAGAGCCGTAACCCGGAAGCTAAAGAAATCAAAGAAGGTGACGCTGTGTGGCTGTTCATGGACTTGGTCAAGCCAGGCTTCGCGGAGAAGCTCTCTCACCTTTGGCATGGTCAATTTCGCGTGAAGGAGAAAGTGAATGACTACAGTGTCAAATTGGATCTCCCTGACAAGGAAGGTTACCGTTTTTATCCCGTAGTACACATCTCCCGAATCAAACTTCGAAAAGTTAGTCCAGTCCGCCCAGTGGAATTGGTCCGCCCGGATGGAGACCGGTTTGACTTCGATGAGGCTCTTCTTCCCGAAGATAGTTGGGTGCCTGAGCACAATGAGTCATATGAAGTCGAAGCACTACTAGAAATTCGCTGGAAACGAGCAAGTCGGCAGGGGCGAAAAGACTGTGAATATTTGGTGAAGTGGGTCGGTTATGACAATCCCGACTGGGTGTCCGAGCGGAATTTATCTTGCGGGTTCTAATTTTAGATTTTGAAGAAAAGTTGAAGAAGGAAAACAGATGGAGGATGATGCACGTCGCAGATGAGCAGATGTAGTCTGCAACCAAACCACGACAAATTCAGGCAGGTGCCGAAACGAAAGTTTATTGTAGACGTAAAGGCGACATGCAAAATGCTATTCGGCAAAACCTGTCGATAACAGTGACTTCAGTCATCGTCATCGTCGTCGCTAGCAACCACTCTCAGGTTTCGGCGAACTGGGTTACGCGATCTCTGTGACTTCAGCTTGGCTTTCGTGGCTTTCTTTGACGCCATCGCAGCAGAGACTCGATCACTGAAGTCGTCGCTGCTGCCACTCTTTTCCTTTTTAAATGCTTCATCTCCTTCTTCACTGGGAGCTTCCTCTTCACTCGCTGAAGGCGCCTCTCGCTCATCACCATCGTCAAGCGCGGTTCGAACTTCTGCCGCTGAAGTTTGGCCTTCGTGATCACTGCTGTCCGGATGGAGAATTTCCGCAGCCATCGAGAATGGGTGATCTTCTGGTGTGTGCATGAACACACTCGCTTCGGCTCTTGGCTGTCCAACTGAGTGAGTTCAGCTATCATCTTGCTTGGTACATTCGCCTTGGGGAACCAATGATCCTTTTGTCCAACAAAGATCGGAAGGCATCGATCCACAATGGCATGAGGTGGTAGTAATTCTCGTCCCACTAGCACTGCAGCGGCTGCCGAGTACTTCTTCCATGTGTACCGAAGATGGTCGTATCTGGTGGTTCGCTCGACCACGTATTCCATGAAGAAATCGCCATGACGACCCAGCAGCACCTTGAAACTGCTGTTGAATGGCACGAAATGAGAACTCTCGTACAAAGCAAACAGCATATCGTCCGAGCGGAGGTCTTCATGTTCCTTCACGAACGTCTTCGCAGCAGGCTCCTTGCTTTGGCGAAGCTCATTCAGATTGAACGAAGTGGGTTCAGGAAGATCTGCACGCATTAACGTGACGACTCTGCTGTCAGGCAACGGACCATACGTCTTCTCGTCGAGTCCAAGAGCCTTCACGAAAGCTGTCTTGTGAACAAACGGCACCTTGAATTTCGTTCCCTTGCGTTCGGTTGGCTGGAATGTCTTGAGCACGAGTGTAATGAGCCGCTGGTATTTTACTTGGACACTTGATCGGTCCAGTAGTCGCGCAGAGGTCCACAACTTACTGCTTTCAGTATCTTCGCAGCTTCTGTCACTGTCTTCGACCAAGACACTCCAGGCAAAAGAACAGCATTTGTTTTGAGCACTTGCTTCTTCCTCTTCTTTGGAGACGGTGTTGGGTCAGCACGATTGGCGTTCTTCCGCATGCCAGACGACTTTGATGTTCCTGAGGCAGAATCTTTTGTACCCGAGGTCGAACTTGATCTGGTAGCTGCGTCATGAGCCTGAGATGAAGCGTTTTTCCTTCCTGAGCGACGAATGGATCCGGTCGGAGATGGATCCGCTCGGAGACCCGCAACGGATAGCTTCTTGGTTTTGGCAACATCAGCAGCTTCTTCACGTGACAATTGGTCATTACTCGAAAGCTACCGTACCTCACGTTTTTTATGGTTATTGGGTGCCTTTCAGTTTGTCATAATCGCAGATGCAAGTTAAGTGTGTCGGAGCAAAGGGTTTTCGAGAGCAACCGCAACCCACACAGCAGAACTGCTGTGAGTTCTTTTGTGCCATTTCACCGCTTCTGGTGAGTACAGCGAGCTTTTATTCAGGCAGCCAATTCGGAGACGCTGGAGCGGTTGGGTCAGTATCTGGTAGTAGTGTCTACTTTGTAATGGCATCGACGCCTGCGCGCGGATACCTCGGAGAGTTTGATATAGTAGATTTCATCGTCGACAGAAGCTTGTAGCAAATGACAAAAGTTGGTGCGATTCCATGTTGAGGCAAACCCGAGGAGGGGGTCTGTGGTGCGTATATGCATGCGTGCATGGTACGCGTAGCACATCTGCGTGTGTGTTGGTGCATATGGTTTTGTTTCGTGAGTGTGGAGAGGGTTTTGCTGGTGGTGTTTTGTGCTGTGATGTGTTAAGTTGCGCGAAGAGAGTCTTAGGTACACCCGTCTAGCTCAGTCGGTAGAGCGCTGGCCTTTTTTTAAGCCAGTGGTCGTGGGTTCGAGCCCCACGGGGGGTGCTTGCTTCTTTGCGATCGTGCGTTGGCACGCGAGCGAGCGAGCGAGTTGTGCGTGCAGTTGGTTCGCGCAGCTCGTTGCATTGGCGCAGCGGCGTTCGGGGTAACGGGGCAGCACTGGGAGCAGTGCATTATGCTCCGCAGCCTTTTCGCTCCCCTCCCTAACCTCTTCACGCCACTCTTTTTCCTACTCGTCTTCGACCTTCCTCCTCCGAAGTCATCTTGCAGGACCGCTCCAAAATGTCTTACTTCGTGCAGTGAGTCTGCCAGTAAGCCCAATCTCACGCATTGGCGTCAATCTATGATGGCCGTTCGTATATGCCTTTGAACCTAAGGCTTCGCGCTGACAACAACCCATCAGACACAAGTGAGCGAGCATCCCATTTATCACCCCTCTAGCGCCATCTATCTACACTACCGACTCGCCACCTGCCTGTAACCGGCGCAAACCTGCCACGGCCTTAACAAATTGGTACATTAGAAAACTACATTCACGCGAAGCCATACTTACTTGTAGGCCTCAGGCGCATTTGTTCGTGCCGGGGCTGGCGGTCCACTCCTTCTTACCTCTCCGTTTTTTTGTTTGATCGTTCAGTGGTCTTTCCGTCTTCATGTTGTGCCGTGCCTGATGTGAAACAAGCAGGGACTCATCGAAGTAGTTGTCACCCACCCAAGCGCGCACGCACATACTAGCTAGCCCACCCGATAGAGAAAAAGATGTGTGTGATCTATATTAAAGTGGTCACTCGAAAGCTTCCGTACCTCACGTTTTTATGGTTATTGGGTGCCTTTCAGTTTGTCATAATCGCAGATGCAAGTTAAGTGTGTCGGAGCAAAGGGTTTTCGAGAGCAACCGCAACCCACAGAGCAGAACTGCTGTGAGTTCTTTTGTGCCATTTCACCGCTTCTGGTGAGTACAGCGAGCTTTTATTCAGGCAGCCAATTCGGAGACGCTGGAGCGGTTGGGTCAGTATCTGGTAGTAGTGTCTACTTTGTAATGGCATCGACGCCTGCGCGCGGATACCTCGGAGAGTTTGATATAGTAGATTTCACCGTCGACAGAAGCTTGTAGCAAATGACAAAAGTTGGTGCGATTCCATGTTGAGGCAAACATGAGGAGGGGGTCTGTGGTGCGTATATGCATGCGTGCATGGTACGCGTAGCACATCTGCGTGTGTGTTGGTGCATATGGTTTTGTTTCGTGAGTGTGGAGAGGGTTTTGCTGGTGGTGTTTTGTGCTGTGATGTGTTAAGTTGCGCGAAGAGAGTCTTAGGTACACCTGTCTAGCTCAGTCGGTAGAGCGCTGGCCTTTTTTTTTAAGCCAGTGGTCGTGGGTTCGAGCCCCACGGGGGGTGCTTGCTTCTTTGCGATCGTGCGTTGGCACGCGAGCGAGCGAGCGAGTTGTGCGTGCAGTTGGTTCGCGCAGCTCGTTGCATTGGCGCAGCGGCGTTCGGGGTAACGGGGCAGCACTGGCAGCAGTGCATTATGCTCCGCAGCCTTTTCGCTCCCCTCCCTAACCTCTTCACGCCACTCTTTTTCCTACTCGTCTTCGACCTTCCTCCTCCGAAGTCATCTTGCAGGACCGCTCCAAAATGTCTTACTTCGTGCAGTGAGTCTGCCAGTAAGCCCAATCTCACGCATTGGCGTCAATCTATGATGGCCGTTCGTATATGCCTTTGAACCTAAGGCTTCGCGCTGACAACAACCCATCAGACACAAGTGAGCGAGCATCCCATTTATCACCCCTCTAGCGCCATCTATCTACACTACCGACTCGCCACCTGCCTGTAACCGGCGCAAACCTGCCACGGCCTTAACAAATTGGTACATTAGAAAACTACATTCACGCGTAGCCATACTTACTTGTAGGCCTCAGGCGCATTTGTTCGTGCTGGGGCTGGCGGTCCACTCCTTCTTACCTCTCCGTTGTTTTGTTTGATCGTTCAGTGGTCTTTCCGTCTTCATGTTGTGCCGTGCCTGATGTGAAACAAGCAGGGACTCATCGAAGTAGTTGTCACCCACCCAAGCGCGCACGCACATACTAGCTAGCCCACCCGATAGAGAAAAAGATGTGTGTGATCTATATTAAAGTGGTCACTCGAAAGCTTCCGTACCTCACGTTTTTTATGGTTATTGGGTGCCTTTCAGTTTGTCATAATCGCAGATGCAAGTTAAGTGTGTCGGAGCAAAGGGTTTTCGAGAGCAACCGCAACCCACAGAGCAGAACTGCTGTGAGTTCTTTTGTGCCATTTCACCGCTTCTGGTGAGTACAGCGAGCTTTTATTCAGGCAGCCAATTCGGAGACGCTGGAGCGGTTGGGTCGGTATCTGGTAGTAGTGTCTACTTTGTAATGGCATCGACGCCTGCGCGCGGATACCTCGGAGAGTTTGATATAGTAGATTTCATCGTCGACAGAAGCTTGTAGCAAATGACAAAAGTTGGTGCGATTCCATGTTGAGGCAAACCCATGAGGAGGGGGTCTGTGGTGCGTATATGCATGCGTGCATGGTACGCGTAGCACATCTGCGTGTGTGTTGGTGCATATGGTTTTGTTTCGTGAGTGTGGAGAGGGTTTTGCTGGTGGTGTTTTGTGCTGTGATGTGTTAAGTTGCGCGAAGAGAGTCTTAGGTACACCCGTCTAGCTCAGTCGGTAGAGCGCTGGCCTTTTTTAAGCCAGTGGTCGTGGGTTCGAGCCCCACGGGGGGTGCTTGCTTCTTTGCGATCGTGCGTTGGCACGCGAGCGAGCGAGCGAGTTGTGCGTGCAGTTGGTTCGCGCAGCTCGTTGCATTGGCGCAGCGGCGTTCGGGGTAACGGGGCAGCACTGGCAGCAGTGCATTATGCTCCGCAGCCTTTTCGCTCCCCTCCCTAACCTCTTCACGCCACTCTTTTTCCTACTCGTCTTCGACCTTCCTCCTCCGAAGTCATCTTGCAGGACCGCTCCAAAATGTCTTACTTCGTGCAGTGAGTCTGCCAGTAAGCCCAATCTCACGCATTGGCGTCAATCTATGATGGCCGTTCGTATATGCCTTTGAACCTAAGGCTTCGCGCTGACAACAACCCATCAGACACAAGTGAGCGAGCATCCCATTTATCACCCCTCTAGCGCCATCTATCTACACTACCGACTCGCCACCTGCCTGTAACCGGCGCAAACCTGCCACGGCCTTAACAAATTGGTACATTAGAAAACTACATTCACGCGTAGCCATACTTACTTGTAGGCCTCAGGCGCATTTGTTCGTGCTGGGGCTGGCGGTCCACTCCTTCTTACCTCTCCGTTGTTTTGTTTGATCGTTCAGTGGTCTTTCCGTCTTCATGTTGTGCCGTGCCTGATGTGAAACAAGCAGGGACTCATCGAAGTAGTTGTCACCCACCCAAGCGCGCACGCACATACTAGCTAGCCCACCCGATAGAGAAAAAGATGTGTGTGATCTATATTAAAGTGGTCACTCGAAAGCTTCCGTACCTCACGTTTTTTATGGTTATTGGGTGCCTTTCAGTTTGTCATAATCGCAGATGCAAGTTAAGTGTGTCGGAGCAAAGGGCTTTCGAGAGCAACCGCAACCCACAGAGCAGAACTGCTGTGAGTTCTTTTGTGCCATTTCACCGCTTCTGGTGAGTACAGCGAGCTTTTATTCAGGCAGCCAATTCGGAGACGCTGGAGCGGTTGGGTCGGTATCTGGTAGTAGTGTCTACTTTGTAATGGCATCGACGCCTGCGCGCGGATACCTCGGAGAGTTTGATATAGTAGATTTCATCGTCGACAGAAGCTTGTAACAAATGACAAAAGTTGGTGCGATTCCATGTTGAGGCAAACCCATGAGGAGGGGGTCTGTGGTGCGTATATGCATGCGTGCATGGTACGCGTAGCACATCTGCGTGTGTGTTGGTGCATATGGTTTTGTTTCGTGAGTGTGGAGAGGGTTTTGCTGGTGGTGTTTTGTGCTGTGATGTGTTAAGTTGCGCGAAGAGAGTCTTAGGTACACCCGTCTAGCTCAGTCGGTAGAGCGCTGGCCTTTTTTTTTAAGCCAGTGGTCGTGGGTTCGAGCCCCACGGGGGGTGCTTGCTTCTTTGCGATCGTGCGTTGGCACGCGAGCGAGCGAGCGAGTTGTGCGTGCAGTTGGTTCGCGCAGCTCGTTGCATTGGCGCAGCGGCGTTCGGGGTAACGGGGCAGCACTGGCAGCAGTGCATTATGCTCCGCAGCCTTTTCGCTCCCCTCCCTAACCTCTTCACGCCACTCTTTTTCCTACTCGTCTTCGACCTTCCTCCTCCGAAGTCATCTTGCAGGACCGCTCCAAAATGTCTTACTTCGTGCAGTGAGTCTGCCAGTAAGCCCAATCTCACGCATTGGCGTCAATCTATGATGGCCGTTCGTATATGCCTTTGAACCTAAGGCTTCGCGCTGACAACAACCCATCAGACACAAGTGAGCGAGCATCCCATTTATCACCCCTCTAGCGCCATCTATCTACACTACCGACTCGCCACCTGCCTGTAACCGGCGCAAACCTGCCACGGCCTTAACAAATTGGTACATTAGAAAACTACATTCACGCGTAGCCATACTTACTTGTAGGCCTCAGGCGCATTTGTTCGTGCTGGGGCTGGCGGCCCACTCCTTCTTACCTCTCCGTTGTTTTGTTTGATCGTTCAGTGGTCTTTCCGTCTTCATGTTGTGCCGTGCCTGATGTGAAACAAGCAGGGACTCATCGAAGTAGTTGTCACCCACCCAAGCGCGCACGCACATACTAGCTAGCCCACCCGATAGAGAAAAAGATGTGTGTGATCTATATTAAAGTGGTCACTCGAAAGCTTACCGTACCTCACGTTTTTTATGGTTATTGGGTGCCTTTCAGTTTGTCATAATCGCAGATGCAAGTTAAGTGTGTCGGAGCAAAGGGCTTTCGAGAGCAACCGCAACCCACAGAGCAGAACTGCTGTGAGTTCTTTTGTGCCATTTCACCGCTTCTGGTGAGTACAGCGAGCTTTTATTCAGGCAGCCAATTCGGAGACGCTGGAGCGGTTGGGTCGGTATCTGGTAGTAGTGTCTACTTTGTAATGGCATCGACGCCTGCGCGCGGATACCTCGGAGAGTTTGATATAGTAGATTTCATCGTCGACAGAAGCTTGTAACAAATGACAAAAGTTGGTGCGATTCCATGTTGAGGCAAACCCATGAGGAGGGGGTCTGTGGTGCGTATATGCATGCGTGCATGGTACGCGTAGCACATCTGCGTGTGTGTTGGTGCATATGGTTTTGTTTCGTGAGTGTGGAGAGGGTTTTGCTGGTGGTGTTTTGTGCTGTGATGTGTTAAGTTGCGCGAAGAGAGTCTTAGGTACACCCGTCTAGCTCAGTCGGTAGAGCGCTGGCCTTTTTTAAGCCAGTGGTCGTGGGTTCGAGCCCCACGGGGGGTGCTTGCTTCTTTGCGATCGTGCGTTGGCACGCGAGCGAGCGAGCGAGTTGTGCGTGCAGTTGGTTCGCGCAGCTCGTTGCATTGGCGCAGCGGCGTTCGGGGTAACGGGGCAGCACTGGCAGCAGTGCATTATGCTCCGCAGCCTTTTCGCTCCCCTCCCTAACCTCTTCACGCCACTCTTTTTCCTACTCGTCTTCGACCTTCCTCCTCCGAAGTCATCTTGCAGGACCGCTCCAAAATGTCTTACTTCGTGCAGTGAGTCTGCCAGTAAGCCCAATCTCACGCATTGGCGTCAATCTATGATGGCCGTTCGTATATGCCTTTGAACCTAAGGCTTCGCGCTGACAACAACCCATCAGACACAAGTGAGCGAGCATCCCATTTATCACCCCTCTAGCGCCATCTATCTACACTACCGACTCGCCACCTGCCTGTAACCGGCGCAAACCTGCCACGGCCTTAACAAATTGGTACATTAGAAAACTACATTCACGCGTAGCCATACTTACTTGTAGGCCTCAGGCGCATTTGTTCGTGCTGGGGCTGGCGGCCCACTCCTTCTTACCTCTCCGTTGTTTTGTTTGATCGTTCAGTGGTCTTTCCGTCTTCATGTTGTGCCGTGCCTGATGTGAAACAAGCAGGGACTCATCGAAGTAGTTGTCACCCACCCAAGCGCGCACGCACATACTAGCTAGCCCACCCGATAGAGAAAAAGATGTGTGTGATCTATATTAAAGTGGTCACTCGAAAGCTACCGTACCTCACGTTTTTTATGGTTATTGGGTGCCTTTCAGTTTGTCATAATCGCAGATGCAAGTTAAGTGTGTCGGAGCAAAGGGCTTTCGAGAGCAACCGCAACCCACAGAGCAGAACTGCTGTGAGTTCTTTTGTGCCATTTCACCGCTTCTGGTGAGTACAGCGAGCTTTTATTCAGGCAGCCAATTCGGAGACGCTGGAGCGGTTGGGTCGGTATCTGGTAGTAGTGTCTACTTTGTAATGGCATCGACGCCTGCGCGCGGATACCTCGGAGAGTTTGATATAGTAGATTTCATCGTCGACAGAAGCTTGTAACAAATGACAAAAGTTGGTGCGATTCCATGTTGAGGCAAACCCATGAGGAGGGGGTCTGTGGTGCGTATATGCATGCGTGCATGGTACGCGTAGCACATCTGCGTGTGTGTTGGTGCATATGGTTTTGTTTCGTGAGTGTGGAGAGGGTTTTGCTGGTGGTGTTTTGTGCTGTGATGTGTTAAGTTGCGCGAAGAGAGTCTTAGGTACACCCGTCTAGCTCAGTCGGTAGAGCGCTGGCCTTTTTTTTTAAGCCAGTGGTCGTGGGTTCGAGCCCCACGGGGGGTGCTTGCTTCTTTGCGATCGTGCGTTGGCACGCGAGCGAGCGAGCGAGTTGTGCGTGCAGTTGGTTCGCGCAGCTCGTTGCATTGGCGCAGCGGCGTTCGGGGTAACGGGGCAGCACTGGCAGCAGTGCATTATGCTCCGCAGCCTTTTCGCTCCCCTCCCTAACCTCTTCACGCCACTCTTTTTCCTACTCGTCTTCGACCTTCCTCCTCCGAAGTCATCTTGCAGGACCGCTCCAAAATGTCTTACTTCGTGCAGTGAGTCTGCCAGTAAGCCCAATCTCACGCATTGGCGTCAATCTATGATGGCCGTTCGTATATGCCTTTGAACCTAAGGCTTCGCGCTGACAACAACCCATCAGACACAAGTGAGCGAGCATCCCATTTATCACCCCTCTAGCGCCATCTATCTACACTACCGACTCGCCACCTGCCTGTAACCGGCGCAAATTTGCCACGGCCTTAACAAATTGGTACATTAGAAAACTACATTCACGCGTAGCCATACTTACTTGTAGGCCTCAGGCGCATTTGTTCGTGCTGGGGCTGGCGGCCCACTCCTTCTTACCTCTCCGTTGTTTTGTTTGATCGTTCAGTGGTCTTTCCGTCTTCATGTTGTGCCGTGCCTGATGTGAAACAAGCAGGGACTCATCGAAGTAGTTGTCACCCACCCAAGCGCGCACGCACATACTAGCTAGCCCACCCGATAGAGAAAAAGATGTGTGTGATCTATATTAAAGTGGTCACTCGAAAGCTACCGTACCTCACGTTTTTTATGGTTATTGGGTGCCTTTCAGTTTGTCATAATCGCAGATGCAAGTTAAGTGTGTCGGAGCAAAGGGCTTTCGAGAGCAACCGCAACCCACAGAGCAGAACTGCTGTGAGTTCTTTTGTGCCATTTCACCGCTTCTGGTGAGTACAGCGAGCTTTTATTCAGGCAGCCAATTCGGAGACGCTGGAGCGGTTGGGTCGGTATCTGGTAGTAGTGTCTACTTTGTAATGGCATCGACGCCTGCGCGCGGATACCTCGGAGAGTTTGATATAGTAGATTTCACCGTCGACAGAAGCTTGTAACAAATGACAAAAGTTGGTGCAATTCCATGTTGAGGCAAACCCGAGAGGGGGGTCTGTGGTGCGTATATGCATGCGTGCATGGTACGCGTAGCACATCTGCGTGTGTGTTGGTGCATATGGTTTTGTTTCGTGAGTGTGGAGAGGGTTTTGCTGGTGGTGTTTTGTGCTGTGATGTGTTAAGTTGCGCGAAGAGAGTCTTAGGTACACCCGTCTAGCTCAGTCGGTAGAGCGCTGGCCTTTTTTTAAGCCAGTGGTCGTGGGTTCGAGCCCCACGGGGGGTGCTTGCTTCTTTGCGATCGTGCGTTGGCACGCGAGCGAGCGAGCGAGTTGTGCGTGCAGTTGGTTCGCGCAGCTCGTTGCATTGGCGCAGCGGCGTTCGGGGTAACGGGGCAGCACTGGCAGCAGTGCATTATGCTCCGCAGCCTTTTCGCTCCCCTCCCTAACCTCTTCACGCCACTCTTTTTCCTACTCGTCTTCGACCTTCCTCCTCCGAAGTCATCTTGCAGGACCGCTCCAAAATGTCTTACTTCGTGCAGTGAGTCTGCCAGTAAGCCCAATCTCACGCATTGGCGTCAATCTATGATGGCCGTTCGTATATGCCTTTGAACCTAAGGCTTCGCGCTGACAACAACCCATCAGACACAAGTGAGCGAGCATCCCATTTATCACCCCTCTAGCGCCATCTATCTACACTACCGACTCGCCACCTGCCTGTAACCGGCGCAAACCTGCCACGGCCTTAACAAATTGGTACATTAGAAAACTACATTCACGCGTAGCCATACTTACTTGTAGGCCTCAGGCGCATTTGTTCGTGCTGGGGCTGGCGGCCCACTCCTTCTTACCTCTCCGTTGTTTTGTTTGATCGTTCAGTGGTCTTTCCGTCTTCATGTTGTGCCGTGCCTGATGTGAAACAAGCAGGGACTCATCGAAGTAGTTGTCACCCACCCAAGCGCGCACGCACATACTAGCTAGCCCACCCGATAGAGAAAAAGATGTGTGTGATCTATATTAAAGTGGTCACTCGAAAGCTTACCGTACCTCACGTTTTTTATGGTTATTGGGTGCCTTTCAGTTTGTCATAATCGCAGATGCAAGTTAAGTGTGTCGGAGCAAAGGGCTTTCGAGAGCAACCGCAACCCACAGAGCAGAACTGCTGTGAGTTCTTTTGTGCCATTTCACCGCTTCTGGTGAGTACAGCGAGCTTTTATTCAGGCAGCCAATTCGGAGACGCTGGAGCGGTTGGGTCGGTATCTGGTAGTAGTGTCTACTTTGTAATGGCATCGACGCCTGCGCGCGGATACCTCGGAGAGTTTGATATAGTAGATTTCATCGTCGACAGAAGCTTGTAACAAATGACAAAAGTTGGTGCAATTCCATGTTGAGGCAAACCCGAGAGGGGGGTCTGTGGTGCGTATATGCATGCGTGCATGGTACGCGTAGCACATCTGCGTGTGTGTTGGTGCATATGGTTTTGTTTCGTGAGTGTGGAGAGGGTTTTGCTGGTGGTGTTTTGTGCTGTGATGTGTTAAGTTGCGCGAAGAGAGTCTTAGGTACACCCGTCTAGCTCAGTCGGTAGAGCGCTGGCCTTTTTTTAAGCCAGTGGTCGTGGGTTCGAGCCCCACGGGGGGTGCTTGCTTCTTTGCGATCGTGCGTTGGCACGCGAGCGAGCGAGCGAGTTGTGCGTGCAGTTGGTTCGCGCAGCTCGTTGCATTGGCGCAGCGGCGTTCGGGGTAACGGGGCAGCACTGGCAGCAGTGCATTATGCTCCGCAGCCTTTTCGCTCCCCTCCCTAACCTCTTCACGCCACTCTTTTTCCTACTCGTCTTCGACCTTCCTCCTCCGAAGTCATCTTGCAGGACCGCTCCAAAATGTCTTACTTCGTGCAGTGAGTCTGCCAGTAAGCCCAATCTCACGCATTGGCGTCAATCTATGATGGCCGTTCGTATATGCCTTTGAACCTAAGGCTTCGCGCTGACAACAACCCATCAGACACAAGTGAGCGAGCATCCCATTTATCACCCCTCTAGCGCCATCTATCTACACTACCGACTCGCCACCTGCCTGTAACCGGCGCAAACCTGCCACGGCCTTAACAAATTGGTACATTAGAAAACTACATTCACGCGTAGCCATACTTACTTGTAGGCCTCAGGCGCATTTGTTCGTGCTGGGGCTGGCGGCCCACTCCTTCTTACCTCTCCGTTGTTTTGTTTGATCGTTCAGTGGTCTTTCCGTCTTCATGTTGTGCCGTGCCTGATGTGAAACAAGCAGGGACTCATCGAAGTAGTTGTCACCCACCCAAGCGCGCACGCACATACTAGCTAGCCCACCCGATAGAGAAAAAGATGTGTGTGATCTATATTAAAGTGGTCACTCGAAAGCTTACCGTACCTCACGTTTTTTATGGTTATTGGGTGCCTTTCAGTTTGTCATAATCGCAGATGCAAGTTAAGTGTGTCGGAGCAAAGGGCTTTCGAGAGCAACCGCAACCCACAGAGCAGAACTGCTGTGAGTTCTTTTGTGCCATTTCACCGCTTCTGGTGAGTACAGCGAGCTTTTATTCAGGCAGCCAATTCGGAGACGCTGGAGCGGTTGGGTCGGTATCTGGTAGTAGTGTCTACTTTGTAATGGCATCGACGCCTGCGCGCGGATACCTCGGAGAGTTTGATATAGTAGATTTCACCGTCGACAGAAGCTTGTAACAAATGACAAAAGTTGGTGCAATTCCATGTTGAGGCAAACCCGAGAGGGGGGTCTGTGGTGCGTATATGCATGCGTGCATGGTACGCGTAGCACATCTGCGTGTGTGTTGGTGCATATGGTTTTGTTTCGTGAGTGTGGAGAGGGTTTTGCTGGTGGTGTTTTGTGCTGTGATGTGTTAAGTTGCGCGAAGAGAGTCTTAGGTACACCCGTCTAGCTCAGTCGGTAGAGCGCTGGCCTTTTTTTAAGCCAGTGGTCGTGGGTTCGAGCCCCACGGGGGGTGCTTGCTTCTTTGCGATCGTGCGTTGGCACGCGAGCGAGCGAGCGAGTTGTGCGTGCAGTTGGTTCGCGCAGCTCGTTGCATTGGCGCAGCGGCGTTCGGGGTAACGGGGCAGCACTGGCAGCAGTGCATTATGCTCCGCAGCCTTTTCGCTCCCCTCCCTAACCTCTTCACGCCACTCTTTTTCCTACTCGTCTTCGACCTTCCTCCTCCGAAGTCATCTTGCAGGACCGCTCCAAAATGTCTTACTTCGTGCAGTGAGTCTGCCAGTAAGCCCAATCTCACGCATTGGCGTCAATCTATGATGGCCGTTCGTATATGCCTTTGAACCTAAGGCTTCGCGCTGACAACAACCCATCAGACACAAGTGAGCGAGCATCCCATTTATCACCCCTCTAGCGCCATCTATCTACACTACCGACTCGCCACCTGCCTGTAACCGGCGCAAACCTGCCACGGCCTTAACAAATTGGTACATTAGAAAACTACATTCACGCGTAGCCATACTTACTTGTAGGCCTCAGGCGCATTTGTTCGTGCTGGGGCTGGCGGCCCACTCCTTCTTACCTCTCCGTTGTTTTGTTTGATCGTTCAGTGGTCTTTCCGTCTTCATGTTGTGCCGTGCCTGATGTGAAACAAGCAGGGACTCATCGAAGTAGTTGTCACCCACCCAAGCGCGCACGCACATACTAGCTAGCCCACCCGATAGAGAAAAAGATGTGTGTGATCTATATTAAAGTGGTCACTCGAAAGCTACCGTACCTCACGTTTTTTATGGTTATTGGGTGCCTTTCAGTTTGTCATAATCGCAGATGCAAGTTAAGTGTGTCGGAGCAAAGGGCTTTCGAGAGCAACCGCAACCCACAGAGCAGAACTGCTGTGAGTTCTTTTGTGCCATTTCACCGCTTCTGGTGAGTACAGCGAGCTTTTATTCAGGCAGCCAATTCGGAGACGCTGGAGCGGTTGGGTCGGTATCTGGTAGTAGTGTCTACTTTGTAATGGCATCGACGCCTGCGCGCGGATACCTCGGAGAGTTTGATATAGTAGATTTCACCGTCGACAGAAGCTTGTAACAAATGACAAAAGTTGGTGCAATTCCATGTTGAGGCAAACCCGAGAGGGGGGTCTGTGGTGCGTATATGCATGCGTGCATGGTACGCGTAGCACATCTGCGTGTGTGTTGGTGCATATGGTTTTGTTTCGTGAGTGTGGAGAGGGTTTTGCTGGTGGTGTTTTGTGCTGTGATGTGTTAAGTTGCGCGAAGAGAGTCTTAGGTACACCCGTCTAGCTCAGTCGGTAGAGCGCTGGCCTTTTTTTAAGCCAGTGGTCGTGGGTTCGAGCCCCACGGGGGGTGCTTGCTTCTTTGCGATCGTGCGTTGGCACGCGAGCGAGCGAGCGAGTTGTGCGTGCAGTTGGTTCGCGCAGCTCGTTGCATTGGCGCAGCGGCGTTCGGGGTAACGGGGCAGCACTGGCAGCAGTGCATTATGCTCCGCAGCCTTTTCGCTCCCCTCCCTAACCTCTTCACGCCACTCTTTTTCCTACTCGTCTTCGACCTTCCTCCTCCGAAGTCATCTTGCAGGACCGCTCCAAAATGTCTTACTTCGTGCAGTGAGTCTGCCAGTAAGCCCAATCTCACGCATTGGCGTCAATCTATGATGGCCGTTCGTATATGCCTTTGAACCTAAGGCTTCGCGCTGACAACAACCCATCAGACACAAGTGAGCGAGCATCCCATTTATCACCCCTCTAGCGCCATCTATCTACACTACCGACTCGCCACCTGCCTGTAACCGGCGCAAACCTGCCACGGCCTTAACAAATTGGTACATTAGAAAACTACATTCACGCGTAGCCATACTTACTTGTAGGCCTCAGGCGCATTTGTTCGTGCTGGGGCTGGCGGCCCACTCCTTCTTACCTCTCCGTTGTTTTGTTTGATCGTTCAGTGGTCTTTCCGTCTTCATGTTGTGCCGTGCCTGATGTGAAACAAGCAGGGACTCATCGAAGTAGTTGTCACCCACCCAAGCGCGCACGCACATACTAGCTAGCCCACCCGATAGAGAAAAAGATGTGTGTGATCTATATTAAAGTGGTCACTCGAAAGCTACCGTACCTCACGTTTTTTATGGTTATTGGGTGCCTTTCAGTTTGTCATAATCGCAGATGCAAGTTAAGTGTGTCGGAGCAAAGGGCTTTCGAGAGCAACCGCAACCCACAGAGCAGAACTGCTGTGAGTTCTTTTGTGCCATTTCACCGCTTCTGGTGAGTACAGCGAGCTTTTATTCAGGCAGCCAATTCGGAGACGCTGGAGCGGTTGGGTCGGTATCTGGTAGTAGTGTCTACTTTGTAATGGCATCGACGCCTGCGCGCGGATACCTCGGAGAGTTTGATATAGTAGATTTCACCGTCGACAGAAGCTTGTAACAAATGACAAAAGTTGGTGCAATTCCATGTTGAGGCAAACCCGAGGAGGGGGTCTGTGGTGCGTATATGCATGCGTGCATGGTACGCGTAGCACATCTGCGTGTGTGTTGGTGCATATGGTTTTGTTTCGTGAGTGTGGAGAGGGTTTTGCTGGTGGTGTTTTGTGCTGTGATGTGTTAAGTTGCGCGAAGAGAGTCTTAGGTACACCCGTCTAGCTCAGTCGGTAGAGCGCTGGCCTTTTTTTTAAGCCAGTGGTCGTGGGTTCGAGCCCCACGGGGGTGCTTGCTTCTTTGCGATCGTGCGTTGGCACGCGAGCGAGCGAGCGAGTTGTGCGTGCAGTTGGTTCGCGCAGCTCGTTGCATTGGCGCAGCGGCGTTCGGGGTAACGGGGCAGCACTGGCAGCAGTGCATTATGCTCCGCAGCCTTTTCGCTCCCCTCCCTAACCTCTTCACGCCACTCTTTTTCCTACTCGTCTTCGACCTTCCTCCTCCGAAGTCATCTTGCAGGACCGCTCCAAAATGTCTTACTTCGTGCAGTGAGTCTGCCAGTAAGCCCAATCTCACGCATTGGCGTCAATCTATGATGGCCGTTCGTATATGCCTTTGAACCTAAGGCTTCGCGCTGACAACAACCCATCAGACACAAGTGAGCGAGCATCCCATTTATCACCCCTCTAGCGCCATCTATCTACACTACCGACTCGCCACCTGCCTGTAACCGGCGCAAACCTGCCACGGCCTTAACAAATTGGTACATTAAGAAAACTACATTCACGCGTAGCCATACTTACTTGTAGGCCTCAGGCGCATTTGTTCGTGCTGGGGCTGGCGGCCCACTCCTTCTTACCTCTCCGTTGTTTTGTTTGATCGTTCAGTGGTCTTTCCGTCTTCATGTTGTGCCGTGCCTGATGTGAAACAAGCAGGGACTCATCGAAGTAGTTGTCACCCACCCAAGCGCGCACGCACATACTAGCTAGCCCACCCGATAGAGAAAAAGATGTGTGTGATCTATATTAAAGTGGTCACTCGAAAGCTACCGTACCTCACGTTTTTTATGGTTATTGGGTGCCTTTCAGTTTGTCATAATCGCAGATGCAAGTTAAGTGTGTCGGAGCAAAGGGCTTTCGAGAGCAACCGCAACCCACAGAGCAGAACTGCTGTGAGTTCTTTTGTGCCATTTCACCGCTTCTGGTGAGTACAGCGAGCTTTTATTCAGGCAGCCAATTCGGAGACGCTGGAGCGGTTGGGTCGGTATCTGGTAGTAGTGTCTACTTTGTAATGGCATCGACGCCTGCGCGCGGATACCTCGGAGAGTTTGATATAGTAGATTTCACCGTCGACAGAAGCTTGTAACAAATGACAAAAGTTGGTGCAATTCCATGTTGAGGCAAACCCGAGAGGGGGTCTGTGGTGCGTATATGCATGCGTGCATGGTACGCGTAGCACATCTGCGTGTGTGTTGGTGCATATGGTTTTGTTTCGTGAGTGTGGAGAGGGTTTTGCTGGTGGTGTTTTGTGCTGTGATGTGTTAAGTTGCGCGAAGAGAGTCTTAGGTACACCCGTCTAGCTCAGTCGGTAGAGCGCTGGCCTTTTTTAAGCCAGTGGTCGTGGGTTCGAGCCCCACGGGGGGTGCTTGCTTCTTTGCGATCGTGCGTTGGCACGCGAGCGAGCGAGCGAGTTGTGCGTGCAGTTGGTTCGCGCAGCTCGTTGCATTGGCGCAGCGGCGTTCGGGGTAACGGGGCAGCACTGGCAGCAGTGCATTATGCTCCGCAGCCTTTTCGCTCCCCTCCCTAACCTCTTCACGCCACTCTTTTTCCTACTCGTCTTCGACCTTCCTCCTCCGAAGTCATCTTGCAGGACCGCTCCAAAATGTCTTACTTCGTGCAGTGAGTCTGCCAGTAAGCCCAATCTCACGCATTGGCGTCAATCTATGATGGCCGTTCGTATATGCCTTTGAACCTAAGGCTTCGCGCTGACAACAACCCATCAGACACAAGTGAGCGAGCATCCCATTTATCACCCCTCTAGCGCCATCTATCTACACTACCGACTCGCCACCTGCCTGTAACCGGCGCAAATTTGCCACGGCCTTAACAAATTGGTACATTAAGAAAACTACATTCACGCGTAGCCATACTTACTTGTAGGCCTCAGGCGCATTTGTTCGTGCTGGGGCTGGCGGCCCACTCCTTCTTACCTCTCCGTTGTTTTGTTTGATCGTTCAGTGGTCTTTCCGTCTTCATGTTGTGCCGTGCCTGATGTGAAACAAGCAGGGACTCATCGAAGTAGTTGTCACCCACCCAAGCGCGCACGCACATACTAGCTAGCCCACCCGATAGAGAAAAAGATGTGTGTGATCTATATTAAAGTGGTCACTCGAAAGCTACCGTACCTCACGTTTTTTATGGTTATTGGGTGCCTTTCAGTTTGTCATAATCGCAGATGCAAGTTAAGTGTGTCGGAGCAAAGGGCTTTCGAGAGCAACCGCAACCCACAGAGCAGAACTGCTGTGAGTTCTTTTGTGCCATTTCACCGCTTCTGGTGAGTACAGCGAGCTTTTATTCAGGCAGCCAATTCGGAGACGCTGGAGCGGTTGGGTCGGTATCTGGTAGTAGTGTCTACTTTGTAATGGCATCGACGCCTGCGCGCGGATACCTCGGAGAGTTTGATATAGTAGATTTCACCGTCGACAGAAGCTTGTAACAAATGACAAAAGTTGGTGCAATTCCATGTTGAGGCAAACCCGAGAGGGGGGTCTGTGGTGCGTATATGCATGCGTGCATGGTACGCGTAGCACATCTGCGTGTGTGTTGGTGCATATGGTTTTGTTTCGTGAGTGTGGAGAGGGTTTTGCTGGTGGTGTTTTGTGCTGTGATGTGTTAAGTTGCGCGAAGAGAGTCTTAGGTACACCCGTCTAGCTCAGTCGGTAGAGCGCTGGCCTTTTTTAAGCCAGTGGTCGTGGGTTCGAGCCCCACGGGGGGTGCTTGCTTCTTTGCGATCGTGCGTTGGCACGCGAGCGAGCGAGCGAGTTGTTAAGGCCGTGGCAGTTGGTTTCGCGCGCCGGTTACAGGCAGGTGGCGAGTCGGTAGTGTAGATAGATGGCGCTAGAGGGGTGATAAATGGGATGCTCGCTCACTTGTGTCTGATGGGTTGTTGTCAGCGCGAAGCCTTAGGTTCAAAGGCATATACGAACGGCCATCATAGATTGACGCCAATGCGTGAGATTGGGCTTACTGGCAGACTCACTGCACGAAGTAAGACATTTTGGAGCGGTCCTGCAAGATGACTTCGGAGGAGGAAGGTCGAAGACGAGTAGGAAAAAGAGTGGCGTGAAGAGGTTAGGGAGGGGAGCGAAAAGGCTGCGGAGCATAATGCACTGCTGCCAGTGCTGCCCCGTTACCCCGAACGCCGCTGCGCCAATGCAACGAGCTGCGCGAACCAACTGCACGCACAACTCGCTCGCTCGCGTGCCAACGCACGATCGCAAAGAAGCAAACAACCCCCGTGGGGCTCGAACCCACGACCACTGGCTTAAAAGGCCAGCGCTCTACCGACTGAGCTAGACGGGTGTACCTAAGACTCTCTTCGCGCAACTTAACACATCACAGCACAAAACACCACCAGCAAAACCCTCTCCACACTCACGAAACAAAACCATATGCACCAGCACACACGCAGACGTGCTACGCGTACCATGCACGCATGCATATACGCACCACAGACCCCCCTCCTCATGTTTGCCTCAACATGGAATCGCACCAACTTTTGTCATTTGTTACAAGCTTCTGTCGACGATGAAATCTACTATATCAAACTCTCCGAGGTATCCGCGCGCAGGCGTCGATGCCATTACAAAGTAGACACTACTACCAGATACTGACCCAACCGCTCCAGCGTCTCCGATTGGCTGCCTGAATAAAAGCTCGCTGTACTCACCAGAAGCGGTGAAATGGCACAAAAGAACTCACAGCAGTTCTGCTCTGTGGGTTGCGGTTGCTCTCGAAAACCCTTTGCTCCGACACACTTAACTTGCATCTGCGATTATGATAAACTGAAAGGCACCCAATAACCATAAAAAACGTGAGGTACGGTAGCTTTCGAGTGACCACTTTAATATAGATCACACATCTTTTTCTCTATCGGGTGGGCTAGCTAGTATGTGCGTGCGCGCTTGGGTGGGTGACAACTACTTCGATGAGTCCCTGCTTGTTTCACATCAGGCACGGCACAACATGAAGACGGAAAGACCACTGAACGATCAAACAAAAAAACGGAGAGGTAAGTAGGAGTGGGCCGCCAGCCCCAGCACGAACAAATGCGCCTGAGGCCTACAAGTAAGTATGGCTTCGCGTGAATGTAGTTTTCTAATGTACCAATTTGTTAAGGCCGTGGCAGGTTTGCGCCGGTTACAGGCAGGTGGCGAGTCGGTAGTGTAGATAGATGGCGCTAGAGGGGTGATAAATGGGATGCTCGCTCACTTGTGTCTGATGGGTTGTTGTCAGCGCGAAGCCTTAGGTTCAAAGGCATATACGAACGGCCATCATAGATTGACGCCAATGCGTGAGGTTGGGCTTACTGGCAGACTCACTGCACGAAGTAAGACATTTTGGAGCGGTCCTGCAAGATGACTTCGGAGGAGGAAGGTCGAAGACGAGTAGGAAAAAGAGTGGCGTGAAGAGGTTAGGGAGGGGAGCGAAAAGGCTGCGGAGCATAATGCATTTCCGCCAGTACCGCCGCTTCTTTTTTAGAAGATAATGCACACAAAGCTTTTGACTTCACAATTCATGGCCCCATACCTATGATCATTGCCTACGAATTGGCATATGGCGCACCAAATATACCTATTTGTGTTTGTTCTCAGGGGTAGGCAATGTTTCCTTATAAATCTATTATGTATTTCTTTCCAGACAATTTACAGGGTATTTTGTTACTGCAGGTTCTTCTCGAAGGTCTCATAGTGACGCAGGTCTCCAATTTTCAAATCCAGCGACTCCGACGCCCCCAGACCACCTGTAGCAGCGGTGGTGAATCTGTGATAACGGTTGTGATGGCGGCAGCTTGTAGGGAAGAAATCAATGTTATTTTAATTTTATTACTATTACTATCAGTCGCTGCTATTGGTGAAGCTGACTGCAGATTTTTACAGCGAGACTCTGCATGGGATTTAACAGTACGAAACCACTACATCCGATGTAGCGTTTCCAGCGAGCATTTCCAATGACCCGCGCGTGTTTCAAGCAGTTAGCTGGGTATCTCCACAAGCGTTGACCTTGCTATTATGGACACGTACCGGAAAGTAACCGGACGAGTTATTCATTTAAAATGAAGTTTATCTTGACGTCGCGCTACCTTGGTTCGCGCTGTTCATTTGCAGATGTAGCGGGGCAGTTTGGTATGAGTGTCCCGACAGCTTCACATTTATATTTCGCCATTTGGCGAGTGCTGTACGACGTTATTTCGTTCGCTTTCCTACTTCTACGGCTGGTTGGAATGAAGCAGCAAAAGACTTCAAGAGCATAGCTGGTTTTGATCGAGTTGTGGGAGCTGTGGATGGCGCGCTCATCAAGCGATCAAGATCACCAAACTTTTGGGGCTGATACTGCAGAAAATTTTACTTCATCCAACATGCAAGCAATTGTTTACAGAAACATGTTGTTCGTGGAGTTTTGCATTCGACCTGGAAGGCTGTAACGGTTGTATGACGCACAACTACCAATTCTTGGAAGATGGTGGCTATAAGTTGCGCCACTACTTGCTCACGCCACTTGAGCACAATGCTAGGAAGGCGCCCGGCATCAACAAGTACAATCTGGATCATTTGACCGCGTACAATCACGCAGCGCCACTTCCAAAACAGCCTCAGGGTTAATGCGAAATGCCATGTTGGCGTGATTTATAATCCACTTCTTTAACAGTGAAAAAGACACCTAGATCGGGTGTAGCTGCGGGCAATATGGGGAAGGAAATATAACGGGGACCCGTCGAATGGACCAACTCTTCTAACTCGCGATACATGTGTATCTTTGCGTTGTCGAGAATCACAATACTTCTGTAACGTGTCTGCTTACTCTGCACGACGAGTTTGGTTCGTTACAGAACTGAAAATGGGCCAAAGTCCGACAGGCCGTCGACCAGTAACTGTGCTTCCCGCGCTGGTGTCCACCCTGCTTGTGCGACAACCTATTTTATTTGCGTTTTCGCTCGTTCGCTTCGTATTCACCTGCAACTACCTACTCGTGCACTCCACACGTCTGTTGGCAGCTTCGATACAAAGACGTTAGCCGACGCTGCTCTAGTCACTCGGATTTACGTCTCGGACGCTCACCCTACGTGCAACCAGTCGGATTGAACCCACACAAGAATCCTGTGCCTCGTCATCTGTTTCGTCACTGTCTCCGCCCTCTTCGCACACTCGTCGATCGTCACTAACTCCTATCCTAAGCGTTGCGTTCGTCTAGTCCGTTTTCGAGTCGTTTGTCCTTATCACGGCGTCTTCCGAAGTGCTGCTTGCGCCTTTCGCCTCTCTTTTTGAAGTGAGCAGTCCTGCCCCCCTCGCATTGTTTTTTTCGAAGTGAGCTCGCACGTGGCACGTCGGTTGCTCCCTTCAGCGCTTCTTCGAATATCCGGCCGATCCCGAGTTGAAGCGTACCACTCACTTCGTCCAACAGGTGGCGTACCTTGCCAGCTGCTCCTCTCAGCCGTTCATGCGATCTTCCGTGCACTACTTCTCGTGATCACCCCGAACAGTCGCCAATCTTGCTTCTGTTGCTCGTCTAGCTCGTGCTGCTCGTCTGCGTCGCTGCCGTCACTGTCATTGCGCAGGGTAGCATCTGCCACTTTGCTACACTTCTAGAAAGCGGCCACGGATTTAAGAACGGTCAATCTTTTCACGGAACGCCTTGTGGAACTCTCTGCGCTTGAATGTGCCTCTGGCCACCTTCCAAGCGAAAATCCAGTCGAATTCATTGCTGCCAGCACTGAAACTCGCTCTCCCCGCCTAAATGGCAGATCGACCACTGCGAGGGTACCTCGCGGTGACCACGCGTACCGACGCATCGGCCGGCCTAGGCTGTTTTGGCTAAACCGACAAGCTGTTAAGGTCCAGAGTAGAAGCAGCTTGTTGTAGTATACAGCGATTTCTGCTGGGGCAGCTTTTCGGGCCCGCTTGCTTAGAACCTTACGGGTAGGGTGTAAATCAAAACGCAGGGCGCGGCAAATGGTAGCCTCTGACGTACTGCGTAGTGTCGGGAATCGAGCTTTAAGAGCGAATCGCAGCTCTTCAGTGTAGAAACATGAGCGAGACTCGGCAAATTCACGAACAAAATGACAGGCCAGCGCGAAGTGCCCCTTGCCTTCTACAGTTCTTCTGTTAAAAAAACATCCATACCACCTCTCAACTGAGCGATTCGATACACCGAGAATGCCTGCAATATGAGCCACCTCAACATCATAAATGCGTACTAATGTCACAGC
The DNA here is from genome assembly GCA_032158285.1 of Phytophthora sansomeana. Classification (NCBI taxonomy): domain Eukaryota; phylum Oomycota; class Peronosporomycetes; order Peronosporales; family Peronosporaceae; genus Phytophthora; species Phytophthora sansomeana. The sequence goes on from JAPDHH010000202.1 coordinate 1,104,108, forward strand.
TAGCCATCATAGATCACTTGACTTGGTCATGGTGGACTCGCACGACATTAAAAGACGAATGGCGGTTCTGCCATCCGCCATTCGCTACAAACTACTCACAACTCGCTCTACTATGTTGCAACTCGTCCTCGAAGTCGCGAACTCCTTCAAATCTGAACAACTAAATCGTCTCTTTCACTTCCACAACTCGTTGTTTTAAAACATTATCTCCGCCGAAATGCATGAAACGTACAGCACTTGGTACTGCTTAATCAGAGCCTTCAGTCAATCCTTGCATTGAGGTGCATTCCGACTTCAAATTTCTGCGGCTACAGGTTGCCAATTATCTTCGTCGTTTTCACTGGTAACGTGGTTTACCAATTCATGAGCCGCATCAATTCATGCGCCGTTTTTCATTTTTAGCCAATCCACTGGCTGTATTTGTTCATAAAAATCACTGATTGGTTGGAAATTTGGCCCATCAATTCATTACCCGCGCAAAATCAGCGAAATCAACTCAGAATCAGACTTTCTCAGATATTTTTGGGGCGACCTTCTAGCAACCAGTTGATTTCAGTATAATGATGTGGCTCATGAATTGATTCCTCAGATTTCGGGCTCAGGCGTGTTTGGTGCTCCATTTTAGTGCCAATTCTACGCTGTTAATATCGGAGAGTACGTAAAAAAATAGCGCTAATCCTCACCATTTCGGGTGTACCCAATTCTCGGAAATCGATACATTGGTTGTTAAGCTGTGACGCTTTATCCTTAACACCCTAAAAACGGCTCATGAATTGGTAAACCACGTTACATGTAGATGTATTATGCCTTTCCGATGTTTTGTCTAATCTGAAGAAAAAAGTATGTTTTTCACTGGTACCTACTTTTGTAATTCTGAGTTTGCCTCACATTTAAACTTCATTTTTATGGACAAAAGTCAGATTTAACATGAAGACCTGGCAGCCAGTAACCCCCTACGAACCAGCCAGACTCCGTTTGCAGACGAAGCGATCGGCATTCTGATTTCCGCAGCCAAAAACATAGGCCTAAAGGACCAGCGCTCTAAAATGACATTTTCTCTTGATCTGAGGTGGCGTGCCATTGTTCTCACTTATGCCTATGACATACAGTTGAGTGTAGTGACTACCCTGCTTGGCATTTCAGAGAGAAGTCTAACTAGATGGTACCAAAGATTCAAAATGACAGGTAACGTCGGCAAAAAGGCTGCTGCCGAGAAGAAGTCAAGGTGGCCCTAAGTGGTGTGTTTGTTTGTGTCAGAATGGAAAACCATGTGGAAGAACTTCTCGAGACGATTCTAGCTAAATTTCCGAGTGGTCTCTGCCTTTCGGACGCTACGATTTGTCTTGCCCTGCGCTTTGACCTGGGTTAACTCGCAAGGTGCTGACAAAGCGCGCTATAGGACAAAACACGTAGTCATCTAGAACAAAAATGACAGCATAACGACCTCCACACGTACACTCACGCCGTCGCCAGATACAGTCTGCCGCCTTGCCCCGCTTGTGGACGGGCTAGTCGTGTGTCCTTGCTTGCTAACGCACCAAACAGAACAGTCAAACACTCAGTAGTTAGGGCGCAAGATCTCGACGCCCAGGCGTTCCCTCAGGAATATCGTACGCTTCACACTGAGAGGTGACTGATTGTGTTTACGGGCATAGGCCAATCAATACCTTGACCCATAAATTGGACGTCCGAATTATTGATGCCGCAGCAAACGATTTGTCCCATCCTTGCTGACGATCCAAAGTCAGAATTAAAAGTCCGAATTGATTGGCAAAATAGAAGAAAGGCATAATACCACTCTAAGGCCGTGTTCGACTTGCTTAGATAATGTCATTTTGAAGAGATAATACGATTCCGGAGCAGAATCTCGACGTCGAACACGAAAAGCTGAGAATCGAATTATCTCTTCAAAATGGGATTTCCAGCTCGATTACAAAATTCAGGGGGGGGGCCGCAATTTTGGCGTCGGCAACCGAAAGAGCATTAAAGCGGGTGGTTTCCCCTCACGCGAATGACATCTAACTTGAAGACTAGTTTCACTTCCAGTTTCGCCCTCGAGAACACAAGCGACTGAGTAGGATGGTTAACGATAGACGTGCTGTCAATGGTGCGGACACTACTGCGAGGGCTTCGTGGAGTGAAATGGAGGAGCACGACCTGCTGGATAAGTTCCTGGATGCCAGGAACGATCGCTCACTGGCAACGGATAAAGGAATCAAGTCGAAGGTCTGGAATGCTCTGGTGCAGGCTCTCAACACGAAGCATAAGCGCACTCTCGACAAAGGTGGCTGACACAGAGTGCGAGAGTTCGAGTACATCCGCATTAACGCTACGTACGTGCCTGTAACTTTTTTGGTTTTGTGTTTGTTTAGGGCAGTACAAGTCCAAGCACGCGCGCCTTATGCAGGATTACGACCTGTATAAGTACATCACTAGTTTGAGTGGGGTCGGCGCTTGTCCTGACACTGGCAAACCGACGATGGATGACGACGTGCGGGAGCAGTTGCTAGCGTCCAAACCAAAACAACGAGCCAAGATTGCAGCAATTCGGCAGAATGGGTTTCCGCACGCGACGATCTGCTCCTTGATCGCAGGTTGGGTTTGCCCTTTGTGTGGCGTACTGTTATTTCTATTCTAATGCTTGTTGTTTTGCATTTACTTAGGAGACACTCGTGCTACAGGGTCACATGCAACCACAGTGGCAGCTTTAGCTGCAGAATTATGCAGCTCTGAATCGGACCCTGCCGACTCCAGCGGTGACGACGACCTCAACTCGACAATTGCGACTAACATGACTGCGGCACGTTTGAACAGACCTTCTAGCGAATCCGAAGCAGCATCAACCAGCAAGACGCCCACCAGCAACCAGGAACGCGTGAACAGAATCAAACGCATTCGAGGAGGTGCGCGCAAGACCAGCAAAGGTCAGAGAAAGCGAAAACAGGGGAAATCGTGCTTGTTAGCATACTCTGGGCCTATACCATGGGTAAGAAAGCAACTAATCGTTAGGAAGCTAGAGTGGTGTTGACGATGCGTTTTCCCCCTTACACCAGCAAATCAAAACTCTCGTTTACTCCAGTAGATATGCTGTAGCGTGTCGTAGTGGAGATGCACCTGTCTGCATCAAAGAGCCGGCAGTAGCGAGTTATTCGTTGGCGCACGCGCCTAAGCTCATGAGCTTACCTGCAGGAAGAGTTGAAAGTTTTGACGCAGATCTTCGTATGTGAACCACACCATTTACGAGACTGAAATTCAGTTTGATGCTCGAACACGGATGTCTTCGAAGTGAGATTCCAGGTGGGTCCAAAATCTTTTTTTGTGAGCGAGATCAGCGAAATCGTGATTCTGGAAAATTGGACTAAAGTCGAACACGGCCTAAGTTATTTAAAGTGGTAAAGGTGCTCGAACAGGAGTTAATTTGCACAAGTTGCCCAGAAATTCTGGGCCAGAAACATACATTTTGGACCAAAATGACGTCAATGCTTGGCTAGAAACACCGACAAAGCCAGCCAATCGCATCTTCCCATCGTGCCTCTTCATGTTGAGTGTATCATTCCGCTTCGCATCTTCCTCGATGGCATTCAAGTCGCTCCTGTTGTGCGTGGCGCTAAGCCTCTCGCTCGTCTCGGCCGCCAGTCCCCGCGGCCCCATCATCGGCGTCTTCGCGCACCCAATCTCCCAACATGGCGAGTACATCGCCGCGTCGTATGTCAAGTGGGTGGAGAGCGCAGGCGGTCGAGTCGTCCCCATTCCATACAACGCCCCCAAGTCGTACTTAGAGGAGTTGCTGCCTCAACTCAATGGACTTCTCTTCCCTGGAGGCGCAGCCACCGTCAATGACCGCGCCGAGCGGATGTTCCAATTGGCGCTGGAGCTCAATGACAAGGGCGTGCACTTCCCAGTGTGGGCCACATGTCTGGGCTTCGAGTGGCTTGTGCAACTCACAACCAAAGACATGGAGTCTCTGACCAAGGGACTGGACGCCATGAACATCACACTACCACTTAATTTCACAGACGCAGCTCCTACCAGTCGTCTCTTCAGTCAGGCCAGCTCGGAGCTCTACTCGTGGCTCAAGGACAATCCCATCACCATGAACAACCACGAACTTGGCATCACCCCCGAGAAGTTCAACCAGTACTCGTCCCTTACGGACTTTTACACGGTCTTAGCCACCAATATGGATCGACAAGGAGTCGAGTTTATCTCGGCATTTGAAGCCAAGGAGTACCCAGTATATGCCGTGCAGTTCCACCCGGAGAAGAACAGCTTCGAGTACGGAGAGTACGTGGATGGCACGCCCTATGAAGTGATCGATCATTCTCGTGAAGGTGTTGCAAGTGGTCAATTCTTCGCCAATTTCTTCATCGATGAAGCACGCAAGAACGACTTGCGCTTTGAAGACCCCAAGGTGGAGCGCAAGGCGCTGATTTACAACTACCAGACGTCCACGATCACGGACCCGGGCTTCGTTCAGTCGTACATCTTCAAACACGACTTCAATATGGACTTCTGGAGCGTGCAGATGTAAGGATGCAAGATGTGACGAGGGGTCTATGAACAAGGATGGAGGAGTGTATTGACGAGCACAAACAGCTACAGAGAGTAACTAAAAGACCTCGGCCAGCACAAATTGCGGCTTCTTCACGCTCGATGACACGAGTTTGAGCTTGAACGTGCCAGCATTCAAATGAACATCGTCTCCAATTTTCAAAGAAACATGGCGCTTCGAAGTCGTCTCCTCCTTCGTGTCGGCTAATGTGTTTGTGATTTCCACCTCGCAGTTCTCCAGCGCTAGTAGAACTGCTTCCGTCGGCAGCTCAAGTGACATCTCCGTATTTGCTTGGTTTTCATCACCATTCTCTTGCAGCGTAAACCGATAAACCCGGCACTCTGGTTCATTGTTTAGAAGTTCAATTCCTGGGCCGACATGTAGCGGCACGTTGCCGTTCGGTACCACGTCGGTCTTGTCCTTGAGCAGCTCAACTTCAACGATGAACGCAGGTAACTGACTCGTGGTAGCAACGTGAACCAACTTGTCCTTGGTGTGATCACGACAGAAGACGGCACCTTTATTCTGCACTAGGGGTCGAGGTTGCTCGCCGTACGGTTGCTCCACGACGTCGAGTGGCGCCATGACCACGTAAATCCCGTACTTGAGATGCTGGTGCCACAAACAAGTCGTGTACGGAGGAAACTCGGCACAAACGAGACGTACGGTCTCACTGCGCCAGCGTTGTTTGTGCAGCGGCTCAAAGTCCACGAGCACGTAGTCGACGTCGGGAGTTGCAGTCTCGTTGGTGTCCATGGGGCAAAAGTTCTTTTCGCTTTGAGAGGAAATTGGGATCTGACTGGAAGTGCTTGGACAGCGTTCGTTGATTATGGCATGGGCCTTTGGTCAAACGGAAGTTCAAGTAATCTGCAGGTGAAAGGAATAGACTTTGTCAGCTGTCTTCGCTTTAGCACTCGAATGCATAGGTACAACCCAGAAGCATTATGTCAAAAACGAGTAGATTAGTAGATTCAAGCCAGACTTGTAGAGCACTTCCTGTCCTGCGGTTCTGTATGAATGGTTTTGTTACAGTATCAGTTGAGTCGCATGCGTTGGAGCACTTCTCGGCTAATGCCAAGCGACTTAGTAGACCTCAGCGAGGATGAATTGCGTCCTTTTGGCCGACAAGAGCTTGATGTTAAACTTGCCAGCAGTCAGTTGGACATCGTCCGCCACCTTGAGCGACAGTTTACGCTCCGTCCCCACCTCTGGGTCCTCGGACGCATTGGTGACTTCCACTTCGCAGTCGTCCAGCACGACCAGCACGGCACCTGTAGGCAGATTGAGCGAGATCTCGGTGGTCGACTGAGCATCATCTTGTAGCGTGAGGCGGTACACCCGACACTCGGGTTCGCCATTCAGCAGTTCGACACCCTTACAGTTGTGCAGAGCCACTTGGTCATGAGCCACCACGTCCTCTTTCTTCTTGAGCAGCTCCACCTCCACAATGAAGAGCGGCGACTCGTGACTCGTGATCACGTGCAGCAGTTTGTCCTTCGTGTGGTCTCGACAGAAGACGGAGCCCTTGTCCTGCACGAGTGGACGTGGTTGCTGGCCAATCGGCTGCTCCGTCACGTTGAGCGGCCCCATGACCACGTAGATGCCGTAGTTGAGGTGTTGGTGCCACAGACTTTGAGTGTGTGGAGGGAACTGCACGCACACGAGACGCACAGTCTCACTACGCCAGCGTTGCTTGTGCAAGGGCTCAAAGTCTACGAGTACGTAGTCGACGTCCTCCTTCTTCGGAGCGTGAGTCGCTTCTTTCGTTGCCATTGTCTTGGATGAGGTTTTGTGTCTTCTGCTTGGTCGCGAGCAAGTCGGGAAATGAACTTCTGATTGGAAGGGCGACACGACCGCATGTCTGTCACACCTGCTTTACCTGCTTGCACATTTGCACCTTGTCGCAAGGTCTTCCACCCACGAAGCACAAGAGGCGAGTTTACAAGCGCTTGAAATGAAATCAAGCCGTCCACTGGTGTCCATCGGACTAACGACAATGTTTCCAAGATATCGACGCAATTGCTAGTGTCATTGTGGTGTTCTCCATCAAGTTGCGAGACGTGACTTTCTCGTCTAAAACCTCGTGGGCACTGTGTTGCAGTTAGTTCTCACGAAGAAGGCGACTGTGGCCTAGTTGGTGGATGTGGAGTTGATAGCCCTGTCGTGGGTTTCGTTGGAATGTTACAGCAGTAGCCGCAGTGTTGGCAAGCACTCATGAACATCATTGGAGAGTGGAGACTTTCATCACAAGAATCCCCCAAGATAGACACAAGCCAATGCTTTTTCACGGCCTCATCGAGCTCGTGTCTTATCATCTCAGAGCTCTTGGGAAATACCAACCGTCCGGGGAAGTTCATGGCTATTCTTCCTGCTATTTCAGTCGGCATCAGATTTAGAAGATGGCACTCTGCTCCTCGTCCAGACCAGGACGCATTTCCTCTCTCCAGCTCGTTCCAAGTGCTCGCCCTGGTAGTTGGCGGAGATGACGGGGATCATGTCGCGCGTTACTCCACATCGGAGCTCTGCGAAAAATGTTCCTTCAATGCAGCATCGAAACCGGAAAGCAGGACACCCAGGCTACAACAAGAAGCGCATCACTGGTGCTCAGCTCTTCAATTTGGTGAGACGAGTGGCTGGAGTGGCTGCAGCTTTAATGTATGCAAGTGTTGGGCTTCAGGCAGCATACAAGACCATTGATGTACTGCAAGGAACAACTGTCGGCACCAAGTCTTTCGGCACCATGGAAGCCGAACTCATTGTCGGGTACTGCGGAGACGGTCTCATTCGGGATAGTCCACTGGTAAAGGAAGTTCTAGAGGGCGACACAACTCCAGGACGCAACGAAACACTCTACCTTCAGTCACCAACCTCGACGTCATTTACGAATTGTGGAGACATTGAGACGTTCAATGCCGACATTTACAATAACTCGTTCCTGTACTCCGGTTTCTTGGGGCTCATCTTCACGAGTTCGTACAACCTCACTATTCTGCAAGATTTAGAGTTTATCATGCCGATAGTTGACTGCACCTCCCCTCCCTTAGTGACGGGAGATCCCAGCTTGCTTCGTGTATTCAACTTGGTACGTCGCAAAAGTGATCCCGAGGATGTCCACATCGTTGCCATTTCGCTATCAACACAGGACTACCGAGTTGACGAGCAGAGTCGAAAGGGTCCGGCTATCCTAGCCACACTCTTCTCAGTGGGTGACATGAAAGGTACAAGTGTGGACCAGTATTTCGTCCTTGGGCTGGATTATCCTTATACGAGTTCGCCAGCTTGGGACGTGTATATGCTAGACGGAATATCTTCGGACGGATACTGGGAGCTGTCCAGCATCCCTCGCAACGAGTCAATGGATGCGATCAAACACACTCGCACTGCTCGCCGTCGTGGATTTTATCTTCATGCCGAGTCGGAGCAGGCAAATATGCGGAACCTCTTCTGGAAGGTCGAGACTGAAAGTCCTGCTAGTGCGTTGTCGGTTTGGGAATGGTACGGAGAGCCGATCATTTTTGACTCGTGGGCCTGGGTGCACGGCATTCACCTCATCTTCGCATGGCAGACTATCTTTTCGCTGGGCGTTTTGTCAATTGTGGTTTTCCGGAACTTGCGCATGGGCAAGATTTGGATTGGCGATGCTTTTGCATCTGTATCAAATGGGACACTGATGATGAGAGGGTTACTGGTGTTGGCGTCCTGGTATGTCAACGAGTACTGGACACTTGTCGAGTTCTGCCTTGCAAATGCCAATGACATTTCTGGTTCGCAAACGGTAATTGTCCACGCTGAGCTTGCACACGCAGATCTGCTAGTTATGTTTCTCAGCATTATTGGATTGATTGGACGGTTTACAAAGGAGCGCATTGACCCAGCGTTCGCGCTGTTCCTGTTCGAGATTATTCATACGACTCGACAAGACATCATTCGTCATACAACTTCAGTGATGAAGACAGTTGTGACTTTTTCTGATGCTGAGTATCGTGCGGGTATTGCCACAATCACCGATGCACAGCGCGAGTTGTCTCCAATGCGTCTTTGGACGACGCACATGCTCAATGGAATCGATTTCAGTTTTTTGGCTGCCTCCATTTTCCCAAAGGTTCTGCTGGTTTCGCTTATCTTAGTGTATGTGGCTTTGCGAAAACTCTTCCATCGAGTGTATCCCGACCAACAAGGTACTGGCGTCACCGGACGAAGCAGTGTAGACCGATCTACCAACGAGAGAGCTGCCACCGCCCAGAAAGGAAACCTCACCAACTTTGAAATCTCCACCGGAGCAGAACTCGAAGCTCGGTACGGACTCATCTCCGACTACAAGAACTACGTCTTCTTCAAAGGTCTCAAGTTCGCCTCAGCCGATGGTGTGTACTGCTCCGGGTATGTGGTGGCAAATGGTCGATTTCTGGTGGGTTCGAAGGACTTGCTGTCGATCATCATGATCAAGGCATTTCGGTCTCGGTTCACGAATGTGTACGTGTACGCGGTGGACGGCAACACGGTTCAGCGTACGGCTCAATTGGTGTATCCGGAGACGTTGAGTTGGCAGGACTTGGTCTTCCTCAACATTAACATTCTAGCCTAATGGTATCGATGCTTGGAACTCGGGTAATTGATCAAGCTATAAGTTTCGTTTGTCAATGATCCCTATGTTTAGTTCGTCTTATATCGTAGAAGGCACATGTCCTCAACTTCTTCAATCTCACCGAACATCCATAGAACACAATATCCAATCAACAATGTCAGGGTGACAGCCCCATCCACTTGGCCTCAGTTTATTCACATCATACGATCTGGACAGAGGCGCTGTCTACTAGACAGTGTCTAGTACTTGCCGGCCTAGTCCATCTGGGCGATTGGCGGCCAAGACACTAAGATAGACTTGCGGTCGACCACCTTACTTGTCTTGTCCGACGAGAGCAATCGTCGAATTCTACCGTGATCTTGAAGCGCCATATTTACAGCGAACTCTACTACGGAGGGAGACTTGACATTTAAACTCGATCTACCATCTCCAGATTTACTTTCGCTCTGTTGGAACTCAGTCAATCTTGAGACCTGTCCATCGTACAAGACCCAAGCAACTCTTGCTTTCTTTTGACGAGTCAAATACCAATGGGCGATCGAGTGATTCCTCAAGGTCTCGTCATGGTAGTCGTGAAAAAGCCGATGGGTTGGCCTCGACCACAAAACCAGAAACCAAGAAGTCCGAAACTCAGTCGCAAGAAGCGAATTACACGGGCGCAACTATTCACTTTGGCACGTCGGGTGGCAGGAGTATTTGCTGCCTTGGTGTACGCGTCCATCGGCCTGAAAGCTGCAAATACTGCGGTGAGCGTCCTCCAAGGAACTCCTATCGGAGCACAACACTTTGGCAGTCTGGAATCCAAGCTCATCGTCGAGTACGCAGGTGACGGTCTCATTCGCGACAGTTCACTAGTCAAGAAAGTTTTAGCTGGTGACACAGCGCCGAGAAGTGAGACCGTGTACCTTGTGTCACCTACAGAGACGTCGTTCAAATCATGTGCGGACCTGGGCAACTTCGACCGAGAGATTTACAGCCACTCGTTCCTGAAAAACGGATTCGTGGGTCTCATGGAGTCCAGCAAGTACCATCTCCCGTTTCTCCAAGACTTCGAGTTGATTTTACCGGTTGTCGACTGCACCTCGCCTCCATTAGTAGCTGGCGATCCCAGTTTGTTGCGTGCATACAGCCTGGTGCGAGCCAAACTCAATCACAAGGACATTCGGATGCTCTCGTTTTCATTTTCCGTGCAAGACCATCGCATCGAGGAGCAGAGGCGACGTGGGCCAGCCGTCTTGTCAGCATTTTCATGGTGGAAGACATGCGAGCTACGCAAGTGGATCAGTACTTTTTAGTGGGGTTAGACTACCCGTACACAACTTCACCCGAAACCAACATGTACGCGCTGGATGCAGTATCATCGGAAGGATTTTGGGAAATGTCAAGTATCCCGCATAATCCTTCGTCTGAGCCCATCAAACAGATCCGTACGGCACGCCGTCGCGGATTTTATCTCCACGCCGAGTCCGAACAAGCAAACATGAGGAATTTGTACTGGGCGGTGGAGCTGCAAAGTCCTGCGCGAGCTTTGTCCGTGTGGGAATGGTATGGCGAACCGATCATGTCGACTCGTGGGCTTGGGTGCATTGCATTCATTTGGTCTTCGCTTGCCAGACCCTTTTCTCCCTTGGAGTCCTCTCGATTCTAGTGTTTCGCAACTTGCCAATGGGCAAAATCTGGATTGGCGACGCGTTTGCTGCGGTATCAACGTCGACTTTGGCGATTCGATCTTTAGTGGTGCTAAGTTCTTGGTACATGAACGAGTACTGGACTCTGATCGAATTTTTCCTCTCTAGCTCCAATGGAATCACTGGCACGCAGCACATTCCCATTCATTCGGAGCTTGTTCATGCCGACTTGATTGTGGTATTTCTGAGTGTATTTGGACTTATCGGCCATTTCTTGAAAGAACGCATTGATCCTGCGTTCGCACTATTCATATTCGAAGTGATCCACACCTACCGACAGAAAATTCCGCACTGGGTCCACCCCGTTCTGCGTGCCATCAAAGAGTACTCGGACGCTGAGTATCGTCTCGGTATCGCTCCACGCACCGAAGTACAGCGCATTTTATCACCGATGCGGCTTTGGACAACCCACCAACTCGATGGAATCAACTTTAACTTTCTGTTCATCTCCATTTTCCCCAAATACGTGATGATCGCTTTTGTCCTTGGGCTCGTGACAACTCGAAAGCTTTACCACGTATTCCACCCGGAACAACAAGGCGGACCTCTCACTGGAACGAGTTCTGCCGATCGGTCTACCAACGAAAGAGCTGCCACCGCCCAGAAAGGAAACCTCACCAACTTTGAAATCTCCACCGGAGCAGAACTCGAAGCTCGGTACGGACTCATCTCCGACTACAAGAACTACGTGTTCTTCAAAGGTCTCAAGTTCGCCTCAGCCGATGGTGTGTACTGCTCTGGGTACGTGGTGGCAAATGGTCGATTTCTGGTGGGTTCGAAGGACTTGCTGTCGATCATCATGATCAAGGCATTTTCGGTCTCGGTTCACGAATGTGTACGTGTACGCGGTGGACGGCAACACGGTTCAGCGTACGGCTCAATTGGTGTATCCGGACACGTTGAGTTGGCAGGACTTGGTCTTCCTCAACATTACCATCTTAGCTTAGTGTTGCTTAGTTGTTGTAGCAGAGATTGCAAAGAATACAAATGCCCTTTTGGCAGCAGCCTCTGCTAGCGAGGGAGCCGCAATGCACTCACCTACATTTGACAATAAGCTGAGGATGGAAAAAGTGATCTTATCGTAACTAGAAATGGCAGCTCGAGGACGATGCTGTGTAGGTGAACAGAACAAAACATTAACAATCACGCTGCGTGTTGTACGATGCAGCTTAAAATTGGCATCAACTGGTTTCAGTAACCACTTTGCTGCTTCTAGCTATTCTGAATATCAGCCGTACCAGTACGAGATAAGAGCGCTCGGTCGAAACAACCAAAGCTGGCCAGCGCGTATTGTCGACTCAACTCGAATGAAGTTTAGCAATATTTAGCTTGTGCACATATTGCGTTTCGGAACTTGTGCTAGTTTGTGCTAGTATTGATCTTATCGCCATACGGTAGCACCACAAATACCCACGACGTCCTGCACGACAAGAATCCACAACCGTGTCCACATTTCAATTCATCGCATCCAAAGCAAAAGTCCCGTTCGAATGGGCGAGCAAGTTTTCACCGACTTGGCCGACCTACCACCGAAAGTGACGCCAGAAATCTCGCAGAGGAATTCGATTTCGATCAAAAAGCCCCTACAACTCTCCGAAAACACCTCAGAAATCCAAATCTTGCGCCTGGCCCATCGCCTCGCAGTGTTCGTCGTTGCAGTGCTGTATGTGCAGATATCTCTTCAATCGTTTTCGACAGCACTTGTCATCCTCCGTGGCCAGGTATCGAAGGATTTGCCTGTTGAGGTCCACACTTCCAACCTCATTGCCGGATATGCTGGTACGAAGACAATTCATGAAAGTCCACTCATCCAACAAGTTCTTGGAGGTTCGACCACCCCCAGGAACAATTCGCTGTACCTCGAGACTTCTTCAGCGCAGTCCTACACGGGGTGCTCGGATGTCTCCGATTTTGCAGAGGAAATTTACAGCAACGAGTTCCTTCGGTTCATCTTTTCAAGACTGCAGATTTACGCATCGTACAATTTGTCGTATATCACGGATCTGGAATTGGTGGTGCCTGTCGTGGATTGCACTTTTGATCTGCTGGTTCTAGGCGATCGGACGGTTTCTCGCGTGTACTATTTGACACGCCACAAGAATGAACCGACAAAAGTTTTTCTGCTCTCAACATCCCTATCGGCTCAGGATTATCAGGTCGCTCAACAGTTCCAGCGAGGTGCTGCTTTGGTTGGGTTGGTTGCATCTATAGACGACATGCAAGCGACAGCACTGGATCATCAGATTGTTGTTGCGCTAAACTACCCATACGTCGCCGAACCCGAGTTTGCGTACTCCGAGTTGACCGGAACGGATGAAGACAATTACTGGTTACTCAAAACTCTAACGAATCCACACAACCAAGACCCAGCTAAGGAAGTGCGGATGGCTCGTCGCTTTGGCAGATACAAAAGTGACCCAACTGCTCAGTCAAACATCGAGACAGCACACTGGGACTTTTCCAGCGATCCGAAGACAGAATTACAAGAATGGAGGTGGCATGGTCGAGCGGTTCTTCATGATTCTTGGGCCTGGACTCACGCCGTTCATGGCATTTTCGCACTCACAGTCATTTTCAATCTGGTTGTGCTGTCTTTCATCATCTACCGGCATCTTCGTAGAGGTCACCTGTGGGTTGGCGACGCATTTTCCACAATCTCAAACATGCTCCTGTACCGAGGTGTGATCGTGCTAATTTGCAATCAGTTGAACGGATACTGGACGATCACGAAAATGTGCATTTCAATTGGAGACTCCATCACGCAGCAGCACAGCATCTACTACAAACCGGAACTCGTACATGCAGATTTGTTGTCGGTGTATCTGAATTTGGCGAGTGTTTTGAGTTATCTAACTCGCGAGCGCATTGATCCACTGGTAGCATTTGCGACGTTCGAGCTTGGCTGGGGGTATCGTCTGGAATTGGCAAATTTGTTCCCTGCGTTGAGGAAGCACATCGTGAACTTTGCAGTGGCGGATTCGACATTGGGTTTACTGGAAGTAAGCCCCGCTCTCGCAAGCTTATCGCCGATTGGGCTCTTGACAGCGTATGCGATCGAAAGTGATCGAAAACCGGTCGTGTTTTCTGCCGTGATTTCCATCTGCAGTCCTATCGCGCTGATGTTGGCGTACATTGTTGGCCGCAAGTCGACTCGATATATGAGCGTGAAAGACGACAAAAGTGACCTTGTGGTTTGTCGCCGGTCAAGTTCTTACAGGAAAGGACTTCGGCTGAATGACATCACGTCGTTCGAGTTTGCGACTGGCGCAGCGCTAAAAAAGCGGTTTGGAGTGATCTCTGGCTACGACAATTACGTGCAGCGAGACAGTGGTCTCTCAGCAACAATTGATGCGGTGTATGGCAATGGGTTTCTTGTTGTAAATGGCAAGTTCCTCATCGGCTCACAAGACCTACTGCCACTGATCATTATGAAGCTGACCCGCGTACGCTTCGCTAGCATTTTCGCCTACGAAATCTTGGAAGGAAACGCGGTGAAGGAGACGGCGCAGCTTGTATACCCCAAGACAATTAGTTGGTCGGACATTTGGTATCTAGACGTCACCACGCTCACATAAAAGTTCATTCGAACCCGTGAGCAAGAAAATTAATTCTCTGGATTTTAGATCCAGAGTTTCTACAGGGTGCGATTCAGCGTAAAAACAACTCTTTCTTCTAAATTCTACTCTAAGACTAAAGAATTTCATAACATACTCAAACAAAAATATTAATACCTCTCTGTAACAGTAGAACTCTCAGATGGAAACTTAGATTTTTTAGTCCAAAGTGGTGTCATTCCTCCTCATCCTCCTCACGAGCCGACGCGGAGAGAGCTCGGTATACTGTTACTGGGCTCGCCCGTTGGGAAAACTGGTTCGAGAGCCGGCTCCCGACTAGTTTTGTAATTAAAAGTGAACCGCTCCATAAGCCGTTACAACTTGGGCTCCATTGCGCCCGATTTCATTGGTGGATGCCTGCCTTCTGGTAAAGCTGCATAGTCAGACATGTGACGGGTCACACGGCACCTTGCGCTAGAGGAAGCTTGACTTCCGAGAATATACAAACTCTCTGTGAACGGCAGTTCACGGGTCCCTGGCCAAAAGGGAAGAGTGTAGATTTAAGAATGACTATATTTATAGGTGTTTCTAAATTCATCTACATACAAAATGCAAGTCACCTATAGAGTTTCCTAGATGTGTATCCTATTGGTTGGTTTTGAGAGCATGTAGCCATGATGTGAGTGACGAAGCTGTGGTGTATCCACACCACAGGACCTCCACTTAGTGATAGGGCACTCTTCGTGGGACCCCGTTACATCCTCCCCCACTTAGGTTCGGTTTACCGACCAATCAGGACGAGTGAAAGCGAGTCACACTCTTTCACTCTTCGTCGATTGATATTGACTTGCTGCGGCGGCAAACCGCGCAGCGGCTCATTCCAGTTAGAGCCTTTGAGCGACACTACGCTCTTCTTCTCGGTCTCCACGTCGACCTCGAGCATGACTCGCTCTGGAGCATCTCGTGGCGCGAAAGCGCGCCCCAAGCCTGCTGCTGCGAAGCAGCGGGCTAAGAACGCTAAGCCTCGTGGCGAGGGTTCATCCCTCAAGAAGGAGGCCGATGATGAGGCCTCTAAGGCAGTCACCTCTCGTGGTGACGTGCCAGCAAGCGCGAGCGCGAGCTCGCGCCACAGCCGATCACCGGATGTCCCTCAGGACGACCGTACCAACCCACGCTTCGTCACCGGGACGACAGTCCGGAGCCCGGCGATGATAGGGCTCTGAAGGAGTTCCCAGGGCTATCCGAGGACTCCGAGGGTGGTCAAACACCCCTGCCCAGCGAGCACAGCGACGACGGCATGCGCTCACCCGCGGGTGACCACGATGGTCACGAGAGCAAGTCGCCGGAGCGTCCAAAGAGCCCGGCCGACGAGGCCAGGTGTTCGCCTGCGGCAGGCGGCGACGAGGAAGAGAAACCTCGTTCGCCAGCGAAGAACCTTTCGCTTGCCGAAGGTTTGGAGCGGGCTCAAGCCGCCTAGGCCTCAGCGGAGGAGGCCAAGCACACGAAGAAGCGTAATGCTTCGAGGTCTCCACGTCGTGAGGCGATGGAGACTGGAGGGAGCTACAACACCCTCGTTGATCCTTCTTCCAGCGGGGAGGAGGAGGGTGCTGTATACGAGCCCCAAGAGATCTCCAACGATCTCGATCGGCAGCAGGAGGATTTCCAGGCTGCTCGACGAGTACTAGAGCACTCGGTGCCAACTCAGGCGTCGGGTCCCGGTGCCACCCCGCAGGTGACGGGGGATCCCACTCACAGACGTACTGGCCACCAGAGGAGGGCTCTGGGGTCGCACTTTACTTGGAGCAACTCGTTGCTCCTCGTGGACTCATTGGTGGTCACACTTCCAAGGGCGCTTACGAACGCGCCTTGGTACAGAAGGTCGCCTTGTTTACCGAGAAGATCGAGGCGGCCAGGTGTGTGCTCCTTGCACAACACCGAATCCCTTTGAAGGATTTCACGACCCGCCGAAAGAAGCCCGAGAACCGTGGGGGTCTCTTTCCGGTCTGGAGTTACACTTGGGTTCAGCCCGAGGTGTGTACCACCTGGCTTGCCAGTGAGGATGTCTTCTGGCAGTGGGTAGCCTCTCGTGGCTACTCACAAGAGTACCTTCGAGGGCTCAAGGACGAACGCACGCTGTCCTCCATCTTGTACCAGCGCGATCTCCGAATTGAGTTCTCTCCTTTGGTCAGCAAACGACTGCTGCCAAAGGAGTTCCAGAAGTGTGATGCTTCAAGCGCTCATGATGTGCGCGGGTACGGGCTGTTTGCGACCACGCCCGTACTGCGTTCGGGTAAGAAACCACGAACTACTTACGAACCGGCCGTCGCTTCTGTTCCCAGATCGCGACAGCCTTTGGGCAGTCTGCCTGGAGCCGTTCAATCGGCTCCCACGAGTTCTCGGAGTCCGGGTAGCCTCGCCACTTCACAAGGAGTTGGCGCTGACCACGGAGGCGTCGCTCCCGGACGACTCGTTCTACGTGGAAGTGGGTCTCTCCGTTCCGGTCCAAAAGTGGACGAGGTGCCCTCGTACGAATTCGAGTACGAGGAACCTCTGAGGAGCCCGTCGCCGCGGCGCTCCTCTCGCCCAAGTGCTCCGCCCGTTCATCCGTCGGAGAACGAAGAGGTGTCTCGCCTCCGACAACGTGTCCTTGTCCTTGAGATCGCGTTGGGTCTCGGGACTGGCGGTGCTACTCCTGCCGAGTCTGGGAGTCGTGGGGTCCTCGCACGGCTTGAGGACCGCCTGGCCCAGATGAGCCGGAACGTGTCGGCGCTCCAGGATCGGGTGGACCGTCGGGCCCATTCGTCCGACATGGACGAGGCCTATCGCCGGATCCAGCAGCTGCAAATGGCTGTTTGGGATATGGAGAGACAGCCGGGAGTGCAGACGTATGCGCATCAGCAGCCGTCTGGTCCGGCGTACGCTCCACCGCATGGTCAGGCATACGCCCAGACGCACACTCCTGCGTTTGCGAAGCTGTACGGCTACGGCGCGTACCAGGCTTACCTAGCCGCCTACGGGACCCCTTCAGCTTATGACTCGAGCCGTGAGTCTTCCGTTTTCCAATCTTGGGCTTACGGACAGGGTCGTTCGTCGGCGCCCGAGCCTCCTTCGAGCCTCCTTCTCGCTTTCAGGAGCTGGCACCTCCTCCTCGCGAAGAGGATGGATCGCCTGGGGAGCAGTCGGCCCCTGCGGATCATGATACGGCTTGAGACGCCCCACGTAGAACGTCGGGTGCGTCTTCATGGACTTAGGCAGGTCGATGGTGTACGCTGCACCATGCCTCGCCAGGACCGTGAACGGGCCAATGAAGAGATGATTCAGCTTGTTGCTGCCGACAGAGCTGACAGCGTCAAGCGGTAGGTTCTGAGTGTCGAGTAGGACTAACTTTCCCACATTATACACATTTAAGTTTCCCCTTCCATGTTTGTCTGAGTACTCCTTTTGTTTGTCCTGGGCCGCCGCCATTGCGTCGCGGACCCTGCTGATGACATTCAGCCGTGTGTCCAAGAAGGACTCCACTTGTTTCCGCAAGGAAACTGGTTGCAACTCAGCAACCTGGGAGGAAAGGGCTTTCCGATCCACTCCCCCACTTAAGATAGAGTCTTCGGTGCCGCCACGCAAAGTGAGGGGCACCCGGGGTTTACGAAAGCCGTTCAGGTAGAACGGCGTGAACCCGGTGGAGCGTTTTCCAGAACGCATGCGGTGAACCGCGGGTCACGGTCCGAGACAAACGTCTCCGGCAGACCACGATAGCGGAAGACGCCGTGTACAAACAGCCTAGCGGCATGTTTACCTGTGACCATGTCCGGCACCGGAGCAAGGTGTACCATCTTGCTTAGACGGCACACGAACACCAAAATACCGGTGTTGCCGTGCGCATCGGCCGGAGGGACGAAGATGAAGTCGAGACTCATCGACTTCCAGCAGTCTGCCGGGATAGGCAAGCTCTGCAATGGGGCGGAGGCGTGCCCCGCGAGTATCACACGCTGACATGTTTCGCATGTCTTGACATAGTGTGCGACCCACTTGTACATGTGGGTCCACCAAAAGGCCTGCGAGACCGACAAGAAGGTCTCCTCGCGGCCGAGATGCCCGCTGGAGGGCGCATCGTGCGCCTCCTGGAGGATGTCAA
The DNA here is from genome assembly GCA_032158285.1 of Phytophthora sansomeana. NCBI lineage: Eukaryota > Oomycota > Peronosporomycetes > Peronosporales > Peronosporaceae > Phytophthora > Phytophthora sansomeana. The sequence continues at coordinate 1,122,619 of JAPDHH010000202.1, forward strand.
ACTTGATGTCCTCGTCGTCCGGGACGACAACTCGCGGTGGTTCATTGGGCTCCACCCGATAATAGAGGAGCCCATCCTGCCACTCGTATCGGTGGAGCCGGGAGCGCTGTCGCGGCGAGAGCCACGACGACTTGGCGCCCTTCCCAGAGGCCATGAACCGCACCAGAGGCGCGAGAGACTCGTCGCCACGATACGCCATGCGTATCCGATCGTAAAGATCCGTTGTCACCCGTGTGATGTGGGCCAACTCGTAGTCAGGCCTGCGTGACAACACATCGACAAGCACATTGAGCTTGCCCGGCTTGTACTCGACGCGGAAGTTGTATTCCGCGAAGAACGACAGCCACCTCGCCATCCGCTGTGATAAGTGGGGCGAGTTGGCCGCCGTTCGCAGGGATGCGTGGTCGGTGTAGATCACAAAGGGCCTAGAGCCCAGAAGATGCACCCGGAACTTCACAAGGGCGTACTTCATGGCAAGGAGCTCCTTGTCGTGGACGGGGTAGTTCCGTTCGGCAGCCTTGAGCTGCCTGAACTGGAACGAGATGACTCGTTCGTGTCCGTCCCCGTCGTTCTGCAGCAATGCACAACCGATGGCGTAGTCGGAGGCATCACAGACGACGCTGAACGGCTTCGTCCCGTCCGGCAGCGCCAGGACTGGTGCCTGCTGGAGGCTAGCCTTGATGCTATCAAAGGCATCCTGGTGTTGGCGCTCCCAGTGCAAGTCAGAGTCCTTCTTCAGGAGGTCTGATAAGGGTCTAGCCAGACCCGCGTACCCCGCACTGTACTTGTGCAGGTAGTTGGCCAAGCCCAACCACTTCCGAAGATCCTTTTGGGATCTGGGCGTGGGCCAAACCGCGATGGCTTTGACCTTCTCTGGGTCGGCCCGAACACCGTCGTTGCTGACGAAGCAATTGAGAACCTTGATCTCTGGTGACGCGAAGACGCACTTGTCGATGTTGGCATAGAGCTTGTTGGCTCTCATGACCTCCAACACGCGACGGAGGTGCTCGATGTGCATCTCCATAGCCGTCTTGCCATCCTCGGCACGGCTATGGACGAATATATCGTCGAAGTACGTCTGTGCAAACGCACGGAGCGGCCTGAACAACTGCGTGACCAAGCGATTGAACGTCGCTGGAGCATTGGACAGGCCCTGTGGCATGACAAGCCACTCCCAAAGCATACCGCTTGGGGTGCTCACTGCTGTGAGCGGGATGTCTTTCTCACGCGTCAGGATCTGGTGGTATCCGTCCACTAGATCCGGCGCGCTGTACAGCTCGCAGCCGGCCATGTTGTTCAACAACACATCCTTTCGTGGGATTGGTGTCTGGGCCGGCACCGTAGCGCTGTTCAGCTTGTTGTAAGCGTGAACCAGACGCCACTTCCCGTTCGGCTTCCGAACGCAGAAGGTTGGCGTCGAGTGCGGGGACTTCGACTCCCGCACCATGCCTGACTTCGCCTTCGCGGCGAAGAAGGCATCAATGTGTGATGAGGCGTCTCAAAAGTTTTCGACCGCGCCCATCGACCGTAAGTCAACCCCCACTTCTGAAATTTGAGGTCAGCAGAGGATGACACATCGTCAGTTCACCAAAGATTTGCTGTAATCTGAACTGGCTCCCGTTCTCCAATCCAACATGTGGTGACTCCCGGATGATGATCCCAGATCCCAAGTCATACTGCCTCGGTGGTGTGAATCCCAGCTCATAGGCGATCCCGGATCCCAGTGTTGTGTCTGAGTCTCATAGAATGGTCCCAGATCCGAGTCATGTGGTGGAGTGTGCGCTGCGGAGGTTTTCGATCCCAGATCCGAGTTCACGATAGGCGTCCCAGACTGACAGAAGAGAGGATGCTGAGACTCTGTATGGAGACTGGTCGCTGAGATCTTTGTTACAAGATTTCGCGCAACTGCCCCGGAAGAGTCGCTTCGGAAGAGTCGCCAAAATCTTTCGTGAAGCGACGCCGCCACCGGATACCGTGGTACACATCAGGTCAGTGGCAGGTGTCAACATCGGATTGCTTACCCTCGTTGGCCAATCGCAAGTCCGGATTTCAGGAATGTGGGCGAGTCCCAGACATTTATTTTGGATTGACCAATCGCAGGTCGTGATTTTATTCAAGCCGCGCACAAGCCAAGCTCTGTCGTCAGTCTCACCTCGAAGTCAACATGTACCCAAGAGGAGGAGAGAGTAGTGAAGCGCACCCTATGCTTAGTTAGTCCTTGCATTTGCATGTGTTTATTGTGTTCAATCAGAGTTCAATTTGCCCCGTAGACCGCAAGTGCGTTCGATCAGCCTCGACACTACTGTTCTCGTGTAGAGCAGGTGGTAGGCGGGTGTAAGGTGATCATCCCAATACATTCAACTCCAAGTTAACCAAGTTTATCGTGTTCCGGCGTGGTTGACTTTGTTATTTCGTGTACTCACTACTTGGTCTTCTGTTCGGAGGTTTTCCTGTGGTGGTTTGTGTTTCCGGAAGAAGGTGATCTTTTGTGGGGTTTCAGGCAGAGCGGTATCCGGGATAGTGGTTCTCGGATTCGTTGGTTGGTCCGTGTGGCAGTGGCAATCCGAGATGGTGGTTCTCGGACCCGCTAAGTTTCTCGCCTAAATTGGCGTGGTGCACGGAAGTCCCAGCGTGTGGGTGAGTGCGTTGGATTACGACAGGTCTATCCCAGACCGACAACTCCTAGTGTCGTCCCAGACTCCGGGTCGCAAAGAGAAGAAGTGGAAGCGGAGTCAGTCAGCCGTCCCAGACTCCGGGTCGCAAAGAGAAGAAGTGGAAGCAGAGTCGTCCCGGTTCCGTGGCCGGAACCGTAGAGTAAAAGAAGAGGCCGTCAAGGCTTGAGTCCAAGGTCTGGAAGAAAGAGGACAGCGTTTGTGTGAAGTGAACTCTATATATCGAGAAAAACCCCGGGGCATTTGGGGCGAAGTCAAGACACGTGCAATCTGGGACCTGCCAAGTCCGAGGGCAGCTTCACTTGGTGTATTTGGAGACAAACTGGGATCGGAGGCAGCTGGTGTGGCCGACGCACGTCTGGGTCTAATCATGCAACGACTTCGGTTAGATCGGATCCGCGTGGCTCAAGACGAGGAGCTCTGGATCGCCAACTTCAAGAAATATCTGAGAGGTGACATCGACGAGCTCTCTCGGCGAGAGGCGAAGAATTGCCAGAAGATCGCGTCGCAGTATGAAGAAGGCGAAGGCGGTCTGCTGTACTATCAGGTGCGAGGCGACGAACTGGCTGAAGATCGGGATACGATCATGAAGCTGGTAGTCCCGGAGACGCTGCGTGAAGACATTCTTCACCATTACCACTCGAGTCTGGAAGGAGGGCACCAAGGCATAGGTCGCACGTACCAACGTGTGCGACGTCACTTCCACTGGCCAGGGATCTTCAAGAGCGTCCAACGCTTCGTCGGGGAGTGCACCGACTGTGAGACGGGAAAAGGCCGACCCACGATCCAAGGTGAGTCGCCGGGGAACATCGTCGCGACGTATCCGTTCCAGGTCATCGCCATGGACCACATCCCATCACTGCCCGCGTCGTACAAAGGCAACACAGAGTTTCTCGTGTGGGTCGACCTCTTCACTGGATTCGTCATCGTGAAGGCCAACGCGTCGCGAAACGCGCAGACCGTGGCCGAAGCATACGAAGAAGCCGTCTTCAGGCGCTTCGGTGCGAGCGAGGCCATTAGGCACGACCGAGAGCCGGGCTTCATGTCCGATTTCTTCCGGGCGTTCAACCGACTCATGGGTCAGAGACAGCGGGCCACGCTTGCGTACCGACCTCAGGCTAACGGAGCTGCGGAACGAATGGTCCAAACGATCACTAGGGCGATCAAGATGTACATCACGGACATCGATCAACGCGACTGGGACGAGTACGCGGAGCGACTTACCTTCGCGCTCAACACGGCTCACGATCGGACGCGGGACGAGACCCCGTTCTTCTTGGTCCACGGCTGGGATCCCCGATCTACGCTGAAAGCGACGCTCGCCGTCGGAAGTACGTCACATCGGGACGTAGAGGCAAATCGCTGGAGGTTCCGGATCCAACGGCACTACAAGTTGGCACGAGCACAAGCGCTTGAGTTAGTCCAGGAGGCGGTGGAAGCTAGAGCCCGTCACCAGAACGAGGTCGCGACTGAACATCCGATCGCGACCGGCTCGCGAGTATGGCTGTACCTAGATCGGGTGAAGCCGGGCTACGCGCGCAAGCTCGCGCACATGTGGCACGGGCCGTTCCGCGTCGCGGACATGGTGAGCGCGTACGCCGTCCGTCTAGAAACCGAAGGCACGCCGTACCAACTGTATCCCGTCGTCCACATCTCCAAGCTGAAGCCCGTCCGCGAATTCCCGTCGAGGCCCGCGGTGCGTCTGACAACGCCGGGCGAAGAACGTTTTGACTTCGACGAGGAGCTCCTGCCGGAAGACAGCTGGGAGGCGCAGGACGTCTTTGAGGTCGCAAAGATCTTGGACGTCCGCGAGGGACGCGCGACGAGGTATGGTCGAACGCGACGAGAATTTGAGGTGAAGTGGAAGGGATACCCGGACCTCGACTTGGGTTGACGAGTTGGACCTGAACTGCGGCGGGCTGTTACGCGACTTCCTGCGACAGCGCACGGGACGCCACCGGTTCGAAGTAATGCAGTCACCCGAGAATGCGGGTGAGGCAGAGCCAGGTGGGTGAGCACCTTAGGGGTGCGACGGAAGTTGGCAGGGAGGCTGCCGACAGGTGGATTGGTGGAAAACCTCACTTCTGGGAATGGCCAGGGTGAGGGGACCAGTGGGAATGTCTGGAGGACCGGCCTGTGCGCCGAAGATGGGACGACGGAGGGTATAATAAAGAAAAGGTGGAAGGAAATGAATGCAGATGCAAGAACGTGAATTATAGAGTTAACGCTGCGACGAGCTACAGCTAGACCTAGATCTCCTGAATGAACTTGTTCTCGAGACGAGGGACGGAGAAGGCTGGGTGCGCGCGCGTCACGGCGCATTGGACGCCAGTGTCCATCTCGGCCACAGTCAGCGGAGAGCGGAAAAAGCGTCGCCAGGGCTCCTGTGCGTCGACTGCGTCCAGATCCTCTTGCAAAGTCGCGTGCTGGGCGTCCGGATACCATCGTCCTGCGCCAGAACGACTGGGCGAGAAGTGGAGCACCATCGGGTCCAAAAACAGGTCCATGTCCGCAAGGCGGCGGTGGAACAGTTCCTCGACGAGCTGCAGCACGCTGGAGAAGTGATCACCGGCGTGAGAGCGACGGGAATTACGCTGCCGACGCCACACGTCCCACTCAGAACCACTCACGACGAGTTCGTGGGACGACTCCCAATACGCTTGGGCCCAGTGCTCGAGGTGGACGCGATATCGCGCCACGAAACGTGCGAACGAGGCGTCACCTGCCGCGAACGTCAAACACGGTACCAGCTGCGTCAGGTATCGCCACAGTCGAGTGGCGTACAACGCGTCGACATTCGCGCGCGTGACGAGCGCAGCATCCCAAGACGGGGGCTCAGGCGCCGGCATGGAGGGATAGATCCACGCGGACGGAGGCAGACGAGGACGAATCTGGCGAGCGGAGATGGTGGTTAAACGCAACCGCCGAAGGGAGCGGGACCAGGGCGCGGTTTGGCGACGGCTCCAGACGTGTCGATCGCTCGCCGGAGGAATCACGGGCGAAAAGAATGGGGCCGAAGCCGCATCGGCGGCTGAGTCAGAGGAAGACGACCCGGCCGACGACGACGATGACGAATCACCATCGCCGCTGGACTCCTCAGTCTGAGATCGGAGAGAGCCTCCCGACCCATTCGATGGCGCTGGGCTGGCAGAGCGCTCACGGGATGTAGAGCGCGCCCGCGAGGCGGAGCCCGAACGCGACCCACGACTGGCCTGGGATGTCCGAGTCGACGAGCTGGAACGCGACACATGGCGACGTAGGCGGCGACGCTTGGTGCGACGGTTGCGGGCCCGAGCGGCGCTGTCCGACGAGGAGTCCGAAAGCGTCGACCCCGGACGCGGACGTTGAGCCGCGACGCTGTCGGAGGCCGCGGTGTCAGCAGCCGTAGACGAACGCGAGCTGCGCCGAGGCGAAGGAGTGCTGAATCCCTGAGAAAGCCCGGCGCCAGGAGAAGGCGGAGGAACCCCAGTACTAGACCCACCAGGAAGAGCTGCAGTCGGAGAAGACGAAGGGCTTGGTGGCGATGAAGGCCCGGGACTTCGTCCCGGCCTTGGAAGGGGCGATGCAGGGGCAGGCGATGCTGGTGGCGTACAATCCCTGCCCTCCTGAGCTAAATCAGGATCGTTGGGAGGAAGTGGAACGGCGGAAGCTACCGCGGGACCCACAGTAGCCTTGATCGAGCAGACCAAGTCGTCCACCGCGATGGTGCCACCCGCAGCGTCGACCACAGCCACCAAACGAGCGGACAAGGCGGTGTTAACCCGACGCGCGGTCTCCCGACCCCGTCGGCCTTCACGCAGCAAGCGGCGCCCAGCCGCCGCACGGTCATCCATGTCGCGACGGGTCCAACTGCTCCTCGAGTTCGACCACCTGAGCACTTAGCCGATGTACGCGGGTATTAGACGTCTCGCGCGCCTGCTCCGCCGCTCGCCGAATATCCAACCAACCGCGGCGATATTGGTCGCTGCGAGAGATGGCTTGAGTCTCGGCAGCCTGAGAGCGAGCTTGGTCGGCCTGTGCGGCGATGCGCGCAGCTTCGGCAGTAGAGACGGAAGCTTCCAGGCCACGGGCGCGATCCAGGTCACGCTGCCGTTCCTCAGCGTAAGCAGTCAACAGCGCGTTGACGCGTCGAAGGTCCTCTTGAAGCGGTGCGTTCAACTGGCGAGCCGACTCCGTCTCAGCACGGCTCCGGGCAAGCTCGTCGCGGACGACACACACCTCCTCGATGAGAGCGACGCGCTGCTGCTCCAAATCCTCGGAGGCACGAACCGCGTCGTCTCGCGCCTGTGAGACGACCGCAACCTGGGCTTGGAGGTCGGCAGACGCGTCTTGAGCAGTCGATAGGGCTGCCCATACTGTCGAGGACTCCCCGTGGGCTCCAGCGAAGCCATTACTCGACGCGTCGTCTTGTAAAGGAGCCGCCACCAGCACGATGGGCGGCGAGATCGAGAGAGCAAGCTGCGTCCGCAACCTCACGACGTGAGCCCGCTCGGCAGCAAGCTGTGACGCCAAATCGGAGACGTGAGCGTTCCCGACGGCGAGCTGTAATTCCAGTCCGGCCGCGTGGGACTGCGCCGCGGCGAGCGTATCCTGGGCGGCGCACGCATCCTCGTACGACGACGCTTCCAAGACGCGGAATCGCGTCTCCCAGTGGCGCGATTGGGATGCAGCTGTCTGGAGATCGGCGGCGAGCTCGTCCAACCGGGTGTTCTCCGACTCCAGCTCCTCGACGCGACGTTGAAGCCGGTCGAACGCGGCCATACCAATGTCGAACCCTTCGCGACTGCGTCGGAGCAAGGCCAGGTTGCGGCCGTGAAGAACGGAGGCATGGGCAGCGAGACCTGCGTTCAGCGCGGTGGTCTCCTCAATCCGTGCGCGCAGAGCCTGATTGTCGGCGGCCAAGACGTTCGCGTCGAACACGAGGCACTGTACGGAAGAGACTCGACTGCTGGAGGACGGAAATTGCACCCGAGGAGGAGGGATCAAAGCTGGACGACCGAAACCGAGTCGACAGACGTCGCAGGAGCTGCTGGCCAGGTCTTCAGTGTTAATAACCGCGGAGATGAGTTCCCCGCGTCGTCATCGTTCGACGACATCTTGGATCGACCTGTACACACGATCAGCGAACAGAGTTGGCAAAGGAAGGACGCGAAGGCGAGTTCTGCTGCAGCGCACGTACCTGGGGAGTGCTCACGCACCAGCGGGACGGTTGTGGTGAAGTGGCCTCCGAGGAAAGGCGCGAGACCGACGAACAAGACGATGAAGGATGCACGGCGACCAAGACGGGAAATTCTCGGAAAGCGACGGATGTGGCCCGGCTATGTACCCCGATCAGGAACCCCGATTGGGAAACTAGACCCCGATTTGGAAACCCCGATCTGGGATCCAGATCGGGAACTCAGATAGGGGACCCCGATCTACGATTAGGTCATCATAAATCAGGTTGAAGATGGAGAAGCGCGCCAGGCACGACCCGACGCCAATGGTTTAGCCAACAGTTAGTGGCATAGGATAGGATGTATTCAGTCCTAAATCTACTTCGTTCTACCCAAGAGATCTTCTCCCCGTGGAACGGGAACCACCAAGCGCCGGCAAGTCGAACCGCCCCGATAACGCGGTCCCCCGACTCTTGGTGGGTTAGGTGCTCACCCCCAAAACCCCATGCCCGACAGTAGGGACACGTTAAATAATCCCGTCGCAAGGCGCGCCTGATAACCCGCGCCCCGACGAAGACCCGTGCTGGCCCGATAACGCCGCACACCAACCGCGTCGGCCTGATAACGCCACGCAAGACTCCAAGGACACGCCGGCCGGAATTCGCCGCACGCCCAAGGGAAGAAGGACGCCACTGCGCACGAGCCGGACGTCCAAGTCGTAGAAGACGAGAGAGAGAAGGTCATCTTCTTCAGGCTCATCCCCCCGCACCGATCTCCGCTCCAGCCAGAGATACGCTGCTCAAGAACCGGGAATAAACGCCCGACGCGACCACGCAAGAGGACGCGACGGGTTTGTGCGAGGACGAACTCAAGGGGACTTTACCGCTTTAATTTCTGGACGGCAGGCGCAAGCAAAAGCCGGGAAGTTCAGCTGTTCGCGGTGAGTTCACTCCCCACTCGGTTTGGTCATACCCCGAGCTTCGGAAGCAGTGGGCTCCATCGAATAAGACCGCTTTCAAGCTACTATCAACCAGATGGACGGCAGGCGCAAGCAAAAACCGGGAAGGTTCAGCTGTTCTGTGTGTTGCGGCGAGTTCATTTGCTCCCAAGATTTTTGCAACTCGGTTTGGTCACTCTACCCCGAGCTTCGGAAGCAGTGGGCTCCATCGAATAAGACCATGAATGAATTCACTGCTAAGAGCGGGTTCAACGCGTTGTAACGTGAACCCACAACACACTTGGAATGCGCTAATTCGCGATCGCACCAGACACGCTACGGACAAGTGTCCTAAGTGCTCCACTGTTGCCATGAAGCACCCCATAATCTTTGACGAGCGGGATTATGAAGTAAATGGGGATCCTAACGACTACGCTGCTTACAGGCACTTGTCCGCTTCGTGGATCTGTCGCTAAGGTCATCACCACAAGTGGGAAGCGGTAGTTGCTTCGCGCAAAGACTTTGAACAGATGTCCAATTTGTGCCAATATGAAGGAATGCCATGTGGATATGCGTGCAGCTCGTTTGCCAAGTTAGCACCTCAAACGCTACTTGACGAGTGGGAGATGAAGAAGAATCCTCCGGCAGACCCCATTGTGCCTTGAAGTAGCGATGAGTACTGATGGGTATGCAAGAACAAGCACGAGTAAAATCTCGCGTTGATTGTCGCTGCACCAGAGGGTACGGGTGCAAGGTTTTCAAAACAAATCGGAAAATTGCACTCGCGACATTTTCCATGAACTTTTCCCAGACAACAAATTCAAGAAGAACATCCAAATCTCTTAGACATTTAGATCTGGATGATTCGTGTAAGGAAGTGTAGAAAAACAAGCAGTACACGAGCAAAATATTGCATCTCCGTCTAAACTTTATTATTCAAGGTAACGTTTATCAAAAAAATTACTACTACATTGAGCTGAAGTTAAATTTGATTAAAATTTAGCGCTATAGTGATTGGCTCCTCAACCAACATTAACTTCATGGATATTTATGTATGGAGCTTGTGCAGTTTTGAGATGGCAAAATGACATATTGAGCCTACGTTTCGATTTAGTCGTCATCTCGTATTAGATGCTTAACTGTAACCTTTAATTTGAGCTAAATGTTAGGAATACTAGCTAACTATTAGATTGATTGCTAATGGTTAATCGTCTTAATTTAATCTAAATGTTAGTAGACGTTTTAGTCTTAATTTAATCTAAATGTTAGTAGACGTTTTTACCGCTAAATATAAATATTTAGCTTGAGACGTCGCTGTACCCAGTGTATCGATTTGATTGCTTCTGGTCGTAAATAACTACAGCTTTCCATTTCATCCAATCAGCTATCACCATCTTCTGTGGCCAGCGTCAGTGTCGTCCTGCATCGACCTGCGTCGTCCTGCATGGAAATGAGTGCGTTCCCGGTCCAAGTTCCTGCACCCCGCCAAGGTGAACTGGTTCCCAGGCCACATGGCTCTAGCTGAACGCCAAATGGTGGCGCAGATGGACGCCGTGGACGTTTTGATTGAGGTGCGCGACGCTCGCATCCCCTGAAGCTAAACCAATCCCGTGCTGGAAGAGGCGTTCGGCAAGTCCAAGCCGCGTCTCGTGGTGTTTAATAAGAGCGACTTGGCCAACTCCAGTATGCAGCAAAAGGTGGAGACGCAGTGCAAAAAGCAGCTCGGACAAGCCCACCGACTGCCTCTTCACGTCCGTCACCAAAGGCAAGCGACTGCAGGCCATTTTGCAATGGTGTAACAAACACAGCGGCGCCCAATTCAAGAGCACGGCAGGCTCCATGGTCATGGTGGTGGGCATCCCCAATGTGGGCAAATCGTCCACTTATTAATGAGTTCCCGACGGCTGTCGAACTCGCAAAAACTGGCGAAAGGCAGGAAGAGAGCCACGGTGGGGCCCACGCCTGGTGTCACCGTCCGCAACGACATCATTAAGGCAAAAGGTAGGAATTGGGTGGAGGAAGAAGGGGAGAGTACAGGTTATTGACGGTCGTTGTTATTTTATTGCAGGTGAATGACAAGCCGGCGGTGTATGTGGTGGATACGCCGGGTGTCATGCTGCCGCAACATTCCGTCAGCCGAGACTGGCATGCGTCTGGCGTTGACAGGAGCGATCAAGGACGAAGTTGTGGGTACCGGGGATTAATTGCAGACTACATGCTCTTCTTGCTCAATCAGATCAAGTCGACGCGGTACGTGGACGCGCTGAAGCTGCCAGGCCCGACGGACGACATTGGGGAGCTCTTTCGACTAGTGTACAAACGCTGCGGCGCGCTCGGCAAAGAACCAGATGAAGGCAGAATCGTCTAGCGGCTCAATTTCTGCTGCAGGAATTCCGTCGTGGGGCATTTGGCAACTTCACGCTCGACCCGATTGAGACTTCACCGAAGAAGGTCATCAAACCTGCGCCTTCGTCGTAATATACAAAAGGAAAAATGGGAGACCGTGAAATGATGCACTCGCAGCCTCGTTCCCTCATCCAGCCCGCAGTTTCACTCACTAGATGCGTCAGTGGCCTTCAGCCGCAGGTTCGAGGATCAGCACCCCAAGCGAATTGGTCCCAGGTGTGAGGACGAGAACGAGTATTCCACTATTCTTGGCCGATGTCATGGTATCAACGTGGTGTCATCCAGTTTGCAAATTTATCGCAGCTCCCGCAGATCTGTTTTCGCTTCGTCCGCTCACTCGATTTGGCTCGGCAAGGCGAAACTGCTAGCCAGCAACGCGTGAACCTTGTCAATTCGCCGTACACAGATAGCTACAGCAAGACCAGCCGCAGCACGCGACCCAAAAAAAGCGTGCCGATAGCAGGCGGCGCAACCGCCGCCGAAACGCGGGATGATTCCATTCCCACTTTTCCACACGGGGCACACTAGAATGACAGACGCGCCCACACGGGTGTTCATGTCGAAAGTGATCCCGAAGGACGACTCCGGCAAGGTGATCGAGATGGCACGCAGCAGTGGACGCAGTGGCACCAACCACCACAGCAGCTCTCCGACAAATGCAGCACCCAATTCTCCGAAATCGCAAAATCCCGGGAAGTGCTCCGGTGTCGCCGCAAAAAGGGACTCGCCTGCACATCATGGGCGCGAGTATGCAGGACCTCAAGCTCAACTTCTTCCGTCCTCGCAACAGCAGGAAAAACTCGACCCCAAGCCGTCAGGAGGACATCGGCATTTCAATTGTGTCACTGCAGTTTTCCAATGCAGGAAATGGAGCAACAGTTTTCGGTGCGCAAGGTGTGTCAAGTACCAGACGCGACTCAAGTTTGGTGCCGGATTCACGGCATTCTTCATCCCACTGCTGGTGATCATGCAGGTGAGCTTCAAGACCAACAACGAAGATGGTGGCAAATGGACGCAGCTACCCCTCGTCATGGTGTTCCCAGCGCATCGTCACCTTTGATGGGGCGTTACTTGTCATTTTCTTCCAGCGGTTCTTCATGACGCACATGAAGTGGTTGACAGTGGTCTGCCTTGTCGGGCAAATTAGTGCACTACTGGACACCACCGCTGCAGGGACTATGGTGAGTGAACGCAATATCTGGGTGCAGTTCATTTTCTCGCTTGGTATCACCAGTTCGACGGGGTTGACGTTCCTGAAGTCTACCACGGTGCTGGTGTGTTCAAGTATTTTTCTTCCTCATCTTGGCGTGGGTGCGATTTGCCAGCAAAACGACTTCGGAACAGCTTAGTGCCCCGGGTACAAGTGAGCGCTTGCAATTATCATGTACTCAATCTTGCTTTGCTTTCTGTCGTGGAACTGGGAGTATGAAGAACGTCGTGATTTCGTGTTGACTGAGAGACTTGCCCAAGAAAATGTGATGGTACAGATGACGATGGAAATGACAGGTTGGTTCAGTGGTGGTGCTGCGGATCAATCACCCGACAGCGGAAACAATGCTGGTGGCATTCTCAGTGCAAACTGCCATATTGATCCGAAGGACGTCTTGGTGAAGGAAGAACTAGGCGAAGGTACATTCGGTTGTGTGTATGCTGCCTCGTGGAAGGAAACGCGTGTGGCTGTCAAGAAAATCACGCTGCAGGGAGACACGAAATCCATCGTAACCAGCTTCGGGTCTGAGGCAAGCGTCATGGCACAACTACGTCACCCGAACGTGGTCATGTTCATGGGTGTCATGGTTCACCCAGAATTTGTTGGACTCGTGATGGAGCTAAGCCCCAAGGGTAGTGTCTACAGCGTCATTCACAGCGAAGATGTCAAGATCGATTGGTCTCTGTTGCTGCGCATGATGGTAGACTCGAGTCGTGGAATGCACTTCTTGCACTCGAGCAAGCCACCCATTCTTCACCGAGACCTCAAGAGTGTTAACCTGCTCATCGATGCCGACTGGCGCTGCAAGGTCTCGGACTTTGGTGCTTTCCAAGCTGAAAGCTTTCCGAGAAGACCAAAACGAGTCTGGCGCGGCAGCTAACGCCAACGCAAGTGCCAAAGCAAACGTACCCTGTGTGTTTATCGGTTCCAGCGTCTGGATTGCACCTGAAGTGTTTAAAGGCGAGGATCACACTGAGAAGGCAGATGTATACAGCTTCGGTGTGATCCTGTTCGAGGCTTTGAGCAGCTCGGTTCCGTACAACTCGATCTCGGTCGATGCTGTTCCTTTCGTGGTGCAGGCTGGAAAACGCCCTACCGACTTCCAGGCGCTAGAACTACCGCCTGGAGATGCCATGCAGGATCTTTACAAATTGATGACCAGGTGCTGGAGTGCCGAGATTTATGCTCGACCTTCCTTCTCCATCATCATCTCCACGCTGCAGTCTATTCTAACCAAGCACTGCGGCGATGAGAAGTGGGAGGATCACATCATTTACCCGGACCGGAAGATCGTTAGCGCATCAAATGCGCCTGCGGACGACGATGGTCTATCCATTCGCGAAGAGGACTTGATCGTGGATGCAGCAATCGGTCGCGGTGTTTTTGGCGTGGTGTACAAGGGCAGCTACTTCGGCACTCCGGTCGCCATTAAAAAGCTCCACGTTAGTGGTGTCCCCAAGAACACGTTGAATGAGTTCGAGAAAGAGTGCAGCATCATGAAGGGTCTGCACCACCCGAACATCGTGTTGTTCATGGGCTCTTGCTCCAAGCCTCCAACGCTGTTGCTCGTTACTGAGCTGCTAGCAAATGGAAGTTTCTTCGACATCTACCACAAAATGCCACGTCCAGACACAGCGCGACAGTTGCGTCTTGCATACAGCGTGGCTTTCGACATGGCAAAGGGACTGGCATACCTGCACAACCACAATCCAATCGTGATTCACCGCGACCTCAAGTCTCAGAACATCCTTTTGGACGACCGGATGCGTACCAAGATCGGCGACTTTGGCCTGTCCAAATTCCGTGATGTTGGCAAGACCATGTCAATCTGTGGTAGCCCGCTATGGGTGGCGCCGGAGGTGCTACGTGGTGAGAAATATGGCACCCCGTGCGATGTCTACAGTTTCTCGATCATTGTGTGGGAAGCGCTGGCTTGGGGTGAGCCTTACCCAGATCTAGGTTCGAGTGACATTATGAACGGTGTTGCTGGTGGAAACCTACGCCCGACAGTTCCCGATGGTACACCTACGGCGCTTGCACGATTATTAGAAGAATGCTGGACCAAGAAGCAGGACCAGCGTCCGACCTTCAACGAGCTCGTGCCAAGACTTGAGGCCATGAGCAAGGATTTTGCAACATAGATTTTTCTTCTGTTCAAGTACCTGGAATCCCGATTCAGCCAGCTTCGTTTGATCCTCCTTCTTTACTAACCTCCGCTAACAGACATCCCTACACTTGTCGTGAAACATGTATTTAATACAAGACACGTTACTCTATCATCTACTCTAGTTTTTTCTTCAGCTGGAAAAGCCAACTGGAAGACGCGGTAGTGGTGGTTCAGCGATTTGATAGTGTGCAGCTTGAAAGAGCTCAGCAGCACACCGTCCTTGGGATTAGCGCGATCAAAAACTACACGACGAGCTCGACTGTGCACTAATGCCATTGCACACATCGCACACGGCTCACGATCCAAGTACACATCGTATCCCGTACACAAGTACGACTCACTCTGCTTCTCCAGTTTGATCACTTCACTCTGCGGCGTCGAAGTCGTCACAGAGTCGTCTCCTTCACCACACTTTTGCTTTTTGCAAGCGACCTCCTCATCTACTTCAGACTCTCGTCGGCGATCACGCTCCGCCACTGCGTCAATTGCAACCATCACGGGATGGTACAGCGTCGCAAACTTGAATTTGTCCTGCAACTCACCGCTCACTTCCGACGTTGCAACCTGTTCGTCTGCCTCCGGATCCACCACCACAGCGCCCCACGCACAACTCCAAATCTCTTTTCTCTCCGTCTTGACTCTCTCTCCACACTGCACCGCCACCTCCAGACATTTCTCCATCTTTTCCTTCTCCTGCTTCCCAATTGGCGGCAACGCTGCAGCTTCCTCCACGCTGGCGTGGAAGATCAGCGGCCAATTCTTCGTGTGCTTCTCAAAGAGCTCACGAGATCGTGGCGCGAGCTTCAGCGCCTCCGCAGTCGTGAGACGAGCCTCAAACATCTTCTCCAATTGTTGCAACTCGTTGGAGGGCATTGCAGCGTCCGGATCATTGGAATTCAAGGGACAAACGAGCGCCACGAGCGTTTTCGGAGCTTCCGAGTGCTTTTTCAGCCGCTTGAGGTGGGCGAATCCGAGCTCCGCGAGCGGCTGAAAACTCGTCGACAGGTGCTTCATGACCTTGGAACCGAATTGCGCGGGGAAATCCAGCGCCACGAAGCGCTGCTGAGCCTCCAGCACCTCAGGATCGAGGTGCTCATCTGCGGTGACCTCCACGAGCTCCATTATTGACTCGTCAGTCCAACAGATTATTGATGTGACAAACATAAATGGACGACCATCGAGATCGTCCATTTATGTTTGTCACATCAATAATCCGGCTACATCAACATGTAGCCATTTATAGCGGACCATTTGTGTTGGTGTTGCCTGAGTCCACTTTTCTTCTGTTGCATGTCATGTTGTCTACGAAATCATCGACTGCATCACCGTTGAAGCCAAAGGTTCTGCCGTTTGCGTCTTCTACGGACTCGACGTTGCATCGTCCGGCGTGGCGTAGCACTCGAGCCATCGAACCATCACCGCGAAGTCCTCGACGGGTGCGTTCGCTCTCGGCCTTTATGATCGTCTAAACTCTTTTGACTTCAGTTCACGTGAGCTATTGGTAGCCACCGTCTCGGTATCGAGGTCAGCTACGTTACGATTTACTAGGACCTCCAAGTCCTTCGCCCAGCACAGCACAACCAGAAACTACAGTAGTGACGTCGATTGAGCCTCAACTGACCGACATTAGTGTCCCTGAAAGCCCAAGCAGCCCCACCACTAACAACACTGACAACCCAGTGAGCCCAAGCACGTTATCTGGTCCTCCAGCAGCGAGTGGTGAGGGCGTTGCAAAATGTGACAGGGCTGCTCTCAGTTCGACGAATCTGGACGAGCTGCGGTGGTTCCAACATCGATGGCTCGATAAGCATGGCAGAAACAGTAACCTCAAAGCAACTCGCGAGCAGCTAGCTCTCATGCGGCGCTGGTTTGACTCACTGGACACCGACGGATCCGGTGAAGTAGGACTCGATGAACTTGTAGACCCCTTGGTATCGGTTGGACTAGCTGGGAATCGCAATGACGTACGGCACCTGATTGAGGAAGTAGACCTCAATGGCACCGGTAGCGTCACGTTCGACGCCTTTTTGAACATGCTTTACCCTGAACGGGTCAAGCGAGAGCGAATGCGTAGGTTTCCTCCTCCACTGCACACACCCAAACATCGGCCTCCAGAGCGGCCCGCTGTCTCACCGGGCAGGTGTGGAATGAGCCCCAAGTCAAAGCGATCAAGCCAGGTGAAGACTAACACTGGTGCCAACCCGGTAGCGCGGTTATTTGAGAATCTCCAAGCTGGCAAATTGGGTGATCTAGCCATTCCGTTCCCCGTCCTCATCACTGCCTATCGCCGGCGCATGTTACTAGACGCACACATGGCCGAAAACCCAGCCACGAAAAGGTAAGTCTTCTTTCTGCTAGTGTCCATTACGTGCAGAGCTCTTCAATTGACAACCCACTATCTGTAGAGTTGGGTCGTCCGTGTTGAAGGCGCTTGAAGCATCAAGACAAGGAGAACTTGGTGGCAGATGTGTACGACTGGCGAAGAACGCACTTTGACCTGCAACTGCCGTCTCTGCCTTGACTTCATCGGTCCAAAACTGGTCAAACTCCTACATGCAACAGTGACACCACTACGCAATGAATGAATTGTTAAGCAAGAAGCGACCAAGAAATAATTATAACACAACTGGCATCCTTCCTTCCTCTTCCTGAATCAATCTCGCCACTTTACAGATTCATTTCAAGCCTCGTCGGCTTCTGCTAAACACTCACCTGGCCGGAGGCAGCTCCACTCACAATGTCCTATGTCATCGCTTGAAGCAGCGTCGCTGTCCTCGATGGGGAGCCATGAACGCGAGAAGGGATTCCAGAACAAACCGGGCCCGACTCTTGTCTACTTGTTCGACGAACCACCATCACTAACAAATAAGGCCAGCTCAGCCCCTTTCAATACGCACCAGATCAGGAAATTGGGCAGGTCCGCAGCTTACAAACACACGCCCCGCCACCTCCCTTTGGCTTCCCGTGACCCAAGTTTGTTAACGGGGTCCCGTGGTGTTCCGCTTGCTCGTTCTGATAATTTCCTTCCATTGTAGTTCTCATTGCGTCGTTGTTTCTTGCCGCCACCTTCACATTGTCGTCTTTCGCTCATATTGGGTGGAGAGTTACTTGGCGTTCACTGTACTCATTGGTGGGGTCTTCGAAGAGCCACTAGTACTTGTTACCGGCTTTTGCATAGGTGCCTGCGAGGGCTGTGAGGCTTGAGGTCCTGAGGTCGGAGCGCCCGGATGCTGCTGGTTCGGGGCAGCGCCCGGTTGACCGCCGGCCTGGCCGGGACCTCCTACTTTTGTGCGCTTAAATGCGGCAGCATTTGCGGCTGCAGCCATTTGTTGCTGAGATTGTGAGAGCGTCCGCTTTTGTCCCGCCAGATGAGCAGGATCATTGCCACCGTTCTTCATTGCATCACCTCCATTTAAACTTGAGCTGCCATCACCCTGCAGATCATCCGAGCCCAGTAGCGACGACGAAAGATCTAAATTCAGAAAGTCCGAAGATTCACCGAGACTCATGTCCCCACTCATGCGCTGCTGCTGATTGGCGCCACCATTCGCAGTACCATTCCGCTGGGCTTGGGCTTGAGCTTGGGCACGTGCTTGAGCTTGGGCCTGAGCTTGTTGTTGCTGCTGTTGCATGAAGTTCGGGTTTTGTCGCTGCTGCATCTGCTGTTGCATTTGCTGCTGTTGCTGCATTTGACGCATCGAATTCTGGCGTTGGAGTGCTTGGTTCTGCTGATACTGCTGCTGTTGCAGCGTGTTTTGGCGCTGCATTTGAGCCTGCTGCTGCGCCTGCTGCATTTGAAGCTGCCGCCGCTGCAACTGAGCCTCTTGGAATTGCTGCAATTGCTGCGGGGTCAACTGCTGCCGCATCTGAGGGTTCTGCTGCATTTGCATTTGCAAGTGCTGCTGCTGCATCAACTGCTGCTGGGTCATTCGGTTTCCGTACGGCATGTTGCCTACAACGTGGCCTTGAGGACCCATACCGGCAGCACCCGGATTCATTGCCATTCCTGGAGGAGCATTTCCAGCCATCATAGCAGCGTTACCGGTTGCAGCTCCAGCATTAGCTGGTGCGCCTGCGCGCGGATTTCCACCAGCTTTGTGCTGTGCACGAGCTCCCATCGTAACTGCCAAGTGTTGTAGTCGAGTCTTCAATGACGAAAAATCACCATACTCATCACGGTTTTTAGCCGTACGATAAAGAGAATCCTCCAGCCTTCTAGCCATATCCGGCAACCGTCGGATCCACTCAGCCGGTGCATCTGGTTTCCGCTGTTGCAACAAACTAACACTGTATCATATCAACCACAGAAGCAAATCGTCAGTCATAAAATTATACGCATGCTATCACAGAGGGGGCGTACATTTTGCCGATCATCTTCCGGCGCAAAGGAAGGTCGTTTTCAGATTGCCATGCAGCCTGAGAGTCGCTGCTACCACTCCGGAGTTCGTCCGGCTGAAGCGCGCTGTTGTGCTTGCTGTTGCTGCTGCGCCATTTGTGCAGCGCGCATCCGCGCTGCAGTCATCATACCAGCTTGCTGAGCGTTCTGCTGAGGGCCACCCATCATCATGTTCGGATTGCCATATTGCCCATATGCCGCATTTCCAGGCGCACCCCGGGCCATTGTAGGATTTCCTCGCTGTTGCATATAAGCGTTTGCGCCCATAGCCATATTCTGCTGGCTCGCAGCACTTTGGCTCATCGAAATACGGAGAACCTCCATCGGAGGAGGGATTAAATCAGGATGCTGCATCATCATCGCCTTCACACGTGCAAACTCTTCTTCGTAGGACGAGGTCGGTGGTCTGTAAGCCTGACCGGGCTGGCCTCCCATGTACTGCCCAGATGCACTCGTAGGTGGCGCACCGCTAACGCCTCCTGGCATCTGGTGCATTTGCTGCTGATACGGTTGTCCAGCAAATTGCTGAGGCTGGCCGTTCTGCTGGTTCATCATCATCTGATTAGCATACTGCTGCTGTCTCTGCTGCTGCATTTGCATTTGCTGCTGTTGCTGATTGCCGATGTGCGGCCGTGCAGACGAAGTAGTAGACGGCGCGGACGTGGTCGCACTGCTACTCGTGGCGTTGCCAGAACTAGCAGGAGCCGAGGAAGCAGCACCGCTGCTAGATGTAGGTCGAGGCGCTGAAGATGTCGCAGAAGATGGCGAGGGCTTCGTACCTGCGGATGCCGCTGTCGATGTGGCCGTGGCTCCGCTGGCCGCCTCCGTCTTCAACGGCGCTGACGACGTCGTAGCCGCACTATTCGTTGTTGAGGACGTCGAGTTGGACGCCGGCCCGGATGACGATGCGCTGCTCGTCTCCTTCTTCGTCGCGTCGTTCTCGTTCTTTACGTTCATCTTGTTCTTGTCGTCTGCAGAGGAAGAGGCGTCCGTGGTCACCGTAGAAGACGCAGTTCCAGTCGTAGCAGAAGATGGCGCCCCGCTCGCCTCCAACTCCGCACCGAAGTAATTGGTAGCCATATCTCCCCCCTGACTGGTACTTGGAGCACTGGACGTAGGCGCGGACGTCGTCCCTGATGCGGGGGCCGCGTTATCTGCGGGTTTGTGGTTCTGTGCGCTGGGTGAGGGCTTGGGGGAGTCTCCGAAGCTGAAGTCGTTGTCTCCACCACTGGGCATCGAGGCGAACGGGTCGTCTCCCAGGCTCTGGACGCCCGTGGGGGTTCCCACACTGAAAGGTAAGGCGCCACCGCTCCCACCATTCGGAGAGTTGCTCATGGGCGTGTTGTTGGTCCACGAGCCGAGCGAGCCCAAGTCCAGCAGGTCTCCACCGGCAAAGTCGAAGCCGAAGGAATCCATGGCGATTGGTTTAAATACAAAAGAGACTACGAGACGCTGTACGAGCCGAAGGATTCCGTCTATCGGTCGCAGATCAAAGAACAAAAAAAAACAATTAGCTATACGAGCAACTGAGAGGCGGGGAGGGGAGACGGACGGAAGCCACAAACCTGGCTGGTGAGATGGAAGCTGCCTCTTTCAGCTCCTTGGCAAGCGGGGAAGCGACTGCTGCGGAGAGAGAGGGCGGGCTGGGCTTCCTCTGCTCGGAGGTTTTGTTGGGGCTTTGACGGCTGAAGCGCCCCGTTCAAAACTGAGGGAAAAAGCAAAAATAACGCCTTTGGCGGGCGACGCGGCCCCAGTCAAAGCATACTTAAGGAGTAAAAAACCTCGCTCTTTTTCAAAAAAACCTCGACTTGAAAAGTGCCAAAAGTGGGTGGGGCGGCGTGCTGTTCTCCCGCTCTGGCTTTATCGAGGCGCGAAATGGCCCCCTCGGCTACATGTATGAGCACTTCTGGTGAGATTACTGCGACTCGCCATGCGGCAGGCACCGCCCAGGAGAGAGCGAGTGACAGAACTAAATAGGAGGAAGGAAGTGTAGATGATTGTATGTGGCTGCTTCGACTACTGCACTGTGGCGCGTCACTTACAGGATCGCGCACCTCAACAAAACCTGCGAGAGGCGCGCGCGAAGAGCTCCCACTGTCGTAAGTCCGATTGGGGGTGTTATTTACGGATTTACGGATCTGTACCGCGAACAAAATACGTTTTAGTACTATTTACGGATTTACGGATGGAATACGTATTTAACTTCGTGCGACAGAATCGGTCTGATTGGCAGATTTTCCCTACATCTTCGTCATTCACTTACCTGACAAAAACTACATGTAGGATCGATTCACTATGATAGAACGACGGAACTAGCCGGCGACGTGGTTTCGCACGGGTGGGTTAGTGTTGGGTCCCAGCGGAGTGGCATGCTTGCCTCCTCTTCGGGCGGGCTGATTTCAACATAAATGACGTGTTGATGCATATGCAAAGTACACGTACACCGAAAGTAACACTTATCATGCAAGCTAACATTTTCTCTGTCAGTACTGGGTCCCAGTTAAGCGGGCCTCCAGCTTCCGCTTCGCTCCGGCGGGAAGATTACTCGCAATTTTTAAGCATTTAATCAAATGAAAAAGCGTTATGAAATTATTGCTGCATGCCGTCAAAGATCTGCCTGTACACAATGTTTTGCGTGTACACATGGTCCTCTTCCTCCAAATCGGGATACTCGATCAACGCCTTGAATCTTGATCGCACTATTTTCCTTTCCAACAGAACATCTTGGGGATACCCACGTAGAGCCTACATTTGGTGATCTGGTTCTCGGGCGCTTCGCTCGCGTGCAGGTCAAAGAATCCCTTCGTTCAGGTCCTGCAGAAATACCTGTAGCTTGTGTTGCCACACACGCAGCGATGACTGGACGGTCTTGAGCAGTGTCTGACTTCGTCATATGTTGGGTTTCAAGTTTTCGTAAGAAAAAGGTTAGGCTTTCCGTATCGTCAAACTATCACCATTTAGTCCTGGTGAGACCTGTGCATCGTGCGAGGGCTGCACATATGTGATGAAGGCAGAATAACACGCTCCCCCTGCAGGCGATGAAGACTATATTCTGCTGGACGAGAATGAAGAAGAAGAAGATGGCGACGTTTCGAACTCAGCTGTAGAGTATACAAGTGGCGAAGGCGTGGCAAGTAAACATGATGTACGGGAGCCCTCACACGCAATGAGGTGCGCCATCAGAGCTAGAAGAATGGCATGGCCACTCCTCCAGATATGCCGCGGAAGATCAGGTTTGTTAGCAAACGTAGGGCCGAAGTCGAGAGTGTCGAAGAGGAGAAGTAAGTCGATAAATGCAGTTTCTAGTTGAGTGATGGTCATTTGGAGAGCTTCTGTTGTCTTGTCGCTGCTGTAAGGCGTAACGGTTTTGCAGGGAGATCGCAATTGGGAGTATTTTGGACAGGTTTTGTACTGCCCATCCTTCAACTTCAGCCAATCAGAAGTCCGATGTGGGCCACGTGTCATGCGAAAGGGCTCAATGTGACGGGGTCACACAGCACCTTGCACAGAGGAAGTGTGCTCAGGAGTATACAAACTCCAAGTGAACAAGCAGTTCACAGTCCCTGGCCTAAGGGGACACTTGACCAAGATTAGGTAGGTTTTAGACTGAATATATTGTAGGTGGGCTTTAGTTTGGCCTGTAATACAAACTACAAGACACCTATAGTTACTCCTATACAAAAATGCATGAGCCCCGATTGGTTGGTTCTGAGCACGTCGGCGACGTGCCAGCTGTGTGTGCCACATTACAGGTGTGCACCACAGTCAGGTATGTAACGCACACCAGTTTGTGTGACCCGTTACATCCTCCCCCACTTAGATACGAAACACATTTCGTCCAATGGGAGCGAGTGAAAATTGTGCGCTCACATTTCACTCGCACAGTCGACTAGCGGCCGAGCTCGTTCGCTCCGTGCCGCTGCTTTCACAGAGCGCCAGGCACGTTGCCAGGCGCTCCACGGTCTCCCCATCGACCCTTGAGGTGGCCTGCAAAGGCACAGCCTCGGACGCGCAAGCGTCCCGCCAGATTAAGGCTGCATAGCCAAAGTCAAGGCCGGCCAAGCCGTAAGGCAGGGCCTTAACCCAAAAGGGAGCCACCGACGTGGCTCCGGAGAGCGACCCAGTCGCCCAAGGCTTCATTGGCACTTGCGAGCTGGCGCTCACAACGCCTTCGGTCACCATTGGTACCGACAGACGACCGACCAAACCTCGGTTCGTCCATTGGAGTCCCCGCAACGAAGGGACTCCCGAGTACGACAGTACTCTCGTCATTTGACATCGACGAGAGCGACTCGGAGAAGCGTGCCGCTTCTAAGACCAGCCTGCTGGTCCATGAGGACGAGGGCGACGAGCCCAAGCCTCCAGCCGGCTCAATGAGCTTCGGCGTTCAAGCGGGAGGCCGTACCGATGCCTCCCAACGCGGGGCAATCGCCAACGCCCCGCAGGCGAAGGGCTTTACCCTCGCCGAAGGCCACGAGCGTGCCCGAGCGACTTCGAGTGTGCGGAAGCGTACTGCTTCCCGGTCATCTCATCGAGAGATGACTAAGAACAAGTTCGACTTCAGAACTTGTTCGCCTCGTCCGAGTTTGAGTCTAAGGGAGGGGTTCCTCATGACCCCGAGAGATCTCCACCGATCTCGATGAACAGCACAGCGTCCGCTTGCTGCTCAGTCGCGCACGCACAACACTGTGCTGCCGACGGCTCGCACTCGCCGGGTTAGCGGGGACTCCGTCCACCCGCAGGGGTACTACCCACCCCGACGCCAGCACCGGCGCTCCTTCATTCTTGGAGCACCGTGTAGGGATACCTGTGGTAACACCACCACGTGGACCCAAGCCGAAGACCTCTTCTGGCAATGGGTCTCACCTCAGGGCTACTCCGCCCACAGCTCAATGAGCTTCGCGAGAAGCAGGACCTCCGTGTCCAGTTTGGCCACCTCGTGGGCAAACGCCAGCTTCACCAAGAGCTGGATAGACTGAAGCGTGGTGCTCAGTCCGGCGCTCGTAATGAGCGCGGGTACGGACCCTATTCGTTAGCTCCCTGTACCCCGGTCTGCAGCTAAGAGGCTGCAGACTACTTACGAAGCTGCCGCCGCTTCTGTTCCCAGATAGCGACAGCCTTCGGACAGTCAACTTGGAGCCGCTCGATCGGCTCCCAGGTACCCTGTGACGTCGGGTACCCGCGCCACTTCACAAAGAGCTGGCGCTTCCCATTCGAGCGCCGCTCTTGGAGAACTCGCTCGACATGGTAGTGGAGTTCCCCATTACGGTCGAGTAGGGCGGGCGGAGCCCTCACCCGTTCAGTTGTCCGCAAGACCGGAGGCTCGACGCCTCTCGACTGGGTCTCCGGACCAACTGGTTGCTGTGCAACAGGAGGAGATCCGTTTCCTCCACGACCGCGCGTACGCGATCGAGATTGCGTTCGGCCCTGGCGGACGGGCTGCTCAATGGAGCTACCCTCTCGCCCTCGCCGTTCTTCGTGAGGCGATAGGAGACCTACACCTCGAAGTACAGCGTCTCCATGGCCGCGTTGACCGTCGAGCCCTGGCATCTGACTATCAAGTCTTGTGCCGGGAGGTGGACAACCTCCTTCCTGTTCCTCGGACAAATGTGTCCCGCCAGGAGTCGCAGACATACGCGTACTCCCTGCCGTACTACGGCTCACATCATGCGGGCTCTGCGTACTAGCCCCAGGCGTACGAGCCACCGGCGTATCACCAGCAGGACTACTTACCTGCGCACCGCGGGCAGGGCCGCGCGGTCCCGCTTCGCTTCGAGGAGGCTCGCTCTCCTCCTCGCGGCTGTCAACCGCATCCAGCGGGACAGCCGGACCCAGTGGGTCATGGTATCGCTTCAGCCGACCCACATAAAACGTCGGGTGGGTCTTCATCGACTTAGGCAGATCGATGGTGTACGCAGCACCATGTCTAGCCAGGACCGTGAATGGTCCGATGAAGCGGTGCTTCAGCTTGTTGCTGCCCACTGAGCTGACAGCGTCAAGCGGTAGGTTCTTAGTGTCGAGTAGGACTAACTCACCCACTTTAAACACGGTTAAGTTTCCTCTTCCATGTTTGTCCGAGTACTCCTTTGTTTGCCTTGGGCCGCCGCCATAGCGTCGCGGACCCTGCTGATAACATTCAGCCGTGTGTCCATGAAGGACTCCACCTGTTTCCGCAAGGAAACCGGTTGCAACTCAGCAACCTGGGAGGAAAGGGCTTTCCGAGCCTCTCTCCCACTTAAGACTGAGCCATCGGTGGGGGGTGCTCCCAACTAAAGTAAGGGGCACCCGGGGATGGCGAAAGCCGTTCAGGTAGAACGGCGTGAACCCGGTGGACGCGTGCACCGCGTTGTTGAGTGCGAACTCAACAACTGGGAGCTGCTCAGACCACGTGCGAGGAGCTCCCGCACAGACACTTCGCAGAGTTTCTTCGAGCACGCGATTGACACGCTCAGTCTGACCGTCCGTCTGAGGATGATCAGCTGTGGACATGTGCAGCTTAGTTCCAAGCAATTGGAACAGCGTTTGCCAGAACGCAGCGGTAAACCGCGGGTCACGGTCCGAGACAAATGTCTCCGGCAGACCATGATAGCGAAAGACGCCATCTACGAACAGCCGTGCGGCATGTTCACCGGTGACCGTGTCCGGCACTGGAGCAAGGTGAACCATCTTGCTCAGCCGACACACGAACACCAAAATACCGGTGTTGCCGTGCGCATCGGCCGGAGGGACGAAGATGAAGTCGAGACTCATCGACTTCCAGCAGTCTGCCGGAACAGGCAAGCTCTGCAATGGGGCGGAGGAGTGCCCCGCGGGTTTCACCCGCTGACATGTTTCGCATGTCTTGACGTAGCGTGCGACCCACTTGTACATGTGGGTCCACCAAAAGGCCTGCGAGACCGACAGAAAGGTCTTCTCGCGGCCGAGATGTCCGCTGGAGGGCGCATCGTGCGCCTCCTGGAGGATGTCAAACTTGATGTCCTCGTCGTCCGGGACGACAACTCGCGGTGGTTCATTGGGCTCCACCCGATAATAGAGGAGCCCATCCTGCCACTCGTATCGGTGGAGCCGGGAGCGCTGTCGCGGCGAGAGCCACGACGACTTGGCGTCCTTCCCAGAGGCCATGAACCGCACCAGAGGCGCGAGAGACTCGTCGCCACGATACGCCATGCGTATCCGATCGTAAAGATCCGTTGTCACCCGCGTGATGTGGGCCAACTCGTAGTCAGGCCTGCGTGACAACGCATCGACAAGCACATTGAGCTTGCCCGGCTTGTACTCGACGCGGAAGTTGTATTCCGCGAAGAACGACAGCCACATCGCCATCCGCTGTGATAAGTGGGGCGAGTTGGTCGCCGTTCACAGGGATGCGTGGTCGGTGTAGATCACAAAGGGCTTAGAGCCCAGAAGATGCACCCGGAACTTCACAAGGGCGTACTTCATGGCAAGGAGCTCCTTGTCGTGGACGGGGTAGTTCCGTTCGGCAGCCTTGAGCTGCCTGAACTGGAACGAGATGACTCGTTCGTGTCCGTCCGCGTCGTTCTGCAGCAATGCACAACCGATGGCGTAGTCGGAGGCATCACAGACGACGCTGAACGGCTTCGTCTCGTCCGGCAGCGCCAGGACTGGCGCCTGCTGGAGGCTAGCCTTGATGCTATCAAAGGCATCCTGGTGTTGGCGCTCCCAGTGCAAGTCAGAGTCCTTCTTCAGGAGGTCTGACAAGGGTCTAGCCAGACCCGCGTACCCCGCACTGTACTTGTGCAGGTAGTTGGCCAAGCCCAACCACTTCCGGAGATCCTTTTGAGATCTAGGCGTGGGCCAAGCCGCAATGGCTTTGACCTTCTCTGGGTCAGCCCGAACGCCGTCGTTGCTGACGAAGCAATTGAGAACCTTGATCTCTGGTGACGCGAAGACGCACTTGTCGATGTTGGCATAGAGCTTGTTGGCTCTCATGACCTCCAACACGCGACGGAGGTGCTCGATGTGCACCTCCATAGCCGTTTTGCCATCCTCGGCACGGCTACGGACGAATATATCGTCGAAGTACGTCTGTGCAAACGCACGTAGCGGTCTGAACAACTGCGTGACCAAGCGATTGAACGTCGCTGGGGCATTGGACAGACCCTGTGGCATGACGAGCCACTCCCAAAGCATACCGCTTGGTGTGCTCACTGCGGTGAGCGGGATGTCGCTCTCACGCATCAGGATCTGGTAGTATCCGTCCACCAGATCCAGAGCGCTGTACAGCTCGCAGCCGGCCATGTTGTTCAACAACACATCCTTTCGTGGGATTGGTGTCTGGGCCGGCACCGTAGCGCTGTTCAGCTTGTTGTAAGCGTGAACCAGACGCCACTTCCCGTTCGGCTTCCGAACGCAGAAGGTTGGCGTCGAGTGCGGGGACTTCGACTCCCGCACCATGCCTGCCTTCGCCTTCGCGGCGAAGAAGGCATCAATGACCTCGCACTGTTCGAGCGGTAGAGCGGTAGAGGCCATTGCCTCGTGACACAGTACTTTGTGCCGAGAACAAGGTCAATCTCATGCCGAACTCCTCGATCCGGTGGAAGTTGTGACGGTGGGTCCTTGGACACCACGTCCTCGTATTCCTTCACCAAGGGACACACCGGATCCTTGGGGTTCCTGAGAATCTTAGAACCCAAGCGCGCTTCGCGTCGCTTCCTCATCTCTTCGAGGACGTCCTCGTCCAGGACAGAGGAGGGGTTCATCTCTTCCAGAGTGGTTTCCGGCTTAAGGAGAACCAGCTCTGCGATCTTGCCAGCCTTGAGATCGGCCAGAAAGTCTTCTGCCGCCATCTCTTCGAGGTTCAGCAACTCTGACACCTCCGGCAGTGGCTCCAAGTGGATGCCTGTTGCCTTGACTGGCATACCGGTCACGCCGTCGAAGATGTGATAACACTCTTCGACCGGCCGCGTCTGAGGAGCCCGGGCCCTGGGCTCCGAGTCGCTAAGAGCGACTTCAGTCTGAACAGCGTTTAGACTCGACTTGCGGCGGCGGCGGTGTCGTCGACGGCGACCGTGACGTGGCACTTCGTTACCCACGTCATGTGATGTCTCACTAGGGACATCGGGAGCATTCACAACTCCGTGTGGAACTTTGTTACCCACACAGGAAGCGCCTTCCGCGTCTTCCCCTTCAGTTAAGGTCTGGGCGACCGCGTGTGGAACTGTGTTACCCACACAGGAAGCGCCTTCCGCGTCTTCCTCTTCAGTTAAGGTCTGGGCGACCGTGTGTGGATCTATGTTACCCACTCTGTCGACGCTCGTCAGCGTCGACACCGCCGAAGCTTCGGCCACCGGTGGCGACCGAGGGCTGTCCGCAATGGACTGCCGCGCTCGGTCCGGTGCAGCTCCTGCTGCAGCCATTTTCATGGAGTCGTCCAAAACATCTACGACTCCCAAGTACTCCCTGGATGCTTCGGCATCCCGGCGCCCCTTTCGGGTGGCCCAGGTCCTGACAGAGGTGGGAACATGACTCACCAATGCTCTGTCGGACACTGCAGGCCGGCTAGCGCCAATCGCTTTGCCGCGCCAGTCTATCCAGGGCTCGTGCTTCTCGAGCCAGGGCATGCCCAGGATCAAGTCGTACGACTCCATCTCAAGAACAATGAACTGTTCCGAGCTGTCGAAGTCCTCGAACTTCACAGCAAGATCCATGTGGATCTTAGGGATGGTTATCACCTTCCCGTCGGCCAGTCTGACTGACACTGTCCCGTTGCCTTTGCTCTCTCTCAGAGCATCGGCCAACTTGTTGCCGTTGCGAGCAACTGTCTGGCGGCGTGCAAAGTTCTTTGACGCCCCAGAGTCAATCAGGACACGGAACGGAAATCCGTATCCTCGTACACCTGCGTGTACTACAAGCAGCCCTCCGCTGCCCTTCGCCGATTCGAGAGTGCACAGACTCTCAGGGGCTAAGTCTCCATGGTGCGCGCCACCCGCGCACCTCTCATGGGGACTTAGATCTTCCCCAGTAGGGCGCCCCGCCCCTACTGGTTGCCTGCGTTCCCCTGGCCTCGGGGTCGCGGCTTCTGCCAGCGGCCCTTAAGAGCTAGAGGCCTGGAAGGAAACCGCTTAGGTTGTCCTCCAGCGGGGCAGGCACGTTTCATGTGCCCCAGCCTGCCGCAGCCATAGCAGCGTATATCCTGCTGCTCCGCGGACCCGAGTTCCATCGGGACTGGTCCGCTGGGGTTCGCACGGTTTGTACCCGGTACGGAGTTCCCCGGCCATGCCGACGCCGGCGTACGAGCCTGGCGGTGGCTGTACTCCTCCTGGAGCGCGATCTGAATCGCCTCCTCAAGGGTGCTAGCTTGCACCCGGAACAGCTGCGTGCGGGCAGGCCCCACCCGGAGGCCGTCCATGAACACCGTCACCTTGATGTGTTCATGGAGTGGGTTTCCCACTAGAGATGCCGTCAGCTCACGCATCTCTTGGATGTACTCGTGCAGCTCACGCTTCCCTTGTTTACATGAGAGAAAGCGTGAGCGCTGGCGATACTCATAGTTCGCCGGGAGAAACGCGGCTCGAAGTTGTTCACACAGCTGAGCCCAGGATGCAAAGCATCCCGGCGTAGTCGCTTCGCGCGTGTACGCCCAACTCTTAGCACGACCGCTAAGGTTGGAGAGTGCGAACGCTACTCGGAGCCGTTCGCTCGAGATTAGAGCTGCGTCCATGGTGAGCTCTACCTCGAACCCAGAAGTGAAGGTTCACTCCTTCCTTCCCCTCGTATGGTTCACCTTAAGCCACAGCGGCTTAGGTTGGGTCGGCTTGGACTCGACCGCGGGAGCCTGAAAGGTTCCCCGGACATGTTCAATGAGTCCTCGCTCATTCATGTCAAACGCGTTCACGCGTTCGACCTGCTCGGCCGGCGTTGACGCCACCAATCTCTGCAGAGCTTCCATACCGAAGATGCCTGCCATCTTCCGAACGGACTCAAACTGCGAGTCGTTCAAATGAGGAAACTCATTCCGGTCCATGTTGACCAGAACGCTAGAGGTTCAGGTAGTCTACCCGCGTAGGCGTGGATTGACTACAAGTGCTACCAAGTGTGACGGGGTCACACAGCACCTTGCACAGAGGAAGTGTGCTCAGGAGTATACAAACTCCAAGTGAACAAGCAGTTCACAGTCCCTGGCCTAAGGGGACACTTGACCAAGATTAGGTAGGTTTTAGACTGAATATATTGTAGGTGGGCTTTAGTTTGGCCTGTAATACAAACTACAAGACACCTATAGTTACTCCTATACAAAAATGCATGAGCCCCGATTGGTTGGCTCTGAACACGTCGGCGACGTTCCAGCTGTGTGTGCCACATTACAGGTGTGCACCACAGTCAGGTATGTAACGCACACCAGTTTGTGTGACCCGTTACACTCAAAACATGATATATAGTACTGATTTTCAGGTATACGTTAATTCATATATTAGGAATTCCGGAGTCTCCGGAATTATCTTCGGATTAGAAGGGTTAACATGTCCCTACTGTCGGGCACGGGGTTTTGGGGGTGAGCACCTAACCCACCAAGAGTCGGGGGACCGCGTTATCGGGGCGGTTCGACTTGCCGGCGCTTGGTGGTTCCCGTTCCACGGGGAGAAGATCTCTTGGGTAGAACGAAATAGATTTAGGACTGAATATATCCTATCCTATGCCACTAACTGTTGACTAAACCATTGGCGTCGGGTCGTGCCTGGCGCGCTTCTCCATCTTCAACCTGATTTATGATGACCTGATCGTAGATCGGGGTCCCCGATCTGAGTTCCCGATCTGGATCCCAGATCGGGGTTTCCAAATCGGGGTCTAGTTTCCCAATCGGGGTTCCTGTTCGGGGTACATAGCCGGGCCACATCCGTCGCTTTCCGAGAATTTCCCGTCTTGGTCGCCGTGCATCCTTCATCATCTTGTTCGTCGGTCTCGCGCCTTTCCTCGGAGGCCACTTCACCACAGAGACTTCAAACCTTCCATTGTACTTTGTGTGACTGATGATGTCTGTGAAGCCCGCCAGCTCGCCGTTTGTGTCAGCATCCCAGACTGGTAGCAAACGGGCAAAGCGTACTTCAATGGGGAGCTAAGTCTTATCCCGAGAAAGAAACTCCACGAGAAGCACCGCTTTCACGAGAAACTCTACGAGAAGCACCACGCTCATTACTTTTCGCAACGTACGCGGTTCGGCGGTGGCTCATTTTCTGATGGCCCCCATTTAACCGCATGCCGTACTCTCTATCTCTTCCGTTTCAATCCGTCTGGGACGGTATCAACTTGTGTATCTGTAGGCGGAGTAGGGGTGGTGGGAGCTGCATCGGCTCCAACCCAAGGTTGTGTGATGAAACAGTCTGTAATGGACTTGCTCTTTTTGATCGTGTGGCGGAAGCGCGCCATTTTCGAAATTGAAGCGGACCAAGAGCAAGCGCACGAAAAGGAGTGATTGGCTCCTCAATGAACATTAACTTCATGGATATATTATGTGTGGAGCTTGTGCAATTTTGAGACGGCAAAATGACATGTTGAGCCTATCACATCGCGAGCTCAAGCTCGTTCGCCATCTCGTAGTTGATGCTAAACTGTAACCGACGACTTTAATTATAGCTAAATGTTAGGAATACTATCTAATTATTAGATTGCTAAAGGTTAATTAGTCTTAATTTGAACTAAATGTTAGTAGTCGTTTTACTGCTAAATGTTAGTAGTCGTTTTTTTACAGCTAAATATACATATTTAGCTAGTGCTAAAATTTAGTCACAGCAACTCGTCAGTGTCCAGTCGCTTGACGCCGAGTCATTTGTGTCACCCCGAACATCCAAACACACAGAGACCTTTGAATCACTTACACGCCGCTACCCGGGCGCCGATCGCGGATAAAGACGTTGCCCAACATGATTCATGACCAAATTGTCCCTAAAGAGTTCGGACCGAGTGTGGTCAACCCGGAAGCGAAGCACATTTTGGATCTGTTCACACGTCAATTGACCGAGCTCAAGGATACTACTGGGCACCAATGCTTTGGTCTTCAGTCGTTCATGTACTTCCCGCCAGCAGACTGCTTGGATTTACAATTATAGTGTCAAATATGCGGTCATTTCGTGTGTGGCGATTGCTCGCAGCTCTACAAAGTTGAGGCTCAAGTTGGTGACATACGGAAGAACCGTGAATCTGTGTGTAGTTTAGTTAGCTACTTAAGTACTTCGAAGTACAGTGTAATACTTTAGTATGCGAAAGTGACACCGGAGTCCGGTGACCGGTCCGGAATTCAACTTCAGGGCGTGAAGATGTCGGGGCTCGAGGTGAAAGTGAAGGGCTTGCCCACCACGAAGAAGAGGTCGCCGGGTTCAATTTGGAGATCCATCGGTGGGTTGATGAAGACGCATGGATGTGGCAACACCACGCCGCGCTCGGGTCGCCATAAGCCAATGCACGTGCAACTTGCCTAGGGAAAACAGTCCGAACCCACGGTTAGCGACTTGCTCGAAGACACAAAGTCAAAGAAACAAAACACGAACCATGTCGAGGAATTTCCGGAAGCATTCGCCGTATTTGAGCGCCACCAGTTCATCGGGAACCTCGACTTGAAACAATCGGCGTTCTCTGCAAAGCAACCGAGGAGGTTAGTATCAAGATAGATAAATGAAAGCACGACAGCCACATGACGTACTCCAAGTCATTGATGCTGCCGTTAATGAGAAGGTGGAGAAACTGCGTGATCCACGGCTTCCGATAGCATTCACTCATGAGCGCGTCAATCATCGAGTTCATGAACACTCGTCCAGACGCAATGAACTCTTCCAGGACAAAGGACGAGTCGGTGTTGCCATCGCCTTCATCAAGTGACGTCCAGAACGAGTCTCGACGAGATATTGCCGACACCACACTGTCGTGACGAGGTGAACGGTACGAAGTGCTACGGATAACAAGCGCCGGCAACCCGAAGGCCGAGCATGTGCGCCGGTCATTGGCCAGCGAACTCAGCAGTTTGACGTTGGAAGATTTGTCCAGCTCGACCACCAAGTTGGGCATCCGCGTTCGCTGGCTAATCTCCACGATGTACCGCACAATTGTAATTGCGTCCGCGTCCACCATGTTGGGGTCGGAATACTGCGCCTCGGACGCTTGCGTGAGAATGAGAACGGAAATCGCCGAGCGGATGTTGGTCTTCTTGAGATCGCTAAAATTCACTGGCGATCCTTGCACGAAGTACACGTCGCAAAATCCGCGAAGACGTTGAAACTCGCGCTCGTCAATCACATCGGACGCGAGGAAAACGACGGCAGGGGATAATGTATCGTCATCCAGCAGTGGCGCCTCTCGAATGGTTTTGATAAAGTGATACGTGTCGGACGGGAACCCGCACACGACAATGTGTTCGGTCACGTCTTCAGGGACACCAAGCGCTGCAAATCGCTCGTACTCCGACATTTCACCCATAAGGCGGTCATCCGAACTTGCGTTGTAGCTCGCGGACTCCCTTTCGACCAAACCCAATGCAGCTTCGATGTCGTAGTCCTCCGCCACCGTGTACAGATTGATGATACTTTCCCGAATCTGTTCGACCTCGTCGCCCAACGCTGGTTTGATCTTCTTCATCTCGAGCAAACTGTTGCTCGACATCGATTTTCCTTTGCGTCGCACACCCTTGCGGTACGACAGGATTTGTTCCGGTGGGATTTTCATGACACCCTCGACCGCGTTGGAGCCTTTCGCGATGGCGAACACTTTGCAGCACAAGTTCGGGTCAGCTGTAGCGCCCAGTTTGAATTCCATGTCCATGAAGCGCACGCCACTGTCGGTCAGCATCGCCAACGGGATAATGGATGCCTTGTCGTAGAGGAACCGAATGAGATCGCCAAAAGTGAGACCGGAGAATGTGCGCGGGATATCGACGAGGAAGATGCCGTGCATGTATCCGTGCAGGTACTGACGCTGCCATTGCAGAGACGAATGGTGATTGTCCAGGTCGCTGTTGCACTGCGTCAGCAAATTCAGCAAAAGCGTCGGGAGGCCGTTCACCTGGCAACTTCGCCCTAGGATGCTGAACTTGAGCATTCCCACCACCACCACGTCACTAGCCCCCATCTTGAGCAGAGTGGCGGCATTTCGCGAGTTAATAATTTGCGCGTAAATTGGGCAAGTGGGGTTTCCGCGGCGCAGCGCAATTGTGACAAGTGCACAGCATTGATCAGCATGTTGGGGGCGCGAAGACTGTCGATTCACCAAAACGTAGCAGGCGCTCGCATCACTTAGCACAGCTCGTGTCAAATCCTCATCTAGCATCGGTGATCCAACAATGTACTGGACTTTGCTGTCATGAGCATGTAGCACCTTGTTGATTTCAGGTGTGGGTGGAGCTGCGTTGAGAATGACCACTCGCTCGTTCCAATTCAGATTGCTCGAGTGGAAGAACTCGCCGAAGAAGACGGAAAGAGTGTCGGCATTTACATACCCCGTGAGAATCACGTGTGGGTGGAGCTTGGCCTCCGAATATGCAGACGAATAGTCCGTGTGAGACGTGATGGTCGCCTGGATGCGGTTGACTTGAATCGGCACAACAATAAAGGTAAAAAGGATGACGAAGGCTATGACAAACTTCCCGCTAGTCGATACTGGAGAGATGTCACCGTAGCCCAGAGTCGAGATGCTAACCACCACGAAATAGAGCAAATTCGGGAACGACAAATCACGACATTTGCACACGCGTGGCTCATCATCGCACACTTCTAGACAAGCTTCCGTAGCCTGAACCACACCAGCAGTAGTGAAGACAATCGACACGATAGTAAGCATGGCAGCCGTAGCTTGCTGTTGAAGGGACGAAGTTGCAAATTGCACAAGGCGAAAAATACGAATGAACCGCAGCGGACGCAACATTCGAGAGATTTGGGGAAGCAAACTCGTGGAGGTGATGCTTGGGGTACTGGCCGTAATGAGGTCGAACCAAGACGGTAGAACAACAGCAAATTCCACCATTGGGAAAAAACTCACAATGTACTCGAGTCGATCAAACGCCGCGTACACGTGCACAAGATACCTACAATAAACAAACTCAAAGAATTTTATAAACGAGAAATCCCATAGTAGCAAATGAGAAGGGGAACAATAGAGAACGTACTCAAGGGTGAACACCAGGTTGAGACTGAAATCGACCTCTGTTGTCAAAGAAAAAATATTTTAGAAAATCTGTAAATTTCATGAAAAAATGTTTTTCACGGATAGATAGATAGATACCTTGCATCCATGAGTCGAGTCCGATGCGAAGCCCAGTCCAATTGAGACTCACATGGAAAAGAGCTTGGAATGTACTGAGAATAGCCATCGTGGCCCGGAAAATGTTTCCTGCCAAAGAGCTTTCTAGGTTGCGCTGCACCCATTCACGTACAGGTTCACCAGTGGATCTTTGGACCAGATACACTCGAGGTTTGCGCTTGGATCGAGTCACCATCACTTTGTTTCGGCTAGAAATGGCATGACGAAGATGTTTGGGTACCTTCTTCTTGATCACGGATGGAGACTCGGACATTTTCACTCGACTCGGCCACTTGAGCAATGACGCTACTAGTCGCGACGGTTCATTTTACGATCCAAGCGTGGATCAAAATGTTTTAGCAGAAACTAAAATGGTAGCCGTCACTACTGGAAAAAGTTTCCTGTGATACCTTGAGTCAAGTCTTTGACCGCAGCTTGGTCACTACATGTACTTTGGCAAGTTGTGTATTTCAATCGATAAAAGTATCGTGAAAATTAGTTCGTATAATTAACATAACAGTTTACTACCAATTGCTAAGCATGGTTGAATAAGTGTGATGAAATATAATACCAATAGCATAACTTGATGTTGTAGGCTAAAGCAGCACCGTGACATTGAGGCGCCACAAATCCGACCACATGAAAGTATCAGGAAATACCAGTCTAGCTGTTTCTTTTACAGTGTTGCCGTCCACCTCGTAGACGTACGCTCGGACGAAAGATACCCGAAGCATCTTTATCATTACGATCGCCAGCAGATTCTTGATGCTCACGAGAAATTTTCCGTTTACGATCACGTATCCGGAGCAGTACACGCCATCAGCTGAGGCAAACTTCATACCTTTGAAATACACGTAGTTGTTGTAGTCCGAGATGAGACCAAAGCGTGTCTGAAGCTCAGCGCCAGTCGAGATCTCGAAGTTGGTAACAATTCCTCTCAAAGACGTCGCCGTCTTCTCGTTACCTGAAGTGTCGGTACTTACGCTTGAGCGTTGCCGCGATTTGTCGGGGTAGTAGCACCGATACATCTTGCGAGCAATGGCAAGGGAAGAAATCGCTACCAGTAAATATGTCGTGGGAAAAAAGGAAGCAATGATGAAGATTGGGTCTTTCGCTGGAAACTGGAATGACGACCACAAGCGCATTGGTGACATCTCGGCGACCGTGGACGTAACTTTTGCAACACCAAGGCTCCACTGAATATCCGAATACGTCGTAACTTTTTCCACCACAGCAGACGAAGTGCGTAGCAACGTCAATCGATAGTTGTGGATGAACTCGAACAGGAAGATTGCAATCGACGAGTCGATTCGCTCTCGGAAGATAGCGCTAATAAATCCCACCAAGCTCAAGAACACGACCATAATATCAGCGTGCATGATTTCTTTGTGCACTTTCACCGTTTGAGATCCCGTCAGAATCGACGCTCTGGACATCGCGTACTCGTTCACCGACCAAAACGAGTCAAGGAAGCACGAGATAATTACTAGAATGCCGCGCAGGACTAAGCTTGCGGTAGATAATGAAGCAAACGGATCGCCAATCCAGACTTTGCCCGATCGAAGCTTCTGGTACATCACGAGGAACAGGACAATCAGCGAGTAGATTGTCTGCAGCCCAAACGCAAAGTGAATGCAGTGCACCCACGCCCATGAGTCAAAAATTACGGCCTCTCCGATCCATTCCCAGCGTGTGAGGGCAGTCTTGGCATTTAAACCGTCAAGTATTGAGTACATGGCGCGAATATTTGCTTGGCTTTCTCCACTGAAGAAGCCTCGTTTCCTCGCTGTGATCAGGTTCTTAACCGGATGCGTCAACGGGTTTCGCGGGATACTTCGGAGCTCGAGGAAGCTTTCATCTGTTACTCCCACCAACTCATACGTCTCAAAGTTAGGCAAGCGCTGGTACGGGTACGTCGTTGCAACCACGTAAAACTGCTGCACTTGTTCCGCTCGCATGTCATGTACAAGAGTGAGCATCCCCACAAGTGCTGGACCTCGTTTTCTTAGACTACGCACCTCGTACTCCTGCACATTCAGCGACATTGTTACGAGGTGCAAGTCGGTCGGGTCAGTTAGTGAGCGAACCAAATTGAACACTCGAACCGCTGACGGATCGCCCACTTGAATTTGCCTGAAGGTACAATCCACGACTACCAACACGAGCTCCATGTCGGCAAGCGCAGTGATGTTGTACTCTGTATCTGCTACAATAGCTCGATATCCGCTGCTCAGATATTCGTAGTTGTAGATTTCAGGATTGAAAAGCGGCACTTCGGAGCAGTTTTCACTCGAAGTCTTGGATACAGACTCGAGGAATAGTGCAAATTCCCGTGGTGTTGTATCGCCGTGAAGAATGTTTTGAACCAGTGGACTGTCGTGAATCAAACCATCGCCCAAGTACCCTTCAATGAGAGATGATGGAAACACTCGTAAGGTTTCAGTTGGGTTATGGGCAC
This sequence comes from Phytophthora sansomeana, assembly GCA_032158285.1. Taxonomy (NCBI): domain Eukaryota; phylum Oomycota; class Peronosporomycetes; order Peronosporales; family Peronosporaceae; genus Phytophthora; species Phytophthora sansomeana. The sequence continues at coordinate 1,160,260 of JAPDHH010000202.1, forward strand.
CAGTCAATACTTGCAGCGCCCACCAAGTTGCTGACATGGAGACGTAAACGTACTGGACAGCAGCAGCAATCACCGCCAGTCTTCGAGCAATGTTGAATATATGCCACTTTGCCAGCGCTCGTTTCGTTTTCCCTTGTACCGCGACGAATTGGCTCTCACGAAGTGCCGCAGTTGAATCCAGCGAGCTTTTGCGGGGCCCGGCACGACTCGGACGAACGATAGCCTTTATCATTGACTTTCCTGGAGAAATACCCTTGACAGTAGCTCGATTCTTGGTTTTAAGACGAGCGCAAGTTGTACTTCGCTTCATCGCGACAAGAAGCAAAATAAGGACTCGGCTGAAAAAACTCATCCTCCAGTTGGCATGGGATGTTGCTCGCGTGTATGATTAGTTAGTTGTACATCAACCTTGTTTTGCAAAGTCTATTGTTGCTGCTTGCAACAATCTCACCTTTCCATTATCCACAACACCCAGTTGGGACGATGCGACTCAAGATGAAACGGAAGTGCTGTACTTACTTCAGAGTACTGCATGTTTTGTGACTGACCAAGTTCACACTTGATTAAAATGAAGTTGGAAAAAGGTGTTCAATTCAAAAGTTAGGAAGTAGTTCATGATAATTTGCGATCTACTAGAGCAGGACTGTGACGTTGAGTTGCCACAAATCGGACCATAGCAAAGTAGTCGGATAAACTAATCTAGCTGTTTCCTTGACAGTGTTCCCGTCAACTTCGTATGCGTACACGTTCGTAAACCGAGCGTGGAATGTCTTCGTCAGTACAATCGCCAACAGATCTTTAGTGCTCACGAGGCACTTGCCGTTCACGATCACATATCCTGAGCAAAAGACACCGTCCGCCGATGCAAACTTCATACCCTTGAAGTAAACGTAGTTGTTGCAGTCGGAAATGAGCCCAAAACGAGACTGCAGTTCAGCTCCAGTCGAGATCTCAAAGTTGGTGACGATACCTTTCAGCGTCATGGCAGCTTTCTCGTTGCCCGAAGTGTCCGTACTTTGGCTTGAGCGTTGACGAGTTAGTTCTGGATTGCAGTAGCGATAAATTTTACGCAAAATAGCAAAGAACGATATGCCCACAACCAGGTATATCGTGGGGAAGAAAGAAGCAATGAGGAATAGAGGATCCTTCGTTGGAAACCGGAACGAAGACCACATTCGCAACGGAGACATTGCAGCAATTACAGGAGTTATCTGCGCAATGCCAATGTTGTACTGCACAGCCGAGTAAGTTGTGACTTCTTTCACGACGGCAGGTGAAGACCGAAGCAATTGCAATCGGTACGTGTGGACGAACTCGAACAGGAAAATTGCAACCGATGGGTCTATCCGTTCTCTGAAAAACGAGCTGATAAATCCAACCAAAGTGAGATAAATCACCATTATGTCAGCATGAACCAGTTCCTTGTGGACGCGAAGTGTTGAAGAGCCCGTTAGCATCGAAGCTCTGGACATTGAAAACTCGTTGACTGACCAAAAAGAGTCCAGGAAACCTGAGATGACCACCAAGATACCGCGAAAAACCAGACCAGCAGTAGACAACGTCGCAAATGGGTCGCCAACCCAAACTTTGCCCGACCGAAGCTTCTGGTACGTCACCAGCGATAGCACAATCAACGAATAAATCGTTTCCAAGCCGAAAAAAGTGAATACAATGCACCCAAGCCCACGAATCGACCGTCAAAGACGCACCAATCCACTCCCAACGCGTCAAAGCCGTCTTCGCAGTTAATCCGTCGAGTAACGTGTACATTACGCGGACATTAGTCTGACTGTCGCCGTTGAAGAATCCCCGCTTCCTTGCTGTGGTTAAATGCTTGATGGGCTGCGTTACTGGATCCCTCGGAATGCTACGTAGCTCCAGATAGCTATCGTTTGTGACTCCAACGTACTCGTAAATTTCAAAGTCCGGTATGCGCTCGTACGGATATGTCGTAGCGGCAATGTAGAATTTCTGGACATCCTCTTCTCGCATGTCGTCAACAAGCGTCAGCATGCCAACAAGAGCTGGTCCTCGCTTTTTGTGACTGCGAACCTCGTACTGCTGCACATTAAGGGACATCGTAACGAGATGTGTGTGTTTGGGGTCATTACGTGCACGCACCAAGTTGTACACACGGACGGACGAAGGATCACCGGACTGAATCTGCTTGAACGAACAGTCCACCACCACGAGCACCAATTCCATGTCATCCAAAACTGAAATGTTGTACTTGGTACTGGAAACCATTCGAAGGTACTGCTCACTCAGGAAATTGTAGTTGTAAATGGCCGAGTTGAAGAGCGGCATCCCAGAACAGTTCGTAGTTGACGTTTGAGTTTCGGACTCGAGGAACAACACGTACTCTCGAGGGTTTGTGTCACCACCCAGCACGTCACGCACCAGAGGACTATCACGAATCGGACCCTCGCCCAAATACCCTTCAATGAGTACCGATGGAATCACTCGCAGCGTTTCGGTTGGGTTCTTCGCACCGCTCAGCACATTTAGTGCCCACCACGTGGCCGACATGGACACGTAAACGTACTGGATCGCAGCGGCGACTGCCGCGAGTCGGCGTAAAATGGTGAACACCTGCCACGTCATAAACTTTTTCTTGGCCTTGAAGCGCACGGAGATGTAGTCGCTGTCGCGATGCAAGGGCGTCATGTCAAGTGAGCTGGTCCTTGGTCCTTTGTACGACGGCTGCACTCGTGGCTTTGTCATCTTCTCACTTGCTTTCACCCCCAAGAGGTTTGATCGGCGCTTGTTGTCGAAATGGGAAATGGTCCAGTCTCAAATGAGTCGAGTGGGGTATGAAGTTTGGTGCCGTTGTTGCAGCAACGATCTGCGAGCAGCTGTAGTCGCACGGGTTCTGTCATATCCCCACTTCCCCTTGCAACACAAATCAATTCCTCTTGCCTCCCGAATTCGAGCCGCTTCTGTGACAAACGCAACGGCACCGTCCCCGCATCGCGTGTGAATTAGCAGCACAGTAGAGTCCCCAAAAGGAGCACAATGCAACTTCAACGTCTGGACGGGGATGGGTTTCGGTGTTTGAAGCCAGTAACACACCAACTATACACAATATCAGGTGGTCCTACACCATCCTCTACCACAAACATTCAGAAAATGACGTCAAGACGCCCAAGTGTCCGAGACGCGATGAGGCGCTCGGCTGCGTCCTCCGCCCCACAGGCGTCCGCTATGGCGCGTACGCTGCGTCTGGCGCGTCAATCCGGCGCCTTGAACTTGTCCTCGAGGGACCTGCGCGTGTTCCCAGAGGAGGTTTTCCGCCTTTACGAGTCGCTGGACGAGGACGAGCGCAGTTGGGAGTGCGCCGTGCTAAAGAAATTAGACCTAAGGTGGAAATTATTAGGGTTTCTAGTGTGATTTTTGTCAATTGGACTGACGACGAATCTTATTCCGTGACAGTTACAATGAAATTGCAGAGCTGCCGAGCCAAGTGGAGACGCTCAAGTACCTCGTGAGCTTCAAGATGCGCCACAACCGACTGCAGCAATTGCCATTGGCTGTGTGGAATCTAGAGACGCTCACGAGTCTCGATCTCAGCAAGTGAGGAAATGCACAAGTGGGGATATTATGTTTTATGAGAGATTAATTTGGTGTGTTGCTTGTTGCTGCAGTAATGAGCTGGAAGGCTGTTTACCAGAGCAATTGGGCAAGCTCGACAAGTTGCGGGAGCTGGGACTGGAAGGCAACAGGTTAACGCAGCTGCCAGCGTCTATTGGGGGACTGGCCCATTTGGAAGTGTTACGCATCGAGAACAATCAGCTAGAGTGGTTGCCGTCGACGATTGGGCATCTTCGCAACTTGAAGACGCTGTCAGCGCACTCGAACCAGATTGTGGAGTTGCCTCAATCATTTGGCTCACTTACGGGATTGCTGACTCTTGATCTGAAGAAGAACTGTTTGGTATCGGTGGGTGACGTCTTTCTCGAGCTGACGGAAATCAAGTTTATTGATCTGCGGCAGAACAAGCTTGAAGTTTTCCCACTTTTGCCGGAGAGTAACGCGAGTCTGGATCAGCTCTTCCTGGGAATCAATTTACTGCATGAAATTCCGGAGGAGGCGATTCTTAGTGTGAAGGAGTCGCTGACGGTGCTTGATGTGCGTGACAACAAACTTCAACGTTTATCGGACAGGATCCCGCAGTTATACCGACTCAAGACGCTGGATCTCACTAACAACGATCTGCACGATTTGCCAGCGGGCCTTGGGTACTTGAAGTATCTACATCACCTGCTTGTTGAGGGAAATCCGCTGCGATCAGTGCGCCGATCGATTATTTCTGCAGGAACTGAGCCATTAAAGAAGTATCTGAGGACGCGCGGAGGCCCACCTGAAGGCGTCGATGCTATGGAGGAAGAAATCGATGAGTTCGCTATCCGTCAAAGAGAACTGGAGCAGGATGAACCTATGGCAGAAGAACCGCCACTCGAGGATGAGTACTTATTCCGCGATGCTGCAGCATCAGGAACCTTGCAGCTCGTTGATATGAAACTGCAGCATCTCCCAGATCAACTTCGTTCTGCAGGGAAATACCGATTCGGTGAAACTCTTCTTCAACTGAACCTGTCCAAGAACTGGATGCAGGAGCTCCCCGAATCGATTGGTGAGCTGATGTCTCTCCGCACCCTCATCGCTGAGCAGTGTGGTTTGATAATGATTCATCCCTCCATCGCGATACTCCCTCGTTTGGAACATCTCCGGCTCGCCAAAAACTCTCTAACGACAGATGCTGTTAATGCAATGCTAACTGCTGGCAGCAATGCAAATGTCTGCGTCTCGCTGAAAGAATTGGACATCCGCAACAACGTTTTGAGCGACGTTCCTCAGCAACTACAGTTCTTAGAGGCAGTGGACACTCTGCTGCTTTCGTTTAACCGCATTCGAGCTCTGGACAATTTTCCGTGGTCGTCAATGCACCAGCTCACAGTACTCAGTCTTTCCGACAACCGCGTACGTTTGGAACGAATGGCTGACCTGGGTGATAAACTAATATTGCTGTTCTTGTCTGTGTTTGCAGCTCGAATCTCTTGGAACAGTTTATCAAGTGCCCAAGCTGACGTCTCTGTCTCTAGAAAACAATGAATTGCGTCAGGTACGATATTTCTCCAAGTGAGAGTGATTTTTGTAGAGGCTATTGTAGCTAATGTTTCTTTTGGCAGATTCCCGCGGAGCTATCACTCTGTGAAAATCTATCGGCTCTTTATCTGAACGGTAACCCCCAGCGAGGCATTCGAACCCACATCTTGAATAATGGCACCGAGGCCGTGCTCAAGTATCTCCGTAACAGACTTCCTCCTGAGGTTTTTCCGCCTACCCTTGGTCAGACAGCACAGGTAAATAAGAGTACGGTGGTGTCGATCATTGCATCTACGTCAAACCACAATGATGATGGAACACCACAACGAGCACCAAGTACGCTCGAGTCGAAACGTCTTCGTGTGGACGCATCGACGTCGCCTTTCAAGCCGCTGGAAATGAGTTCACGTCCGAAAACAGTGAACGCTAGTGCTGCATCGACAGCTTCGAGTTTTTCCAGACAGCCACCGCCAGCGGCAAGTGCGACTTCAAATGCTAGTGTGATTTCGGAGACCGAGGACGATGTGCTGGCAGAGTTCAACGTGAAGATTCTCAAGCTCGAGCAGCAGCTGGACGACTTCGCAATTACTGCAGCAAAGCGCTTTGCCTTGAAGAAGGAATTGGCCATGACACGATCACTGAAGATCCGTCATTTGCGCCAGATTGGGCAAAAGCCGTAAATGTGCTGGCTGGAAAATGCAACGCTCATTTTGTGCTCCGTGTGCTCGTGGCGTGAGTCTTTGTGTTTACGAATGTGAACGATAATTGCCTGCTTACGAACCGCACTTGTTTACGATCCGCAGGTGTGAACGAACTGCGGAGCTCTAACCATTTGTCTGGCGAATTAATCTCACTTTCATTTGTGTAGCACAGGGGAGAAAGCAAGTATCAAGCAATGGATGAGCTGCAACTGAAGCCAGACATCGACTTTGTTCCCGTGGAATTGGAGCCAATGCACAAGCAACGCTGGTGTACGTGGTGATTCCATCGCACACGAAAAGTTTGTGGCACCAGCATCTGAAGTATTCTGTCTACATTGTCGTGGCACCACTCCTTGTGACTGAGCAATCGTACGGGGCTGCACCACACGCGTTGCAACAAGCCAAGGGGTCTGTCTTCTGCCGTGATCACACCAAGGACAAGCTACCGCATACCGCAACGACTGGAGAGCTGCCGGCTAAGAACATCATTGTCGAGTTGCTGAAGGAGATGGAAGACGTGATGCCGCATGATCACATCGCTATACACAAGGGCAAGGGTGTTGAGTTGCTGAACGACGAACCGAAGTGCCGCGTGTATCGATTGACGCTGCAGAAGGACGAAATTGATGATCAATCTGTTGTCAAGATCTCACTTGAGCTTCCTACAGCTTCGGTGTTGATTGCCATGGTCGACTGCGAGCTAGAAATCTCCACTTTGTCAAGTGAACTGAAGTCTCACACGAAGACGTTAACTTTGAAGGTTGGGGATGATATCAAGCTGGCTGGAGGCGAATTCAGCATGGCACTGGTATCGTCCATGGTGGTGAAGACGCAGTTTGTTCTCACAGAGGTTTACTAGTTGTCCACTGCGTAGTTGAGCTGCTTCATCAACTTTAGAAACCAAGTTCTATTGAAACCCATTCAAATTGTTGTGCTTTGGTGTCGCTTCGTGGATCGGAGACCAATTGATCAAGATGAAGGGACCGAGCATGAGAGGTCGACTTCGACAGCAGGATGTGGTTTTGGCCCCAGCAAGAGACCAAAGTGCACGAGCGCTTCGAGAGGCTCGACGGACAGGTGTCTTGAGTTTACCAGCCCGAAATCTGGTCGAGTTCCCACCTCAAGTGTATCATCTCGAAGAACATTTGGAAAAGGTTGCTACGAAAGACTCGCACGGGTATCCAACTTCTTAGTAATTGACAAACGAACTGCTGCTTTCGTGAATTTCAGGACGAGAAGAAATGGGAATGCATCGACCTGGTCAGGATCGACTTGAGTCACAACGCTATCCCTTCCATATCGGACGATATTGCAGGATTAACTTCGGTCACTTCCATTAAGATGACGAAAAATGCTCTGCAAACTCTTCCAGAAGGATTTTTCAATCTCCAAGCGCTCGCGTATCTGGATTTGAGCTAGTACGTCAATTTCTCATTGTGCAGTTGATCCAAAGGTTATCTGCACTAAAACTATGTTTGTTATCTTTTCCCCAGTAATCAGCTCGAGCAAGACCTCTCTGAAAGTTTTGGAGCTCTAACAGGACTAAAAGAGCTGGAGTTATCGGGCAATAAGCTCAATCGTTTGCCGGAATCAATTGCCTACCTCGAGAACCTAGAGGTTCTTCATATTGAGGAAAACGCGCTTACAACACTTCCACAACAAATTGGAAATCTCCACAAACTCCATGTCCTGAACGTACATACAAACCATTTGACAACACTGCCGTCGTCTTTCGGAGCGCTTCGGAACATGCAGAATCTTGATCTCAAGAAAAATCGACTGGAGTCCACTGGCGACGCATTATCTGCTCTTTCATGTTTGAAGTTCTTGGACTTGCGTCAAAACAAGCTTGTGGTGTTCCCCGTATTGCCCGGGGGTGCCGCACTAGATCAAGTGTTTTTGGGCTACAACACACTTTCCAGTATCGATGAAGCTTCCATCTCTCGCATCAAGGATTCGGTCACCGTGTTGGATATGCGTGACAACAAACTCGATGTTTTGCCCGCTAATACCGCCTGCTTGTACCGACTCAAGACTTTGGATGTGGCGAACAACGACTTGTCAGACCTCCCGCCAGGGCTTGGCTATCTCAAACACCTAAATCATTTCATCGTTGATGGCAATCCTCTGCGAGCAATTCGTCGTTCGGTTATCAGCTCTGGGTGCGAAGCTCTCAAGAAATATTTGCGTACTCGCGGACCACCCCCAGTCGGTGTTGACGTTTTGGAAGAAGAACGAGACGAGTTGCAATTGGAGCGAGAACGGGTGGAACAAGCAAGCAGCACCAAGGCTGAAGATGTCCCCCCACCAAGTTCAGACTATACTGTTTTGTTTCGAGAGGCTGCAGCTTCAGGGACAATGATTCTGATGAACACATCTCTTGGTATCGTACCATCCGACTTGGTGGGTCAAGGACAATTCAACTTTAACTCAACTCTGCTGCACTTGAACCTGTCATCAAACCAGTTGCAAATTCTTCCAGCTTCGATCGGCGAGTTGGTGTCTTTGAAGGTCTTTTTACCCCTTGGTCAGGAGAATTTCTTGCTGAAAACTTACTTTTGTTGTTGTTATCATATCCGTAGACGCTGACTGTAGAGGACAACGAGCTACAATCTCTTCATCCATCGATCGCAAGTCTTCCTCGCCTTGAGCTATTGCGTCTTCGAAAGAATCACCTTTCGGCGGAGGGTATCAGTGAGTTTCTTGGAGACTCGCCAGCATTGGGTAGTACGTTGAAGGAGCTGGATCTGCGTAACAACGCTCTCTCAGCTTTACCCTTCGCGATCTGCCAGCTTCCATCACTGGAGACGTTGTTGTTAGCCTACAACCGAATCGAGACGCTCGAGCGAATTTCATGGTCGCAACTCGCGAAATTGAGCGTGGTGAGTGTTTCTGACAACAAACTTCGCTCGCTGGGCCGCATCTACGATGCTCCAGTGCTCTCTTCTCTCTCATTCGAGAACAACAACTTGACTAAAGTGCCGTGTGAGTTGGGTTTGTGTCCTCATCTCCGTGCCATCTACATGAACGGAAACCCGCAACGCACAGTCCGTGGAGGAGTGATTGCAAAGGGCAGCACAGAGATTCTGGCATATCTGAAGAACAAACTGCCTCCGAATTACGTGCTTTCACCACCATCTCCAGTGGCAATGCCTCGCACAATCAAACCCGACCAAGTGAGCCTCAAGAAGCAAGCTCACGCTTCCTCGAACCAGGAACAGTTTGAAATCTCGGGAACTCCACGAACCACCGAAACCATGTACGCAGCCCACGGAGGTGCCACCACACGGGACGATGGACCAGCTCCAGTTGCACCGATTGAGAATTTCGCCCCGTCTAGTGAAAACTCCGCCGTTGAGCTCGAGTTATCCAAGTTGTCAGCTCAAATCGAGGAACTTGAGCAGCAACTTGACAATCACGCGCTGTCTGCACCGAAGCGGTTTGCACTCAAGAAGGAGCTGGCCATGGTACGCTCGAAGAAGATCCGCGAGGCCCGCAAGCTACAACGAAACTAGGCAGCACACAACAAGAACAACAACACACAGACTAACAAAAAGCCACAAAAACTTTATTACTTGCCTACATTGGCCTGACACTTGGTCGGTCGATTGTTGTCCTCGCGACACGAACTGCTCGTGCTTACATGGGCGTTGCGAGGTTGCTCATGCTGGAGTCTTGCGCCAGGGGCATTGGTTGTCGTCGTTTATGATTGACGCACTCGAATACAAAACCAACGAGTGCCACGACGCCGATCACGATGCCCACCACGACGCTATAGGAGAGACCTGTGGACGCGTTCTCCTCCTGCGTAGATACTGAACCGGCAGAGCCTGCTTCAACGTCTTCCTCAGACCCTGCCGTGGAGCCTGTAGATATGGAGCTCGAGTCGTCCGAGCCCTTCCCGACGGAAAACGACCCCGTGGCCGAGACGCCGCACTGAGACAGCGACAACTGGATGTCCTCCCCAGCCAACTCACTGCTCAGCGGCGACGCGAGCTCCACAATCACCGTTCCATTGGTCGTTGAGTTGACACTGGTCACCTCCACCGTGTCATCATCGTCGTCACTTCCGTCCCCCACCGTCACGTTCAGCTGGATGCTCGAGTAGGCGCAGAACGTGTCCGTCGTAAGCACCAGCTCCGAGCTGCCCGCGTCCACTCCACTTGCATCTGAAATACTGAAGTTCGCAGCCGTCATGCTCCCCACACTGACCAAATTGGACTGCGTGCTGCTGGCCACCGTGACCCCCACGACGACCGCCGTGGCATCTCCCGTGGCTCCGTCACAGGGCAGCGACTGGCTCAGCACCACGTTGCCCGTGCAGGCCTCTCCATTGCAGCTCACGTCCGTCACCTGCGCGTCCTTCATGAGCTCCGTGGTGCATGTCGTGTCGGTCGTGGCGCCTCTGCAGATCTGCGCCGCGTTGCAGCTGTCGACGCTCGAGAACCTGCTCCCGCTCACGCCAAACTGCGTGGTGCACACCGAAACCTGCTCCGCGCCGCTGGTCACAACTGCGGCGGCCATGGCCTCGAACGTGGCGATGGTCACGACGTCCGAGCTGCCGCCGCTCGTGAGCTGCGCCGTCAACAAGTTGCTCGCGCCGTTCGTCTGCAACGCGATGGCCCAATCCAGCGCCTTCTTGAAGCTCACAGTGACGGCGCACGCGTCGGCAGTGCATCCGTCGGCCGCTGCAAGCGCCTGCAGCTCCGGAAGCGTCTCGTTGGCGGCGTCACAGGCCGGGAGGGAGGACACGCCGAAGCTGATGGCGTAGCTGGCGTTCTTGCTGCTGTCGAAGTTGCAGAAGTTGACGCTGAGAGATGTCGCCCCGCCCGTCACAGTCGTCGCCGCGCCGTCCAGCATACACGTCTGGCCGCCGCAGTCCGAGCAGCTCGCGGCTCCATGGGCCAACGACAAGAGCGACGCGGCCGTCGCCGTCAGGAGGAACTTCTTCATGTTCGGAGGGTAGAGGAGACTTGGCGTTTGTATGTAGGCTGCTTTAGCGTCGACTAACCGAAAATAGAGCGGTTTCGGACGGACCAACACCGCGATTGGCTGAAAAGTAGAGACACCTACCCCACGATAGTACTCGGCAGTACCATAGTGAAACCAAGTAAAATCGAAGAGTGGGAGGAACCTGGCGTCCCGGCGTTGCGCACGGGACATACCGTAAAATCCACGGCAGTGCGAACGGATCAAAAGTGAACTGGTTGCTGCTGTTACAGCAGTGCTGTGTACATGTACACTGTAGCAAGTTGCTGGTCTGTTCGTGGCTCCTGCTGCTCGCCCCGCTGTAGTTTACAGTGGCCATGGTGGAAGACCGCCTCCAAAATTGATAGGTGTGTCCACACAACGCGAAACTGTGATATGTAGGACACAAAACCTGTATCCACTTACCAAATTTGGTTCAAGTAACCTATTCGCCTTCTTCAACACAAATCGACAAAATGATCCGCGAGGTGTGGCGCATCGAGTTGGGCGTGAGCGTGGGGCCCTTCCGCCTGGGTGCGAATATGAGCGAAGTGCTACACGCACTCAAGAGCCGCCTGCCTGTGCGTCCCTTCGAGATCTCGTACGACGCCTCTGATCCCTACAAGCGCGACGTGGTGGTGGCCTCAGCCGAGGACGGACTCAAAGTGGGTTAAGGGACAGGTTAAGATCTAAAACGTGTAGCCATTCCTTAACCTGTCCCCCTTATACTGTCCTTTATTCCTAGTTGCACTTCGACTCCGTGCGTCAAATTCTCAAGGCCATCGAGTTCTACGATGTGAACCGCGTGGCGCTCAAATTCGGACGTGTTGTGATCTTCGGCGGGGACATCTCGGCCACCTTCATGTCCGTGTACAATGTAAGAAGCTTATGTAGTTCTGCTATTGACAGAGTATTTTGTGGGGGAACTAATTTATTTTGTGCTTCAGCTTTTTGGACCGACATTTCCTGGTCACTATGACGCTATGGAGCAGGTTGGATTGAATAGTTGACTTTTTGTGATTGTACAGTGCTGATCAGTCGTTCTTCCGATGTAGAGCTACGTCTTGGGCTATGAAGGTGGATGCGTCAAGTTCCCGATCCCAGCAAAGTACCGCAATTTGTACCAGAATGGCACAGATCTGCCCATGGAGTTCCCGGTGCGTATCTGTTTCCCCCGGATATTTGTATGTTGCTGCTGATACTGTGGTGATGAAGCAGAACGGAGCCACTCCAGCAGCTACGGGTTTCATGGTGTTCGTCGGTGAGGATTACCGTTCTCCTGGAATCCCAACTCCTACGAAAAAGTGAGTCAAACATTTACAGAGGGAAAATCGCACACCTTGGTGGGGATTTGGGGCTTACAATAGACTGTTCATGCGCAGGCACTACTTTGAAGAAATAGATGTCGAAGTTGGAGAGGAGCACGCCACACTTATTTTCACTGGGCGGAAACAACGAATTCGGCTTGGGTGGTCGCCTCAGGTGCTGTATTGTAGTTATTTTGCTAACAGTAGCGGATTAAACCGTGTCTTAAAGCAGCTATGTGTCTGAACCATGAGTAGGAGGTGATTAGCGAGTTGGGTGCCCCGGTGACTGTCTTCCGCAAGTCAGAAGATCCCAATGATGGGTACGTTTGGCAAATGATCTCTTTCGAAATGGACTCCAGGCATAACGCCACGTCTGTCTCCGTATTGTTAATATGGCAGTGCTACCGTCGCCGGAGGACTAGTGAGCGACTACTTCCACAACTATCCGCATCTGGGACTCGACATTCTGTATGATTCAACGCACCGCGCGTCCAAGGTGATTTTAAAGGCCAACGCACTTGGGTAAGAAAATTATTGGCACAACGTCGTTCACCGCATATCTTGGCTAACTGTGGTGTTTATCCGCAGACACCCAGATTTTGGTGCCTACAACAAGTGCAATTTTCGGTTGAGTTTCCCAACTTCTACAGCTCTTCAAAAGTCAGGGATCTCGAAAAGGACAAGTTCCGAAATCACACCGCAAACCCCGGTACGCTTCATGGACATTTGTCTCTGGGAAATGTATATCTTGCTTCTGACAAAACAATTCATGTGATTTGTGCTGCAGTGGAAAGACATTCGCTTGGTATTCGGAGGAGCATCGGACTTGCGGCCTATTGTCCACGACAATGGCCTGGGACTTCACCCATTTGGCTCAAGCTTGTGCTACTCACCAACGCCTGGCTGCATTTTCGAGGTGATGAAGAACGGATTCATCGCTAGCGTTACGCTTACGTTCAACAGCTAGAGAAGGCCTGTGGCTTCGCTGTTAGTTCCTACTGTTGCGTGCATACACGTCGTCATCCATGACAAGATACGATGGCAAGTCTAATTTACATTTCATGAGCACGACTTTGCTAAGAAGTTTGGGTAAATGATGTTTTAGATTCTCTAATAACGCCGCTGCTGGTCGTAAGGTCCACGAGGTTGTTGCGGCGGCGGTGGCGGCGGCTGCTGCTGTTGCTGACCGTAGTAGTCATTGGCCGGAGGCGGTGGGGGCACAGCGTGGTGTGCCCCCACACCACGCTGTGGCTGATTGTATTGCGGTGCCTGGGGATGCCCGTAAGGTGCTCTCGGCGGCTGCGGGTACGGCTGGTACGGGGCCTGGGGAGGTGGCGCCTGGGGTGGGTAAGGAGGGAGGTTGTGCGCATTGTACTGCGGCAGCGGAGGCTGATAGTATCCGCGTGGTGGTGCTGGTTGTCCTTGAGGCACACTCATTCCGTTGTACGGCGCCATTGGTGGCTGAGGTGGTGTAGCACCACGAGGTGAAGTGTAGTTCGCGACTCCGTACGGTACGGGTGGTCTAGCGCCGCCAAACCCTCCAGGCTGCGTGTACTTAGTCACTCCACCGTACGGTTGTGTCTGCATCGCAGGAATTGCGGGCATAGCAGGCGTGGGAGGCATTGGGGGCTGCTGACTGTAGTTGCCGCGACCTCCATGCGGCGAAACATGGCTCCGAGCTTGGTAGTCAGAAAAATTTCCTCCACATCCTCCGCGTCCTCCACGCCCGCCTCGACCTCCACGGCCTCCGTAAGCCGGTGCATTGCTAGAGCCTTCGTTTCCAGTCGAGGGTGCACCTCCCCGATTGCGTTTTCGGTTTCCTCGCTTCGCAGCCGCCTCCGCTTCGTCATCAGAAAATTCCGTCTCATCCGCTTCCTCGTCAAAAATGTTTGAGGCGTCTGTGCCCTTGTCCTTGATGTTATCCGGCACAATATACGTCGTGTGCTCCGTGGCGAAGTACACGGCCGCGTTCACCGTGGCCTTCTCAGGCATCTTGGCCGCGTTCTCAAAACGCAGCAAGTACATGGGCATGAGCACGGGTCCGAACACTTCATCCACACACCCGAGCACCGTGCGGTCCTCAAGACACAGCACGCTTCCTTCGTCCAGTGGTTTCGTGTTGGGGTTGGACTTGATGGTCATCATGAGACCGGGGACACTCACGTTCAAGATACTGCCACATTGTGCAATGGGGCAATCGGCCGTGAGCTCGACACTGGGCTCCCGCACTGGCGCCTTGACGACTTCGTGTGCGGTGGTCAACGGACCGTCCGTCTTGTTCTCCTCCTTCTCCATGGCGGCCTCAATCTCGGCTCGGAGCTTGGCGGGGTCTTCGTCGTCGCTGTCGTCATCGGAACTGGCCTCGTCCTTGTCCTTCGTGGGCTCCGTCTCCTTCTCAGCGGACGTTTCTTCGTCCTCGGAGCTGTCGCTGTCGCTTTCGTCCTCTTTGGTGTCCGTCACAATTGGGACCTTGGGGGCTTCGGATTGGGCGCTGACGGTCGCAGCACTGGCGAATTGCGCCGTCACGGAGTGCAGCTCGGCGTCTGCGTATTGTGCAGCCACATCCAGGTCGGACACGGGCGCGTTGGGCTGCGACGCGTCCATCAGGGCAGCAATGGACTCGGAATGGCCGTTGGTGCGTGTCGAAGTTGCGGATCGAGGAGCTCCAACCAAAAAGCCTGTCGAACAGCATGACATCATCATTCATGCATGATGGACTGGGAAGATGCAAATGGATGGTCTAGCATTTTTTAACAGAGGGGAAGGGGTGCCAACTTCGACATTGCCTTCTCTTCTTATCCAGTCCAGGCGAACGCAAATGTAAGAACAATTTTGCATGTAAGCGCATAGTATAAATACCTGTTCCAGGCAACGTCCTCGCAAGAGGGGAGGTTGGAAGCAACGTCGTGCCGGCTTCGTAATCCCGAGTGCGTCATCGTTTTCGCATTTCGCCAAGCTGACCATGCGGTCCTTTACATCACTCCCATTGGTCCAAAACTCGTGTGAAAATCACCCATTGGCTATAAAATGTGCGGTGGGATTGTCCGACCCAAAGATACTCTGATCCCATTGACGCCCCTCATTCTCCCCCACTTTGAAATCTGCCAGGTCCAGCACAAGCTTCAACCCCACGCCTTCAAGCCCTCTCCTCTCGTATCACCATGTCGTTCGAGCTGCCCAAGATCGCTTACGAGTACAACGCGCTCGAGCCCTTCGTGGACACGGACACGATGGTGCGTCCCTTCAATAACAACCTTCCTCTTACCTTCCTCCTAACTGACGTGTACTGCTTCCTCTTGTAGAACATCCACCACACCAAGCACCACCAGGCTTACGTGAACAACATCAACAACTACATCTCGTCCGACAAGGGCGCCGAGCTCAAGGGCAAGTCCATCCTCGAAGTGGTGCAGTCAGCCACGGAGGCGCCTGTGCGTAACAATGGCGGCGGCCACTACAACCACTCGCTCTTCTGGACGTGGATGGCGTCTCCCGGCTCCACCAACACGGCCCCGCACGGAGCCCTCAAGACCCGCATTGAGGAGGACTTCGGCTCGCTGGACCAGATGAAGCAGCAGTTCAACGCCGCCGCGTCGTCGCGCTTCGGCTCTGGCTGGGCCTGGCTCGGCGTCAAGGCGGACGGTAAGCTCGCCATCACGTCCACCCCCAACCAGGACAACCCGCTCATGCCCGGCGTGGACCAGCCGCTCATCCCCATCCTCGGTCTGGACGTGTGGGAGCACGCGTACTACCTCAAGTACCAGAACCGCCGCCCCGAGTACATCTCGGCCTTCTGGAACGTGGCCAACTGGGACAAGGTTGTCGAGTACTACGATGAGTTCGCTTCGAAGGGCAAGCCCGTGGAGATCTGAAGTGGAGAGCAACAGGAAGCGGCGACGCAATCGTCGCTGTGACTGGAGGACGCGGACAGCTTTACAGTAGTCGCGGCGTCTCTCTGAGATTGTGACGTGTTTTGTTCATCCCATTGGCCTCCTTCAACCGTTCTTGAAGGAGAAGGATGTGCACGAGGATCACCGAGTCGCTCGCAATTCCTCGGAGCTCTCCCCCAACCTAATCTAGCAAAAACCAATGAATCTGTTTGAATTCTAATTCGTCGAGTGTCGTGTTGAGGACAATTGCTCTGTGATCTTTATGAGGGTATTGAAGCGCCTGTAGATTTAGCGGCACCACTACTCGGGCGAGAAGGAGGCGTGTCGACTGGTGGTTTCTGTAGCTTGAAGACCAATGGCATAACGTGAGGTGATCCTTTGTCATCTACGGCTGCAATGACTAAGGTTAGGCATCATTTGGTTGTCCACTGTGAACACGCCGAATCGGTCCACTTACTCACAGCCACGGCGGTGTATTGAGCTCGATTTTTCAAAATGGTGTTAGCCCGCACCTCGCCAGTCTCATCCAGTTTCAGCCGTGTGCCGTGGTCGTCAGCGAGGTCGACGATTGCAATGCCAGTAATTAACTCTGCTCAATTCGGGAACGCCATCAACAATCGTTAGCATCACAGTAATACTTCACAATGGTACCCAACCTAGCGTGCGATACCTTTGGCCAGCTTGGAAGCTGCTGCGACCACCTCAAGGTGACTCTCGGCTGCATTTATCTTAGCAATGATCTCCGCCATTTCATCGTCGACGGACACTGCTCCTGAGTGCATCGTGGGTGTGATCGGGCGAGACGAAGAGGCCCCACTGGGTGGTCGGGATCCTGCTCCTCCAGATTTCATCGAGATCACAGACCGGCCTGTTGTCAACGGAGTCGCTGCACTTCGGGACTGCAAAGCCTGCAGCGCTTTATTCAGTGCGTCCAACTCGATCCCCAGCTGAATGTTCTTGTGTTTGCAAGTGTCCTCGATGTCCTTGGCGCACGTGTTCTTTACGAAACTCCGCAGGATCGCGCAGGACACGTTCGCGTTGTACATTTTGAGGGGTGTTATGGTATCTGCTCGAAGGACAAGAGCGGCGGTTTAAGGTCATGAAGACGTACTAAATCCATGCAAACACAAGATTTAGGCAGCGCACCGAAGCCATACTTGGTCCAGAAGAAGGAGGCTGGCGAGGGCGAAGACATCCTGGCGATCAAGTGCGTGTGCCCTTGCGGCCTTTGGCAAAATTAACTTCGCGCCACCTACCGTTTCGACTCTAAAAGTGTCGATATGCATTGATGGGGTATCTTGTGCTCGAAAGTGTGTTACCCATGCGAGGTGTCAGACTACGACAACTCGCTGCGCCAGCCATTTACGGACCGAGGAGAGCAGGTGGGCAGAGCAAATGGTATTGCCGCTGATGGTCAAAATCTCAAGCTTTTTGGAGCCCCACCGAGACTGCATTGCATGTCGTCTGAATGTAGCACACTGCTGGGCCAACATTTCCTTCGACGGTTAGCGGATTTGGCAGGATATGCGATGTCCTCACATGGTTGAACACCTCTTTGTAGCTGCGATGATTTGATATTTCCTACACACATTAGATTACCCGGGCTTGGTGAAGTAAGATAGGACACCGGAATCCCATCAAAGAGTGGTACTAAGTATATCGCTGCAAAGATCACGCACTTCAACTACACTGAACTGGACGACAATGCCTGGACAGCACAGCACCAAGTTCTCCCTTTCGCTCTCTCTCTATGCAAGCTGCAAAGCGTGGATTGCAGCGCTGGAGTCATCTCTTGACGTTGCAATCGACAGGCGCCTCGCACTGCAACGCAAGGAGCCGGACGCTGCCGCTCGATCATCGGGAGCTCAAGAACCCCTGGCCGTCGCGTTGTGGGCTGCGTACAATTACTGAAGTCGATGCCTGACGGGCCGTGCTCGAGTCTGGCCGCCACGCGATCACCACGGCGGTGACCATCGCCTTGCGTCGCAGGGTCCAGCGCGTGGCAGCATCAAGCAGGTAGCAGGTGGTCCACCAGCGTAAAGGATATCAGTGCAACACCACCGGGCAACATGACCCCAACAGGGCGACGAGGCTGGCGTGGCAATCTGCGAAAACTTCAGTTTCGGAGCTCCACGTGGGGCACGAGAACCGCGACGCTGAAGAATAGACGGACGACTGGCTACGAGCGCCGCGACGTTGCAACAGAACTGAACACGGCGACAACCCATCGGCGTCCAGCGCTTGCTCCACTATACCGATTAGCACTGCCGGGTCCTGCGTCGGACGTCACACCTCGTACCCTCAAAACATCCTCGCGACAACTTGTCTATGTTGAGAGCTCGAAATGTCCACCCCACATCATCGATTGCTGGTTACTGCGCCCGGTGGTGGCGGTGTTTGCTCGCTCACTTCTTTTTCCTCGCTGCGTTGGATAGCCGCACTGCGTCACGACGGAGTCGACGACTGCCATGGGATCAACTAAGACGCCGTTCACAAGTCCGTACGCGCCGCTGGAGCTCAGTGCCAAAGAGAAGAAGCAGCTTCGACAACTCGCCAAGAGCCTCATTGAGGTGAACGTGGACAGCTACGAGGAGTTCCTGTACGTAAACGACGGCTGCCTACCTGAGCGCGAGTGGAAGTTCTTCCGGCGCGATGAACAGGTCGAGACGTTCGTGCGACGTCGCGACAGATACAACTTGAAGGGCTTCGGAGCCCCACAGAAGCTCCACGGAGACTCGGTCACGAGAACCTTCACGAGTATCAGCAGCACCCGCAGCGAGGGCTTTTCATCGCTCAACGTGGCCGACATCCGCTCCATTGGTACTCGAGACGGCACGATCGAGGAAGCTGTGCACGGTGCCATGTGCCCCACCACGGAGCTGATGCGGTACAACTCTGAGTATCTCGAGGACGGCTTGGAGGACGGATGCGTGTTAACAACCATCGACAACGTGACGCAGCAAGACCCGTTCACGTCGTCGAGTGTGCGTTGGGGAGTCATCGAGAACTCGCCCATTGTCCGCAAGGTCATCAAGAGCTATGACCACGTGTACCTTGACGCCACGGGCTTCACGCAGCTCAGCAATGGTGAACGTGTGGGCTACCATCTCGTGCACTCAGTTGACTTTCGGAACACGACACCTCCTTTGCCTCAATTCTTTCGCGGTCAAGTTGCTGCCATTGGGTTCTGGAGACAAGTACAGCCCAACGTCGTGCAGATCCACGGCCACGGAGTCTACACGCTGCCCTACGAACGCGCCCGGAACCTCTTCATTCCTGCGATCGCGACGTCCTTGTCCAAGTCGATGGTGCACGTCTTCTATGCTTCGAAGATGAAGAAGTTGCGGTCAGCCATTCGGGAGCAACGGATGCAGATGCTCTTCCGGCCGCAGTGGAGTGCACACCACCCGTGCAGTGTCTGCAAGAAGAAGCGGACGATGCACAAAGGATCAAGCTGCGAATTATGCGGCGAACACGTCTGCAAGCTTTGCCGTATCACGCACAAGCTATCGTCGGTGGAACTGGACAACAAAATGCACCACAGCAAGATCCACGTGTGTCCATTCTGTATGCTGAACGTCACTAACAAGACGGCAGCAGATACGGCGCGAGCGGAGATTGGAGCCGGACAGTACGGCACCTTACAATAGTCGACTACAAACGAAGCATCACCTGAACGATACCTGTCCGATCGAAGGGCATGCACTCCGTACTTATTAGCGTGGCGTGGCAGTTCATAGACTGCCATGTCTTCGATATGTGAATATAATGAGACTTCGACGTGCTGTTTGTCTGGCACGAGCTCTTTTGCCATTCAGTTTAATACACGTTGTTTGTAGCATTACAGTAATGACAACTGCGGCACCAAAGACCACCAAAACTTCGTTGAATTCCGCGATGGGAAAAGCAGTCAGACACTCGGGACTTTCGAGTTGGAGGCCAGCTACTATAGCGGCGACCGTCACATTGACACAGGTCAACCTTGCGTCTCCCACGACAAACACTGGCAGGTGTTTCTTTGCGTCTGCCATCCTTCCTTCGCAATGCCTTCGCAATGCAAATACGTGTACTGAACGATGACTACTGTACATGTATTTAAACACGGGCCGTCCATGAGCAGTTAATATGCATTGGATAGTCTCGATGATCTTGCTCATAAGTGGCAGTGAGCTCAATCCAGATAAACATGACGACGCCGAATAAAGTGGCGACTAATGAATGGATTGGATAGTGCACATGTTGAAGACAAAAGATGTTGTTTGTGTATCTCGCGATGGCGCTGGTAGCCAAATCACTATGAACTGCATATGAATGGGGGCGGGGTGTCTTGCAACGACTATAGGAAGCGGTCGAAATCGAGGCGGGCTGACGCCCGCCTCGATTTCAGCGCGCACCACCGCCGTCGTGTCCGAATTGACGACCCTAGTCATGCAGAACGGACAAATGTGAACCTTGGCCCAGTGCATTTTGTTGTCCAGCTCCACCGACGCCACCTTGTGCGAGACGCGGCACACGGAGCACACGAGCTCTCCACACAACTCGCAGATGTCGCCCTTGTGAATCGTCCGCTTCTTGTCGCACACACTGCACACGCGGTCGGCGCAGGACTGGGAACGTGGCATGGCTTGTGTCCTTCGCTCCGCTAGCGCCCAGCGAAGCTTCTTCATGGGTGCCGCGTAGAAGATGTGCATGACCGACTTGGACATGGACGTCGTCACCACAGGCACGAAGAGAGACCGAGCTCGCTCGACCGGGAGTGCAAACACGCCACGGCCGTGGATCTCGACGACATTCGGTGCCGCTTGTCTCCAGAATCCAATCGCAGCAACTTGGTCACGCGAATAGTCTGGAAGTGGAGGAGTGACCGATGGGAAGTCGACGGAGTGGAGAAGGTGAAATGCGACGCGTTCGCCGTTGCTCAGGTGCGTGAAGCCCGTTGCTTCTAAGTAAATGTGGTCGTAGCTCTTGAGGATGTTGCGGAGGATCGGCGGGTTCTCGGTCACTCGCCAACGAATTGAGAGCGATGTGAACGGCTCCTCTTTCGTGACGTTGTCGATGATCACCAGCACGTTGCAGTCCTCAATACCGTCCTGCACGTACACGGACTTGTAGCGCATGGTCTCTGTTGTAGGACCCATGGCACCGTAGACGGCATCTTCAATGGTGTCGTCTCTCGAACCGATGGATCGGATGTCGGCCACATCGAGCGACGACAGTTCTTCGCTTCGAGTGTGCTGGTGCTTGCAGTGCTGTTCGCATCGGAGCCCCGACGGAACTTCTTCGTCGCACCGAAGCCTCGAAGATTGTACTTCTCTCGACGACGCAGATACGTCTCCACCTGCTCGTCACGACGAAAGCACCTCCAGTCGTTCTCGGGTAGTTTACCGTTGTTGTCGTACAGGAACTCCTCGTACCCGTCTACGTTGACTTCCACGAGGGTTTTGACAAGTTGGCGAAGCTGCTTCTTCTCCTTGATGCTCAACTCGATCGGCGGGTACGGACTCGTGAAAGGCGCCTTCTTGGTGCTGGAGGCGAAGTTCTTGAACTCCGTTTCGGTTGGGGTGTTGCTCACTTGGCAGGAGTCAAAGTGAAGGAGCACGGCAGTCTTCAGCCTTCACAACGGACGACTCGCACCGCATGGAGTAAGTGGTTTTGACGTGCACTTGGAGGCTTGCGGTCCATCGTGGTCATACAGTACGCAGGCACGCACCACGGACTTCTACTGGAGACCAACACTGTTTGCAGGGTGCGAGTGGATGGAGACCTGCTGCTGGTTTCGATGCAACTCGAGTCAGTGTCACGTCAGCACGCTGCAGTATTCAATCACTGCAACCAGCCCGCAAGAAACAGACCGGAGCATTAGGACAAGACAGTTGTGTGTCAGCTCCGACGTGCACGCAGGTTGGGTGAAATCGACCATCCGTGTACTTGGACTGTCATTTGAGAAGGTCTTGCCATCCACGAAAGTGCATTTGTACTCGCAAGACGGGGTCATGCAGAGCAGTATCCAAGCACTCGTAACGGAGACCGTGTGGGTCTATATGGACGATGCAGTGGGAAAGCGTTCAAGGTTCCCTCCACGCCACCAAGCAGAGCCGTGCACCGTTGATGGATTTCACGGCGCTGTAGCCGTCCACTTCGCTTTCCTCCTTCGTGCACCATGAGCGGTTCATTGGTTGCGCTCGGCACGTACTGCGGCATTTTTGGTGTGCTGCTCGCCTATTGCAACCTCATGCAGGTCGGTCTCAAGGTTGCCATTGCTACCATCGCAGCCGTGCTGGTCCTCGGCTACATGCTGGTGTTCGCCGGCTTCTGCTTCATGGGGCGGACGTTGGTGCGTTCTCCTCTGGAAGCTCCGATCGCTGCCATCAAACTACAACTCAACATTTGCTCCACCGTCGCCACCTTCGTGCGTCGAGGCTTCAAGACGCGCTTCCCGGAGTGGACGCTCACGTTCGAGATCACCGTCAACATGATGCGCTACATGTTCGAGGAGTTTGGTGAAGTCATCGCGTTCGAGAACGCCGCACTGCTTCGTGAGCCTTTCGCCATGCACGGCCGACTGATCCTCAAGTCGAACTGCCGCCAGCACAAGACGGTCCCGGAGAAATTGGAGGCCAACGGACTCGAGCACATGTGGCTCCGTGACGCTGACAAGAAGCAGCAGGGCGTTGTGGTGATCCACTTCCACGGCGGAGGCTTCGCGATGTCGCACCCGCTGCAGGACGTCGAGCTTGCGAACCAGACGCACACGATGCTCAAGCAGATTCTTAAGGACAAGTACCAGCTTGACGTGTCCGTGGACGTGCTGCTCGCCAACTACCGCAAGAGCCCCGAAAACCCCTTCCCGACGCCGGACGACGACTGCCTGACAATGTACCAGTACGTGCTCAAGCATGACAACATCCGACCGAACTACGTTCTGTTTAGCGGAGACAGTGCTGGAGCCAAGATGTCCCTCTTCAACTGCATGCGGATGCGTGACTCGACACCTGAGCTCTTACCGTTGGGATACTCTCCGAGCGTCGACTTCGAGGAGAAAGGGGGTGACGAGAAGACCCCAAACTGTATCATGCCTGCCAAGTTCGTGGACTCTGTGCACGAGACGTATCTGGCCAAGGTGACGGACTCGAAGGAACGTTTGCTAGTGTCTCCTATCAACCGGAGTTCGTGTACCCGACCGCCCTGAACGACTGCTTCGACATGTACAAGTACGTTTTGAAGAACGAGGGCATCGCACCGAACCACGTCGTGTTCAGTGGAGACAGCGCTGGGGCCGAAATGTCGTTGACCAACTGCATCCGACTGCGCAAGGAGAGTCCGGAGCTGCAACCGGCGGCAGCGCTGTGCTACTCGCCAATGGTGGACTTCAGCGAGACGGACAGTGACGCCAAGGCTCCGTACTGCGTTCTGGTGACCAACTTCGCCGACAACTGCATCGCAACGTACCTGCGCAGTGTGACGGACCCGGAGAAGCGTCGACTTGCATCGCTGATCAACCAGAGCGTAGTTGATCTGCCACCTATTTTCTTGCAGTGGGGTGAGCTGGAGCGGTTCTACGAACAAGGTCTGCGTTTCAAGGCGAAGGTGGAAGCGGAGGGCGTGACGAACATGGAGTTTGACATTTTCAAGAACATTGTGGACGACCCCGTGATGTTCCCCACGGCGGTGAGTCCCGCTGCGGAGAAGGGCATCACCCACGCGTGCGAGTTTGCTGCGAAGCACTTGGCCCCTGTTCTTCGTTCTCGCGATGATCCGGAGCCAGAACCTTAGCCTTGCAACGCTGCAATGGTAAAATTGGTGTCGGAGACTTGTTTTGTTCTTCGTGATGAACAAACATTAATAAAGCTTGGTGCGATGGTTTGAATTCGGCGAGTTCACTCAAAGCTGTCAGCTCCGCGTTGCAACTGGTGAGAACGTTGGGGGCCATGTGCAGAGTGCTAATCAGCTGTGCGAGCTCGGACACTTCTCTGCGCTAGGGAATCAGTGCTAATCACCGCTCTGCCCTGTCAGGTGGCGGGTGCGTGCTTCACACACCGAGCTGCCAGTGGAGACTCAACCACAGTCTTCATTTCCTGATCAGTCTTCCATTTGCACCAAGACCACAAGCATGAGCGGAGCCTTAGTCGATCTCGGTGTGCACGTCGCCCTTGTCGGCGTCCTGCTGGCGTACTTCGACTTGCTGCAGTACGGCACGCCCGTCATCTTCTTCTCGATCGTTGCTGCGTACTTCGCGGTGTTTGCTGGCTTTTGCTACATGGCGTGGCCGTTTGCGACCTCGTTCGTGTTGGTCCCGTACATCGCCCTCAAGATCCAATGCAAGCTCCTCTCGCTGCTCGTCCAAGCTGCTGGCCGCGGATTCAAACCCACCTTCCCCGAGTGGACCCTCGCTCACGAGATCACCATTTCCATGATGCGCTACACGTTCCACGAGTACGGGCACATTGTCGCGGACCAGAACGCTAGTCGTCTACGTGGTCCGTTCCAGATGCACGGCAAGATGGTCCTCAAGTCGTGCTGCCGCAAGCACAAGACGGTGCCCGAGAAACTGGTGGCCAACGGAATGGAGCACATGTGGATGCGCGACCCCGATCAGAAGGAGCACCGCGTCGTGGTGATCCACTTCCACGGCGGAGGTTACTGCATTTCGGACCCGCTGCAGGACGTGGAGCTGGCCAACTTGGAACACACCAAACTGAAGCAGATTTTGAAGGAGAAGTATCAGCTGGACGTGTCGGTGGACGTGCTGCTGGCCAACTACCGAATGGCGCCGGAGTTCCTGTACCCGACGTCGCTGAACGACTGCTTCGACATGTACAAGTATGTGATGGAGCACGATAACATCGCTCCGAACCACGTCGTGTTCAGCGGAGACAGCGCGGGTGCCGAGATGTCCATGACCAACTGCATGCGTCTGCGCAAGGAGAGTCCGGAGCTGCAACCGGCGGCAGCGCTGTGCTACTCGCCCGTGGTGGACTTTAGCGAGACGGAGAACGACGAGAAGACGCCGTACTGCATCCTGGCGGCCAATTTTGCGGATAGCTGCCTGGCGACGTACTTGCGTAGTGTGACGGACCCGGAGGAGCTTCGTTTGGTGTCTCCGATCAACCACAGTCTGCGTGACCTGCCGCCTATCTTCTTGCAGTGGGGAGACTTGGAGCGGTTCTACGAACAAGGTCTGCATTTCAAGGCGAAGGCGGAAGCGGAGGGCGTGACGAACATGGAGTTTGACATTCTGAAGAACATAGTGCACGACCCCGTGATGTTCCCCACGGCGGTGAGTCCCGCTGCGGAGAAGGGTATCACTCACGCGTGCGAGTTTGCTGCAAAGCATTTGGCCCCTGTGTTGCACTCGAAAGCCTCCATGGCTTAGACAGTACCGTTAACCTCAATGAAGAAGCCGCTGTGCTAATAGCACTTCGCCATGACTGTGATGAAGTGTCAGACTGCGATGCCAATTGGTTATGAATGAATGAAGCTGGTCCAATAGAAGAGTGATGGTCTTGTAGTTGAAGTTTCGGCCGTTACGCGGATCAGTGTAAGTCACGAATACCAACAATTGTGAGTCACTTCATGCAAATGCGATCTCCCTGAGCTCTCTGCGCGTATTCTGGTAGGAACGTTCGCCTTCACCACCAGCAAAAGCGAAGCGAAGGACGTCCGCGTTTTATATGGTGCATGGATGTAATTGCATTGCACAGCCATGCGACGGAGCCGCCGTACTGTAGTCAGCGCTTTCTTCCGTGTCGTCTGGACGCGTGGGTGCCACGCTAACGGGATTCGTTGAGCCTGTCTGTCTGATCGCATCGCTGGTCGTCTCTCAAGTTCCCTTCGCAGCGCTTCACGGCAGCAGAGTGAGCAGTGCAGCAGTGGCCGGCGCAAGACGCAGTGAATTGCGCCGCAAAGTCCATCGGCATGGATTATTATCGAGGCTGCTGCTCATGCGCTCTGCGAGAGCCCGGCCAGCGAGGAAACGAATGGGTTCGAGAGCCTCGCTACGTCGGGCCAGTATATAGCCGGACGATAACGCGATGCGAGCTGCGTCCGTCTCGAAGTGGAAGCTGTGTATCAATACTGGAGAAGTTCTCGCAACTCTCTATGGCATTTCACTGCAGGTGGCGTCCAAAGAGCTCGCCTCTCCAGCTGCACTTGCATCTTGCTGCGTACAGTAGTGACCAGCGACCTCCAGCTGCAGATTGCCAGTGGCGCTCGTGACTCGGTGTACAGCCATCTGATCTCGGTCGTCGTAGCGACAGGCGCACTTCCTTTCCATTGGCGAAAATGCATATCCCACACTTCCGATTGGCTGTAAAAGCGCATATACTATTAGTAATAGGGCTGCGGTTTCCTTCCCATTGATGTCGCCAGTCAAATCGCCGAGCCATTTTCCTTCAGAACGGAAAAAGCTCCGAGCTGATAACCAGCCCCAATGAGCGCGTACTTGCACGGGTACGACTCGCTCGCAGGCGGCTACTACCCGCACCCGCACTTCCACCAGCCAATGGCCGCCGGTCCGCTGGCCGCCTACGACTTTGACGACGAAGACAACGACTTTTCCTCGGGCTTTGACGTCGTGGAGCGAGACATCGACGCCGAAATGGAGGCGCGTCAACTGCAGCAGCCGCCAAAGGCGCGTCACTCGCCCCCACCACGTCCTGCGCCTCGCACAGTTTCCCAGCGGATGCTGCAGTCGCTGCGTGCTCAGTCGCGCGCCAATCACGCGGCGTCGCTGCCCCCCAGAGCCGTCTCCAGACCTTCAGCAGCTGCATACTCGACGTTCGACGTGCACTCTGTGCTGAACGAAGACGCGTCCATGGCCAGCACCGAGACGCTCACGGACGCCTTCGACACGCCGCTGTCGTCCCGATCGGGGTCCTCGTGCACCGACAGATTGGAAGCCAGGATCTCCAAGATCTTCTTAGCGAGGCGAGACACAGGCCCGGGACTTGCAGCGGTGAACGAAACACAGGACGCATCGCTGCTGTATTCAGGACGAAGGACGTACCCTGCCGAGTCGTTGAGGAAGACGGAGCATGCCAGACTGTCGGATAACCCGACGAACGCCGCTACCCCACAAGAGACCAAGATGATGGGCATCCTGGAGAAGGAGCGAGCGACGCGAGTCTTCCGACCGCAAATGTCGAGTCCGGAGGCGAACCGGACGAGGAAGGATAACGGAGTGAGGTTTCACTTTCGACGAGGAACGTCGGTGGATAACGATACGTTGAATGGACGCATGGGGAGGTTGGCGTTGACGGATGGACAAGCAAATGGAAATGTCGAGACTGCTTTGGTGCGCGCACAACCTCCCAAACGAGTGACAGACCCAGAGTACACGATGTTGGCGTCGCAACTGGCTGAAATTGAGGCGCTAGTAGATGGAATTGAGAGCTGCATGCAGATGCCCTCCTTCTCGACGATGGCTGTGCGTGTTCTGAAGGAAATGCAACTGCTGACCAAGACCACACAGCAGATCCGCACGAATGGAACGACCTTGATCTTGGCCAATGTGGGCAAGCAGCAGAACGCCGACTTCACGCAGGCTCTTCGACGTCTGGTGGCGAGGGCGGCCTCAGTTCAGCAACATATTGGCGACCTCATGCACGCGATCAACAAGCGCGTGGTATAAGCTGGCTGCTTTCTATCTATTATGGAGCAAGTCTTCATTGGTGTTCTTCCACCTTCAGACGCATCCGCCGTATGCTTCAGCGAGAATTCAATGTGATCTCTCGCTACATGTGCTGGTCATCTCAACGGTCCATATCGCCGCGTTGCTATTTAGTTTACTTTTTCGTCTCGTCAAGAGTATCAAGGCGACGGTCAACGAGGCTGCGATCGAAGCAGCCACGGAGTCGTCCGTATGCGCTAGTGGCGTACAAAGTGTCGTTCCCATAGTGTTGCGTTTCTGTAGGAGACTTCAAGTATCTGAGCAGTAAAAGTATTTTGCTATTCACTGTTGGCGCAGCACACTTTTATTTGTGTTGTAGCAGCTCGTTGGTGAATGGTGGGTCGAATGCTATGGGCTTCTTGGGGGCAGTGTAAGTTCGGACGACCTTGAGACTTTGCGCTAACACTCGAAACAAAAGGGAAACCTGTTTGTACTTTTAGAGTAACCAGTATCAATGAAGAACTCAAGCCCACCCCGTTCTGCTTCAGCCTCTTTCTCGCGCTTGTAAATTCTTGCAAGCTCTTCCTCTTTCCTTTTACGCAAGTTCTGTAGCTCTAGAATCTGCATTTGCTGAAAATTAGCAAATAAGAACGGCACTGTCGAAAAGGGGGTTTAGATGAAGCAGGAAATACCTCATCCGAAATCCGTCGCCTTTCAGATGCTTCTGCGATCAGTTCTTCGGGATCACGAAGTCTTTTCGTAACCATAATACAGAGGATTAGACAGATTAGTTCTGGTTGCATTGTCATGGAGGCACGCGTACTGGTATCTTTGAGCAACACGGGGAGCTGATCGTGCCAGATTTGCTTTCTGAGCATTAAGAGGTCAGCGAGTGTGCGTCTTTAATTCCCTATTGCAGCGATGTTATAATTTGCCTCCAGTTTACCTTGGATCCTGGTGGTGGAGCTTTTAACGGGCCCAACGAAAGCGGTGATCGGCTCGAACTAGCGCTTGCATTAATTTCACCTTTGCTGATACTCCGACCAAGATGTTTTTCATCTGACGATGATGCCACTGGCTCCGCAACAAGATCTTGGAAATCGGCTAGCTCCGCACTCAAACTCGTTAGCTCAACTTTGCTGCCACTGCTACCCAGGACGGACGAACAATCTACAGCCTCGAGAATTGTTTCAAAATCGAACGGAATGACACGCTCAGCTCGAGCAGTAGGCACAGGTTTCGGCCGAAGCTTCGTTGGACGCTTGCGATCTATCTCGACACCCACAGCAGACAGCTCGAACTGTGGCCTTGCTCGCTGAATAGCACTACCAGGTGAGAATATTGGCTTCGTCATACGTGTCGTTTTTGGAGCTGGCAAACTGCCAGCTCTTGGTGCATTGAAAATAGACCTGTGTCAGCTCACATCGGACAAACTAAAAACTGCTTCAACTACGTAAGGCAGCGAATCCCTTTCACATGCGGAAAGTGGGCCTGCCCATGAAGTAGATTAGTGCAGCAGGTTTATTGTATATCAGCAAAAACACGTACCTTTTGGAGAGAAATCCAACTCGCTGAGAGGCTTGCAGCGGGGTCTTCGGTCGCATAATTCGAGTCCTTTGCCCTCCCAGTGGTTGAACAGAAGGACGTGAAGACCCACCTACATTTAAAAGCAGGTTAGCGGCTTATCTGCACAGTCATCCCTAGCACCTGTACGCACCAATTTGAGGCCTCGCAAACCGGTCAAACATGCCAACGTTCGGTCGCTGAATTGTGCGGGGTGTCTCGGGTCTTCCCACGTTCGCCATTGGGTTGCGCATTGACGAGCTAGATGCGTCAACTGCGTATGGTCTAGAGGCCATAGGGCGCATCGCAGGTCGGCTAAATTGGTTGGTTTGCGCTACGAGAGCTCCACCATCTTGCTGTGGCATTCCCATTGTGGAACGGGTCGGTGACGGAAATTGGCGAGCATTCGGTTGGGCTTTTAGGGTCTTGCACTATAAAATCAAAAGTTACATCGCCATTTTTTACCGAGCCCAAGGATAATAAAGGACTTACCATTTTCTCCCAATTGCGGCATTTTCGCGACTTCTCTTTGTAGGCCTGGTCGGCGTACAAGCACATTTGAACCAAAATTGTCGCACCAAAGCTATCAGAAGATGAGTACCAACCTCTCGTAATTCATCGTTTGAAGCTGTGAGTGCTTGCATCTTCGACTTTGTTTCCCTGAGCTCCGCTTCCAGTTGGTCTGTGTAATTTTTTAGTTGAATATACTTCTCTCCATGCTGAATTTGGAAGGCCTTCTGTTCCTCCGCTGCGCCGATGTTGACAAATGAACATCTTCAAATCATGACTTGGATATTGTGCACGGAGTTTCGAACCTTGTTGGCGTCTAATTTCTTCCTGAACAACATGTAATGTAGTTGAGCTTCGCTACACGGAACCGAAGGAAGGTGTCCTAAATGAAATAATTCACCTGTCTATAGAAATCGGTAAGTACAATCACTTATATGACAGATCATAGCTCAGCACTTACCTGTACGAATCTTGAGCTAGCTGAAACTGCAATCGAAAGTGTTATCGAAGGAGTGAGGACAAGTAATCTGGATGAACTGCGTACCAGGATGAAATCTATCACGTGCATACAGAAAATTGTAAATCCAGTGATGTGGTTGTCCATACAACATCAAACTACAATACCGAGTGCTTGCTGGAAAGTGCTCTACTCAAATGATATGCTGGAGTCAGATACACGAACCCGATATCCCGCAGCACCGACACCCTACCAAAACATGCTGACGGATCTGCCATCATCTCTTCCCAAATAGCCTGCTCCACCCGCACCAATATCAGAAACAAAGATCTCCGCCAAGCTCGAGAAATAGCACCTCCGTCCTCTGGTCAAGCCTTCGTCAGTAGCAATTCCGTGAAGTATGACATGCTACAACTACGTACCTTGGAATCCGCGACGCCACGAATCGTCCTGCTATTTTGTCAGCAGTTGCAAACACAAGAGCAACAAACGCCACAAAATCTTCCTCTGCTTACGTCTCAGAGATCCCATCTCGCCTAACGAAAGCCCCCGTCAGCCAGCGTGTCCAAACTTCCACACCAGGACGCGTGCAACTTACGCTTGGCTCAAATCTTGCCCAGTACACATAGACATACCCCAGTCATTAATTCCAGCACTACCAGCCTAAATCAAATCCGAACACCACGTTACCAACGTTGCAGGCGGGACACTGCAGTCTGCCCTGCCCAAAGTGTTTGTACGCGCATTTCTCCTGCGAAATAAGCGACCATTACTACTCATACGCCCACACACTCGCGTCAGAAGCTGCCCACGAACGCAGAACAAGTGGCCGCAGCTCGTGCGGTAACACGTCTCGGCAGACTGCGCGTCAGGCAGAATGGGCTCCCAGCACGCGTTACAGCGCAACTGCGGCCGGATGTGCGACGCCGAGGCCGCGTCCGCGCCGCCGCCCAGCTCGCTCATCGCCTCCACCTCGCGCCGCTGCCCGCGGTTGCGTACGCTCGACGTCTCGCTCATGCGGCTGTCGTCGTCCATGGCGTCTTGGAGAGTGCGCACTTGGAGTGCGGAATGGATGCAGAGTGATGGTCTTGCACTTCAACTTCGAGGTCAATTCAGAAATGAATTGTGGAAATGTGTCTTCCACATCAAATTGACGAGCATCAATCGACCGCATGGACTCGACTGCTTCCGTCGCGACGGAGCAGGGCGCGAGCGGATGGCATGAGGTGGAGCAGACGCTCACAGCACTGGAGCTGCCTCCCGTGCCTCCTACCTCGGACCCGCAGCGTCTGCTGGGCTACGTGCTGAATATTCTGCCGCGTTACACGGAGATGGAGATGCTGGCGACGCACCTGCGACTGCATGCGTCGACGTTGGAGCAGGACATCGAGCAGGTAAAGAGCCACGTGCGCCTGCTGACTCGAGAGGCGGCAGGTGAGCGAGAGAAGAAGCAGTTTCTGGAGCGCTACGCTGCCCAGGTGGTCAAGGAACGCAACGATCTGCTGCATTCCAGAGGTTCCTCCAAGAAGAAGACGACGGGAAGTGCTCATTTTGTGTGGCACAATTGCTGTAAGAAGAACACAAGTCATGCAATGGACTTGGCGCCGTCCATTGTGGCCTTTCGAGGCGAGAAGCTGCAGGAAGCCACCAAGCAGATCGAGACGCTGCAGGAAGAAGCGCGTAACCAGGAGCTGCTGCGGAAAGAGCTGGAATTCCTGCTGAAGAAGACACAGCGAGAACATGATAGCAAAGTGGCTGCAGATAGAAAACACATTCAGCAGCTGGAAAAGCAGATATTGCAGCGTGCTGCACTTCACTCGAGTTTGGAGAGGAAGCTGTATGAAGTGGAGTCAGTTCTTGCGCGACACGACAAAACCAAGGACGAAGAACTGAGTGTGGTTAGCAACCGCATTAGAGAGGCACATGCTCAGATCGCGACTTTGGAAAAGGAAAATGCAAGTCTGCACGAACAGGTGAGCAGTATGAGCTCCGACCGGGACCGTTTGTCGGAACTGCTGGAGGAGACGACAGAGTCGAAGGATGCCTTCGCGGAGCAGATTGACGAACTCTCCGAAAAGTGTCAATCTTTAGAGTCCGAAGCGGAAGCACTGCGGTCTGAAATTGCTATGCTCCAGACGAAGGATATTAACGACATTCGTGCTCAGTACACGGCAAGGATAAACCGCTTGCAAAAAGACAGCGTGGACAGTGAGCAAAAGTTGCGACGAGAGGTCGACCGTCTGAAACAGGAACTCAAAAAGCGAGACCAGTCACTTGCGCAGACTTTAAGTGTGCGGCAATCAACCGCGAGGGGTAGCTCTGGGGCACCCCTTTCAGGTCGATCCAGTGGCTTAGCTAGCAGCTTCGTGCCTGTCGATGATGCACAATGGAGTGACGGAATGTTCGACGATGATCGCGAGTTTGCAAATGCTGCATTAGGCTCTTCCCTATCGAGAAGCCAATTATCTGTGTCAAATGGATCGTTCTATTCGTCGGCTTCAGCGGAGGAAAGCCACTTTAATCTTTCGAAAGAAGTTGGAGCAGACAGCAATATCGCGTCGACTACAAGTTGTAAAGAGCATTTTTCGCGGCGACAAAGCTACACGCGTTCAAGTGTCGGAGGGGATACTAGAGAGCTGGATGCTGTCTCAAGAGCTCTTAGTACATCTTCCAGAGAGCTTGAAGAAAATGATGACAACACTACAGCTGAAAACGAGCCGTTTGACTGGGAAACATTTATTGACAGCGCATCGGAGATTTCCACGCTGCATGATGAACGCACAAAACATTTCCCATTGGCCGTTCCTACGTCCTTGGAACTCAGTACAAGTACCATACACCACGAAGACAGCATGGCTAGATTGTCCGATCCAGGTTTTGCTGAGTCTGGTCGGGTCAGCGCAAATGATATTGAGGAAGAAGACAATGACGAAGTGCGTACTTTACGGCCCCGTCATGGATCGGAAGAGAAATCGTTTTCCGAAAGTCGGAGCCTTGCAGAACTGGGGCTTGCTGAATGCGAGGAAGAAAAGGAATCGGACGAAAGTGGCACACTCAACTATAATGAGCAGGCGCAGCATGATGGCCACACTGCAGTGAATGACTACGGTGCCGAACGAGCACAAACCACACAGCCAGATGAAAGTACAACACGAGCAGGTCCCGCACAAAATGAATTGGCTCGAGATTTATTCGAAATGCTCAACGGACTCGAGCAGAAACGGAAGGAAGAGGAGAAAAAGGCTTCGCAGGCAGAGCAGGCGCTGTTAGAGTTCCAGCAGCTACAGCAACAGCCCTTGCAGATCCCCCCAGACTCCTGAGCGTTGAGTGTTGACGCTAGAAATCCTAAGACCGATAGTGCTGGTCGCCCAATCGCTCATGGATTAGATGAGCGACGTCGATCCGATCGTGTCCTTGGCTTTGTGGTCTGCTGGCTGCGGACGAGCCTCATACACACACTCCACTACGCCATGACGCCACTGTTTGCAGATAAAGGCAACAAGCGCGATGTCAGTTTGGTGCTGCTGGCACTTCAACGCTTCAAAAACCTTTGCACCTTTTTGTTTTCACCCTTGAGGCCAATATAATAGATCTTCGTTTCGTCGCCTCCGTAGCTGTCCTCAAAGAACAGCGTCAAGCTGCTCACTCCTTGGAACTTGCGTACTCTACAATAACCCAAACCAGTCAAAAACAACTCGTCCACCCCTCTAGCGCCTACAAATTAGCCGTACTGCAGTGGGTAGTCGATATTCGCCGTATCGTCTTCAACCAAATCCAATTTCTGGTGTGCCGGCAGCTCGTTCGCGTTGGAAAAATCGATATCTTCACGGTTGATGAACCTGCAACAGCAGCAACCAAATACTGTCATCAAACTCTTGTCTCAACCTTCCAAATCTTTCAACAGTCCTGTACATTTTCACTGCTTTGGGGTGCGTTCCGTCGCCGGCGCTTCCTGAGATGCAAATGGACTTGATGCTCACGGCCTCCGTGAAGGGGATGAACAAAATCATCTCTGGGTCGTCGTCATTGCTGGCCAGGAAACGCGAACGGTCCTGGCGTTCGTGGAAGGGTTTGAACGGGTTGGAAGCGGCTTGCGGGTCCAGTGCATTGAGCACACGCAGTTTGCTCGTGTCAATGAACGGGTAGAGCGAGTCTCCATTGGCGTTCTCCACCTCTTCCTCATGGTCGTGGTTGTGGTCGTGGTTGTGGTCGTGGTCATGGCCGCCAAGTGCCGAGTGTTCGTCGTGACAGTGCTGCATCTTCAGTCTCCTTCTTCTGCTTGGGAAGATTGGTGAATGGCGATTGGGATTGGTGGAAAATGGAGTGTCGGTGCGTTCCGGTGCGGAGCTTGGGCTCTGAAGGCGACGGGTTCTTTGGCGAGTGTGCTGCTCCCCAAGGTCAATTGTTTGTGGCTGTAGACGGAGGAGACACATTCACTGTTGGGATAGTGGCTGGCAGTCGGGACGTGGTCGGTTGGGGAAGCGCATTCTATGGCGAACTGTCTGCGGTGGAGAATGGTCTAGTGAAAATGGAGATACCGGAGCAATGCACAGCCGTAAGCTGCGGTTCGAATCACGTGTTGGTGGTGACGGACTCCAGGCGGGTAGTGGCGTGGGGCTGGAACAAGTTTGGGCAAGTTGCTGTGGCTGAAACGGAGCAAGTTGTACGTGTTCCCAGGATCGTCGAGTTCCCAACTCGATCGCAACCTGTGGAGATCGTCGAGGTGGCTGCTGGTGGAATGCACTCACTTGCAATTGATGCAACTGGGCGAGTGTGGGCGTGGGGATGCAACGAGTTCGGTCAATTGGGTGTTGGTTTGGAGGTGGAGCAGCTTCACACGCCAAAACTTGTGACTTTGCCGTCCGATGTCCGTGTCCAGCTTATCGCTGCAGGGTGGGCACACAGTGCAATGGTCTCGACGACGGGGGAATTGTTCACCATCGGTTGGGGCTTGTACAACCAACTTGGGCACGGATCCACGCAGAACCAACGTCAGCCGACGATGGTGGACGCGTTGCAAGGCCTCGACAGCAAGATCGTGCAGGTCGCGTGCGGCAATTGGCACACGGCAGGTAAGCAACGAGATCGTTGCTCAGTATGACCTGCTTCTTGTCTAACCTTACAACAATCGCAGCGTTGACGGCGTCCGGCGATCTCTACACGTGGGGCTGGGGAAAAGATGGCCAACTGGTGCGTTCTTGACGCAGTACGGCACCGCCGAAACGCTTCTGACACTTTCATGTTCCGTAGGGCGCGGAAGCCTCGACAACAACGCAAGTGCTTCCTCGTGTCGTGAATGTATCAGCAGGTTCAGCAGTGAGTGGCGAGGCCCAAGACGTGCTATCCGTGGCGTGTGGACACCGCTTCACCGTCGTGCAATGTCGAGACGGAAGTGTCCAGTACTGGGGCCCTCATAAATCACTCGTGCAGCCAGGGTGGCTACGTCAGTCCGTCCTCAAACTCGCGGCTGGCAGCGCACACGTCATTCTATTGCAAAAGGAACTGCAAGACGACACGGAATAGACAAAGCGCAACTACGGCATGTTGATTAAAGCAACGAACGTCGAGACGCGACGAGCAGCTGAGGGAGGGAGGTTCTACACGAGCCTACGGCTACTGCTACCTCAGCCAGCTCTGTAAAAAAATGTTCAAGAAAGAGGGGGAAAGAAGAGAAATCCCCCTCCATCCAGCAAGGAGAAATTACATGACGGTGCAGCCGCAGATACCGCAGGCGCCCGCCGATTCCTCGGCCTTGTGCTCCTTCTTCTCCGCCTTCTTCTCCTCCTTGGCGACCTTCCTCTCCTCCTTGATCTTCTTCACCTTGGCCACACTGTCGTTCTTGTAGCCCTCCACGGTGCTCGTGACCTTGGCCGTCAGGTCCTTGGCATCCTCCACCACGTGTCGCGTCTTGTCCTTGATCTTCTCGGCCGTGCCGGCGTTCGGCTTGGGCGCGGCGTTCCACACTACGTGCTCCTCCTGCTTGGCGGGCTTCGAAGGCGCGGCGGGCTTGGGGGCGTGCGGCGGCTCCTGGCCGGGTATGGGAGCGGCGTTCCACGGCGAGTCCGACATAGTCAAGAAGAGAAGATGGACTGAAGCTGCGGAGTGCGAGGCGAATCTGCGAGTGAGCGAAGTGAGCCAAAAGATCTTAGCCGCCCTGATTCGGAAATGTGGCGCACACCACTCCAGTCCGAAACCAGCCAATCACAGACGCGCTCAAGTATCCAGCACGTTGAAGCCAGCGCGAATCCAGCTCTGACACGCTACGTCACTCAAAGAGTCAAGGCAAAACGAACGTATCTTCTGAAGACTGGTCGACACTCGGTCACGGCGCATGAGGCGGGGGCGAGACGCGAAGCGCCATTACTCGAGGAACGCTACTAAAGTAAGAGAGCAAACTACTGGATGCTGCAGCCGCCGATGCCGCAAGCGCCGCACGCACCGGGGGCGTCTGCGGACTTGGCGGCGGCGGCCTCGACGCTCGGGATCTTCTTGATCTTGGCCACGCTGTCCACCTTGTAACTGGCGACGCCCTCGAACGCGTTCACGATGGCCTTCTTGTCGATCTTGGCGTCCTCCACCACCGTCTCCGTGGCTACGACGACCTCCTTGACAGCCGCTACAGGCGTCTCCTTGATCTCCACGACCGCCTCCTTCTTTTCTACGACAACAGGCTTTTGGACGGACGGCGCCGGCTTGTCAACCTCGGTGACAACAGTCTTCACCTCCTGCACCGGGGTAGTGTTCCAGGCCGATGACACGACAGGAATCTCCGCCTCAACCTTGGTCTCCACGACAGCAGCAGCCTGCTTTACGGGAGCCACAACCTCCTCGACCACAGCAGCGATCTGCTCCTTCACAGGCGCAACCTCCACAGGAGCGACTTCCTCCTGCACAGGGGTCGTGTTCCATGCGCTGGTAGCCACTTCCTCCACAGCGGCCTCCACAACAGGCTCCGGAGCTTTCACGACGGGGACAGGTGCTTCCACGATAGGCTCAGGTGTCTCCTCCTGAGCAGGAGTCTCTTCAACCGCAACCGGCGTCTGCACGACTTCTTCCAGCACAACAACTGCAGGCGTCGTGTTCCAAGCGCTAGTCGCCGTGACCTCCTCCTCAACATGCGTCTCCTCAACGACAGGAGACGGCGCCTGCTCCTCAACAACCTCAACTGGAGACGGGATCTCTTCCTCTACAACGGGGGCCTTGATTTCCTCGACGGGGGCAACTTCCGCCACAGCAGCAGCAGGCGCCTCCACTGGAGCAGCAGTCCACGGACTAGCCACTGTTTCTTCCTGCACAGGAGCAGCGGTCCACGGGCTAGAAGTCTCCGCAGGCGCTTCTTCGACGGCAGCTTCCTCAACAATGGTTTCCTCAACAGTAGCCCCCTCAACGGGTTCAACAACCTCCTCCTTAACCGGGGTAGCCACAACTTCCACTTCAGCATCTTTAACAACGGCTTCTACCTCGTCCACAGCGGGAGAAGCTTCCTCCTCAACAGGAGAAGTAGTCCATGCGCTGGTAGTGGTCTCCTCAACCGGGGTAGACGTCCACGGGCTAGAAGTCGTAGCAGGTTCCTCCACAGCAGCAGTTTCTTCCACTACTGCAGGCTCCTCGACAACTGCAGGCTCCTCCACAACTTCTTCGACGACAGCAACCTCTTCAACAGGCTCAATCTCGACAGGGGCCTCCTCCTCCACAATTGTCTCTTCAACAACGGGCTCCTCCGCAACCGGCTCCGGTGCAGCCTCTTCCTGGACAGGCGCCGCAGTCCACGCACTCGCAGGCTCTTCCTCCTTCACAGGAGTCGACGTCCACGCACTCGTCGTAGGCTTCTCCACTTCTGGCGCAACCTCTTCCTGCACTTCCTCCACAACTTCCTCCACAACCTCCTGCTTGGGCTCCTCATCTTCCTCCACAGCTGAAGAAACCCATGCTGACGTCTGCGCCGGCTCCTCCTCCTTCACAGGGGCCGCAGTCCACGCGGACGCCGTCTCCTGCTCCTTCTGCGGCTCAAAAGCCGCTGCAAAAGCGGATTCCGTCTCCTCCTTAGCTGGGACGTCCTCCATCACGACAGAGTGGACCACATCCGGCTCCGGTTCCGTCTCCGTAGGCGGTGGGGGCGTCCCCGCAGTCTTGAACGGGTTGGTCGTCTGGAAAGGGGATACGGCCCACGGACTCGCCGTCTCTGCGGGACTCGAGGCGGGTGCCACGTTCCACGGGCTGCTGCTCGTGTCCTCGGAGCTCATGCTGTTGGACGACTTGTACTTCTTCAGGAGCTTGTTCACTGCGAACATGCACCCACGCGCGTTAGAAACTCAGGAGTCGGCAGAACTAGAAATGACCCGCCGGATCCAGGATTTCTATTCCTAGATTGGCGCGTCACTATATCGTATACCGCACTACTGGCGTACTGTATGGGCCATACAGTTGCCAAGTGGAGGCGATGCTCCGTCTGACGCCCCATTGCACTCACCTCGCTTGTCGCCAATGTGCCAGTCCGGGTTCTTGCTCTTGACGCTGTTGGCCACGCGCTTGCTGCCGAACTCGGGGTTTGCGGAAATGACCTGGTGGATCTCGGCGATCACCTCGTGCTCCTCTGGTTGGTACTTGCTCTCCTCCATCGTTGCCGTCCAGGGAAAAAAGAATGAGTTCGGAGCAATAAATCAGGTTTGGGGCGGAAAGCACTTGTAACGAGGCAGACGCGGTATGTCGCTGGAGCGTTTGTAGAGTGGTGGATGCGGTGCGTCTCACGGCTGCATAGTCAGTGTCAGTGATTGGAGCATGGCTACAGACGCTTCAGAACTCCCCTATATGCTGTAGTCCACCAATCAGCACAGTCGATATATATATATCGACTGTGCTAATTGGATATATATATATATCGACTGTGCTGATTGGTGGACTACAGCAGTACCCTTGGATATTACAGACTGCTGGCCTGATTCCCGCCCCTTTTTGAATCGAGATCGTGGCTGCCATCCACGACGCTCTACATGTATACAGAAAGTAGCATTACGCCGCATGTATTATTTTGTCTGGATGTCGCAGTTGCATCAAAATCAACACGAACAAATAGGTCGGATGCACTGTTGTCGATGTTGGCCGACACGTGGACAAGGAGACGTGGATGTACTGGACGGCAGCAGCGATGGCAGCGAGGCGACGGAGGAGGTTGAAAACTTGTGCTTTTAGAAACGTTCGTTTGGGCCTGGTACGTACGCCAATATATTCACTGTCTCGAGTAAGCGCGGTGGACTCGAGGGAACGAACTTGTACGGGGGCCTTTGCGAGTTGGATGGATCTGTAGTATCGACATCTGCGATTGGGAATTGTGTGCTCGACAAGATAATGGATTGTTCGAGTTCATCTACGCCTACCGCTTGGCAATGGTGCGCTCTTCCTCGACCGTCCTCAAGGAGGTCACCGACGCGATGTATTACATCGGTATCGCCAAGGTGACACCCGTCATTGCGGCGATGTCACCTCTCCGGTTTTGGTCGGCGTCCAGTTCCCTACCAAGGACACGACCTTCCTCTGCGCCTCCTTCTATCCCATGACGTATTTGCTCGAGTGCGTCACATGCATCGCCAACCTGCGCAAAATCTATCGCTACTGCTACCCAGAAATGACTCGACAGCGATCTAGCATAAGCGCCGACGGGTCTGGAAACGAGAAGGCTGCCATGACATTGAAAGGCGTCGTCACCAACTTTGAGATCGCAACGGGAGCCGAGTTGCAGACGCGCTTCGGTCTCATCTCCGACTACAACAACTACGTCTACTTCAAAGGTATGAAGTTCGCGTCGGCCGATGGAGTCTACTGCTCCGGGTACGTGGTTGTCCACAACAAGTACCTGGTGAAGACGGCCGATCTGCTATCAATTGTGCTGATCAAGTTGCTTCGTACTCGCTTCACGAATGTGTACGCGTACGAAGTGGAAGGCCAACACGGTGAAAGACACCGCTCGAGTAGTACGTCCGAATACGTTCTTATGGTGGGATTTATGGCGGCTGAGCGTAACAGTGCTGCTATAGGCCTCTCTAACGCTGGCTACACGATGAAGCACTTGGTCTAGGTGTGGACCTTAATGCGGAGGTGTGTGGGTTTATTGAATGAAAGTTATGTCGATTTATGCAGGAACTTACCTAAACATGCTTGGAGGCTGCCTCTGACTTCTCGCTCAAAGCAGCACCGTCACACTCAGATGCCACAAGTCCAACCACACGAATGTCGTCGTGTGAACTAGTCGTGCTGTGTCTCTCACCGTGTAGCCTTCAACCTCGTAAGCGTAGACGCTTCTGAACCGGGATCCCATCGCCTTCATGATGATAATTGAGAGTAAATCTTTGGTGGCAACCAAGAATTTGCCATTCACGATCACGTATCCAGAGCAATAGACACCGTCAGCCGAGGCAAATTTCATGCCTTTGAAGTACACGTAGTTGCTGTAGTCGGTAATAATTCCGTACCGAGTTTCAAGTTCAGCCGCCGTTGCAATCTCGAAATTCGTGTAGGATCCCTCTCAACGTCATCGCAGACTTTTCATTTCCCGAA
Organism: Phytophthora sansomeana; assembly: GCA_032158285.1. Classification (NCBI taxonomy): domain Eukaryota; phylum Oomycota; class Peronosporomycetes; order Peronosporales; family Peronosporaceae; genus Phytophthora; species Phytophthora sansomeana. The sequence continues at coordinate 1,200,921 of JAPDHH010000202.1, forward strand.
GTATCCGTGCTTTGACTAGATTTCTGTCGAGTTTGCTCTGGGTGCGTGTAGTGGTAGAGTTTACGAGCAATAGCAAGGCATGAAATTGCTGCGAGTAAGTACAGTGTTGGGAAAAATGATGCAAACAGGAAGGTCGGGTCCTTAGTTGGGAACTCGAACGATGACCACAGCCGCATGGGGGACATGTCCGCGATTGCAGGGGTTACATCGGCGATACCAATTTTCCACTGAGCTTCCGAGTAAGTTTCAACTTCGTTCAGCACTGCAGTGCAGGAACGTACCAACGCCAACCGGTACGTGTGAATGAACTCGAACAGGAAAATGGCAATTGCTGGATCGATTCTCTCACGAAAGATGGAGCTTATGAATCCCACAAGACTGAGAAACACAACCATAATATCTGCATGCATCACCTCCTTGTGGACTCGGACAACTTGAGACCCCGTGATCATCGCACCTCTCGACATTGCGTACTCGTTGACGGACCAAAAAGAGTCCAAACACCACGAAATCTCCACCAAGATGCCTCGTATCACTAAACTCGTGGTTGAAAGGGAAGCAAATGGGTCGCCAATCCACACCTTGCCCGATCTAACCTTATGGTACGTCAAGATAAAGAGCACAATCAGTGAATATACCGTCTGCAAGCCGAAGAAGAAGTGGATCCAATGCACCCAGGCCCACGAATCTATCGTCACAGCTTCACCAATCCATTCCCATCGTGTTAATGCAGTAGTTGCATTTAAACCGTCGAGGATGGAATACATCACGCGTACATTTGTTTGACTGTCACCATCGTAGAACCCGCGCTTTCTTGCAGTTAACAAATGCTTGACTGGTTGAGTCAGTGGGTCCCGAGGAATGCTGCGAAGTGCGAGAAAACTTTCGTCCGTGACCCCCAACAACTCGTACATCTCAAAATCTGGCGAGCGCTGGTACGGATACGTCGTTGCTACCATGTAAAACTAGTCCACCTCATCAGCTCGCATATCTTGAACGAGAGTAAGCATTCCGACAAGAGCTGGGCCTCGCTTATTTAGCTCACGAACTTGGTACTCTTGAACGTTCAGAGACATCGTGATAACGTACAAGTCGGTCGGATTCTCGCGTGAGCGTACCAAGTTGAAAATTCGGACAACCGAAGGATCTCCAACGATGATCTATGGAAAGTGCAATCGACCACAATCACAACCAGCTCCATTTCACTGAGGTCGCTGATGTTGTACTTGGTCTTGTCAACTATCCCCTGGTACCCGTTGCTGAGGAATTCGTAGCTGTAAATTTCAGGATTGAGCAGCGGAACTACCGAACACTTAGTGGTTGACGTTTTGGTTTCGGACTCTAGAAACAAAATGTAGTCCCGTGGTGTCGTGTCACCTCCTAGTACGTCTTGAGCCAGTGGACTATCTCGAATCAAGCCGTCTCCTAAATACCCTTTGATCAGAGATGAGGGAAATACGCGCAAAGTCTCGGTAGGATTCGGTGCCCCACTTAAAAGCTGCAGTGCCCACCACGAGGCAGATAACGAGACGTAGGCGTATTGAACGGCAGCAGCCACCGCCGCAAGACGGCGTAAAATATTGAAGACGTGCCATTTCGCGAGTGTGCGTTTGGTTTTGGCATGTACAACAACAATTTCGCTTTCACGAGTTGCCATGGTTGAGTCCAGCGAACTTGTACGAGGTCCTTTACCAGTTGGGTCTTTAACACCCGGTTGCACCCGAGGCTTGACCATTGCTCTTAGACACTTGACACTTGACTTTGTTTCTTGACGTCGAGATTTAAAGTGCTGAGCACGCACGAAACTCAACGTTTTCCGGTCGCATGGTGCATTGCAAACGGAGGTGTTTTCACACATTTTTGTGGCAAGGATCATCTAGCTTGGTATATTTTCCTTCATTGCCGTTGTTCATGGCATTGCACCTCATGTCACTAGATGCGATGGTGTTCGAGCTGGTGCTTTCGTTTCGCCTTTGATGAAGTCTGCTGCTCCTTTGGCCACGGGATGAAGCGAGACCATATAAATCGAAACGGACGACGCTCTCCATGTCCTTGGAGACTGAATTCCCCACTTTGATTCCAGTCGACAACGAGGTGATCGCCATGAATCCCGATGGAAAAGTTGGGGTGGCCAAGACTGGACCAGAGAAGCCAAACATTCATAGCAGCACCCCACTCCAGCGCAAACTTCGACTCGTTCACCGGCTTTTTGTGTTCGGGGCTGCTGTGTGGTACATCGTCATCTCTTTGATGGCAACCGATGCCTCGCTTGTCATTTTGAGAGATGAAGCACGCTACGACACGGGCATCATTCCCCTCGAATCTCCACTCATTCTTGGGTATGTTGGAACTGGAACAATTCGAGAGAGCTCACTTGTCAAAGATGTACTTGGAGACTCGACCAAGCCGCTTGAATCGGGCACACTTTTCCTCGAGACTTCTTCAAGCTGGTCATTCAAGCAGTGTTCGGCTGTAACAGCAAGTGATGCGGTCGATATCTACAAAGACTCTTTCCTGCGCTGGATTTTCGACGATCTCAAGAACAAAACGGCCTACAACATTACGCTCTTCGACGAGATTGAATTGGTACTTCCTGTTGTGGACTGTCAATTGAGTGTGATTGATGGTGGGGGTGCAGCAATTGCACGAGTGAACTACCTGGTTCGCTACAAGGACAACCCCGACCGAGTTCTCATGTTACCAGTCTCGCTTTCCATCCAGGATTACTATATTGCTGAACAATACGAACGTGGGTCTGCACTATTGCTCACCTTCTCAGTTGTTGAAGACATGCAGTCTCCAGGCCCAATTCCTCACTACTATGCCATTGCACTTGACTATCCGTACGAGTACAAGCCGAATTTCGAGGTCTGCATGTTTTACGAGCACACTGCAGACGGATTCTGGTCGCTTGAGACGATTCCTCAAGATCCGTTCATGAGACCACCAAAGCCTTTGCTTACGGCTCGCCAACTCGGGTTCTACCTGGATAAAGAAACATCTCAAGTCAACCAGATTAATCTCCACTGGCATACATCCGATGATCCTACCTCGGCACTCTCGTATTGGAATTGGAACGGTGACACTGTAAACCGTGATAATTGGGCCTGGGTGCACATTATTCACCTGGTGTTTGCGTTGGACGTCATCTTTCAGCTAAGTCTGCTTCTGTTTCTCGTGTACAGAAGCATTTTGCAAAAACATTTCTGGATCGGTGACGCTTTCGCCTCCATCTCAAACGCTTTGCTCTATCGCGGCATCTACGTGGTCATTTCCAACCATATCAATGGATACTGGACGCTGACAGAATTCTGTCTCGCTTTGGCAAACAAACTAGCAGGAGGCTCATCTGTGGCGTACCGTTCCGAGATGGCACACGCAGATATGCTGACTATTTACCTCAATATCGTGAGTGTACTAAGTTACTTGGTACGGGAGCGCGTGGACCCCATTTTCGTTTTGGTTTGCTTTGAAATTGGCTTCAATAGCCGTGAGAGCCTGGCATCCGTTTTTCCAGCTCTGAAAAATATGCTCCTTGACTACGGAGTTACCGAGAGCAGCTACAGTCGTGTTGAAGTTGACGATTTCTTGGCCAAGTTGTCGCCGATGCGTCTTTGGACAGTGCACCCGATTCAGCAAAACGTGTGGCCACTGCTTGTGGTTACCTTCATCATCATCTACAGCACGATATTGATCATCGCACTCTATGTGATCGTCCGGAAGCTCATGCGATGCCACTCATCAAAATTCCAAGTTGATAGTCAAGATACCGACAAAAGTGCCTCCCGACGTCAGAGCTCGGGACTTTTCCGTAGTGACTCTGAATCGAGAGAACTGATGCAATTCGAGACGGCTACCGGCTCAGTGCTCAAGAATCGCTTTGGTATTTTGGCGACGTACAAGAACTACACGATGAAAAATGGTCGCCGATTCGCTTCGGGTGATGCCATCTACTGCAACGGCTTCGTTGTTGCCAACGACAAATTCGTTATAGCGACCGAGGATTTGTTGTCTCTACTCATCATGAAGATCACGCGTGCACGCTTCACAAACATTTACGTGTACACAATTAAGGACGGTACTGGTGTGAACCAAACAGCTCGACTGGTGTATCCTACGACCATTTCCTGGCATGATCTGGCGAAGATCAGCGTGAGCCCCTTGTCATAAGCAGTGGATAGAAGAGGTTGGGTTTCCATTTCCTTTGTCCGGACTTCGCAGACTTACAACTTCAATATGAATGCATTAAGATTAAATCGCATTAGACGTGCTGCCTACTCTGTTTATTTTTCTAGGCAAGAATGTTAATGTTGAGGTGGAAAAGGTCGTTCCACGTGAAAGTGTTCGGGTAAACAAGTCTGGCAGTGCGTTGAACAGTGTATCCATCCACCTCGTAGGCGTACACGTTGATGAATCGTGTTTGTACCGCCTTGATCATGGCAATTGTTAGTATGTCCTCCGTAGCAACAAGAAACTTGCCATTCACGACAACGTAGCCTGAGCAGTAAACTCCATCGGGAGATGCAAATTTGAGTCCCTTAAAGAAAACGTAGTTCTTGTAATCCGAAATGAGTCCGTAGCGAGCTTGCAATTCTGCACCAGTGGAGATCTCAAAGTTGGTGACGTTACCCTTCTGAGCAATAGCTGCTTTCTCGTTAACAGATCTGTCAGCACTTCGATCGGTGAGACTTGGGGCCAGTCGGTCCGGGTAAAATCGTTTGTAAATCTTGCGTACTACCACAAAGAGCATCAAAGTTCCCATCAGAATGTACTTGGGGTAAAACGACGCCACCACAAATTGGTTATCAACCGAAGTCAGTTTGTCGGTGGTCCATAGACGCATTGGAGACATCTCGCGTTGTAAGTCTGTGACTGCCGCAATTCCACGGCGGTACTCCAAATCTGAGTAAAGGCCGACTGTCTTAAGCACCGCAGGAGCCATTTTCACAATTGGTTGGCGATTGTCGTGAATGGCCTCGAAGAGGAACACCCCGACGGTAGGATCAATTCGCTCTTTCGTAATGTGGCCGACAACACCAAAGAGACTGAGAAACATGACCATCAGATCTGCATGGACAATCTCCGAGTGAATTGGCACGAGCTGCGTCCCTGTGAGATCGTTTGCGTTGGAAATGCAGAACTCGAGTAGCGTCCATTCTCCATTCACATACCAAGATGCGAATACGAGCAGACCACGGACCATCAGCGTGCTATTTGATAGCGCAGCGAAGGCGTCACCGACCCAAACTTTCCCATTGCGAACATTTCGGTAGACAATGAGTGCCAACACACTCAAGGAGAAAATCGTTTGCACGCAGAAGACCAAGTGAATACCATGCACCCAGGCCCACGAGTCAAGAATGAGAGGTCGACCTCTCCATTCCCAGCGAGACATCGCACGTTCAGGACTTGACAGCTCCAGATTCCAGACGAGGTTACGAATGTTTGACTGCTCCGACTCGGCTCCCAAGTAAAACCCTCGTCGACGTGCAGTTAGCACAGTTTTCACGGGGTTCACAACGAGGTTTTCTGGGATACTGGTGAGGTTCCAGTAGCCGTCAGTGGAAAGCCCCCCAAGTGCGTAGACTTCGTAAAGCGGTTCGTGAGTGAAGGCGTAGTCCAACCCGATCACGATATACTGGTCGAGCTTTGTGGCGCGCATGTCACTCACCGAGAAAAGTGTCGTCACGATTGCAGGACCCATCCGATTCGCCTCCGGAATACGGTAGTCTTGAATCGACACCGACGTAGTAACAATCTGTACGTCCGTCGCATTATTCTTGCGCCGAACAACGTTGAACACTTTCAACAATGACGGATCTCCGTCGACAAGAGGTGGCGAAGTGCAATCGATGACCGGAAGTACCAACTCGAAGTCACCAAGTTGCGAGAGATTGTACGAACCTCTCGCAACGAGACTTTCAAAGTTGGAACACAGAAACGAGTTGCTGTAGATCTCAGAGTCGAACAACTCGACTTGTTCGCATTTCTCGGTCGACGTGGAGTTGCTACTTTCCAAGAAGAGCGAGTAGTCACGTGGGGTGGTATCACCACCAAGAATTGTCTGGACAAGCGGACTGTCGTGAATCAAGCCGTCTCCAACGTATCCGAGAATGAGCTCCGACTCCATGACGCCAAATGATCTTGAATCGATCGGAGACCCTCTCAACACCTCAAAAGTGACGATAGTCGCCCGTAAGTAGTTGGTCAAACACATGAGAGCTGCTCCGACTCCCATGACACGTCGGACAAGATTCAGTAGCTGAACGCGGGTGATCCGTTTCTTTTTCAGTCGTTGACTGCTCGTTGTCCTGGCCGCTGGTATGGCAGGCGAGCTTGACACTGGCGTTGCACCTTTGGTAGGCGACACCTGCGCGTTTGGCGGTCTCATGATACACTCGGGGCCCGGTTTGGTTTATAGTAGCTTGACGTGACTTGTTTGCTTGCTGGGGTTTGAAGGACAATGGGCGGAACTGGAGATAGTGGTTGGACAAGAACGCAAGTGGTTTGGCACTGTAATAATAGATTTTACGCGGTAGTTATCGTAAATGCGAAGATGCCTCTCAACGAGCCTCGGTTCTGAGCAGATATATTTGAGTTTTCACGTCTGAAAAATTGCAGACAGGTATAGTTCTTGGTCAGACCAACGCTATACTATACTATACTTTAGGGAACTGTGTCTTGTCTTGACATGGAAAGATTAATACATATTTTGGTTGTTTAACAACTTCCTTATGAAAGAACGGTCACGTCCAGATTCATGAGATCGGACCATTTCATCGTTGTCGGGTATACGAGTCTCGATGTCTCGTTCACAGCGCAGCCGTCGATTATATCGTACACAAAGATATTGGTGAAGCGGATGTGCGTGATCTTCATGAGAATCAACGGGATCAAGTCTTGGCTCGCCACTAGGAATTTGTTGTTGGCAACGAGGAACCCGTTGCCGTAGACTGCGTCGATCGCTGCCAGTATCTGGTTGTCCCTCATGATGTAGTTTTCGTAGCCGGAGATCACTCCGTATCGTTTCCTCAGAGCTGCACCCGTGGCCGACTCGAACGAGGTGAGATCGATCTGCTGTAAAGCTCCCACATCGTAAGCGATTGACCGACGAGCGATTCCGAGCTCTCCAGCTGAACGATCTTCCAAGCGCGCTACTTTTCTTGCACCAATGTAGCCCACAATCAGCACGATGGGGCTGAAGATTGATATGACGATCGAAGCAACAACAGGTAAGCGGTTGTCTGGAATTCTGTACGCAGTCAAAAGCTCCATCGGTGATAAATCTGCGAGTCCGGAACTGACTTGCAACAACCCTCGAGTCGTGTCAGCGATCGCAAAGTCAGCAATGTTTGATCTTAGAGCTGGGAACAGTTTGGCCAGTTCCACACGATACACCCACCCCAACTCGAAAGTTACGAATGCAAGCAAAGGGTCCACACGCTCGCGGGTCAGGTAGCTTAGGAGGCTCACTAGATTCATGTACAACGACAATAAATCCGCCTGTACGAGTTCGGGCTTGTAGAAAATCACGTGTTGGTCGGTGATGGAGTTTCCGATGGAAATGCACATTTTCGTGATGGTCCAGTACCCGTTCAAGTGGTTGCATATCAACACGATCACACCTCGATACAGCAGCATATCCGAGATCGTCGAGAACGCGTCACCCACCCAAAAGTATCCTCTGCGCATTCGCCGGTACATGACGAATGTTAAGACGCTCAAGTCGAAGAGAACGCTGAGTGCAAAAATTCCATGGACGGTGTGTGTCCAGGCCCACGAGTCATGAAGAACTGCTCTGCTGTACCAACTCCAATTGCCTAGCTCCGTTGCCGGATCATTTGGCAAGTACCAATGGGCTGTCTCGATATTCGACTGCGCAGTTGGGTCACCCTTGTATCGCCCAAAGCGCCGAGCAATTCGAACATTTTTTGCCGGATCAAGACTTCTCTGGTTTGGTAATGTCTGGAGAAGCCAGTAATTGTCTCCGTCGATACCTGAAAGCTCAGAGTACTCGAACACTGGGTCTGCGACATACGGGTAGTTGAGTGCAACCGCAATGTGGTGCGTGACTTCCGTTGCTCGCATATCGTCGATAGCTGCGACTAGAAGCACTACACTGGAACCTCGCTGGAAATGCTGGGCCACCTCGTAGTCTTGAGAAGACAGAGATACCGACAAAAGTCTCACTTGTGATGAATCGCTCTTCTGTCGAACCAGGTAAAACACGCGTACAACAGTTCGATCGCCAGATATCAGCAGGTCAAAAGTGCAGTCCACGATAGGCACCACAAGCTCCAGCTCCTTGACATACGATAAATTGTACGAAGCGTGATGTTGCATTCTTGAAAAAATGAAGCGGAGGAACTCGTTGCTGTAAATCTCTGCGTCAAGTTCAGCAACATCTGAACAACTCGTAAAAGACTGCGTCGTGGCCGTCTCAAGATACAGGGAATTGTTGAGTGGGGTGGTGGAACCTCCCAGCACTTGTTGGACTAGTGAGCTTGCTTGGATTGTGGTACTGCCGATATATTCGACAATAAGGTTGGACTGGTGTGTTTTGAGTGGTAAATCGTGGGACACAGACCCTCGGAGTACTTGCATAGCTGTTCCAAACGACTGAAGAGAGACCATCATGTACAGCACCGCAGTCACAAATACTGCTCCACGATAGACTAAAAAGCCGGTTTGGGAGAGTGTCAGCGGTTCAGGTGCTTCTGTGAAGTTGTTTGTCGGTACAAATGTTGATCCACGACGGTCTTGCTTCGGTAGAGCGATGGGAGGGAGTTCATCCAAGGAAATGTCATCAACAGGAAAATCAACTTTAGTGTCGTCTTCAACTGAGGCATCCGGATGAGAGGAAGTTTCTTGCATCGGAAAGCTTCTAGCTTCCACTGGAGCGACTAGGCAAGTGGGATGAGATCAAAGAAGGGAGCTCATAAGTTTTAAAAACTCCCGAGCTTATACCAAAATGGTATTTCTGTCTGAAACATGCAGCAGCATGCCATGAAACTTGTCGCGATGGGGTGACGAGTGCGAACTCTGTTGCGGTTGCTGATGCATCTGCAGCCTAAAACTTGAAGTCCTTTGTTAAAATTGGACACCATCTTTTCTGATCCTTCTGGTACCAAGTTCTTTGTCAAAGGCCTCAGAGTCTTATGCTGCTTCCAAGATAGATGAAGTTCTGCAACCCTGATAGCTAACTAACTGTACCGAGTTGTTGTACTACTCATGTTTGATAAGTACCGTCGCTCGGATGATTGATCTCATCACGTCCAAGGTATTTGACATGCATAATGTTCCTTCTCAACAAATATTTGAGCACATGCGAATCAAAACATCGTTTCGTTTCGTTTCTCAGTGAGCTACATAGGTGTCACTTAGTTCTTTCCCTAACGACTGTGCGAATCAAGACATCGTAATGCTTCTTCTTAGTTCTTGATCTCTCTCACTACCGATATTTGCATTTATTTGTCGCTTTGCAGTTTTGAACGAAATTCATGAGAGCGTGGTGACGTCTAGATACCAAATGTCCGACCAACTAATTGTCGTGGGGTATACCAGCTGCGCCGTCTCCTTCACCGCGTTCTCTTTCAAGATTTCGTAGGCGAAAATGTTGACAAAACGTACACGGGTCAGCTTCATAATGATCAGTGGCAGTAGATCTTGTGAACCGATGAGGAACTTGCCATTTACAACAAGAAACCCATTGCCATACACCGCATCAATTGTTGCTGTGAGGTCACTGTCTCGCTGCACGTAATTGTCGTAGCCAGAGATGACTCCAAACCGCTTTTTCAACGCCGCCCCAGTCGCATACTCGAACGACGTGATGTCATTCAGCCGAAGTCCTTTCCTGTAAGAACTTGACCGGCGACGAACCACAAGGTCACTTTTGTCGTCTTTCACGCTCATATATCGAGTCGACTTGCGGCCAACAATGTACGCCAACATCAGCACGATAGGACTGCAGATGGAAATCACGGCAGAAAACACGACCGGTTTTCGATCACTTTCGATCGCATACGCTGTCAAGAGCCCAATCGGCGATAAGCTTGCGAGACCGGGGCTTACTTCCAGTAAACCCAATGTCGAATCCGCCACTGCAAAGTTCACGATGTGCTTCCTCAACGCAGGGAACAAATTTGCCAATTCCAGACGATACCCCCAGCCAAGCTCGAACGTCGCAAATGCTACCAGTGGATCAATGCGCTCGCGAGTTAGATAACTCAAAACACTCGCCAAATTCAGATACACCGACAACAAATCTGCATGTACGAGTTCCGGTTTGTAGTAGATGCTGTGCTGCTGCGTGATGGAGTCTCCAATTGAAATGCACATTTTCGTGATCGTCCAGTATCCGTTCAACTGAGCCGCACATTTCCGAAACGCAACAATGTACGACCATCCAATAGTAATAATAAACTTCGTTTTCGGGGCGAAGCCACCTACTAGGGCTACGCGAGACTGGGATAGTGTAGGAAATACGGTCTAAATATACAAAGCACTTAGACGTAGTTAATATTAAGTTTTGATCCGCAAAGCGCATCGCCTGCGTCTGCTTCGCAGCCGCGGCATCTGCTTCGCAGCCGCGGCATCTGCGCCGGGAACATTCATCAGCAGGGGTGACCTTCTACCCAATACATATCACTGTTCCACAGTCACAGTAACAAAAACTGTCATTACACATTCATGCGCTTTCGTAAGGCAGCAATGCAATCTGGAGGTCATGCGTAAGGCAGCGTCCTTACGATTTCTATATATGCTGAAAAGCATTGCTCAGGCTTCTATTGGATAATCACTGGGGTGGGCACCAACGACTTTTGTATGGGGCCGCGTAAGAAATCTGCCTTACGTGGAAATCAGTGATATCATTGGCAGAAACGCGCTCGATGAGCGCACACGGAGTCGCTCGTGATCAGCACCAGGAACTTGACGCACCTGGCCCAGAGAAGTTAGATGGGGACGGCGTTCGAGCACGATGCATTTCAGACGGCACCATAGCCCGATACCGCAGCTATCTAAACGGAATTCCCAAGTGGGTGATGGCAAACAAGAGCATCACCAACCCTCAGCGCTTCTTGGAAGTTCAAAACCAAGGACTTTGAGGCGTTCCTCGTCGACAAGCAAGATAAACTGACGACTGGTACTCTCGGAGGGTATCGGAGCGCAATGAAGGATCTGCATCGACGTCACCAGTTGCCCCTCCCAAGCGAGTACGGAGAGAAAATGACAACGCTTTTTTCTGGTCTAAAGCGCTTAGAGGCTGATCGTGACCAAACCGGTCAAGGGCGTGAATCTGGCAAACGGCCACTTACATATTCACGATATGTAGCAGTGTGCAAGTCGACTCTAGCTCGGGATGATGGTGGGTTTGCCCATTTATTCCTGACAACGCAGTGGAACCTAATATGCCAATCAAAGTCTGTCGAGACTATCCAAACCTCGCACTTGGTGGGTGCCGACGACAGCGTCGGTATTGTGTTGCACAAAACGAAACCCAACCAAGCGGGCAGCGGCCCAAAAGACCCACGCCATATCTACGCTAATCCTGGGTCGCCTGTGACGTGCTGGCTGACTGCACTATGGGTTTATTTAGCGTGTCATCCACGGCTTCAACCCGGTGCCCTTTTTCCAGGCTCTAATCAAAAACTACTGCACACAGAGGCAGAGGCTGAGAAGTTATTCGCACAAGGCATGGACAGACTCAAGTTACTCCCTACCATTCGGGCTCGAAGAAACACGCAGCTTAAGGTGAGCACCCTCACTCGCATTGTACGAGAAGCGATGAAAGCAGATAACCCAAACGCACTGTCAGAACCTTTTCGAAAGCGCAAACGCGGAGTGACCCGACGATAGAATAGGATGCGGGGTGGCAAGACGTTTGCACCTGGTACGTGTGGCAGCAGGGCTGCAGGTCTTCTCGTCGAGTGTTTAATGATCAAGTTACCCACCGGAGCCGTTTATCGTGTGTTTTTAACCAATCAACACACATCTATACATCATCAGAAACATGCCTTACGATTTCTCCTCACAATTCAAAGAATTCCTCCACCTTGATGGAGCTCGTAAAAACGAGACTCTGCAACTTAATACCGGTTCTGGAACCGGTGCGGCCATCCCGGCTTTTGGGAGCCCAGTTGGCACCGGTATCTAAACCAGTATACCGGAGCGGCCATCCCGCCCAGTTGGCACCGGTATCTGAACCGGTATACCGTATACCGGAGCGGCCATCCCGTCGAATTAAGGCTTTTGGGGCCCAGTTGGCACCGGTATTTGAACCGATATACCGGAGCGGCCATCCCGTCGAATAAATCCTTGTTGGGCTGTCCTATCAGTACTAACGTACTTCCTATACCAGTATAATGATGTGTTTTTACGAGATGTATTATCCTTGCTACAGGGATCAAACAAATAAGTTCTGCGAATCGGTTAGGGTTCCAATCTATCATCGCGCTACCAGGGGCCAAAATTAGCGATTTTTCCTTGCGCTTAATGACCCTTGAAGGAAGCTTGGGCATTGGGATAGGAAGAGCGTCGCTTGGAGGAGAGGTGGCTCACCTCCTCAGAATGGGTGAACAAAAGCTAAACCAATGATGTAACGGGGTCCCACGAAGAGTGCCCTGTCACTAAGTGGAGGTCCTGTTGTGTGGACACACCGCAGCCACGTCACTCACATCATGGCTACATGCCCTCAAAAACAACCAATAGGATACACATCTAGGAAACTCTATAGGTGACTTGCATTTTGTATGTAGATGGATTTAGAAACACCTATAAATATAGTCAGTCTTAAATCTACCCTCTTATTGGTAAATCGTCCCCTTTGCCCAGGGACCCGTGAACTGCCGTTCACAGAGAGTTTGTATACTCTCGAAAGTCAAGCTTCCTCTAGCGCAAGGTGCTGTGTGACCCGTCACACTTGGTAGCACTTGTAGTCAATCCACGCCTACGCGGGTAGACTACCTGAACCTCAAGCGTTCTGGTCAACATGGACCGGAATGAGTTTCCTCATTTGAACGACTCGCAGTTCGAGTCCGTTCGGGCATCTTCGGTATGGAAGCTCTGCAGAGCTTGGTGGCGTCAACGCCGACCGAGCAGGTCGAACGCGTGAACGCGTTTGACATGTATGAGCGAGGACTCATTGAGCATGTCCGGGGAACCTTTCAGGCTCCCGCGGTTGAGCCCAAGCCAACCCAATCTAAGCCGCTGTGGCTTAAGGTGAACCATACGAGGGGAAGGAAGGAGTGAACCTTCACTTCTGGGTTCGAGGAAGAGCTCACCATGGACGCAGCTCTAATCTCGAGCGAACGGCTTCGAGTGACGTTCGCACTCTCCAACCTTAGCGGTCGTGCTAAGAGTTGGGCGTACACGCGCGAAGCGACTACGCCGGGATGCTTTGCATCCTGGGCTCAGCTGTGTGAACAACTTCGAGCCGCGTTTCTCCCGGCGAACTATGAGTATCGCCAGCGCTCACGCTTTCTCTCATGTAAACAAGGGAAGCGTGAGCTGCACGAGTACATCCAAGAGATGCGTGAGCTGACGGCATCTCTAGTGGGAAACCCACTCCATGAACACATCAAGGTGACGGTGTTCATGGACGGCCTCCGGGTGGGGCCTGCCCGCACGCAGCTGTTCCGGGTGCAAGCTAGCACCCTTGAGGAGGCGATTCAGATCGCGCTCCAGGAGGAGTACAGCCACCGCCAGGCTCGTACGCCGGCGTCGGCATGGCCGGGGAACTCCGTACCGGGTACAAACCGTGCGAACCCCAGCGGACCAGTCCCGATGGAACTCGGGTCCGCGGAGCAGCAGGATATACGCTGCTATGGCTGCGGCAGGCTGGGGCACATGAAACGTGCCTGCCCCGCTGGAGGACAACCTAAGCGGTTTCCTTCCAGGCCTCTAGCTCTTAAGGGCCGCTGGCAGAAGCCGCGACCCCGAGGCCAGGGGAACGCAGGCAACCAGTAGGGGCGGGGCGCCCTACTGGGGAAGATCTAAGTCCCCATGAGAGGTGCGCGGGTGGCGCGCACCATGGAGACTTAGCCCCTGAGAGTCTGTGCACTCGAATCGGCGAAGGGCAGCGGAGGAGAGTACACGCAGGTGTACGAGGATACGGATTTCCGTTCCGTGTCCCGATTGACTCTGGGGCGTCAAAGAACTTTGCACGCCGCCAGACAGTTGCTCGCAACAGCAACAAGTTGGCCGATGCTCTGAGAGAGAGCAAAGGCAACGGGACAGTGTCAGCCAGACTGGCCGACGGGAAGGTGATAACCATCCCTAAGATCCGCATGAATCTCGCTGTGAAGTTCGAGGACTTCGACAGCTCGGAACAGTTCACTGTTCTTAAGATGGAGTCGTACGACTTGATCCTGGGCATGCCCTGGCTCGAGAAGCACGAGCCCTGGATAGACTGGCGCGGCAAAGCGATTGGCGCTAGCCGGTCTGCGTGTCCGACAGAGCATTGGTGAGTCATGCTCCCACCTCTGTCAGGACCTGGGCCACCCGAAAGGGGCGCCGGGATGCCGAAGCATCCAGGGAGTACTTGGGAGTCGTAGATGTTTTGGACGACTCCATGAAAATGGCTGCAGCAGGAGCTGCACCGGACCGAGCGCGGCAGTCCATTGCGGACAGCCCTCGGTCGCCACCAGTGGCCGAAGCTTCGGCGGTGTCGACGCTGACGAGCGTCGACAGAGTGGGTAACATAGATCCACACACGGTCGCCCAGACCTTAACTGAAGAGGAAGACGCGGAAGGCGCTTCCTGTGTGGGTAACACAGTTCCACACAGTCGCCCAGACCTTAACTGTGTAGCGGGTCACGCTAACCTACATATGTAGGTAGATTTATATAGGTTTACATACAAAGTAGGTGCAAAGGCACGCGGCTAGCGCGTGCTGTGTTTCACTCTCTGGTTGGCTGAAAAGGAGAAACATTACAGCCAATCAGAAGATGACCTTCGTTTGAGTGGCTCACATGAGCCCAGGGCCCCCGCCCTGAACCTAAACTAGAACAGAGTCTATTTTCCCGAGAGTTAAGTCTGTCTTACTTATTGCGAGCTTCCTCATCGTTATGTGTAAGCTAGTAACGGTAAAGTCATTACCCGTTACACCTGGTAGTACTTCGTAGTCCTTCCAACGACCAAGACCAAGATGCAACACGGCCTGACGTCCGGTTCTACTGAAACAACTATGGAACACGACAACTTCCCCCACCTCACTCGCGTCGAGTGGCTCTCCACCGCCTCGCGGCGGTGTCCGGACAAGTTGTCGTGGCGTCGCTGCTCACCGCGGCATCCCCCGACCAGCAACGCCAGGCAGCTCAAGAATTCATGGAACGAGAGCTCGCTGACGCCAAACAGCGAGGCCAGACTCCCTCGCGTTCCAAGAATGACGCCGTCAAGATGGAAACCTCGACGTACTCCGGCGCCGGTCCGGACCGACTTCCGCTGAATCGGTGGTTCCGGGAAGTCGACATCGCCATCGCCTCAAGACTGATCGAGGCGCCGTCGGCAAAGGTGAATTTCCTCCTCTCCCGGTTATCCGGGAAAGTCAAAGAGTGGGCCCACGGCAAGCTTGTCGTAGACGCACAAGCATTCCCCACCCTGGACGCACTCCAGAGTGACCTACGTCTGACCTTCGAACCACCGCAAGATGAATCCCGTGTCCGCGCTCAATTCTTCGCCCTCAAACAGGGTAAGATGTCGATGCGGGACTATGCTCAGAAGACCCGACACCTCGCTTCGTGCATCACCACGAAGCCCGTCGACATGGCTTCACAGGTCCATGTCTTCGTGTTCGGAATGCGAGAGGGTATGACGCGTTACAGCCTCACTCGTGCAGAGCCTGACACACTGGAGAAGGCAATGGCCCTCGCGCTTCGCGAGGACTATGTGGTGACGTCGTCAAACGCCCGCACGATACCGGCGGCCGACTCGGCAAATGCATCCGAGCCGATGGAGATAGATGCCATCGAGGCATCGACTAATCGGCGCTGGTCCAACCCCACCGCCTCGCGTGGAGGCAGATCCCCGCGTCCGATGACATGCTATCGCTGTCGGAAGCTTGGTCACCGCGCGACCGTTTGTCGCGCGCCTGCCCCGGTTGCCGCGAACGCCACGGTCGATGAAGTCGACAATCCGAGTCAGGTCGCCCAGTCAAAAAACGGCCTGGGCCAGTAGGTGCAGGGCGCCCTACTGGCTGGAATGGAGGCCCGGGTCCACCGGTGGCGACCCGGCCTCTTAGCCGTCGTGTGCTCTACGCACACTTCAACGCCACCACTGCCAGTGACGACTCGAGACTGATCATCCTGAATCTCCACGTCGCTGGCGCACAGCGTCCACTGCGGGCACTCCTGGACGAACAACTTCTTCCGCGCGTCGTGTTTGTCGGTGTTACCTTCGGAGATCCCAGTCCTCGAAGGTCTCGGCGAGGTTGTCGTGAAACTCGCTGACGGCAAGTCGCACCGCGTTCCGCGGAGCGAGGTACACCTCCCGTATACATTCGACGGCTTCTCCAGTGGGGACGGATTCCTCGTGATCTCGATGAATTACGCCTTCGACTGTATCCTCGGGATGCCGTGGCTCGCGCGCTACCAACCAGAAATCAACTGGTTGGCGCGGTCGGTTCAGCGCCGACACCACTTCGACGTCAGCGAGGTGTTCACCCATCTCCTGGTATCATCACGAGATTGGCCACACGTTACCGTCGTGGATCGATCATCCACAACGTGAACCGTGCACAGAGTGAGCGATGGCCCTCTCTGTACGGCGTGTGCAGTGTTGCTGGACGCACCAGCTGAGAACCCGCGCGTACGCGCGAGGAGAACGAGATTGTGGTCGAGCGTGGATTACCGTCGATGAACGAGACGACGGTCGAGCATGGGTTCCCGTCGATGAACGAGATGGCGGTCGAGCATGGGTTCCCGTCGATGAACGAGGCGATGGTCGAGCGTGGGTTCCCGTCAGCAACAGATCTGGCGGTCGAGCATGAGTTCCCGCCGCGCGAAGAAATGGTGGTTGAGCATGGGTTCCCACCACAGCAAGTGTCCGCGGTCAAGCACGTGTCGCTCCCGCTTCCCGATGTCGCCCGCGTTCGCGCGGTTCACCCTCGCGCTGTCGGTGCAGATGGACATGGCCTCTCGCGCCTGGAGGGGAGTGATTCCTCGTCCGATGCATCGTCCAGCGACAGATCCATACTCTCCGCGTCCACGCGCGGCGAGAGCAAGAAGAAGACCAAGCATCGCCGTCGTCTGAAGGCACGACACCCGATTCCAGACGCTCCATTCACCACGGAGTCAGTTTCCGCGGTGGAATACGTAGACGGTGCCCCTCATCGACAGCGCGTAGTCGAAGTCGCTAACCCACCGTGCGAAGCCTCTTCAATTACGCATCTCTCGGATCTCTCCTGGAAGAACTTCCTCCGCGACCTCAAACGTGGCGAGGTCGAGCAAGTTTGCCTCATCACCACACGTGCCGAGGAGCTTCACACTGTCAGCGACCGCGAAGAGCTCCCGCGCCCCAAACACGCCGAACCGAAATCGGCGCGCGAGGAACGCTTCGCCGCGCAGTCTTGGGAGTCATTGAAGACGTCTTCGAATCCCTTGTACAACCTCTCCCGCGAGTACGAGGACGTATTCCCCGACAAGATCCCCGCAGAACTGCCCGCTGACCGCGGAGTACGCCATGAGATTGATCTCACATCGGGAACAAAGTACCGCGTGACGCGGCAGTGACCGCTGCCGCGAGATCAGGTCAAAGGCATCGACGACTTCTTCGAGAGTCGTCGCCAAGCCGGACACTGTGTGAGAGTATCTCTCCTCACTCGAGCCCCACCTTCTGTGTCAAGAAGTCGACCGGCGGCTGGCGCATTGTCCACGCCTTCAACAAGTTGAATGACGCCACCATCCCAGCGCAGACTCCGATCCCGCGCAAGGATATGATCCTCGACTCTATGTCTGGCAGCGTGATCAACAGCGCTATTGACCTGACGGACGGCTTCTATCAGATCTTGATGAGGTCGGATGACGTCCCCCTCACGGCTGTAAGTACTCCAAGAGGAATGATTTGGGAATGGCTCGTGATACCCCAGGATCTAAAGAACGCGCCCGCCCCCTTCAATCGTATGGTTTCCCACGTGCTGCGGCCTCTGCGCGACTTAGAGCCGAGTTACTTCGACGATATCTTCGTACACAGTCGCGCTGAGGGCGCCGTGGAAGTCCACTTACGTCACCTGAAGCAAGTGTTTCAGGTGATGCGGGAGGCGAAGCTGTACGCGAACTTGAAGAAATGCGTCTTCTGCGCACCGGAAATACCGGTGCTTGGCTGCTTCGTGAGCAAGAATGGCGTCCGGGCTGATCCGGAGAAGATCTCGTCCATCTGCGCGTGGCCGGTTCCTTCAGATCCAACCGAACTCCGTCAATGACTGGGTCTTGCGAACTACCTCCACAAGTACACCAAGAATTACGCCGGCTTGATCCAGCCGCTCTCGTCGCTACTGAAGAAAGACGCCGCGTGGTCGCGGCGTCTCGAGCACCAGGAAGCTTTCGACCTGGTGAAGAAGAGCTTGGCGGCTGCGCCAATCTTGATGCTGCCCGACGAGTCCAAGCCGTTCCATGTCGTATGCGATGCCAGCGACTTCGCGATTGGGTGCGCGTTGATGCAGTTTGACGACGATGGTCGGGAGCGCGTTGTCAGCTATCAATCACGCCAGATGAAGCTCGCGGAACGGAACTATCCCGTTCACGACAAGGAACTCCTGGCAATACGCTACGCTCTGGTTAAGTTCAGGGTGTATTTGTTGGGGGAACAGACTTTCGCCGTTTATACGGACCACGCAGCGCTGCGAACAGCGATGAAGAGCCCGCATTTGTCTCAACGCATGGCGCGCTGGCTGTCGTTCTTCTCGGAGTACAGCTTCGTAGTCCACTACAAACCCGGCAAGAACAACATCCTCGCCGACGCTCTGTCGCGTCGCCCCGATTACGACCCTCGAGGCGCGTTGCCGTCTCAAGATGTCGACGACGACGAAGAGCAGTGCGCCACATGCGTTACGTCGGGCTTGAACCTGACCAGAGTCGCCCCAGTGCTGTCGCTCCGGGACGAGATCGCCGCTGCCCATGAACATGGTCCCATCTACTCGAAGATCAAGCAGCACCTTCGATCTCCCAGCGATGCCACACTGGGAGCCTTGTCACGGTCACCTCGCAACCAGGTTCATCAATATCAACTCGATGACGAGTTGCTAACGTACAGCATCGACCAGTACGACGCTCCCCGGATAGTGATCTCTGCGACATAGTGCCACACCAAAAACTGGCTCTCCAAGATCCGACCCGACTATGTCTGGGCGGAATCTCTCCGCGCGGAACCTTGGTCGACCGGAAGGCCGTACGGTCTATATCTTTACGAAGGGTCGGCGGGATCTTCGCGAAAGGTCGACGGAATCTTTTGGCGGTCCAAGAGCCGTGCAACAGAGACACGCAGCCGACTCTCTGGACAATCGCTTATCAGGTATTCAAGGTGACTTGAAACTGGACGAAGTCGAGGCAGGATGGATACATTCAAGATCTATTGGTTATTGCAGGGCTGTTCAAGTGGTTTCGAGCTGAGTGGTCGGACCCCAAAGGGGCAACAAGAACAGGAGGCCCCAGATGAACCCAGGTGAACATCTCTTTCTTCTTATGCTTTATTCAATACAGTTTACAATTTCCCAGGAAACTAGCAAGCACCGACTTCTTCCAGGCACAAAGACCCCAAGGTTCATCCGAGGTAAGATGGTGTTCCTTGGTAGGTTTTGGTTGCATGTTGTGTGAAGGTTAGAGTAGACTCCGGTTACGTTTGAGTGAGCTAGAAAGCGTGTCTGTTTCAACTATATTACCATCTGCATGTGTGATTCATCCGGTGAACGTATGTGGATTTGTGAGGTTCTCTCCGGTCGGGCTAGTCATGAATTATCCGTTCGGAGGGAGTTCTCCTGCCATGTACGTGAGGGTGGGGAGTATGCACTGGGAGCGTTAGCGGTACGGCCATTCATACCGTCGTCGTGAAAGTTCTCAGGGGCAAGAAGGTGCCGAGGAGATGATTATTTTTGATATTATTTTTTACGCTATGACGATTGGTAAGTCGTGCACGTGTGGCCTGCTATTCCATCTGTAAGGTCCAGAGACCGGTGGGTTGGCGCAGGAACCAGACCCGTCAAGGTGGGCTGTGTGTGTACGCGACGGCAGCAAGTGTCCCAGACTCGTGGACACCGCTGGTAGCTGTGATGTGGCGGCGAGGCGGAAGGCTGAGCCGCTTCTTTTTTCCTGCCTGGGAGGCGAAAGGCTGACTGGGCGGGGAGGCGTTTGTACGTATCGACAAACGTGCATGCGGATGTGTGGTTGTATGGAACGCGTGGATACCGGCAGGGACAGCGCGTTCGACTTTATGCGGCATTGATGTGCCATTTGTATGGGAGTGTTCGCTCTCCGGCGCAGGACAAGACTTCTTCGGTCTTCATATTGGCTTGAAGAGCCTATCCATCTTTGGCAACTTGGCACCGCAAAATTGGCCACCACATTGTCGCAGATTGTCGTCGCCTTGCTGCCAATTCGGCCGGGCGGAGGGTCGTCTTCTTAAATGCTGAAGACCTGCCAGGTAGTCATTCTTGTGTTCTTGCCAAAGTTACGACTGCGCCAGCACTAAGTAGTCGCCGATGGAGTTTGCCACATGGACCTTAGTGGACCTGTCAAACGTTCATATGACGGCAACGAATTCTTCGTAGTCATAGTTTGGCGAGATTATATCCAAGGCCACTGTTTGAGAAACAACAGCGGCACAACTACAAAATACCGCTGAATTTCTGAAGTTTTTAGCGACAAGTCGGTGTACACGTGTTCAGCGTCAAGACCGTCAGGAAGGACGGCAGAACAGAGTTTATAGAGTTGGATTTTTGGACGTTGGTGGCAGCCGAAGGCCTTCGATACTAGCACGGAACACGGCATCGTTGCAGCCAAAATAGGGTTGCAGAACGCGCGATCCGAACCCTGACAGAGATGGCAGCGACAATGCGCATCGTCGTCTACCAAACGACTAGGGGGGTGATGCTCTCTGTCATGCAGCGTACATTCGCAATCGGATTCGGAATCGGTGAACTTCAATTACTGCTCAACAACGCTTGTTAGGAGCTCGTCCTTCTCACACTGGAATTCCCATTTTTGGGCAGGCAGTCGTCATGCGAACGCCTGATCCCATTCGGCGGAAGAGTTGCCCCTTCGATGGCCGAGGCAATACTGTTTATTTTTTCGGTTCACCGTCGAGATAAAATGCTACAAAGGGTACGTGCCAGACACGGACAGCCTATCAAGGAGTCTACAGACGACGTCGAATCTATGCTGATTGACGCGATTCTAATCGGTGACGAACAAGAACGCCTCCCACCGACGGAGATGACGATGAAGTGGCTGATTTCCAAGTTTAAGGTACTTCAGATCCGATTTGAAATTTGTCGGCTGCTGAAATACTCACGCTGTGGAACCAAGAACAGGTCGATCGCGAAAACGGGATATAAGAGCTTACCCGGGAGACGCTCAGAGAGAATCTGCGCAAGAAACGGCTTTCTTAGGTCTTTCTGCAATAATTCTTGAGCCGCTAACAATAGCTGAAGTGAGGCGATCCCTCCAGTGGAGCTCGTGGAAGAAGGCAATTCGTTCCAAAATCAAAGCACTCCAAGACAACGACAAGTTCCAGCTCGTTGACCTGCCGTCAGGCGTCCATTTACTGGGTAACACCGTACAGTTTCGAGTGAAAACTGGCAGGAATTATCCAGTTTTAGGTTCTGGTGTACGTACGAGGTGACCAACAAGTATTCATGCTGGCTTATATTGATACTTAAACACCAGTAGCAGACCTGGTCGGCGTGCTGATTTTCCTCGTGCTCGCTGCCAAGTTTAAGGTGTTCGTTGGTCAAGGCGACGTTCCCGCAGCCTGCGTAAAGGCTTTGATACAGAGCGGCCCAAGATTTTCCAGGGCCGCGAGCAGCTGCCCAGACATTTTGGGATTGGCTACTTGGAAGGAGCCAGTGTGGATGTGATTGTGACTCGTGGCTGTCAGCTACGAATGGAGAGTGGTGTGGGCCACGTCTACTTGTAGGTTGGTGCAACCACCCCGCAAGGGTGTCAACTTGAACAGGGTCGAGACCAGACAACAGGTGCGAGCTCATTGGAGCATCAAGCACTTCAAGCAAGAAGTCACCTGACTTGACAGGGTTGCGAGTGAGCACTAGCCAACACCAAGAACCAAGACGTACAAACCGCGAAGTCCCCAAGCCTGAAGAACACCACGCTGACCAAGTTCCATCCTGACCGGTCATGCCCAAGGTGGGGCCACACATCGTGAACAGGAGGCTTTTTGTATACAAAGTCCAAGAGATTACCGACCGACCAGTACGGCAGCCAGGATGTGCAGAGAGCGAGGTACCTTGAACATCACCCAAGTATCCAGCAAAGTGTTCCCCAACAAGCACATCACGTGATGATTATGCCAAGCGAACTATAGTGAACCAAAGATATGCATGCGGCAATAGAAGATAGCCAAAGAAAAGACATATTACTTAACATAATCCGATTTACCTTCAAACGGGCAAGCCGCTGTGGCTCCTGGTCGACTTCCATCCGGACGAGCATCGTGTGTCGTTGTACTGCAGGTGTCTCGCATTTGAGAAGTGCATTCCCGCAGATACGTACGAAGTCAGCTTGGCTTAGCGATAACCAAGTGTGGGGTTTTCCAAGAGAAAATCAATCCAAGTTACCGCGGGGGCGTGACGTGTGCGTCCAAGGTTGATCCGTATTATTTCATATCCTAGTTACATTGTGTGTGTGGCCTAGTACCAGGCGATACTGTTTTTTATTCTTTTGCTACATCTCTGGGCATCCAAAATGGTCAACGTCCAGGAATTATGGATGGAAGTGATTACCAGTGTGATATGACTGTATTTGTTCTGTATTTGTTTTTCTCTTTGAGAGTGGTGCGTGTGAAACCAGCCATCCAGGATTGTCCGGTATCTTGGAAGTGATTTAAATAACCTGAGTACAGAATCACCGTCTAAGGGTCTCAAAGACTAAGTGACGGTTGGGTATTTGCGTATTATAGAGTCTGGATTTGTATTGTATTTGTGTGTGGTTGCTTTAGCCGTGGAGGCTGCGTCCAAGGCGGTGACACTACGCTAGACGCTACGGGCCGACATCTAGAAGAACAACTTGCACAACCGGTGGAGACTCCAACTCGAAGACAAACCACACCCACAGGGATTGCCACAAGGAGCACACGCCGGCTTTGGCCGAGAACCCATCTTAGCCGGGGATAACCATCCTAGACGAAACCTTCCTAGAAATTACCGTCCAGTGTGGCTAACGTGCGCCATACACCGTGACCGCGGTCCAGGCGTTCGCCCGCCTCGCCGCCTCGCGTCAGCTTCAATCAACGAGACAGCCCTTATTCGTCCGGTGAATGGCTTCGATGCCCCCGGACAAGACAAGAAGGTGTGGCGCCTCATGATGGCTACGCACGGCCTAAAACAAGCAGACCGTGAATGTAATCAGCAACTTGATTCATTCCTGAAAGCCTACGGTCTTCGCTCCACAACAGGTGATGCGTGTTTGTTACTTTATGTGGCTCGCTAACGGACTTTACTCTGTACCGCTTCGAGATGAAGCCGACTCGCCCAGCCTCGCCCCAATGCCGCCAAATACTCGACTCGAACAAGTTGCAGAAGACGATGAAACCCTCCAAATGCAGCCAGTGCCGTACTGAGGTTGCCGGCAGCCTGTTATACATCTCAAGCGTCTCAAGACCGGATATCATGTTCACAGTGGATCAACTTGCTCGCCACTGCGTCAAACCGACGAAAACAGCATCGTTCGCTGCTAAGTATTTGCTACGCTATCTTGCTGGCTCCCCAGATTTCAAGTTGTAAATCAAGCCAAGTGAAAGCGGCGTTCGTATCGCAACGGATGCTAATTTTGACAATGACTGCATTGATCGGAGGTCCGTGTCCGGCTTCATCGTTTTCCTGTTTGAATTTCCAGCGGCATGGGGATCTACAAAACAGAATATAGTGGCTCAGTCGAGCACTACCGCAGAATTTATCGTGAAAAAATACGGGCTTCTCCACACTGACGGGATCAAACGATTCGTGGACAAAGGTCTGTCAGGATATCAAGCTCCCATGCGTATGACGCTCACTGTCGACAGCATACCATCTATTCAGCGCATCAAGTGTGACGGTTCCTCAAATTTCCAGAAAGCTGCCTACTCTCGCTCCCACTCGGCCAACGAGTTTTGGACGAAAGGTAGCGTGGTTCTAGAGTTCGTTTTAACGAAGGAGAACCTGGCCAACTTGCTGACCAGGTCACCCTCGAACACTGAATTCAGATACAAGCGCAGCCTTTGCGGCTTCAAATAAAATGCTCCTCCGGTGACGGCCCAGGTAGCAGCGCGTATGGGAGGTGTTGGGTGTGGACTAACGGTAGCAACCGCAGCTTTAGTTCAACTACCACAAGGAGGCAACAGAGCCAGATATCTGAGCAAGAGAGATCTAACCTACCTAATTCATTCTACATTTTTAAGTAGCAAGCTCCTCTCTGTGTCGTGCTCTTCAGGCTTTCTCCATTAGCCCTTGAATGGACTTGGGGTAGTCCAAAAAAGTTGCACCATGCGTCACCTGATCGCATTGGACACCGCAGACGTGAGTCGAGTTCCAGAGGGCTAAGCTTGTAGCTGAACTTGGACAACATTATCTTCTTGACGTGATCGTATGACATTATGGTGCCCTCGTGACGTGGCTGCCAATAGCAGTTCTTTTTGTAGTAGTGGCGCGACGCCTTATAACTCAGGAAACTAGCTTCCTCTGCGCCCGAACCTGCGGGGTTCATAGTACAGCGTTTAGCGTACTCTGTTTGCTCGCTTTTACAAAGCTCGCTGTACTACTGGTGTAGTTGGTGGACCGTCTCTGTTCCGCTCGCCGTGGACTCGATGCATTACTCGCCGTGATCGGCTATAAATATGCGCAGGGAAGGCCGCAATTGATTGGGTCGGACCCGTGCAGTTTCGGCCAATCATCGTGTGTTTTATCGTGACGCTATAAGGGCGGACTCACGAAAAGACGGAAGGACATGTTACGATTTTAAAGAGCACTGAATTAACAATGTCATATGCCTTTAACGCGTCGGTCCAGGTAGATCCGTTCCCCAGTTCCTCAGTTATAGTGCATGCTCACATTCACTAAGAAAATGTTGAAAATCAGCCCCGAGACCCGTGTGTTCCATAGAACGCCGTGCATCGTGCATCTTTGATCTTAGGCTTCTTGGGAGATGGTGTGTAGTGTCCAAGCACACGGCTAACGCCGAATTGCAGCAATTCAACTGGTGACGAAGGTCACGTAGTTCGCGTTGTATGTGTGCGATCATGTTCACTGCTGCCGCCTCCGCAGTTTTATCTGATAGCATCGGCGACAGCTACTGTTCGCCGAGGCCAAATGTCAGTTCGACAAAGAATCCTTGCAAATCAGCGTGCTGCTCCAGCTAACTGCCAGCTTCAATACCCCTTCGTGGCTGCTCCGATGGTTGAGCTGCTCCAGCGTGTCACAGTCATTTAAACAGCTTTGTTGCTGCTCCAACTTTAGGAAGTGGTTGGGATCATAACCTGTCGACAGGTACGGCCTTCGGGGATTTGTTGCTCGCTTTTGGTTTTTGAAATTGAGTTGTGTTATTCATTACTAGCTCCTAGGCTGCGTTAGACTGAATACAGCGGATAGTTGCGATTGCAGTCCGTGGAGATTCCTTGGACGGTTTTGAAGGCTGTCAAGGAAGCATCTACGATGTAGCGCACGTGGCGTTTCTCTACTTGCAATACTCTCAGTTTGTTCCAAAATTTAATGTGAGCCTATTTTACTGAGAGATCTATTACCTTAACTACGTGAAAATTAGTGACGATAAACACTCTGCCCGTAATTCTCATGAAATGTTGCTTGGTGGCGCTCCAGTTCTACATCATCTTCGAACCCGGGTATCAAGTGGACACTCTCGTTTCGCAACGCAATCAAAGCTGGAATCGGGGTCTGCGCTACCGTTATTTCGGTGATACAGCACTAACAGAACCGGGTATAAATTGATGGATCGTCGGATTGGAGAAGAAATAACAAGACGACGTAGAGCAGTGCATTCCTTCGGCACCCCTTAAAGCAACTTTCACCTAACCCTAATTGGTCGAAGGAGTGAAGCCGACCGAGATTGGCTAGCTGACACAGAGTTGCGCAACTTTAAGCGCCCTCTGATTGGTCGACGTTGCGTGGAGGTGCTCAAGGGTGCTTAAAGTTGCTCAATCATACGTTACTTTAACGCGACCGCATTCCCGTTCGAAGTTCATCGCTGCAACTCGACGACAACTTTTGCACAAGTACAGTTTAAAGGTCACGATTCCTGTAGTACCAATTATTTCTAGCTTTCAGGATAGATTGTTTCGTGAGACGGGTGGCAGCGCACTTGTCGTACCGAATCAGACAACCTGCCCCAAAAAATTGATATTACTGCGCGAGTTGAACAAGCGGGAGGCCATGAACCTGCACCTAGTGAAAAAGTAGTAGAACCTACGAGTGTGGCGAAAACAGGTCTAGAAATCGGCGAATGCGCCTGGCGATCGAAGGGCGAGAGATCGAAGATTGCCAAAAATTTCGAAAGCGATGAGTGAAGAATGCGACAGAGGTGGTTAGGCCAGACTCGCGCTAAGGTGCGATTGAGCGTAATCACCTCTACACTCATTCCTGATTGATTATGATCATTTCGACCGCCATTCGGACCGTCATTCCGATATCGATTATGACGGGTGCCAGTTTGATTCACCGGTTATCATGACTATTTCGATCATCAATTACCGGTCGCTGTTGACTATGGCAATTGTCGATCACGACAACGATGTCGATCATCGATCATCGATCACCGGAAGTTATCGGCTATGTCGATTGTCGACCATGGCAGCTATGGTGATCATCGATCACCGGCAGTTACCGACTTCAACGGCAAATATTGATCGTCGATCATGACGGGTTATGGTGATCATCAATCATCACTCACGTTGTCTGTCGACACTATCAATCATCAGCCATGGTGGTCATGAAGTACGTCGATCGCTGATCAGGCGGATATTACTTATGTCAATCTCGAGCTGTGATGCTCATTGAATGTTTTCGGTTGCAAGTCATGTGGTCACCAACGTGACCAGATATTCAGGACGCCAACCAACGTACCGCGCGCCCATGCTCTGTGAAACCGCACCCACGCGATGTCTATCGTGTAAAAGCCGGGCAGATTGCTAGAGCGATAAGAGGAGAGCTAGTTTGGCTTAAGGTCTAAATACCAGTCTTGAGTTTCCCTTCAAGCACGCAAACATTACTTCCGCAAACCCGGAATTGGATTTGGTATTGCCACCCGACAAAGCGATAACTTTGCCGCAAGACGACGACGTGCACCCGGATCGCTTAATCCAAGTTTTGCACAAGATTCGACTCACTCAACCCCAGCCCGTCACAGAAGGCGGAAAGCAGCCGAGAGGCAAGAATTAGCAGCCGCAAGGTAACACTTTGGACAAGGTCCCCCGTGATCGCGATCTACGACGACTGCGACCCGAATAACCGACAGCTGCATGAAGTGTATCCGCGCTAGCCGTCAACCCCACCGTCCCCATGCACAGTGTGCACAGCCCCACTAGGATCTCCCCAGACACATCTCGAGTCAACAGAAGATCGTAACCTGCCCCGCCGTTGGGTACACATGGGGAGCAACCCTTTTTCTATTCGGCGGACATCGGAGTACCCCTCCGTTAGACGGTAATCCGGAGCAACCGTTGGTGACCGACGATCTCATCAGCGATTTTGTGAACGCCGCTCCGCCACAATGGTGCGCGAGCCCGGATCTTTTGTAAGCCTTCCTCAATGCGGCCATAACCCGGTTCTTGGCAGAGCAGCAGATAGCCTCGCTGCCTTCGCTTCCGGTGCGAGCACCCGTCGCAGTTCAGCCCCGGGCACCCGAATGTCGACCTCCGGCACAAACGCCGGACTATCCCGACGTAGCCAGCTTGGAGAGAGTTGATGAATACTCGAGATCCTCCGTGCAAATGGGGCTGGAACTGCGATCGGGTGAGGTGCGTGGAAACTAGAAACATCCCGCGCCGGGGAAGTGGTTCCGCCAAGCTAAAGTCCCCGGAAAGATTAACAACGAGAAAGCCACGCTACTCTTGGACTCCGGTGCCGAGCTCTCAATCATTGATACCACCTTAGTTCGTAAGGTTGGTAGCGTAATAGATGAGAGCGAAGAGCAGGGATACGTTGGAGTCGAGGGAAACGAGTACGCGGCTTGAGGACGAGCCAAAGTGAAGATCACGCTGGGCGGAAATCTGTTGTACTTCTCTGATGTCTGGGTCGGAGATCGGACCGGTCAGGACGTGATTCTGGGTATGGACTTCATGGTCCCTGCCGGGGTGCGTCTGGATATGGCTGATGGAACGCTATGTCTGGCGAACGAAATAATGATAAGCTGGCCGGTCGGAGACCAGCCTACGAGGAGTTCGTGAAGTCGGTCACACTGAAAGACGACTTAAGCTTGGACAGTGTTTGAATACCCATTGAAGAGGCCATTGTCGCTCCAGCAGAAACTGTGGATAACTCGCGACAAATACTGGGTACCAACCATAGCGAAAGGTCTCGGCAAAAAGCTATTATTACAGATAACCAACATTGGGGAGAAGAGGTTAATACTCTCCCGGGTTTCCCGAGTTGGCCTGTGGCTGGCTGATGATCGCGTCTCGAGAGTCCCGCAATATGTGGCTACTGGATCGCGACGATATGTGGCGTGTCAGAATCTCGCGTATCAGGCCACCATCGATCAAGCGAACGAACCTGTCGTGGAGGAATACGCTGGGCCATTGGTCGGAAAACCTGAGTACAAGGCTCCTCGAGGCATCTTGCAACGCCCTTCGTCCGGACGACCAGCTGTCATCAGCGCAGTGCAGTCATCACCCGCCCCAACAAACGACGGGGAAGCTTTTTTCGACGATCCAATATTCACCGAGGCAGAGATCAGGTTAACTGGTCCGATCAGTGGCGCCAAGTCTGGTCCCAACGCGGCAAGCGGTAATCCGGTAACAACTACAACCGAGCAGGAGCTTGACCCACTTGAACGTTGACGAAATCCGGAGCTTGGCGAGGTGGCGATGCCAACGCAGGCAGAAAACAACCCTGAGGCAGAAGCGGTCTACTATCACGAAGACGGCGATCTTTTTGCCGAACACGTCGAATAGCATATGGCAGCATGGCTGAGGTCGTAAATGCCACCGACGAAGTGACGATCGAAGACATTCAGGTTGAAAACTTGGGCCAAACGCTTCAGACGAGAGGGAGGCGGAGGTCGATCGGCTCCGGCAACTCATCTGACAGCATAGACGTCTCCTTATTGGCAAGGATAATACGCTTCCTCCTGCAGCAGTCGGTGCTGTCTGTGACATCGGCGTTGGAGGAGCAGCTCCTGTCGTACAGCGATGTCGACCCGTAACTCCGCGATTCGGGGAAAACGATCTGACCTGATCAAAGGCTTGCTATCTGCGAAGATTATAGGCACTTCGACATCACCTTGGGCTTCGCCGATTGTGGTCATCATCGAGAAGAATGGCGTACCGACTGGTGAACAGCCTGACCCGCTTGATGGTGTATCCGATGCCGTTGATCAATGATCTTCTGGAGGAATTGGATAAAATCTTGTGGTATTCTTCCTTGGATATGGCGCGTGGATTCTGGGTAGTATCCATGTCGGAGCGTGCACGGCTGATTTCGGCGTTCATAACATCTTTAGGTCTGTTCGAGAGGCCGCGGATGCCTTTTGGGTTAAAGAATGCACCACAGATCTACCAGCGATTGATCGATAACGCGTTGTACAGCCATCTCAAGATCAGTGCTGATCCAGCCGGATGCTGAAGGCAAACGAGCTCAACTACGGCATGGTCGATAAGGAAGTGCTAGCACTCCTGAGAATGCTGGGTGTGGGGTACATACTTCTGACAGGAAGATCCATCAAGGCGTTGACCAAATACTCGACTCTGGCGTGGCCCATGCAGTCCTCGGGATTCAACGGAAGACTTAGAAGGTGGGCAGCGATATTATCCAGCTGGACATTGGAAATCCGGAAGTGCGAGAAAAGGGAAGGTTGAAATCCTGGGCGTGATCGCAGCCAGTATCACTCCTCTAGCGAAGGTAGACGAAGCTTTAATCGCGATCGCTTCTCGAAAGCAGCCCCGTCAAACGATCTTGCCGCCACCCACTGTCGAGGCAGGGGAAATGGTCAGTTTTGATGGATCAGCACGCAGGAAGCGCGGTGGTGACGCCTTTAGCACGACAGTCTGGAAGCTCCCGGAGGGGTCAATCTGGGTTGCAGCCTCTGAATATGCGCCTGCCTTGACCGTCAACCAGGCGGAATACAGTGGGCTCCTTCTGGGTTTCGATCTCTTTGAAAAGATCGACAGGGGGCGATTGATCATCTGCTCTGACCCCAAACTAGTCATTCCGCAGGTGAGTGACGAAATGGACTGAAAGGTGCCTAGTCTGCAAGTCCTGCGGCAAAAAGCGCTGGAGAGGTTACGATCGTGGCCAGCACATGCGTTCTTGCATATGAAGCGAGACTGGAATCAATGTGCCGATCAGTTGGCAAGTACGGCATTTCAGAACGGAGTAGGTGTCGTTGTTACCTCGAAGCGCGACCGGCAAGATCTCAGCACCGTGAACCGGCTGCACGAGCTGCTGAGACCGCGATCACCGGAAACGGCCGCCCAAGCGGTTGCCGTCACACGGTCTGCGCAGAGGCAGCATTCACCACCCGAAGTGCTACAAGAACAAGTTGTGCAGTAGATTCGTGGCGACCGCATACGTCAGGCTCGAGATGAGAAATTCTGGATCACCAATCTAAAAGCTTAACTGAGGGGAGACGATGACGATTTGTCCGACAGAGAAGCGAAGCGATGCGCTAAGGTTGTCGGTGACTATGAACTAGACGAAATATATCTGGATCGCGATTCGATCTTGCGTCTTGTCGTCCCATAGACGCTGCAGGACGACTTCATGCATCATTATCACGTTTATTTGGAAGGCGGGCACCAGGGAATTGGTAGAACGTACCAACGCATTCGATCTCATTTCCACTGGAGAGGTTTGTACAAGAGTGTTCAGCGCTACGTTGGAGAATGTACCGATTGTGAGACTGGAAAGGGGCAACCGATGCTCCGAGGAAGGTCATCAGGCAATTTACAAGGTACGTACCCGTTCCAAATCGTCGCGATGGACCATATCCCGACGCTACCAGCGTCCTTCACAGGAAATACAGAGCTGTTAGCGTTGTCGATCTGTTCTCCAGTTACGTGATCGCGAAGGCTGTGGTCGGTAAGCCATAGTGGCCCTTTGCTTCTGCCGTACTATCCGGTTGAATACCCAAAAGAAATCAGACATAAAGCCGGGTTCTCGGTCATGCCGATTAACTTCACTTGCGTCAAAACGACGGAAGCCAGACTCATCGTAAGCTTCCGCGACCGACTGAGCCTGCCAACAGCAGAATGTATGGTACAGACTCGATAAAGAGAATCAACAGGATTGGGATGAGTACGTGGAACGGGCCACATTCGCACTGAATACGACCCAAGACCGGATCAAAGGAGACAAACCATTCTACTTAGTGCATGGTTGGGACGCGAGGTCGACTCTAGAAGCGACTATGCCGCTAGGCTGTACCCGACCTCGGGATGCGGACCCGGGAAGATGGAGGAACCACGTGCAAAAGCAGTATCAACGTGCCCGCAAACTAGTGAACGAACGCCTCCGAGAAGCCATTCAAGCTTGATCGGACCAGCACAACGATGATGTGCATCCACATCGGATCGAAGCTTGCCCCCAAGTCTGGTTGTTCCTGGATCGTGTCAAGGTTGGCTACGCAAGAAAGCTAGCGCACATGTAACATGGACCATTCCTGTGAGCGAGATAACCGTCGCTTACGCTGCGCTGTTATCGATTGCTGGAACAGGGTATAAACCTTTTACAGCTGTCCACGTATCATGCTAAAACGGGCGAGAGCGTTTCCTGACCGACCACGCGTGCAGCTGACTGTCGATGAGCATGATCGATTCGATTTAGATGAAACGTTGTTGCCAGAAGACAGTTGGGAACGAATATGAGGTCGAAGCGATCGCTGGTATGCGGTTTGGACGACAGGCGCGTTACGGCCTGGCGCTGACGGAGTATCAGGTCCGGTGGAAGGGCTATGAGGAGTTGAGCTGGGTAGACGAAGCCGATTTGAACTGCGGAGCGCTTCTGCGCGAGTACGAGCGCACGCTTACGAACCAAAATTGTTTCAACGTGATGCAGTCGGCCGAACCAGAGAGTGGGGACGCGTAGTTGATCGGCGGCCGCGCGGTGAAAGTGGAAGAAGAGCATGTAAGAAGGTATCATGCTAAGGAGGAGGTGTTTTGTATGTTCACGTTGAGTGAAGGGAAGACGATCAAGAAGAAAGAAGATAAGACTCCGTGACCATGAGGGCTATATAGTGGGTTGGGTTGAGCGAGAGACAACGATTCGAAGAGGAAGTGGATTAAACACAGGGAAAGGTGATACAACCAGCCAAACCTTTGCGCAAAGCTATTCGTTGTCGACGACGTGAACAAATTTGTAACGGAGACACTCGATCCGAAAACCTGGGTGCTGTTCGATATCGCTGCGGTGTTGATTGTGGCAAGGTTTGACCATATCCGTAGCGCTCAAATCTGCTATCAGGTCCGCTGGGGCTGAAGAGAGGCCATAGCCAGGATACCATTCCCTTTTCTCGCCCGGTCGAGGGTAGTGAAGTAAGAACAGGTCCAACAGGATGTCCAGGTCGCAATGCCCGCCGATGATTCCCTGTAACACAAACCGCAGGAACGATTTTCAGGCCGATCCATAGCGCGACCGTCGTTGTCGCGCCGAAACAGTCGTTGGTGACACCGGACTCAATCGGAACCATGTGGGCAGACTCTCACACTGACTGACGATTAGGCTCCTCCAACTCGAGGTACTTTTCAGCCAGGGTCTCGAACCAATTACCGACGATGAAAGCAACCGGAGTAACCAGCTTACCGAGCGCTTTCCAGGGGCAAAGGCTATACAGTGCCTGTACATTAGCCTCTCTGATGAATTCGACGTTTCACAAACTGGCTGGAGGTTTTCTCTCATGCCGCGGAAAGAGCCAATATTTGGGTTTCGAGTAGTGGTGAAATAGGAGCGAGATATCCAACTCAGCTGACCTTGCATATATATCGAGTTAGCAAAGGTGAAACCTCGGTCGTGCTGCGACGACTGCGCCCGTAATAACCGGGAATCCACTGATCCCGTGGTCGGGACAACCTGGCTAGGCCATCTGGAGGCAGTAAGTTGTTCCGATGAGAGCGACCATCGGCCGAAACATTGTCATCACTTGCCGAGTCGTCCGACGCCATGCCAGCTGGAGGCCCAGTGCCTCCGTCGGCAACGAGATGAAGGCTACCAGAACTACTCCCATTGTCAGAGGAGCCACATGAGCTGTCGGAGCTATCAGAGCCGCTAGAGGCATTGCTGCTGTGATCGATGCCTGGTTCGTGTTAATCAGGGTGGTGTAGATGGAAACGCTCACCCTCGCCGACATGGCCGCTATTTTCGCGGTCTACACGGAGCTCACATTCATCTTGGAGCCGGTGCCATCTCCAGAGCAATAGGAGTCTTGTTGGGTATCTTCATGTTGTTCGCTGCTATCATCGCCATCGGAGTCGCTTTGGGAGCCATGCGGTACAAGCCCACCGTGATCAAGGTCACCAGAATCGCGGGTACGGCAGTGCTGGGCGGTTTGGTCGTCTAGTCCACTATCGCCCGAAGCTGCGTACACCTCGTGATCATGGCCGCTCGCAGAAGTGCTACGCATCTCGTTCCCTCCACAGGAAGCAGCATCGTCCCCAGAGGAAGGTGAAGAAGCGATGCTGCTGGGGCCCCTTCCCCATTCGCTCTGAGGCCCGCTGGGGCGATGTTCCTTGTCACAGACGATGGTGTCGATCGACCGAACGTGATTCGGACAGAGACACGAAACGTTCTTCATCGAAGGACGAAGTTCGTTCATCTTGAGCTACAGATAGGTCTTCGGAAGATCCTTCTTCTCCGCGTCGGAGGCGACGGAATCGACGAGCAGCACTGGGTTCGCGTTGTGAGATGTGCCGCGTAGGAGTCAATTGGGTGGTGGATGTACCGCAAGGGCGTCGTGAAGACGGATGTCGAGGAGTCCGTGGAGCAGTAGAAGCCGGTGATGGAGACTGCGCTGGGGGTTGACACGCGACGTGATGACCGAGATGTTTCCCCAGCAGAAGCTGATCGCGGCCGCTTGCTGGATTGAGTGGTCGAAGTGGTTGTGCTGGTTTGCTCGCTGCGCATCATGAGCCGGGACCCAGCTGACAGTTGCGACGGGAGAGATGAGGCGAAGTTGGTTGGGCGAGCAACTAGCACGTCGTGGGCAACAATGGCATCATCCCGCATCGCCTACGCGGCAATGTGCGCAGTCGAAGCGGCCTCCAAGCAGGCACTGAGGGCTGCCTTTTCCCGCTGTAGCGATTGCAGCAAGTCTCGGCCCACCTGAGCTTTATTCACGCGTTTCTCGAGAAGAACGATGGACGTCCTAGCGCTATCGACAGAAGAACCTGGTGGCGAAGAATGAGTGAGAGATCGTCAAGAGGTTATTGGAGTTCATATCCATCGTAAACAATTAAGCCAAAGACAACACAACACGCACTAGCGGCTTTCAATTCGCGGGTTAGATGGTCGCATTCGCGGACGACGAGCTTAAGGTCACGAACGGACTGACCTAGGGATTTTTCAGTGGCATCGACGCCGGTACGAAGGTGTGTGCACTCAGCATGGGCCAGTCCGAACTGTCGACTCGTAGAGGCTGCGTCGATATGTTGTTGATCGACGCGGAGCTGAACTCGAAGGCATTTCACTTCGTGCTCATTGTCTGCACACTCTCGCAACGCGTTAAGGCAGGACGCGGGTTCACGCAGAACACGGTGATGCTCTCGCCGCAATCCCTCGTACTCGTCGCGGAAATGCTCGATCAGAGGTCCTCCGACTGCGTATCCGTCCTCCAGTTCTAGATGTAATTCGTGTGTGCGTTGCTACAACTCGCCACGAGCAACCTGAAGTTCCGCGCGGTTCTCCTCGAGAGTAGAATAAGCCTTCAAGCGCGCCAGAACCGTTTCAAATGTTGCGATCGAAGCGCGTGCAGCAGCCATATCCACCCGAGAAGTACGATCTCAGCTCTTTGCATCAGAATTACCACGCACCTTTTGAGGCGACGCTACAGAGTACGCATTTCTACGCTTCGACGCTCTCCAAGAAGTGGGCTTTCTTCCGTGCAGTTTCGCAGTGGAAGGCGCTACTGATTCTCGCTGACCAAGTGTGCAGCGTTGAGTACGGAGTGACGCACGCTAGTGGAGTGACTGACGAGTTTGTGAAACTGCTAGATTCTCAACTGTAGTCCTTCACGGGCGAGCACGGATCGGAAATTGCCGCTGGTAATATTGTTCGGTCACACACGTAGTATGCAAAATGGGGTACTATATGGATAGAAGTGCAAGGTGTACGTCGCCATGAACAAACACAGTTCGAAAAATATGTTTCAGCAGCAGGAATTATCATCGGCAAAAATGAGGAAACAAAGGGTTTCTGAGTGTAGCTCCCCTAAGCTCGCAAGGCGACAGTGACTCGCCATGTCATCAACACAAAACACTCAGCAACGAAGACAAAAATCGAATTTCACAGGAGCTGACGGTTGAAGACGCTCGCAAAGCATCTGCCGAGGAAGCGAATGCCAACGAGACCGGCCCTGTCAACGAGGCTCCGATTGAAGGGAAGATGGATACGGCCAGTAGTCCAGGCTCTGTAAGCAGCCAACGCTGAGGAGTCCAACAAGGAAGAAGAAGAAGTGACACGACGTGACTGAACAATAATTGCACTGCGCCTGTCCTAGCCATCCACCTGTGGAAACTGATACAAACGGATTAAAAAGAGACTGTACTGCGCCGGTGCCCAAGTCCGGGCTGAGTTCCCCAGTGCATATTTCAAGAGACTGTAGAGCCTAAGCGACTGTTCAAGAGGAAGAATCTCCAGACGAAGAACCTACAAGTCTAAACTGACGCCAACTGAAGTGCTGGGATCGCTGAGTAATCGCTTCTCCAGAAGGAGTTTTCGCTGTATTTTTGGATCCAAACGAAGGTCTAGGATACTGGTTACAAGGTTTGTTCGTATAATGGATTTTATAAATGGTCAGTATACCCCGACCAAGAAATCTGTGACCGACCACGACAACCGACCAGGATGTGCAATACACAGAGGTTCGCATGGGTACCACTTATGTGATACGGACCGCCAGGCTGCCTGACCAAGATTACGCCACTTGAGTCTATAGTGAAACCAAGATTAAAGCGCCTCCTTCCAGAGGGAGACCATGTCGAAGCCCTTTCAGAGGGAATTGTAGCAGATAATAACTAGCACAGAGTTCGATTTGCCAGCAAGTGCACAAGTGCCTTCCGGGATCCCTTTCAGTTGACCCGGGGGCGCAATTCATCGAGCTGGGGCCAAGTCTATTCCAGAAGCAAGATCTATCCGGCGGACCGTCAGCGGCAACACCTGAGTTTGGACACAGCGCGACCGCGAATACCGCCGTGGAGCTCTTACAAAGGTCAAGGCCAAGTTAGTCGGTATTCGGGTGGGGCACACCTAGAAATGGCCCGTACTATTTCATATTTCAGTTGGCGGTAACCGTTTGGGGACTCCCATTTCATATTACTGCGATTCGAGGAGGTTGTTAGTGGTCACCCCTAGGATTTTGATTGATAGACTGCTGTGTAATAGGACTATGTATTGTCTGACAGAATCTACAGTAGTATTCTCGTTTGGATATTGATTTTCTACTAGATCTCCTTTTGGAAGTGGTGTGCGAATAGGGTGCGTTTGGAACTGACCAGTGTTCCGGGCGAAACACAAGTAGACTGGTGTACAGACCCACCACGCAAGTGTCCTAAAGAATAAGTAGTGGCTTTGTATCGTGAATAACTCTGTATTTGTTAGGTTATCTCTGGGAAGGCTTTTACTCGTGGTCTAACCCAGCTCTAATACGCTGCGTTTTGTGAGCAAACGTACGCGCTCTGTGTTCTGCTGTTTGATCGACAGTCTAGACAACAACTCGTCAGGTGAAGTCGCAAGCTTCCAAAGACAAACGACACCGAAAGGGAATACACAAGGCCACACGCCAACTTTGTTTGTAAGTTCTCTTTCGAACGGAGTCTAACCACAGGGGGAGCCTTCCGAAAGAAGTACTTGTGCTTCTAGAAGGAGTTCCTGCCTGTTGTGTGTCACTGTCCTGGTATTTTCACCAGTCCATCTATATCCACCCGGTACGCAAGTATACGCCCTGGACGACAAAACGTGTTCACCCGCCTCGCCTGACTTACTGTATCGAAAACGAGTCCAAGAACCTTTTGCTCTGTACTCCAAGCGGTGTACTTGTCTTCACTGACTGCTTCTGGGCCGATAACGGTAATCTTGGCGCGCCGGAGAAAGTGCTCGGTATCCTGGCAGTTCGTGCCAGCATCTGCCGAGACGCAAACATTGTCGTCTTCCCAGTGATAGTTCGAGAAGCCAAGCTGATACGCCGGAGTACATGTTGAGCTCAGAGTATGGACGATGGCTTTCCCGGCCAGGCCGTAGAAATCCAGGAAGCCTGTCCATCCAGAGCAGGCTGCCAGATGACGAGAGCGTTGTCTTCTGGTATTGTTTCTGCAAATGAGACCGTTTCAAATAAAATGATACTAGTGCGCCATTTAGAGTTATCGAGATAATCGTGCCCGAAGTTGGGACATTGGTTTTCGTACTTACACGAGTTTATGAGATAAGGGGTGGAAAGTGATTTGACAATCCAAACTGTCACTAAAGCGGACTCTCTCATTTCTGAAGTGCCCGCAAGAAGATACCAGTCTCCAACCAGTCATGCTTCCCTAGCTCCCACACCCACCTTCGCCCTCTCAAGAGTTTTCCAGCCAGGAAGAGCCGTCCGCAAGCGCGCATTTTGGTCGAGCTGAACTACCCAGTGCAGTGCTGCCCAGTGTGGAGTCGCAGGAATTCCAGGCTGCCCGGATCAACTCGCACAGGAAATGGAATCCGTGGAGCCGCCATCTAGTCAGGAGGACGCACGCGAAGACGCGAGTGGGGACGAGAACGATGAAGAAGCTGGGACCAGTGACGATGAAGGTGCTGCAGAAGACGAAACGATCACTGGAGAGAGCGCAGGAGTGATCGCGAAGCAGAGGACATAACTATCAATTTGATCGACGTCGATCTTCAACAGCGTGGGGCTAACCTGATCGCCGGAGACGAGTGTGAGCGACGCTGTCTCGAAGGAAAGGTACGTGAGTTGGAATGGGTGATGTGCTCGCTTGGGCAGATGACTAGGGGTGAGAAAGCAACCTGTATCATAAGGCTGGTGGGCGTTTTGATGCAAACGGATACCGCCGTTAGACGTCGTGGTACCGGGGTGCGCGAGAAGTTTCATTATTATCTTTCATTTGTGGGTCATGTCTGTTGTACCTCCTTCGCTCGCTGCCTTGGGGTGCAGCCACCAACGGTCCAGCACTACAAGCGCCGTGTGCGTGATGGCAACATTGGTCCCAAAGTGCATGGTAACAAGTTGAACAAGAACGCCTCGACCATTGATGCAGTCTGGCTCGTGAAGTGGTTCAAGCAGTTTGCTGCTGAGTTTGGTGAGGTGGTTCCCGTGCGGGGGCGCATGCAGAAGACCAAGGACGGCGTGGTGAGTAAGTACTATATTCATGGAGACTACACGCTCTTACAAGCTACATTTACCTGGGACGCACTGTACGACGAGATGCACAAGTTCGTAGCTCTGGGACTTCGCGTTAACGAGCCGGCACGGGCCACATTCCGGAAGTTGCTGTCGCTCCACCGCCCGAACATCAAGATTCGTTCTGCGCAATCGAATATCTGCGACCTGTGTACTGTTTACCAGACGCGCATGCGGAACCGCCTCACGACAGACCAAACTGAAGAGCTGGGACAATACTCGGAGTCTGCTCGCCGAATGAGGTACGAGGACAGAAGTATCATTTTGATAACCAACGGTGCACTGATATCATTTTGATTACCTGTAACCGTTTAGGCGGGAATATCAGGCGGACAAGACTTCCCTTCACGGAGCAGGCGAAGCATCGAGCAACGTGGCCGTGATAGTCGTGGACTTTTCACAGAATCTGTCTATTCCGACAGTCACGTCGACGCCATCGCAATGGTACTTCTGTTCATTGCTAGCGGTCAGTGTCTTTGGCATTTACTATGAAAACGAAGGAATGCAAACAAACTTCCTGTATGACGAGTTGACAAGTGGGAAAGGCAGCGACCAAATCAATTCGGTGCTACACCACTTCATCCGCTCGGTGCTGCTTCCAGCAGGCAAGAAGCATCTCGTCGATTACGCCGACAATTGCTCTGGCCTGAACAAAAACATCCATGCCATCAAGTTCTTCTTGGCTATAGTGCACATGGGTTTTCTGGAACGAGTAGACTACAAGATCTTTGTGAAGGGTCACACAAAGAACTCCTGTGATCGTGGTTTTGGCCACATTCGGAAGCACATTTCGCGCCAAGACTGCTGAACTATGGATCATATTGTGGCTGCGGTAAATGATTTTGCAACATCCAACACTACGGTGCACAACTCGCGGGGAAACGAATTTTTTAAGAGCTACAAACCGCTAGTGACCGAACTCTACAAGACATTAGTGGGCATTCAGCAGTACCAGATATTTTCCATGTCGAATGACTAGCCCGGTGGCATTCTTTGCCGCAAGGGTCCCGATAATGATGCTGTAAAGCAGGACCTGCGACGCCAAGTCGACGGAGTTCTGACGGAGACAGTCAAGGTGAATCGGATGTTCGAGCATATTCCGGAAGACTTGAGCCCTCCTCCTATCAACGCCGAAACTTGCTGGACATGCACAACAGCATTCGCAGATACGCCCCTGAAGAATTTCAAAGCAACCCGATCTACGCCAAACCGAACGAAAACCGGAAAGGAGAAGCTAAAGCGGCAAAGCAAGCCCGCCGCGAGCACCGGGCAGCCATGGCTTGTAATGCGAAGGTTAACCAGGACCGCCGAGGAAGAGACACTGATACAGAACTTCCCTCGGCACCTAAGAAGCCTCCAAAATGTAGCATCTCCGAAGACTTGGTCAAAATGATACGTGTCTCCCGCCAGTAAACAAAATGGTACTTACCGCCTCAAATGTCACTATTGTGAATCTGTCGACAAAAGTCACTTTTTCGTCGTGTTCTAGTGCGGAATTGAACAAACCGGCCATACCATTGGCCCCGCAGCGCAATTTTACGCCAGAATAGCCAGTAAAAAATCACAATTTCAGTCTGGGAAAGGAGATATGTTTTTTTGCAACTCGCAACTCGGTGAGTTTCTAACTTCTGTGAAGGGCAGGGATTGACAGTTGTTTGTTCTAGCACTACTGGTGCATTACTATTTACTGGAAATTACTGGTTGAACTACTGTAGTAACCAGTAGTTTGAAATGGATGGAAAATTGCTACTACTACAGTAGGCAGTAACTCAGATCGCTGCCGATCTTAATGTTAGTTACTGTCAAGTCACTGTTTTCGCAGCTGAAGCAATCCAGAAGCTCCTGGCGATCTTGCCGTGTCGGTCAACACGATTGCTTCAATTCTGGTTCGGCTGCATTGCAAGCTTCTCATTCTACAATATGCTCGCTTGGTGTCCTACATCAATACATATAACCAGATTATCGAACGGGGTTCGCAAGTGACCGTCGTCGCACGGACACATTGATCGTTGCATGGCGCCCTTCAGGCGATCTCGCACGCGATATACGAGGTCATTCAACAATTTGCCAGCGATTGAAGAACCTACAAGAAACCTCTACTCGCCTTCATTCAAACGAAGTGCGCAAACCCTGCCTGTTCCTGCGCGGAGATTACAGTGATGGACCCCTGCACTGTGTGTAGTTCATCACCTGTGAAGTAATGGCCTCTACGATTCGGGCAAACTCCCAGCGGTTCTGCACTACAATTGCGTCTACAAGTGGAAGACGGAGCACAACAGGAAGGAAATTCATCGCATGGAGCGCGACAGGTATAGTACTGACAATTAGGTGTCGACCGTCGAAACTACTTCAAAGTACTGGAAAACTACTGACGCGAGGGGGGTGAACGCCTGGACCGCGGTCAGGGTGTATAGTGCGCTATAGCCACTCCGGACGGTCCACTTCCAGAAAGGTTCCGTCTAGGATGGCTATCTCCGGTTGAGATTGCTTCTCGGCCAAAGCCGGCGTGCTCCTTGTGACAATCCCTGTGGGTGTCGTTTGTCTTCGAATTGGAGTCTGCACCGGTTGGGCAAGTTGTTCTTCTAGATGTCGGTCAATAGCGTCGAGCATATCGTCACCTCCTTGGTCGTAGCTTCCACGGCTAAGACAACCACACACAAATACAATACAAATCTGAACCCTATAATATGCAAATATACAACCGTCACTTATTCTTTGAGACCCTTGGATGGTGGGTCTATACTCCGGTCAACTAAGCCACTTCTAGGGTACCGGACAATCCTGGATGGCTGGCTTCACGCGCACCATCCTCAAAGAGAGAAACAAATACAGAACAAATACAGTCCTATCACTCTGGTAATCACTTCCTTTCGGAACTCCTAGACGCTGACCACCTTGGACGCCTAGAAATGTAGCTAATATGACATACAGGATCGCCTGGTACTAGACCACACGCACACTGTAACTAGGATATGAAATAACACGGATCAACCTTGAACGTATACGTCCCGTCCCCGCGTTAACTTGGCTTGACTTTCTCTTGGAGAACCCAACGCTTGGTCGTCGCTAAGCCAAGGTGACTTCGTACGCCCGCAGTATAACGACACGCGATGCTCCTCCGGATTGAAATCGGCCAGGAACCACAGCGGCTTGCGGGTTTGAAGGTAAATCGGATTCTGTTTGGTTATCTGTCTTCTCTTTTGTGGCTGTCTTCTACTGCCACATGCATATCTTGGCTTCACTATACTTTGCTTGGCGTAATCATCTTGGTCATCATGTGATGTGTGCTTGGTGGTTCGTGGGTACACTTTGCTGGATTCTTGGGAGGTCTTCAAGGTACCTCGCTCTCTGCACATCCTGGCTGGTCGCACTGGTCGGTCGTTAATCACTTGGACTTTGTATACCGAAAACCTCCTGTTCAAGGTGGTTCGGCCAGTGGGGTCCCATCTTGGACGTGACTGGTCAGGATGGCGCTTGGTCAGCGTGGCATTCTTCAGACTTGGGGACTTCGTGGCTTTACGTCTTGGTTCTTGGTGTAGGTTAGCGTTCGCTCATAACCATGTCAAGTCAGGTGACCTCTTGTTTAAGGTTCTTGATGCTCCAGTGAGCTCTTACCTGTCGTCTTGGTCTCGACCCTGGCTAAGTTGATACACTTCTAGGGTGGTCGAGCCAATCCACAGTTAGGCGTAGCCCACACCAATCTCCACTCGTAACTGTCAGCCACGTGTCACAACCAGTTCCACGCTGGCTCCTTCCAAGTAGCCAATCACAAATGTCCGGGCAGCTCCTCGAGGCCCTAGAAAATCCTGGGCCACTTCGTGTCACTACTGCAGTACGGCTAGACCAGTAATCCATATTGTACTCAGAAACTACTATTACTGCAGTAGTTTAGAATTCGATGCTAATACAGCACTTTGGCCAAAAACCAAACTACTGTCAATCCCTGGTGAAGGGGCTCAAACAAAAGAGGAGGCACCCATCGTTGTGATGGTGTACTTAAATCGCGATCCGTACTTAGGTTCATTAATATTATTTTGTTTGACGCGGTCTCAAATAGGTACGTAATATGCCAAGCGAGATTCCGAAATGCGGCTGCAACATCTCCCAGCAAGACTTTGATTGGGGTGTTGGGGAAGTGATCCGTTTGGCGGGGTTTTTTTCGCGGGCGATTCATAGGCTGTGTCTGGCACGGAGGACTTATATGTGTGGTCGTTGACGGATGCTCCATCCGGGTATGCCAAGTCATGTATAACTCTGCCTGACTGACAGGGGTCACCGTCACCTTTGTTGACCACTCCAAAAGGACTGAGGAATAGGTCGGACCAGAACTGTGGGATGTCAACGTCCAGGACGATGCACCGCCCGAGATCCTGCTCTTTGTGGATGTTTTTCCGTTGCGCGCTGATTCGTTAGTGTGCCGATGGGTGGTTAGACGGAGGGGCGGTTCGGGAGAGCATTGCCGTCTTCAGGTGAGGCCCGTATCCCTTCGCTTGCGATCGATGGTTGCTGTGGCAGATAATCGTAATCGGCACACGCCTGCCGGATTAGGTTCGGAACGATGCTCTTGTTGGGACGGTAATCCTCGGGGGGGGGGGGGCGGTACAGTTCTACGA
This sequence comes from Phytophthora sansomeana, assembly GCA_032158285.1. Taxonomy (NCBI): domain Eukaryota; phylum Oomycota; class Peronosporomycetes; order Peronosporales; family Peronosporaceae; genus Phytophthora; species Phytophthora sansomeana. The sequence goes on from JAPDHH010000202.1 coordinate 1,244,497, forward strand.
GTGCTGGCAGTGAGCACCGAGATCGGCGCACGTACTCTGATAGCACCTGCTTGAGAGGCGTATTGAGAGTGTACTGTGGGGAGTGCCGTGGCCCGACAAAGGTGGGAGGGAGGTTGAGCATTTGAGCATTTGGCAGCGTGAGACCGACAGACGTGAGGGCCGTAGTCGTAGAGCGATGATTAATGGAACACCTCAGTCGCGCCCTGTGGTGACCGCCTGCCTGGGGTTGCGCCACGTGTTCTTCGGAGGGGGAGGTCTGAGCGGGTGATGAATACCGTATAATACTTCTAGCATCCGACAACTTCTAGCATCCGACAACGGGTTATCAGCCAATGGTAGCAGTGCACTAGACTGGAGTGGCACTTTACCGGGAAACACTTTTAGCTTCCGACAGTCCTATTTTGGATGACACTCTAATGTGCGCCACCCTATATTATGGTTATCCTAGTCACGATCTCATTCGCGCCAAAACAGCTATGGCGCGGCAACGCCAAGGCCGGCAGCGGACTGAGCATGTTAAAGAGAAGCATCAGTACAAGTTTGAGCGAGCTGCAGTGACGCACTTCGTACGGCTGGCCGCCATTAATCACTATCGTCAGCACCGCGACATGAACCTCACACTGGCCAAGTTTTTCCCCGGGGTTGAGGTCTCTCTTCGTGAGACAGGCGCAAATCCATCTACTTGTGGGAAAAGAAGCGTCCGTCCATCGAGAGAGCATGTGAAACGACAGCCGGCTCGCAGCAGAACTACGTCAGGGCTTTGGGACGGGGACCGTGCTGACCCCAGCTGCTGAATTGGAGATTGTTCAGTGGATAGACGAATTACGCAGCGAAGGCGCGCCAGTCTCAGCTTTCATGCTGCGCACAAAAGCGCTGGAGGTTGCTGCTGCGCATGGCGCGTCGGGTGATGTCTTCAAAGCCTCATGGTCTTTCCGAAAGGGATTTCTGCGTCGCCATCTGCTGTCGTTGCGCCGGCAAACGCGTCAAGGCCAGAAACCCCCAGCCGAGAGCGAGGCTGCGAGACAAGAATTCCGCGAGAAAGTACTAATGCTGATGAACGAGCATGGCGTTGACCGTGTCTATAACGCTGACCAGACAGCAGTATTTTTCGAGTACTTGCCGAAACAGACTATATCACCTCGTGGTGCTAAAACCGTATGGGTCCGGTGTGCTGGAAAAGACAAAGAGCGCGTCACAGATGTTACTGGGTGACTCACTCGGATCTCGTTAAACGCCATTTCATATTGCAAAGGCGAAACCTTCGGATGTGGATGAGGTCAGAATTGATAACAAGGAAACTCGACATGGATTTGGTACCTATATTTGGAGAGAGGTGACCGAGCTACAAAACCGGATAAACGTTGTCATGTACGGCAATACGAAGGGCTGGTGGAATAGCGATCTCTCGGTGGTGTTTTTGCGTCACCATTTCGGTAGTCGTCTTGACAGAGATCGGCCAGTCTTGCTGCTCTGGGACGACCTGTCCGCCCAATAGGACTCCCGAAGTACGTGCATGTGCCACCGAATTAAACGTTGTGTTGGTTCCGGTGCCTCCGGGATGCACTAGTGTGTGTCAGCCAGCTGGAATATGCCGCTGATGGCCCGGTTGCGAGCACGTTGGTTACAAAACCTGCAGTCTCAGCTGCGGCAGCCTCGTGCAGATGGCGTAAAGTTTAAACTAGCGCCTCCTAAGCGCAAAGATGTGACTGAGTGGGTGGTTTCTGCCTGGGAGGGCCTGGACAGCTCTGTTATTAAGAGCGGGTTTTCTTTTATTTTCAAGAGCGCGCCTGTAAATGGCACGAGCGTGGTGGTTGGACCAGCAGTCAGCGATCTTGCAGCTTCGACGGCTATAGCGAACGAACTACGCAACCTAGGACAGCTGGGCAGTGTGGTTGGAGAGGTGGAGGCTGACAAGGGCGTCATCGAGAACGCTCTAGTCGGCGTTTTCGAGGCCCTCGACGACGACAAGCACGACAGTTAACCCACATTTGTGTAATGCACGTAACTTTGGACAATCAGTGAAACTACTGAGAATACTTGTTAATTGACTAAACCCAACCCTTTCCTTGTTGGTGGGGTGTCGGATGCTAGAAGTATTATACGGTACCTGCAGATCTCGACGGAGAGGCGCTTCCCACGAGTACGTTCGGTAGGAATAGGCACATTTTTCGCGTGTACCCCTAAAACACATACCCCCGCGAAAGAACCGGAGGCATGGTTCCTTGCCGTCGGACCGGCGGGGTACCAGTATCCGAATGTCGTCGGTAATGGTGTGGCAATTGGTCGTCGGGACGGGCTGGGATGCTGGGCGTTGTTTGGCACTGGGTGCGGCGGGCGTGGTACCGGAAGGCTTTGCAGCGTGAGAAGCCAGTCAAGAGACCGGTACTCGATTGCATCAACTGCGGCGCAGAAATCCTGCCACCATTTCGGCGAATGCTCGCTATGATGGCTCACTGCACGGCCGAGGTACAAATTGGCGTATTGGAGGTTCGGAGGACGCGTGCCGGGGTGTTACCGGGGTAGGCAACCTGGTTATCGATCACGAAGCGTCGAAGGCGGTCCTGGTGTCGCAACATATGTGGGCACCAAAACACATTACCAAATGAAGTCACCACAGACGAGTGGTTAGGACGGACTAGGGCAATTGCTGTCTGTGATCGACTTCCTCACAATTAAAATATGAATTGTGGAAATTCAAAAATGAATAGCCGCGCCCCAGTTAATCGTTAAATTATAAAATTCGTAATTTTATGCATTATATTTTTTCGGGGTCCCTGCTTCTGGCCCAGGTGTCGCAGCTGCTCTCAAAAACGTAACTGCAGGTCAGCAGTACGAATGCGTGGCCCATTTCTTGTAGTACTTGCTCTGGTGTGTAGATGTCGTATTTGCGTGCCAAATACCATTGCGCGGCTAGTTCCTTCAACGTGCTCCCGATGATAGCCATTACCCGTGTAGTCCATGCCGAGTTCTTCCAGTCAATGCTTCTGGCTTGAAAATAGTGCGACAACTCATCTTCATAAAGGCGGAACGACTCAGACTCACGCCCAGTATACTTTGGTTGGCAAATCCCATCTAGCTTGAAGTAATTCATTCCACGTTGCTCGGTCATAGCTCTCATCATCTCGTTACTGCTGGAGTAGTTGCAGCACTTTTTGCATGCGCTCCGAGGCGTCCGCCATCTTGTCTTTTCAACCAATCACACGAGAGCCCAAATCGTAAAGCCTAACTAGCCGAATACTTGCAAAGCTGATATCACTCTTCAGAACTTATATCCGCGAAGATACAAGTGGTCCGAGATTACACGATAGACGTTTTCCCAAGAAAGGTGTTTAGTTCTTCTTAACGGGTTAATCAGGTTCCTGATGTCCTCTAGGCTTTGCTGACGGTGGTCTTCTTCGCGATCACGGAGTCGGTTGTCGTGTTCGAGCTGCTGTCGGGTCGTGCGGGGTCAATAGCGTTAGCTACACCAATGTTGAGACGTCCGGTGGCCTTGCCAAGTTTCCGTTGCGTGCGGGGTAGTTGGTCAAGGACGGCCTTTTTCTAGCCTTTCTCGTCTACCGTCAAGGTCTTGAACTCAGCGACAGTCATGAGTAGAAGCTCCAGAGTACGAACCGGTCGCCGGATTTGACGGTAGCAATAAGTAAGGAGTTGACCGCGTTGACCAATCCCAGCCGTTCAAATGATCCCTCGGGAACTGCTTCGTCAACGCGACGTCCCCTCAAACCTGGCATCCAATCAGATTGCAATGCCCCTAACCGACAAACCCTAGAGTCGGACTGGATCGGGTGCGCCACTCCTTTCGGTGTCTCGAATTAAGCTGACGATTCTCCGATGTTCACCAGGTGAGGCCCAATTTCAGCGAATGAGAAGCCAGCTCGTGTCCGTAGCCACTGGACAAAGCGAGCAGTTCTCATTCGAAGTCTTGGACGGATAGCGCGGTTGGCGTTCGGACCAACAAGTGCTACCAATTAACAGGATCCCGGTACGTAGGACCCTGTTGGTGATGGCGTGGTGTCTTGAAGGAGCGTTGGTTGTGGTTGTTGTCAGGTAATAAAAAGTGAGATTGACGCAGTTAATGGCTTTGCTCGATTCCTGCCCTAGGCTTCCTAGTGCTCTTCTAGAAGGTAAGCTATTCCTTTACAAACATGCATACTAACTTGTTGTTGTAATCCATGTGTATGGCTCTTTGTATAAGCCTGCCAGATATCCAGGAAGCAAGTGTCGAGAACACTTGCGCCAGTCTTGCGGAAGTGCGTCACGAGTTTGGTGCAGTTGTTCTCGTGGCGGCGGAGGTGTTCCTGGTGGCTGCGCAGCTCGCGCAGCCCTGTAGCCAGGGTACGTGCACAGGTGCAATCACGACATCAAATTTTACTCTGTCGGCAACTTTACGAAATTCATCCATAGCGTATTTGTTTATCCGTGCACACTTATTTGATCTATTTATGTATTTGACGATGGCGCTGGCGATCACTCACAGAACTTCCGTCCCTGCAGCTATGTGTGGCGAACCATGAGCGCCATAGATACTCATCGATGTACACGAGTACGATTGACTAATTCACCCTGCGCATCATTTATCGTGGTGCTTGACTCGGGTCTCCCAGGCGCTCTCCACACTGTCCACCATGTGAGCACCTGTGACTGGGTCCACGTAGGGTTCGCTGTGGCTCGCCCACAAGTGCTTGTTGTTCATGCCACACAGAAAGCGGGTATTGGTGTTCGTATGTTTGTCGTTCAGCGACACGAACGATGCAAATTGGTCGCTCATAATTGTACTGTTTCAGTTGCCTCGTGCATGTTTCAGTGTCAGTATTAGCTTTGAATTGGCCTGATCAAAGCCGACTGCGTTGGTTTGTACGGTCTTCGTATGTCACGATGCCAAATCGTGCCTACACTCCAACTACCAACCCTGTCTTACCCGTATCCAAAGGCTGAATCTATTAATCCAAGGAGGTTTATGCTATTTAAGGGAGTGGCGAGACTTAAACAGAGCTACCTGAGTGGTAATAAACGACTGAGTCAGTCAATAGCGCGTGGCAGTTTCGCTTTTCGCCTACAATCTTTCTCGCATGTTTACAAGGTGTTGGTCATCGTCAACATTCTGCTTCACAAGAATCGTCTCCCGATTTCCCACACAATAGCTGTGTAGCATTTAAATCTACATTTTATATCTTGCGCACACAAATAACTGCACGTACACTCGTAAAAGCAGCATTAAAACCCTAGCTCGAATCTTCATGCTTATGAAATATAGCAATACCGTTACTGTGAATTTTGCTCTTTCGCCTTGATGTCAAAATTCAAAAGTAAACGTGAAAAACCGATGGCGATGGGGAAAGCGCCCACAGCAACTACGCGGAGCAGCGCTCGCGCCGTCCAGGAGCGGCAACTGGCGCTGGTGGAGGACCCAGGACGCGACCTGCAGAGCGTGGGTGCTCGTGAGCTGCAGGTGGACGACGATTGGGAGGAGCGTCTGAACTTGGACGTCAAGATCATGTGCGTTGGACTGGAAACTAGTGAACTTTTAGCCTTTTACTGAGTGTTGCGCTCTCATTTACAGGAACGTGGTGGGTACAGTGGATCTCAAGACGCCGCTGGACCTCAAGACGATCGCGCTGCATGCGCGTAACGCCGAGTACAACCCCAAGGTGCGGCATGGAGTGTTTGACAGTTTAGAAGGACGTTGATTAACCTGGTTATTTGCTCTGGTGCAGCGCTTCTCGGCGGTCATCATGCGCCTGCGAGACCCCAAGACGACAGCGCTGATTTTTGGCTCTGGAAAGGTGCAGTCGCTGTAGTGGTGGGGGAGTTGAGAGAGAAAAAGGTGTGCTGAGTTAACTGTATGTGTCGTTGCAGATTGTCATTACGGGTGGCACCAGTGAGGACAGTTGCAGGTTAGCGGCGCGCAAGTTCACGCGCGTAATACAGGTGTGTCGAGTGGAAGAGTGATGGGATGAGAGTTGTGGAGGAATTTGGAGCTGACGTGTGCATTTGCGGCTTAGAAACTCAACTTCCCGGCCAAGTTCACCGAGTTCAAAGTTCGCAATGTCATGGGCACGTGCGATATTCGCTTTCCGATCCGTCTGGAAGGACTCCTGAACGACCACGCACGCTTCTCTAGTGTGCGTGTTGCTAGTTTGGTTGCGTGTTCGATGCAGTTGACTGACGTTTGTTGCTGGTGCAGTACGAACCAGAGCTGTTCCCAGGGCTCATCTACAAACTTGTGGAGCCCAAGCTGACGCTGCTGGTCTTCGTGTCTGGAAAGATTGTTCTCTGTGGCGCAAGAGACTCGAACCACCTTCACCAGGCCATTGACAAGATGTACCCAGTGCTGCTGCAGTACCGCAAGATGACGGCGCCGCCGTCGCTGATGACAGGGAAGCCAGGGTACGAGGATAGTGAGGACCTTGACCGTTTAGAGCCAGGGGCTAGCGTCTAAGACTAAGGAAGCTGTACGAGCGTACATTGCTGTATGTATGAATCTATCCTATCCAACTAAAACGTAAAAAAGCGCAACAGCAAAACGAGTCTATGCATTCTGTATCGTGTTCCAAGTGTAGCTTGAGATCATGCACAGCCGCTTCTACCCAGCTTACTCGCTCTTTAGGTTCTTCTTGTGCTTTTTTCGTTTCTTCTTTTCCTTCTCCTGGTTCTCGTCACCAGCACGTTGCGAGTTTGACTGACTGGTAGACTCATCGCTCTTCTTGAGTTTCGATTGCTTCATCTGCTTCAGTCGATTGGCCTTCTGGAGGTCGTATCCGGAGACCGTATTAATGCGATGCCGCATGGGTGGTGCCTTCAGTAGCTCCTTCTTCTTTGATGCGCTGGTCTTCTTAAGCGAGAGCATCCACGCAGGGACTTCGCAGCCTGAGATTTTCATCACGTTTGCAATTGTGCGCAGGTATACCATATCATCCTCCGTAAAGAATGTGACAGCTTTGCCCTTGCGTCCATTTCGGCCAGTACGACCGATGCGGTGAATGTAGCTCACAGCGCTCTATCAAACCGAGAAAACAAACGAATCCGCACACACACACACACAAAAGCGTTAGACCTTACAATCCCAGCAATCAAATGCGCGCCATGTAGCTCCTTCGTACCTGTGGGAAATCGTAGTTGATCACCATGTTAACGGCCTTGAAGTCCATACCACGGCTCATTAGGTCTGTACAAATGAGCACCCACACTTCTCCAGTACGGAATCGCCGAATCACATCGTCGCGCTGTTCCTTTGTACGATCAGCGTGGACTGCGCCGATGTTGACTTCGTCAAACAACAACTCGTGATACAATTCGTTGGCACGTTCCTTGTTCTGTACAAACAGCAGCGCAGGGAGTTGAAGGCCATCGTGCAGCAGTTGCTTCATGGCCACAAGCTTTCCTTCCTCCTTGCCCACAAACACGAGTTTCTGGTCAATTGTACTTGCGCCAGCGTTTTTTGTTCCCACAGCCACCTTGACAGGATCACGCAGCACGCTTTGTGCCAGCTCCTCCACTCCCTCGAGCATCGTAGCGCTAAACATGGCTCGCTGAACTTTAGCGTGAGTGCAGGCAGCAAAAATGTCATCAACCTGTTCCACGAAGCCCAGCTCCAGCAGTCTATCAGCCTCATCTAGGCATACAATCTCCACAGTCGAAAGATCAACCTTCGCTTCTTGAATCAGATGTACAAGTCGCAGCGGTGTTGCAATCAGAACATCATGGTTGACAGCCAGCTTGCTTTTCGTCTGGGAGGTGATGGTAGCAGCAGTGGCCTTGGACAATAACGTGATGTGCAACTTCTTGCCTACAGCGAGGCGAGCAAACTCAGCACGAATTTGCACCGCCAAATCGCGAGTAGGTGCCAACACAATCGAGCGGATGCCGCTGGAAGATCCACTACCAACTGCCAGGTTTGCAAGGATCGGGATGGCAAAGGCTGCAGTTTTACCGGAACCAGTAGGGGCCGTTGCTAGCACATCTCGCCTCAGCAGCAGACTCGGGATTGCTTGCATCTGAACCGACGTAGGCTCCTTGTACTCCGAGCGTTCAATGTTCTGTAGCAGCACACGCTTCATCTGCTGCGCACTGGAACTCGAGTCCAAGCGCATATCCGCAAACGCAGTAATCGGCGCTGGCACACTCACACCGCTCACGCGAATACCAAGCTGTCGTCGAAGCATCTGCAAGCTTTCCCTATTGCATGAATAACAACAAGAGCAAAGCCACAAGTGAGAACTCTGCAGCAACACCTCCAAACAACGCAACAATCTACGTACTGTTCAGCAGAAGCGTTGTTCTTCTTGGCAGCCTTCTTGGCTTCTTTCTTCGCTTTCTTCTTAGCATCGCCATCCACCGTGTTCTCTTCTCCATCCTCTCCATTTGACTTGAACAGACTCACAGCTTCCTCCTCCTCACCGTCCTCCTCTTCACTTTCACTAGCCTCCACATCGTCCTCATCTGATTGATGGGAAGCAGCAGCCTCGCTTCCCATCGACTCCGTACGAGAGCGACGACGCGCACGCTTCTCCTTGCGCTTGGCAGCCTTGGTCTTGGGAGGAGCCAGCAGCTGCGATGCCTGCAGTCGAGCCTCGTCCTCCAATCGCTGCTCCTCCAGCGCGCCCTCACTCAGCTTGCGCTTACGTCGAGGCTTGCTTCCTTTGACTTTGCGAGGCTTGGTGGTTGCCTCATTGCCTGCCCATTCCGGCACCATGTCGACGCTGATCTTACGGGGTTTCGGCGCCTTCTCCTTAGGCTTCTGAGCGGCGTCGAAGCCGAAAAAATCCAATTCATCCACCACCGCCGCCTTCTTTGCATTTTTCTTGGCTCCATCGGCTGAAATTCATTGCGAAAGGCACAGAAAGTAAAGTATTTGGTTAGGAACTGGATGATACACTAAGGCGCATTGCTACTGCCACAGAGCGAGTTAGAGAGTGGGAATTGCATGGAAAGAAGGAGCGTACAGTCGGCGAGGCTCTTGAACTGCTTTTTGTCCTTCTGGAACTTGGCGCCGCCGAACTTGGCGCCCTGCGTGAGCGCTCCGAAGAAGGTGCTCGACATCGTAGCTCTTGGTCTTTGCGTCCAGCCAAAATGACCAACAAAATTAAGGATTAGATTTGACCAATCAAAGGTTATTATGTGACCGATTTAATTGGTAGCACAGCATATTATGGACCAGTGACTATGCTGTCGCTGGCAAAGCTTCGAGTGTCAATATTGCTCTTGAATCAATTGCAACTACGTATTTGTGGTGACATCCTCGATTGTTTCGTTCCCTTCGCTTGGTTCGACTGGAGTGCTGTCGGCTGTAGTTTCTGGGACGGTGAGGACCAATATCGAGGCTGGAAGTTGGTCAGGGGTTGTTGGCTGCTCTAAAGACGACCTGGAGTCGGACCAGTGGCCGTTCGGGCCAAGCTTGACGGTGATCTTGGTGCAATTCTCATTGATCGCTTCTGCGACGACATAGTCGTACCGAAGGCTCTTTAGTCCGTTCTTCTTCCACGTGCGGTGGTGCTCCTTCAGCAGATCATGCTTCACAGTGCACTTCCACTTGCTCCAGCGCAGCATCGTCAGCTTCTCCTCTAGTGAAAGTTCCTCTAGATCACGGATGGTGCCACTGCAATGAATACGAACACAATAGGTCAGAATGAAAGTATAATGCATCAAATCAACGTACAACCACCAACTTACCTGGACGGCACTTGGATGGCGAGTTTCTTGCGCACAACGCGACTGTAAAGCTCGTTGTCTTCCCCGCCCCAGCCCCAGAAGTTGTTGGGGAATCCGTTCACCTTGATAAAATCCTGGCGCGTGAACGCCACGATGCCGCCAAAGTAGTTCGAGCTCTCACTGTAGCGGTCCCACACTCGCGCAATGTGCATAGGTCCAAGCAACGGTATCGTCGTGTAGAACTCTTCCAGGTCATCCTACGTAATGAACAAACAAACAAAAGTCAGCTTCCAGTCCCCAGTATTCACTCTACCGTACCAGCATCTACCACACACCCCAGGCAGGAGATCCACGTCGTGGAAAATGTAGACGTCGTAGTCGTTTCGAGACATGTCGAAGCCTGCATTCAGCAGCTTTCCTCGATTGAATTTGCGGCCGTCCAACGACTGCTCCAGGATGAAAATGTGGAACGAAGCACTAGCCACAGCAGAAAAGAAAGCTCAACAGGTCAATACAAACCATTCCTTTGAAACAAGAGGATAATAGTTTACCTCTTGGGCGCACAGTGGCGCTGCAGGAACTCGGTCATGTACGGCACGAACTCTTCCAGGTGCTTGCGGCGCTTCTGCGCTGGGTGGTTGTCTCGGAACGGCACGAGAACCGCCACGCGCGTCTTGTCCAGCATTGGCTCGGAGCTCCTGCTTGTGGCTGGTGCTCGTGCCGTCTCCGTCTTTTCCGGAGCTGTAGCAATTGTCGTGGAGCTGCCATCACCTTCTGCGAGAAAGGCCCGCCTCTTGTGGTTGACGCCTCGGACGTTGGGCTCCGATGCAAACGCCCGCTTGGTCGCCATGCACAACAGCAAAAAACTGGTAGATGTCTTCACGAAGGAGGACAGAGCTTAAACCATCCAGTGGTTGGATACGCAAACGCGCAATCCCGTCCTTGTCGAGGGAGATGCTAACCTTCTCTCGGCTCAACGAACACAGGACCGTAATTGTGGTCGCATGGGTATTAATGCTTGTCTTAGTCGGCACTTCCAAAACCACTGTGAGCCCGACATCTTGTGATTTGTATGGCGGCTCCGTCAACGCCATCTCTTACCTCCATCATTATATAACCTGTTAAAATACGTTCCCAAAATGTATCCATCTGAACAAAAGTAACTTGCAAGTGGGAATCTGTTTGTGCTCCTTTCGATGGCATTCAACACGCGACGGAGACAATAGCAATGAACCGTTTAAATGCATGACCGAAGTGCGAGCTACAGCGAGATCTCAGTTCTACGCTACTTGCTCGATGAATTCTGCTGGCGTAACTCCTAAGATCTGCACGAACTGCGATTCTGAGACGCTGTGCTTAACCATACACTTGCCCACGCGCCGTCGGTAGCTGGTATCAGTCTGGCCCATTCGACGCAAAACATCCGTGAGAGCCAACTGAGTTTCAGAGGGCACCTCATTTTGAGAGAGAAGCTTGACGAGGTTGTTCAGCATGTCCAAGGTCTGAACCAATCGGTCTGCCGTCCCGAACGCGTCTTTCTTCTGCAGGGCAGCTAGAGCCTTCAGAGCGGCAGGTGTGTCTTCGTCATCGAAAGTGGTCACGCTCTTGTTGAGAGTCGAAACAGCCTTGATACCCAAAACGTCGACCAGCAAATCCGGAGTGTGGAGTAGTCTCTGGGTAAACGGAACTACACCGCGAGGCAGATCGCACGCCGAGTTGATCGCAATATTCGCATTCTGGCGCACAGCCGCATTCGTGTGCATTAGGCACTGTGCTAGCGGCTCAATTCCAAATTCAATGACGCGAGACTTGGCTTCCTCGGATGTCGACAACGCCATGACCGCTGAAACAAGGCATCGCGTGAGCTCATCTCGCTTCTCGGCTGGGTCGCAGCGCACTTGGCCTTGAAGGACTTTCGAAAGAGCTTTGAGGCACAACTCCACGCCATCGAGTTGAATAGCTTCTCGTTTGGCTTGGTCGTATGCAGCCATGTTTGTGACCACCATCGCCGAGTGCAATAGCGTGTCAGATCGACACACCCGCGGCTTCTTCAGCAACGAGAGCACCGGCGCGACAACAGAGAATTGTGCACACGTTCGAGCACCCTCGTAGATCCGTGTTAGGCTCGCGAGCACCTCTACGAGCAAGTCGACAATTTTTGTTGGGAGCTTCGACAGGCTGGCTTGAAAGCATATTTGCTAAGGTGGTGACGGCCTCAAGGTTATTGGCGAGTAGGAGGCAGCCTTCGTTGGAGACGGTCAAGTTGATGAAAATGCGGCAGCCAGCAGCAATAACCTCTTCGTCGTCGTCGCCAAGCAATCGAGTCGCCGTATTCAGCACAACTTCGTCACTTACATCGTTCGGAGTGTCCTGGTTGCATGACAAATAATTCCGTCAATTTAAGTGGTCTTGTGAAGAAAGTATCCAAGCTTACCATTTCGAACAGCACAAGTGATGCAACCACCAGCGCAGACTCTGCTCGGACCTCGGCGGAAGTCGACTGGGTCAGGTCTGCACATGTAAACATGAGCTCTTTCATGACCGCAGTGTACTTAAAGTTCGGGCTGCTCAGTAGCTCGCGCAAGTCTTGGAGAGCGCGACAGCGGTCATCGTCAATGAGATCTTCCATCGACAGCAACTCTGCATACTTTGGGATAGCTCTAGCGCCAAACGCCCGTGTTACCTGCGTATGCGAGCGAATGAGTCAGCATTATTCAAGCGAGAGCGTGCTGGCAGTTCAAGCTATCACCTCTTTGGGATTATAGGACTCCTGAAAGGGTTGGTCCGCGTACGGGTGGCGGTCTCGAAGTTGGTCACTGACCCGGTGCATGGCAAGTAGAGCGAAGACAAGAAGAGCTCAAATGTTCAAACGCAACTCTTTCCCTAAAGAATGCCTGAGTGTAACGCCACCAAGTGGTTTGAAAGACCAACAATAGTTAAAAAAGAAACGGAAGTGTATTTAAGGTTTTTAGGCTGCAACCACAACATGTTAGTAGACGCCAAGCAGGAAAACAGAAGAACGAACACGACAGGTCTCCACCATTTGTGTCGGCCACCCTCTTCTCGCTGCGCTCTTCCTCACGACTATTAGCTGTGCCTACACATGCAGAAATACAAGCATACCCATGTATGCAACATTTGCCCTTCTTTTCTCTCATCCACCCCACTTGGAGGTTTGATGACGTCTTTCAATCACGGATAGGACCCACCATCGACCTCAGTGACCACTTTTCAGCGGGTGAAGAACAACAGCAAGCCCCGTTTTGTTCAGTCCGCCCGACGCAATGTTTCTAATCATCGAGAAAACAGAGGTTGCCTTGCAGCAACCTCATTGGAATCGCCCCACTTCACATGCAAATATGCAATACGCACTCAGATCACTTCACATACACGCGATACACTCTGTGGAGGAAGAGCGCGGCTTGTAATCTTGATTGGAGACTCGGAAGAAGAGGTAGGCTTCACATGTCCAGGCAGAGACCTATAAGGCATTGCATGTAGAAAAACAGTTTGCATAGTTAGAGAGTGTAAACCATGTGGCTTGTTCCTGAGAGAAAGCTACTTCTTCTCCTTCTTGGGCACACGGTACGAGCCGACAACCACGGCGTGGTCACGCTCGTACGGCTCCAGCGTCAGCTGCTCAGCCGGCTTGAACTGCTCCTGCTGCAGCTTCTTGACCTCACGGGCGAAAACGGCCTCAGGCGGGGCCGTAGAGTCAATGCAACTAGCCTTGATGGAGATAACGAAGTGGCCGCCGTTCTTCAAGAAGTGCGAGGCGTTGATGGCCACAATACGGGCCTGGTCAGGCTGGGCAACATCAGCGAACACGACGTCGACCATGGGGACGAGCATACGGTACTTGAGCGGGTGACGGGCGTCCTCGATGATCGGCACAACGTTGGTACGCGACTTGGCCATGTTGATGAGGTCACGACCCACACGGTGCGAGAACTCGACGGCGTACACGGCGCCGGTGGGTCCCACAATGTCGGACACGTGCGACACGGTCGTGCCGGAAGCACCACCCAGGTACAGCACCTTGGCGCCAGGCTGGATCCAGATGTTGTCCACACCGCCCAGAATGGCAGCGGCGATCTTGGAGCGGAACGGATTCCACACACGGTACTCGACCTTCTCAGTGCCCTCGCCCGAAGCGGCCGGCACGTCCACCGAAATGCGCTTCTCACCGTACACGGACTTGCCGGGCGTCGAGTTGAGCGTCACAAGAGCGTCCTCCTTGCCACGAGCAATGAAGATGCCGGCGTGACGGTGAGGCTCCACGACGACCTTGGCACCTCCAGCCATGCCACCACGGCCACCGCCGCGACCGCCACCACGACCGCCACGGCCGCCAGCAGCGCCACGGCCTCCGCCACGGCCACCGAAGCCTCCGCGGCCTCCAGCAGCACCACGCCCACCACCACGGCCGCCACCGCGACCACCGAAACCACGGCCACCGCCGCGACCTCCGCCACGGCCTCCGCGACCGCCACCACGACCGAAACCACGTCCAGACATTCTTGAGATTCTTGGGGAAGAGAGAGAGACGAGAGAGGTCGCAAGCTTTTCCGGAATTGAGCGACTGTATCAACTGCCAAAGCGCTCGAATGAATGGACACGTCCGGCGATGCGCTGCCAGCCAACCAACGGCCACGGTTAGGTGCGAGCCCTTTTCCACCAATCCGAACGCGAATTCGATGATTTCTCATTTTCAGCCAATCATATACTGTACTCAAGTTGAAGTGGGCTCGAAGCGACGCCAATCAGGATCCGGCAAGCATGACCACCGCATTCGTCGCCGTCTTGCTGCTGCTGCCGCTGGTGGACGCGTTCCGTGTCCTGCAGACGTCAGATGACCCACTTGTGGGCACGCACGCGGCCTTTGAACCGTATGCGACGGGCTCTGTGGGCTACTACGGCGACGCCGGCAACCCGTCGGCCGAGCGTCTGAACGAAGGCTCCCCGTACTCGCCAGATACGCCGCGGATCTTCTTCAGTGCTCCCCTGCAACGTGCGCTTTTCAGTTGGTTGTTATAGGAAATTGAAGTGGTGATTTAATTCGTGGTATTGTGCTGGCAGAAACGTGTCCGGGGATGGTGGGGCCGGAACGCAACGGAGAGTACTACTGCTTCAGTCGAGAGTACGGCTACTGCGATCGACGCAGCGGGTTGTGTGTGTGCAACCAGGGGTATACTGGGCTCGATTGCACCGCTTGCCAGCCGGGGTACTTTAAGCGAGGCGGATTGTGTTTTGCAAAGAGTTGAGTTGTCGCTGCAGGTTGTTAGTTTCCTTCTCTACTTACGCATCTCCACTCTGTGTGTAGAGAGCTGTCCAAATGATTGTTCGCGCGGTGGTGAGTGTGACTACGCCACTGGGACGTGCACTTGTGATCCAACACGGCGCGGTGCAGATTGCTCACAGAGATACTGCGCCTTCGACAAGCTGTGTGTGAGTTGCACAAGTAGCGTCTGTCTGCGCTGTGTCGAAGGCTTCTACGTGGACGCAGCTACACAAATGTGCGGTGCGTTACGCTTGTTGGTATGAACTATTCGTTTAGCGCGATTTTCACTATACTTTTTGTTTTCCGTATTAGTCTCTTGTGCGCGCTACGATCCACGGTGCTTGTCTTGTGACTCTACAGGTTGCCTTACGTGCGCAGACTTGCTGCTCAACTCAGTGCGCCGTAGTGGCGCGCGCAAAATTGATCAGCCCCTTCCAGCAGACGAAAAAGTCCGCGAGTTTTCGCAAACGTTTGTCTACGGTAGCCAAGATGCGCGGATTTTTGATGAAGCTGAATCGTTCGTGCTGGTTCCAGCTTCTTTGTCCTCAACGCAGCTCAATGAGAAGAGTGTTGCATGCACACAAGGAGGTAATGGTGATGCTGGGTGGACATGCTCCTCGTATTCTGAGTCGCATCGTGTGTGTGGGCACCGAGGCGTCTTCTCGTTCGAATCGCCGCTTTACGCCATCGCTGAGGCTGCAAGTGAAATCACAATAACAGTGAAGAGATCTGGCGGTGGTCTCGGCCAAGCTACATTGCTGTACGATCTGGAACATCTTACCACGACTTCCGGCGACGTATCGCCCACCATGTTTTATACGAGCTCACAAAAGTTGGAGTTCGCTTCTGGGGTTGTTTCGATGGCTTTCAAACTGCAAATTCACGACGATCACGTTTTGGAGAGCAACAAGAACTTCAGGCTTCGGCTGCGTGAACCTCTTTTTCCAACAGATTTACTTGGCGTGGCGCCAGCAACTTTAGGGAACCAGTGGCGTACACTCGTGACAATATTGGATGATGATGCTCTTCGACCTGTTGCTAAGTTATCGTACGTTGTTGGCCCTGAGACGACACTGAACCTTGGTGGTACGGCAGGTGATCAATTGACTTTCCAAATTCAGAGCGTTTTGGGAAATGGAGTGCCTGGTGTAGATCCTGAAAGTGTGTCTGTCTTTCTTGTAACTTCATACATTGAAGAAGACGATTCAAGTACCGAGACTTCCGTATTTCGCACACTGCGTCTCGGAACTGTAGCTCAAAGTGGGCCATCCTTGTTCACGTGCACTTGGTTTCGTGAGCATGCAGGCAATTACACAGTCGCTGTTCAATTGTTATATCCCGGTGGATTGCTTGGCGAGTACTTCGGCGATGCGTGGCTTGGAGAGGTTTCGACAACGACTTCTCCCCCAATCGTTTCACGAATTGATCGCCATGTAAATTTCACGTGGGGTGTTGGACCAGCGTTTCCTGGGGCACAGAGTCATTTGTCAGTGCGCTGGAGCGGCTGGCTTAAGCCACTTACGAGTGAAATAACCATGCTAGCAGTTTCGGTTGTCGGGTATGCACGCCTATGGATTGACGATATGCTTATAATTGATCGATGGGGGGCTGGGGGCGAAACGAGTGATAATTTGCCTGTCATTAGAGCTGCAGCAGGTGTGGATTTGGATGCTTCGCGCTACTATTCATTAGTGCTGGAATACCGATCGCCAAGACAGGGAGATGCGTATGTACGATTGCTGTGGGGTAGTATCGGAAGCTCAAAGTTGGATGTCATCCCAGCCCAGCAACTTTTTTCAGGCAGTCATATTCAGGGTTCTCCTTTTTCCAACGTGGAAGTGACACCAAGTACAGCATTCTCGACTACTACAGTGCGGAACGACAGACCATCAGTATCCCCAGCGTTACAAGTCGTTGCGGGCGAGGCATTTACTTTCAGTATCTTACCCCGTGATGTATACGGAAACCGGCGGCGAACAAAAGACCAGCACGGCACACAGCGAGACACAATTGCTGCAACTTTAATACAGTCGAACGATCGAAGTTTGGGCGGTGTCGGCACCACAACAGAAGACGCCCTCGCTTCGTGGCGCCCTGATTTGGATGTATTTCGTGTCGTGGCAAGACCCCAGCGGAGTGGTAATTATTTCATGAGTTTGAGCATTAGCAGCATCGCGTTGGCAGCAAACCCTTTCGCCGTGACTGTGCTACCCGGCCAACTCAACCCTTCAAGGTGCATTCTATCTGGTTCAGGTCTTATTGCTGGGCGTGTTGCTGGACAAGCTGTAAATGTATTGCTTGAAGCGCGAGATCTGTACGCGAATCGCATTTACACTGGAGGGCTGACCAATCTGAAGTTGCAAGCCGTCCTAGTTGGCAGTGCCGTTCCAACCGTAGCAAATGGCCAAGTTGTCGACAATGCAGATGGAACCTACACGCTAATTTACACACCGCGTGTAGTTGGTAGCTACAACGTTGCTGTGACGTGGAAGGGAGCACATTTGCACAACAGTCCATATGCAGTCACCGTTGTACACAGTACACCCATGGGGACAACAAGCAGCGCTTTCGGTCCCGGGATAATATCTGCACGGACGAATGTACAAGCTGCATTCGAGGTGACAATCCGCGACTCCTCTGGTAACAATGTGCTAACTGGTGGAGTCGCGTCAGTGCTGACAGTTGTGTTAGAACACCCTGAGAAGGGTATTGTGAATGGAAATCCGTGTACCGATCTCCTCAACGGGCACTACACTTGTACATACACGGCACAGTACGTCGGTATCACCCAGTTGCATGTGAAGCTCTCTCAGCAACCGATACAAGGGAGTCCATTTCAATTAGATGTCGCTGCTGGGCCAGCTCTAGGATCACGTTCCGTGGCGTCTGGGGATGCTCTTGTGTCGGCTGTCGCCGGTGAGCGAATGAAGTTCACAGTGAGCATTTATGATACGTTTGGAAATCCAAAAGCTAACGCCGGCAGCGAAACTATCAGTGTCGTTTTCACCGGGCCTGGTGTGCTTACATCCACAGTCGACGCAAAAGTGGCTGTAATCTACAACGGAGGCGGCATTTTCGTCGTGGCGTATACACTAAACCTTAAAGGCACTTACAAAATGAGTGTGACGGTGGACGGAGTGGCAATCATCTCAAGCCCTTTCACGATGTACGCGTACCCGGCTGTTGCATCATCCACCACAACTTCGTTGGACTTGCTCTCACCAGCGCTTCCAAAGACGCAAGTCGATTCACCAGTTGTCTTTAAAGCTGGTGCGCTAATTGCAACCAGAATTACCACTCGTGATGTTTTCGGAAACTCTCTCGAGAGTGGCGGGCATTTTTTCCAGCTCGATCAAGCTGTACGTGAATTCTTGAATGAACCAATTGCTGACGAAAAGAATGGTGCTTACCTGCTCACATTACGACCGACAAGTAGTATGTTGTTTCCCTTTACTCCCAAATTGATGAGGCCAGGCGGGCTAAATGGATCCTACTTCTCGGCAAATGAAGTACCGCTGGGGGTTGCTACTGCCGAGGCATCTTCCGATCACTCGTTACTCGTGTCAAAGCGACGTGATGCATCCATTAATTTTGATTTTGGCGAGCGTCCACCAATGCAAACCTATTTTGCAGAGGGTTTTAGTGTACGCTGGGAAGGATTCTTACTTCCTCGTTTCACTGAGATTTACACATTCGAAGTACAGGTGTTGGGACTCGCTAGTCTGCGGGTCGACAAAACTTCAGCTGCAACGGAAGGAGGAGACACAAGTACGGTGATGAAAATACCTCTTACGGCTCAAACCTTTGTGGATATCGAACTCAATTTTTCAAAACCATCAAAGTTACCCAATGGCCAGTATCTATCTGTGGTGGAGTAGTCTCTCACAAGCTCGCGAATTACTTCCATCGTCTCAGCTGTTTACTTCCTGGGGAATTGTGAATAATGTGCCACCACTGGATATAAAGCCTGATGTGGCAGACCCTACCGCGTTCACTCCAGAGTTTGAAGTCTCGGCGTTGGTACCTGAGTCGGCTTCAGTGCTAGCAGTAGTGGATGAACCATTTGAGTTTGTCGTCGTATCACGGGACACCTTTAGCAACAAAATAGGCGGCGAAGACGACTGCACTCTTTACGCCTTACTTCCGAAGGTGCCAGCGGATGCACAGCCAGATTTGTCCATCATTGATCTGGGTGACGGCTCGTACAAGGTTTCTCTGGTCCCTCACTTGACCGGAGCATTCTCGTTACACGTAGCTGCACTCCCAGATGCGAATAAACCAAATGCTCCTCCAGGTGGCGATGCTCTGGTCGCGTTCTTGGCTTCGTACAACATCAAGGGCAGTCCATTCATACTCCAAGTTGATCCAGGATCGCCAAGCGCATCGATGTCAACACTGGTTGGAGGAGGCTTTGTGTCCAGTACCACTGGAGTTCTCACATCTTTCATTTTGGAGCTTCGCGATGGCAGTATGAACCGCCTCACAGCTTCTATGGTGGCGTCGATCATCGATAAAACGCGCGTAAAGCTAGTAAGTACAAGCTCAGCAGTTGAAGTGTCTGCAAGTCTAGCACAATTGGGCAAAGGCGACCACAACTTATTGCCCGCTCAAGACGTGCGCGCGGAGTACGTTGCCACCGTTTCCGGCCTGTATAATGTGCTGCTGAGCGTGAACGAAGGCACTTCATTCACACAGAAGACGTCGACGTTGCGTATTTTCCCGAACGTTGCTATAGATGTCACTTCCTTCGTATCGCCTAACGGCGTAGGGGCCGGGAAGACTGGAGCTGGCTTGGGTCCACAGATTTCCACGAAACGGGATTACACTTACCACGTCACAGTGCGAGATGCATTTGGAAATGTACGAAACAGTGGCGGCGATTTTCTTGTTGCACGTGTGCATGGTCCTGACAGCTCAGCGGGCAATATCACAGATCTAGGTAACGGCGAGTATGTTGTCACCTACCGTGCCATGCTTCCGGGGGCGTACGAGATTGAAACACGAGTCGCCGAACCCGCGCGGGGCCTGACGGGATACTATTACGTCGACACGAGTTCTGTCCAGCGAAACTTTCCAAGTGCTGTACGGACCATAGACGCCGTCATCAACTTTGACTGGAGCAAGAATGTCAGCATGCGTGGTTACCCCCGTGTTGTCTGGCGAGGTTTCGTTCGTCCTCAATTCACAGAAGAATACACGCTGTCGGTGCATGTGCAAATTGACGTTGGCAGTGCTGCCAGCGTCTACATTGACGGCCAGACAGTAATTGACGGCTTGAACACCGACGCGACAACTGGGAAGGTAATACTCGTCGGTGGACGACTCCACGCCATCGTTGTCGAGTATCGCAGTGCCTCACTTCAGCAGAATCCAGGGTACCTCTCGCTCTTCTGGGAAAGCGCCCGACAACCCCGTCAGCTAGTTCCATCCCAAGCTCTGATCGCAGAGGCGTCCGAAATTCTACCACGAACGCAACTCGTAGCAGTAAACTAGACCAATTTTTATCTGTCAACTTCACCGATCAGTGCTGCCCCATCGGAGGCTTAAAAGGTCGATCTCGTCCTCCAAATCGAAGTTGTCCTGATTCTTTTCGACCGCCCAAGCCGCCACCGAGTCGTCGAGGTTTCCAGCCTTTCATGACTCGACTCCGTTCGAAATCCACCAAAATGGTCGCGCCGTCGATCACCCGGCGATGAGCTTGTGCATACGCTCGCTCAAAGTGCCTCTCGTGCTCGAACTCCACAAACGCATAACCCTTGGACTTGGTGGTAACTTGGTCTCGAACGAGTCGCAGTCGGCGAATGGGTCCGTAGACTTGGAAAAACTGCTGCAGCGTCTGCTCCGTCGTCTCGTACTTAAGCCGACCCACGAATAAGGTCGAGTACGGGTCGCCCTGGATCTGCGGGTCCTTGGAGGCATCGAACCGGGCGTTGAGAGCCCGTACCAGACCCCTTATCATGGGAACTGTGTCCGTGCCGTCGATGCTCCCGATCTGAATGGGATTATACTCTGCAGCGAACCATCCTCGACGTGTAGCGTCCCTCCTATCGGGGCTGCGGCTGCGTCGGCGCTTCTGGTCGCGATTCATTGCTACTGTCTGACTAATATTGTAAATTCCGTCCAAGTTTGCCTTTTCTTGTCGACTTGGGTTGAAATCGTCCAATACAATTTTCAAGTCATTTGGCAATCGACCCGACAGCACCGTAAAACTTCGAATAAGTCCGCAATCGCACTTAGAATGACACGTAGTGCGATTTTGGCTCGGTCGATTCAACCAATCGACCTTGGAAAGATCGAGTAGAACGCACAATACTTTAAAAAGAATTCGCTCATTGGTCCAAAATATTTTGGTCAATCAAAATGCGGCAGAATCGAATTGGGATCTTCTTGTCGCTGTTCTTCTGGATGCGCATGTCGGTTGGGGCTTCTGCCGCCTCTGCGCTGCGTGTGGCGCTGCTCACTGACGTGGAGGGCAACTGGGACTACGTGCGCAACGTGGTGCGTCAGTCCTCGTGTCTGCAGCTGAGCGGTAAGGAGGACAAGGAGACGCTGGAGCTTCGTGACGACTGCATGTTGGTCTTTGGGGGCGACGCGGGGGACAAGGGAGAGCAAACGCTCAAGTGCGGGTTTAATCAGTAGTGAATTGTTACTATAGAGGGCGGAATTGACGGACAAGGGGTGCGTTTTAGGTGCTACGAACAACTATTAAACCTCAAGAAGCGCCATCCGGATCGAGTTGTGCTGCTCGTGGGCAACCGCGACGTAAACAAAATGAGGCTCACGTCAGAGCTGCATGATGCCGAGATGGATCTGCAATCTATGGCCAAAGGTTGGTGCTTTCTAGGAAAATTGACCGGGCAAATGCTGATTTTTTTGTGTGTTTGTACTGCTGAGAAGAAATTTTGGAAGGACCGACGTGGGTCCCCAAGGACAAACGCACGATGCTGAAGACGTTCCTGGCTGACCAACTGAAGAGTGAGGATGGAGGTGCTGGGGAAGCACTGGAACCGGTTAATACCAAGGTGAACAGGCTGAAGTGGATGCTGGAACATACTATGGGCGCGCAGGGCGACTTTGAGCGTCGACGAGCGGAGTTAAGCTCTCGTTCAGAGGATGGCGGCGGGGAGGTTTCGGACGAGGATGTCGTGAAGTCGTACACGGACAGTGTGAAGGAGGGGGAGTTCTACGCGAGTTCCTGCTGCATGGCAGTTTAGCATTTATCACGCACCAAACCGTGTTTGTGCATGGAGGAATCATAAACGGCTGTGGCAGTGCAGACTTATCGGCACTTGGTCGTGTGCCTGATGAACCTTTCAAGCGATTTAACTCGGTATCCGAGTGGGTTGACAGACTCAATACTTGGTACAGGGGTCAAGTTCAGGAGTGGATTGAGTGTCCAACTTGGAATGAGGATCACACTTCACGTGGTGGAAACGAGCTCCTGAAGTACGTGCTGCCCGATTACACTGGCAGTGTTGTTATGGGACGCCATCTCCTGCCGTCTGGAATGCCAACCCCACTCCCCGAAGAGATCGCAGCATTGCTTTCAGAAAGCGGCATCCGGCGGGTGATTATTGGCCACACACCTCACGGCAACTGCCCGACGGTAGTCAAACAGCCACAACAACCAGATACCTGCGCAGCGGACCCCAGGGGTGAGTCGGTCGTATTTAGAGATGTTATTATGTGTGATACGAGCTACAGCGACGCTCAAGCGCCAGATAACCGGGGTAGTGCTGCATCTGAATTGACGGTGGAGCCCTCCAGCCGCGTGCTCGTAAGGGGCGTTCTGGAGGATGGCCAACGGATTGAATACGATCCCGACGAGGATCCATGGGTAGGCCAATTGCTTCACGATGGGACCATGGTCAAGGCTCGAATTTTTAACGAGGCATTAAGCGAAGTCGAAGTATCTTATCTAGTTTTTCGCGTGGAGAACGGGTACTCCTACACGTACTTCGATCGAACCGTGGACCAGCTACGTGAAATCGGGCTGAAAAGGGATTGAAGGCGTCTCGATTCCTCAAAAATAGCGTTGAGGTCACCAGATACTCGTGGGCCATTTCGAGGCGTGCTTTATCAACGCTCTTATCGACTCGACTGACTGCTCATTGCACGTAAACTATGACGCTGGACACGCTGACGCGGGCTCAGGCTGAGGTAAGCCACGTTCGACTCAAGAACTCGCTCGTCCAGACTTCCCAGACGTTCCGCGACCACTTTCGGTCTGAGCAGGAGCTCTTTCGTTCCGTTCCCACACCCGACACTGTAATTGCAGGCTCACACACGACAACTCGGCTTGGTACTCCCAATAAGAGCTCGCCGAAACCTTTAACACCAATCGTGTTTCCTGCGCATGACGAGGACATTGTGCGTCTTGAGCGCTTAAACCTATGCTGCAAGCGAGTTCGGATTTGGCGGCGACAGGTTACCAATCCGCTTCTGCAGTACAGGCAGCAGCAGCTTGTGGGTGGGAAGGCTGGGGCTGGTGGTGCCCCAGGAGGTATGGGTAATTCCAAAAAGCCCGAGCGCCGTATGCACGCAACGTTAATGATGGCCATGATCGTGGATATGTACGAGCAGAGAATTTTCAGCGAGGCAGAAGGTGGCTCGTCCGTTGACAACTCATACGATGGAGCGACCAGCGGGTATTCTTCAAGTGGAACCAGCTTTCAGGAGAGCTTCCCGGAGTTTGTAGTGCGCTTTCTGTCGCAGCGGTCGTCATCTCGGCGTCTTGCAGTTGATCAGTTGCACAGCACCGTATCGACAGTGCTGCACTCCGCTTCTAATCATGCGCGCGTTCGGGTGTTTGGCTCTCTTTGTGGCATCGACGACAAGTTTAATCCGCCTGAAAAGATCAAGGTGTTTTTGCACATCTTGGAGAACTTGTACCGAAGCAAAGTAGCTGCAAGCGTTGGCGCATCTGGAGCAAGCACGGCTCGTATTGAGGAAATCGCTGCTTCCGTCCCTCTGGCCGATGTTGTTTTCCACAATGTTGGCATTGCGGTAAACGTGGCGCAGCAGGTTATAAGTGATCTTTTTCGGAGCAACTTCTATTGGAACTTTCGCTTCTGGTTGGCTCCATGCACGGAGCTGCGCGTGGACAGCTCGTGGCCGCAGGGTATTTGCGAAGAACTCCAGGAGCGTGCACTAACACTGGCTACGGCGTCGAGAAACACGTTGCTGAATAGTAACCGGAAGATCGACGGTGATGCGTTTTTGGAGCTTCTTCTCGACGCATGGACAACTCGAGCTAAGCAGTTGTATTCACTACTAGACGCTGCAACGGACCATGAAGAGAGTGCTGGCACTGAGCTGTTGCGTGCGCGCCAAGTGACACAGGACTCGCGAATGCAGCACCTCCCTACAACAGACGTGGAACGCAAGTTCTTTGACCAGCTCATTGACGAGAACTGGAACTCACCCGTGTCTTGGGCAAGCTCCAAAATACAGGCTCGTGTTGCCGCGTTGGTGCCTCGCAGGCCGCTGACACAACTCCAGCAGCTTTACGCAGCCTACGTAGCAGAACTCCCGCAGTCTCGGCGCGTGTGGGAGTGGAGCAACTGGCGCTGGGAGACTGAGTGGGAGTGGGGAGCACTCGCGCTCACATCAGCGAAGCCCGAGCAATGACCAAACGGCCATTTACTAAAAATGAGACGGGGAGTGGTAACCGCAGTACATTATTGCGTCCTTTCGCTATAAGAAATGAGAGGTAGCACGAGTCAGACATGTTAACGACACGTTACGTGTACATGCACGAACCAACGAGTGCTGTCTTGACGACTCGTGAAGTTGGCATGCCACAAGACTACAAATGCTCAATGCAGCGTTTGTACTTCCTGCATCACTTCCGGGTCGGGCATTTCGAAACGTCGAATTGTACAGCAGCCAAGAATTCGGACAAACGTTATCTTTCGGATGGGTCTCTTGTGCCAGCCGTTCCAATTGCGACAAATTATGGCTTACGCCTCGGTGCACTCGGCAACCTCACAGGTCGAGACGCGCTGTAATCTATGCACCAAAAAATTGTCCTCGGGAGGACTTCAGATCTCGAGAACTACATTCATTACTCCTTTTGCCGTCGCCAAACAAGCCACTTCTTCTCACTAACATTTGCTGTGAGTCATGTTCAGCGGAAAGGCTTACCTGTGGGCATGCGCGCTGCTCGCCCTTGCAGCTTCCAGTATCGAGGTTGACGCTCAGTCGACATACGACGCCATCGTCGTTGGCAGTGGACCTGGTGGGCTTGTTGCGGCCGAGTACCTGTCTCGTGACCCGAGTGTCTCCGTGCTGATTGTCGAGGCTGGACCCAAGTCACTTGCTGCAACCGGCGGAACCGTGAGCCCAGACTACGCCAAGGGCCATGGCCTCGCGACTTTCGACATCCCCGGCGAGTACGAAGGCACGATTTATAACCTGAACTATTCGCAGTTCCGTGTCGACTGGATCTCCGATGCGTACATGTGGCTTGGCAAGCTTGTCGGTGGTTGCTCGTCGATTAATGCCGCGCTCTACTTCCGTCCCCCGAACGACTACGTGACGAACATGCAGTGGCCATTCTCAGCCGAGTCGATGGTCGCCAAAATGGACGAGAACGAGAAGATTC
The DNA here is from genome assembly GCA_032158285.1 of Phytophthora sansomeana. Classification (NCBI taxonomy): domain Eukaryota; phylum Oomycota; class Peronosporomycetes; order Peronosporales; family Peronosporaceae; genus Phytophthora; species Phytophthora sansomeana. Next base: position 1,270,032 of record JAPDHH010000202.1, read on the forward strand.
ACGGCTCCACGGACAAGCCCTCTACGGATGGCGTGTGGTACACGCAGGAAGGCTACAACATTGTGGCCAAGGCGTTCCTGGCGCAAGGCTACTCGGAGAAGACAATCAATGATGCCGCTGCACGCAACAACAAGCACAAGACTTTCGGCCACGCTCCATTCACCTTCAAGAACGGCCGGCGTGACTCCCCTGCCAACGCGTTCTGGAGACCCATGAGCACGCGTAGCAATGTGCACCTTGTGACCGACACCAAGGTTGACTATGTCCTGCACTCGGCCGGCAAGGCCACCGGCATCATGTACGGTGGCAACAAGGCCCAGCTTTCGTCCCGTGGTACAATCATCATGGCCGCTGGTGCACTGGGCACGCCGAAGGTGCTCATCCAGAGCGGCATTGGCCCTACTGACCAGCTCAACATGCTCAAGGGCAACAACAACTTCCCGGGTGTCGCCCAGGGCGACTTGATCACAAACCCTTACGTTGGACGCAACTTGTTTGATACGAACGTTGTCTTCCCTTCATTCTCGCACCCGAACATGAAGACGTTCCGGCACGGCGATCACCCGTCGTGGGCCATTGACCAGTACATGAACAAGAATGCCTCTGGACCGTGGAGTAGCTCTGGACCGGTGCTTATCGGCTACGAGAACTTTGAGGTGCAGGGCCGCCAGTACGAGTTCCAGACCACGGTTCTCACGCACGGCTTTGGCGAGTTCGCAAAGCGCGACGATGCGTTAACGACGTCGCTGTATGTCAACAATCCGGAGGGCCGCGCCGCCTCTGGCTTCGACAGCAACGGCGCCTGGCACGCGTTCAAGGAAGGCAACGCGTACTTCGGCACGAACCGCGACTTGGTTGCGATTCAGCAGTACGCGTCGCACGTGGTGAGTGCCATGGTCGCCCAGGGCGCCACCTTCCTGTCGGGTTCTGGATCAAATGCCGACAGCGTGGCCAAGTGGGTGGCGGCCAACCCGGGGCTCATCGCGCACCACTTTGGCGGCAGCTGCTACGCGTCGAGTGACTCGTCCGCGGGATCCCAGCGCTGCGCTGACAACAAGCTGCGCGTGCTGGGCACCAAGAACATTTTCGTCGCGGACGCAAGTGCCATGCGTGAGGGCACCGTGAACCCGTACGGCTTCATCATGTACATTGGACGGGAGGCTGCTGGCCAGGCTGCTAGTTACATTTCCGTGGGCGGTGCTGGCAGTGCGTGGGGCATCCAGAAGCCGTCACAAGGTGCTACTTGCTCCGCTATTGAGGAGAACGTGGACTATGCTGGCAACGACGTCGGCAATGCACAGAGCAGCAACGCCGAAGACTGCTGCTCCCTCTGCCAGGCGAACAACGCGTGCCATGCGTACACGTGGACCAACTACCAAGGCGGCACGTGCTGGTTCAAGAGCGCCAAGGGGACTGCTTCGACCAACTCGGGCGCTCGATCGGCTCAGCTGAAATAGGTCGATTTAGAATTAGCCCAGTTCAAAACTCTGTTTTCAAAATAGTGACACATCATTTTAGAATTTTGGAAATAGGATAGGCTATTTTGAAAGTAATGCAATTCATGGGCTATTTTTGAAATAAAAGAAAGAGGCTAGCGGGATGGGGCTGGGCAGTGGTCCACACTGAACATCTCGATCTGCAACGCGGTAAACATTCGACCCGACTCACGCGCACCAGCTTTTTTAGCGCCCGACCCGACAGGGCCCACTACAGTACTATCCGATACGCTTGACAAGCAACGTGGCGTCGACTATATTTAGCCGATGTTTCCTTGCCTTGCAGGGAGAGGCATGCCGTGCTTCTGTAGCAGCTCTCGGGAATTCTGCGTTGCACACGACCAGCAAAATGCGTAACGCGTGACTGCTGTGCGATTAGAATCCTAGAGCGGAAGGCTCAGCTACATGCTTAATACCGTACACGTCAATAGCAACGGCAGCCGGCTCTTCAACGCTTCGCGAACGATTCGACGACTTGACGATCCAAGCCACGGCTGGCGTTGGCGCACGTGAACAAATGCATAGAGATCTGATGGTGCTCAACGTCTTCGCGAGACGTGACTACAGCAGCGGCGTCTTCTCCAATTTGGTGCTCGCGAACAAAAAGTTCGCGCGCAAAACCTTTAACCGAACCCTAGTGTTAAAGTGAAACGAGTCAGTCCACCGCAAATGGTCTTGGACACGGTGCAAGTCCGCACTCCAGGCAACCAACCCACAGCTTCTCGATCAATTGGGGACTGCTATCGCCATGCAGATCGCCTTGAGACGCTCGAGCTCGGTGGTGCCAATTAGTAACGTGTGCAGCACCCCGTCAGCGTCCCGCACATGGACTGATTAGCGGCTCCTCATTTCTACACGGTCAACATCGAAGTGACAATGCCACATGCACCCAACATCACCACCACCGGAGCGTCTGTATCCAGGAGCTTCACGACCACCACAAGATCTTTAACCACGAAGAATAAGACGTTGCATCTGATTAAGTCGGCTTCGAACGGGTCGTACTTCCACAGCTACCGTACCCACCATTGCCCCCAAAATCGTTGTGCGATCGTCGATGATATCATCGAATGGAGACCGCTGCAGTTCCCGCTGCCCACGGAGACCTTGCTTGTTGATCATCAATGGATGGACGATGGTAAACATGGCGATCACGTGGTCTTCTGTCACGGTCCAACAGGAGTGTGTTGGTCTTGGAAAACACTGCTCGACCAGCATTTCCCACGGTAGATTAATGTCGGACTTCACAGTTTAACAGCACTGCTTCGTCACGACATGCTAGAAAACGCGAGCGACTACTTCATTGCTTTTATCTCGGAGCAGGTATTGACGTGCATCGCATTTAACTCAAAGGACATTGCCTTTTTTATGTAAGTGTAAATAACTTTAGAATAGTGTCTACTGGTGTAGTACTTTGTAGCAGACCTTATTTTTGTATGCCTACACATTCCATCGAAATCGAAAAATTACATCGCATAGCCCCCTCTGTCTGAAACCCCGGCGGCCTGCTCGCTGTCTACAGTGAAAGAAAAGCTTCAGAGCGAGGAAGGCACGCAAGCGCGGCCCCGACACGCGTCCGTGAGCCCCCTCCTCCGAGTCCCCGCGTGCGCATTAGCTCCGCGACGCTTATTTCTCTCGTCTCGTGGCGTCCGCGTCTCCAGAGCGCTCCTACAGGCGACGTGCCGCTCGTTCAAGTGCGGCGTCTCGAGAGTTGGCGAAGGCGTCTCGGTCTCAGCCACTAAAAGAGCTCCCGGAGGTATAAGAGCTCGTCTACTGGCACCGGTGACCAGGTACGCCTCTGTTCTACGGTACTCGCGCCTTTTCGACGCGAATCGCGTGCGTCTTCGCTGCGTAGGCCTTGACAAGGGATACACTAATATTGTATACTGTACCCTCAATTCCAGGGAATCATGGACTCCTCACAGGCGTTTATGGGGGATTTCGGCATGAACATGAACAATGACAACCGGTTCATGAACCAGTTCAACTTGGGTGGCAATGGAAACGTCAACGGTGGTGGGATGGACCTGTCCGGTGGTCTGGACTTTAGCAGCGGCATGAACCTCATGTCGGACTCGTCTATGGTGCTTGGTGGCAATTCGTCCTCTTCAACAGCGGGGCTGATTGACTTCCCAGACGAGCTGAACTCGCCGCCTACGACCACGAGCAGCGGACCGAGCAGCAGCAGCATGATGGATACTTCTGCCTCGATGTTGACGGCGGCGTCCGCACCGATGACGTCTACGGCTGATGCGATCCCCTTTCCGGCGTCGCTGGCTACAGAACCGCTTACGAGCAATGGCACGTCGTCCTCTTCAGCGGGAGGCTTGGATGTTATGAACTTTATGAACTCCACCACGACCAGCAGTGGGATGAGCAACAATGGCAATGGAATGGGTCTCGATATGAACATGGGGGTGAACATGGGCATGAATATGAATGCTATGGGGATGGGGATGGATATGAGCGGCAACAACGGCTTCGGTATGAACGACGCAAACCAGATGATGTTCAACAACATGCAGCACATGAACATGATGAACCCTCAGGGAGCCTACTACATGCCTCAGCAGCAAATTCAGCAGCAGCATTACATGCAGATGATGCACCAGCAGCGCCAACTAAATTTACAGCGTCAGCAACAGCAACAGCAACAACAGCAGCAGAAAGCGCTGCTGGAGCGCCAGCGACTGGCACAGCAGCTACAACAGAAAAACAACAGCATCCACCAAGCACAGCAAAAGCAACAGCAGATGCTTGCAGCAGGCCAAGTTCCACCTCAACTAGCGCAGCGACAACTGAGTGGTGGCAACCCAAGTGTAAATTCGAATGCTGTGCGGCCGCAGTCTCAAGCGTCAAACCAAGCTACTGGATCTGCGACAGCTGCAACACGACCGTCATGGCAGTCATCAGCCGATCAGGCTCTTCGCAAGGAAATGCTGAATCATATTATGCGCGTTCTTCAGAACCAGCGGTCAAATGCACCAGCGAATTGGCTTCAAAAGCTTCCTGAAATGGCGCACCGACTGGAAGATGAATGCTACCGTATTGCTGCCTCGCGTGAAGAGTACGCAAACACAAGCACGCTGCAGTCACGCTTGCGCAGCATTGTGCGTAGTGCCCAGACCCACCAGCGTAGCGTCGGAGGCAATGCAATGCGTCAGCCTAAAGCGCCAAACCAGGCTTCCCCTGGGAATGCTCGACCAGCTCCCTCTGTGCCTGCAGGATCGCCAATTCCGTTTCCTGGTGCAAACGCAGTGGATCCCACCGCCAACGGCACAAATGCAGACGTGAAAAATATTGCGGCTCAGGCTATTCAGATGCCACCTGAATTGCAGGACCCGCCATCCCAGGTGAGCACGCCAGTTAAAACAGACATGCAGTTGTCGTCTTCAGCGATAGAGTCGGTCATGTCAGATCGGTCATCCATGAGTGGACCAGGAATTTCACCTCTTGCTGGGCAGAATGGAGCTCAAGGAACCCCTGGCGGTAGTTCTAATGCAGGAAATGCGTCAGGAATGGGAAGTGCACCGAGTTCTGGGTCAATGGCAGCAAACTCTCCGGCTTCAGCAGCTGCGGCTCGGAACAAATCGGCACAGATTATTTGGCAGTTCAAGGCCAAAGCCCAACAAGTGACGTCGGCTCTGGACAAGAACCAGACAACGGAGTACCACAACAAATTGCGGCTCATGGTTCGTGATGATGTGAAGACGACTGGGTCCAAAGAGGTACTACAACGCCAGCAACAGAGACTTTTATTATTGCGGCATGCCATGTGGTGCAAGTCCGCTGAGGGCACTTGCACGACAACGCCAAGTTGCGGTGAAATGAAGCGACTCTGGGCTCACATGGGCGCTTGCCGACAGACAAACGCGTGCTCTTACAGTCATTGTATTTCTTCAAAGTACGTGCTGTCGCATTTTCAGCAATGTACAAACGCCAAGTGTCTCGTGTGTCAGGTAGTTCGGTATCCCGTCGAGGTGAAGGAGAAGAATGGTGCGTTGATGCTGGATGCAGATCGTGCCCTCCAGCAAATTATTGCGGCGAGCCAACGTCGCCAGCGAATGATTGCGATGAAGAAGCAGCAAGAAATGCAACAGCAGCAATTACAGCAGCCGCAACAACCAGTGCCTCTATCTATGCCTACTCACCTACAGCAGCCGCAGAATAATAGCAATGGTGTAGCCATGGGGCTTCAGCCGCAGCCCAATGCTGGCGCAAACGTGAACTCAATGGGAATGACGATGCCGAATGGAGGCAACCACTCAATTCCAGCTTCGACGAGTCACACTAATGGTACTTCGTCTTATCTAGCCGGTGTCATACCCCAGCAAGTATCTGTGAAAGCAGAAAATCCTGGGGCTCCTACAAATCTTGTCCCGGACGACCAGCGACAGCTTCAGCTCATTAAACAAAAGCTAAGCAGCCGATCGTTGGAGCAGCTGACGGCGCATTGCCTGAAGCTAGAAAAATGGGTGGAAGAAATTCGTGCACGCATGAATGCTATTATGAACGAGTGTCGGCAGCTATTGCATCTGTCAAATTCGACCCAGGACCCGATGGCGAAGACGCAATACGAAGCTCAAGTGCAGGAAAAGCGAGTGATGCTGAAGCAACTTGATGTAAAGTTCAAGCAATGCCGAAGCCAGCGGAACATTGTTAAGCACGTAATTGACGAGCGCAATGCCACCGGAGCCGTGCCAAATCAGAATGGGAGTGGACAACCACATCTAGGCTTGAACAACGCAGTGAACGGGATGCAGCCGATACCGATGCCTGCTCAAATGCATCAACAGAATCCTCGCCAATTACAACAGATGGGATCATCAGCTTCATCGATGCAAAAGAAGCCGTCGCCGGATGATCTACTGGGTGAAGACATGGATATTCCTTCCAAGGTCGATAACAGTCTTACGGTCGCAGGAAAACCACTGGAAATGCCTATGGATCTTCAAGGCTCGAGCGCAACTCCTGTTTCAGTGGCTGCGCCATTGAATACGTTAGCTGGCCCTGCTTCGATGAATGGCCCTTCCATGAATCATTCTCAGGGTCAAGGTCTAGTGCATTTCCAAGCGCAGGAGAATGTGAAGAACAATTTATCATCGCCGGGATCGACTGATGTCCTAGTAAAGGAAGAAGTGCGTGGTGCGTCGCTGCAGTCGTCTTCTGCTGGATTGGCCCCTACCCAGCAGACCTCTGTGAAGAAGGAGGAACTGGTCATGAATCCCCTAACAATGAATAACTCGAAGCTGAATGCGATGATGGTTGAACATCGACGAATGGACGCCAGCGCGAACTTGCAGCTTCCAGCGGGTGCAGTGGCCACATCGACTGCAATGATAGCGAGCAGCACAAACTCGAGTTCTGCGGTTGCGACACCACCAGCACCACCTGCTTCCTCTGAAGTACCGATGTCTGTGCTAAGCGAGTTGAGCAATGAAGACCTTGCTTCGCATGTGGACTCATTGGTGAAATATTACAACGCCACGGTGTCTCCATCCAATTTGAAGAAAAAACTCGAAGCACTCTTGAAAGGCATGATGGAGCACAAATTCGGATGGGTGTTCAACACGCCTGTGGATCCAGTAGCACTGAACATTCCGAACTACTTCAAGATTATTCGCAAGCCGATGGATTTGGGAACAGTAAAAAAGAAGCTGGAGGTTGGCATCTATAAACACCCGGAAGAGTTCGCTTACGATGTGCGTACTACATTCCAGAACGCCATGCAGTATAACAGCGAAGATCAGGATGTCTACAGCCTCGCAAAGGACATGCTTTCTGATTTCAATGGGGAAATGCGCAAACTGACAGCCGAGATTGAAGTCGATGAAAAAGCTGCACGTGCAAAGGAGAGCTCGTGCCGGTTGTGCGGCATCGAGCGCATGGTATTTGAACCCGCTGTGTTGTATTGTAATGGAGAATGCAACAGCCGTATCCGGCGGAACTGCTACTACTACACATCTGCAGATAACAAGTACCATTGTTGCCACCAGTGCCACGGTAGCTTGCCTGACACTATCAAACACAATGAAGGCCGCCAGTACCGCAAGAGTGAGCTTGCGCGCAAAAAGAATGATGAAGTACACGAAGAACCTTGGGTACAGTGTGACAAATGCGAGCGCTGGGTCCACCAAATCTGCGCTCTTTTCAATGGCAAGATCGATAGCGAGAAAAAACCGCAGCTTGTCAAGACTGAGAGTGGCCAATCGACGGATAGCGGGGACGCGTCAGCGTCTTCTTCTGGCGCAAACTCTACAAACACAGTTACGACAACGACTGTTGTTAAGAGTTCTGCATCGTCGGGATTAAAGGGAACAGTTCACTCAATTACGACTTCCCCGGGCAGCGAGTTTTTGTGCCCAGAATGCCTGCTTGAGCACCGGAAGAGCGAACCAGAAAAGTATAAGATCGGACGGCATGCTTTCAGTGCGAAAGACTTGCCACGCACAAAACTTTCAGATTTTTTGGAGCGTCGTATCAACCAGTCTTTGAAAGCCGAGCGCGAGGATGAGGCAAAATGGACCCAGCGTGATGTGAAGGATGTGGAAACCGCTGAAGGACTCACTGTTCGATTGGTGTCGAATATTGAAAAGCAACTGATGGTTCGTGATAAAATGTTTCAGCGGTACAAGGACTCTCACAAGTACACATCTGAGCACCGTTTCAAGTCCAAGTGCATCTGTATGTTTCAAGAACTGGACGGCGTGTCGGTTCTGCTATTTGGCATGTACGTCCATGAGTTCGACGAGCAAGAGGCAGATTGCAACTCGCGCCGTGTGTATATCTCATACTTGGACTCGGTAAACTACTTCAAACCTGCCCATCTTCGCACGAAAGTGTATCACGAATTGCTGATCGCATATTTCGACTTCGTGAAGCAGCGAGGATTTCACACTGCGCATTTGTGGGCGTGCCCACCTCTGAAGGGTGACGACTATATCTTGTATTGTCATCCCGAGACGCAGAAAACGCCAAAATCGGATCGACTACGCGCTTGGTATGTGGATATGCTTGTCAAGGCCGAAGAGGAAGGCGTGGTTTGGCAAATCACGAACATGTATGATGATTACTGGCGGAACGACAACACTCCTTGTGCGTTGCCGTATTGTGAAGGAGACTATTGGGTCGGGCTGGTAGAAGACTTAATCGAGAAGTTGGACGCCGAAAAACCCAAAAAGATTGTTAACAAACGGGGTTCAAAGTCGCACAAGCGAAAGAACTCGGACACGAAGAAGGCGGCAAACAAGAAATCTAAATCAAAGAAGGCAAAACGTCGAAAGACAGCGTCTGGCGGAGAAGGGTCGGGTGATGAGGATGATGACGAGGGCGATGGACACGAGGACACTACTGGATCGAATCGTACGCTTACTGTCAAATCGCTTGACACTCCGGATCGGAAGCTGACGGATCCACTGATGCACAAACTGGGCGAGGTGCTTGAGCCTATGAAAGACGATTTTCTGGTGGTGAAGTTGGTGCCATGTTGCCGCGTGTGCAACACGTCCGTGGTGCAGGGAGTGCAGTGGCTAGACCCTAAGGTGAAAACGGAGCACGGATTGAATCCGAAGGTGGTTCAAACTGCGCTGTGCGATGGATGTTACCAGAAGCTGAAGGTCGTATCGGCCGCAGGATCCTCGGCTGCCCACCACAGACTGCAGGCGCGACTCAATGTTCTCGTCAAGGAAACAGTGGCGCTTCCGGAGCGATGCACTGATCCGGACGAGGTTAACGATAGCGAGTTTTTCGACACACGACAGGCATTTTTGAGCCTGTGCCAGGGAAACCACTACCAGTTTGACGAACTGCGCCGCGCTAAGCACTCGTCTATGATGGCGTTGTATCACTTGGGTAACCCAAATCCAAACGCGTACGTGTACGAGTGCAACGCTTGCACGCGCGATATTGTGACGGGCAATCGCTGGCACTGCCACACTTGCCCGGACTTCGACGTGTGCGACTCGTGTTATGCAAAGGAGAAGCACGAGCACCCGCTGGAGATGGTGCCTACAAGTGGTGCAGGAACTGTGGGGTTGGACCTGGAGGACCTGCCGGTCCTGGAGCACCTGGCGCTGGTATGCCGACGGAAGAGCAGCGACGGATTCGCGAACAGCGTGCTAAAAACGTTCGTTTGCACATGCAGTTGCTCGTGCATTCGAGTTCCTGTGCTGACGGCAACTGCGGGTCTTCAAATTGCGAGAAGATGAAGGAGCTGATGCGCCACGGCGCCCAGTGTAAGCAGCGTGCGTACGGTGGATGCACAATCTGTCGGCGTGTTTGGGCACTGCTGCAGCTCCACGCACGCCAGTGTCGGCAATACGAGTGCAAGGTGCCGCGCTGTCATGATCTGCGTGAGCACGTCCGCAAGCTGCAGCTTCAGCAGCAGCTTATGGACGACCGTCGCCGCGCTGCAGTCACCCAGCAGTACCGTCAAATGCAGAACGAACGCCAGCAGGAGCAGCAGAGTCAAGCTCAAGGTGACGAGCCCATGTCGCAGGCATGAACGCCGCCTTAGAAAAGTGGAGCTTTGTGGGATCAACATGTCGAGTGTAGCATAGGATAGGGCAAACCATACTAAATGTAGATGTGTGTCAACGTCGGAGTGTGTCCACTGCAAGCACCAATTACCAGCACAAAGGAGACAACGTTGATAGGGACAATGAGCGACGTGGATCAAGCCCGCGCATCCTATTACCGGTAGCTGCTCAAGGGGGAAGTGTCTAACTTGGACGCAGCGTCTAGTAGATCGCACAGCTGACCCCAGCGTCTCTCCTTCTGCTCCACGTCTATGCCTTCTTGGCGCCGAGCCGTTTCTGACGACGGCGATGGTGCGAGCACGGGCGCTTGCCGTGGTTCGCCTAGGACATCAATCACGACCAAAAGTATCTGCATTAGCCTCGATTGACACACGGAATTCGTCCCAGCTCGCACCTTCTTGGGGCGACGAGCGTTCCGGTTCAGCAGTTCCATGGCCACGGGCGTCTCCTCCGCAGCGAACAGATTGACAGGCACCGCACGAACGCCAGAGACGGCCGCAAGCGGTTGACGAGCTGCAGTTGACAGTCCCAACGGCGTCAAAATGGCGATTTCGAGGCCTGGAGACGGCGCAAACGGCAGCAACGAGCAGAGCGAACACGCACCGGCAATGGACGGGAAGAGCGAGGTCGGCGCCAGCGCGTTCTTGGCCACGGAGAGCAGACGCGAGCACAGCATGACGGTCGTGTCTGGTGGTGTGGCGTGGACGGTGGAAAAGAGAGGCTGACAAGTGGGAAGCCGCTTATGTTGCGAATGGTGTACAAGTACATAATGTACCGTTTTCCAGGTACACCTGCAGTTGAAGTTGCCCTTCCAGTGCGCAAATGGAGTCGCAACGGAAGGAGGCGCTTGTACGTCGCCATGTGGACCACAGGAGGAGAGCGGACGCTGGAGGAGGCCGAGTGGACGACGTGGTGGGGCTCGCAGCGGCCATCGATAGCTGCGTGGCGTTCAACCCGAAGCGATGGCGACAGGTGCTGGACAAGTCAGCGACTGTGTTGCGTTCGGGCAACTTAAGCCATCCCAATGGTGTCAAGAGGACGCTGCAACGTCCACCGTCGAGAGAGGAGGACGCTGTAGAAAGCAGCAGAAAGTTCCCTCCTCTCTCTGTTGCCCAATATTTGAACCAGCCAGAAATGGTGAGGGACCTTATGAAACAAGCAGAAGCAGATTGTGGACAACTGGAGACGACAGACGCAGAGTTGATGACGGAGGGGCAGGAGAGTGGAGACGACGGTAGTGGAGTGGAGGAAGAGGAGGAAATTGTTTCTGGTACGGTGGTGAAGGAAGCGCCATTGACGGTGCTGCCTCTGTTGACAACGATGTCTCCTAGAACGAGACGAGGTCTCGCGCACTTGCCTCCTCCTAGCGAGGCGGAGATGCGTGAAATTGAGAGTTTTGAACGCTCTGTGGACCATCCAGAGTTTTTTGAAGATTTTTATCGAGAGCTGAAAAGGAAGAGAATGCAGCAAGCACGGCGTGAAAGCACAGCAAAAGTGCTACCTCACAGAACAAGGAGTTTGCAGGGATTGCCTCGATCAAAGGAAGTGCGGCAAATGAAGAGACTTCCCTGAAGCTATTAAACCGCTGAATGCAAGACGGCTAGGCACCCGAGCTGCTACGTTACCAGTATTGACGTTGGAGGAAAAAGAGCGCGCACGGGAAGTGATAGAGCTACAGCTTATGGAGCGAGAAGACCGTGTGATCGCTTCTACGAATGGATTAAAGGCGGGGTCACCGAATCAACATCTCGCTCCAGCTAGGAGTTACGATCCAAAACGAAATCGCAGCTACAAGAGATTAATGCGGGAGCAACACAACGCTAAACTGCAACAGGGAGCTGCAGAATGCCAGGTGAAGGAAACGATTGATGAGATTAAACAGTGGATCCCACTTGATGTTATTTACGCGGTTGGACTCGGGAAGTTTGCTTCACCAGCCCAGCAACGAGCTACTGAACTCTTATTTCGCGTTGGAGTTCGCTTAAAAAATCAACTGCTCTTCCTAGGAATGCGCCATTGGAAAGCTTTTGTTCTCGCAATGCAAGAACAGGAGTGGGAGCATGCTAGTATCCACATTCAATGCTGGTGGCGGCAAATCAGAGCAAAGCGTGAAGTTTCCACACGAAGACGAATACGCAAAGAATTACAACGCAGGCAAGAAGCATTTCTTGCCCTACTTGCAAGCAAGCAGCAACAAGCGGCTTGCAGGATTACGCGTTGCATACGGAATTATGCATTCAAACGTTCACGTGAGAGAGAAGCAGCCCGAGAACATGCTGCCATTTGTATACAGATCTTTTGGAGGCAGCTTTGCACTCAGTGGGTAGCATTGCGTCGGGAGCTACGTAGGCAGCAACAAACCAGGGCTGCTGTTGTTATTCAAAAACACGTGCGGCGAATACTAGCTCAGCGAAGACGACTTTTACTGAGTAAGATCGATCGTATCGACAAGCGTCATCACCAGAAAATGGTACAAATTGCAGGCTGGGCGAAGAGAAAACAAATTCTTGGGGCTGCAATCTCCATTCAGCGAGCATTTCGGAATTGGCAACAAAAAAGAATACTGATGCTTCGTTGTCGACGTGCTGCCTTTGAACGTGACAAGAAAAAAATACTGAATGGTTCAGGCTCATTACCGAGGTCAGCAGGCGCGCAGATGGGTAACCAAACATAAGATTGATGTTAGTAAGGCAATCACTACTCTTCAGTGCTCCTGGAGATGCTTTCTTGCTAGATGTGAGCTGTGGCGCCGAAAGCAGCAAGCTCGTTCTCAACGTTTTCAGCTTTTGAAGGAAATCGAGGAAAACCAGCGCAACAGAAAATCAAATGCCCTCGTTCCGATACAGTTGCAGAAAAAGTGGAACCAATTTTCGATGTTGAAAGCAGCTAATGTCTTTCAATCTGGGGACCCATCCAACTCGCGGGAGGTTCAAGCCGCTAGAAAACTACAAGCTCGGTTGGAGAGGAAAGCAAATCCGGAAACGTCTTCGACGCGAAAAAGCGAAGGAAATGGAGAAATTACGGCGCCAATTTAACCGCAAACGAAGGCTTGCAGCGGTTTGCATACAGAAACGTATTCGAGGGATAAGAGGACGTGCATATGCGTGGAAAATGATGGAGGAAAGAAGTGCTAAACGAATTCAACGAGTGTGGAGAGGATACCAAACGCGAATACAACTACTGAAAATGCGATATGCCATCAAGATGATAAACCGGATTCAAGCACGCTGGAAAGCCCGACGAAACCTAGAAAACCAGAGATTTCGTGCACTTAATGCGGCTTGTATACAACGAGCAGCGAGGAAATTCATCGGACGGAGAATGCTAGCTGACGTGGTAATACGCCGGCAATTTCTTGCAGAGGAGCGAGCAGTGGGCAAGGTCCTCGAGGAGAAGACTCGCATTCGAGTGAAGGATGAGCTACTGTTGCAAAGTTTCTGTTTCAAGGCGCTGAAAACAGTAAATTACAAAGTGGAGAATGCACAGGATGACGTCCGTGTTGATCGGTCATTGTACGTAGTAGACTTGGTGAAAAAGCATTGGAAGCGAAAAGGCTACGACGGTATATGGCAGGAAGTCTTTCGAAATGCATCTGGGAACGCGTCGGAGATGGATAATTCTCATTTTGCGAGATTTCTCAAAGCACTGCCACACGCTTTTATTCACAAGACTCAGTTTCCTATGCAGAATGCCGATGTGATATTTGCGAAAATGAAGGAACCGAAAGCAAAGACTATCTCGTTCCAGAGATTTAACAAAGCAATTATGATGTTGTTGAAGGAAAAGTTTGTGGACGCGAGCCAAAAAGAAGCAAAAAAGACGTCAGATGCAGGCGACACTGACAGTGATTTTGAACGATTTCTGCGGTTCATGAACCGCTTTGTACTACCATCAACTATTCAAAACGGAAAATACAGGAAAATGCTGGAGGCACACTGCACTAAGCGCTTGCTTTGGTGTGTGGCAGTATTACGGCGATTTGCAGTCAGAATTGCTGCGAAGAAAAAACACGATGAGTTCGTCATTATCTTCCGCGAGCAACAGATACAAAAGCAGCGAAGTAAATGTGCGTCTACAATCCAGCTGGCGTACCGCTGCTACAAATTTTGCTTGCAGCTGAAGGAGGTGCTTGCCGGTATGTTTATTGAGTTCATCGATCATACGGGACGAACGGTTCGATTCCAGCACATTACGAGTGGGAAGGTTCTTACGAAGCGCCCAATCTTCTTAAAGGGAGTAATATGCGGTAAGATTGTCCCGCTGCCGTTTCCTGGAGAAGAATTCCACGCATTTTGTGAACGCCATGAAGACAGTACCAATCCGAACGCCTCAAAGGTTCCTGCCGAAGTATATTGCGTGGAGTGTGAAGATGCCATGTGCCAAGTCTGCTTCGGCCGAGATCACTCAAATCGGCAAGCTTTCCAACGTCACCAGCCACGAAATATTAAAAAATGTAGTCACTGCCGACTGGAGACTGCCACTAGGGAATGCCTTCAATGCGGCAATGGGAAGGTCCCATTCTGCGATTCATGTTTTCCCCATGTGCACAAGAAGTTGTTCAAGCAATCGAAAAACCAACTATCTATCATACGCTTGGAATCAGTCGTCAAGACGGAAATTAAACCACTTACGGATCGACCAGTGGAAATGCAACACAAATTTCAAACAGTTGTGGTGATGTGCGCCGAATGCACCGATCGTGTTGCTCAATGGTCTTGCGATACATGCCTAGACGTCTTCTGCAAACGTTGTATGAGCTCATATCATGCTAAAGGGCAACGCCAACATCACCACTGTCGCCGCTTAAACTACTTCTCTATTTTACGGCAGAAAGCAGAGCTCAAACGGGATATTGATGCTGATAAAGAGCGAGAGAGACGAAAGAGACAACGCGAAGAAGAGAGGAAGCGTCAAGAAGCCGAGCTACGACGGCAAAACCTTGCTGCTACGATAATTCAGGCACTAATTCGCTCATTTGTTGTGCGTCAGTCCGGAAAGGCCTACATGAAGCTAGTGAGGCAAACTCAAGCTGCTCGAGCACAGAGGAAGAAGGACGATCAAGTGCGTGCATCCATCGTATACAAGCTGAAGGCTGCATTTGGTGTATCACCATCGCTGAAGTCGGACACAAAACAAGAGATTGCGGCTCGAAGACAGCGATTTGATGACATTAAACGCACCCTGTTCCTACAGCGAAGATCAAACGATAAATCTAGCCAGAGGAAGCGCTGGAGCAAGAGGCAAAAGGCTCGGGTACTAGAGGCTACCAGAACTTGGTGCGACTACGACGCCCAAGTGAAGATCCTGAAGGGCGAGTGGAAAAATTGTGTGGGATCGATCGTGTCAACACAGAACTTGATGCTTACTGGGAGCGTGCTGGTTTTCGTCCCTCTTGCCAATCGGTCAGCGGTGGTTCGTTGGGAGGATATCGAGTCCTACGACGAAGACGAGGCTTTACGGCAGCCATACGAACCGCCAGGACGATTAGCACTCAACAGCACGAAGGACTTTCACATCAAGCTCTCAAGAATCTTGCAGAATGCTGTCCGCAAGGCGCGCCTGCTTTATCTACAAACAATCGAGTTTAACCGAATCATGCAATACGCTTGGGTTGTTGAGTACGACAAACGCGAACAAAAGGTGGAGTACTGGAACGTGGTTTTCAATAGACGCGTTGCAACACCTCCCAAGGCGATGCAGTTGATCGAGCGCATGGAGCCAGAGGATCGAGAGAAATTGGAGAAGCGAGTGGAGCTGGCAAGAAGCAAACTGGTTGCATTGCTGAACCCGTTCCAGCCCAAGGACAAACCCAAACTGGCATTCCGACGGAACGGCATAGTGTTTGTGCCTAGTGGAGTGATTGTAGCCGACAGCAACTCTGCCCTGGCGTCTTTGAAGGACGCGATGGAGGCCATCGACGGCGCTCGCTTCTGGCACGACAAGGTGGTTCCAAATCGGCAATTTGGAGGCAAGAAGGCGCATAAATTCCTCTCTGCGTCGCCGTCCACCGCGTGTTGGTCCCTGGTGAAGCTCTTCAACTGGATGGATCTGCACGAGGACGGCGGGTTCGAGCCCCACGCCAAGAAGCTGCTGAATCTGAGCGAGGAGCTGCAGATTTACGTGGTGAGAGAGGTGAGCGAGCGCTTCGAGAGCTCCGGAGACGTGAAACTCGCGCACGACAAGCTGCTGCAGCTCATGAACCTCGACGACGCCACGTTGCAATTGCTCGTGACCAAGGACCAGCGCCATGCCGACGAGGAAGTCGCTCGGCAGGCGCAACCTTGAGCTGCGAAAAAAGGCAACTTCCACTTGGGATCAGACAGCCCAAGCCCAGATCAGATGGATGTTGCTCCAAGTGTGAGAGCTATTGATTGGTGTGAAATCCAGTCACTTTTTAAGCGCGCTTAAATTCGTTAAAACTGCCGTTGGCTCGGTTCGTCCCTGGAATTTAAGCGCGTTGCCTCACCTGAATGTCGCGGGAAGGTCGCAGCAGGCGCCTCGACCTGGGTCGTGCCCAGCCAGCCAACCAGTGGCTCGCCGCGCCGCCTTCATTTGCCTCGCCCACGCAACAAAAGGGAAGTTCGAAGCTAACGCATCAACTAGGAAACAATGGGTAAGCTTGGAGCTCTACGCTGGCCAGGGCGGGCAATGCACCCGGACAGGAAGACGCAGGCAGGCAGGACGAGAGGACACGCGACAGACGCGCGCTCAGAATTCAGCGACTCGGACTTTTAGGACCAACGGACGCGTTAAAAGGAGCCTGCAGCCGCCTCCTGCTCGCGTCTTCCGTCTCCACACGCTGCCGTTGCCATGGCCAGCTCTTCAGACGTTTAGGAATACACAGACAGAAGCTGACAGATCTGTTTGTTGGTTGTGTACAGTCCAGATCAAGGCGCACGAGCTCCGCACCCAGAGCAAGACTGAGCTGCTCCGTCAGCTGGACGACTACCAGCAGGAGCTGGCCCAGCTCCGTGTGGCTAAGGTCATCGGCGGCGCCGCCTCCAAGCTCAGCAAGATCCGCGTGGTCCGCAAGTCGATCGCCCGCGTGCTGACGGTGTACAACCAGAACCAGAAGGCCAAGCTCCGTGCCGCTCTGGGCAGCAAGAAGCACGTGCCCCTGGACCTGCGCCGCAAGCAGACGCGCGCCATCCGCCGTCAGCTTTCCAAGCACGAGAAGTCGCTCAAGACCCTCAAGCAGCAGAAGAAGGAGGCCTACTTCCCCAAGCGCCGCTACGCTCTTAAGGCGTAAGCTGCCAGTTGCTGGGCGTGCGTCGGACTAAATACACCCTCCTAAGCTTCCCGCCATGTTTCGACACGGCGTTGATCAACTGTGGGTCTTGTGCTTTTTACGTTGGTTTTGGATGGACTTCTTGCTGTGCATGTTACTCCTCAGTGACCTCCCAGTTGAACGACTCATCGTCCTCTTCCGAGTTGGAGTCCGACACGATGTCGAAGCTGCTGGTCTCGGTCTCAGCAACATCTTTTTGCTCTTGGTCCTCTGCGCTTTCTCGGTGTGACGGAGGTGCATCGTCGCTTTGCTCGACAAGCTGCGTTGCGTCCGGGTCTTCAGCATTGCTTTGCTGTGTTGATCGCAGTGTACACGCCGGGTCAACTGCTGGTAGGGCTGCGAGTGCTAGATCGCTTAGCAACTCGTCATGGATGGCAAAGTCGTCTGAAGCTGCATCTCGCGAAGACTCCTCGTCTTCAACAATTTCCACGCCGCTTTCCTGCAGTGCTCGCAGTGAATGTCTTGTTAAACCAAACGGCTCGATCTGAAGGGTACAGCACGGTACACACCTTGACAGTGAACGGCTGAACTACAAACCCAGCAACGGATGACTTGACGATTGTGATCGCGCGATGCAAAGCATGGCGCTCCATGATGAACTGTAGCACAGACATGAACATTAGCGATGCTATAATCGCCATGACCATTGCAATCACTGACCCTTGTGGTAACGGAGTGAGCCCAAAGATCACCAAGTAGCGGCTTGGTGTAGAGTCCACCTTCAATGAACCATCAACTCGTCAAATTTCACAACACAGATCGCCAACCGATTAAAAGCGGCATTCATACCCTCCCCTTCAACAATGGTTGCTCGATTTGTGACGGCAACGAAAGCCTGGTATGTGTCGGCGAATAACCTGGTGACAACGGCAAAGATAAATTCTCTCAGAGAAAGCAGCAGTAGAAGTAAACAGAGTTTGACTGGCGCACTTCAAGTCCCTTGCTATCCGCAGCACGTGATGTTGTCGCTGTGCGTGGGTTGAATCATCGGGCTAAGCACGGCAGACAAAATATTCCAGCACTATGAGCGCAAAACCGACAGAAACTTCAAAAAATGATCTTCTCCGCTCACCTTTTGGAAAAGTGTGGTGACGCTATCAATAATGAGAAGCTTCACCTTGAGTGTGTGCATGGCGTCCTCCATTTCTTTCAGCCTGTGTATGCAAGCGGCATCAGATAACGCAGATCTTCTTACCGTGAGCAAACAGACTTACTTGGTAAAACAGGTCGCGATGGTGTCAACTCTCACGACTCGAATACGCTTAATAACAGTAGCAGCTAAACTGTTAATGTCCTCTTCTTGCGTGGCATGCGTTAGTCGAATCCTTGCAACGGTAATCTGCAGCAAGCTACCAGCAGAAACAACCTTTTCAACAACGAAAAGACTACTACAAAGCAGTACTTTATGCAAACCAACCGTTTGGCGCTAAAGTTGTGCTCAGCATCAAAATACATGACGCCATTGTCCGGATAGTCCATTGCACACACCACTGCAAGTGTCATCGCGACTTGGCTCTTGCCGATACCAGACGTGCCCACAAACTACAGCAAATACTCCGTCAGCAGCTGCAATAAGCTCAGCACTGCAACAAATACAAACCTCTGATAGTGCTCGACAATGTAACCCTCCATTCAGAGCCTGATCAATGTTTGTGAGTCCAGTCCGTAGGAACGTCGGGTGGTTGGCGCTTTCCAGAAAGAGGTCGAAGGCCTGAAAGTTCACACACACCCAGAGTTGGTTAGAAGTCACTCATTGCAGTATCACCATTACGATAACCATTGTAGTACCGAGCGACCCCTTGGTGCCAGTCGAATCGAGAGTTTTGCAATCAATTCCTGATACAGTTGACAGTCTCAATTTGAGAGAATGATACATCCACCAAAACTGGAATTGCTAGCCAACCAGACCTCCGTCTCGCGAACCGACATGTCCACAGCATGGGCGACATCCCACAGAGGGCGCTGCAGCAATTGGCGTTGCGTGGTGATGCCGCTAGAGCGAAATAACGCCCGCCGACGCTCGTCCACATTCTCCCGAGCCAACACTCGCTGCAACATTTACTATTGGCTACTGCCACAATAGGATACAATTATGAGTACACACGTTACACATGCTGACACAATACAAAGAGTAAGTCATGTTGAAGTTGTACTTTTGATTGGCATGAAATGCACACGCACGACTTGCCATGCATTAACTATGCATTAATAAAGTGAACTCAAAGAAGAACTTGCCTTCTGTGACCTCTTGAGGGTCTACGCCACATTGGAAATGGATCCGTATCCTTGAACTTGTGCCGTCCGGGAGCTCTTTCTCGCTGCGAGCTTGGCACGCATCGGGTCTTGGATGAGAGCAGTGAACTGGTTGATCTCCGGCAACATGTGCTCTTGCACCGTAGTCGTGTTGGACCGAGATAGTCGCCCTTGGTGGAAGGAGAATGCCTTGGTGATCTCTGGCTTTGACTCTACCGGCAACTGGCACCAGTACCCGCCAGTAAAGCAGAGGCTTGCACCACCAGTGATGAAGTAGTATTGGCTTCGAATCAGCACCGTGAGCTCCTCCTCAATCTGCAGCAGTCTCTCTTCCAGGTCGATGTCGTTCGCGTCCAGTCCAAAGGGGCATTCGATCTCCATTGCGATTTCATCGGCCATGAAGAGAAAAGTTCCCCATAAGAACACCCAAATCGGCGTGTACAGTCCCGAGTTCGGTACGATGACGAAAGTGTACAGCAGCATGTAGGCGACCAGCAGGAACTGAAGGTACTGCATGTAGTTGAATGGGATCGGAACGTTGGCGATGTGGAACACTGTCGTGTACAGGTTCGGTAGTTGGGAAATCTTCCCTTGTAAGCTGCTGGCATTGCCTGGCGTTAGATGGTCGCACTTGGTAGCCACCTGCACCAGTCGCTTCAGCCAGAGTTCCGTGATGGTTGCCCGCAGTTTGTGAGGAGTGCAACGCACTAGGTCACAAAAGGAGTCCACGTCCTTGTTCGGCGTCTTGTGCTCCGAGCCGCACGCATACAGTTCGTCGTACTCGGCATCTGTCAAGACGCCAGTGTCCTTGAGTTTGTCAATGCCATCTCGTCCACGGCAGTCGTGGAACACGATGGCAATGTACAGAAACACCAGACGACGCAGCTCCGTGAAGAACGTGCACTTCTCCAGTAAATCTCGTGAAATGGGCTGCAGTCCGTTGAGCTCGCGGTGTTTGCACTCCTCTCTCTCCTTCAATGGGATGTGAACGTGCTTGGTATCAGGTTGCGTCTCCGTTTCAAGCTTCTCCTTTTCCTCCTTGATAGTTGTGCTCACATAGGCGCAACCAGAGCTGACGATGTCTCTCGCCGCCTCCGAGAGCGCCCCAATGGCCACCATCCCCGACCTCCATTGCGTGAAAGCCGAGTTCAACCGGAACGAGATGATGAGACCCAGGAACGTGTTGAACACGGTGAGCGAGTCGGCGAACGCGATGGATTTGCGGGTTGACACGACGAACGGGTGGAAGTGGTCCGCGAGTGCGATGCCCAATGCAATGAGTGCCATGAACAGCGCTCGCAACGGAGCTTGGCCACTCAGCGCCGATCCGTGCCAGCGCAAGAGGATTTCCCGCAAACTCGACGCTTCGTAGTAGATCATCGCGGCTTGAGGATGGGACGGGCAATTGCAGAATGGGAGATCTTCGACAAAGGCCCCCAAGGCGATGGGTACAGGACACCGGCATTGACTAACTCAGAAAAAGATTGCTTCAAGTACGTGTTCTACAGAACGTTTTTGTAGCGAAGGATGTGTAGACAAGGAGCAACAATGCCAGTGTTGTAAATTACGACAGTTGACAGCACGTGGCATCCCTTGTATGGGCAAAAGCTATCGTCATGCATGAGCGATACAAAAGTTTTGGCTAACGTTAGTTTAACATGACCGCTGTGACTTCACCTTCGCTACTTCAACAGCTACTTGTATCTGGTCGGAGCAAGGAGTATGCAAATCTAATGGAGAGTCTTATTGTTGTCTATCTCTTATCTACGAAAGCGGCCCCGACCTGCAGGGTTCGACAGCTTCAGGTCACCAACGCCACGTTTCTTCCGCCGCTTATTGTTGCCGAACGCGGCGTCTCCGTCGTCGGCGTTGCCAGCCTCGCGCTCCCGAGCTCGCTGCTGTTTCAGCAAGTCAGCCTGGGGAACGAACGACATCTCTCGCGGATGTAGCCTCCACCACTGGTCTCCTCCTTCTTGAACGCACTGCGCTCCTTCTCCGTCACGCGCTGCATTTTCAAGCGCTCCGAAAGCGGCAGCTTGGCCAGCTGCTTCTTCCCACGCTGTGCAGCACGGTCACTTGATGATCCGAATGACATGAGGTCGCCGACCTTCTCGCCTTCTGCGATCTCGTAAAACTTGGGTGCCGGATCAAAACTAATTGACAAAAGAATATCTTAGCCTCGTGTGTATTCACGAAAATGTACGTGGCAAGTTGCAAAACCCTGACTACATTCATTTCCTTCGTGCTGATACCAATACTAGGGGCCTTGACGGGTAAGGAAGATCGTCTTCGCCATTTCAAAAAGAAACTTCCTCACTTCCAGTATTCAGTGACTCGGTTCACCACTTCAAGACGTCCCAGCTCTCAACTCCTTCAATGGCCACGCGCCTCACCTTGTCGGTTTCCTTGCCCTGCAACCACCCGTAATGAAGTAAATTTCCTTGACCAGTCACCGTGGAAAATTCAAAAGTACACAGACTTTGTTTCTCAACGACGAAGAAAATATCCAGCATCTTCACCTCCGACATCGCTTCCACAAGTGATGTTAAGAGCACCGAGAAAAACTCGATACGGAAACTGTGCCGATCACTTTTTGTCAGCTGAACAAAACGAACAAGCTTTTCATCTTGATCAATGTAGACGGCATCATACCCGCCTTGATTGAACTGTTTTGGTTTCAGCCAGCACTTCGTCGGTAGTTTTGGCAGCTTCTTTCTGTTCGTTCTGGTGCCAACATCAACCGTTACTATATCGCATCTTGGGAACTTAATCTCAGTCTCGCCTTCGTACACACTAACTCCGTTTCCACGAATACAAGCGAAAAAGTACATCTCCAGAATCCAGCCTTCCATCGCCGCGTTGGAGTCTTTTCTTAAAATGGAGGCGAATCGTTTAATCAGTTCACCGCCACCAAGAATGGTTAGAGAGGAAGCAGCATAGCGGCTGATAAGACCTCTTGTGTCTCCAAATTGACCGTAAAGTCGATTGATCATGCGTGCAGAACGACCCCCCAGGCTACCGGCTGCGGATGCCTGAACGTTGTCAACAGCTTCCACAGCTTCATCCAGGGATTTTATTACTGTTGCTGTCGGGAAGCCAAACATGTACCTAGCACTCCCGCCTGCAAAGTAGTATTTCGACAGTAACAGTGACTCACGCAAATCTTTTAACGAAACATCACCAGGCATACTTCCATCAAATGCATCCAGGTGGCCTTGAACTGCCTGAAAAAGGGTTTCATCTTGGATTGCCGCGACATACTCTTCCCATGTCCATGATGAGACTAAAAACTCTTGGATCTTCAAATCTCTGTCATCATCCGGCTTAACTTTCTCGCGAGTGGACATTGAGTTAACAATCACTAGCCGGCATGTACTCCAGCGGTTTCTGAGCCACCCCGTGCACAAACGAACTTTATCGCCATCCTCGCCTGTAACTCCATCAAGAAATACGATATGCTGCTTTGCGTCATCGACTTCTTTCAAAATTTGATCCAGTGTTTCCAGCGCGTTCCTTTCTTCCACCTTGGTAATTTTTTTCTTGTTCCCTTCCAACCGAACACACGTTGGAGGTGCATCCCGATACAAGTGTATCCATGTAACTATCCATGCGCTAGCCCGAACAAGCGCCAAAGCAAACGCGGCAGCGGTCGTGGATTTACCGGACCCAGGTGGCCCTAAAATGTATCCAGTCTTTCCTTCATGCACCACTTCATCTTGCAAGAAGCGAACTAACTTGGTAGCATCATCGCGACAGAACAAAACCAAATTCTCGTCGGACTCACAAATACCAAACCCAGCAATAGTGGTTGAATCTATCTGCCACACTCGACATTCTTCACCGAGCGGTAGGGTGGAAGCAGCTGGTTCAAATGTCAGTGTCTTTTGCCACAATAATTTCACCCGCTTGCTTGGTTGAGACGGAACTTTTACAACCAACGCACTCGTAGCGGAAGCTCCATACCTCATAATTTGTGTATGCTCAATCAAGGCGTCACTCGAGTCCTTGTTCGCATAAACAACTAAATCGTTTGGCATGTATCCGGTAAGAATCTCGCGACACGAACCTAAAACTTCTCGTTTGAGGTCGTTAATGCTGTTTGAACCAGTAAGTCGGACTGACGCTGCTCGAGTGTTCGTGAAATCGATGCCAGCATCAGCACCAGCAAGCTCGAAAAAGACATCTCTCTCCCTTGGCGGTAAAGATACCTCCACAATGAGCACATTGTCCTCGTCGTTTCCAAGACCAAGAAGTTGAGTTGTGGAAGTTAGCTGTCGCCGCTCTTCCTTTTCGTATTCTGCCTGATTCCTGTATACCTTCATCTGCATTAGCATGACATTCGTTGGAATGTCTTTGGGTGGAGCATATCCGGCGAGAATCGCTTGACACAGGACCAACGCGGACTGCTTGATGTCGTTAATAGTGTTGAAATCAGTAAGTCGGACTGATGAGTCAGCAAAATCCATGCCAGCATCAGCTCCAGCTCCAGCTCCAGCTAGCTTGAAATAGACATCTCTCGGTAGAGCTATCTCCACGATGAGCGCATTGGGCTCGTCCTTGCCAAGACCAAGAAGTTGAGTTGTGGAAGTTAGCTGTCGCCGCTCTTCCTTTTCGTATTCTGCCTGATTCCTGTATACCTTCATCTGCATTAGCATGACATTCGTTGGAATGTCTTTGGGTGGAGCATATCCGGCGAGAATCGCTTGACACAGGACCAACGCGGACTGCTTGATGTCGTTAATAGTGTTGAAATCAGTAAGTCGGACTGATGAGTCAGCAAAATCCATGCCAGCATCAGCTCCAGCTCCAGCTCCAGCTAGCTTGAAATAGACATCTCTCGGTAGAGCTATCTCCACGATGAGCGCATTGGGCTCGTCGTTTCCAAGACCAAGAAGTTGAGTTGTGGAAGTTAGCTGTCGCCGCTCTTCCTTTTCGTATTCTGCCTGATTCCTGTATACCTTCATCTGCATTAGCATGACATTCGTTGGAATGTCTTTGGGTGGAGCATATCCGGCGAGAATCGCTTGACACAGGACCAACGCGGACTGCTTGATGTCGTTAATAGTGTTGAAATCAGTAAGTCGGACTGATGAGTCAGCAAAATCCATGCCAGCATCAGCTCCAGCTCCAGCTCCAGCTAGCTTGAAATAGACATCTCTCGGTAGAGCTATCTCCACGATGAGCGCATTGGGCTCGTCCTTGCCAAGATTTTGGAGTTGTTCTGCCGTGGATAGCGCTCGCTTCCGTGCTTGATAGTCGTTCCTGTTCTTGTATACCATCATCTGCATTGTCGTGACATTAGCTAGAACGTCTTTGCGCGGCCTCTGATGATCGTCAACAACATCCAGAATCTTTAGGCAGAGGTCAGCTATGTCGTCAACACCATCGGCTCGATCCACGCAAGCTAGCTGCGTCTGAGGGATCTGCTGACGGCTTGCAGCATCGAATAGCTTAAACCACACTTTCTTCACCATCGGCAAATTTTGGAGTGAAGACCACGCAAAGTGCGAAGTCTCGAAAAAGGCAGACATTTTTCTGCTAGTCACTGATAGTGATGTTTTACGAGTAAGTAGAACGCTAAGCACTGAACTATTAAAGCCCGGGCGTTGGGAAACTAGTTGGCATAGACATCGTTGCTACATTTGACTGCATATGTCACCCGGCAAATGGTATCGGCACGCATTAGCGATACAAAAGTTTTGGCTAACGTTAGTTTAACATGACCGCTGTGACTTCACCTTCGCTACTTCAACAGCTACTTGTATCTGGTCGGAGCAAGGAGTATGCAAATCTAATGGAGAGTCTTATTGTTGTCTATCTCTTATCTACGAAAGCGGCCCCGACCTGCAGGGTTCGACAGCTTCAGGTCACCAACGCCACGTTTCTTCCGCCGCTTATTGTTGCCGAACGCGGCGTCTCCGTCGTCGGCGTTGCCAGCCTCGCGCTCCCGAGCTCGCTGCTGTTTCAGCAAGTCAGCCTGGGGAACGAACGACATCTCTCGCGGATGTAGCCTCCACCACTGGTCTCCTCCTTCTTGAACGCACTGCGCTCCTTCTCCGTCACGCGCTGCATTTTCAAGCGCTCCGAAAGCGGCAGCTTGGCCAGCTGCTTCTTCCCACGCTGTGCAGCACGGTCACTTGATGATCCGAATGACATGAGGTCGCCGACCTTCTCGCCTTCTGCGATCTCGTAAAACTTGGGTGCCGGATCAAAACTAATTGACAAAAGAATATCTTAGCCTCGTGTGTATTCACGAAAATGTACGTGGCAAGTTGCAAAACCCTGACTACATTCATTTCCTTCGTGCTGATACCAATACTAGGGGCCTTGACGGGTAAGGAAGATCGTCTTCGCCATTTCAAAAAGAAACTTCCTCACTTCCAGTATTCAGTGACTCGGTTCACCACTTCAAGACGTCCCAGCTCTCAACTCCTTCAATGGCCACGCGCCTCACCTTGTCGGTTTCCTTGCCCTGCAACCACCCGTAATGAAGTAAATTTCCTTGACCAGTCACCGTGGAAAATTCAAAAGTACACAGACTTTGTTTCTCAACGACGAAGAAAATATCCAGCATCTTCACCTCCGACATCGCTTCCACAAGTGATGTTAAGAGCACCGAGAAAAACTCGATACGGAAACTGTGCCGATCACTTTTTGTCAGCTGAACAAAACGAACAAGCTTTTCATCTTGATCAATGTAGACGGCATCATACCCGCCTTGATTGAACTGTTTTGGTTTCAGCCAGCACTTCGTCGGTAGTTTTGGCAGCTTCTTTCTGTTCGTTCTGGTGCCAACATCAACCGTTACTATATCGCATCTTGGGAACTTAATCTCAGTCTCGCCTTCGTACACACTAACTCCGTTTCCACGAATACAAGCGAAAAAGTACATCTCCAGAATCCAGCCTTCCATCGCCGCGTTGGAGTCTTTTCTTAAAATGGAGGCGAATCGTTTAATCAGTTCACCGCCACCAAGAATGGTTAGAGAGGAAGCAGCATAGCGGCTGATAAGACCTCTTGTGTCTCCAAATTGACCGTAAAGTCGATTGATCATGCGTGCAGAACGACCCCCCAGGCTACCGGCTGCGGATGCCTGAACGTTGTCAACAGCTTCCACAGCTTCATCCAGGGATTTTATTACTGTTGCTGTCGGGAAGCCAAACATGTACCTAGCACTCCCGCCTGCAAAGTAGTATTTCGACAGTAACAGTGACTCACGCAAATCTTTTAACGAAACATCACCAGGCATACTTCCATCAAATGCATCCAGGTGGCCTTGAACTGCCTGAAAAAGGGTTTCATCTTGGATTGCCGCGACATACTCTTCCCATGTCCATGATGAGACTAAAAACTCTTGGATCTTCAAATCTCTGTCATCATCCGGCTTAACTTTCTCGCGAGTGGACATTGAGTTAACAATCACTAGCCGGCATGTACTCCAGCGGTTTCTGAGCCACCCCGTGCACAAACGAACTTTATCGCCATCCTCGCCTGTAACTCCATCAAGAAATACGATATGCTGCTTTGCGTCATCGACTTCTTTCAAAATTTGATCCAGTGTTTCCAGCGCGTTCCTTTCTTCCACCTTGGTAATTTTTTCTTGTTCCCTTCCAACCGAACACACGTTGGAGGTGCATCCCGATACAAGTGTATCCATGTAACTATCCATGCGCTAGCCCGAACAAGCGCCAAAGCAAACGCGGGCAGCGGTCGTGGATTTACCGGACCCAGGTGGCCCTAAAATGTATCCAGTCTTTCCTTCATGCACCACTTCATCTTGCAAGAAGCGAACTAACTTGGTAGCATCATCGCGACAGAACAAAACCAAATTCTCGTCGGACTCACAAATACCAAACCCAGCAATAGTGGTTGAATCTATCTGCCACACTCGACATTCTTCACCGAGCGGTAGGGTGGAAGCAGCTGGTTCAAATGTCAGTGTCTTTTGCCACAATAATTTCACCCGCTTGCTTGGTTGAGACGGAACTTTTACAACCAACGCACTCGTAGCGGAAGCTCCATACCTCATAATTTGTGTATGCTCAATCAAGGCGTCACTCGAGTCCTTGTTCGCATAAACAACTAAATCGTTTGGCATGTATCCGGTAAGAATCTCGCGACACGAACCTAAAACTTCTCGTTTGAGGTCGTTAATGCTGTTTGAACCAGTAAGTCGGACTGACGCTGCTCGAGTGTTCGTGAAATCGATGCCAGCATCAGCACCAGCAAGCTCGAAAAAGACATCTCTCTCCCTTGGCGGTAAAGATACCTCCACAATGAGCACATTGTCCTCGTCGTTTCCAAGACCAAGAAGTTGAGTTGTGGAAGTTAGCTGTCGCCGCTCTTCCTTTTCGTATTCTGCCTGATTCCTGTATACCTTCATCTGCATTAGCATGACATTCGTTGGAATGTCTTTGGGTGGAGCATATCCGGCGAGAATCGCTTGACACAGGACCAACGCGGACTGCTTGATGTCGTTAATAGTGTTGAAATCAGTAAGTCGGACTGATGAGTCAGCAAAATCCATGCCAGCATCAGCTCCAGCTCCAGCTCCAGCTAGCTTGAAATAGACATCTCTCGGTAGAGCTATCTCCACGATGAGCGCATTGGGCTCGTCCTTGCCAAGATTTTGGAGTTGTTCTGCCGTGGATAGCGCTCGCTTCCGTGCTTGATAGTCGTTCCTGTTCTTGTATACCATCATCTGCATTGTCGTGACATTAGCTAGAACGTCTTTGCGCGGCCTCTGATGATCGTCAACAACATCCAGAATCTTTAGGCAGAGGTCAGCTATGTCGTCAACACCATCGGCTCGATCCACGCAAGCTAGCTGCGTCTGAGGGATCTGCTGACGGCTTGCAGCATCGAATAGCTTAAACCACACTTTCTTCACCATCGGCAAATTTTGGAGTGAAGACCACGCAAAGTGCGAAGTCTCGAAAAAGGCAGACATTTTTCTGCTAGTCACTGATAGTGATGTTTTACGAGTAAGTAGAACGCTAAGCACTGAACTATTAAAGCCCGGGCGTTGGGAAACTAGTTGGCATAGACATCGTTGCTACATTTGACTGCATATGTCACCCGGCAAATGGTATCGGCACGCATTAGCGATACAAAAGTTTTGGCTAACGTTAGTTTAACATGACCGCTGTGACTTCACCTTCGCTACTTCAACAGCTACTTGTATCTGGTCGGAGCAAGGAGTATGCAAATCTAATGGAGAGTCTTATTGTTGTCTATCTCTTATCTACGAAAGCGGCCCCGACCTGCAGGGTTCGACAGCTTCAGGTCACCAACGCCACGTTTCTTCCGCCGCTTATTGTTGCCGAACGCGGCGTCTCCGTCGTCGGCGTTGCCAGCCTCGCGCTCCCGAGCTCGCTGCTGTTTCAGCAAGTCAGCCTGGGGAACGAACGACATCTCTCGCGGATGTAGCCTCCACCACTGGTCTCCTCCTTCTTGAACGCACTGCGCTCCTTCTCCGTCACGCGCTGCATTTTCAAGCGCTCCGAAAGCGGCAGCTTGGCCAGCTGCTTCTTCCCACGCTGTGCAGCACGGTCACTTGATGATCCGAATGACATGAGGTCGCCGACCTTCTCGCCTTCTGCGATCTCGTAAAACTTGGGTGCCGGATCAAAACTAATTGACAAAAGAATATCTTAGCCTCGTGTGTATTCACGAAAATGTACGTGGCAAGTTGCAAAACCCTGACTACATTCATTTCCTTCGTGCTGATACCAATACTAGGGGCCTTGACGGGTAAGGAAGATCGTCTTCGCCATTTCAAAAAGAAACTTCCTCACTTCCAGTATTCAGTGACTCGGTTCACCACTTCAAGACGTCCCAGCTCTCAACTCCTTCAATGGCCACGCGCCTCACCTTGTCGGTTTCCTTGCCCTGCAACCACCCGTAATGAAGTAAATTTCCTTGACCAGTCACCGTGGAAAATTCAAAAGTACACAGACTTTGTTTCTCAACGACGAAGAAAATATCCAGCATCTTCACCTCCGACATCGCTTCCACAAGTGATGTTAAGAGCACCGAGAAAAACTCGATACGGAAACTGTGCCGATCACTTTTTGTCAGCTGAACAAAACGAACAAGCTTTTCATCTTGATCAATGTAGACGGCATCATACCCGCCTTGATTGAACTGTTTT
This sequence comes from Phytophthora sansomeana, assembly GCA_032158285.1. Lineage (NCBI taxonomy): Eukaryota > Oomycota > Peronosporomycetes > Peronosporales > Peronosporaceae > Phytophthora > Phytophthora sansomeana. The sequence continues at coordinate 1,299,759 of JAPDHH010000202.1, forward strand.
GGTTTCAGCCAGCACTTCGTCGGTAGTTTTGGCAGCTTCTTTCTGTTCGTTCTGGTGCCAACATCAACCGTTACTATATCGCATCTTGGGAACTTAATCTCAGTCTCGCCTTCGTACACACTAACTCCGTTTCCACGAATACAAGCGAAAAAGTACATCTCCAGAATCCAGCCTTCCATCGCCGCGTTGGAGTCTTTTCTTAAAATGGAGGCGAATCGTTTAATCAGTTCACCGCCACCAAGAATGGTTAGAGAGGAAGCAGCATAGCGGCTGATAAGACCTCTTGTGTCTCCAAATTGACCGTAAAGTCGATTGATCATGCGTGCAGAACGACCCCCCAGGCTACCGGCTGCGGATGCCTGAACGTTGTCAACAGCTTCCACAGCTTCATCCAGGGATTTTATTACTGTTGCTGTCGGGAAGCCAAACATGTACCTAGCACTCCCGCCTGCAAAGTAGTATTTCGACAGTAACAGTGACTCACGCAAATCTTTTAACGAAACATCACCAGGCATACTTCCATCAAATGCATCCAGGTGGCCTTGAACTGCCTGAAAAAGGGTTTCATCTTGGATTGCCGCGACATACTCTTCCCATGTCCATGATGAGACTAAAAACTCTTGGATCTTCAAATCTCTGTCATCATCCGGCTTAACTTTCTCGCGAGTGGACATTGAGTTAACAATCACTAGCCGGCATGTACTCCAGCGGTTTCTGAGCCACCCCGTGCACAAACGAACTTTATCGCCATCCTCGCCTGTAACTCCATCAAGAAATACGATATGCTGCTTTGCGTCATCGACTTCTTTCAAAATTTGATCCAGTGTTTCCAGCGCGTTCCTTTCTTCCACCTTGGTAATTTTTTTCTTGTTCCCTTCCAACCGAACACACGTTGGAGGTGCATCCCGATACAAGTGTATCCATGTAACTATCCATGCGCTAGCCCGAACAAGCGCCAAAGCAAACGCGGCAGCGGTCGTGGATTTACCGGACCCAGGTGGCCCTAAAATGTATCCAGTCTTTCCTTCATGCACCACTTCATCTTGCAAGAAGCGAACTAACTTGGTAGCATCATCGCGACAGAACAAAACCAAATTCTCGTCGGACTCACAAATACCAAACCCAGCAATAGTGGTTGAATCTATCTGCCACACTCGACATTCTTCACCGAGCGGTAGGGTGGAAGCAGCTGGTTCAAATGTCAGTGTCTTTTGCCACAATAATTTCACCCGCTTGCTTGGTTGAGACGGAACTTTTACAACCAACGCACTCGTAGCGGAAGCTCCATACCTCATAATTTGTGTATGCTCAATCAAGGCGTCACTCGAGTCCTTGTTCGCATAAACAACTAAATCGTTTGGCATGTATCCGGTAAGAATCTCGCGACACGAACCTAAAACTTCTCGTTTGAGGTCGTTAATGCTGTTTGAACCAGTAAGTCGGACTGACGCTGCTCGAGTGTTCGTGAAATCGATGCCAGCATCAGCACCAGCAAGCTCGAAAAAGACATCTCTCTCCCTTGGCGGTAAAGATACCTCCACAATGAGCACATTGTCCTCGTCGTTTCCAAGACCAAGAAGTTGAGTTGTGGAAGTTAGCTGTCGCCGCTCTTCCTTTTCGTATTCTGCCTGATTCCTGTATACCTTCATCTGCATTAGCATGACATTCGTTGGAATGTCTTTGGGTGGAGCATATCCGGCGAGAATCGCTTGACACAGGACCAACGCGGACTGCTTGATGTCGTTAATAGTGTTGAAATCAGTAAGTCGGACTGATGAGTCAGCAAAATCCATGCCAGCATCAGCTCCAGCTCCAGCTCCAGCTAGCTTGAAATAGACATCTCTCGGTAGAGCTATCTCCACGATGAGCGCATTGGGCTCGTCCTTGCCAAGATTTTGGAGTTGTTCTGCCGTGGATAGCGCTCGCTTCCGTGCTTGATAGTCGTTCCTGTTCTTGTATACCATCATCTGCATTGTCGTGACATTAGCTAGAACGTCTTTGCGCGGCCTCTGATGATCGTCAACAACATCCAGAATCTTTAGGCAGAGGTCAGCTATGTCGTCAACACCATCGGCTCGATCCACGCAAGCTAGCTGCGTCTGAGGGATCTGCTGACGGCTTGCAGCATCGAATAGCTTAAACCACACTTTCTTCACCATCGGCAAATTTTGGAGTGAAGACCACGCAAAGTGCGAAGTCTCGAAAAAGGCAGACATTTTTCTGCTAGTCACTGATAGTGATGTTTTACGAGTAAGTAGAACGCTAAGCACTGAACTATTAAAGCCCGGGCGTTGGGAAACTAGTTGGCATAGACATCGTTGCTACATTTGACTGCATATGTCACCCGGCAAATGGTATCGGCACGCATTAGCGATACAAAAGTTTTGGCTAACGTTAGTTTAACATGACCGCTGTGACTTCACCTTCGCTACTTCAACAGCTACTTGTATCTGGTCGGAGCAAGGAGTATGCAAATCTAATGGAGAGTCTTATTGTTGTCTATCTCTTATCTACGAAAGCGGCCCCGACCTGCAGGGTTCGACAGCTTCAGGTCACCAACGCCACGTTTCTTCCGCCGCTTATTGTTGCCGAACGCGGCGTCTCCGTCGTCGGCGTTGCCAGCCTCGCGCTCCCGAGCTCGCTGCTGTTTCAGCAAGTCAGCCTGGGGAACGAACGACATCTCTCGCGGATGTAGCCTCCACCACTGGTCTCCTCCTTCTTGAACGCACTGCGCTCCTTCTCCGTCACGCGCTGCATTTTCAAGCGCTCCGAAAGCGGCAGCTTGGCCAGCTGCTTCTTCCCACGCTGTGCAGCACGGTCACTTGATGATCCGAATGACATGAGGTCGCCGACCTTCTCGCCTTCTGCGATCTCGTAAAACTTGGGTGCCGGATCAAAACTAATTGACAAAAGAATATCTTAGCCTCGTGTGTATTCACGAAAATGTACGTGGCAAGTTGCAAAACCCTGACTACATTCATTTCCTTCGTGCTGATACCAATACTAGGGGCCTTGACGGGTAAGGAAGATCGTCTTCGCCATTTCAAAAAGAAACTTCCTCACTTCCAGTATTCAGTGACTCGGTTCACCACTTCAAGACGTCCCAGCTCTCAACTCCTTCAATGGCCACGCGCCTCACCTTGTCGGTTTCCTTGCCCTGCAACCACCCGTAATGAAGTAAATTTCCTTGACCAGTCACCGTGGAAAATTCAAAAGTACACAGACTTTGTTTCTCAACGACGAAGAAAATATCCAGCATCTTCACCTCCGACATCGCTTCCACAAGTGATGTTAAGAGCACCGAGAAAAACTCGATACGGAAACTGTGCCGATCACTTTTTGTCAGCTGAACAAAACGAACAAGCTTTTCATCTTGATCAATGTAGACGGCATCATACCCGCCTTGATTGAACTGTTTTGGTTTCAGCCAGCACTTCGTCGGTAGTTTTGGCAGCTTCTTTCTGTTCGTTCTGGTGCCAACATCAACCGTTACTATATCGCATCTTGGGAACTTAATCTCAGTCTCGCCTTCGTACACACTAACTCCGTTTCCACGAATACAAGCGAAAAAGTACATCTCCAGAATCCAGCCTTCCATCGCCGCGTTGGAGTCTTTTCTTAAAATGGAGGCGAATCGTTTAATCAGTTCACCGCCACCAAGAATGGTTAGAGAGGAAGCAGCATAGCGGCTGATAAGACCTCTTGTGTCTCCAAATTGACCGTAAAGTCGATTGATCATGCGTGCAGAACGACCCCCAGGCTACCGGCTGCGGATGCCTGAACGTTGTCAACAGCTTCCACAGCTTCATCCAGGGATTTTATTACTGTTGCTGTCGGGAAGCCAAACATGTACCTAGCACTCCCGCCTGCAAAGTAGTATTTCGACAGTAACAGTGACTCACGCAAATCTTTTAACGAAACATCACCAGGCATACTTCCATCAAATGCATCCAGGTGGCCTTGAACTGCCTGAAAAAGGGTTTCATCTTGGATTGCCGCGACATACTCTTCCCATGTCCATGATGAGACTAAAAACTCTTGGATCTTCAAATCTCTGTCATCATCCGGCTTAACTTTCTCGCGAGTGGACATTGAGTTAACAATCACTAGCCGGCATGTACTCCAGCGGTTTCTGAGCCACCCCGTGCACAAACGAACTTTATCGCCATCCTCGCCTGTAACTCCATCAAGAAATACGATATGCTGCTTTGCGTCATCGACTTCTTTCAAAATTTGATCCAGTGTTTCCAGCGCGTTCCTTTCTTCCACCTTGGTAATTTTTTTCTTGTTCCCTTCCAACCGAACACACGTTGGAGGTGCATCCCGATACAAGTGTATCCATGTAACTATCCATGCGCTAGCCCGAACAAGCGCCAAAGCAAACGCGGCAGCGGTCGTGGATTTACCGGACCCAGGTGGCCCTAAAATGTATCCAGTCTTTCCTTCATGCACCACTTCATCTTGCAAGAAGCGAACTAACTTGGTAGCATCATCGCGACAGAACAAAACCAAATTCTCGTCGGACTCACAAATACCAAACCCAGCAATAGTGGTTGAATCTATCTGCCACACTCGACATTCTTCACCGAGCGGTAGGGTGGAAGCAGCTGGTTCAAATGTCAGTGTCTTTTGCCACAATAATTTCACCCGCTTGCTTGGTTGAGACGGAACTTTTACAACCAACGCACTCGTAGCGGAAGCTCCATACCTCATAATTTGTGTATGCTCAATCAAGGCGTCACTCGAGTCCTTGTTCGCATAAACAACTAAATCGTTTGGCATGTATCCGGTAAGAATCTCGCGACACGAACCTAAAACTTCTCGTTTGAGGTCGTTAATGCTGTTTGAACCAGTAAGTCGGACTGACGCTGCTCGAGTGTTCGTGAAATCGATGCCAGCATCAGCACCAGCAAGCTCGAAAAAGACATCTCTCTCCCTTGGCGGTAAAGATACCTCCACAATGAGCACATTGTCCTCGTCGTTTCCAAGACCAAGAAGTTGAGTTGTGGAAGTTAGCTGTCGCCGCTCTTCCTTTTCGTATTCTGCCTGATTCCTGTATACCTTCATCTGCATTAGCATGACATTCGTTGGAATGTCTTTGGGTGGAGCATATCCGGCGAGAATCGCTTGACACAGGACCAACGCGGACTGCTTGATGTCGTTAATAGTGTTGAAATCAGTAAGTCGGACTGATGAGTCAGCAAAATCCATGCCAGCATCAGCTCCAGCTCCAGCTCCAGCTAGCTTGAAATAGACATCTCTCGGTAGAGCTATCTCCACGATGAGCGCATTGGGCTCGTCCTTGCCAAGATTTTGGAGTTGTTCTGCCGTGGATAGCGCTCGCTTCCGTGCTTGATAGTCGTTCCTGTTCTTGTATACCATCATCTGCATTGTCGTGACATTAGCTAGAACGTCTTTGCGCGGCCTCTGATGATCGTCAACAACATCCAGAATCTTTAGGCAGAGGTCAGCTATGTCGTCAACACCATCGGCTCGATCCACGCAAGCTAGCTGCGTCTGAGGGATCTGCTGACGGCTTGCAGCATCGAATAGCTTAAACCACACTTTCTTCACCATCGGCAAATTTTGGAGTGAAGACCACGCAAAGTGCGAAGTCTCGAAAAAGGCAGACATTTTTCTGCTAGTCACTGATAGTGATGTTTTACGAGTAAGTAGAACGCTAAGCACTGAACTATTAAAGCCCGGGCGTTGGGAAACTAGTTGGCATAGACATCGTTGCTACATTTGACTGCATATGTCACCCGGCAAATGGTATCGGCACGCATTAGCGATACAAAAGTTTTGGCTAACGTTAGTTTAACATGACCGCTGTGACTTCACCTTCGCTACTTCAACAGCTACTTGTATCTGGTCGGAGCAAGGAGTATGCAAATCTAATGGAGAGTCTTATTGTTGTCTATCTCTTATCTACGAAAGCGGCCCCGACCTGCAGGGTTCGACAGCTTCAGGTCACCAACGCCACGTTTCTTCCGCCGCTTATTGTTGCCGAACGCGGCGTCTCCGTCGTCGGCGTTGCCAGCCTCGCGCTCCCGAGCTCGCTGCTGTTTCAGCAAGTCAGCCTGGGGAACGAACGACATCTCTCGCGGATGTAGCCTCCACCACTGGTCTCCTCCTTCTTGAACGCACTGCGCTCCTTCTCCGTCACGCGCTGCATTTTCAAGCGCTCCGAAAGCGGCAGCTTGGCCAGCTGCTTCTTCCCACGCTGTGCAGCACGGTCACTTGATGATCCGAATGACATGAGGTCGCCGACCTTCTCGCCTTCTGCGATCTCGTAAAACTTGGGTGCCGGATCAAAACTAATTGACAAAAGAATATCTTAGCCTCGTGTGTATTCACGAAAATGTACGTGGCAAGTTGCAAAACCCTGACTACATTCATTTCCTTCGTGCTGATACCAATACTAGGGGCCTTGACGGGTAAGGAAGATCGTCTTCGCCATTTCAAAAAGAAACTTCCTCACTTCCAGTATTCAGTGACTCGGTTCACCACTTCAAGACGTCCCAGCTCTCAACTCCTTCAATGGCCACGCGCCTCACCTTGTCGGTTTCCTTGCCCTGCAACCACCCGTAATGAAGTAAATTTCCTTGACCAGTCACCGTGGAAAATTCAAAAGTACACAGACTTTGTTTCTCAACGACGAAGAAAATATCCAGCATCTTCACCTCCGACATCGCTTCCACAAGTGATGTTAAGAGCACCGAGAAAAACTCGATACGGAAACTGTGCCGATCACTTTTTGTCAGCTGAACAAAACGAACAAGCTTTTCATCTTGATCAATGTAGACGGCATCATACCCGCCTTGATTGAACTGTTTTGGTTTCAGCCAGCACTTCGTCGGTAGTTTTGGCAGCTTCTTTCTGTTCGTTCTGGTGCCAACATCAACCGTTACTATATCGCATCTTGGGAACTTAATCTCAGTCTCGCCTTCGTACACACTAACTCCGTTTCCACGAATACAAGCGAAAAAGTACATCTCCAGAATCCAGCCTTCCATCGCCGCGTTGGAGTCTTTTCTTAAAATGGAGGCGAATCGTTTAATCAGTTCACCGCCACCAAGAATGGTTAGAGAGGAAGCAGCATAGCGGCTGATAAGACCTCTTGTGTCTCCAAATTGACCGTAAAGTCGATTGATCATGCGTGCAGAACGACCCCCCAGGCTACCGGCTGCGGATGCCTGAACGTTGTCAACAGCTTCCACAGCTTCATCCAGGGATTTTATTACTGTTGCTGTCGGGAAGCCAAACATGTACCTAGCACTCCCGCCTGCAAAGTAGTATTTCGACAGTAACAGTGACTCACGCAAATCTTTTAACGAAACATCACCAGGCATACTTCCATCAAATGCATCCAGGTGGCCTTGAACTGCCTGAAAAAGGGTTTCATCTTGGATTGCCGCGACATACTCTTCCCATGTCCATGATGAGACTAAAAACTCTTGGATCTTCAAATCTCTGTCATCATCCGGCTTAACTTTCTCGCGAGTGGACATTGAGTTAACAATCACTAGCCGGCATGTACTCCAGCGGTTTCTGAGCCACCCCGTGCACAAACGAACTTTATCGCCATCCTCGCCTGTAACTCCATCAAGAAATACGATATGCTGCTTTGCGTCATCGACTTCTTTCAAAATTTGATCCAGTGTTTCCAGCGCGTTCCTTTCTTCCACCTTGGTAATTTTTTCTTGTTCCCTTCCAACCGAACACACGTTGGAGGTGCATCCCGATACAAGTGTATCCATGTAACTATCCATGCGCTAGCCCGAACAAGCGCCAAAGCAAACGCGGCAGCGGTCGTGGATTTACCGGACCCAGGTGGCCCTAAAATGTATCCAGTCTTTCCTTCATGCACCACTTCATCTTGCAAGAAGCGAACTAACTTGGTAGCATCATCGCGACAGAACAAAACCAAATTCTCGTCGGACTCACAAATACCAAACCCAGCAATAGTGGTTGAATCTATCTGCCACACTCGACATTCTTCACCGAGCGGTAGGGTGGAAGCAGCTGGTTCAAATGTCAGTGTCTTTTGCCACAATAATTTCACCCGCTTGCTTGGTTGAGACGGAACTTTTACAACCAACGCACTCGTAGCGGAAGCTCCATACCTCATAATTTGTGTATGCTCAATCAAGGCGTCACTCGAGTCCTTGTTCGCATAAACAACTAAATCGTTTGGCATGTATCCGGTAAGAATCTCGCGACACGAACCTAAAACTTCTCGTTTGAGGTCGTTAATGCTGTTTGAACCAGTAAGTCGGACTGACGCTGCTCGAGTGTTCGTGAAATCGATGCCAGCATCAGCACCAGCAAGCTCGAAAAAGACATCTCTCTCCCTTGGCGGTAAAGATACCTCCACAATGAGCACATTGTCCTCGTCGTTTCCAAGACCAAGAAGTTGAGTTGTGGAAGTTAGCTGTCGCCGCTCTTCCTTTTCGTATTCTGCCTGATTCCTGTATACCTTCATCTGCATTAGCATGACATTCGTTGGAATGTCTTTGGGTGGAGCATATCCGGCGAGAATCGCTTGACACAGGACCAACGCGGACTGCTTGATGTCGTTAATAGTGTTGAAATCAGTAAGTCGGACTGATGAGTCAGCAAAATCCATGCCAGCATCAGCTCCAGCTCCAGCTCCAGCTAGCTTGAAATAGACATCTCTCGGTAGAGCTATCTCCACGATGAGCGCATTGGGCTCGTCCTTGCCAAGATTTTGGAGTTGTTCTGCCGTGGATAGCGCTCGCTTCCGTGCTTGATAGTCGTTCCTGTTCTTGTATACCATCATCTGCATTGTCGTGACATTAGCTAGAACGTCTTTGCGCGGCCTCTGATGATCGTCAACAACATCCAGAATCTTTAGGCAGAGGTCAGCTATGTCGTCAACACCATCGGCTCGATCCACGCAAGCTAGCTGCGTCTGAGGGATCTGCTGACGGCTTGCAGCATCGAATAGCTTAAACCACACTTTCTTCACCATCGGCAAATTTTGGAGTGAAGACCACGCAAAGTGCGAAGTCTCGAAAAAGGCAGACATTTTTCTGCTAGTCACTGATAGTGATGTTTTACGAGTAAGTAGAACGCTAAGCACTGAACTATTAAAGCCCGGGCGTTGGGAAACTAGTTGGCATAGACATCGTTGCTACATTTGACTGCATATGTCACCCGGCAAATGGTATCGGCACGCATTAGCGATACAAAAGTTTTGGCTAACGTTAGTTTAACATGACCGCTGTGACTTCACCTTCGCTACTTCAACAGCTACTTGTATCTGGTCGGAGCAAGGAGTATGCAAATCTAATGGAGAGTCTTATTGTTGTCTATCTCTTATCTACGAAAGCGGCCCCGACCTGCAGGGTTCGACAGCTTCAGGTCACCAACGCCACGTTTCTTCCGCCGCTTATTGTTGCCGAACGCGGCGTCTCCGTCGTCGGCGTTGCCAGCCTCGCGCTCCCGAGCTCGCTGCTGTTTCAGCAAGTCAGCCTGGGGAACGAACGACATCTCTCGCGGATGTAGCCTCCACCACTGGTCTCCTCCTTCTTGAACGCACTGCGCTCCTTCTCCGTCACGCGCTGCATTTTCAAGCGCTCCGAAAGCGGCAGCTTGGCCAGCTGCTTCTTCCCACGCTGTGCAGCACGGTCACTTGATGATCCGAATGACATGAGGTCGCCGACCTTCTCGCCTTCTGCGATCTCGTAAAACTTGGGTGCCGGATCAAAACTAATTGACAAAAGAATATCTTAGCCTCGTGTGTATTCACGAAAATGTACGTGGCAAGTTGCAAAACCCTGACTACATTCATTTCCTTCGTGCTGATACCAATACTAGGGGCCTTGACGGGTAAGGAAGATCGTCTTCGCCATTTCAAAAAGAAACTTCCTCACTTCCAGTATTCAGTGACTCGGTTCACCACTTCAAGACGTCCCAGCTCTCAACTCCTTCAATGGCCACGCGCCTCACCTTGTCGGTTTCCTTGCCCTGCAACCACCCGTAATGAAGTAAATTTCCTTGACCAGTCACCGTGGAAAATTCAAAAGTACACAGACTTTGTTTCTCAACGACGAAGAAAATATCCAGCATCTTCACCTCCGACATCGCTTCCACAAGTGATGTTAAGAGCACCGAGAAAAACTCGATACGGAAACTGTGCCGATCACTTTTTGTCAGCTGAACAAAACGAACAAGCTTTTCATCTTGATCAATGTAGACGGCATCATACCCGCCTTGATTGAACTGTTTTGGTTTCAGCCAGCACTTCGTCGGTAGTTTTGGCAGCTTCTTTCTGTTCGTTCTGGTGCCAACATCAACCGTTACTATATCGCATCTTGGGAACTTAATCTCAGTCTCGCCTTCGTACACACTAACTCCGTTTCCACGAATACAAGCGAAAAAGTACATCTCCAGAATCCAGCCTTCCATCGCCGCGTTGGAGTCTTTTCTTAAAATGGAGGCGAATCGTTTAATCAGTTCACCGCCACCAAGAATGGTTAGAGAGGAAGCAGCATAGCGGCTGATAAGACCTCTTGTGTCTCCAAATTGACCGTAAAGTCGATTGATCATGCGTGCAGAACGACCCCCCAGGCTACCGGCTGCGGATGCCTGAACGTTGTCAACAGCTTCCACAGCTTCATCCAGGGATTTTATTACTGTTGCTGTCGGGAAGCCAAACATGTACCTAGCACTCCCGCCTGCAAAGTAGTATTTCGACAGTAACAGTGACTCACGCAAATCTTTTAACGAAACATCACCAGGCATACTTCCATCAAATGCATCCAGGTGGCCTTGAACTGCCTGAAAAAGGGTTTCATCTTGGATTGCCGCGACATACTCTTCCCATGTCCATGATGAGACTAAAAACTCTTGGATCTTCAAATCTCTGTCATCATCCGGCTTAACTTTCTCGCGAGTGGACATTGAGTTAACAATCACTAGCCGGCATGTACTCCAGCGGTTTCTGAGCCACCCCGTGCACAAACGAACTTTATCGCCATCCTCGCCTGTAACTCCATCAAGAAATACGATATGCTGCTTTGCGTCATCGACTTCTTTCAAAATTTGATCCAGTGTTTCCAGCGCGTTCCTTTCTTCCACCTTGGTAATTTTTTTCTTGTTCCCTTCCAACCGAACACACGTTGGAGGTGCATCCCGATACAAGTGTATCCATGTAACTATCCATGCGCTAGCCCGAACAAGCGCCAAAGCAAACGCGGCAGCGGTCGTGGATTTACCGGACCCAGGTGGCCCTAAAATGTATCCAGTCTTTCCTTCATGCACCACTTCATCTTGCAAGAAGCGAACTAACTTGGTAGCATCATCGCGACAGAACAAAACCAAATTCTCGTCGGACTCACAAATACCAAACCCAGCAATAGTGGTTGAATCTATCTGCCACACTCGACATTCTTCACCGAGCGGTAGGGTGGAAGCAGCTGGTTCAAATGTCAGTGTCTTTTGCCACAATAATTTCACCCGCTTGCTTGGTTGAGACGGAACTTTTACAACCAACGCACTCGTAGCGGAAGCTCCATACCTCATAATTTGTGTATGCTCAATCAAGGCGTCACTCGAGTCCTTGTTCGCATAAACAACTAAATCGTTTGGCATGTATCCGGTAAGAATCTCGCGACACGAACCTAAAACTTCTCGTTTGAGGTCGTTAATGCTGTTTGAACCAGTAAGTCGGACTGACGCTGCTCGAGTGTTCGTGAAATCGATGCCAGCATCAGCACCAGCAAGCTCGAAAAAGACATCTCTCTCCCTTGGCGGTAAAGATACCTCCACAATGAGCACATTGTCCTCGTCGTTTCCAAGACCAAGAAGTTGAGTTGTGGAAGTTAGCTGTCGCCGCTCTTCCTTTTCGTATTCTGCCTGATTCCTGTATACCTTCATCTGCATTAGCATGACATTCGTTGGAATGTCTTTGGGTGGAGCATATCCGGCGAGAATCGCTTGACACAGGACCAACGCGGACTGCTTGATGTCGTTAATAGTGTTGAAATCAGTAAGTCGGACTGATGAGTCAGCAAAATCCATGCCAGCATCAGCTCCAGCTCCAGCTCCAGCTAGCTTGAAATAGACATCTCTCGGTAGAGCTATCTCCACGATGAGCGCATTGGGCTCGTCCTTGCCAAGATTTTGGAGTTGTTCTGCCGTGGATAGCGCTCGCTTCCGTGCTTGATAGTCGTTCCTGTTCTTGTATACCATCATCTGCATTGTCGTGACATTAGCTAGAACGTCTTTGCGCGGCCTCTGATGATCGTCAACAACATCCAGAATCTTTAGGCAGAGGTCAGCTATGTCGTCAACACCATCGGCTCGATCCACGCAAGCTAGCTGCGTCTGAGGGATCTGCTGACGGCTTGCAGCATCGAATAGCTTAAACCACACTTTCTTCACCATCGGCAAATTTTGGAGTGAAGACCACGCAAAGTGCGAAGTCTCGAAAAAGGCAGACATTTTTCTGCTAGTCACTGATAGTGATGTTTTACGAGTAAGTAGAACGCTAAGCACTGAACTATTAAAGCCCGGGCGTTGGGAAACTAGTTGGCATAGACATCGTTGCTACATTTGACTGCATATGTCACCCGGCAAATGGTATCGGCACGCATTAGCGATACAAAAGTTTTGGCTAACGTTAGTTTAACATGACCGCTGTGACTTCACCTTCGCTACTTCAACAGCTACTTGTATCTGGTCGGAGCAAGGAGTATGCAAATCTAATGGAGAGTCTTATTGTTGTCTATCTCTTATCTACGAAAGCGGCCCCGACCTGCAGGGTTCGACAGCTTCAGGTCACCAACGCCACGTTTCTTCCGCCGCTTATTGTTGCCGAACGCGGCGTCTCCGTCGTCGGCGTTGCCAGCCTCGCGCTCCCGAGCTCGCTGCTGTTTCAGCAAGTCAGCCTGGGGAACGAACGACATCTCTCGCGGATGTAGCCTCCACCACTGGTCTCCTCCTTCTTGAACGCACTGCGCTCCTTCTCCGTCACGCGCTGCATTTTCAAGCGCTCCGAAAGCGGCAGCTTGGCCAGCTGCTTCTTCCCACGCTGTGCAGCACGGTCACTTGATGATCCGAATGACATGAGGTCGCCGACCTTCTCGCCTTCTGCGATCTCGTAAAACTTGGGTGCCGGATCAAAACTAATTGACAAAAGAATATCTTAGCCTCGTGTGTATTCACGAAAATGTACGTGGCAAGTTGCAAAACCCTGACTACATTCATTTCCTTCGTGCTGATACCAATACTAGGGGCCTTGACGGGTAAGGAAGATCGTCTTCGCCATTTCAAAAAGAAACTTCCTCACTTCCAGTATTCAGTGACTCGGTTCACCACTTCAAGACGTCCCAGCTCTCAACTCCTTCAATGGCCACGCGCCTCACCTTGTCGGTTTCCTTGCCCTGCAACCACCCGTAATGAAGTAAATTTCCTTGACCAGTCACCGTGGAAAATTCAAAAGTACACAGACTTTGTTTCTCAACGACGAAGAAAATATCCAGCATCTTCACCTCCGACATCGCTTCCACAAGTGATGTTAAGAGCACCGAGAAAAACTCGATACGGAAACTGTGCCGATCACTTTTTGTCAGCTGAACAAAACGAACAAGCTTTTCATCTTGATCAATGTAGACGGCATCATACCCGCCTTGATTGAACTGTTTTGGTTTCAGCCAGCACTTCGTCGGTAGTTTTGGCAGCTTCTTTCTGTTCGTTCTGGTGCCAACATCAACCGTTACTATATCGCATCTTGGGAACTTAATCTCAGTCTCGCCTTCGTACACACTAACTCCGTTTCCACGAATACAAGCGAAAAAGTACATCTCCAGAATCCAGCCTTCCATCGCCGCGTTGGAGTCTTTTCTTAAAATGGAGGCGAATCGTTTAATCAGTTCACCGCCACCAAGAATGGTTAGAGAGGAAGCAGCATAGCGGCTGATAAGACCTCTTGTGTCTCCAAATTGACCGTAAAGTCGATTGATCATGCGTGCAGAACGACCCCCCAGGCTACCGGCTGCGGATGCCTGAACGTTGTCAACAGCTTCCACAGCTTCATCCAGGGATTTTATTACTGTTGCTGTCGGGAAGCCAAACATGTACCTAGCACTCCCGCCTGCAAAGTAGTATTTCGACAGTAACAGTGACTCACGCAAATCTTTTAACGAAACATCACCAGGCATACTTCCATCAAATGCATCCAGGTGGCCTTGAACTGCCTGAAAAAGGGTTTCATCTTGGATTGCCGCGACATACTCTTCCCATGTCCATGATGAGACTAAAAACTCTTGGATCTTCAAATCTCTGTCATCATCCGGCTTAACTTTCTCGCGAGTGGACATTGAGTTAACAATCACTAGCCGGCATGTACTCCAGCGGTTTCTGAGCCACCCCGTGCACAAACGAACTTTATCGCCATCCTCGCCTGTAACTCCATCAAGAAATACGATATGCTGCTTTGCGTCATCGACTTCTTTCAAAATTTGATCCAGTGTTTCCAGCGCGTTCCTTTCTTCCACCTTGGTAATTTTTTTCTTGTTCCCTTCCAACCGAACACACGTTGGAGGTGCATCCCGATACAAGTGTATCCATGTAACTATCCATGCGCTAGCCCGAACAAGCGCCAAAGCAAACGCGGCAGCGGTCGTGGATTTACCGGACCCAGGTGGCCCTAAAATGTATCCAGTCTTTCCTTCATGCACCACTTCATCTTGCAAGAAGCGAACTAACTTGGTATCTCTCTCCCTTGGCGG